>CM069870.1:41504027-42998055 GCA_036172665.1 Prosopocoilus inquinatus | reverse complement strand
ATAAGTAAGGATCGTTTAGATACATCACAGGAACAACGCTAATACGTGTTGTTTCATTTAAAACTATTTCCAGCTTCAGCTGCGTCCGAGAACTTCGTATCTCACATCAAAGTTACTGGAGTCCATCGAAACGCCAAATAACATGATATATGAGTAAGGATCGATTAGATACAGCACAGGAACAACGCTAATACGTGTTGTTTCGTTTAAAACTATTTCCAGCTCCTGCTGCGTCCAAAAACTTGGTATCTCACATCAGACTTACTGGAGCCCATCCAAACGTCAAATAACAATGTTAGATAAGTAAGGATGGTTTAGATACATCACAGGAACAACGCTAATACATGTTGTTTCATTTAAAACTATTTCCAGCTTCCGCTGCGTCCGAGAACTTTGTATCTCACATCAGACTTACTGGAGTCCATCCAAACGTCAAATAACATGTTAGATAAGTAAGGATCGTTTAGATACATCACAGGAACAACGCTAATACTTGTTGTTTCATTTAAAACTATTTCCAGCTTCAGCTGCGTCCGAGAACTTCGTATCTCACATCAAAGTTACTGGAGTCCATCGAAACGCCAAATAACATGATATATGAGTAAGGATCGATTAGATACAGCACAGGAACAACGCTAATACGTGTTGTTTCGTTTAAAACTATTTCCAGCTCCTGCTGCGTCCAAGAACTTTGTATCTCACATCAGACTTACTGGAGTCCATCCAAACGTCAAATAACATGTTAGATAAGTAAGGATCGTTTAGATACATCACAGGAACAACGCTAATACGTGTTGTTTCATTCAAAACTATTTCCAGCTTCAGCTGCGTCCGAGAACTTCGTATCTCCCATCAAAGTTACTGGAGTCCATCGAAACGCCAAATAACATGATAGATGAGTAAGGATCGATTAGATACAGCACAGGAAGAACGCTAATGCGTGTTGTTTCGTTTAAATCTATTTCCACCTTGTGCTGCCTCAGAAAACGTCGTATCTCACATCAGAGCTACTGGAGTCCATCCAAACGTCAAATAACATGATAGATAAGTAAGGATCGATTAGATACATCACAGGAACAACGCTAATGCGTGTTGTTTCGTTTAAAACTATTTCCAGCTTCTGCTGCGTCCGAGAACTTCGTATCTCACGTCAGGGTTACTGGAGTCCATCCAAACGTCAAATAACATGATAGATAATTAAGGATCGATTAGATACATCACAGGAACAACGCTAATGCGTGTTGTTTCGTTTAAAACTATTTCCAGCTTCAGCTGCGTCCGAGAACTTCGTATCTCACATCAAAGTTACTGGAGTCCATCGAAACGCCAAATAACATGATAGATGAGTAAGGATCGATTAGATACATCACAGGAAGAACGCTAATGCGTGTTGTTTCGTTTAAATCTATTTAGAGCTTCTGCTGCCTCAGAAAACGTCGTGTCTCACATCAGAGCTACTGGAGTCCATCGAAACGCCAAATAACATGATAGATGAGTAAGGATCGATTAGATACATCACAGGAACAACGCTAATACGTGTTGTTTCATTTAAAACTATTTCCAGCTTCAGCTGCGTCCGAGAACTTCGTATCTCACATCAAAGTTACTGGAGTCCATCGAAACGCCAAATAACATGATATATGAGTAAGGATCGATTAGATGCAGCACAGGAACAACGCTAATACGTGTTGTTTCGTTTAAAACTATTTCCAGCTCCTGCTGCGTCCAAAAACTTTGTATCTCACATCAGATTTACTGGAGTCCATCCAAACGTCAAATAACATGTTAGATAAGTAAGGATCGTTTAGATACATCACAGGAACAACGCTAATACGTGTTGTTTCATTTAAAACTATTTCCAGCTTCAGCTGCGTCCGAGAACTTCGTATCTCACATCAAAGTTACTGGAGTCCATCGAAACGCCAAATAACATGATAGATGAGTAAGGATCGATTAGATACATCACAGGAACAACGCTAATGCGTGTTGTTTCGTTTAAAACTATTTCCAGCTTCTGCTGCGTCCGAAAATTTCGTATCTCACATTAGAGTTACTGGAGTCCATCGAAACGTCAAATAACATAGTAGCTAAGTAAGGATCGATTAGATACATCACAGGAACAACGCTAATACGTGTTGTTTCGTTCAAAACTATTTCCAGCTTCTGCTGCGTCCAAAAACTTTGTATCTCACATCAGAGTTACTGGAGTCCATCCAAACGTCAAATAACATGATAGATGAGTAAGGATCGATTAGATACATCACAGGAACAACGCTAATGCGTGTTGTTTCGTTTAAAACTATTTCCAGCTCCTGCTGCGTCCAAAAACTTTGTATCTCACATCAGACTTATTGGAGTCCATCCAAACGTCAAATAACATGTTAGATAAGTAAGGATCGTTTAGATACATCACAGGAACAACGCTAATACTTGTTGTTTCATTTAAAACTATTTCCAGCTTCAGCTGCGTCCGAGAACTTCGTATCTCACATCAAAGTTACTGGAGTCCATCGAAACGCCAAATAACATGATATATGAGTAAGGATCGATTAGATACAGCACAGGAACAACGCTAATACGTGTTGTTTCGTTTAAAACTATTTCCAGTTCCTGCTGCGTCCAAAAACTTGGTATCTCACATCAGACTTACTGGAGTCCATCCAAACGTCAAATAACATATTAGATAAGTAAGGATCGTTTAGATACATCACAGGAACAACGCTAATACGTGTTGTTTCATTTAAAACTATTTCCAGCTTCAGCTGCGTCCGAGAACTTCGTATCTCCCATCAAAGTTACTGGAGTCCATCGAAACGCCAAATAACATGATAGATGAGTAAGGATCGATTAGATACATCACAGGAACAACGCTAATGCGTGTTGTTTCGTTTAAAACTATTTCCAGGTTCTGCTGCGTCCGAGAATTTCGTATCTCACATTAGAGTTACTGGAGTCCATCGAAACGTCAAATAACATGATAGATGAGTAAGGATCGATTAGGTACATCACAGGAACAACGCTAATACGTGTTGTTTCGTTTAAAACTATTTCCAGCTTCAGCTGCGTCCGAGAACTTCGTATCTCACATCAAAGTTACTGGAGTCCATCGAAACGCCAAATAACATGATATATGAGTAAGGATCGATTAGATACAGCACAGGAACAACGCTAATAGGTGTTGTTTCGTTTAAAACTATTTCCAGCTCCTGCTGCGTCCAAAAACTTTGTATCTCACATCTGATTTACTGGAGTCCATCCAAACGTCAAATAGCATGTTAGATAAGTAAGGATCGTTTAGATACATCACAGGAACAACGCTAATACGTGTTGTTTCATTTAAAACTATTTCCAGCTTCAGCTCCGTCCGAGAACTTCGTATCTCACATCAAAGTTACTGGAGTCCATCGAAACGCCAAATAACATGATAGATGAGTAAGGATCGATTAGATACATCACAGGAACAACGCTAATGCGTGTTGTTTCGTTTAAAACTATTTCCACCTTCTGCTGCGTCCGAAAATTTCGTATCTCACATTAGAGTTACTGGAGTCCATCGAAACGTCAAATAACATAGTAGCTAAGTAAGGATCGATTAGATACATCACAGGAACAACGCTAATACGTGTTGTTTCGTTCAAAACTATTTCCAGCTTCTGCTGCGTCCAAAAACTTTGTATCTCACATCAGAGTTACTGGAGTCCATCCAAACGTCAAATAACATGATAGATGAGTAAGGATCGATTAGATACATCACAGGAACAACGCTAATGCGTGTTGTTTCGTTTAAAACTATTTCCAGCTTCTGCTGCGTCCGAAAATTTCGTATCTCACATTAGAGTTACTGGAGTCCATCGAAACGTCAAATAACATAGTAGCTAAGTAAGGATCGATTAGATACATCACAGGAACAACGCTAATACGTGTTGTTTCGTTTAAAACTATTTCCAGCTCCTGCTGCGTCCAAAAACTTTGTATCTCACATCAGACTTACTGGAGTCCATCCAAACGTCAAATAACATGTTAGATAAGTAAGGATCGTTTAGATACATCACAGGAACAACGCTAATACGTGTTGTTTCATTTAAAACTATTTCCAGCTTCAGCTGCGTCCGAGAACTTCGTATCTCACATCAAAGTTACTGGAGTCCATCGAAACGCCAAATAACATGATATATGAGTAAGGATCGATTAGATACAGCACAGGAACAACGCTAATACGTGTTGTTTCGTTTAAAACTATTTCCAGCTCCTGCTGCGTCCAAAAACTTGGTATATCACATCAGACTTACTGGAGCCCATCCAAACGTCAAATAACAATGTTAGATAAGTAAGGATGGTTTAGATACATCACAGGAACAACGCTAATACATGTTGTTTCATTTAAAACTATTTCCAGCTTCCGCTGCGTCCGAGAACTTTGTATCTCACATCAGACTTACTGGAGTCCATCCAAACGTCAAATAACATGTTAGATAAGTAAGGATCGTTTAGATACATCACAGGAACAACGCTAATACTTGTTGTTTCATTTAAAACTATTTCCAGCTTCAGCTGCGTCCGAGAACTTCGTATCTCACATCAAAGTTACTGGAGTCCATCGAAACGCCAAATAACATGATATATGAGTAAGGATCGATTAGATACAGCACAGGAACAACGCTAATACGTGTTGTTTCGTTTAAAACTATTTCCAGCTCCTGCTGCGTCCAAGAACTTTGTATCTCACATCAGACTTACTGGAGTCCATCCAAACGTCAAATAACATGTTAGATAAGTAAGGATCGTTTAGATACATCACAGGAACAACGCTAATACGTGTTGTTTCATTCAAAACTATTTCCAGCTTCAGCTGCGTCCGAGAACTTCGTATCTCCCATCAAAGTTACTGGAGTCCATCGAAACGCCAAATAACATGATAGATGAGTAAGGATCGATTAGATACAGCACAGGAAGAACGCTAATGCGTGTTGTTTCGTTTAAATCTATTTCCACCTTGTGCTGCCTCAGAAAACGTCGTATCTCACATCAGAGCTACTGGAGTCCATCCAAACGTCAAATAACATGATAGATAAGTAAGGATCGATTAGATACATCACAGGAACAACGCTAATGCGTGTTGTTTCGTTTAAAACTATTTCCAGCTTCTGCTGCGTCCGAGAACTTCGTATCTCACGTCAGGGTTACTGGAGTCCATCCAAACGTCAAATAACATGATAGATAATTAAGGATCGATTAGATACATCACAGGAACAACGCTAATGCGTGTTGTTTCGTTTAAAACTATTTCCAGCTTCAGCTGCGTCCGAGAACTTCGTATCTCACATCAAAGTTACTGGAGTCCATCGAAACGCCAAATAACATGATATATGAGTAAGGATCGATTAGATACAGCACAGGAACAAGGCTAATACGTGTTGTTTCGTTTAAAACTATTTCCAGCTCCTGCTGCGTCCAAGAACTTTGTATCTCACATCAGACTTACTGGAGTCCATCCAAACGTCAAATAACATGTTAGATAAGTAAGGATCGTTTAGATACATCACAGGAACAACGCTAATACGTGTTGTTTCATTTAAAACTATTTCCAGCTTCAGCTGCGTCCGAGAACTTCGTATCTCCCATCAAAGTTACTGGAGTTCATCGAAACGCCAAATAACATGATAGATGAGTAAAGATCGATTAAATACATCACAGGAACAACGCTAATGCGTGTTGTTTCGTTTAAAACTATTTCCAGGTTCTGCTGCGTCCGAGAACTTCGTATCTCAAGTCAGGGTTACTGGAGTCCATCCAAACGTCAAATAACATGATAGATAAGTAAGGATCGATTAGATACATCACAGGAACAACGCTAATGCGTGTTGTTTCGTTTAAAACTATTTCCAGCTTCTGCTGCGTCCGAAAATTTCGTTTCTCACATTAGAGTTACTGGAGTCCATCGAAGCGTCAAATAACATGATAGATGAGTAAGGATCGATTAGATACATCACAGGAACAACGCTAATGCGTGTTGTTTCGTTTAAAACTATTTCCAGCTCCTGCTGCGTCCAAAAACTTTGTATCTCACATCAGACTTACTGGAGTCCATCCAAACGTCAAATAACATGTTAGATAAGTAAGGATCGTTTAGATACATCACAGGAACAACGCTAATACCTGTTGTTTCATTTAAAACTATTTCCAGCTTCAGCTGCGTCCGAGAACTTCGTATCTCACATCAAAGTTACTGGAGTCCATCGAAACGCCAAATAACATGATATATGAGTAAGGATCGATTAGATACAGCACAGGAACAACGCTAATACGTGTTGTTTCGTTTAAAACTATTTCCAGCTCCTGCTGCGTCCAAAAACTTGTTATCTCACATCAGACTTACTGGAGCCCATCCAAACGTCAAATAACAATGTTAGATAAGTAAGGATGGTTTAGATACATCACAGGAACAACGCTAATACATGTTGTTTCATTTAAAACTATTTCCAGCTTCCGCTGCGTCCGAGAACTTTGTATCTCACATCAGACTTACTGGAGTCCATCCAAACGTCAAATAACATGTTAGATAAGTAAGGATCGTTTAGATACATCACAGGAACAACGCTAATACTTGTTGTTTCATTTAAAACTATTTCCAGCTTCAGCTGCGTCCGAGAACTTCGTATCTCACATCAAAGTTACTGGAGTCCATCGAAACGCCAAATAACATGATATATGAGTAAGGATCGATTAGATACAGCACAGGAACAACGCTAATACGTGTTGTTTCGTTTAAAACTATTTCCAGCTCCTGCTGCGTCCAAGAACTTTGTATCTCACATCAGACTTACTGGAGTCCATCCAAACGTCAAATAACATGTTAGATAAGTAAGGATCGTTTAGATACATCACAGGAACAACGCTAATACGTGTTGTTTCATTCAAAACTATTTCCAGCTTCAGCTGCGTCCGAGAACTTCGTATCTCCCATCAAAGTTACTGGAGTCCATCGAAACGCCAAATAACATGATAGATGAGTAAGGATCGATTAGATACAGCACAGGAAGAACGCTAATGCGTGTTGTTTCGTTTAAATCTATTTCCACCTTGTGCTGCCTCAGAAAACGTCGTATCTCACATCAGAGCTACTGGAGTCCATCCAAACGTCAAATAACATGATAGATAAGTAAGGATCGATTAGATACATCACAGGAACAACGCTAATGCGTGTTGTTTCGTTTAAAACTATTTCCAGCTTCTGCTGCGTCCGAGAACTTCGTATCTCACGTCAGGGTTACTGGAGTCCATCCAAACGTCAAATAACATGATAGATAATTAAGGATCGATTAGATACATCACAGGAACAACGCTAATGCGTGTTGTTTCGTTTAAAACTATTTCCAGCTTCAGCTGCGTCCGAGAAATTCGTATCTCACATCAAAGTTACTGGAGTCCATCGAAACGCCAAATAACATGATAGATGAGTAAGGATCGATTAGATACATCACAGGAAGAACGCTAATGCGTGTTGTTTCGTTTAAATCTATTTAGAGCTTCTGCTGCCTCAGAAAACGTCGTGTCTCACATCAGAGCTACTGGAGTCCATCGAAACGCCAAATAACATGATAGATGAGTAAGGATCGATTAGATACATCACAGGAACAACGCTAATACGTGTTGTTTCATTTAAAACTATTTCCAGCTTCAGCTGCGTCCGAGAACTTCGTATCTCACATCAAAGTTACTGGAGTTCATCGAAACGCCAAATAACATGATAGATGAGTAAAGATCGATTAAATACATCACAGGAACAACGCTAATGCGTGTTGTTTCGTTTAAAACTATTTCCAGGTTCTGCTGCGTCCGAGAACTTCGTATCTCAAGTCAGGGTTACTGGAGTCCATCCAAACGTCAAATAACATGATAGATAAGTAAGGATCGATTAGATACATCACAGGAACAACGCTAATGCGTGTTGTTTCGTTTAAAACTATTTCCAGGTTCTGCTGCGTCCGAGAATTTCGTATCTCACATTAGAGTTACTGGAGTCCATCGAAACGTCAAATAACATGATAGATGAGTAAGGATCGATTAGGTACATCACAGGAACAACGCTAATACGTGTTGTTTCGTTTAAAACTATTTCCAGCTTCAGCTGCGTCCGAGAACTTCGTATCTCACATCAAAGTTACTGGAGTCCATCGAAACGCCAAATAACATGATATATGAGTAAGGATCGATTAGATACAGCACAGGAACAACGCTAATAGGTGTTGTTTCGTTTAAAACTATTTCCAGCTCCTGCTGCGTCCAAAAACTTTGTATCTCACATCTGATTTACTGGAGTCCATCCAAACGTCAAATAGCATGTTAGATAAGTAAGGATCGTTTAGATACATCACAGGAACAACGCTAATACGTGTTGTTTCATTTAAAACTATTTCCAGCTTCAGCTCCGTCCGAGAACTTCGTATCTCACATCAAAGTTACTGGAGTCCATCGAAACGCCAAATAACATGATAGATGAGTAAGGATCGATTAGATACATCACAGGAACAACGCTAATGCGTGTTGTTTCGTTTAAAACTATTTCCACCTTCTGCTGCGTCCGAAAATTTCGTATCTCACATTAGAGTTACTGGAGTCCATCGAAACGTCAAATAACATAGTAGCTAAGTAAGGATCGATTAGATACATCACAGGAACAACGCTAATACGTGTTGTTTCGTTCAAAACTATTTCCAGCTTCTGCTGCGTCCAAAAACTTTGTATCTCACATCAGAGTTACTGGAGTCCATCCAAACGTCAAATAACATGATAGATGAGTAAGGATCGATTAGATACATCACAGGAACAACGCTAATGCGTGTTGTTTCGTTTAAAACTATTTCCAGCTTCTGCTGCGTCCGAAAATTTCGTATCTCACATTAGAGTTACTGGAGTCCATCGAAACGTCAAATAACATAGTAGCTAAGTAAGGATCGATTAGATACATCACAGGAACAACGCTAATACGTGTTGTTTCGTTTAAAACTATTTCCAGCTCCTGCTGCGTCCAAAAACTTTGTATCTCACATCAGACTTACTGGAGTCCATCCAAACGTCAAATAACATGTTAGATAAGTAAGGATCGTTTAGATACATCACAGGAACAACGCTAATACGTGTTGTTTCATTTAAAACTATTTCCAGCTTCAGCTGCGTCCGAGAACTTCGTATCTCACATCAAAGTTACTGGAGTCCATCGAAACGCCAAATAACATGATATATGAGTAAGGATCGATTAGATACAGCACAGGAACAACGCTAATACGTGTTGTTTCGTTTAAAACTATTTCCAGCTCCTGCTGCGTCCAAAAACTTGGTATCTCACATCAGACTTACTGGAGCCCATCCAAACGTCAAATAACAATGTTAGATAAGTAAGGATGGTTTAGATACATCACAGGAACAACGCTAATACATGTTGTTTCATTTAAAACTATTTCCAGCTTCCGCTGCGTCCGAGAACTTTGTATCTCACATCAGACTTACTGGAGTCCATCCAAACGTCAAATAACATGTTAGATAAGTAAGGATCGTTTAGATACATCACAGGAACAACGCTAATACTTGTTGTTTCATTTAAAACTATTTCCAGCTTCAGCTGCGTCCGAGAACTTCGTATCTCACATCAAAGTTACTGGAGTCCATCGAAACGCCAAATAACATGATATATGAGTAAGGATCGATTAGATACAGCACAGGAACAACGCTAATACGTGTTGTTTCGTTTAAAACTATTTCCAGCTCCTGCTGCGTCCAAGAACTTTGTATCTCACATCAGACTTACTGGAGTCCATCCAAACGTCAAATAACATGTTAGATAAGTAAGGATCGTTTAGATACATCACAGGAACAACGCTAATACGTGTTGTTTCATTCAAAACTATTTCCAGCTTCAGCTGCGTCCGAGAACTTCGTATCTCCCATCAAAGTTACTGGAGTCCATCGAAACGCCAAATAACATGATAGATGAGTAAGGATCGATTAGATACAGCACAGGAAGAACGCTAATGCGTGTTGTTTCGTTTAAATCTATTTCCACCTTGTGCTGCCTCAGAAAACGTCGTATCTCACATCAGAGCTACTGGAGTCCATCCAAACGTCAAATAACATGATAGATAAGTAAGGATCGATTAGATACATCACAGGAACAACGCTAATGCGTGTTGTTTCGTTTAAAACTATTTCCAGCTTCTGCTGCGTCCGAGAACTTCGTATCTCACGTCAGGGTTACTGGAGTCCATCCAAACGTCAAATAACATGATAGATAATTAAGGATCGATTAGATACATCACAGGAACAACGCTAATGCGTGTTGTTTCGTTTAAAACTATTTCCAGCTTCAGCTGCGTCCGAGAACTTCGTATCTCACATCAAAGTTACTGGAGTCCATCGAAACGCCAAATAACATGATATATGAGTAAGGATCGATTAGATACAGCACAGGAACAAGGCTAATACGTGTTGTTTCGTTTAAAACTATTTCCAGCTCCTGCTGCGTCCAAGAACTTTGTATCTCACATCAGACTTACTGGAGTCCATCCAAACGTCAAATAACATGTTAGATAAGTAAGGATCGTTTAGATACATCACAGGAACAACGCTAATACGTGTTGTTTCATTTAAAACTATTTCCAGCTTCAGCTGCGTCCGAGAACTTCGTATCTCCCATCAAAGTTACTGGAGTTCATCGAAACGCCAAATAACATGATAGATGAGTAAAGATCGATTAAATACATCACAGGAACAACGCTAATGCGTGTTGTTTCGTTTAAAACTATTTCCAGGTTCTGCTGCGTCCGAGAACTTCGTATCTCAAGTCAGGGTTACTGGAGTCCATCCAAACGTCAAATAACATGATAGATAAGTAAGGATCGATTAGATACATCACAGGAACAACGCTAATGCGTGTTGTTTCGTTTAAAACTATTTCCAGCTTCTGCTGCGTCCGAAAATTTCGTTTCTCACATTAGAGTTACTGGAGTCCATCGAAGCGTCAAATAACATGATAGATGAGTAAGGATCGATTAGATACATCACAGGAACAACGCTAATGCGTGTTGTTTCGTTTAAAACTATTTCCAGCTCCTGCTGCGTCCAAAAACTTTGTATCTCACATCAGACTTACTGGAGTCCATCCAAACGTCAAATAACATGTTAGATAAGTAAGGATCGTTTAGATACATCACAGGAACAACGCTAATACCTGTTGTTTCATTTAAAACTATTTCCAGCTTCAGCTGCGTCCGAGAACTTCGTATCTCACATCAAAGTTACTGGAGTCCATCGAAACGCCAAATAACATGATATATGAGTAAGGATCGATTAGATACAGCACAGGAACAACGCTAATACGTGTTGTTTCGTTTAAAACTATTTCCAGCTCCTGCTGCGTCCAAAAACTTGGTATCTCACATCAGACTTACTGGAGCCCATCCAAACGTCAAATAACAATGTTAGATAAGTAAGGATGGTTTAGATACATCACAGGAACAACGCTAATACATGTTGTTTCATTTAAAACTATTTCCAGCTTCCGCTGCGTCCGAGAACTTTGTATCTCACATCAGACTTACTGGAGTCCATCCAAACGTCAAATAACATGTTAGATAAGTAAGGATCGTTTAGATACATCACAGGAACAACGCTAATACTTGTTGTTTCATTTAAAACTATTTCCAGCTTCAGCTGCGTCCGAGAACTTCGTATCTCACATCAAAGTTACTGGAGTCCATCGAAACGCCAAATAACATGATATATGAGTAAGGATCGATTAGATACAGCACAGGAACAACGCTAATACGTGTTGTTTCGTTTAAAACTATTTCCAGCTCCTGCTGCGTCCAAGAACTTTGTATCTCACATCAGACTTACTGGAGTCCATCCAAACGTCAAATAACATGTTAGATAAGTAAGGATCGTTTAGATACATCACAGGAACAACGCTAATACGTGTTGTTTCATTCAAAACTATTTCCAGCTTCAGCTGCGTCCGAGAACTTCGTATCTCCCATCAAAGTTACTGGAGTCCATCGAAACGCCAAATAACATGATAGATGAGTAAGGATCGATTAGATACAGCACAGGAAGAACGCTAATGCGTGTTGTTTCGTTTAAATCTATTTCCACCTTGTGCTGCCTCAGAAAACGTCGTATCTCACATCAGAGCTACTGGAGTCCATCCAAACGTCAAATAACATGATAGATAAGTAAGGATCGATTAGATACATCACAGGAACAACGCTAATGCGTGTTGTTTCGTTTAAAACTATTTCCAGCTTCTGCTGCGTCCGAGAACTTCGTATCTCACGTCAGGGTTACTGGAGTCCATCCAAACGTCAAATAACATGATAGATAATTAAGGATCGATTAGATACATCACAGGAACAACGCTAATGCGTGTTGTTTCGTTTAAAACTATTTCCAGCTTCAGCTGCGTCCGAGAAATTCGTATCTCACATCAAAGTTACTGGAGTCCATCGAAACGCCAAATAACATGATAGATGAGTAAGGATCGATTAGATACATCACAGGAAGAACGCTAATGCGTGTTGTTTCGTTTAAATCTATTTAGAGCTTCTGCTGCCTCAGAAAACGTCGTGTCTCACATCAGAGCTACTGGAGTCCATCGAAACGCCAAATAACATGATAGATGAGTAAGGATCGATTAGATACATCACAGGAACAACGCTAATACGTGTTGTTTCATTTAAAACTATTTCCAGCTTCAGCTGCGTCCGAGAACTTCGTATCTCACATCAAAGTTACTGGAGTCCATCGAAACGCCAAATAACATGATATATGAGTAAGGATCGATTAGATGCAGCACAGGAACAACGCTAATACGTGTTGTTTCGTTTAAAACTATTTCCAGCTCCTGCTGCGTCCAAAAACTTTGTATCTCACATCAGATTTACTGGAGTCCATCCAAACGTCAAATAACATGTTAGATAAGTAAGGATCGTTTAGATACATCACAGGAACAACGCTAATACGTGTTGTTTCATTTAAAACTATTTCCAGCTTCAGCTGCGTCCGAGAACTTCGTATCTCACATCAAAGTTACTGGAGTCCATCGAAACGCCAAATAACATGATAGATGAGTAAGGATCGATTAGATACATCACAGGAACAACGCTAATGCGTGTTGTTTCGTTTAAAACTATTTCCAGCTTCTGCTGCGTCCGAAAATTTCGTATCTCACATTAGAGTTACTGGAGTCCATCGAAACGTCAAATAACATAGTAGCTAAGTAAGGATCGATTAGATACATCACAGGAACAACGCTAATACGTGTTGTTTCGTTCAAAACTATTTCCAGCTTCTGCTGCGTCCAAAAACTTTGTATCTCACATCAGAGTTACTGGAGTCCATCCAAACGTCAAATAACATGATAGATGAGTAAGGATCGATTAGATACATCACAGGAACAACGCTAATGCGTGTTGTTTCGTTTAAAACTATTTCCAGCTCCTGCTGCGTCCAAAAACTTTGTATCTCACATCAGACTTATTGGAGTCCATCCAAACGTCAAATAACATGTTAGATAAGTAAGGATCGTTTAGATACATCACAGGAACAACGCTAATACTTGTTGTTTCATTTAAAACTATTTCCAGCTTCAGCTGCGTCCGAGAACTTCGTATCTCACATCAAAGTTACTGGAGTCCATCGAAACGCCAAATAACATGATATATGAGTAAGGATCGATTAGATACAGCACAGGAACAACGCTAATACGTGTTGTTTCGTTTAAAACTATTTCCAGTTCCTGCTGCGTCCAAAAACTTGGTATCTCACATCAGACTTACTGGAGTCCATCCAAACGTCAAATAACATATTAGATAAGTAAGGATCGTTTAGATACATCACAGGAACAACGCTAATACGTGTTGTTTCATTTAAAACTATTTCCAGCTTCAGCTGCGTCCGAGAACTTCGTATATCCCATCAAAGTTACTGGAGTCCATCGAAACGCCAAATAACATGATAGATGAGTAAGGATCGATTAGATACATCACAGGAACAACGCTAATGCGTGTTGTTTCGTTTAAAACTATTTCCAGGTTCTGCTGCGTCCGAGAATTTCGTATCTCACATTAGAGTTACTGGAGTCCATAGAAACGTCAAATAACATGATAGATGAGTAAGGATCGATTAGGTACATCACAGGAACAACGCTAATACGTGTTGTTTCGTTTAAAACTATTTCCAGCTTCAGCTGCGTCCGAGAACTTCGTATCTGGTCACCATATTACATTTGCTATCGTTTAGATATCGAGCGTATACAACGTAGGTTTCTTAAATTCCTTTCGTTGAAAATCTCTGGGGAATATCCCCCAAGAGGTGTTGACTATGACGACCTACTACGCAGACATAATTTTCAATCCCTTAGTCAACGTCGGGAAATACAAGGTGCTCGATTTATTTGGAAAGTCATTCATTATAAACTTGATTGTGTCGAAATCTTGGAATCTTTGAATTTTATGGTGCCACGTTTCAACTCGAGATGGTCTACAACATTTTATCTGCGTACAGCTAAGAGTAATATCTTAATTAAAGCGCCTATATACACCATGTGCCGTAATGCTGATGCAATATATGATGATATATTTTGTGATAATCTATGATTTGCTTGCAGCATTTTATTAAACTAAATGTATTTAAATTGTTAGTATTTATATTGTTGTGTTTTCTTTTCGTCCTGTAATTGGGTATTTCCTGTTGGGCGACTACTACTTATTATTATTATTATTATTATTATTATTATTATTATTATCTCACCTCAAAGTTACTGGAGTCCATCGAAACGCCAAATAACATGATATATGAGTAAGGATCGATTAGATACAGCACAGGAACAACGCTAATAGGTGTTGTTTCGTTTAAAACTATTTCCAGCTCCTGCTGCGTCCAAAAACTTTGTATCTCACATCAGATTTACTGGAGTCCATCCAAACGTCAAATAGCATGTTAGATAAGTAAGGATCGTTTAGATACATCACAGGAACAACGCTAATACGTGTTGTTTCATTTAAAACTATTTCCAGCTTCAGCTCCGTCCGAGAACTTCGTATCTCACATCAAAGTTACTGGAGTCCATCGAAACGCCAAATAACATGATAGATGAGTAAGGATCGATTAGATACATCACAGGAACAACGCTAATGCGTGTTGTTTCGTTTAAAACTATTTCCACCTTCTGCTGCGTCCGAAAATTTCGTATCTCACATTAGAGTTACTGGAGTCCATCGAAACGTCAAATAACATAGTAGCTAAGTAAGGATCGATTAGATACATCACAGGAACAACGCTAATACGTGTTGTTTCGTTCAAAACTATTTCCAGCTTCTGCTGCGTCCAAAAACTTTGTATCTCACATCAGAGTTACTGGAGTCCATCCAAACGTCAAATAACATGATAGATGAGTAAGGATCGATTAGATACATCACAGGAACAACGCTAATGCGTGTTGTTTCGTTTAAAACTATTTCCAGCTTCTGCTGCGTCCGAAAATTTCGTTTCTCACATTAGAGTTACTGGAGTCCATCGAAGCGTCAAATAACATGATAGATGAGTAAGGATCGATTAGATACATCACAGGAACAACGCTAATACGTGTTGTTTCGTTTAAAACTATTTCCAGCTCCTGCTGCGTCCAAAAACTTTGTATCTCACATCAGACTTACTGGAGCCCATCCAAACGTCAAATAACAATGTTAGATAAGTAAGGATGGTTTAGATACATCACAGGAACAACGCTAATACATGTTGTTTCATTTAAAACTATTTCCAGCTTCCGCTGCGTCCGAGAACTTTGTATCTCACATCAGACTTACTGGAGTCCATCCAAACGTCAAATAACATGTTAGATAAGTAAGGATCGTTTAGATACATCACAGGAACAACGCTAATACTTGTTGTTTCATTTAAAACTATTTCCAGCTTCAGCTGCGTCCGAGAACTTCGTATCTCACATCAAAGTTACTGGAGTCCATCGAAACGCCAAATAACATGATATATGAGTAAGGATCGATTAGATACAGCACAGGAACAACGCTAATACGTGTTGTTTCGTTTAAAACTATTTCCAGCTCCTGCTGCGTCCAAGAACTTTGTATCTCACATCAGACTTACTGGAGTCCATCCAAACGTCAAATAACATGTTAGATAAGTAAGGATCGTTTAGATACATCACAGGAACAACGCTAATACGTGTTGTTTCATTCAAAACTATTTCCAGCTTCAGCTGCGTCCGAGAACTTCGTATCTCCCATCAAAGTTACTGGAGTCCATCGAAACGCCAAATAACATGATAGATGAGTAAGGATCGATTAGATACAGCACAGGAAGAACGCTAATGCGTGTTGTTTCGTTTAAATCTATTTCCACCTTGTGCTGCCTCAGAAAACGTCGTATCTCACATCAGAGCTACTGGAGTCCATCCAAACGTCAAATAACATGATAGATAAGTAAGGATCGATTAGATACATCACAGGAACAACGCTAATGCGTGTTGTTTCGTTTAAAACTATTTCCAGCTTCTGCTGCGTCCGAGAACTTCGTATCTCACGTCAGGGTTACTGGAGTCCATCCAAACGTCAAATAACATGATAGATAATTAAGGATCGATTAGATACATCACAGGAACAACGCTAATGCGTGTTGTTTCGTTTAAAACTATTTCCAGCTTCAGCTGCGTCCGAGAACTTCGTATCTCACATCAAAGTTACTGGAGTCCATCGAAACGCCAAATAACATGATAGATGAGTAAGGATCGATTAGATACATCACAGGAAGAACGCTAATGCGTGTTGTTTCGTTTAAATCTATTTAGAGCTTCTGCTGCCTCAGAAAACGTCGTGTCTCACATCAGAGCTACTGGAGTCCATCGAAACGCCAAATAACATGATAGATGAGTAAGGATCGATTAGATACATCACAGGAACAACGCTAATACGTGTTGTTTCATTTAAAACTATTTCCAGCTTCAGCTGCGTCCGAGAACTTCGTATCTCACATCAAAGTTACTGGAGTCCATCGAAACGCCAAATAACATGATAGATGAGTAAGGATCGATTAGATACATCACAGGAACAACGCTAATGCGTGTTGTTTCGTTTAAAACTATTTCCAGCTTCAGCTGCGTCCGAGAACTTCGTATCTCACATCAAAGTTACTGGAGTCCATCGAAACGCCAAATAACATGATAGATGAGTAAGGATCGATTAGATACATCACAGGAACAACGCTAATGCGTGTTGTTTCGTTTAAAACTATTTCCAGCTTCTGCTGCGTCGGAAAATTTCGTATCTCACATTAGAGTTACTGGAGTCCATCGAAACGTCAAATAAAATAGTAGCTAAGTAAGGATCGATTAGATACATCACAGGAACAACGCTAATACGTGTTGTTTCGTTCAAAACTATTTCCAGCTTCTGCTGCGTCCAAAAACTTTGTATCTCACATCAGAGTTACTGGAGTCCATCCAAACGACAAATAATATGATAGATGAGTAAGGATCGATTAGATACATCACAGGAACAACGCTAATGCGTGTTGTTTCGTTTAAAACTATTTCCAGCTCCTGCTGCGTCCAAAAACTTTGTATCTCACATCAGACTTACTGGAGTCCATCCAAACGTCAAATAACATGTTACATAAGTAAGGATCGTTTAGATACATCACAGGAACAACGGTAATACGTGTTGTTTCATTTAAAACTATTTCCAGCTTCAGCTGCGTCCGAGAACTTCGTATCTCACATCAAAGTTACTGGAGTCCATCGAAACGCCAAATAACATGATATATGAGTAAGGATCGATTAGATACAGCACAGGAACAACGCTAATACGTGCTGTTTCGTTTAAAACTATTTCCAGCTCCTGCTGCGTCCAAGAACTTTGTATCTCACATCAGACTTACTGGAGTCCATCCAAACGTCAAATAACATGTTAGATAAGTAAGGATCGTTTAGATACATCACAGGAACAACGCTAATACGTGTTGTTTCATTTAAAACTATTTCCAGCTTCAGCTGCGTCCGAGAACTTCGTATCTCCCATCAAAGTTACTGGAGTCCATCGAAACGCCAAATAACATGATAGATGAGTAAAGATCGAATAAATACATCACAGGAACAACGCTAATGCGTGTTGTTTCGTTTAAAACTATTTCCAGGTTCTGCTGCGTCCGAGAATTTCGTATCTCAAGTCAGGGTTACTGGAGTCCATCCAAACGTCAAATAACATGATAGATAAGTAAGGATCGATTAGATACATCACAGGAACAACGCTAATGCGTGTTGTTTCGTTTAAAACTATTTCCAGCTTCTGCTGCGTCCGAAAATTTCGTTTCTCACATTAGAGTTACTGGAGTCCATCGAAGCGTCAAATAACATGATAGATGAGTAAGGATCGATTAGATACATCACAGGAACAACGCTAATGCGTGTTGTTTCGTTTAAAACTATTTCCAGCTCCTGCTGCGTCCAAAAACTTTGTATCTCACATCAGACTTACTGGAGTCCATCCAAACGTCAAATAACATGTTAGATAAGTAAGGATCGTTTAGATACATCACAGGAACAACGCTAATACGTGTTGTTTCATTTAAAACTATTTCCAGCTTCAGCTGCGTCCGAGAACTTCGTATCTCACATCAAAGTTACTGGAGTCCATCGAAACGCCAAATAACATGATATATGAGTAAGGATCGATTAGATACAGCACAGGAACAACGCTAATACGTGTTGTTTCGTTTAAAACTATTTCCAGCTCCTGCTGCGTCCAAAAACTTGGTATCTCACATCAGACTTACTGGAGTCCATCCAAACGTCAAATAACAATGTTAGATAAGTAAGGATGGTTTAGATACATCACAGGAACAACGCTAATACTTGTTGTTTCATTTATAACTATTTCCAGCTTCAGCTGCGTCCGAGAACTTCGTATCTCACATCAAAGTTACTGGAGTCCATCGAAACGCCAAATAACATGATATATGAGTAAGGATTGATTAGATACAGCACAGGAACAACGCTAATACGTGTTGTTTCGTTTAAAACTATTTCCAGCTCCTGCTGCGTCCAAGAACTTTGTATCTCACATCAGACTTACTGGAGTCCATCCAAACGTCAAATAACATGTTAGATAAGTAAGGATCGTTTAGATACATCACAGGAACAACGCTAATACGTGTTAAGTAGAAAGTTTTTTTAATCTCAAACCGGACAGAAAAATGAAGGGAAACACACTCAACGTTTCGCTATAGATTTATAGCTTCGTCAGGAGTGAAAAAAAGTAAATAAACAAGTTGTCAAGAGAAACAAGTCGTCAAGAGAAACGAAAAGGTAACATGATTTTTAAACTAAACTACGAGTTGTTCGGAATAAAAGTAACGAGAACTAATTAAAGCTACTTTTTTTTTTTTTTTTTTTTTTTTTTTTTTTTTTTTTTTTTTTTATATATATATATAATTAATTAATTGACAGATCTATATCTTGTTTAAAGAGTCCAGAAAACTACAAAATATGTCATTTAAATTTTCAAAGTCCGTACGTTTATTAATAGAATTTCCAGACATTTTAATTTTACACATTTCTATGAAACGTCTTTTAAAAATATTAGATTCACTGTACAAAATATCAGTATTATCAAAATCAAAATTATGATTATTTACTAATGAATGCTCTACAAGCATTGAATGATTTTGATTATTTTTTTGAATATGATATTTATGTTGGTCTAAACGTTTTTTTAAATTTTGGCTCGTTTCACCTATATAAACAGAATTACAATTTGAACATTTGATTTCATAAACCACGTTAGGTTGTTTTAATTTCGGTATTTTGGTTTTTAAATTCGAAAAAATTAAATTTAAATTATTCACAGATTTACTGGCTAAAATTAAATTATGTTTTTTGAAAATGTGTTTAAATGTATTGTGTAATGGTTCAATATAAGGCAAGGATATGTATTTATGATTCGAAGTTTGTCTAATGTTTTTAGAGACATTTGAATTTTGTAAGTATTTAATACGATTTTTAATTCAATAAGATTTATTGGATAAGAATTTTGAATAAGAGTTTTCTTTATTAAATTTAAGTTATCATAAATGAAAACTTTATCAGAAAGTAAAATAGCTCGATCAGTTAATGAAATAATAGTTGCAATTTTATAATTTTTAGGTGTGTACGAGTGAAAATTTATGTACCTACCTGACCAGGTAGGTTTATGAAACCAATTAGTAATTAATTTATCATTCTGTCTGATAATATTTACATCAAGAAAACTCAATGAATTATTATTTTCTTTTTCTACTGTAAATTGTAATCTATTATGAAAAGAATTAAATTTATTTAAAACAAAATCTACCTTATCAGAAAGCAAAATCAATAAAATGTCATCAACATAACGAAAATATAACGTTAAATCGAATGATAAAGAGTTAATAACAGATTTTTCTAGTTCTTGCATAACAATTTCAGCTAAAGCCGGAGATAAAGGAGAACCCATTGCTGTACCAAAAATCTGTTTATAAAATTTATCATTGAAAGCAAAATAAGATGTTTCAAAACATAAATCAACTATTTCTAAAAAGTTACCTTTGGAAATATCAGTAAAATCTTTAATCTCTAACCACCTATCATTTATACTTTTTAAAGCTAAATCTTTAGGAATGTTAGTAAATAAAGAAATAACATCTAAAGAAATTATAATGCAATTATTTGGTACAGTTATTTGTTTTAATTTTTCTACGAGTTCAAAAGAATTTTTTATAAAATATTCTGATTTACTAGTAACCTGAGTAATGATTTTTGAAATAAATTTAGATAAGAAATATGGAGAAGAACCAATAGTGGAAACTATAGGACGAAGAGGTGTATTAGGTTTATGAATTTTTGGAATGCAGTATAATTTAGGAAATATGGGATGTTGTTATTTCTTTATTTACTAACATTCCTAAAGATTTAGCTTTAAAAAGTATAAATGATAGGTGGTTAGAGATTAAAGATTTTACTGATATTTCCAAAGGTAACTTTTTAGAAATAGTTGATTTATGTTTTGAAACATCTTATTTTGCTTTCAATGATAAATTTTATAAACAGATTTTTGGTACAGCAATGGGTTCTCCTTTATCTCCGGCTTTAGCTGAAATTGTTATGCAAGAACTAGAAAAATCTGTTATTAACTCTTTATCATTCGATTTAACGTTATATTTTCGTTATGTTGATGACATTTTATTGATTTTGCCTTCTGATAAGGTAGATTTTGTTTTAAATAAATTTAATTCTTTTCATAATAGATTACAATTTACAGTAGAAAAAGAAAATAATAATTCATTGAGTTTTCTTGATGTAAATATTATCAGACAGAATGATAAATTAATTACTAATTGGTTTCATAAACCTACCTGGTCAGGTAGGTACATAAATTTTCACTCGTACACACCTAAAAATTATAAAATTGCAACTATTATTTCATTAACTGATCGAGCTATTTTACTTTCTGATAAAGTTTTCATTTATGATAACTTAAATTTAATAAAGAAAACTCTTATTCAAAATTCTTATCCAATAAATCTTATTGAATCAGTAATTAAAAATCGTATTAAATACTTACAAAATTCAAATGTCTCTAAAAACATTAGACAAACTTCGAATCATAAATACATATCCTTGCCTTATATTGAACCATTACACAATACATTTAAACACATTTTCAAAAAACATAATTTAATTTTAGCCAGTAAATCTGTGAATAATTTAAATTTAATTTTTTCGAATTTAAAAACCAAAATACCGAAATTAAAACAACCTAACGTGGTTTATGAAATCAAATGTTCAAATTGTAATTCTGTTTATATAGGTGAAACGAGCCAAAATTTAAAAAAACGTTTAGACCAACATAAATATCATATTCAAAAAAATAATCAAAATCATTCAATGCTTGTAGAGCATTCATTAGTAAATAATCATAATTTTGATTTTGATAATACTGATATTTTGTACAGTGAATCTAATATTTTTAAAAGACGTTTCATAGAAATGTGTAAAATTAAAATGTCTGGAAATTCTATTAATAAACGTACGGACTTTGAAAATTTAAATGACATATTTTGTAGTTTTCTGGACTCTTTAAACAAGATATAGATCTGTCAATTAATTAATTATATATATATATAAAAAAAAAAAAAAAAAAAAAAAAAAAAAAAAAAAAAAAAAAAGTAGCTTTAATTAGTTCTCGTTACTTTTATTCCGAACAACTCGTAGTTTAGTTTAAAAATCATGTTACCTTTTCGTTTCTCTTGACGACTTGTTTCTCTTGACAACTTGTTTATTTACTTTTTTTCACTCCTGACGAAGCTATAAATCTATAGCGAAACGTTGAGTGTGTTTCCCTTCATTTTTCTGTCCGGTTTGAGATTAAAAAAACTTTCTACTTACTATTTTCATCGGACAAGAACAAACTTCAATTACTAATACGTGTTGTTTCATTCAAAACTATTTCCAGCTTCAGCTGCGTCCGAGAACTTCGTATCTCCCATCAAAGTTACTGGAGTCCATCGAAACGCCAAATAACATGATAGATGAGTAAGGATCGATTAGATACAGCACAGGAAGAACGCTAATGCGTGTTGTTTCGTTTAAATCTATTTCCAGCTTGTGCTGCCTCAGAAAACGTCGTATCTCACATCAGAGCTACTGGAGTCCATCCAAACGTCAAATAACATGATAGATAAGTAAGGATCGATTAGATACATCACAGGAACAACGCTAATGCGTGTTGTTTCGTTTAAAACTATTTCCAGCTTCTGCTGCGTCCGAGAACTTCGTATCTCACGTCAGGGTTACTGGAGTCCATCCAAACGTCAAATAACATGATAGATAATTAAGGATCGATTAGATACATCACAGGAACAACGCTAATGCGTGTTGTTTCGTTTAAAACTATTTCCAGCTTCAGCTGCGTCCGAGAACTTCGTATCTCACATCAAAGTTACTGGAGTCCATCGAAACGCCAAATAACATGATAGATGAGTAAGGATCGATTAGGTACATCACAGGAAGAACGCTAATGCGTGTTGTTTCGTTTAAATCTATTTCCAGCTTCTGCTGCCTCAGAAAACGTCGTGTCTCACATCAGAGCTACTGGAGTCCATCGAAACGCCAAATAACATGATAGATGAGTAAGGATCGATTAGATACATCACAGGAACAACGCTAATACGTGTTGTTTCATTTAAAACTATTTCCAGCTTCAGCTGCGTCCGAGAACTTCGTATCTCACATCAAAGTTACTGGAGTCCATCGAAACGCCAAATAACATGATATATGAGTAAGGATCGATTAGATACAGCACAGGAACAACGCTAATACGTGTTGTTTCGTTTAAAACTATTTCCAGCTCCTGCTGCGTCCAAAAACTTTGTATCTCACATCAGATTTACTGGAGTCCATCCAAACGTCAAATAACATGTTAGATAAGTAAGGATCGTTTAGATACATCACAGGAACAACGCTAATGCGTGTTGTTTCGTTTAAAACTATTTCCAGCTCCTGCTGCGTCCAAAAACTTTGTATCTCACATCAGACTTACTGGAGTCCATCCAAACGTCAAATAACATGTTACATAAGTAAGGATCGTTTAGATACATCACAGGAACAACGGTAATACGTGTTGTTTCATTTAAAACTATTTCCAGCTTCAGCTGCGTCCGAGAACTTCGTATCTCACATCAAAGTTACTGGAGTCCATCGAAACGCCAAATAACATGATAGATGAGTAAGGATCGATTAGATACATCACAGGAACAACGCTAATGCGTGTTGTTTCGTTTAAAACTATTTCCAGCTTCTGCTGCGTCGGAAAATTTCGTATCTCACATTAGAGTTACTGGTCTCCATCGAAACGTCAAATAACATGTTAGATAAGTAAGGATCGTTTAGATACATCACAGGAACAACGCTAATACGTGTTGTTTCATTTAAAACTATTTCCAGCTTCAGCTGCGTCCGAGAACTTCGTATCTCCCATCAAAGTTACTGGAGTCCATCGAAACGCCAAATAACATGATAGATGAGTAAGGATCGATTAGATACAGCACAGGAAGAACGCTAATGCGTGTTGTTTCGTTTAAATCTATTTCCAGCTTGTGCTGCCTCAGAAAACGTCGTATCTCACATCAGAGCTACTGGAGTCCATCCAAACGTCAAATAACATGATAGATAAGTAAGGATCGATTAGATACATCACAGGAACAACGCTAATGTGTGTTGTTTCGTTTAAAACTATTTCCAGCTTCTGCTGCGTCCGAGAACTTCGTATCTCACGTCAGGGTTACTGGAGTCCATCCAAACGTCAAATAACATGATAGATAATTAAGGATCGATTAGATACATCACAGGAACAACGCTAATGCGTGTTGTTTCGTTTAAAACTATTTCCAGCTTCAGCTGCGTCCGAGAACTTCGTATCTCACGTCAAAGTTACTGGAGTCCATCGAAACGCCAAATAACATGATAGATGAGTAAGGATCGATTAGATACATCACAGGAAGAACGCTAATGCGTGTTGTTTCGTTTAAATCTATTTCCAGCTTCTGCTGCCTCAGAAAACGTCGTGTCTCACATCAGAGCTACTGGAGTCCATCGAAACGCCAAATAACATGATAGATGAGTAAGGATCGATTAGATACATCACAGGAACAACGCTAATACGTGTTGTTTCATTTAAAACTATTTCCAGCTTCAGCTGCGTCCGAGAACTTCGTATCTCACATCAAAGATACTGGAGTCCATCGAAACGCCAAATAACATGATATATGAGTAAGGATCGATTAGATACAGCACAGGAACAACGCTAATACGTGTTGTTTCGTTTAAAACTATTTCCAGCTCCTGCTGCGTCCAAAAACTTTGTATCTCACATCAGATTTACTGGAGTCCATCCAAACGTCAAATAACATGTTAGATAAGTAAGGATCGTTTAGATACATCACAGGAACAACGCTAATACGTGTTGTTTCATTTAAAACTATTTCCAGCTTCTGCTGCGTCCGAAAATTTCGTTTCTCACATTAGAGTTACTGGAGTCCATCGAAGCGTCAAATAACATGATAGATGAGTAAGGATCGATTAGATACATCACAGGAACAACGCTAATGCGTGTTGTTTCGTTTAAAACTATTTCCAGCTCCTGCTGCGTCCAAAAACTTTGTATCTCACATCAGACATACTGGAGTCCATCCAAACGTCAAATAACATGTTAGATAAGTAAGGATCGTTTAGATACATCACAGGAACAACGCTAATACGTGTTGTTTCATTTAAGACTATTTCCAGCTTCAGCTGCGTCCGAGAACTTCGTATCTCACATCAAAGTTACTGGAGTCCATCGAAACGCCAAATAACATGATATATGAGTAAGGATCGATTAGATACAGCACAGGAACAACGCTAATACGTGTTGTTTCGTTTAAAACTATTTCCAGCTCCTGCTGCGTCCAAAAACTTGGTATCTCACATCAGACTTACTGGAGTCCATCCAAACGTCAAATAACAATGTTAGATAAGTAAGGATGGTTTAGATACATCACAGGAACAACGCTAATACTTGTTGTTTCATTTAAAACTATTTCCAGCTTCAGCTGCGTCCGAGAACTTCGTATCTCACATCAAAGTTACTGGAGTCCATCGAAACGCCAAATAACATGATATATGAGTAAGGATCGATTAGATACAGCACAGGAACAACGCTAATACGTGTTGTTTCGTTTAAAACTATTTCCAGCTCCTGCTGCGTCCAAGAACTTTGTATCTCACATCAGACATACTGGAGTCCATCCAAACGTCAAATAACATGTTAGATAAGTAAGGATCGTTTAGATACATCACAGGAACAACGCTAATACGTGTTGTTTCATTTAAAACTATTTCCAGCTTCAGCTGCGTCCGAGAACTTCGTATCTCACATCAAAGTTACTGGAGTCCATCGAAACGCCAAATAACATGATAGATGAGTAAGGATCGATTAGATACATCACAGGAACAACGCTAATGCGTGTTGTTTCGTTTAAAACTATTTCCAGCTTCTGCTGCGTCCGAAAACGTCGTATCTCACATCAGAGCTACTGGAGTCCATCGAAACGCCAAATAACATGATATATGAGTAAGGATCGATTAGATACATCACAGGAACAACGCTAATGCGTGTTGTTTCGTTTAAAACTATTTCCAGCTTCCGCTGCGTCCGAGAACTTCGTATTTCACATCAAAGTTACGGGAGTCCATCGAAACGTCAAATAACATGATAGATGAGTAAGGATCGATTAGGTACATCACAGGAACAACGCTAATACGTGTTGTTTCGTTCAAAACTATTTCCAGCTTCTGCTGCGTCCGAAAATTTCGTTTCTCACATTAGAGTTACTGGAGTCCATCGAAACGTCAAATAACATGATAGATGAGTAAGGATCGATTAGATACATCACAGGAACAACGCTAATACGTGTTGTTTCGTTCAAAACTATTTCCAGCTTCTGCTGCGTCCAAAAACTTTGTATCTCACATCAGAGTTACTGGAGTCCATCCAAACGTCAAATAACATGATAGATGAGTAAGGATCGATTAGATACATCACAGGAACAACGCTAATGCGTGTTGTTTCGTTTAAAACTATTTCCAGCTCCTGCTGCGTCCAAAAACTTTGTATCTCACATCAGACTTACTGGAGTCCATCCAAACGTCAAATAACATGTTAGATAAGTAAGGATCGTTTAGATACATCACAGGAACAACGCTAATACTTGTTGTTTCATTTAAAACTATTTCCAGCTTCAGCTGCGTCCGAGAACTTCGTATCTCACATCAAAGTTACTGGAGTCCATCGAAACGCCAAATAACATGATATATGAGTAAGGATCGATTAGATACAGCACAGGAACAACGCTAATACGTGTTGTTTCGTTTAAAACTATTTCCAGCTCCTGCTGCGTCCAAGAACTTTGTATCTCACATCAGACTTACTGGAGTCCATCCAAACGTCAAATAACATGTTAGATAAGTAAGGATCGTTTAGATACATCACAGGAACAACGCTAATACGTGTTGTTTCATTTAAAACTATTTCCAGCTTCAGCTGCGTCCGAGAACTTCGTATCTCACATCAAAGTTACTGGAGTCCATCGAAACGCCAAATAACATGATAGATGAGTAAGGATCGATTAGATACATCACAGGAACAACGCTAATGCGTGTTGTTTCGTTTAAAACTATTTCCAGCTTCTGCTGCGTCGGAAAATTTCGTATCTCACATTAGAGTTACTGGAGTCCATCGAAACGTCAAATAAAATAGTAGCTAAGTAAGGATCGATTAGATACATCACAGGAACAACGCTAATACGTGTTGTTTCGTTCAAAACTATTTCCAGCTTCTGCTGCGTCCAAAAACTTTGTATCTCACATCAGAGTTACTGGAGTCCATCCAAACGACAAATAATATGATAGATGAGTAAGGATCGATTAGATACATCACAGGAACAACGCTAATGCGTGTTGTTTCGTTTAAAACTATTTCCAGCTCCTGCTGCGTCCAAAAACTTTGTATCTCACATCAGACATACTGGAGTCCATCCAAACGTCAAATAACATGTTACATAAGTAAGGATCGTTTAGATACATCACAGGAACAACGGTAATACGTGTTGTTTCATTTAAAACTATTTCCAGCTTCAGCTGCGTCCGAGAACTTCGTATCTCACATCAAAGTTACTGGAGTCCATCGAAACGCCAAATAACATGATATATGAGTAAGGATCGATTAGATACAGCACAGGAACAACGCTAATACGTGTTGTTTCGTTTAAAACTATTTCCAGCTCCTGCTGCGTCCAAGAACTTTGTATCTCACATCAGACTTACTGGAGTCCATCCAAACGTCAAATAACATGTTAGATAAGTAAGGATCGTTTAGATACATCACAGGAACAACGCTAATACGTGTTGTTTCATTTAAAACTATTTCCAGCTTCAGCTGCGTCCGAGAACTTCGTATCTCCCATCAAAGTTACTGGAGTCCATCGAAACGCCAAATAACATGATAGATGAGTAAAGATCGAATAAATACATCACAGGAACAACGCTAATGCGTGTTGTTTCGTTTAAAACTATTTCCAGGTTCTGCTGCGTCCGAGAATTTCGTATCTCAAGTCAGGGTTACTGGAGTCCATCCAAACGTCAAATAACATGATAGATAAGTAAGGATCGATTAGATACATCACAGGAACAACGCTAATGCGTGTTGTTTCGTTTAAAACTATTTCCAGCTTCTGCTGCGTCCGAAAATTTCGTTTCTCACATTAGAGTTACTGGAGTCCATCGAAGCGTCAAATAACATGATAGATGAGTTAGGATCGATTAGATACATCACAGGAACAACGCTAATGCGTGTTGTTTCGTTTAAAACTATTTCCAGCACCTGCTGCGTCCAAAAACTTTGTATCTCACATCAGACTTACTGGAGTCCATCCAAACGTCAAATAACATGTTAGATAAGTAAGGATCGTTTAGATACATCACAGGAACAACGCTAATACGTGTTGTTTCATTTAAAACTATTTCCAGCTTCAGCTGCGTCCGAGAACTTCGTATCTCACATCAAAGTTACTGGAGTCCATCGAAACGCCAAATAACATGATATATGAGTAAGGATCGATTAGATACAGCACAGGAACAACGCTAATACGTGTTGTTTCGTTTAAAACTATTTCCAGCTCCTGCTGCGTCCAAAAACTTGGTATCTCACATCAGACTTACTGGAGTCCATCCAAACGTCAAATAACAATGTTAGATAAGTAAGGATGGTTTAGATACATCACAGGAACAACGCTAATACTTGTTGTTTCATTTATAACTATTTCCAGCTTCAGCTGCGTCCGAGAACTTCGTATCTCACATCAAAGTTACTGGAGTCCATCGAAACGCCAAATAACATGATATATGAGTAAGGATCGATTAGATACAGCACAGGAACAACGCTAATACGTGTTGTTTCGTTTAAAACTATTTCCAGCTCCTGCTGCGTCCAAGAACTTTGTATCTCACATCAGACTTACTGGAGTCCATCCAAACGTCAAATAACATGTTAGATAAGTAAGGATCGTTTAGATACATCACAGGAACAACGCTAATACGTGTTGTTTCATTCAAAACTATTTCCAGCTTCAGCTGCGTCCGAGAACTTCGTATCTCCCATCAAAGTTACTGGAGTCCATCGAAACGCCAAATAACATGATAGATGAGTAAGGATCGATTAGATACAGCACAGGAAGAACGCTAATGCGTGTTGTTTCGTTTAAATCTATTTCCAGCTTGTGCTGCCTCAGAAAACGTCGTATCTCACATCAGAGCTACTGGAGTCCATCCAAACGTCAAATAACATGATAGATAAGTAAGGATCGATTAGATACATCACAGGAACAACGCTAATGCGTGTTGTTTCGTTTAAAACTATTTCCAGCTTCTGCTGCGTCCGAGAACTTCGTATCTCACGTCAGGGTTACTGGAGTCCATCCAAACGTCAAATAACATGATAGATAATTAAGGATCGATTAGATACATCACAGGAACAACGCTAATGCGTGTTGTTTCGTTTAAAACTATTTCCAGCTTCAGCTGCGTCCGAGAACTTCGTATCTCACATCAAAGTTACTGGAGTCCATCGAAACGCCAAATAACATGATAGATGAGTAAGGATCGATTAGATACATCACAGGAAGAACGCTAATGCGTGTTGTTTCGTTTAAATCTATTTCCAGCTTCTGCTGCCTCAGAAAACGTCGTGTCTCACATCAGAGCTACTGGAGTCCATCGAAACGCCAAATAACATGATAGATGAGTAAGGATCGATTAGATACATCACAGGAACAACGCTAATACGTGTTGTTTCATTTAAAACTATTTCCAGCTTCAGCTGCGTCCGAGAACTTCGTATCTCACATCAAAGTTACTGGAGTCCATCGAAACGCCAAATAACATGATATATGAGTAAGGATCGATTAGATACAGCACAGGAACAACGCTAATACGTGTTGTTTCGTTTAAAACTATTTCCAGCTCCTGCTGCGTCCAAAAACTTTGTATCTCACATCAGATTTACTGGAGTCCATCCAAACGTCAAATAACATGTTAGATAAGTAAGGATCGTTTAGATACATCACAGGAACAACGCTAATGCGTGTTGTTTCGTTTAAAACTATTTCCAGCTCCTGCTGCGTCCAAAAACTTTGTATCTCACATCAGACTTACTGGAGTCCATCCAAACGTCAAATAACATGTTACATAAGTAAGGATCGTTTAGATACATCACAGGAACAACGGTAATACGTGTTGTTTCATTTAAAACTATTTCCAGCTTCAGCTGCGTCCGAGAACTTCGTATCTCACATCAAAGTTACTGGAGTCCATCGAAACGCCAAATAACATGATAGATGAGTAAGGATCGATTAGATACATCACAGGAACAACGCTAATGCGTGTTGTTTCGTTTAAAACTATTTCCAGCTTCTGCTGCGTCGGAAAATTTCGTATCTCACATTAGAGTTACTGGTCTCCATCGAAACGTCAAATAAAATAGTAGCTAAGTAAGGATCGATTAGATACATCACAGGAACAACGCTAATACGTGTTGTTTCGTTCAAAACTATTTCCAGCTTCTGCTGCGTCCAAAAACTTTGTATCTCACATCAGAGTTACTGGAGTCCATCCAAACGACAAATAATATGATAGATGAGTAAGGATCGATTAGATACATCACAGGAACAACGCTAATGCGTGTTGTTTCGTTTAAAACTATTTCCAGCTCCTGCTGCGTCCAAAAACTTTGTATCTCACATCAGACTTACTGGAGTCCATCCAAACGTCAAATAACATGTTACATAAGTAAGGATCGTTTAGATACATCACAGGAACAACGGTAATACGTGTTGTTTCATTTAAAACTATTTCCAGCTTCAGCTGCGTCCGAGAACTTCGTATCTCACATCAAAGTTACTGGAGTCCATCGAAACGCCAAATAACATGATATATGAGTAAGGATCGATTAGATACAGCACAGGAACAACGCTAATACGTGTTGTTTCGTTTAAAACTATTTCCAGCTCCTGCTGCGTCCAAGAACTTTGTATCTCACATCAGACTTACTGGAGTCCATCCAAACGTCAAATAACATGTTAGATAAGTAAGGATCGTTTAGATACATCACAGGAACAACGCTAATACGTGTTGTTTCATTTAAAACTATTTCCAGCTTCAGCTGCGTCCGAGAACTTCGTATCTCCCATCAAAGTTACTGGAGTCCATCGAAACGCCAAATAACATGATAGATGAGTAAAGATCGAATAAATACATCACAGGAACAACGCTAATGCGTGTTGTTTCGTTTAAAACTATTTCCAGGTTCTGCTGCGTCCGAGAATTTCGTATCTCAAGTCAGGGTTACTGGAGTCCATCCAAACGTCAAATAACATGATAGATAAGTAAGGATCGATTAGATACATCACAGGAACAACGCTAATGCGTGTTGTTTCGTTTAAAACTATTTCCAGCTTCTGCTGCGTCCGAAAATTTCGTTTCTCACATTAGAGTTACTGGAGTCCATCGAAGCGTCAAATAACATGATAGATGAGTAAGGATCGATTAGATACATCACAGGAACAACGCTAATGCGTGTTGTTTCGTTTAAAACTATTTCCAGCTCCTGCTGCGTCCAAAAACTTGGTATCTCACATCAGACTTACTGGAGTCCATCCAAACGTCAAATAACAATGTTAGATAAGTAAGGATGGTTTAGATACATCACAGGAACAACGCTAATACTTGTTGTTTCATTTATAACTATTTCCAGCTTCAGCTGCGTCCGAGAACTTCGTATCTCACATCAAAGTTACTGGAGTCCATCGAAACGCCAAATAACATGATATATGAGTAAGGATCGATTAGATACAGCACAGGAACAACGCTAATACGTGTTGTTTCGTTTAAAACTATTTCCAGCTCCTGCTGCGTCCAAGAACTTTGTATCTCACATCAGACTTACTGGAGTCCATCGAAACGTCAAATAACATGTTAGATAAGTAAGGATCGTTTAGATACATCACAGGAACAACGCTAATACGTGTTGTTTCATTCAAAACTATTTCCAGCTTCAGCTGCGTCCGAGAACTTCGTATCTCCCATCAAAGTTACTGGAGTCCATCGAAACGCCAAATAACATGATAGATGAGTAAGGATCGATTAGATACAGCACAGGAAGAACGCTAATGCGTGTTGTTTCGTTTAAATCTATTTCCAGCTTGTGCTGCCTCAGAAAACGTCGTATCTCACATCAGAGCTACTGGAGTCCATCCAAACGTCAAATAACATGATAGATAAGTAAGGATCGATTAGATACATCACAGGAACAACGCTAATGCGTGTTGTTTCGTTTAAAACTATTTCCAGCTTCTGCTGCGTCCGAGAACTTCGTATCTCACGTCAGGGTTACTGGAGTCCATCCAAACGTCAAATAACATGATAGATAATTAAGGATCGATTAGATACATCACAGGAACAACGCTAATGCGTGTTGTTTCGTTTAAAACTATTTCCAGCTTCAGCTGCGTCCGAGAACTTCGTATCTCACATCAAAGTTACTGGAGTCCATCGAAACGCCAAATAACATGATAGATGAGTAAGGATCGATTAGATACATCACAGGAAGAACGCTAATGCGTGTTGTTTTGTTTAAATCTATTTCCAGCTTCTGCTGCCTCAGAAAACGTCGTGTCTCACATCAGAGCTACTGGAGTCCATCGAAACGCCAAATAACATGATAGATGAGTAAGGATCGATTAGATACATCACAGGAACAACGCTAATACGTGTTGTTTCATTTAAAACTATTTCCAGCTTCAGCTGCGTCCGAGAACTTCGTATCTCACATCAAAGTTACTGGAGTCCATCGAAACGCCAAATAACATGATATATGAGTAAGGATCGATTAGATACAGCACAGGAACAACGCTAATACGTGTTGTTTCGTTTAAAACTATTTCCAGCTCCTGCTGCGTCCAAAAACTTTGTATCTCACATCAGATTTACTGGAGTCCATCCAAACGTCAAATAACATGTTAGATAAGTAAGGATCGTTTAGATACATCACAGGAACAACGCTAATACGTGTTGTTTCATTTAAAACTATTTCCAGCTTCAGCTGCGTCCGAGAACTTCGTATCTCACATCAAAGTTACTGGAGTCCATCGAAACGCCAAATAACATGATAGATGAGTAAGGATCGATTAGATACATCACAGGAACAACGCTAATGCGTGTTGTTTCGTTTAAAACTATTTCCAGCTTCTGCTGCGTCCGAAAATTTCGTATCTCACATTAGAGTTACTGGAGTCCATCGAAACGTCAAATAACATAGTAGCTAAGTAAGGATCGATTAGATACATCACAGGAACAACGCTAATACGTGTTGTTTCGTTCAAAACTATTTCCAGCTTCTGCTGCGTCCAAAAACTTTGTATCTCACATCAGAGTTACTGGAGTCCATCCAAACGTCAAATAACATGATAGATGAGTAAGGATCGATTAGATACATCACAGGAACAACGCTAATGCGTGTTGTTTCGTTTAAAACTATTTCCAGCTCCAGCTGCGTCCAAAAACTTTGTATCTCACATCAGACTTACTGGAGTCCATCCAAACGTCAAATAACATGTTAGATAAGTAAGGATCGTTTAGATACATCACAGGAACAACGCTAATACTTGTTGTTTCATTTAAAACTATTTCCAGCTTCAGCTGCGTCCGAGAACTTCGTATCTCACATCAAAGTTACTGGAGTCCATCGAAACGCCAAATAACATGATATATGAGTAAGGATCGATTAGATACAGCACAGGAACAACGCTAATACGTGTTGTTTCGTTTAAAACTATTTCCAGCTCCTGCTGCGTCCAAAAACTTTGTATCTCACATCAGATTTACTGGAGTCCATCCAAACGTCAAATAGCATGTTAGATAAGTAAGGATCGTTTAGATACATCACAGGAACAACGCTAATACGTGTTGTTTCATTTAAAACTATTTCCAGCTTCAGCTGCGTCCGAGAACTTCGTATCTCACATCAAAGTTACTGGAGTCCATCGAAACGCCAAATAACATGATAGATGAGTAAGGATCGATTAGATACATCACAGGAACAACGCTAATGCGTGTTGTTTCGTTTAAAACTATTTCCACCTTCTGCTGCGTCCGAAAATTTCGTATCTCACATTAGAGTTACTGGAGTCCATCGAAACGTCAAATAACATAGTAGCTAAGTAAGGATCGATTAGATACATCACAGGAACAACGCTAATACGTGTTGTTTCGTTCAAAACTATTTCCAGCTTCTGCTGCGTCCAAAAACTTTGTATCTCACATCAGAGTTACTGGAGTCCATCCAAACGTCAAATAACATGATAGATGAGTAAGTATCGATTAGATACATCACAGGAACAACGCTAATGCGTGTTGTTTCGTTTAAAACTATTTCCAGCTCCTGCTGCGTCCAAAAACTTTGTATCTCACATCAGACTTACTGGAGTCCATCCAAACGTCAAATAACATGTTAGATAAGTAAGGATCGTTTAGATACATCACAGGAACAACGCTAATACTTGTTGTTTCATTTAAAACTATTTCCAGCTTCAGCTGCGTCCGAGAACTTCGTATCTCACATCAAAGTTACTGGAGTCCATCGAAACGCCAAATAACATGATATATGAGTAAGGATCGATTAGATACAGCACAGGAACAACGCTAATACGTGTTGTTTCGTTTAAAACTATTTCCAGCTCCTGCTGCGTCCAAGAACTTTGTATCTCACATCAGACTTACTGGAGTCCATCCAAACGTCAAATAACATGTTAGATAAGTAAGGATCGTTTAGATACATCACAGGAACAACGCTAATACGTGTTGTTTCATTTAAAACTATTTCCAGCTTCAGCTGCGTCCGAGAACTTCGTATCTCACATCAAAGTTACTGGAGTCCATCGAAACGCCAAATAACATGATAGATGAGTAAGGATCGATTAGATACATCACAGGAACAACGCTAATGCGTGTTGTTTCGTTTAAAACTATTTCCAGCTTCTGCTGCGTCCGAAAATTTCGTATCTCACACTAGAGTTACTGGAGTCCATCGAAACGTCAAATAACATAGTAGCTAAGTAAGGATCGATTAGATACATCACAGGAACAACGCTAATGCGTGTTGTTTCGTTTAAAACTATTTCCAGCTCCTGCTGCGTCCAAAAACTTTGTATCTAACATCAGACTTACTGGAGTCCATCCAAACGTCAAATAACATGTTACATAAGTAAGGATCGTTTAGATACATCACAGGAACAACGGTAATACGTGTTGTTTCATTTAAAACTATTTCCAGCTTCAGCTGCGTCCGAGAACTTCGTATCTCACATCAAAGTTACTGGAGTCCATCGAAACGCCAAATAACATGATATATGAGTAAGGATCGATTAGATACAGCACAGGAACAACGCTAATACGTGTTGTTTCGTTTAAAACTATTTCCAGGTTCTGCTGCGTCCGAGAACTTCGTATCTCAAGTCAGGGTTACTGGAGTCCATCCAAACGTCAAATAACATGATAGATAAGTAAGGATCGATTAGATACATCACAGGAACAACGCTAATGCGTGTTGTTTCGTTTAAAACTATTTCCAGCTTCTGCTGCGTCCGAAAATTTCGTTTCTCACATTAGAGTTACTGGAGTCCATCGAAGCGTCAAATAACATGATAGATGAGTAAGGATCGATTAGATACATCACAGGAACAACGCTAATGCGTGTTGTTTCGTTTAAAACTATTTCCAGCTCCTGCTGCGTCCAAAAACTTTGTATCTCACATCAGACTTACTGGAGTCCATCCAAACGTCAAATAACATGTTAGATAAGTAAGGATCGTTTAGATACATCACAGGAACAACGCTAATACGTGTTGTTTCATTTAAAACTATTTCCAGCTTCAGCTGCGTCCGAGAACTTCGTATCTCACATCAAAGTTACTGGAGTCCATCGAAACGCCAAATAACATGATATATGAGTAAGGATCGATTAGATACAGCACAGGAACAACGCTAATAAGTGTTGTTTCGTTTAAAACTATTTCCAGCTCCTGCTGCGTCCAAAAACTTGGTATCTCACATCAGACTTACTGGAGTCCATCCAAACGTCAAATAACAATGTTAGATAAGTAAGGATGGTTTAGATACATCACAGGAACAACGCTAATACGTGTTGTTTCATTTAAAACTATTTCCAGCTTCAGCTGCGTCCGAGAACTTCGTACCTCACATCAAATTTACTGGAGTCCATCGAAACGCCAAATAACATGATATATGAGTAAGGATCGATTAGATACAGCACAGGAACAACGCTAATACGTGTTGTTTCGTTTAAAACTATTTCCAGCTCCTGCTGCGTCCAAGAACTTTGTATCTCACATCAGACTTACTGGAGTCCATCCAAACGTCAAATAACATGTTAGATAAGTAAGGATCGTTTAGATACATCACAGGAACAACGCTAATACGTGTTGTTTCATTTAAAACTATTTCCAGCTTCAGCTGCGTCCGAGAACTTCGTATCTCCCATCAAAGTTACTGGAGTCCATCGAAACGCCAAATAACATGATAGATGAGTAAGGATCGATTAGATACAGCACAGGAAGAACGCTAATGCGTGTTGTTTCGTTTAAATCTATTTCCAGCTTGTGCTGCCTCAGAAAACGTCGTATCTCACATCAGAGCTACTGGAGTCCATCCAAACGTCAAATAACATGATAGATAAGTAAGGATCGATTAGATACATCACAGGAACAACGCTAATGCGTGTTGTTTCGTTTAAAACTATTTCCAGCTTCTGCTGCGTCCGAGAACTTCGTATCTCACGTCAGGGTTACTGGAGTCCATCCAAACGTCAAATAACATGATAGATAATTAAGGATCGATTAGATACATCACAGGAACAACGCTAATGCGTGTTGTTTCGTTTAAAACTATTTCCAGCTTCAGCTGCGTCCGAGAACTTCGTATCTCACGTCAAAGTTACTGGAGTCCATCGAAACGCCAAATAACATGATAGATGAGTAAGGATCGATTAGATACATCACAGGAAGAACGCTAATGCGTGTTGTTTCGTTTAAATCTATTTCCAGCTTCTGCTGCCTCAGAAAACGTCGTGTCTCACATCAGAGCTACTGGAGTCCATCGAAACGCCAAATAACATGATAGATGAGTAAGGAACGATTAGATACATCACAGGAACAACGCTAATACGTGTTGTTTCATTTAAAACTATTTCCAGCTTCAGCTGCGTCCGAGAACTTCGTATCTCACATCAAAGATACTGGAGTCCATCGAAACGCCAAATAACATGATATATGAGTAAGGATCGATTAGATACAGCACAGGAACAACGCTAATACGTGTTGTTTCGTTTAAAACTATTTCCAGCTCCTGCTGCGTCCAAAAACTTTGTATCTCACATCAGATTTACTGGAGTCCATCCAAACGTCAAATAACATGTTAGATAAGTAAGGATCGTTTAGATACATCACAGGAACAACGCTAATACGTGTTGTTTCATTTAAAACTATTTCCAGCTTCTGCTGCGTCCGAAAATTTCGTTTCTCACATTAGAGTTACTGGAGTCCATCGAAGCGTCAAATAACATGATAGATGAGTAAGGATCGATTAGATACATCACAGGAACAACGCTAATGCGTGTTGTTTCGTTTAAAACTATTTCCAGCTCCTGCTGCGTCCAAAAACTTTGTATCTCACATCAGACATACTGGAGTCCATCCAAACGTCAAATAACATGTTAGATAAGTAAGGATCGTTTAGATACATCACAGGAACAACGCTAATACGTGTTGTTTCATTTAAGACTATTTCCAGCTTCAGCGGCGTCCGAGAACTTCGTATCTCACATCAAAGTTACTGGAGTCCATCGAAACGCCAAATAACATGATATATGAGTAAGGATCGATTAGATACAGCACAGGAACAACGCTAATACGTGTTGTTTCGTTTAAAACTATTTCCAGCTCCTGCTGCGTCCAAAAACTTGGTATCTCACATCAGACTTACTGGAGTCCATCCAAACGTCAAATAACAATGTTAGATAAGTAAGGATGGTTTAGATACATCACAGGAACAACGCTAATACTTGTTGTTTCATTTAAAACTATTTCCAGCTTCAGCTGCGTCCGAGAACTTCGTATCTCACATCAAAGTTACTGGAGTCCATCGAAACGCCAAATAACATGATATATGAGTAAGGATCGATTAGATACAGCACAGGAACAACGCTAATACGTGTTGTTTCGTTTAAAACTATTTCCAGCTCCTGCTGCGACCAAGAACTTTGTATCTCACATCAGACATACTGGAGTCCATCCAAACGTCAAATAACATGTTAGATAAGTAAGGATCGTTTAGATACATCACAGGAACAACGCTAATACGTGTTGTTTCATTTAAAACTATTTCCAGCTTCAGCTGCGTCCGAGAACTTCGTATCTCACATCAAAGTTACTGGAGTCCATCGAAACGCCAAATAACATGATAGATGAGTAAGGATCGATTAGATACATCACAGGAACAACGCTAATGCGTGTTGTTTCGTTTAAAACTATTTCCAGCTTCTGCTGCGTCCGAAAATTTCGTATCTCACATTAGAGTTACTGGAGTCCATCGAAACGTCAAATAACATGTTAGATAAGTAAGGATCGTTTAGATACATCACAGGAACAACGCTAATACGTGTTGTTTCATTTAAAACTATTTCCAGCTTCAGCTGCGTCCGAGAACTTCGTATCTCCCATCAAAGTTACTGGAGTCCATCGAAACGCCAAATAACATGATAGATGAGTAAAGATCGATTAAATACATCACAGGAACAACGCTAATGCGTGTTGTTTCGTTTAAAACTATTTCCAGGTTCTGCTGCGTCCGAGAACTTCGTATCTCAAGTCAGGGTTACTGGAGTCCATCCAAACGTCAAATAACATGTTAGATAAGTAAGAATCGATTAGATACATCACAGGAACAACGCTAATGCGTGTTGTTTCGTTTAAAACTATTTCCAGCTTCTGCTGCGTCCGAAAATTTCGTTTCTCACATTAGAGTTACTGGAGTCCATCGAAGCGTCAAATAACATGATAGATGAGTAAGGATCGATTAGATACATCACAGGAACAACGCTAATGCGTGTTGTTTCGTTTAAAACTATTTCCAGCTCCTGCTGCGTCCAAAAACTTTGTATCTCACATCAGACTTACTGGAGTCCATCCAAACGTCAAATAACATGTTAGATAAGTAAGGATCGTTTAGATACATCACAGGAACAACGCTAATACGTGTTGTTTCATTTAAAACTATTTCCAGCTTCAGCTGCGTCCGAGAACTTCGTATCTCACATCAAAGTTACTGGAGTCCATCGAAACGCCAAATAACATGATATATGAGTAAGGATCGATTAGATACAGCACAGGAACAACGCTAATGCGTGTTGTTTCGTTTAAAACTATTTCCAGCTCCTGCTGCGTCCAAAAACTTGGTATCTCACATCAGACTTACTGGAGTCCATCCAAACGTCAAATAACAATGTTAGATAAGTAAGGATGGTTTAGATACATCACAGGAACAACGCTAATACGTGTTGTTTCATTTAAAACTATTTCCAGCTTCAGCTGCGTCCGAGAACTTCGTATCTCACATCAAAGTTACTGGAGTCCATCGAAACGCCAAATAACATGATATATGAGTAAGTATCGATTAGATACAGCACAGGAAGAACGCTAATGCGTGTTGTTTCGTTTAAATCTATTTCCAGCTTGTGCTGCCTCAGAAAACGTCGTATCTCACATCAGAGCTACTGGAGTCCATCCAAACGTCAAATAACATGATAGATAAGTAAGGATCGATTAGATACATCACAGGAACAACGCTAATGCGTGTTGTTTCGTTTAAAACTATTTCCAGCTTCTGCTGCGTCCGAGAACTTCGTATCTCACGTCAGGGTTACTGGAGTCCATCCAAACGTCAAATAACATGATAGATAATTAAGGATCGATTAGATACATCACAGGAACAACGCTAATGCGTGTTGTTTCGTTTAAAACTATTTCCAGCTTCAGCTGCGTCCGAGAACTTCGTATCTCACATCAAAGTTACTGGAGTCCATCGAAACGCCAAATAACATGATAGATGAGTAAGGATCGATTAGATACATCACAGGAAGAACGCTAATGCGTGTTGTTTCGTTTAAATCTATTTCCAGCTTCTGCTGCCTCAGAAAACGTCGTGTCTCACATCAGAGCTACTGGAGTCCATCGAAACGCCAAATAACATGATAGATGAGTAAGGATCGATTAGATACATCACAGGAACAACGCTAATGCGTGTTGTTTCGTTTAAAACTATTTCCAGCTCCTGCTGCGTCCAAAAACTTTGTATCTCACATCAGACTTACTGGAGTCCATCCAAACGTCAAATAACATGTTAGATAAGTAAGGATCGATTAGATACAGCACAGGAACAACGCTAATACGTGTTGTTTCGTTTAAAACTATTTCCAGTTCCTGCTGCGTCCAAAAACTTGGTATCTCACATCAGACTTACTGGAGTCCATCCAAACGTCAAATAACATATTAGATAAGTAAGGATCGTTTAGATACATCACAGGAACAACGCTAATACGTGTTGTTTCATTTAAAACTATTTCCAGCTTCAGCTGCGTCCGAGAACTTCGTATCTCCCATCAAAGTTACTGGAGTCCATCGAAACGCCAAATAACATGATATATGAGTAAGGATCGATTAGATACAGCACAGGAACAACGCTAATACGTGTTGTTTCGTTTAAAACTATTTCCAGCTCCTGCTACGTCCAAGAACTTTGTATCTCACATCAGAATTACTGGAGTCCATCCAAACGTCAAATAACATGTTAGATAAGTAAGGATCGTTTAGATACATCACAGGAACAACGCTAATACGTGTTGTTTCATTTAAAACTATTTCCAGCTTCAGCTGCGTCCGAGAACTTCGTATCTCCCATCAAAGTTACTGGAGTCCATCGAAACGCCAAATAACATGATATATGAGTAAGGATCGATTAGATACAGCTCAGGAACAACGCTAATACGTGTTGTTTCGTTTAAAACTATTTCCAGCTCCTGCTGCGTCCAAAAACTTGGTATCTCACATCTGACTTACTGGAGTCCATCCAAACGTCAAATAACATGTTAGATAAGTAAGGATCGTTTAGATACATCACAGGAACAACGCTAATACGTGTTGTTTCATTTAAAACTATTTCCAGCTTCAGCTGCGTCCGAGAACTTCGTATCTCACATCAAAGTTACTGGAGTGCATCGAAACGCCAAATAACATGATAGATGAGTAAGGATCGATTAGATACATCACAGGAACAACGCTAATGCGTGTTGTTTCGTTTAAAACTATTTCCAGGTTCTGCTGCGTCCGAAAATTTCGTATCTCACATTAGAGTTACTGGAGTCCATCGAAACGTTAAATAACATGATAGATTAGTAAGGATCGATTAGGTACATCACAGGAACAACGCTAATACGTGTTGTTTCGTTTAAAACTATTTCCAGGTTCTGCTGCGTCCGAAAACGTCGTATCTCACATCAGAGCTACTGGAGTCCATCGAAACGCCAAATAACATGATATATGAGTAAGGATCGATTAGATACAGCACAGGAACAACGCTAATACGTGTTGTTTCGTTTAAAACTATTTCCAGCTCCTGCTGCGTCCAAAAACTTTGTATCTCACATCAGACTTACTGGAGTCCATCCAAACGTCAAATAACATGATAGATAAGTAAGGATCGATTAGATACATCACAGTAACAACGCTAATACGTGTTGTTTCGTTCAAAACTATTTCCAGCTTCTGCTGCGTCCAAAAACTTTGTATCTCACATCAGAGTTACTGGTGTCCATCCAAACGTCAAATAACATGATAGATGAGTAAGGATCGATTAGATACATCACAGGAACAACGCTAATACGTGTTGTTCCGTTCAAAACTATTTCCAGCTTCTGCTTCGTCCAAAAACTTTGTATCTCACATCAGAGTTACTGGAGTTCATCCAAACGTCAAATAACATGATAGATGAGTAAGGATCGATTAGATACATCACAGTAACAACGCTAATACGTGTTGTTTCGTTCAAAACTATTTCCAGCTTCTGCTGCGTCCAAAAACTTTGTATCTCACATCAGAGTTACTGGTGTCCATCCAAACGTCAAATAACATGATAGATGAGTAAGGATCGATTAGATACATCACAGGAACAACGCTAATACGTGTTGTTTCGTTTAAAACTATTTCCAGCTTCTGCTGCGTCCGAGAACTTCGTATCTCACGTCAGGGTTACTGGAGTCCATCCAAAAGTCAAATAATATGATAGATAAGTAAGGATCGATTAGATACATCACAGGAACAACGCTAATGCGTGTTGTTTCGTTTAAAACTATTTCCAGCTTCTGCTGCGTCCGAGAACTTCGTATCTCACGTCAGGGTTACTGGAGTCCATCCAAACGTCAAATAACATGATAGATAATTAAGGATCGATTAGATACATCACAGGAACAACGCTAATGCGTGTTGTTTCGTTTAAAACTATTTCCAGCTTCAGCTGCGTCCGAGAACTTCGTATCTCACGTCAGGGTTACTGGAGTCCATCCAGACGTCAAATAACATGATAGATAAGTAAGGATCGATTAGATACATCACAGGAACAACGCTAATGCGTGTTGTTTCGTTTAAAACTATTTCCAGCTTCTGCTGCGTCCGAGAACTTCGTATCTCACGTCAGGGTTACTGGAGTCCATTCAAACGTCAAATAACATGATAGATAATTAAGGATCGATTAGATACATCACAGGAACAACGCTAATGCGTGTTGTTTCGTTTAAAACTATTTCCAGCTTCAGCTGCGTCCGAGAACTTCGTATCTCACATCAAAGTTACTGGAGTCCATCGAAACGCCAAATAACATGATAGATGAGTAAGGATCGATTAGATACATCACAGGAAGAACGCTAATGCGTGTTGTTTCGTTTAAATCTATTTCCAGCTTCTAGTGCCTCAGAAAACGTCGTGTCTCACATCAGAGCTACTGGAGTCCATCGAAACGCCAAATAACATGATAGATGAGTAAGGATCGATTAGATACATCACAGGAACAACGCTAATACGTGTTGTTTCATTTAAAACTATTTCCAGCTTCAGCTGCGTCCGAGAACTTCGTATCTCACATCAAAGTTACTGGAGTCCATCGAAACGCCAAATAACATGATATATGAGTAAGGATCGATTAGATACAGCACAGGAACAACGCTAATACGTGTTGTTTCGTTTAAAACTATTTCCAGCTTCTGCTGCGTCCAAAAACTTTGTATCTCACATCAGATTTACTGGAGTCCATCCAAACGTCAAATAACATGTTAGATAAGTAAGGATCGTTTAGATACATCACAGGAACAACGCTAATACGTGTTGTTTCATTTAAAACTATTTCCAGCTTCAGCTGCGTCCGAGAACTTCGTATCTCACATCAAAGTTACTGGAGTCCATCGAAACGCCAAATAACATGATAGATGAGTAAGGATCGATTAGATACAGCACAGGAACAACGCTAATACGTGTTGTTTCGTTTAAAACTATTTCCAGCTCCTGCTGCGTCCAAAAACTTTGTATCTCACATCAGATTTACTGGAGTCCATCCAAACGTCAAATAACATGTTAGATAAGTAAGGATCGTTTAGATACATCACAGGAACAACGCTAATACGTGTTGTTTCATTTAAAACTATTTCCAGCTTCAGCTGCGTCCGAGAACTTCGTATCTCACATCAAAGTTACTGGAGTCCATCGAAACGTCAAATAACATGATATATGAGTAAGGATCGATTAGATACAGCACAGGAACAACGCTAATACGTGTTGTTTCGTTTAAAACTATTTCCAGCTCCTGCTGCGTCCAAAAACTTTGTATCTCACATCAGACTTACTGGAGTACATCCAAACGTCAAATAACATGTTAGATAAGTAAGGATCGTTTAGATACATCACAGGAACAACGCTAATACGTGTTGTTTCATTTAAAACTATTTCCAGCTTCAGCTGCGTCCGAGAACTTCGTATCTCACATCAAAGTTACTGGAGTCCATCGAAACGCCAAATAACATGATAGATGAGTAAGGATCGATTAGATACATCACAGGAACAACGCTAATGCGTGTTGTTTCGTTTAAAACTATTTCCAGCTCCTGCTGCGTCCAAAAATTTTGTATCTCACATCAGACTTACTGGAGTCCATCCAAACGTCAAATAACATGTTAGATAAGTAAGGATCGTTTAGATACATCACAGGAACAACGCTAATACGTGTTGTTTCATTTAAAACTATTTCCAGCTTCAGCTGCGTCCGAGAACTTCGTATCTCACATCAAAGTTACTGGAGTCCATCGAAACGCCAAATAACATGATAGATGAGTAAGGATCGATTAGATACATCACAGGAACAACGCTAATGCGTGTTGTTTCGTTTAAAACTATTTCCAGCTTCTGCTGCGTCCGAAAACGTCGTATCTCACATCAAAGTTACTGGAGTCCATCAAAACGCCAAATAACATGATAGATGAGTAAGGATCGATTAGATACATCACAGGAACAACGCTAATGCGTGTTGTTTCGTTTAAAACTATTTCCAGCTTCTGCTGCGTCCAAAAACTTTTTATCTCACATCAGAATTACTGGAGTCCATCCAAACGTCAAATAACATGATAGATGAGTAAGGATCGATTAGATACATCACAGGAACAACGCTAATGCGTGTTGTTTCGTTTAAAACTATTTCCAGCTTCTGCTGCGTCCGAGAACTTCGTATCTCACGTCAGGGTTACTGGAGCCCATCCAAACGTCAAATAACATGTTAGATAAGTAAGGACCGTTTAGATACATCACAGGAACAACGCTAATACGTGTTGTTTCACTTAAAACTATTTCCAGCTTCAGCTGCTTCCGAGAACTTCGTATCTCCCATCAAAGTTACTGGAGTCCATCGAAACGCCAAATAACATGATAGATGAGTAAGGATCGATTAGATACATCACAGGAACAACGCTAATGCGTGTTGTTTCGTTTAAAACTATTTCCAGCTTCTGCTGCCTCCGAAAACGTCGTATCTCACATCAAAGTTACTGGAGTCCATCAAAACGCCAAATAACATGATAGATGAGTAAGGATCGATTAGATACATCACAGGAACAACGCTAATACGTGTTGTTTCGTTTAAAACTATTTCCAGCTTCTGCTGCGTCCGAAAACGTCGTATCTCACATCAGAGCTACTGGAGTCCATCGAAACGCCAAATAACATGATATATGAGTAAGGATCGATTAGATACAGCACAGGAACAACGCTAACACGTGTTGTTTCGTTTAAAACTATTTCCAGCTCCTGCTGCGTCCAAAAACTTTGTATCTCACATCAGACTTACTGGAGTCCATCCAAACGTCAAATAACATGATAGATAAGTAAGGATCGATTAGATACATCACAGGAACAACGCTAATGCGTGTTGTTTCGTTTAAAACTATTTCCAGCTTCTGCTGCGTCCGAAAATTTCGTATCTCACATTAGAGTTACTGGAGTCCATCGAAACGTCAAATAACATGATAGATGAGTAAGGATCGATTAGATACATCACAGGAACAACGCTAATACGTGTTGTTTCGTTTAAAACTATTTCCAGCTTCTGCTGCGTCCGAAAACGTCGTATCTCACATCAGAGCTACTGGAGTCCATCGAAACGCCAAATAACATGATATATGAGTAAGGATCGATTAGATACAGCACAGGAACAACGCTAACACGTGTTGTTTCGTTTAAAACTATTTCCAGCTCCTGCTGCGTCCAAAAACTTTGTATCTCACATCAGACTTACTGGAGTCCATCCAAACGTCAAATAACATGATAGATAAGTAAGGATCGATTAGATACATCACAGTAACAACGCTAATGCGTGTTGTTTCGTTTAAAACTATTTCTAGCTTCAGCTGCGTCCGAGAACTTCGTATCTCACATCAACGTTACTGGAGTCCATCGAAACGCCAAATAACATGATAGATGAGTAAGGATCGATTAGATACATCACAGGAACAACGCTAATACGTGTTGTTTCGTTCAAAACTATTTCCAGCTTCTGCTGCGTCCAAAAACTTTGTATCTCACATCAGAGTTACTGGAGTCCATCGAAACGCCAAATAACATGATAGATGAGTAAGGATCGATTAGATACATCACAGGAACAACGCTAATACGTGTTGTTTCGTTCAAAACTATTTCCAGCTTCTGCTGCGTCCAAAAACTTTGTATCTCACATCAGAGTTACTGGAGTCCATCGAAACGCCAAATAACATGATAGATGAGTAAGGATCGATTAGATACATCACAGGAACAACGCTAATACGTGTTGTTTCGTTCAAAACTATTTCCAGCTTCTGCTGCGTCCAAAAATATTGTATCTCACATCAGAGTTACTGGATTACATCGAAACGCCAAATAACATGATAGATGAGTAAGGATCGATTAGATACATCACAGGAACAACGCTAATGCGTGTTGTTTCGTTTAAAACTATTTCCAGCTTCTGCTGCGTCCGAAAATTTCGTTTCTCACATTAGAGTTACTGGAGTCCATCGAAACGTCAAATAACATGATAGATGAGTAAGGATCGATTAGATACATCACAGGAACAACGCTAATACGTGTTGTTTCGTTTAAAACTATTTCCATCTTCTGCTGCGAACGAAAACGTCGTATCTCACGTCAGGGTTACTGGAGTCCATCCAAACGTCAAATAACATGTTAGATAAGTAAGGATCGTTTAGATACATCACAGGAACAACGCTAATACGTGTTGTTTCATTTAAAACTATTTCCAGCTTCAGCTGCGTCCGAGAACTTCGTATTTCACACCAAAGTTACTGGAGTCCATCAATACGCCAAATAACATGATAGATGAGTAAGGATCGATTAGATACATCACAGGAACAACGCTAATGCGTGTTGTTTCGTTTAAAACTATTTCCAGCATCTGCTGCGTCCGAAAATTTCGTTTCTCACATTAGAGTTACTGGAGTCCATCGAAACGTCAAATAACATGATAGATGAGTAAGGATCGATTAGATACATCACAGGAACAACGCTAATACGTGTTGTTTCGTTTAAAACTATTTCCAGCTTCTGCTGCGAACGAAAACGTCGTATCTCACGTCAGGGTTACTGGAGTCCATCCAAACGTCAAATAACATGTTAGATAAGTAAGGATCGTTTAGATACATCACAGGAACAACGCTAATACGTGTTGTTTCATTTAAAACTATTTCCAGCTTCAGCTGCGTCCGAGAACTTCGTATTTCACACCAAAGTTACTGGAGTCCATCAATACGCCAAATAACATGATAGATGAGTAAGGATCGATTAGATACATCACAGGAACAACGCTAATACGTGTTGTTTCGTTTAAAACTATTTCCAGCTTCTGCTGCGTCCGAGAACTTCGTATCTCACGTCAGGGTTAGTGGAGTCCATCCAAACGTCAAATAACATTATAGATAAGTAAGGATCGATTAGATACATCACAGGAACAACGCTAATGCGTGTTGTTTCGTTTAAAACTATTTCCAGCTTCTGCTGCGTCCGAAAACGTCGTATCTCACATCAGAGCTACTGGAGTCCATCGAAACGCCAAATAACATGATATATGAGTAAGGATCGATTAGATACAGCACAGGAACAACGCTAATACGTGTTGTTTCGTTTAAAACTATTTCCAGCTCCTGCTGCGTCCAAAAACTTTGTATCTCACATCAGACTTACTGGAGTCCATCCAAACGTCAAATAACATGTTAGATAAGTAAGGATCGTTTAGATACATCACAGGAACAACGCTAATACGTGTTGTTTCATTTAAAACTATTTCCAGCTTCAGCTGCGTCCGAGAACTTCGTATTTCACATCAAAGTTACTGGAGTCCATCGATACGTCAAATAACATGATAGATGAGTAAGGATCGATTAGATACATCACAGGAACAACGCTAATACGTGTTGTTTCGTTTAAAACTATTTCCAGCTTCTGCTGCGTCCGAGAACTTCGTATCTCACGTCAGGGTTACTGGAGTCCATCCAAACGTCAAATAACATGATAGATAAGTAAGGATCGATTAGATACATCACAGGAACAACGCTAATGCGTGTTGTTTCGTTTAAAACTATTTCCAGCTTCTGCTGTGTCAGAAAATTTCGTATCTCACATTAGAGTTACTGGAGTCCATCCAAACGTCAAATAACATGTTAGATAAGTAAGGATCGTTTAGATACATCACAGGAACAACGCTAATGCGTGTTGTTTCACTTAAAACTATTTCCAGCTTCAGCTGCGTCCGAGAACTTCGTATCTCACATCAAAGTTACTGGAGTCCATCGAAACGCCAAATAACATGATAGATGAGTAAGGATCGATTAGATACATCACAGGAACAACGCTAATGCGTGTTGTTTCGTTTAAAACTATTTCCAGCTTCTGCTGCGTCCGAAAATTTCGTATCTCACATTAGAGTTACTGGAGTCCATCGAAACGTCAAATAACATAGTAGCTAAGGAAGGATCGATTAGATACATCACAGGAACAACGCTAATACGTGTTGTTTCGTTCAAAACTATTTCCAGCTTCTGCTGCGTCCAAAAACTTTTTATCTCACATCAGAGTTACTGGAGTCCATCCAAACGTCAAATAACATGATAGATGAGTAAGGATCGATTAGATACATCACAGGAACAACGCTAATACGTGTTGTTTCGTTTAAAACTATTTCCAGCTTCTGCTGCGTCCGAGAACTTCGTATCTCACGTCAGGGTTACTGGAGTCCATCCAAACGTCAAGTAACATGATAGATAAGTAAGGATCGATTAGATACATCACAGGAACAACGCTAATGCGTGTTGTTTCGTTTAAAACTATATTTCCAGCTTCTGCTGCGTCCGAAAATTTCGTTTCTCACATTAGAGTTACTGGAGTCCATCGAAACGTCAAATAACATGATAGATGAGTAAGGATCGATTAGATACATCACAGGAACAACGCTAATACGTGTTGTTTCATTTAAAACTATTTCCAGCTTCAGCTGCGTCCGAGAACTTCGTATCTCCCATCAAAGTTGCTGGAGTCCATCGAAACGCCAAATAACATGATAGATGAGTAAGGATCGATTAGATACATCACAGGAACAACGCTAATGCGTGTTGTTTCGTTTAAAACTATTTCCAGGTTCTGCTGCGTCCGAGAACTTCGTATCTCACGTCAGGGTTACTGGAGTCCATCCAAACGTCAAATAACATGATAGATAAGTAAGGATCGATTAGATACATCACAGGAACAACGCTAATGCGTGTTGTTTCGTTTAAAACTATTTCCAGCTTCTGCTGCGTCCGAAAATTTCGTTTCTCACATTAGAGTTACTGGAGTCCATCGAAACGTCAAATAACATGATAGATGAGTAAGGATCGATTAGATACATCACAGGAACAACGCTAATGCGTGTTGTTTCGTTTAAAACTATTTCCAGCTTCCGCTGCGTCCGAGAACTTCGTATTTCACATCAAAGTTACTGGAGTCCATCGAAACATCAAATAACATGATAGATGAGTAAGGATCGATTAGGTACATCACAGGAACAACGCTAATACGTGTTGTTTCGTTTAAAACTATTTCCAGCTTCTGCTGTGTCCGAAAACGTCGTATCTCACATCAGAGCTACTGGAGTCCATCGAAACGCCAAATAACATGGTATATTAGTAAGGATCGATTAGATACAGCACAGGAACAACGCTAATACGTGTTGTTTCATTTAAAACTATTTCCAGCTCCTGCTGCGTCCGAAAACGTCGTATCTCACGTCAGGGTTACTGGAGTCCATCCAAACGTCAAATAACATGTTAGATAAGTAAGGATCGTTTAGATACATCACAGGAACAACGCTAATACGTGTTGTTTCACTTAAAACTATTTCCAGCTTCTGCTGCGTCCGAAAATTTCGTATCTCACATTAGAGTTACTGGAGTCCATCGAAACGTCAAATAACATAGTAGCTAAGTAAGGATCGATTAGATACATCACAGGAACAACGCTAATACGTGTTGTTTCGTTCAAAACTATTTCCAGCTTCTGCTGCGTCCAAAAACTTTGTATCTCACATCAGAGTTACTGGAGTCCATCCAAACGTCAAATAACATGAGAGATGAGTAAGGATCGTTTAGATACATCACAGGAACAACGCTAATACGTGTTGTTTCATTTAAAACTATTTCCAGCTTCAGCTGCGTCCGAGAACTTCGTATTTCACATCAAAGATACTGGAGTCCATCGATACGCCAAATAACATGATAGATGAGTAAGGATCGATTAGATACATCACAGGAACAACGCTAATACGTGTTGCTTCGTTTAAAACTATTTCCAGCTTCTGCTGCGTCCGAAAACGTCGTATCTCACGTCAGGGTTACTGGAGTCCATCCAAACGTCAAATAACATGTTGGATAAGTAAGGATCGTTTAGATACATCACAGGAACAACGCTAATACGTGTTGTTTCATTTAAAACTATTTCCAGCTTCAGCTGCGTCCGAGAACTTCGTATTTCACATCAAAGATACTGGAGTCAATCGATACGCCAAATAACATGATAGATGAGTAAGGATCGATTAGATACATCACAGGAACAACGCTAATGCGTGTTGTTTCGTTTAAAACTATTTCCAGCTTCTGCTGCGTTCGAAAATTTCGTATCTCACATTAGAGTTACTGGAGTCCATCGATACGTCAAATAACATGATAGATGAGTAAGGATCGATTAGATACATCACAGGAACAACGCTAATACGTGTTGTTTCGTTTAAAACTATTTCCAGCTTCTGCTGCGTCCGAGAACTTCGTATTTCACGTCAGGGTTACTGGAGTCCATCCAAACGTCAAATAACATGATAGATAAGTAAGGATCGATTAGATACATCACAGGAACAACGCTAATACTTGTTATTTCGTTTAAAACTATTTCCAGCTTCTGCTGCGTTCGAAAATTTCGTATCTCCCATCAAAGTTACTGGAGTCCATCGAAACGCCAAATAACATGATAGATGAGTAAGGATCGATTAGATACATCACAGGAACAACGCTGATGCGTGTTGTTTCGTTTAAAACTATTTCCAGCTTCTGCTGCGTCCGAGAACTTTGTATCTCACGTCAGGGTTACTGGAGTCCATCCAAACGTCAAATAACATGATAGATAAGTAAGGATCGATTAGATACATCACAGGAACAACGCTAATACGTGTTGTTTCGTTTAAAACTATTTCCAGCTTCTGCTGCGTCCGAGAACTTCGTATCTCACGTCAGGGTTACTGGAGTCCATCCAAAGGTCAAATAACATGATAGATAAGTAAGGATCGATCAGATACATCACAGGAACAACGCTAATGCGTGTTGTTTCGTTTAAAACTATTTCCAGCTTCTGCTGCGTCCGAGAACTTCGTATCTCACGTCAGGGTTACTGGAGCCCATCCAAACGTCAAATAACATGATAGATAAGTAAGGATCGATTAGATACATCACAGGAACAACGCTAATGCGTGTTGTTTCGTTTAAAACTATATTTCCAGCTTCTACTGCGTCCGAAAATTTCGTTTCTCACATTAGAGTTACTGGAGTCCATCGAAACGTCAAATAACATGATAGATGAGTAAGGATCGATTAGATACATCACAGGAACAACGCTAATGCGTGTTGTTTCGTTTAAAACTATTTCCAGCTTCCGCTGCGTCCGAGAACTTCGTATTTCACATCAAAGTTACTGGAGTCCATCGAAACGTCAAATAACATGATAGATGAGTAAGGATCGATTAGGTACATCACAAGAACAACGCTAATACGTGTTGTTTCGTTTAAAATTATTTCCAGCTTCTGCTGCGTCCGAAAACGTCGTATCTCACATCAGAGCTACTGGAGTCCATCGAAACCTCAAATAACATGATAGATGAGTAAGGATCGATTAGATACATCACAGGAACAACGCTAATACGTGTTGTTTCGTTTAAAACTATTTCCAGCTTCTGCTGCGTCCGAAAACGTCGTATCTCACGTCAGGGTTACTGGAGTCCATCCAAACGTCAAATAACATGTTAGATAAGTAAGGATCGTTTAGATACATCACAGGAACAACGCTAATACGTGTTGTTTCATTTAAAACTATTTCCAGCTTCAGCTGCGTCCGAGAACTTCGTATTTCACATCAAAGTTACTGGAGTCCATCGATACGTCAAATAACATGATAGATGAGTAAGGATCGATTAGATACATCACAGGAACAACGCTAATACGTGTTGTTTCGTTTAAAACTATTTCCAGCTTCTGCTGCGTCCGAGAACTTCGTATCTCACGTCAGGGTTACTGGAGTCCATCCAAACGTCAAATAACATGATAGATAAGTAAGGATCGATTAGATACATCACAGGAACAACGCTAATGCGTGTTGTTTCGTTTAAAACTATTTCCAGCTTCTGCTGTGTCAGAAAATTTCGTATCTCACATTAGAGTTACTGGAGTCCATCCAAACGTCAAATAACATGTTAGATAAGTAAGGATCGTTTAGATACATCACAGGAACAACGCTAATGCGTGTTGTTTCACTTAAAACTATTTCCAGCTTCAGCTGCGTCCGAGAACTTCGTATCTCACATCAAAGTTACTGGAGTCCATCGAAACGCCAAATAACATGATAGATGAGTAAGGATCGATTAGATACATCACAGGAACAACGCTAATGCGTGTTGTTTCGTTTAAAACTATTTCCAGCTTCTGCTGCGTCCGAAAATTTCGTATCTCACATTAGAGTTACTGGAGTCCATCGAAACGTCAAATAACATAGTAGCTAAGGAAGGATCGATTAGATACATCACAGGAACAACGCTAATACGTGTTGTTTCGTTCAAAACTATTTCCAGCTTCTGCTGCGTCCAAAAACTTTTTATCTCACATCAGAGTTACTGGAGTCCATCCAAACGTCAAATAACATGATAGATGAGTAAAGATCGATTAGATACATCACAGGAACAACGCTAATACGTGTTGTTTCGTTTAAAACTATTTCCAGCTTCTGGTGCGTCCGAAATCTTTGTGTCTCTCATCAGAGTTACTGGAGTCCATCCAAACGTCAAATAACATGATAGATGAGTAAGGATCGATTAGATACATCACAGGAACAACGCTAATGCGTGTTGTTTCGTTTAAAACTATATTTCCAGCTTCTGCTGCGTCCGAAAATTTCGTTTCTCACATTAGAGTTACTGGAGTCCATCGAAACGTCAAATAACATGATAGATGAGTAAGGATCGATTAGATACATCACAGGAACAACGCTAATACGTGTTGTTTCATTTAAAACTATTTTCAGCTTCAGCTGCGTCCGAGAACTTCGTATCTCCCATCAAAGTTACTGGAGTCCATCGAAACGCCAAATAACATGATAGATGAGTAAGGATCGATTAGATACATCACAGGAACAACGCTAATGCGTGTTGTTTCGTTTAAAACTATTTCCAGGTGCTGCTGCGTCCGAGAACTTCGTATCTCACGTCAGGGTTACTGGAGTCCATCCAAACGTCAAATAACATGATAGATAAGTAAGGATCGATTAGATACATCACGCAAAATTTCGTTTCTCACATTAGAGTTACTGGAGTCCATCGAAACGTCAAATAACATGATAGATGAGTAAGGATCGATTAGATACATCACAGGAACAACGCTAATGCGTGTTGTTTCGTTTAAAACTATTTCCAGCTTCCGCTGCGTCCGAGAACTTCGTATTTCACATCAAAGTTACTGGAGTCCATCGAAACGTCAAATAACATGATAGATGAGTAAGGATCGATTAGGTACATCACAGGAACAACGCTAATACGTGTTGTTTCATTTAAAACTATTTCCAGCTCCTGCTGCGTCCGAAAACGTCGTATCTCACGTCAGGGTTACTGGAGTCCATCCAAACGTCAAATAACATGTTAGATAAGTAAGGATCGTTTAGATACATCACAGGAACAACGCTAATACGTGTTGTTTCACTTAAAACTATTTCCAGCTTCTGCTGCGTCCGAAAATTTCGTATCTCACATTAGAGTTACTGGAGTCCATCGAAACGTCAAATAACATAGTAGCTAAGTAAGGATCGATTAGATACATCACAGGAACAACGCTAATACGTGTTGTTTCGTTCAAAACTATTTCCAGCTTCTGCTGCGTCCAAAAACTTTGTATCTCACATAAGAGTTACTGGAGTCCATCCAAACGTCAAATAACATGATAGATGAGTAAGGATCGATTAGATACATCACAGGAACAACGCTAATACGTGTTGTTTCATTTAAAACTATTTCCAGCTTCAGCTGCGTCCGAGAACTTCGTATCTCACGTCAGGGTTACTGGAGCCCATCCAAACGTCAAATAACATGATAGATAAGTAAGGATCGATTAGATACATCACAGGAACAACGCTAATGCGTGTTGTTTCGTTTAAAACTATTTCCAGCTTCTGCTGTGTCAGAAAATTTCGTATCTCACATTAGAGTTACTGGAGTCCATCGATACGTCAAATAATATGATAGATGAGTAAGGATCGATTAGATACATCACAGGAACAACGCTAATACGTGTTGTTTCATTTAAAACTATTTCCAGCTTCAGCTGCGTCCGAGAACTTCGTATCTCACGTCAGGGTTACTGGAGCCCATCCAAACGTCAAATAACATGATAGATAAGTAAGGATCGATTAGATACATCACAGGAACAACGCTAATGCGTGTTGTTTCGTTTAAAACTATTTCCAGCTTCTGCTGTGTCAGAAAATTTCGTATCTCACATTAGAGTTACTGGAGTCCATCCAAACGTCAAATAACATGTTAGATAAGTAAGGATCGTTTAGATACATCACAGAAACAACGCTAATACGTGTTGTTTCATTTAAAACTATTTCCAGTTTCAGCTGCGTCCGAGAACTTCGTATCTCCCATCAAAGTTACTGGAGTCCATCGAAACGCCAAATAACATGTTAGATAAGTAAGGATCGTTTAGATACATCACAGGAACAACGCTAATACGTGTTGTTTCATTTAAAACTATTTCCAGCTTCAGCTGCGTCCGATAACTTCGTATCTCCCATCAAAGTTACTGGAGTCCATCGAAACGCCAAATAACATGATAGATGAGTAAGGATCGATTAGATACATCACAGGAAAAACGCTAATGCGTGTTGTTTCGTTTAAAACTATTTCCAGCTTCTGCTGCGTCCGAGAACTTCGTATCTCACGTCAGGGTTACTGGAGTCCATCCAAACGTCAAATAACATGTTAGATAAGTAAGGATCGTTTAGATACATCACAGGAACAACGCTAATACGTGTTGTTTCGTTCAAAACTATTTCCAGCTTCTGCTGCGTCCAAAAACTTTGTATCTCACATCAGAGTTACTGGAGTCCATCCAAACGTCAAATAACATGATAGATGAGTAAGGATCGATTAGATACATCACAGGAACAACGCTAATACGTGTTGTTTCATTTAAAACTATTTCCAGCTTCAGCTGCGTCCGAGAACTTCGTATCTCACGTCAGGGTTACTGGAGCCCATCCAAACGTCAAATAACATGATAGATAAGTAAGGATCGATTAGATACATCACAGGAACAACGCTAATGCGTGTTGTTTCGTTTAAAACTATTTCCAGCTTCTGCTGTGTCAGAAAATTTCGTATCTCACATTAGAGTTACTGGAGTCCATCGATACGTCAAATAACATGATAGATGAGTAAGGATCGATTAGATACATCACAGGAACAACGCTAATACGTGTTGTTTCATTTAAAACTATTTCCAGCTTCAGCTGCGTCCGAGAACTTCGTATCTCACGTCAGGGTTACTGGAGCCCATCCAAACGTCAAATAACATGATAGATAAGTAAGGATCGATTAGATACATCACAGGAACAACGCTAATGCGTGTTGTTTCGTTTAAAACTATTTCCAGCTTCTGCTGTGTCAGAAAATTTCGTATCTCACATTAGAGTTACTGGAGTCCATCCAAACGTCAAATAACATGTTAGATAAGTAAGGATCGTTTAGATACATCACAGGAACAACGCTAATACGTGTTGTTTCATTTAAAACTATTTCCAGCTTCAGCTGCGTCCGATAACTTCGTATCTCCCATCAAAGTTACTGGAGTCCATCGAAACGCCAAATAACATGATAGATGAGTAAGGATCGATTAGATACATCACAGGAAAAACGCTAATGCGTGTTGTTTCGTTTAAAACTATTTCCAGCTTCTGCTGCGTCCGAGAACTTCGTATCTCACGTCAGGGTTACTGGAGTCCATCCAAACGTCAAATAACATGATAGATAAGTAAGGATCGATTAGATACATCACAGGAACAACGCTAATGCGTGTTGTTTCGTTTAAAACTATTTCCAGCTTCTGCTGCGTCCGAAAATTTCGTTTCACACATTAGAGTTACTGGAGTCCATCGAAACGTCAAATAACATGATAGATGAGTAAGGATCGATTAGATACATCACAGGAAAAACGCTAATGCGTGTTGTTTCGTTTAAAACTATTTCCAGCTTCTGCTGTGTCAGAAAATTTCGTATCTCACATTAGAGTTACTGGAGTCCATCCAAACGTCAAATAACATGTTAGATAAGTAAGGATCGTTTAGATACATCACAGGAACAACGCTAATACGTGTTGTTTCACTTAAAACTATTTCCAGCTTCAGCTGCGTCCGAGAACTTCGTATCTCCCATCAAAGTTACTGGAGTCCATCCAAACGTCAAATAACATGAAAGATGAGTAAGGACCGATTAGATACATCACAGGAACAACGCTAATACGTGTTGTTTCGTTTAAAACTATTTCCAGCTTCTGCTGCGTCCGAAAACGTCGTATCTCACGTCAGGGTTACTGGAGTCCATCCAAACGTCAAATAACATGTTAGATAAGTAAGGATCGTTTAGATACATCACAGGAACAACGCTAATACGTGTTGTTTCACTTAAAACTATTTCCAGCTTCTGCTGCGTCCGAAAATATCGTATCTCACATTAGAGTTACTGGAGTCCATCGAAACGTCAAATAACATAGTAGCTAAGTAAGGATCGATTAGATACATCACAGGAACAACGCTAATACGTGTTGTTTCGTTCAAAACTATTTCCAGCTTCTGCTGCGTCCAAAAACTTTGTATTTCACATCAGAGTTACTGGAGTCCATCCAAACGTCAAATAACATGATAGATGAGTAAGGATCGTTTAGATACATCACAGGAACAACGCTAATGCGTGTTGTTTCATTTAAAACTATTTCCAGCTTCAGCTGCGTCCGAGAACTTCGTATTTCACATCAAAGATACTGGAGTCCATCGATACGCCAAATAACATGATAGATGAGTAAGGATCGATTAGATACATCACAGGAACAACGCTAATGCGTGTTGTTTCGTTTAAAACTATTTCCAGCTTCTGCTGCGTCCGAGAACTTTGTATCTCACGTCAGGGTTACTGGAGTCCATCCAAACGTCAAATAACATGATAGATAAGTAAGGATCGATTAGATACATCACAGGAACAACGCTAATACGTGTTGTTTCGTTTAAAACTATTTCCAGCTTCTGCTGCGTCCGAGAACTTCGTATCTCACGTCAGGGTTACTGGAGTCCATCCAAACGTCAAATAACATGATAGATAAGTAAGGATCGATCAGATACATCACAGGAACAACGCTAATGCGTGTTGTTTCGTTTAAAACTATTTCCAGCTTCTGCTGCGTCCGAGAACTTCGTATCTCACGTCAGGGTTACTGGAGCCCATCCAAACGTCAAATAACATGATAGATAAGTAAGGATCGATTAGATACATCACAGGAACAACGCTAATGCGTGTTGTTTCGTTTAAAACTATTTCCAGCTTCTGCTGCGTCCGAGAACTTCGTATCTCACGTCAGGGTTACTGGAGTCCATCCAAACGTCAAATAACATGATAGATAAGTAAGGATCGATTAGATACATCACAGGAACAACGCTAATACGTGTTGTTTCGTTTAAAACTATTTCCAGGTTCTGCTGCGTCCGAGAACTTCGTATCTCACGTCAGGGTTACTGGAGTCCATCCAAACGTCAAATAACATGATAGATAAGTAAGGATCGATTAGATACATCACAGAACAACGCTAATGCGTGTTGTTTCGTTTAAAACTATTTCCAGCTTCTGCTGCGTCCGAAAATTTCGTTTCTCACATTAGAGTTACTGGAGTCCATCGAAACGTCAAATAACATGATAGATGAGTAAGGATCGATTAGATACATCACAGGAACAACGCTAATGCGTGTTGTTTCCTTTAAAACTATTTCCAGCTTCCGCTGCGTCCGAGAACTTCGTATTTCACATCAAAGTTACTGGAGTCCATCGAAACGTCAAATAACATGATAGATGAGTAAGGATCGATTAGGTACATCACAGGAACAACGCTAATACGTGTTGTTTCGTTTAAAACTATTTCCAGCTTCTGCTGTGTCCGAAAACGTCGTATCTCACATCAGAGCTACTGGAGTCCATCGAACCGCCAAATAACATGATATATTAGTAAGGATCGATTAGATACAGCACAGGAACAACGCTAATACGTGTTGTTTCATTTAAAACTATTTCCAGCTCCTGCTGCGTCCGAAAACGTCGTATCTCACGTCAGGGTTACTGGAGTCCATCCAAACGTCAAATAACATGTTAGATAAGTAAGGATCGTTTAGATACATCACAGGAACAACGCTAATACGTGTTGTTTCACTTAAAACTATTTCCAGCTTCTGCTGCGTCCGAAAATTTCGTATCTCACATTAGAGTTACTGGAGTCCATCGAAACGTCAAATAAGATAGTAGCTAAGTAAGGATCGATTAGATACATCACAGGAACAACGCTAATACGTGTTGTTTCGTTCAAAACTATTTCCAGCTTCTGCTGCGTCCAAAAACTTTGTATCTCACATCAGAGTTACTGGAGTCCATCCAAACGTCAAATAACATGATAGATGAGTAAGGATCGTTTAGATACATCACAGGAACAACGCTAATACGTGTTGTTTCATTTAAAACTATTTCCAGCTTCAGCTGCGTCCGAGAACTTCGTATTTCACATCAAAGATACTGGAGTCCATCGATACGCCAAATAACATGATAGATGAGTAAGGATCGATTAGATACATCACAGGAACAACGCTAATGCGTGTTGTTTCGTTTAAAACTATTTCCAGCTTCTGCTGCGTTCGAAAATTTCGTATCTCACATTAGAGTTACTGGAGTCCATCGATACGTCAAATAACATGATAGATGAGTAAGGATCGATTAGATACATCACAGGAACAACGCTAATACGTGTTGTTTCGTTTAAAACTATTTCCAGCTTCTGCTGCGTCCGAGAACTTCGTATTTCACGTCAGGGTTACTGGAGTCCATCCAAACGTCAAATAACATGATAGATAAGTAAGGATCGATTAGATACATCACAGGAACAACGCTAATGCGTGTTGTTTCGTTTAAAACTATTTCCAGCTTCTGCTGCGTCCGAAAATTTCGTTTCTCACATTAGAGTTACTGGAGTCCATCGAAACGTCAAATAACATGATAGATGAGTAAGGATCGATTAGATACATCACAGGAACAACGCTAATGCGTGTTGTTTCGTTTAAAACTATTTCCAGCTTCCGCTGCGTCCGAGAACTTCGTATTTCACATCAAAGTTACTGGAGTCCATCCAAACGTCAAATAACATGTTAGATAAGTAAGGATCGTTTAGATACATCACAGGAACAACGCTAATACGTGTTGTTTCGTTTAAAACTATTTCCAGCTTCTGCTGTGTCAGAAAATTTCGTATCTCACATTAGAGTTACTGGAGTCCATCCAAACGTCAAATAACATGTTAGATAAGTAAGGATCCTTTAGATACATCACAGGAACAACGCTAATGCGTGTTGTTTCACTTAAAACTATTTCCAGCTTCAGCTGCGTCCGAGAACTTCGTATCTCACATCAAAGTTACTGGAGTCCATCGAAACGCCAAATAACATGATAGATGAGTAAGGATCGATTAGATACATCACAGGAACAACGCTAATGCGTGTTGTTTCGTTTAAAACTATTTCCAGGTTCTGCTGCGTCCGAGAACTTCGTATCTCACGTCAGGGTTACTGGAGTCCATCCAAACGTCAAATAACATGATAGATAAGTAAGGATCGATTAGATACATCACAGGAACAACGCTAATGCGTGTTGTTTCGTTTAAAACTATTTCCAGCTTCTGCTGCGTCCGAAAATTTCGTTTCTCACATTAGAGTTACTGGAGTCCATCGAAACGTCAAATAACATGATAGATGAGTAAGGATCGATTAGGTACATCACAGGAACAACGCTAATACGTGTTGTTTCGTTTAAAACTATTTCCAGTTTCTGCTGCGTCCGAGAACTTCGTATTTCACGTCAGGGTTACTGGAGTCCATCCAAACGTCAAATAACATGATAGATAAGTAAGGATCGATTAGATACATCACAGGAACAACGCTAATGCGTGTTGTTTCGTTTAAAACTATTTCCAGCTTCTGCTGCGTTCGAAAATTTCGTATCTCCCATCAAAGTTACTGGAGTCCATCGAAACGCCAAATAACATGATAGATGAGTAAGGATCGATTAGATACATCACAGGAACAACGCTAATGCGTGTTGTTTCGTTTAAAACTATTTCCAGCTTCTGCTGCGTCCGAGAACTTTGTATCTCACGTCAGGGTTACTGGAGTCCATCCAAACGTCAAATAACATGATAGATAAGTAAGGATCGATTAGATACATCACAGGAACAACGCTAATACGTGTTGTTTCGTTTAAAACTATTTCCAGCTTCTGCTGCGTCCGAGAACTTCGTATCTCACGTCAGGGTTACTGGAGTCCATCCAAACGTCAAATAACATGATAGATAAGTAAGGATCGATCAGATACATCACAGGAACAACGCTAATGCGTGTTGTTTCGTTTAAAACTATTTCCAGCTTCTGCTGCGTCCGAGAACTTCGTATCTCACGTCAGGGTTACTGGAGCCCATCCAAACGTCAAATAACATGATAGATAAGTAAGGATCGATTAGATACATCACAGGAACAACGCTAATGCGTGTTGTTTCGTTTAAAACTATTTCCAGCTTCTGCTGCGTCCGAGAACTTCGTATCTCACGTCAGGGTTACTGGAGCCCATCCAAACGTCAAATAACATGGTAGATAAGTAAGGATCGATTAGATACATCACAGGAACAACGCTAATGCGTGTTGTTTCGTTTAAAACTATTTCCAGCTTCTGCTGTGTCAGAAAATTTCGTATCTCACATTAGAGTTACTGGAGTCCATCCAAACGTCAAATAACATGTTAGATAAGTAAGGATCGTTTAGATACATCTCAGGAACAACGCTAATGCGTGTTGTTTCACTTAAAACTATTTCCAGCTTCAGCTGCGTCCGAGAACTTCGTATCTCACATCAAAGTTACTGGAGTCCATCGAAACGCCAAATAACATGATAGATGAGTAAGGATCGATTAGATACGTCACAGGAACAACGCTAATGCGTGTTGTTTCGTTTAAAACTATTTCCAGCTTCTGCTGCGTCCGAAAATTTCGTATCTCACATTAGAGTTACTGGAGTCCATCGAAACGTCAAATAACATAGTAGCTAAGGAAGGATCGATTAGATACATCACAGGAACAACGCTAATACGTGTTGTTTCGTTCAAAACTATTTCCAGCTTCTGCTGCGTCCAAAAACTTTTTATCTCACATCAGAGTTACTGGAGTCCATCCAAACGTCAAATAACATGATAGATGAGTAAGGATCGATTAGATACATCACAGGAACAACGCTAATACGTGTTGTTTCGTTTAAAACTATTTCCAGCTTCTGCTGCGTCCGAGAACTTCGTATCTCACGTCAGGGTTACTGGAGTCCATCCAAACGTCAAATAACATGTTAGATCAGTAAGGATCGTTTAGATACATCACAGGAACAACGCTAATACGTGTTGTTTCATTTAAAACTATTTCCAGCTTCAGCTGCGTCCGAGAACTTCGTATCTCCCATCAAAGTTACTGGAGTCCATCGAAACGCCAAATAACATGATAGATGAGTAAGGATCGATTAGATACATCACAGGAACAACGCTAATGCGTGTTGTTTCGTTTAAAACTATTTCCAGGTTCTGCTGCGTCCGAGAACTTCGTATCTCACGTCAGGGTTACTGGAGCCCATCCAAACGTCAAATAACATGGTAGATAAGTAAGGATCGATTAGATACATCACAGGAACAACGCTAATGCGTGTTGTTTCGTTTAAAACTATTTCCAGCTTCTGCTGTGTCAGAAAATTTTGTATCTCACATTAGAGTTACTGGAGTCCATCCAAACGTCAAATAACATGTTAGATAAGTAAGGATCGTTTAGATACATCACAGGAACAACGCTAATGCGTGTTGTTTCGTTCAAAACTATTTCCAGCTTCTGCTGCGTCCAAAAACTTTTTATCTCACATCAGAGTTACTGGAGTCCATCCAAACGTCAAATAACATGATAGATGAGTAAGGATCGATTAGATACATCACAGGAACAACGCTAATACGTGTTGTTTCGTTCAAAACTATTTCCAGCTTCTGCTGCGTCCAAAAACTTTTTATCTCACATCAGAGTTACTGGAGTCCATCCAAACGTCAAATAACATGATAGATGAGTAAGGATCGATTAGATACATCACAGGAACAACGCTAATACGTGTTGTTTCGTTTAAAACTATTTCCAGCTTCTGCTGCGTCCGAGAACTTCGTATCTCACGTCAGGGTTACTGGAGTCCATCCAAACGTCAAATAACATGATAGATAAGTAAGTATCGATTAGATACATCACAGGAACAACGCTAATGCGTGTTGTTTCGTTTAAAACTATATTTCCAGCTTCTGCTGCGTCCGAAAATTTCGTTTCTCACATTAGAGTTACTGGAGTCCATCGAAACGTCAAATAACATGATAGATGAGTAAGGATCGATTAGATACATCACAGGAACAACGCTAATGCGTGTTGTTTCGTTTAAAACTATTTCCAGCTTCCGCTGCGTCCGAGAACTTCGTATTTCACATCAAAGTTACTGGAGTCCATCGAAACGTCAAATAACATGATAGATGAGTAAGGATCGATTAGGTACATCACAGGAACAACGCTAATACGTGTTGTTTCGTTTAAAATTATTTCCAGCTTCTGCTGCGCCCGAAAACGTCGTATCTCACATCAGAGCTACTGGAGTCCATCGAAACGCCAAATAACATGATAGATGAGTAAGGATCGATTAGATACATCACAGGAACAACGCTAATACGTGTTGTTTCGTTTAAAACTATTTCCAGCTTCTGCTGCGTCCGAAAACGTCGTATCTCACGTCAGGGTTACTGGAGTCCATCCAAACGTCAAATAACATGTTAGATAAGTAAGGATCGTTTAGATACATCACAGGAACAACGCTAATACGTGTTGTTTCATTTAAAACTATTTCCAGCTTCAGCTGCGTCCGAGAACTTCGTATTTCACATCAAAGTTACTGGAGTCCATCGATACGTCAAATAACATGATAGATGAGTAAGGATCGATTAGATACATCACAGGAACAACGCTAATACGTGTTGTTTCGTTTAAAACTATTTCCAGCTTCTGCTGCGTCCGAGAACTTCGTATCTCACGTCAGGGTTACTGGAGCCCATCCAAACGTCAAATAACATGGTAGATAAGTAAGGATCGATTAGATACATCACAGGAACAACGCTAATGCGTGTTGTTTCGTTTAAAACTATTTCCAGCTTCTGCTGTGTCAGAAAATTTCGTATCTCACATTAGAGTTACTGGAGTCCATCCAAACGTCAAATAACATGTTAGATAAGTAAGGATCGTTTAGATACATCTCAGGAACAACGCTAATGCGTGTTGTTTCACTTAAAACTATTTCCAGCTTCAGCTGCGTCCGAGAACTTCGTATCTCACATCAAAGTTACTGGAGTCCATCGAAACGCCAAATAACATGATAGATGAGTAAGGATCGATTAGATACGTCACAGGAACAACGCTAATGCGTGTTGTTTCGTTTAAAACTATTTCCAGCTTCTGCTGCGTCCGAAAATTTCGTATCTCACATTAGAGTTACTGGAGTCCATCGAAACGTCAAATAACATAGTAGCTAAGGAAGGATCGATTAGATACATCACAGGAACAACGCTAATACGTGTTGTTTCGTTCAAAACTATTTCCAGCTTCTGCTGCGTCCAAAAACTTTTTATCTCACATCAGAGTTACTGGAGTCCATCCAAACGTCAAATAACATGATAGATGAGTAAGGATCGATTAGATACATCACAGGAACAACGCTAATACGTGTTGTTTCGTTTAAAACTATTTCCAGCTTCTGCTGCGTCCGAGAACTTCGTATCTCACGTCAGGGTTACTGGAGTCCATCCAAACGTCAAATAACATGTTAGATCAGTAAGGATCGTTTAGATACATCACAGGAACAACGCTAATACGTGTTGTTTCATTTAAAACTATTTCCAGCTTCAGCTGCGTCCGAGAACTTCGTATTTCACATCAAAGTTACTGGAGTCCATCGATACGTCAAATAACATGATAGATGAGTAAGGATCGATTAGATACATCACAGGAACAACGCTAATACGTGTTGTTTCGTTTAAAACTATTTCCAGCTTCTGCTGCGTCCGAGAACTTCGTATCTCACGTCAGGGTTACTGGAGCCCATCCAAACGTCAAATAACATGGTAGATAAGTAAGGATCGATTAGATACATCACAGGAACAACGCTAATGCGTGTTGTTTCGTTTAAAACTATTTCCAGCTTCTGCTGTGTCAGAAAATTTCGTATCTCACATTAGAGTTACTGGAGTCCATCCAAACGTCAAATAACATGTTAGATAAGTAAGGATCGTTTAGATACATCTCAGGAACAACGCTAATGCGTGTTGTTTCACTTAAAACTATTTCCAGCTTCAGCTGCGTCCGAGAACTTCGTATCTCACATCAAAGTTACTGGAGTCCATCGAAACGCCAAATAACATGATAGATGAGTAAGGATCGATTAGATACGTCACAGGAACAACGCTAATGCGTGTTGTTTCGTTTAAAACTATTTCCAGCTTCTGCTGCGTCCGAAAATTTCGTATCTCACATTAGAGTTACTGGAGTCCATCGAAACGTCAAATAACATAGTAGCTAAGGAAGGATCGATTAGATACATCACAGGAACAACGCTAATACGTGTTGTTTCGTTCAAAACTATTTCCAGCTTCTGCTGCGTCCAAAAACTTTTTATCTCACATCAGAGTTACTGGAGTCCATCCAAACGTCAAATAACATGATAGATGAGTAAGGATCGATTAGATACATCACAGGAACAACGCTAATACGTGTTGTTTCGTTTAAAACTATTTCCAGCTTCTGCTGCGTCCGAGAACTTCGTATCTCACGTCAGGGTTACTGGAGTCCATCCAAACGTCAAATAACATGTTAGATCAGTAAGGATCGTTTAGATACATCACAGGAACAACGCTAATACGTGTTGTTTCATTTAAAACTATTTCCAGCTTCAGCTGCGTCCGAGAACTTCGTATCTCCCATCAAAGTTACTGGAGTCCATCGAAACGCCAAATAACATGATAGATGAGTAAGGATCGATTAGATACATCACAGGAACAACGCTAATGCGTGTTGTTTCGTTTAAAACTATTTCCAGGTTCTGCTGCGTCCGAGAACTTCGTATCTCACGTCAGGGTTACTGGAGCCCATCCAAACGTCAAATAACATGGTAGATAAGTAAGGATCGATTAGATACATCACAGGAACAACGCTAATGCGTGTTGTTTCGTTTAAAACTATTTCCAGCTTCTGCTGTGTCAGAAAATTTTGTATCTCACATTAGAGTTACTGGAGTCCATCCAAACGTCAAATAACATGTTAGATAAGTAAGGATCGTTTAGATACATCACAGGAACAACGCTAATGCGTGTTGTTTCGTTCAAAACTATTTCCAGCTTCTGCTGCGTCCAAAAACTTTTTATCTCACATCAGAGTTACTGGAGTCCATCCAAACGTCAAATAACATGATAGATGAGTAAGGATCGATTAGATACATCACAGGAACAACGCTAATACGTGTTGTTTCGTTCAAAACTATTTCCAGCTTCTGCTGCGTCCAAAAACTTTTTATCTCACATCAGAGTTACTGGAGTCCATCCAAACGTCAAATAACATGATAGATGAGTAAGGATCGATTATATACATCACAGGAACAACGCTAATACGTGTTGTTTCGTTTAAAACTATTTCCAGCTTCTGCTGCGTCCGAGAACTTCGTATCTCACGTCAGGGTTACTGGAGTCCATCCAAACGTCAAATAACATGATAGATAAGTAAGTATCGATTAGATACATCACAGGAACAACGCTAATGCGTGTTGTTTCGTTTAAAACTATATTTCCAGCTTCTGCTGCGTCCGAAAATTTCGTTTCTCACATTAGAGTTACTGGAGTCCATCGAAACGTCAAATAACATGATAGATGAGTAAGGATCGATTAGATACATCACAGGAACAACGCTAATGCGTGTTGTTTCGTTTAAAACTATTTCCAGCTTCCGCTGCGTCCGAGAACTTCGTATTTCACATCAAAGTTACTGGAGTCCATCGAAACGTCAAATAACATGATAGATGAGTAAGGATCGATTAGGTACATCACAGGAACAACGCTAATACGTGTTGTTTCGTTTAAAATTATTTCCAGCTTCTGCTGCGCCCGAAAACGTCGTATCTCACATCAGAGCTACTGGAGTCCATCGAAACGCCAAATAACATGATAGATGAGTAAGGATCGATTAGATACATCACAGGAACAACGCTAATACGTGTTGTTTCGTTTAAAACTATTTCCAGCTTCTGCTGCGTCCGAAAACGTCGTATCTCACGTCAGGGTTACTGGAGTCCATCCAAACGTCAAATAACATGTTAGATAAGTAAGGATCGTTTAGATACATCACAGGAACAACGCTAATACGTGTTGTTTCATTTAAAACTATTTCCAGCTTCAGCTGCGTCCGAGAACTTCGTATTTCACATCAAAGTTACTGGAGTCCATCGATACGTCAAATAACATGATAGATGAGTAAGGATCGATTAGATACATCACAGGAACAACGCTAATACGTGTTGTTTCGTTTAAAACTATTTCCAGCTTCTGCTGCGTCCGAGAACTTCGTATCTCACGTCAGGGTTACTGGAGTCCATCCAAACGTCAAATAACATGATAGATAAGTAAGGATCGATTAGATACATCACAGGAACAACGCTAATGCGTGTTGTTTCGTTTAAAACTATTTCCAGCTTCTGCTGTGTCAGAAAATTTCGTATCTCACATTAGAGTTACTGGAGTCCATCCAAACGTCAAATAACATGTTAGATAAGTAAGGATCGTTTAGATACATCACAGGAACAACGCTAATGCGTGTTGTTTCACTTAAAACTATTTCCAGCTTCAGCTGCGTCCGAGAACTTCGTATCTCACATCAAAGTTACTGGAGTCCATCGAAACGCCAAATAACATGATAGATGAGTAAGGATCGATTAGATACATCACAGGAACAACGCTAATGCGTGTTGTTTCGTTTAAAAATATTTCCAGCTTCTGCTGCGTCCGAAAATTTCGTATCTCACATTAGAGTTACTGGAGTCCATCGAAACGTCAAATAACATAGTAGCTAAGGAAGGATCGATTAGATACATCACAGGAACAACGCTAATACGTGTTGTTTCGTTCAAAACTATTTCCAGCTTCTGCTGCGTCCAAAAACTTTTTATCTCACATCAGAGTTACTGGAGTCCATCCAAACGTCAAATAACATGATAGATGAGTAAGGATCGATTAGATACATCACAGGAACAACGCTAATACGTGTTGTTTCGTTTAAAACTATTTCCAGCTTCTGCTGCGTCCGAGAACTTCGTATCTCACGTCAGGGTTACTGGAGTCCATCCAAACGTCAAATAACATGATAGATAAGTAAGGATCGATTAGATACATCACAGGAACAACGCTAATGCGTGTTGTTTCGTTTAAAACTATATTTCCAGCTTCTGCTGCGTCCGAAAATTTCGTTTCTCACATTAGAGTTACTGGAGTCCATCGAAACGTCAAATAACATGATAGATGAGTAAGGATCGATTAGATACATCACAGGAACAACGCTAATACGTGTTGTTTCATTTAAAACTATTTCCAGCTTCAGCTGCGTCCGAGAACTTCGTATCTCCCATCAAAGTTACTGGAGTCCATCGAAACGCCAAATAACATGATAGATGAGTAAGGATCGATTAGGTACATCACAGGAACAACGCTAATACGTGTTGTTTCGTTTAAAACTATTTCCAGCTTCTGCTGTGTCCGAAAACGTCGTATCTCACATCAGAGCTACTGGAGTCCATCGAAACGCCAAATAACATGATATATTAGTAAGGATCGATTAGATACAGCACAGGAACAACGCTAATACGTGTTGTTTCATTTAAAACTATTTCCAGCTCCTGCTGCGTCCAAAAACTTTGTATCTCACATCAGAAGTACTTTAGTCCATCCAAACGTCAAATAACATGATAGATAAGTAAGGATCGATTAGATACATCACAGTAACAACGCTAATACGTGTTGTTTCGTTCAAAACTATTTCCAGCTTCTGCTGCGTAAAAAACATTGTATCTCACATCAGAGTTACTGGAGTCCATCCAAACGTCAAATAACATGATAGATGAGTAAGGATCGATTAGATACATCACAGGAACAACGCTAATACGTGTTGTTTCATTTAAAACTATTTCCAGCTTCAGCTGCGTCCGAGAACTTCGTATCTCACGTCAGGGTTACTGGAGCCCATCCAAACGTCAAATAACATGATAGATAAGTAAGGATCGATTAGATACATCACAGGAACAACGCTAATGCGTGTTGTTTCGTTTAAAACTATTTCCAGCTTCTGCTGTGTCAGAAAATTTCGTATCTCACATTAGAGTTACTGGAGTCCATCGATACGTCAAATAACATGATAGATGAGTAAGGATCGATTAGATACATCACAGGAACAACGCTAATACGTGATGTTTCATTTAAAACTATTTCCAGCTTCAGCTGCGTCCGAGAACTTCGTATCTCACGTCAGGGTTACTGGAGCCCATCCAAACGTCAAATAACATGATAGATAAGTAAGGATCGATTAGATACATCACAGGAACAATGCTAATGCGTGTTGTTTCGTTTAAAACTATTTCCAGCTTCTGCTGTGTCAGAAAATTTCGTATCTCACATTAGAGTTACTGGAGTCCATCCAAACGTCAAATAACATGTTAGATAAGTAAGGATCGTTTAGATACATCACAGGAACAACGCTAATACGTGTTGTTTCATTTAAAACTATTTCCAGCTTCAGCTGCGTCCGAGAACTTCGTATCTCCCATCAAAGTTACTGGAGTCCATCGAAACGCCAAATAACATGATAGATGAGTAAGGATCGATTAGATACATCACAGGAATAACGCTAATGCGTGTTGTTTCGTTTAAAACTATATTTCCAGCTTCTGCTGCGTCCGAAAATTTCGTTTCTCACATTAGAGTTACTGGAGTCCATCGAAACGTCAAATAACATGATAGATGAGTAAGGATCGATTAGATACATCACAGGAACAACGCTAATGCGTGTTGTTTCGTTTAAAACTATTTCCAGCTTCTGCTGCGTCCGAGAACTTTGTATCTCACGTCAGGGTTACTGGAGTCCATCCAAACGTCAAATAACATGATAGATAAGTAAGGATCGATTAGATACATCACAGGAACAACGCTAATACGTGTTGTTTCGTTTAAAACTATTTCCAGCTTCTGCTGCGTCCGAGAACTTCGTATCTCACGTCAGGGTTACTGGAGTCCATCCAAACGTCAAATAACATGATAGATAAGTAAGGATCGATCAGATACATCACAGGAACAACGCTAATGCGTGTTGTTTCGTTTAAAACTATTTCCAGCTTCTGCTGCGTCCGAGAACTTCGTATCTCACGTCAGGGTTACTGGAGCCCATCCAAACGTCAAATAACATGATAGATAAGTAAGGATCGATTAGATACATCACAGGAATAACGCTAATGCGTGTTGTTTCGTTTAAAACTATATTTCCAGCTTCTGCTGCGTCCGAAAATTTCGTTTCTCACATTAGAGTTACTGGAGTCCATCGAAACGTCAAATAACATGATAGATGAGTAAGGATCGATTAGATACATCACAGGAACAACGCTAATGCGTGTTGTATCGTTTAAAACTATTTCCAGCTTCCGCTGCGTCCGAGAACTTCGTATTTCACATCAAAGTTACTGGAGTCCATCGAAACGTCAAATAACATGATAGATGAGTAAGGATCGATTAGGTACATCACAGGAACAACGCTAATACGTGTTGTTTCGTTTAAAATTATTTCCAGCTTCTGCTGCGTCCGAAAACGTCGTATCTCACATCAGAGCTACTGGAGTCCATCGAAACCTCAAATAACATGATAGATGAGTAAGGATCGATTAGATACATCACAGGAACAACGCTAATACGTGTTGTTTCGTTTAAAACTATTTCCAGCTTCTGCTGCGTCCGAAAACGTCGTATCTCACGTCAGGGTTACTGGAGTCCATCCAAACGTCAAATAACATGTTAGATAAGTAAGGATCGTTTAGATACATCACAGGAACAACGCTAATACGTGTTGTTTCATTTAAAACTATTTCCAGCTTCAGCTGCGTCCGAGAACTTCGTATTTCACATCAAAGTTACTGGAGTCCATCGATACGTCAAATAACATGATAGATGAGTAAGGATCGATTAGATACATCACAGGAACAACGCTAATACGTGTTGTTTCGTTTAAAACTATTTCCAGCTTCTGCTGCGTCCGAGAACTTCGTATCTCACGTCAGGGTTACTGGAGTCCATCCAAACGTCAAATAACATGATAGATAAGTAAGGATCGATTAGATACATCACAGGAACAACGCTAATGCGTGTTGTTTCGTTTAAAACTATTTCCAGCTTCTGCTGTGTCAGAAAATTTCGTATCTCACATTAGAGTTACTGGAGTCCATCCAAACGTCAAATAACATGTTAGATAAGTAAGGATCGTTTAGATACATCACAGGAACAACGCTAATGCGTGTTGTTTCAGTTAAAACTATTTCCAGCTTCAGCTGCGCCCGAGAACTTCGTATCTCACATCAAAGTTACTGGAGTATATCGAAACGCCAAATAACATGATAGATGAGTAAGGATCGATTAGATACATCACAGGAACAACGCTAATGCGTGTTGTTTCGTTTAAAACTATTTCCAGCTTCTGCTGCGTCCGAAAATTTCGTATCTCACATTAGAGTTACTGGAGTCCATCGAAACGTCAAATAACATAGTAGCTAAGGAAGGATCGATTAGATACATCACAGGAACAACGCTAATACGTGTTGTTTCGTTCAAAACTATTTCCAGCTTCTGCTGCGTCCAAAAAATTTTTATCTCACATCAGAGTTACTGGAGTCCATCCAAACGTCAAATAACATGATAGATGAGTAAGGATCGATTAGATACATCACAGGAACAACGCTAATACGTGTTGTTTCGTTTAAAACTATTTCCAGCTTCTGCTGCGTCCGAGAACTTCGTATCTCACGTCAGGGTTACTGGAGTCCATCCAAACGTCAAATAACATGATAGAGAAGTAAGGATCGATTAGATACATCACAGGAACAACGCTAATGCGTGTTGTTTCGTTTAAAACTATATTTCCAGCTTCTGCTGCGTCCGAAAATTTCGTTTCTCACATTAGAGTTACTGGAGTCCATCGAAACGTCAAATAACATGATAGATGAGTAAGGATCGATTAGATACATCACAGGAACAACGCTAATACGTGTTGTTTCATTTAAAACTATTTCCAGCTTCAGCTGCGTCCGAGAACTTCGTATCTCCCATCAAAGTTACTGGAGTCCATCGAAACGCCAAATAACATGATAGATGAGTAAGGATCGATTAGATACATCACAGGAACAACGCTAATGCGTGTTGTTTCGTTTAAAACTATTTCCAGGCTCTGCTGCGTCCGAGAACTTCGTATCTCACGTCAGGGTTACTGGAGTCCATCCAAACGTCAAATAACATGATAGATAAGTAAGGATCGATTAGATACATCACAGGAACAACGCTAATGCGTGTTGTTTCGTTTAAAACTATTTCCAGCTTCTGCTGCGTCCGAAAATTTCGTTTCTCACATTAGAGTAACTGGAGTCCATCGAAACGTCAAATAACATGATAGATGAGTAAGGATCGATTAGACTGGAGTCCATCGGAACGTCAAATAACATAGTAGCTAAGTAAGGATCGATTAGATACATCACAGGAACAACGCTAATACGTGTTGTTTCGTTCAAAACTATTTCCAGCTTCTGCTGCGTCCGAAAATTTCGTATCTCACATTAGAGTTACTGGAGTCCATCCAAACATCAAATAACATGTTAGATAAGTAAGGATCGTTTAGATACATGACAGGAACAACGCTAATACGTGTTGTTTCATTTAAAACTATTTCCAGCTTCAGCTGCGTCCGAGAACTTCGTATCTCACATCAAAGTTACTGGAGTCCATCGAAACGCCAAATAACATGATAGATGAGTAAGGATCGATTAGATACATCACAGGAACAACGCTAATGCGTGTTGTTTCGTTTAAAACTATTTCCAGCTTCTGCTGCGTCCGAAAATTTCGTATCTCACATTAGAGTTACTGGAGTCCATCGGAACGTCAAATAACATAGTAGCTAAGTAAGGATCGATTAGATACATCACAGGAACAACGCTAATACGTGTTGTTTCTTTCAAAACTATTTCCAGCTTCTGCTGCGTCCAAAAACTTTGTATCTCACATCAGAGTTACTGAAGTCCATCCAAACGTCAAATAACATGATAGATGAGTAAGGATCGATTAGATACATCACAGGAACAACGCTAATACGTGTTGTTTCGTTTAAAACTATTTCCAGCTTCTGCTGCGTCCGAGAACTTCGTATCTCACGTCAGGGTTACTGGAGTCCATCCAAACGTCAAATAACATGATAGATAAGTAAGGATCGATTAGATACATCACAGGAACAACGCTAATGCGTGTTGTTTCGTTTAAAACTATTTCCAGCTTCTGCTGCGTCCGAGAACTTCGTATCTCACGTCAGGGTTACTGGAGCCCATCCAAACGTCAAATAACATGATAGATAAGTAAGGATCGATTAGATACATCACAGGAACAACGCTAATACGTGTTGTTTCGTTCAAAACTATTTCCAGCTTCTGCTGCGTCCGAAAATTTCGTATCTCACATTAGAGTTACTGGAGTCCATCCAAACATCAAATAACATGTTAGATAAGTAAGGATCGTTTAGATACATGACAGGAACAACGCTAATACGTGTTGTTTCATTTAAAACTATTTCCAGCTTCAGCTGCGTCCGAGAACTTCGTATCTCACATCAAAGTTACTGGAGTCCATCGAAACGCCAAATAACATGATAGATGAGTAAGGATCGATTAGATACATCACAGGAACAACGCTAATGCGTGTTGTTTCGTTTAAAACTATTTCCAGCTTCTGCTGCGTCCGAAAATTTCGTATCTCACATTAGAGTTACTGGAGTCCATCGGAACGTCAAATAACATAGTAGCTAAGTAAGGATCGATTAGATACATCACAGGAACAACGCTAATACGTGTTGTTTCTTTCAAAACTATTTCCAGCTTCTGCTGCGTCCAAAAACTTTGTATCTCACATCAGAGTTACTGAAGTCCATCCAAACGTCAAATAACATGATAGATGAGTAAGGATCGATTAGATACATCACAGGAACAACGCTAATACGTGTTGTTTCGTTTAAAACTATTTCCAGCTTCTGCTGCGTCCGAGAACTTCGTATCTCACGTCAGGGTTACTGGAGTCCATCCAAACGTCAAATAACATGATAGATAAGTAAGGATCGATTAGATACATCACAGGAACAACGCTAATGCGTGTTGTTTCGTTTAAAACTATTTCCAGCTTCTGCTGCGTCCGAGAACTTCGTATCTCACGTCAGGGTTACTGGAGCCCATCCAAACGTCAAATAACATGATAGATAAGTAAGGATCGATTAGATACATCACAGGAACAACGCTAATACGTGTTGTTTCGTTCAAAACTATTTCCAGCTTCTGCTGCGTCCGAAAATTTCGTATCTCACATTAGAGTTACTGGAGTCCATCCAAACATCAAATAACATGTTAGATAAGTAAGGATCGTTTAGATACATGACAGGAACAACGCTAATACGTGTTGTTTCATTTAAAACTATTTCCAGCTTCAGCTGCGTCCGAGAACTTCGTATCTCACATCAAAGTTACTGGAGTCCATCGAAACGCCAAATAACATGATAGATGAGTAAGGATCGATTAGATACATCACAGGAACAACGCTAATGCGTGTTGTTTCGTTTAAAACTATTTCCAGCTTCTGCTGCGTCCGAAAATTTCGTATCTCACATTAGAGTTACTGGAGTCCATCGGAACGTCAAATAACATAGTAGCTAAGTAAGGATCGATTAGATACATCACAGGAACAACGCTAATACGTGTTGTTTCTTTCAAAACTATTTCCAGCTTCTGCTGCGTCCAAAAACTTTGTATCTCACATCAGAGTTACTGAAGTCCATCCAAACGTCAAATAACATGATAGATGAGTAAGGATCGATTAGATACATCACAGGAACAACGCTAATACGTGTTGTTTCGTTTAAAACTATTTCCAGCTTCTGCTGCGTCCGAGAACTTCGTATCTCACGTCAGGGTTACTGGAGTCCATCCAAACGTCAAATAACATGATAGATAAGTAAGGATCGATTAGATACATCACAGGAACAACGCTAATGCGTGTTGTTTCGTTTAAAACTATTTCCAGCTTCTGCTGCGTCCGAGAACTTCGTATCTCACGTCAGGGTTACTGGAGCCCATCCAAACGTCAAATAACATGATAGATAAGTAAGGATCGATTAGATACATCACAGGAACAACGCTAATGCGTGTTGTTTCGTTTAAAACTATTTCCAGCTTCTGCTGCGTCCGAAAACGTCGTATCTCACATCAGAGCTACTGGAGTCCATCGAAACGACAAATAACATGATATATGAGTAAGGATCGATTAGATACAGCACAGGAACAACGCTAATACGTGTTGTTTCGTTTAAAACTATTTCCAGCTCCTGCTGCGTCCAAAAACTTTGTATCTCACATCAGACTTACTGGAGTCCATCCAAACGTCAAATAACATGTTAGATAAGTAAGGATCGTTTAGATACATCACAGGAACAACGCTAATACGTGTTGTTTCATTTAAAACTATTTCCAGCTTCAGCTGCGTCCGAGAACTTCGTATCTCACATCAAAGTTACTGGAGTCCATCGAAACGCCAAATAACATGATAGATGAGTAAGGATCGATTAGATACATCACAGGAACAACGCTAATGCGTGTTGTTTCGTTTAAAACTATTTCCAGCTTCTGCTGCGTCCGAAAATTTCGTATCTCACATTAGAGTTACTGGAGTCCATCGAAACATCAAATAACATAGTAGCTAAGTAAGGATCGATTAGATACATCACAGGAAGAACGCTAATACGTGTTGTTTCGTTCAAAACTATTTCCAGCTTCTGCTGCGTCCAAAAACTTTGTATCTCACATCAGAGTTACTGGAGTCCATCCAAACGTCAAATAACATGATAGATAAGTAAGGATCGATTAGATACATCACAGGAACAACGCTAATGCGTGTTGTTTCGTTTAAAACTATTTCCAGCTTCTGCTGCGTCCGAGAACTTCGTATCTCACGTCAGGGTTACTGGAGTCCATTCAAACGCCAAATAACATGATAGATGAGTAAGGATCGATTAGATACATCACAGGAACAACGCTAATGCGTGTTGTTTCGTTTAAAACTATTTCCAGCTTCTGCTGCGTCCGAAAATTTCGTATCTCACATTAGAGTTACTGGAGTCCATCGATACGTCAAATAACATGATAGATGAGTAAGTATCGATTAAATACATCACAGGAACAACGCTAATGCGTGTTGTTTCGATTAAAACTATTTCCGGCTTCTGCTGCGTCCGAAAATTTCGAATCTCACATTAGAGTTACTGGAGTCCATCGAAACGTCAAATAACATAGTAGCTAAGTAAGGATCGATTAGATACATCACAGGAACAACGCTAATGCGTGTTGTTTCGTTTAAAACTATTTCCAGCTCCTGCTGCGTCCAAAAACTTTGTATCTCACATCAGACTTACTGGAGTCCATCCAAACGTCAAATAACATGTTAGATAAGTAAGGATCGTTTAGATACATCACAGGAACAAGGCTAATACGTGTTGTTTCATTTAAAACTATTTCCAGCTTCAGCTGCGTCCGAGAACCTCGTATCTCACATCAAAGTTACTGGAGTCCATCGAAACGCCAAATAACATGATAGATGAGTAAGGATCGATTAGATACATCACAGGAACAACGCTAATGCGTGTTGTTTCGTTTAAAACTATTTCCAGCTTCTGCTGCGTCCGAAAATTTCGTATCTCACATTAGAGTTACTGGAGTCCATCGAAACGTCAAATAACATAGTAGCTAAGTAAGGATCGATTAGATACATCACAGGAAGAACGCTAATACGTGTTGTTTCGTTCAAAACTATTTCCAGCTTCTGCTGCGTCCAAAAACTTTGTATCTCACATCAGAGTTACTGGAGTCCATCCAAACGTCAAATAACATGATAGATAAGTAAGGATCGATTAGATACATCACAGGAACAACGCTAATGCGTGTTGTTTCGTTTAAAACTATTTCCAGCTTCTGCTGCGTCCGAGAACTTCGTATCTCACGTCAGGGTTACTGGAGTCCATTCAAACGCCAAATAACATGATAGATGAGTAAGGATCGATTAGATACATCACAGGAACAACGCTAATGCGTGTTGTTTCGTTTAAAACTATTTCCAGCTTCTGCTGCGTCCGAAAATTTCGTATCTCACATTAGAGTTACTGGAGTCCATCGATACGTCAAATAACATGATAGATGAGTAAGTATCGATTAAAAACATCACAGGAACAACGCTAATACGTGTTGTTTCGTTCAAAACTATTTCCAGCTTCTGCTGCGTCCAAAAACTTTGTATCTCACATCAAAGTTACTGGAGTCCATCCAAACGTCAAATAACATGATAGATGAGTAAGGATCGATTAGACACATCACAGGAACAACGCTAATGCGTGTTGTTTCGATTAAAACTATTTCCAGCTTCTGCTGCGTCCGAAAATTTCGAATCTCACATTAGAGTTACTGGAGTCCATCGAAACGTCAAATAACATAGTAGCTAAGTAAGGATCGATTAGATACATCACAGGAACAACGCTAATGCGTGTTGTTTCGTTTAAAACTATTTCCAGCTCCTGCTGCGTCCAAAAACTTTGTATCTCACATCAGACTTACTGGAGTCCATCCAAACGTCAAATAACATGTTAGATAAGTAAGGATCGTTTAGATACATCACAGGAACAAGGCTAATACGTGTTGTTTCATTTAAAACTATTTCCAGCTTCAGCTGCGTCCGAGAACTTCGTATCTCACATCAAAGTTACTGGAGTCCATCGAAACGCCAGATAACATGATATATGAGTAAGGATCGATTAGATACATCACAGGAACAACGCTAATACGTGTTGTTTCGTTTAAAACTATTTCCAGCTTCTGCTGCGTCCGAGAACTTCGTATCTCACGTCAGGGTTACTGGAGTCCATCCAAACGTCAAATAACATGTTAGATAAGTAAGGATCGTTTAGATACATCACAGGAACAACGCTAATACGTGTTGTTTCATTTAAAACTATTTCCAGCTTCAGCTGCGTCCGAGAACTTCATATTTCACATCAAAGTTACTGGAGTCCATCGATACGCCAAATAACATGATAGATGAGTAAGGATCGATTAGATACATCACAGGAACAACGCTAATGCGTGTTGTTTCGTTTAAAACTATTTCCAGCTTCTGCTGCGTCCGAAAATTTCGTATCTCACATTAGAGTTACTGGAGTCCATCGAAACGTCAAATAACATGATAGATGAGTAAGGATCGATTAGATACATCACAGGAACAACGCTAATACGTGTTGTTTCGTTTGAAACTATTTCCAGCTTCTGCTGCGTCCGAGAACTTCGTATCTCACGTCAGGGTTACTGGAGTCCATCCAAACGTCAAATAACATGATAGATAAGTAAGGATCGATTAGATACATCACAGGAACAACGCTAATGCGTGTTGTTTCGTTTAAAACTATTTCCAGCTTCTGCTGCGTCCGAGAACTTCGTATCTCACGTCAGGGTTACTGGAGCCCATCCAAACGTCAAATAACATGATAGATAAGTAAGGATCGATTAGATACATCACAGGGACAACGCTAATACGTGTTGTTTCGTTCAAAACTATTTCCAGCTTCTGCTGCGTCCGAAAATTTCGTATCTCACATCAGAGCTACTGGAGTCCATCGAAACGCCAAATAACATGATATATGAGTAAGGATCGATTAGATACATCACAGGGACAACGCTAATACGTGTTGTTTCGTTTAAAACTATTTCCAGCTTCTGCTGCGTCCGAAAACGTCGTATCTCACATCAGAGATACTGGAGTCCATCGAAACGCCAAATAACATGATAGATGAGTAAGGATCGATTAGATACATCACAGGAACAACGCTAATACGTGTTGTTTCGTTTAAAACTATTTCCAGCTTCTGCTGCGTCCGAAAACGTCGTATCTCACATCAGAGCTACTGGAGTCCATCGAAACGCCAAATAACATGATATATGAGTAAGGATCGATTAGATACAGCACAGGAACAACGCTAACACGTGTTGTTTCGTTTAAAACTATTTCCAGCTCCTGCTGCGTCCAAAAACTTTGTATCTCACATCAGACTTACTGGAGTCCATCCAAACGTCAAATAACATGATAGATAAGTAAGGATCGATTAGATACATCACAGTAACAACGCTAATGCGTGTTGTTTCGTTTAAAACTATTTCTAGCTTCAGCTGCGTCCGAGAACTTCGTATCTCACATCAACGTTACTGGAGTCCATCGAAACGCCAAATAACATGATAGATGAGTAAGGATCGATTAGATACATCACAGGAACAACGCTAATACGTGTTGTTTCGTTCAAAACTATTTCCAGCTTCTGCTGCGTCCAAAAACTTTGTATCTCACATCAGAGTTACTGGAGTCCATCGAAACGCCAAATAACATGATAGATGAGTAAGGATCGATTAGATACATCACAGGAACAACGCTAATACGTGTTGTTTCGTTCAAAACTATTTCCAGCTTCTGCTGCGTCCAAAAATATTGTATCTCACATCAGAGTTACTGGATTCCATCGAAACGCCAAATAACATGATAGATGAGTAAGGATCGATTAGATACATCACAGGAACAACGCTAATGCGTGTTGTTTCGTTTAAAACTATTTCCAGCTTCTGCTGCGTCCGAAAATTTCGTTTCTCACATTAGAGTTACTGGAGTCCATCGAAACGTCAAATAACATGATAGATGAGTAAGGATCGATTAGATACATCACAGGAACAACGCTAATACGTGTTGTTTCGTTTAAAACTATTTCCAGCTTCTGCTGCGTCCGAAAACGTCGTATCTCACGTCAGGGTTACTGGAGTCCATCCAAACGTCAAATAACATGTTAGATAAGTAAGGATCGTTTAGAAACATCACAGGAACAACGCTAATACGTGTTGTTTCATTTAAAACTATTTCCAGCTTCTGCTGCGTCCGAGAACTTCGTATCTCACGTCAGGGTTACTGGAGTTCATCCAAACGTCAAATAACATTATAGATAAGTAAGGATCGATTAGATACATCACAGGAACAACGCTAATGCGTGTTGTTTCGTTTAAAACTATTTCCAGCTTCTGCTGTGTCAGAAAATTTCGTATCTCACATTAAAGTTACTGGAGTCCATCCAAACGTCAAATAACATGTTAGATAAGTAAGGATCGTTTAGATACAGCACAGGAACAACGCTAATGCGTGTTGTTTCACTTAAAACTATTTCCAGCTTCAGCTGCGTCCGAGAACTTCGTATCTCACATCAAAGTTACTGGAGTCCATCGAAACGTCAAATAACATGATAGATGAGTAAGGATCGATTAGATACATCACAGGAACAACGCTAATGCGTGTTGTTTCGTTTAAAACTATTTCCAGCTTCTGCTGCGTCCGAAAATTTCGTATCTCACATTAGAGTTACTGGAGTCCATCGAAACGTCAAATAACATAGTAGCTAAGGAAGGATCGATTAGATACATCACAGGAACAACGCTAATACGTGTTGTTTCGTTCAAAACTATTTCCAGCTTCTGCTGCGTCCAAAAACATTTTATCTCACATCAGAGTTACTGGAGTCGATCCAAACGTCAAATAACATGATAGATGAGTAAGGATCGATTAGATACATCACAGGAACAACGCTAATACGTGTTGTTTCGTTTAAAACTATTTCCAGCTTCTGCTGCGTCCGAGAACTTTGTATCTCACGTCAGGGTTACTGGAGTCCATCCAAACGTCAAATAACATGTTAGATAAGTAAGGATCGTTTAGATACATCACAGGAACAACGCTAATACGTGTTGTTTCATTTAAAGCTATTTCCAGCTTCAGCTGCGTCCGAGAACTTCGTATCTCCCATCAAAGTTACTGGAGTCCATCGAAACGCCAAATAACATGATAGATGAGTAAGGATCGATTAGATACATTTCGTTTAAAACTATTTCCAGGTTCTGCTGCGTCCGAGAACTTCGTATCTCACGTCAGGGTTACTGGAGTCCATCCAAACGTCAAATAACATGATAGATAAGTAAGGATCGATTAGATACATCACAGGAACAACACTAATGCGTGTTGTTTCGTTTAAAACTATTTCCAGCTTCTGCTGCGTCCGAAAATTTCGTTTCACACATTAGAGTTACTGGAGTCCATCGAAACGTCAAATAACATGATAGATGAGTAAGGATCGATTAGATACATCACAGGAACAACGCTAATGCGTGTTGTTTCGTTTAAAACTATTTCCAGCTTCCGCTGCGTCCGAAAATTTCGTATCTCACATTAGAGTTACTGGAGTCCATCGAAACGTCAAATAACATGATAGATGAGTAAGGATCGATTAGGTACATCACAGGAACAACGCTAATACGTGTTGTTTCGTTTAAAACTATTTCCAGCTTCTGCTGCGTCCGAGAACTTCGTATCTCACGTCAGGGTTACTGGAGTCCATCCAAACGTCAAATAACATGTTAGATAAGTAAGGATCGTTTAGATACATCACAGGAACAAGGCTAATACGTGTTGTTTCATTTAAAACTATTTCCAGCTTCAGCTGCGTCCGAGATCTTCGTATCTCCCATCAAAGTTACTGGAGTCCATCGAAACGCCAAATAACATGATAGATGAGTAAGGATCGATTAGATACATCACAGGAACAACGCTAATGCGTGTTGTTTCGTTTAAAACTCTTTCCAGCTTCTGCTGCGTCCGAAAATTTCGTTTCACACATTAGAGTTACTGGAGTCCATCGAAACGTCAAATAACATGATAGATAAGTAAGGATCGATTAGATACATCACAGGAACAACGCTAATGCGTGTTGTTTCGTTTAAAACTATTTCCAGCTTCTGCTGCGTCCGAGAACTTCGTATCTCACGTCAGGGTTACTGGAGTCCATCCAAACGTCAAATAACATGATAGATAAGTAAGGATCGATTAGATACATCACAGGAACAACGCTAATGCGTGTTGTTTTGTTTAAAACTCTTTCCAGCTTCTGCTGCTTCCGAAAATTTCGTTTCACACATTAGAGTTACTGGAGTCCATCCAAACGTCAAATAACATGATAGATAAGTAAGGATCGATTAGATACATCACAGGAACAACGCTAATGCGTGTTGTTTCGTTTAAAACTATTTCCAGCTTCTGCTGCGTCCGAGAACTTCGTATCTCACGTCAGGGTTACTGGAGTCCATCCAAACGTCAAATAACATGATAGATAAGTAAGGATCGATTAGATACATCACAGGAACAACGCTAATGCGTGTTGTTTCGTTTAAAACTCTTTCCAGCTTCTGCTGCGTCCGAAAATTTCGTTTCACACATTAGAGTTACTGGAGTCCATCCAAACGTCAAATAACATGTTAGATAAGTAAGGATCGTTTAGATACAGCACAGGAACAACGCTAATGCGTGTTGTTTCACTTAAAACTATTTCCAGCTTCAGCTGCGTCCGAGAACTTCGTATCTCACATCAAAGTTACTGGAGTCCATCGAAACGTCAAATAACATGATAGATGAGTAAGGATCGATTAGATACATCACAGGAACAACGCTAATGCGTGTTGTTTCGTTTAAAACTATTTCCAGCTTCTGCTGCGTCCGAAAATTTCGTATCTCACATTAGAGTTACTGGAGTCCATCGAAACGTCAAATAACATAGTAGCTAAGGAAGGATCGATTAGATACATCACAGGAACAACGCTAATACGTGTTGTTTCGTTCAAAACTATTTCCAGCTTCTGCTGCGTCCAAAAACATTTTATCTCACATCAGAGTTACTGGAGTCGATCCAAACGTCAAATAACATGATAGATGAGTAAGGATCGATTAGATACATCACAGGAACAACGCTAATACGTGTTGTTTCGTTTAAAACTATTTCCAGCTTCTGCTGCGTCCGAGAACTTTGTATCTCACGTCAGGGTTACTGGAGTCCATCCAAACGTCAAATAACATGTTAGATAAGTAAGGATCGTTTAGATACATCACAGGAACAACGCTAATACGTGTTGTTTCATTTAAAGCTATTTCCAGCTTCAGCTGCGTCCGAGAACTTCGTATCTCACATCAACGTTACTGGAGTCCATCGAAACGCCAAATAACATGATAGATGAGTAAGGATCGATTAGATACATCACAGGAACAACGCTAATACGTGTTGTTTCGTTCAAAACTATTTCCAGCTTCTGCTGCGTCCAAAAACTTTGTATCTCACATCAGAGTTACTGGAGTCCATCGAAACGCCAAATAACATGATAGATGAGTAAGGATCGATTAGATACATCACAGGAACAACGCTAATACGTGTTGTTTCGTTCAAAACTATTTCCAGCTTCTGCTGCGTCCAAAAATATTGTATCTCACATCAGGGTTACTGGATTCCATCGAAACGCCAAATAACATGATAGATGAGTAAGGATCGATTAGATACATCACAGGAACAACGCTAATGCGTGTTGTTTCGTTTAAAACTATTTCCAGCTTCTGCTGCGTCCGAAAATTTCGTTTCTCACATTAGAGTTACTGGAGTCCATCGAAACGTCAAATAACATGATAGATGAGTAAGGATCGATTAGATACATCACAGGAACAACGCTAATACGTGTTGTTTCGTTTAAAACTATTTCCAGCTTCTGCTGCGTCCGAAAACGTCGTATCTCACGTCAGGGTTACTGGAGTCCATCCAAACGTCAAATAACATGTTAGATAAGTAAGGATCGTTTAGAAACATCACAGGAACAACGCTAATACGTGTTGTTTCATTTAAAACTATTTCCAGCTTCAGCTGCGTCCGAGAACTTCGTATTTCACATCAAAGTTACTGGAGTCCATCGATACGCCAAATAACATGATAGATGAGTAAGGATCGATTAGATACATCACAGGAACAACGCTAATACGTGTTGTTTCGTTTAAAACTATTTCCAGCTTCTGCTGCGTCCGAAAATTTCGTATCTCACATTAGAGTTACTGGAGTTCATCGATACGTAAAATAACATGATAGATGAGTAAGGATCGATTAGATACATCACAGGAACAACGCTAATACGTGTTGTTTCGTTTAAAACTATTTCCAGCTTCTGCTGCGTCCGAGAACTTCGTATCTCACGTCAGGGTTACTGGAGTTCATCCAAACGTCAAATAACATTATAGATAAGTAAGGATCGATTAGATACATCACAGGAACAACGCTAATGCGTGTTGTTTCGTTTAAAACTATTTCCAGCTTCTGCTGTGTCAGAAAATTTCGTATCTCACATTAAAGTTACTGGAGTCCATCCAAACGTCAAATAACATGTTAGATAAGTAAGGATCGTTTAGATACAGCACAGGAACAACGCTAATGCGTGTTGTTTCACTTAAAACTATTTCCAGCTTCAGCTGCGTCCGAGAACTTCGTATCTCACATCAAAGTTACTGGAGTCCATCGAAACGTCAAATAACATGATAGATGAGTAAGGATCGATTAGATACATCACAGGAACAACGCTAATGCGTGTTGTTTCGTTTAAAACTATTTCCAGCTTCTGCTGCGTCCGAAAATTTCGTATCTCACATTAGAGTTACTGGAGTCCATCGAAACGTCAAATAACATACTAGCTAAGGAAGGATCGATTAGATACATCACAGGAACAACGCTAATACGTGTTGTTTCGTTCAAAACTATTTCCAGCTTCTGCTGCGTCCAAAAACATTTTATCTCACATCAGAGTTACTGGAGTCGATCCAAACGTCAAATAACATGATAGATGAGTAAGGATCGATTAGATACATCACAGGAACAACGCTAATACGTGTTGTTTCGTTTAAAACTATTTCCAGCTTCTGCTGCGTCCGAGAACTTTGTATCTCACGTCAGGGTTACTGGAGTCCATCCAAACGTCAAATAACATGTTAGATAAGTAAGGATCGTTTAGATACATCACAGGAACAACGCTAATATGTGTTGTTTCATTTAAAGCTATTTCCAGCTTCAGCTGCGTCCGAGAACTTCGTATCTCCCATCAAAGTTACTGGAGTCCATCGAAACGCCAAATAACATGATAGATGAGTAAGGATCGATTAGATACATCACAGGAACAACGCTAATGCGTGTTGTTTCGTTTAAAACTATTTCCAGGTTCTGCTGCGTCCGAGAACTTCGTATCTCACGTCAGGGTTACTGGAGTCCATCCAAACGTCAAATAACATGATAGATAAGTAAGGATCGATTAGATACATCACAGGAACAACGCTAATGCGTGTTGTTTCGTTTAAAACTATTTCCAGCTTCTGCTGCGTCCGAAAATTTCGTTTCACACATTAGAGTTACTGGAGTCCATCGAAACGTCAAATAACATGATAGATGAGTAAGGATCGATTAGATACATCACAGGAACAACGCTAATGCGTGTTGTTTCGTTTAAAACTATTTCCAGCTTCCGCTGCGTCCGAAAATTTCGTATCTCACATTAGAGTTACTGGAGTCCATCGAAACGTCAAATAACATGATAGATGAGTAAGGATCGATTAAATACATCACAGGAACAACGCTAATACGTGTTGTTTCGTTCAAAACTATTTCCAGCTTCTGCTGCATCCAAAAACTTTGTATCTCACATCAAAGTAACTGGAGTCCATCGAAACGCCAAATAACATGATAGATGAGTAAGGATCGATTAGATACAGCACAGGAACAACGCTAATACGTGTTGTTTCATTTAAAACTATTTCCAGCTCCTGCTGCGTCCGAAAACGTCGTATCTCACGTCAGGGTTACTGGAGTCCATCCAAACGTCAAATAACATGTTAGATAAGTAAGGATCGTTTAGATACATCACAGGAACAACGCTAATACGTGTTGTTTCACTTAAAACTATTTCCAGCTTCTGCTGCGTCCGAAAATTTCGTATCTCACATTAGAGTTACTGGAGTCCATCGAAACGTCAAATAACATAGTAGCTAAGTAAGGATCGATTAGATACATCACAGGAACAACGCTAATACGTGTTGTTTCGTTCAAAACTATTTCCAGCTTCTGCTGCGTCCAAAAACTTTGTATCTCACATCAGAGTTACTGGAGTCCATCCAAACGTCAAATAACATGATAGATGAGTAAGGATCGTTTAGATACATCACAGGAACAACGCTAATACGTGTTGTTTCATTTAAAACTATTTCCAGCTTCTGCTGCGTCCAAAAACTTTGTATCTCACATCAGAGTTACTGGAGTCCATCCAAACGTCAAATAACATGATAGATGAGTAAGGATCGATTAGATACATCACAGGAACAACGCTAATACGTGTTGTTTCGTTTAAAACTATTTCCAGCTTCTGCTGCGTCCGAGAACTTCGTATCTCACGTCAGGGTTACTGGAGTCCATCCAAACGTCAAGTAACATGATAGATAAGTAAGGATCGATTAGATACATCACAGGAACAACGCTAATACGTGTTGTTTCGTTTAAAACTATTTCCAGCTTCTGCTGCGTCCGAGAACTTCGTATCTCACGTCAGGGTTACTGGAGTCCATCCAAACGTCAAATAACATGATAGATAAGTAAGGATCGATCAGATACATCAGAGGAACAACGCTAATGCGTGTTGTTTCGTTTAAAACTATTTCCAGCTTCTGCTGCGTCCGAGAACATCGTATCTCACGTCAGGGTTACTGGAGCCCATCCAAACGTCAAATAACATGATAGATAAGTAAGGATCGATTAGATACATCACAGGAACAACGCTAATGCGTGTTGTTTCGTTTAAAACTATTTCCAGCTTCTGCTGTGTCAGAAAATTTCGTATCTCACATTAGAGTTACTGGAGTCCATCCAAACGTCAAATAACATAGTAGCTAAGGAAGGATCGATTAGATACATCACAGGAACAACGCTAATACGTGTTGTTTCGTTCAAAACTATTTCCAGCTTCTGCTGCGTCCGAAAATTTCGTATCTCACATTAGAGTTACTGGAGTCCATCGAAACGTCAAATAACATAGTAGCTAAGTAAGGATCGTTTAGATACATCACAGGAACAACGCTAATACGTGTTGTTTCATTTAAAACTATTTCCAGCTTCTGCTGCGTCCGAAAATTTCGTTTCTCACATTAGAGTTACTGGAGTCCATCGAAACGTCAAATAACATGATAGATGAGTAAGGATCGATTAGATACATCACAGGAACAACGCTAATGCGTGTTGTTTCGTTTAAAACTATTTCCAGGTTCTGCTGCGTCCGAGAACTTCGTATCTCACGTCAGGGTTTCTGGAGTTCATCGAAACGTCAAATAACATGATAGCTGAGTAAGGATCGATTAGATACATCACAGGAACAACGCTAATACGTGTTGTTTCGTTTAAAACTATTTCCAGCTTCTGCTGCGTCCGAGAACTTCGTATCTCACGTCAGGGTTACTGGAGTCCATCCAAACGTCAAATAACATGATAGATAAGTAAGGATCGATTAGATACATCACAGGAACAACGCTAATGCGTGTTGTTTCGTTTAAAACTATTTCCAGCTTCTGCTGCGTCCGAGAACTTCGTATCTCACGTTAGAGTTACTGGAGTCCATCGAAACGTCAAAAAACGTAGTAGCTAAGTAAGGATCGATTAGATACATCACAGGAACAACGCTAATACGTGTTGTTTCGTTCAAAACTATTTCCAGCTTCTGCTGCTTCCAAAAACTTTGTATCTCACATCAGAGTTACTGGAGTCCATCCAAACGTCAAATAACATGATAGCTGAGTAAGGATCGATTAGATACATCACAGGAACAACGCTAATACGTGTTGTTTCGTTTAAAACTATTTCCAGCTTCTGCTGCGTCCGAGAACTTCGTATCTCACGTCAGGGTTACTGGAGTCCATCCAAACGTCAAATAACATGATAGATAAGTAAGGATCGATTAGATACATCACAGGAACAACGCTAATGCGTGTTGTTTCGTTTAAAACTATTTCCAGCTTCTGCTGCGTCCGAAAACGTCGTATCTCACATCAGAGCTACTGGAGTCCATCGAAACGCCAAATAACATGATATATGAGTAAGGATCGATTAGATACAGCACAGGAACAACGAAAATACGTGTTGTTTCGTTTCAAACTATTTCCAGCTTCTGCTGCGTCCAAAATCTTTGTATCTCACATCAGAGTTACTGGAGTTCATCCAAACGTCAAATAACATGATAGATGAGTAAGGATCGATTAGATGCATCACAGGAACAACGCTAATACGTGTTGTTTCGTTTAAAACTATTTCTAGCTTCAGCTGCGTCCGAGAACTTCGTATCTCACATCAAAGTTACTGGAGTCCATCGAAACGCCAAATAACATGATATATGAGTAAGGATCGATTAGATACAGCACAGGAACAACGCTAATACGTGTTGTTTCGTTTAAAACTATTTCCAGCTCCTGCTGGGTCCAAGAACTTTGTATCTCACATCAGACTTACTGGAGTCCATCCAAACGTCAAATAACATGATAGATAAGTAAGGATCGATTAGATACATCACAGTAACAACGCTAATGCGTGTTGTTTCGTTTAAAACTATTTCTAGCTTCAGCTGCGTCCGAGAACTTCGTATCTCACATCAAAGTTACTGGAGTCCATCGAATCGCCAAATAACATGATAGATGAGTAAGGATCGATTAGATACATCACAGGAACAACGCTAATACGTGTTGTTTCGTTTAAAACTATTTCCAGCTTCTGCTGCGTCCGAAAACGTCGTATCTCACATCAGAGCTACTGGAGTCCATCGAAACGCCAAATAACATGATAGATGAGTAAGGATCGATTAGATACATCACAGGAACAACGCTAATACGTGTTGTTTCGTTCAAAACTATTTCCAGCTTCTGCTGCGTCCAAAAACTTTGTATCTCACATCAGAATTACTGGAGTCCATCCAAACGTCAAATAACATGATAGATGTGTAAGGATCGATTAGATACATCACAGGAACAACGCTAATACGTGTTGTTTCGTTTAAAACTATTTCCAGTTTCTGCTGCGTCCGAGAACTTCGTATCTCACGTCAGGGTTACTGGAGTCCATCCAAACGTCAAATAACATGATAGATAAGTAAGGATCGATTAGATACATCACAGGAACAACGCTAATGCGTGTTGTATCGTTTAAAACTATTTCCAGCTTCTGCTGCGTCCGAAAATTTCGTATCTCACATTAGAGTTACTGGAGTCCATCGAAACGTCAAATAACATGATAGATGAGTAAGGATCGATTAGATACATCACAGGAACAACGCTAATACGTGTTGTTTCGTTTAAAACTATTTCCAGTTCTGCTGCGTCCGAAAAGGTCGTATCTCACATCAGAGCTACTGGAGTCCATCGAAACGCCAAATAACATGATATATGAGTAAGGATCGATTAGATACATCACAGGAACAACGCTAATACGTGTTGTTTCGTTTAAAACTATTTCCAGTTCTGCTGCGTCCGAAAAGGTCGTATCTCACATCAGACTTACTGGAGTCCATCCAAACGTCAAATAACATGATAGATAAGTAAGGATCGATTAGATACACCACAGTAACAACGCTAATGCGTGTTGTTTCGTTTAAAACTATTTCTAGCTTCAGCTGCGTCCGAGAACTTCGTATCTCACATCAAAGTTACTGGAGTCCATCGAAACGCCAAATAACATGATAGATGAGTAAGGATCGATTAGATACATCACAGGAACAACGCTAATACGTGTTGTTTCGTTCAAAACTATTTCCAGCTTCTGCTGCGTCCAAAAACTTTGTATCTCACATGAGAGTTACTGGATTCCATCGAAACGCCAAATAACATGATAGATGAGTAAGGATCGATTAGATACACCACAGGAACAACGCTAATGCGTGTTGTTTCGTTTAAAACTATTTCCAGGTTCTGCTGCGTCCGAGAACTTCGTATCTCACGTCAGGGTTACTGGAGTCCATCGATACGTCAAATAACATGATAGATAAGTAAGGATCGATTAGATACATCACAGGAACAACGCTAATGCGTGTTGTTTCGTTTAAAACTATTTCCAGCTTCTGCTGCGTCCGAGAACTTCGTATCTCACGTCAGGGTTACTGGAGTCCATCCAAACGTCAAATAACATGATAGATAAGTAAGGATCGATTAGATACATCACAGGAACAACGCTAATGCGTGTTGTTTCGTTTAAAACTATTTCCAGCTTCTGCTGCGTCCGAAAACGTCGTATCTCACATCAGAGCTACTGGAGTCCATCGAAACGCCAAATAATATGATAGATGAGTAAGGATCGATTAGATACATCACAGGAACAACGCTAATACTTGTTGTTTCGTTCAAAACTATTTCCAGGTTCTGCTGCGTCCAAAAACTTTGTATCTCACATCAGAGTTACTGGAGTCCATCCAAACGTCAAATAACATGATAGATGAGTAAGGATCGATTAGATACATCACAGGAACAACGCTAATGCGTGTTGTTTCGTTTAAAACTATTTCCAGCTTCTGCTGCGTCCGAAAATTTCTTATCTCACATTAGAGTTACTGGAGTCCATCGAAATGTCAAATAACATGATAGATGAGTAAGGATCGATTAGATACATCACAGGAACAACGCTAATACGTGTTGTTTCGTTTAAAACTATTTCCAGCTTCTGCTGCGTCCGAAAACGTCGTATCTCACATCAGAGCTACTGGAGTCCATCGAAACGCCAAATAACATGATATATGAGTAAGGATCGATTAGATACAGCACAGGAACAACGCTAATACGTGTTGTTTCGTTTAAAACTATTTCCAGCTCCTGCTGCGTCCAAAAACTTTGTATCTCACATCAGACTTACTGGAGTCCATCCAAACGTCAAATAACATGATAGATAAGTAAGGATCGATTAGATACATCACAGTAACAACGCTAATGCGTGTTGTTTCGTTTAAAACTATTTCTAGCTTCAGCTGCGTCCGAGAACTTCGTATCTCACATCAAAGTTACTGGAGTCCATCGAAACGCCAAATAACATGATAGATGAGTAAGGATCGATTAGATACATCACAGGAACAACGCTAATACGTGTTGTTTCGTTCAAAACTATTTCCAGATTCTGCTGCGTCCAAAAACTTTGTATCTCACATCAGAGCTACTGGAGTCCATCGAAACGCCAAATGACATGATATATGAGTAAGGATCGATTAGATACAGCACAGGAACAACGCTAATACGTGTTGTTTCGTTTAAAACTATTTCCAGCTCCTGCTGCGTCCAAAAACTTTGTATCTCACATCAGACTTACTGGAGTCCATCCAAACGTCAAATAACATGATAGATAAGTAAGGATCGATTAGATACATCACAGTAACAACGCTGATGCGTGTTGTTTCGTTTAAAACTATTTCTAGCTTCAGCTGCGTCCGAGAACTTCGTATCTCACATCAAAGTTACTGGAGTCCATCGAAACGCCAAATAACATGATAGATGAGTAAGGATCGATTAGATACATCACAGGAACAACGCTAATACGTGTTGTTTCGTTCAAAACTATTTCCAGCTTCTGCTGCGTCCAAGAACTTTGTATCTCACATCAGAGTTACTGGAGTCCATCCAAACGTCAAATAACATGATAGATGAGTAAGGATCCATTAGATACATCACAGGAACAACGCTAATACGTGTTGTTTCGTTTAAAACTATTTCCAGCTTCTGCTGCATCCGAGAACTTCGTATCTCACGTCAGGGTTATTGGAGTCCATCCAAACGTCAAATAACATGATAGATAAGTAAGGATCGATTAGATACATCACAGGAACAACGCTAATGCGTGTTGTTTCGTTTAAAACTATTTCCAGCTTCTGCTGCGTCCGAGAACTTCGTATCTCACGTCAGGGTTACTGGAGTCCATCCAAATGTCAAATAACATGATAGATAAGTAGGGATCGATTAGATACATCACAGGAACAACGCTAATGCGTGTTGTTTCGTTTAAAACTATTTCCAGCTTCTGCTGCGTCCGAAAATTTAGTATCTCACATTAGAGTTACTGGAGTCCATCCAAACGTCAAATAACATAGTAGCTAAGTAAGGATCGATTAGATACATCACAGGAACAACGCTAATACGTGTTGTTTCGTTCAAAACTATTTCCAGCTTCTGCTGCGTCCAAAAACTTTTTATCTCACATCAGAGTTACTGGAGTCCATCCAAACGTCAAATAACATGATAGATGAGTAAGGATCGATTAGATACATCACAGGAACAACGCTAATACGTGTTGTTTCATTTAAAACTATTTCCAGCTTCAGCTGCGTCCGAGAACTTCGTATCTCACATCAAAGTTACTGGATTCCATCGAAACGCCAAATAACATGATAGATGAGTAAGGATCGATTAGATACATCACAGGAACAACGCTAATACGTGTTGTTTCGTTTAAAACTATTTTCAGCTTCTGCTGCGTCCGAAAATTTCGTTTCTCACATTAGAGTTACTGGAGTCCATCGAAACGTCAAATAACATGATAGATGAGTAAGGATCGATTAGATACATCACAGGAACAACGCTAATGCGTGTTGTTTCGTTTAAAACTATTTATAGCTTCAGCTGCGTCCGAGATCTTCGTATCTCACATCTAATTTACTGGAGTCCATCAAAACGCCAAATAACATGATAGATGAGTAAGGATCGATTAGATACATCACAGGAACAACGCTAATGCGCGTTGTTTCGTTTAAAACTATTTCCAGGTTCTGCTGCGTCCGAGAACTTCGTATCTCACGTCAGTTTTACTGGAGTCCATCCAAACGTCAAATAACATGATAGATAAGTAAGGATCGATTAGATACATCACAGGAACAACGCTAATGCGTGTTGTTTCGTTTAAAACTATTTCCAGCTTCTGCTGCGTCCGAAAATTTTGTTTTTCACATTAGAGATACTGGAGTCCATCGAAACGTCAAATAACATGATAGATGAGTAAGGATCGATTAGATACATCACAGGAACAACGCTAATGCGTGTTGTTTCGTTTAAAAGTATTTCCAGCTTCTGCTGCCTCAGAAAACGTCGTATCTCACATCAGAGCTTCTGGAGTCCATCGAAACGCCAAATAACATGATAGATGAGTAAGGATCGATTAGATACATCACAGGAACAACGCTGATGCGTGTTGTTTCGTTTAAAACTATTTCCAGGTTCTGCTGCGTCCAAAAACTTTGTATCTCACATCAGAGTTACTGGAGTCCATCCAAACGTCAAATAACATGATAGATGAGTAAGGATCGATTAGATACATCACAGAATCAACGCTAATACGTGTTGTTTCGTTTAAAACTATTTCCAGCTTCTGCTGCGTCCGAGAACTTCGTATCTCACTTCAGGGTTACTGGAGTCCATCCAAAAGTCAAATAACATAGTAGCTAAGTAAGGATCGATTAGATACATCACAGGAACAACGCTAATACGTGTTGTTTCGTTCAAAACTATTTCCAGCTTCTGCTGCGTCCAAAAACTTTGTATCTCACATCAGAGTTACTGGAGTCCATCCAAACGTCAAATATCATGATAGATGAGTAAGGATCGATTAGATACATCACAGGAACAACGCTAATACGTGTTGTTTCGTTTAAAATTATTTCCAGCTTCTGCTGCGTCCGAGAACTTCGTATATCACGTCAGGGTTACTGGAGTCCATCCAAACGTCAAATAACATGATAGATAAGTAAGGATCGATTAGATACATCACAGGAACAACGCTAATGCGTGTTGTTTCGTTTAAAACTATTTCCAGCTTCTGCTGCGTCCGAAAATTTCGTATCTCACATTAGAGTTACTGGAGTCCATCGAAACGTCAAATAACATGATAGATGAGTAAGGATCGATTAGATACATCACAGGAACAACGCTAATACGTGTTGTTTCGTTTAAAACTGTTTCCAGCTTCTGCTGCGTCCGAAAACGTCGTATCTCACATCAGAGCTACTGGAGTCCATCGAAACGCCAAATAACATGATAGATGAGTAAGGATCGATTAGATACATCACAGGAACAACCCTAATACGTGTTGTTTCGTTCAAAACTATTTCCAGCTTCTGCTGCGTCCAAAAACTTTGTATCTCACATCAGAGTTACTGGAGTCCATCCAAACGTCAAATAACATGATATATGAGTAAGGATCGATTAGATACATCACAGGAACAACGCTAATGCGTGTTGTTTCGTTTAAAACTATTTCTAGCTTCAGCTGCGTCCGAGAACTTCGTATCTCACATCTAAGTTACTGGAGTCCATCGAAACGCCAAATAACATGATCGATGAGTAAGGAGCGATTAGATACAGTACAGGAACAACGCTAATGCGCGCTGTTTCGTTTAAAACTATTTCCAGGTTCTGCTGCGTCCGAGAACTTCGTATCTCACGTCAGGGTTACTGGAGTCCATCCAAACGTCAAATAACATGATAGATAAGTAAGGATCGATTAGATACATCACAGGAACAACGCTAATGCGTGTTGTTTCGTTTAAAACTATTTCCAGCTTCTGCTGCGTCCGAAAACGTCGTATCTCACATCAGAGCTACTGGAGTCCATCGAAACGAAAAATAACATGATATATGAGTAAGGATCGATTAGATACAGCACAGGAACAACGAAAATACGTGTTGTTTCGTTTCAAACTATTTCCAGCTTCTGCTGCGTCCAAAAACTTTGTATCTCACATCAGAGTTACTGGAGTCCATCCATACGTCAAATAACATGATAGATGAGTAAGGATCGATTAGATACATCACAGGAACAACGCTAATGCGTGTTGTTTCGTTTAAAACTATTTCCAGCTTCTGCTGCGTCCGAAAATTTCGTATCTCACATTAGAGTTACTGGAGTCCATCCAAACGTCAAATAACATAGTAGCTAAGTAAGGATCGATTGGATACATCACAGGAACAACGCTAATACGTGTTGTTTCGTTTAAAACTATTTCCAGCTTCTGCTGCGTCCGAAAACGTCGTATCTCACATCAGAGCTACTGGAGTCCATCGAAACGCCAAATAACATGATAGATGAGTAAGGATCGATTAGATACATCACAGGAACAACGCTAATACGTGTTGTTTCGTTCAAAACTATTTCCAGCTTCTGCTGCGTCCAAAAACTTTGTATCTCACATCAGAGTTACTGGAGTCCATCCAAACGTCAAATAACATGATATATGAGTAAGGATCGATTAGATACATCACAGGAACAACGCTAATGCGTGTTGTTTCGTTTAAAACTATTTCTAGCTTCAGCTGCGTCCGAGAACTTCGTATCTCACATCTAAGTTACTGGAGTCCATCGAAACGCCAAATAACATGATCGATGAGTAAGGAGCGATTAGATACAGTACAGGAACAACGCTAATGCGCGCTGTTTCGTTTAAAACTATTTCCAGGTTCTGCTGCGTCCGAGAACTTCGTATCTCACGTCAGGGTTACTGGAGTCCATCCAAACGTCAAATAACATGATAGATAAGTAAGGATCGATTAGATACATCACAGGAACAACGCTAATGCGTGTTGTTTCGTTTAAAACTATTTCCAGCTTCTGCTGCGTCCGAAAACGTCGTATCTCACATCAGAGCTACTGGAGTCCATCGAAACGAAAAATAACATGATATATGAGTAAGGATCGATTAGATACAGCACAGGAACAACGAAAATACGTGTTGTTTCGTTTCAAACTATTTCCAGCTTCTGCTGCGTCCAAAAACTTTGTATCTCACATCAGAGTTACTGGAGTCCATCCATACGTCAAATAACATGATAGATGAGTAAGGATCGATTAGATACATCACAGGAACAACGCTAATACGTATTGTTTCGTTTAAAACTATTTCCAGCTTCTGCTGCGTCCGAGAACTTCGTATCTCACGTCAGGATTACTGGAGTCCATCCAAACGTCAAATAACATGATAGATAAGTAAGGATCGATTAGATACATCACAGGAACAACGCTAATGCGTGTTGTTTCGTTTAAAACTATTTCCAGCTTCTGCTGCGTCCGAAAATTTCGTATCTCACATTAGAGTTACTGGAGTCCATCCAAACGTCAAATAACATAGTAGCTAAGTAAGGATCGATTGGATACATCACAGGAACAACGCTAATACGTGTTGTTTCGTTTAAAACTATTTCCAGCTTCTGCTGCGTCCGAAAACGTCGTATCTCACATCAGAGCTACTGGAGTCCATCGAAACGCCAAATAACATGATAGATGAGTAAGGATCGATTAGATACATCACAGGAACAACGCTAATACGTGTTGTTTCGTTCAAAACTATTTCCAGCTTCTGCTGCGTCCAAAAACTTTTGTATCTCACATCAGAGTTACTGGAGTCCATCCAAACGTCAAATAACATGATAGATGAGTAAGGATCGATTAGATACATCACAGGAACAACGCTAATACGTGTTGTTTCGTTTAAAACTATTTCCAGCTTCTGCTGCGTCCGAGAACTTCGTATCTCACGTCATGGTTACTGGAGTCCATCCAAACGTCAAATAACATGATAGATAAGTAAGGATCGATTAGATACATCACAGGAACAACACTAATGCGTGTTGTTTCGTTTAAAACTATTTCCAGCTTCTGCTGCGTCCGAAAATTTCGTATCTCACATTAGAGTTACTGGAGTCCATCGAAACGTCAAATAACATGATAGATGAGTAAGGATCGATTAGATACATCACAGGAACAACGCAATGCGTGTTGTTTCGTTTAAAACTATTTCCAGCTTCTGCTGCGTCCGAAAACGTCGTATCTCACATCAGAGCTACTGGAGTCCATCGAAACGCCAAATAACATGATATATGAGTAAGGATCCATTAGATACAGCACAGGAACAACGCTATTACGTGTTGTTTCGTTTAAAACTATTTCCAGCTCCTGCTGCGTCCAAAAACTTTGTATCTCACATCAGACTTACTGGAGTCCATCCAAACGTCAAATAACATGATAGATAAGTAAGGATCGATTAGATACATCACAGTAACAACGCTAATGCGTGTTGTTTCGTTTAAAACTATTTCTAGCTTCAGCTGCGTCCGAGAACTTCGTATCTCACATCAAAGTTACTGGAGTCCATCCAAACGTCAAATAACATAGTAGCTAAGTAAGGATCGATTAGATACATCACAGGAACAACGCTAATACGTGTTGTTTCGTTCAAAACTATTTCCAGCTTCTGCTGCGTCCAAAAACTTTGTATCTCACATCAGAGTTAGTGGAGTCCATCCAAACGTCAAATAACATGATAGATGAGTAAGGATCGATTAGATACATCACAGGAACAACGCTAATACGTGTTGTTTCGTTTAAAATTATTTCCAGCTTCTGCTGCGTCCGAGAACTTCGTATCTCACATCAAAGTTACTGGAGTCCATCGAAACGTCAAATAACATAGTAGCTAAGTAAGGATCGATTAGATACATCACAGGAACAACGCTAATACGTGTTGTTTCGTTCAAAACTATTTCCAGCTTCTGCTGCGTCCAAAAACTTTGTATCTCACATCAGAGTTACTGGAGTCCATCCAAGCGTCAAATAACATAGTAGCTAAGTAAGGATCGATTAGATACATCACAGGAACAACGCTAATACGTGTTGTTTCGTTCAAAACTATTTCCAGCTCCTGCTGCGTCCAAAAACTTTGTATCTCACATCAGAGTTACTGGAGTCCATCCAAACGTCAAATAACATGATAGATGAGTAAGGATCGATTAGATACATCACAGGAACAACGCTAATACGTGTTGTTTCGTTTAAAATTATTTCCAGCTTCTGCTGCGTCCGAGAACTTCGTATCTCACGTCAGGGTTACTGGAGTCCATCCAAACGTCAAATGACATGTTAGATAAGTAAGGATCGATTAGATACATCACAGGAACAACGCTAATGCGTGTTGTTTCGTTTAAAACTATTTCCAGCTTCTGCTGCGTCCGAAAATTTCGTATCTCACATTAGAGTTACTGGAGTCCATCGAAACGTCAAATAACATGATAGATGAGTAAGGATCGATTAGATACATCACAGGAACAACGCTAATACGTGTTGTTTCGTTTAAAACTATTTCCAGCTTCTGCTGCGTCTGAAAACGTCGTATCTCACATCAGAGCTACTGGAGTCCATCGAAACGCCAAATAACATGATATATGAGTAAGGATCGATTAGATACAGCACAGGAACAACGCTAATACGTGTTGTTTCGTTTAAAACTATTTCCAGCTCCTGCTGCGTCCAAAAACTTTGTATCTCACATCAGACTTACTGGAGTCCATCCAAACGTCAAATAACATGATAGATAAGTAAGGATCGATTAGATACATCACAGTAACAACGCTAATGCGTGTTGTTTCGTTTAAAACTATTTCTAGCTTCAGCTGCGTCCGAGAACTTCGTATCTCACATCAAAGTTACTGGAGTCCATCGAAACGCCGAATAACATGATAGATGAGTAAGGATCGATTAGATACATCACAGGAACAACGCTAATGCGTGTTGTTTCGTTTAAAACTATTTCCAGCTTCTGCTGCGTCCGAAAATTTCGTTTCTCACATTAGAGTTACTGGAGTCCATCGAAACGTCAAATAACATGATAGATGAGTAAGGATCGATTAGATACATCACAGGAACAACACTAATGCGTGTTGTTTCGTTTAAAACTATTTCTAGCTTCAGCTGCGTCCGAGAACTTCGTATCTCACATCTAAGTTACTGGAGTCCATCGAAACGCCAAATAACATGATAGATGAGTAAGGAGCGATTAGATACATCACAGGAACAACGCTAATGCGCGTTGTTTCGTTTAAAACTATTTCCAGGTTCTGCTGCGTCCGAGAACTTCGTATCTCACGTCAGGGTTACTGGCGTCCATCCAAACGTCAAATAACATGATAGATAATTAAGGATCGATTAGATACATCACAGGAACAACGCTAATGCGTGTTGTTTCATTTAAAACTATTTCCAGCTTCTGCTGCGTCCGAAAATTTCGTATCTCACATTAGAGTTACTGGAGTCCATCCAAACGTCAAATAACATAGTAGCTAAGTAAGGATCGATTAGATACATCACAGGAACAACGCTAATACGTGTTGTTTCGTTTAAAACTATTTCCAGCTTCTGCTGCGTCCGAAAATTTCGTATCTCACATTAGAGTTACTGGAGTCCATCCAAACGTCAAATAACATAGTAGCTAAGTAAGGATCGATTAGATACATCACAGGAACAACGCTAATACGTGTTGTTTCGTTTAAAACTATTTCCAGCTTCTGCTGCGTCCGAAAACGTCGTATCTCACATCAGAGCTACTGGATTTAAAACTATTTCCAGCTTCAGCTGCGTCCGAGAACTTCGTATCTCACATCAAAGTTACTGGATTCCATCGAAACGCCAAAATAACATGATAGATGAGTAAGGATCGATTAGATACATCACAGGAACAACACTAATGCGTGTTGTTTCGTTTAAAACTATTTCTAGCTTCAGCTGCGTCCGAGAACTTCGTATCTCACGTCAGGGTTACTGGCGTCCATCCAAACGTCAAATAACATGATAGATAAGTAAGGATCGATTAGATACATCACAGGAACAACGCTAATGCGTGTTGTTTAGTTTAAAACTATTTCCAGCTTCTGCTGCGTCCGAAAATTTCGTATCTCACATTAGAGTTACTGGAGTCCATCCAAACGTCAAATAACATAGTAGCTAAGTAAGGATCGATTAGATACATCACAGGAACAACGCTAATACGTGTTGTTTCGTTTAAAACTATTTCCAGCTTCTGCTGCGTCCGAAAACGTCGTATCTCACATCAGAGCTACTGGATTTAAAACTATTTCCAGCTTCAGCTGCGTCCGAGAACTTCGTATCTCACATCAAAGTTACTGGATTCCATCGAAACGCCAAAATAACATGATAGATGAGTAAGGATCGATTAGATACATCACAGGAACAACGCTAATACGTGTTGTTTCGTTTAAAACTATTTCCAGCTTCTGCTGCGTCCGAAAATTTCGTTTCTCACATTAGAGTTACTGGAGTCCATCGAAACGTCAAATAACATGATAGATGAGTAAGGATCGATTAGATACATCACAGGAACAACGCTAATGCGTGTTGTTTCGTTTAAAACTATTTCCAGCTTCTGCTGCGTCCAAAAACTTTGTATCTCACATCAGAGTTACTGGAGTCCATCCAAACGTCAAATAACATGATAGATGAGTAAGGATCGATTAGATACATCACAGGAACAACGCTAATACGTGTTGTTTCGTTTAAAATTATTTCCAGCTTCTGCTGCGTCCGAGAACTTCGTATATCACGTCAGGGTTACTGGAGTCCATCCAAACGTCAAATAACATGATAGATAAGTAAGGATCGATTAGATACATCACAGGAACAACGCTAATGCGTGTTGTTTCGTTTAAAACTATTTCCAGCTTCTGCTGCGTCCGAAAATTTCGTATCTCACATTAGAGTTACTGGAGTCCATCGAAACGTCAAATAACATGATAGATGAGTAAGGATCGATTAGATACATCACAGAAACAACGCTAATACGTGTTGTTTCGTTTAAAACTATTTCCAGCTTCTGCTGCGTCCGAAAACGTCGTATCTCACATCAGAGCTACTGGAGTCCATCGAAACGCCAAATAACATGATAGATGAGTAAGGATCGATTAGATACATCACAGGAACAACCCTAATACGTGTTGTTTCGTTCAAAACTATTTCCAGCTTCTGCTGCGTCCAAAAACTTTGTATCTCACATCAGAGTTACTGGAGTCCATCCAAACGTCAAATAACATGATAGATGAGTAAGGATCGATTAGATACATCACAGGAACAACGCTAATACGTGTTGTTTCGTTTAAAACTATTTCCAGCTTCTGCTGCGTCCGAAAATTTCGTATCTCACATTAGAGTTACTGGAGTCCATCGAAACGTCAAATAACATGATAGATGAGTAAGGATCGATTAGATACAGCACAGGAACAACGCTAATACGTGTTGTTTCGTTTAAAACTATTTCCAGCTCCTGCTGCGTCCAAAAACTTTGTATCTCACATCAGACTTACTGGGGTCCATCCAAACGTCAAATAACATGATAGATAAGTAAGGATCGATTAGATACATCACAGTAACAACGCTAATGCGTGTTGTTTCGTTTAAAACTATTTCTAGCTTCAGCTGCGTCCGAGAACTTCGTATCTCACATCAAAGTTACTGGAGTCCATCGAAACGCCAAATAACATGATAGATGAGTAAGGATCGATTAGATACATCACAGGAACAACGCTAATACGTGTTGTTTCATTCAAAACTATTTCCAGCTTCTGCTGCGTCCAAAAACTTTGTATCTCATATCAGAGTTACTGGATTCCATCGAAACGTCAAATAACATGATAGATGAGTAAGGAGCGATTAGATACAGTACAGGAACAACGCTAATGCGCGCTGTTTCGTTTAAATCTATTTCCAGGTTCTGCTGCGTCCGAGAACTTCGTATCTCACGTCAGGGTTACTGGAGTCCATCCAAACGTCAAATAACATGATAGATAAGTAAGGATCGATTAGATACATCACAGGAACAACGCTAATGCGTGTTGTTTCGTTTAAAACTATTTCCAGCTTCTGCTGCGTCCGAAAACGTCGTATCTCACATCAGAGCTACTGGAGTCCATCGAAACGCCAAATAACATGATAGATGAGTAAGGATCGATTAGATACATCACAGGAACAACGCTAATACGTGTTGTTTCGTTTAAAACTATTTCCAGCTTCTGCTGCGTCCGAAAATTTCGTTTCTCACATTAGAGTTACTGGAGTCCATCGAAACGTCAAATAACATGATAGATGAGTAAGGATCGATTAGATACATCACAGGAACAACGCTAATACGTATTGTTTCGTTTAAAACTATTTCCAGCTTCTGCTGCGTCCGAGAACTTCGTATCTCACGTCAGGATTACTGGAGTCCATCCAAACGTCAAATAACATGATAGATAAGTAAGGATCGATTAGATACATCACAGGAACAACGCTAATGCGTGTTGTTTCGTTTAAAACTATTTCCAGCTTCTGCTGCGTCCGAAAATTTCGTATCTCACATTAGAGTTACTGGAGTCCATCCAAACGTCAAATAACATGATAGATGAGTAAGGATCGATTAGATACATCACAGGAACAACGCTAATACGTGTTGTTTCGTTTAAAACTATTTCCAGCTTCTGCTGCGTCTGAAAACGTCGTATCTCACATCAGAGCTACTGGAGTCCATCGAAACGCCAAATAACATGATATATGAGTAAGGATCGATTAGATACAGCACAGGAACAACGCTAATACGTGTTGTTTCGTTTAAAAGTATTTCCAGCTCCTGCTGCGTCCAAAAACTTTGTATCTCACATCAGACTTACTGGAGTCCATCCAAACGTCAAATAACATGATAGATAAGTAAGGATCGATTAGATACATCACAGTAACAACGCTAATGCGTGTTGTTTCGTTTATAACTATTTCTAGCTTCAGCTGCGTCCGAGAACTTCGTATCTCACATCAAAGTTACTGGAGTCCATCGAAACGCCGAATAACATGATAGATGAGTAAGGATCGATTAGATACATCACAGGAACAACGCTAATGCGTGTTGTTTCGTTTAAAACTATTTCCAGCTTCTGCTGCGTCCGAAAATTTCGTTTCTCACATTAGAGTTACTGGAGTCCATCGAAACGTCAAATAACATGATAGATGAGTAAGGATCGATTAGATACATCACAGGAACAACACTAATGCGTGTTGTTTCGTTTAAAACTATTTCTAGCTTCAGCTGCGTCCGAGAACTTCGTATCTCACATCTAAGTTACTGGAGTCCATCGAAACGTCAAATAACATGATAGATGAGTAAGGATCGATTAGATACAGCACAGGAACAACGCTAATACGTGTTGTTTCGTTTAAAACTATTTCCAGCTCCTGCTGCGTCCAAAAACTTTGTATCTCACATCAGACTTACTGGGGTCCATCCAAACGTCAAATAACATGATAGATAAGTAAGGATCGATTAGATACATCACAGTAACAACGCTAATGCGTGTTGTTTCGTTTAAAACTATTTCTAGCTTCAGCTGCGTCCGAGAACTTCGTATCTCACATCAAAGTTACTGGAGTCCATCGAAACGCCAAATAACATGATAGATGAGTAAGGATCGATTAGATACATCACAGGAACAACGCTAATACGTGTTGTTTCATTCAAAACTATTTCCAGCTTCTGCTGCGTCCAAAAACTTTGTATCTCATATCAGAGTTACTGGATTCCGTCGAAACGTCAAATAACATGATAGATGAGTAAGGAGCGATTAGATACAGTACAGGAACAACGCTAATGCGCGCTGTTTCGTTTAAATCTATTTCCAGGTTCTGCTGCGTCCGAGAACTTCGTATCTCACGTCAGGGTTACTGGAGTCCATCCAAACGTCAAATAACATGATAGATAAGTAAGGATCGATTAGATACATCACAGGAACAACGCTAATGCGTGTTGTTTCGTTTAAAACTATTTCCAGCTTCTGCTGCGTCCGAAAACGTCGTATCTCACATCAGAGCTACTGGAGTCCATCGAAACGCCAAATAACATGATAGATGAGTAAGGATCGATTAGATACATCACAGGAACAACGCTAATACGTGTTGTTTCGTTTAAAACTATTTCCAGCTTCTGCTGCGTCCGAAAATTTCGTTTCTCACATTAGAGTTACTGGAGTCCATCGAAACGTCAAATAACATGATAGATGAGTAAGGATCGATTAGATACATCACAGGAACAACGCTAATACGTATTGTTTCGTTTAAAACTATTTCCAGCTTCTGCTGCGTCCGAGAACTTCGTATCTCACGTCAGGATTACTGGAGTCCATCCAAACGTCAAATAACATGATAGATAAGTAAGGATCGATTAGATACATCACAGGAACAACGCTAATGCGTGTTGTTTCGTTTAAAACTATTTCCAGCTTCTGCTGCGTCCGAAAATTTCGTATCTCACATTAGAGTTACTGGAGTCCATCCAAACGTCAAATAACATGATAGATGAGTAAGGATCGATTAGATACATCACAGGAACAACGCTAATACGTGTTGTTTCGTTTAAAACTATTTCCAGCTTCTGCTGCGTCTGAAAACGTCGTATCTCACATCAGAGCTACTGGAGTCCATCGAAACGCCAAATAACATGATATATGAGTAAGGATCGATTAGATACAGCACAGGAACAACGCTAATACGTGTTGTTTCGTTTAAAAGTATTTCCAGCTCCTGCTGCGTCCAAAAACTTTGTATCTCACATCAGACTTACTGGAGTCCATCCAAACGTCAAATAACATGATAGATAAGTAAGGATCGATTAGATACATCACAGTAACAACGCTAATGCGTGTTGTTTCGTTTAAAACTATTTCTAGCTTCAGCTGCGTCCGAGAACTTCGTATCTCACATCAAAGTTACTGGAGTCCATCGAAACGCCGAATAACATGATAGATGAGTAAGGATCGATTAGATACATCACAGGAACAACGCTAATGCGTGTTGTTTCGTTTAAAACTATTTCCAGCTTCTGCTGCGTCCGAAAACGTCGTATCTCACGTCAGGGTTACTGGAGTCCATCCAAACGTCAAATAACATGTTAGATAAGTAAGGATCGTTTAGAAACATCACAGGAACAACGCTAATACGTGTTGTTTCATTTAAAACTATTTCCAGCTTCTGCTGCGTCCGAGAACTTCGTATCTCACGTCAGGGTTACTGGAGTTCATCCAAACGTCAAATAACATTATAGATAAGTAAGGATCGATTAGATACATCACAGGAACAACGCTAATGCGTGTTGTTTCGTTTAAAACTATTTCCAGCTTCTGCTGTGTCAGAAAATTTCGTATCTCACATTAAAGTTACTGGAGTCCATCCAAACGTCAAATAACATGTTAGATAAGTAAGGATCGTTTAGATACAGCACAGGAACAACGCTAATGCGTGTTGTTTCACTTAAAACTATTTCCAGCTTCAGCTGCGTCCGAGAACTTCGTATCTCACATCAAAGTTACTGGAGTCCATCGAAACGTCAAATAACATGATAGATGAGTAAGGATCGATTAGATACATCACAGGAACAACGCTAATGCGTGTTGTTTCGTTTAAAACTATTTCCAGCTTCTGCTGCGTCCGAAAATTTCGTATCTCACATTAGAGTTACTGGAGTCCATCGAAACGTCAAATAACATAGTAGCTAAGGAAGGATCGATTAGATACATCACAGGAACAACGCTAATACGTGTTGTTTCGTTCAAAACTATTTCCAGCTTCTGCTGCGTCCAAAAACATTTTATCTCACATCAGAGTTACTGGAGTCGATCCAAACGTCAAATAACATGATAGATGAGTAAGGATCGATTAGATACATCACAGGAACAACGCTAATACGTGTTGTTTCGTTTAAAACTATTTCCAGCTTCTGCTGCGTCCGAGAACTTTGTATCTCACGTCAGGGTTACTGGAGTCCATCCAAACGTCAAATAACATGTTAGATAAGTAAGGATCGTTTAGATACATCACAGGAACAACGCTAATACGTGTTGTTTCATTTAAAGCTATTTCCAGCTTCAGCTGCGTCCGAGAACTTCGTATCTCCCATCAAAGTTACTGGAGTCCATCGAAACGCCAAATAACATGATAGATGAGTAAGGATCGATTAGATACATTTCGTTTAAAACTATTTCCAGGTTCTGCTGCGTCCGAGAACTTCGTATCTCACGTCAGGGTTACTGGAGTCCATCCAAACGTCAAATAACATGATAGATAAGTAAGGATCGATTAGATACATCACAGGAACAACACTAATGCGTGTTGTTTCGTTTAAAACTATTTCCAGCTTCTGCTGCGTCCGAAAATTTCGTTTCACACATTAGAGTTACTGGAGTCCATCGAAACGTCAAATAACATGATAGATGAGTAAGGATCGATTAGATACATCACAGGAACAACGCTAATGCGTGTTGTTTCGTTTAAAACTATTTCCAGCTTCCGCTGCGTCCGAAAATTTCGTATCTCACATTAGAGTTACTGGAGTCCATCGAAACGTCAAATAACATGATAGATGAGTAAGGATCGATTAGGTACATCACAGGAACAACGCTAATACGTGTTGTTTCGTTTAAAACTATTTCCAGCTTCTGCTGCGTCCGAGAACTTCGTATCTCACGTCAGGGTTACTGGAGTCCATCCAAACGTCAAATAACATGTTAGATAAGTAAGGATCGTTTAGATACATCACAGGAACAAGGCTAATACGTGTTGTTTCATTTAAAACTATTTCCAGCTTCAGCTGCGTCCGAGATCTTCGTATCTCCCATCAAAGTTACTGGAGTCCATCGAAACGCCAAATAACATGATAGATGAGTAAGGATCGATTAGATACATCACAGGAACAACGCTAATGCGTGTTGTTTCGTTTAAAACTCTTTCCAGCTTCTGCTGCGTCCGAAAATTTCGTTTCACACATTAGAGTTACTGGAGTCCATCGAAACGTCAAATAACATGATAGATAAGTAAGGATCGATTAGATACATCACAGGAACAACGCTAATGCGTGTTGTTTCGTTTAAAACTATTTCCAGCTTCTGCTGCGTCCGAGAACTTCGTATCTCACGTCAGGGTTACTGGAGTCCATCCAAACGTCAAATAACATGATAGATAAGTAAGGATCGATTAGATACATCACAGGAACAACGCTAATGCGTGTTGTTTTGTTTAAAACTCTTTCCAGCTTCTGCTGCTTCCGAAAATTTCGTTTCACACATTAGAGTTACTGGAGTCCATCCAAACGTCAAATAACATGATAGATAAGTAAGGATCGATTAGATACATCACAGGAACAACGCTAATGCGTGTTGTTTCGTTTAAAACTATTTCCAGCTTCTGCTGCGTCCGAGAACTTCGTATCTCACGTCAGGGTTACTGGAGTCCATCCAAACGTCAAATAACATGATAGATAAGTAAGGATCGATTAGATACATCACAGGAACAACGCTAATGCGTGTTGTTTCGTTTAAAACTCTTTCCAGCTTCTGCTGCGTCCGAAAATTTCGTTTCACACATTAGAGTTACTGGAGTCCATCCAAACGTCAAATAACATGTTAGATAAGTAAGGATCGTTTAGATACAGCACAGGAACAACGCTAATGCGTGTTGTTTCACTTAAAACTATTTCCAGCTTCAGCTGCGTCCGAGAACTTCGTATCTCACATCAAAGTTACTGGAGTCCATCGAAACGTCAAATAACATGATAGATGAGTAAGGATCGATTAGATACATCACAGGAACAACGCTAATGCGTGTTGTTTCGTTTAAAACTATTTCCAGCTTCTGCTGCGTCCGAAAATTTCGTATCTCACATTAGAGTTACTGGAGTCCATCGAAACGTCAAATAACATAGTAGCTAAGGAAGGATCGATTAGATACATCACAGGAACAACGCTAATACGTGTTGTTTCGTTCAAAACTATTTCCAGCTTCTGCTGCGTCCAAAAACATTTTATCTCACATCAGAGTTACTGGAGTCGATCCAAACGTCAAATAACATGATAGATGAGTAAGGATCGATTAGATACATCACAGGAACAACGCTAATACGTGTTGTTTCGTTTAAAACTATTTCCAGCTTCTGCTGCGTCCGAGAACTTTGTATCTCACGTCAGGGTTACTGGAGTCCATCCAAACGTCAAATAACATGTTAGATAAGTAAGGATCGTTTAGATACATCACAGGAACAACGCTAATACGTGTTGTTTCATTTAAAGCTATTTCCAGCTTCAGCTGCGTCCGAGAACTTCGTATCTCACATCAACGTTACTGGAGTCCATCGAAACGCCAAATAACATGATAGATGAGTAAGGATCGATTAGATACATCACAGGAACAACGCTAATACGTGTTGTTTCGTTCAAAACTATTTCCAGCTTCTGCTGCGTCCAAAAACTTTGTATCTCACATCAGAGTTACTGGAGTCCATCGAAACGCCAAATAACATGATAGATGAGTAAGGATCGATTAGATACATCACAGGAACAACGCTAATACGTGTTGTTTCGTTCAAAACTATTTCCAGCTTCTGCTGCGTCCAAAAATATTGTATCTCACATCAGGGTTACTGGATTCCATCGAAACGCCAAATAACATGATAGATGAGTAAGGATCGATTAGATACATCACAGGAACAACGCTAATGCGTGTTGTTTCGTTTAAAACTATTTCCAGCTTCTGCTGCGTCCGAAAATTTCGTTTCTCACATTAGAGTTACTGGAGTCCATCGAAACGTCAAATAACATGATAGATGAGTAAGGATCGATTAGATACATCACAGGAACAACGCTAATACGTGTTGTTTCGTTTAAAACTATTTCCAGCTTCTGCTGCGTCCGAAAACGTCGTATCTCACGTCAGGGTTACTGGAGTCCATCCAAACGTCAAATAACATGTTAGATAAGTAAGGATCGTTTAGAAACATCACAGGAACAACGCTAATACGTGTTGTTTCATTTAAAACTATTTCCAGCTTCAGCTGCGTCCGAGAACTTCGTATTTCACATCAAAGTTACTGGAGTCCATCGATACGCCAAATAACATGATAGATGAGTAAGGATCGATTAGATACATCACAGGAACAACGCTAATACGTGTTGTTTCGTTTAAAACTATTTCCAGCTTCTGCTGCGTCCGAAAATTTCGTATCTCACATTAGAGTTACTGGAGTTCATCGATACGTAAAATAACATGATAGATGAGTAAGGATCGATTAGATACATCACAGGAACAACGCTAATACGTGTTGTTTCGTTTAAAACTATTTCCAGCTTCTGCTGCGTCCGAGAACTTCGTATCTCACGTCAGGGTTACTGGAGTTCATCCAAACGTCAAATAACATTATAGATAAGTAAGGATCGATTAGATACATCACAGGAACAACGCTAATGCGTGTTGTTTCGTTTAAAACTATTTCCAGCTTCTGCTGTGTCAGAAAATTTCGTATCTCACATTAAAGTTACTGGAGTCCATCCAAACGTCAAATAACATGTTAGATAAGTAAGGATCGTTTAGATACAGCACAGGAACAACGCTAATGCGTGTTGTTTCACTTAAAACTATTTCCAGCTTCAGCTGCGTCCGAGAACTTCGTATCTCACATCAAAGTTACTGGAGTCCATCGAAACGTCAAATAACATGATAGATGAGTAAGGATCGATTAGATACATCACAGGAACAACGCTAATGCGTGTTGTTTCGTTTAAAACTATTTCCAGCTTCTGCTGCGTCCGAAAATTTCGTATCTCACATTAGAGTTACTGGAGTCCATCGAAACGTCAAATAACATACTAGCTAAGGAAGGATCGATTAGATACATCACAGGAACAACGCTAATACGTGTTGTTTCGTTCAAAACTATTTCCAGCTTCTGCTGCGTCCAAAAACATTTTATCTCACATCAGAGTTACTGGAGTCGATCCAAACGTCAAATAACATGATAGATGAGTAAGGATCGATTAGATACATCACAGGAACAACGCTAATACGTGTTGTTTCGTTTAAAACTATTTCCAGCTTCTGCTGCGTCCGAGAACTTTGTATCTCACGTCAGGGTTACTGGAGTCCATCCAAACGTCAAATAACATGTTAGATAAGTAAGGATCGTTTAGATACATCACAGGAACAACGCTAATATGTGTTGTTTCATTTAAAGCTATTTCCAGCTTCAGCTGCGTCCGAGAACTTCGTATCTCCCATCAAAGTTACTGGAGTCCATCGAAACGCCAAATAACATGATAGATGAGTAAGGATCGATTAGATACATCACAGGAACAACGCTAATGCGTGTTGTTTCGTTTAAAACTATTTCCAGGTTCTGCTGCGTCCGAGAACTTCGTATCTCACGTCAGGGTTACTGGAGTCCATCCAAACGTCAAATAACATGATAGATAAGTAAGGATCGATTAGATACATCACAGGAACAACGCTAATGCGTGTTGTTTCGTTTAAAACTATTTCCAGCTTCTGCTGCGTCCGAAAATTTCGTTTCACACATTAGAGTTACTGGAGTCCATCGAAACGTCAAATAACATGATAGATGAGTAAGGATCGATTAGATACATCACAGGAACAACGCTAATGCGTGTTGTTTCGTTTAAAACTATTTCCAGCTTCCGCTGCGTCCGAAAATTTCGTATCTCACATTAGAGTTACTGGAGTCCATCGAAACGTCAAATAACATGATAGATGAGTAAGGATCGATTAAATACATCACAGGAACAACGCTAATACGTGTTGTTTCGTTCAAAACTATTTCCAGCTTCTGCTGCATCCAAAAACTTTGTATCTCACATCAAAGTAACTGGAGTCCATCGAAACGCCAAATAACATGATAGATGAGTAAGGATCGATTAGATACAGCACAGGAACAACGCTAATACGTGTTGTTTCATTTAAAACTATTTCCAGCTCCTGCTGCGTCCGAAAACGTCGTATCTCACGTCAGGGTTACTGGAGTCCATCCAAACGTCAAATAACATGTTAGATAAGTAAGGATCGTTTAGATACATCACAGGAACAACGCTAATACGTGTTGTTTCACTTAAAACTATTTCCAGCTTCTGCTGCGTCCGAAAATTTCGTATCTCACATTAGAGTTACTGGAGTCCATCGAAACGTCAAATAACATAGTAGCTAAGTAAGGATCGATTAGATACATCACAGGAACAACGCTAATACGTGTTGTTTCGTTCAAAACTATTTCCAGCTTCTGCTGCGTCCAAAAACTTTGTATCTCACATCAGAGTTACTGGAGTCCATCCAAACGTCAAATAACATGATAGATGAGTAAGGATCGTTTAGATACATCACAGGAACAACGCTAATACGTGTTGTTTCATTTAAAACTATTTCCAGCTTCTGCTGCGTCCAAAAACTTTGTATCTCACATCAGAGTTACTGGAGTCCATCCAAACGTCAAATAACATGATAGATGAGTAAGGATCGATTAGATACATCACAGGAACAACGCTAATACGTGTTGTTTCGTTTAAAACTATTTCCAGCTTCTGCTGCGTCCGAGAACTTCGTATCTCACGTCAGGGTTACTGGAGTCCATCCAAACGTCAAGTAACATGATAGATAAGTAAGGATCGATTAGATACATCACAGGAACAACGCTAATACGTGTTGTTTCGTTTAAAACTATTTCCAGCTTCTGCTGCGTCCGAGAACTTCGTATCTCACGTCAGGGTTACTGGAGTCCATCCAAACGTCAAATAACATGATAGATAAGTAAGGATCGATCAGATACATCAGAGGAACAACGCTAATGCGTGTTGTTTCGTTTAAAACTATTTCCAGCTTCTGCTGCGTCCGAGAACATCGTATCTCACGTCAGGGTTACTGGAGCCCATCCAAACGTCAAATAACATGATAGATAAGTAAGGATCGATTAGATACATCACAGGAACAACGCTAATGCGTGTTGTTTCGTTTAAAACTATTTCCAGCTTCTGCTGTGTCAGAAAATTTCGTATCTCACATTAGAGTTACTGGAGTCCATCCAAACGTCAAATAACATAGTAGCTAAGGAAGGATCGATTAGATACATCACAGGAACAACGCTAATACGTGTTGTTTCGTTCAAAACTATTTCCAGCTTCTGCTGCGTCCGAAAATTTCGTATCTCACATTAGAGTTACTGGAGTCCATCGAAACGTCAAATAACATAGTAGCTAAGTAAGGATCGTTTAGATACATCACAGGAACAACGCTAATACGTGTTGTTTCATTTAAAACTATTTCCAGCTTCTGCTGCGTCCGAAAATTTCGTTTCTCACATTAGAGTTACTGGAGTCCATCGAAACGTCAAATAACATGATAGATGAGTAAGGATCGATTAGATACATCACAGGAACAACGCTAATGCGTGTTGTTTCGTTTAAAACTATTTCCAGGTTCTGCTGCGTCCGAGAACTTCGTATCTCACGTCAGGGTTACTGGAGTTCATCGAAACGTCAAATAACATGATAGCTGAGTAAGGATCGATTAGATACATCACAGGAACAACGCTAATACGTGTTGTTTCGTTTAAAACTATTTCCAGCTTCTGCTGCGTCCGAGAACTTCGTATCTCACGTCAGGGTTACTGGAGTCCATCCAAACGTCAAATAACATGATAGATAAGTAAGGATCGATTAGATACATCACAGGAACAACGCTAATGCGTGTTGTTTCGTTTAAAACTATTTCCAGCTTCTGCTGCGTCCGAGAACTTCGTATCTCACGTTAGAGTTACTGGAGTCCATCGAAACGTCAAAAAACGTAGTAGCTAAGTAAGGATCGATTAGATACATCACAGGAACAACGCTAATACGTGTTGTTTCGTTCAAAACTATTTCCAGCTTCTGCTGCTTCCAAAAACTTTGTATCTCACATCAGAGTTACTGGAGTCCATCCAAACGTCAAATAACATGATAGCTGAGTAAGGATCGATTAGATACATCACAGGAACAACGCTAATACGTGTTGTTTCGTTTAAAACTATTTCCAGCTTCTGCTGCGTCCGAGAACTTCGTATCTCACGTCAGGGTTACTGGAGTCCATCCAAACGTCAAATAACATGATAGATAAGTAAGGATCGATTAGATACATCACAGGAACAACGCTAATGCGTGTTGTTTCGTTTAAAACTATTTCCAGCTTCTGCTGCGTCCGAAAACGTCGTATCTCACATCAGAGCTACTGGAGTCCATCGAAACGCCAAATAACATGATATATGAGTAAGGATCGATTAGATACAGCACAGGAACAACGAAAATACGTGTTGTTTCGTTTCAAACTATTTCCAGCTTCTGCTGCGTCCAAAATCTTTGTATCTCACATCAGAGTTACTGGAGTTCATCCAAACGTCAAATAACATGATAGATGAGTAAGGATCGATTAGATGCATCACAGGAACAACGCTAATACGTGTTGTTTCGTTTAAAACTATTTCTAGCTTCAGCTGCGTCCGAGAACTTCGTATCTCACATCAAAGTTACTGGAGTCCATCGAAACGCCAAATAACATGATATATGAGTAAGGATCGATTAGATACAGCACAGGAACAACGCTAATACGTGTTGTTTCGTTTAAAACTATTTCCAGCTCCTGCTGGGTCCAAGAACTTTGTATCTCACATCAGACTTACTGGAGTCCATCCAAACGTCAAATAACATGATAGATAAGTAAGGATCGATTAGATACATCACAGTAACAACGCTAATGCGTGTTGTTTCGTTTAAAACTATTTCTAGCTTCAGCTGCGTCCGAGAACTTCGTATCTCACATCAAAGTTACTGGAGTCCATCGAATCGCCAAATAACATGATAGATGAGTAAGGATCGATTAGATACATCACAGGAACAACGCTAATACGTGTTGTTTCGTTTAAAACTATTTCCAGCTTCTGCTGCGTCCGAAAACGTCGTATCTCACATCAGAGCTACTGGAGTCCATCGAAACGCCAAATAACATGATAGATGAGTAAGGATCGATTAGATACATCACAGGAACAACGCTAATACGTGTTGTTTCGTTCAAAACTATTTCCAGCTTCTGCTGCGTCCAAAAACTTTGTATCTCACATCAGAATTACTGGAGTCCATCCAAACGTCAAATAACATGATAGATGTGTAAGGATCGATTAGATACATCACAGGAACAACGCTAATACGTGTTGTTTCGTTTAAAACTATTTCCAGTTTCTGCTGCGTCCGAGAACTTCGTATCTCACGTCAGGGTTACTGGAGTCCATCCAAACGTCAAATAACATGATAGATAAGTAAGGATCGATTAGATACATCACAGGAACAACGCTAATGCGTGTTGTATCGTTTAAAACTATTTCCAGCTTCTGCTGCGTCCGAAAATTTCGTATCTCACATTAGAGTTACTGGAGTCCATCGAAACGTCAAATAACATGATAGATGAGTAAGGATCGATTAGATACATCACAGGAACAACGCTAATACGTGTTGTTTCGTTTAAAACTATTTCCAGTTCTGCTGCGTCCGAAAAGGTCGTATCTCACATCAGAGCTACTGGAGTCCATCGAAACGCCAAATAACATGATATATGAGTAAGGATCGATTAGATACATCACAGGAACAACGCTAATACGTGTTGTTTCGTTTAAAACTATTTCCAGTTCTGCTGCGTCCGAAAAGGTCGTATCTCACATCAGACTTACTGGAGTCCATCCAAACGTCAAATAACATGATAGATAAGTAAGGATCGATTAGATACACCACAGTAACAACGCTAATGCGTGTTGTTTCGTTTAAAACTATTTCTAGCTTCAGCTGCGTCCGAGAACTTCGTATCTCACATCAAAGTTACTGGAGTCCATCGAAACGCCAAATAACATGATAGATGAGTAAGGATCGATTAGATACATCACAGGAACAACGCTAATACGTGTTGTTTCGTTCAAAACTATTTCCAGCTTCTGCTGCGTCCAAAAACTTTGTATCTCACATGAGAGTTACTGGATTCCATCGAAACGCCAAATAACATGATAGATGAGTAAGGATCGATTAGATACACCACAGGAACAACGCTAATGCGTGTTGTTTCGTTTAAAACTATTTCCAGGTTCTGCTGCGTCCGAGAACTTCGTATCTCACGTCAGGGTTACTGGAGTCCATCGATACGTCAAATAACATGATAGATAAGTAAGGATCGATTAGATACATCACAGGAACAACGCTAATGCGTGTTGTTTCGTTTAAAACTATTTCCAGCTTCTGCTGCGTCCGAGAACTTCGTATCTCACGTCAGGGTTACTGGAGTCCATCCAAACGTCAAATAACATGATAGATAAGTAAGGATCGATTAGATACATCACAGGAACAACGCTAATGCGTGTTGTTTCGTTTAAAACTATTTCCAGCTTCTGCTGCGTCCGAAAACGTCGTATCTCACATCAGAGCTACTGGAGTCCATCGAAACGCCAAATAATATGATAGATGAGTAAGGATCGATTAGATACATCACAGGAACAACGCTAATACTTGTTGTTTCGTTCAAAACTATTTCCAGCTTCTGCTGCGTCCGAAAACGTCGTATCTCACATCAGAGCTACTGGAGTCCATCGAAACGAAAAATAACATGATATATGAGTAAGGATCGATTAGATACAGCACAGGAACAACGAAAATACGTGTTGTTTCGTTTCAAACTATTTCCAGCTTCTGCTGCGTCCAAAAACTTTGTATCTCACATCAGAGTTACTGGAGTCCATCCATACGTCAAATAACATGATAGATGAGTAAGGATCGATTAGATACATCACAGGAACAACGCTAATACGTATTGTTTCGTTTAAAACTATTTCCAGCTTCTGCTGCGTCCGAGAACTTCGTATCTCACGTCAGGATTACTGGAGTCCATCCAAACGTCAAATAACATGATAGATAAGTAAGGATCGATTAGATACATCACAGGAACAACGCTAATGCGTGTTGTTTCGTTTAAAACTATTTCCAGCTTCTGCTGCGTCCGAAAATTTCGTATCTCACATTAGAGTTACTGGAGTCCATCCAAACGTCAAATAACATAGTAGCTAAGTAAGGATCGATTGGATACATCACAGGAACAACGCTAATACGTGTTGTTTCGTTTAAAACTATTTCCAGCTTCTGCTGCGTCCGAAAACGTCGTATCTCACATCAGAGCTACTGGAGTCCATCGAAACGCCAAATAACATGATAGATGAGTAAGGATCGATTAGATACATCACAGGAACAACGCTAATACGTGTTGTTTCGTTCAAAACTATTTCCAGCTTCTGCTGCGTCCAAAAACTTTTGTATCTCACATCAGAGTTACTGGAGTCCATCCAAACGTCAAATAACATGATAGATGAGTAAGGATCGATTAGATACATCACAGGAACAACGCTAATACGTGTTGTTTCGTTTAAAACTATTTCCAGCTTCTGCTGCGTCCGAGAACTTCGTATCTCACGTCATGGTTACTGGAGTCCATCCAAACGTCAAATAACATGATAGATAAGTAAGGATCGATTAGATACATCACAGGAACAACACTAATGCGTGTTGTTTCGTTTAAAACTATTTCCAGCTTCTGCTGCGTCCGAAAATTTCGTATCTCACATTAGAGTTACTGGAGTCCATCGAAACGTCAAATAACATGATAGATGAGTAAGGATCGATTAGATACATCACAGGAACAACGCAATGCGTGTTGTTTCGTTTAAAACTATTTCCAGCTTCTGCTGCGTCCGAAAACGTCGTATCTCACATCAGAGCTACTGGAGTCCATCGAAACGCCAAATAACATGATATATGAGTAAGGATCCATTAGATACAGCACAGGAACAACGCTATTACGTGTTGTTTCGTTTAAAACTATTTCCAGCTCCTGCTGCGTCCAAAAACTTTGTATCTCACATCAGACTTACTGGAGTCCATCCAAACGTCAAATAACATGATAGATAAGTAAGGATCGATTAGATACATCACAGTAACAACGCTAATGCGTGTTGTTTCGTTTAAAACTATTTCTAGCTTCAGCTGCGTCCGAGAACTTCGTATCTCACATCAAAGTTACTGGAGTCCATCCAAACGTCAAATAACATAGTAGCTAAGTAAGGATCGATTAGATACATCACAGGAACAACGCTAATACGTGTTGTTTCGTTCAAAACTATTTCCAGCTTCTGCTGCGTCCAAAAACTTTGTATCTCACATCAGAGTTAGTGGAGTCCATCCAAACGTCAAATAACATGATAGATGAGTAAGGATCGATTAGATACATCACAGGAACAACGCTAATACGTGTTGTTTCGTTTAAAATTATTTCCAGCTTCTGCTGCGTCCGAGAACTTCGTATCTCACATCAAAGTTACTGGAGTCCATCGAAACGTCAAATAACATAGTAGCTAAGTAAGGATCGATTAGATACATCACAGGAACAACGCTAATACGTGTTGTTTCGTTCAAAACTATTTCCAGCTTCTGCTGCGTCCAAAAACTTTGTATCTCACATCAGAGTTACTGGAGTCCATCCAAGCGTCAAATAACATAGTAGCTAAGTAAGGATCGATTAGATACATCACAGGAACAACGCTAATACGTGTTGTTTCGTTCAAAACTATTTCCAGCTCCTGCTGCGTCCAAAAACTTTGTATCTCACATCAGAGTTACTGGAGTCCATCCAAACGTCAAATAACATGATAGATGAGTAAGGATCGATTAGATACATCACAGGAACAACGCTAATACGTGTTGTTTCGTTTAAAATTATTTCCAGCTTCTGCTGCGTCCGAGAACTTCGTATCTCACGTCAGGGTTACTGGAGTCCATCCAAACGTCAAATGACATGTTAGATAAGTAAGGATCGATTAGATACATCACAGGAACAACGCTAATGCGTGTTGTTTCGTTTAAAACTATTTCCAGCTTCTGCTGCGTCCGAAAATTTCGTATCTCACATTAGAGTTACTGGAGTCCATCGAAACGTCAAATAACATGATAGATGAGTAAGGATCGATTAGATACATCACAGGAACAACGCTAATACGTGTTGTTTCGTTTAAAACTATTTCCAGCTTCTGCTGCGTCTGAAAACGTCGTATCTCACATCAGAGCTACTGGAGTCCATCGAAACGCCAAATAACATGATATATGAGTAAGGATCGATTAGATACAGCACAGGAACAACGCTAATACGTGTTGTTTCGTTTAAAACTATTTCCAGCTCCTGCTGCGTCCAAAAACTTTGTATCTCACATCAGACTTACTGGAGTCCATCCAAACGTCAAATAACATGATAGATAAGTAAGGATCGATTAGATACATCACAGTAACAACGCTAATGCGTGTTGTTTCGTTTAAAACTATTTCTAGCTTCAGCTGCGTCCGAGAACTTCGTATCTCACATCAAAGTTACTGGAGTCCATCGAAACGCCGAATAACATGATAGATGAGTAAGGATCGATTAGATACATCACAGGAACAACGCTAATGCGTGTTGTTTCGTTTAAAACTATTTCCAGCTTCTGCTGCGTCCGAAAATTTCGTTTCTCACATTAGAGTTACTGGAGTCCATCGAAACGTCAAATAACATGATAGATGAGTAAGGATCGATTAGATACATCACAGGAACAACACTAATGCGTGTTGTTTCGTTTAAAACTATTTCTAGCTTCAGCTGCGTCCGAGAACTTCGTATCTCACATCTAAGTTACTGGAGTCCATCGAAACGCCAAATAACATGATAGATGAGTAAGGAGCGATTAGATACATCACAGGAACAACGCTAATGCGCGTTGTTTCGTTTAAAACTATTTCCAGGTTCTGCTGCGTCCGAGAACTTCGTATCTCACGTCAGGGTTACTGGCGTCCATCCAAACGTCAAATAACATGATAGATAATTAAGGATCGATTAGATACATCACAGGAACAACGCTAATGCGTGTTGTTTCATTTAAAACTATTTCCAGCTTCTGCTGCGTCCGAAAATTTCGTATCTCACATTAGAGTTACTGGAGTCCATCCAAACGTCAAATAACATAGTAGCTAAGTAAGGATCGATTAGATACATCACAGGAACAACGCTAATACGTGTTGTTTCGTTTAAAACTATTTCCAGCTTCTGCTGCGTCCGAAAATTTCGTATCTCACATTAGAGTTACTGGAGTCCATCCAAACGTCAAATAACATAGTAGCTAAGTAAGGATCGATTAGATACATCACAGGAACAACGCTAATACGTGTTGTTTCGTTTAAAACTATTTCCAGCTTCTGCTGCGTCCGAAAACGTCGTATCTCACATCAGAGCTACTGGATTTAAAACTATTTCCAGCTTCAGCTGCGTCCGAGAACTTCGTATCTCACATCAAAGTTACTGGATTCCATCGAAACGCCAAAATAACATGATAGATGAGTAAGGATCGATTAGATACATCACAGGAACAACACTAATGCGTGTTGTTTCGTTTAAAACTATTTCTAGCTTCAGCTGCGTCCGAGAACTTCGTATCTCACGTCAGGGTTACTGGCGTCCATCCAAACGTCAAATAACATGATAGATAAGTAAGGATCGATTAGATACATCACAGGAACAACGCTAATGCGTGTTGTTTAGTTTAAAACTATTTCCAGCTTCTGCTGCGTCCGAAAATTTCGTATCTCACATTAGAGTTACTGGAGTCCATCCAAACGTCAAATAACATAGTAGCTAAGTAAGGATCGATTAGATACATCACAGGAACAACGCTAATACGTGTTGTTTCGTTTAAAACTATTTCCAGCTTCTGCTGCGTCCGAAAACGTCGTATCTCACATCAGAGCTACTGGATTTAAAACTATTTCCAGCTTCAGCTGCGTCCGAGAACTTCGTATCTCACATCAAAGTTACTGGATTCCATCGAAACGCCAAAATAACATGATAGATGAGTAAGGATCGATTAGATACATCACAGGAACAACGCTAATACGTGTTGTTTCGTTTAAAACTATTTCCAGCTTCTGCTGCGTCCGAAAATTTCGTTTCTCACATTAGAGTTACTGGAGTCCATCGAAACGTCAAATAACATGATAGATGAGTAAGGATCGATTAGATACATCACAGGAACAACGCTAATGCGTGTTGTTTCGTTTAAAACTATTTCCAGCTTCTGCTGCGTCCAAAAACTTTGTATCTCACATCAGAGTTACTGGAGTCCATCCAAACGTCAAATAACATGATAGATGAGTAAGGATCGATTAGATACATCACAGGAACAACGCTAATACGTGTTGTTTCGTTTAAAATTATTTCCAGCTTCTGCTGCGTCCGAGAACTTCGTATATCACGTCAGGGTTACTGGAGTCCATCCAAACGTCAAATAACATGATAGATAAGTAAGGATCGATTAGATACATCACAGGAACAACGCTAATGCGTGTTGTTTCGTTTAAAACTATTTCCAGCTTCTGCTGCGTCCGAAAATTTCGTATCTCACATTAGAGTTACTGGAGTCCATCGAAACGTCAAATAACATGATAGATGAGTAAGGATCGATTAGATACATCACAGAAACAACGCTAATACGTGTTGTTTCGTTTAAAACTATTTCCAGCTTCTGCTGCGTCCGAAAACGTCGTATCTCACATCAGAGCTACTGGAGTCCATCGAAACGCCAAATAACATGATAGATGAGTAAGGATCGATTAGATACATCACAGGAACAACCCTAATACGTGTTGTTTCGTTCAAAACTATTTCCAGCTTCTGCTGCGTCCAAAAACTTTGTATCTCACATCAGAGTTACTGGAGTCCATCCAAACGTCAAATAACATGATAGATGAGTAAGGATCGATTAGATACATCACAGGAACAACGCTAATACGTGTTGTTTCGTTTAAAACTATTTCCAGCTTCTGCTGCGTCCGAAAATTTCGTATCTCACATTAGAGTTACTGGAGTCCATCGAAACGTCAAATAACATGATAGATGAGTAAGGATCGATTAGATACAGCACAGGAACAACGCTAATACGTGTTGTTTCGTTTAAAACTATTTCCAGCTCCTGCTGCGTCCAAAAACTTTGTATCTCACATCAGACTTACTGGGGTCCATCCAAACGTCAAATAACATGATAGATAAGTAAGGATCGATTAGATACATCACAGTAACAACGCTAATGCGTGTTGTTTCGTTTAAAACTATTTCTAGCTTCAGCTGCGTCCGAGAACTTCGTATCTCACATCAAAGTTACTGGAGTCCATCGAAACGCCAAATAACATGATAGATGAGTAAGGATCGATTAGATACATCACAGGAACAACGCTAATACGTGTTGTTTCATTCAAAACTATTTCCAGCTTCTGCTGCGTCCAAAAACTTTGTATCTCATATCAGAGTTACTGGATTCCATCGAAACGTCAAATAACATGATAGATGAGTAAGGAGCGATTAGATACAGTACAGGAACAACGCTAATGCGCGCTGTTTCGTTTAAATCTATTTCCAGGTTCTGCTGCGTCCGAGAACTTCGTATCTCACGTCAGGGTTACTGGAGTCCATCCAAACGTCAAATAACATGATAGATAAGTAAGGATCGATTAGATACATCACAGGAACAACGCTAATGCGTGTTGTTTCGTTTAAAACTATTTCCAGCTTCTGCTGCGTCCGAAAACGTCGTATCTCACATCAGAGCTACTGGAGTCCATCGAAACGCCAAATAACATGATAGATGAGTAAGGATCGATTAGATACATCACAGGAACAACGCTAATACGTGTTGTTTCGTTTAAAACTATTTCCAGCTTCTGCTGCGTCCGAAAATTTCGTTTCTCACATTAGAGTTACTGGAGTCCATCGAAACGTCAAATAACATGATAGATGAGTAAGGATCGATTAGATACATCACAGGAACAACGCTAATACGTATTGTTTCGTTTAAAACTATTTCCAGCTTCTGCTGCGTCCGAGAACTTCGTATCTCACGTCAGGATTACTGGAGTCCATCCAAACGTCAAATAACATGATAGATAAGTAAGGATCGATTAGATACATCACAGGAACAACGCTAATGCGTGTTGTTTCGTTTAAAACTATTTCCAGCTTCTGCTGCGTCCGAAAATTTCGTATCTCACATTAGAGTTACTGGAGTCCATCCAAACGTCAAATAACATGATAGATGAGTAAGGATCGATTAGATACATCACAGGAACAACGCTAATACGTGTTGTTTCGTTTAAAACTATTTCCAGCTTCTGCTGCGTCTGAAAACGTCGTATCTCACATCAGAGCTACTGGAGTCCATCGAAACGCCAAATAACATGATATATGAGTAAGGATCGATTAGATACAGCACAGGAACAACGCTAATACGTGTTGTTTCGTTTAAAAGTATTTCCAGCTCCTGCTGCGTCCAAAAACTTTGTATCTCACATCAGACTTACTGGAGTCCATCCAAACGTCAAATAACATGATAGATAAGTAAGGATCGATTAGATACATCACAGTAACAACGCTAATGCGTGTTGTTTCGTTTATAACTATTTCTAGCTTCAGCTGCGTCCGAGAACTTCGTATCTCACATCAAAGTTACTGGAGTCCATCGAAACGCCGAATAACATGATAGATGAGTAAGGATCGATTAGATACATCACAGGAACAACGCTAATGCGTGTTGTTTCGTTTAAAACTATTTCCAGCTTCTGCTGCGTCCGAAAATTTCGTTTCTCACATTAGAGTTACTGGAGTCCATCGAAACGTCAAATAACATGATAGATGAGTAAGGATCGATTAGATACATCACAGGAACAACACTAATGCGTGTTGTTTCGTTTAAAACTATTTCTAGCTTCAGCTGCGTCCGAGAACTTCGTATCTCACATCTAAGTTACTGGAGTCCATCGAAACGTCAAATAACATGATAGATGAGTAAGGATCGATTAGATACAGCACAGGAACAACGCTAATACGTGTTGTTTCGTTTAAAACTATTTCCAGCTCCTGCTGCGTCCAAAAACTTTGTATCTCACATCAGACTTACTGGGGTCCATCCAAACGTCAAATAACATGATAGATAAGTAAGGATCGATTAGATACATCACAGTAACAACGCTAATGCGTGTTGTTTCGTTTAAAACTATTTCTAGCTTCAGCTGCGTCCGAGAACTTCGTATCTCACATCAAAGTTACTGGAGTCCATCGAAACGCCAAATAACATGATAGATGAGTAAGGATCGATTAGATACATCACAGGAACAACGCTAATACGTGTTGTTTCATTCAAAACTATTTCCAGCTTCTGCTGCGTCCAAAAACTTTGTATCTCATATCAGAGTTACTGGATTCCGTCGAAACGTCAAATAACATGATAGATGAGTAAGGAGCGATTAGATACAGTACAGGAACAACGCTAATGCGCGCTGTTTCGTTTAAATCTATTTCCAGGTTCTGCTGCGTCCGAGAACTTCGTATCTCACGTCAGGGTTACTGGAGTCCATCCAAACGTCAAATAACATGATAGATAAGTAAGGATCGATTAGATACATCACAGGAACAACGCTAATGCGTGTTGTTTCGTTTAAAACTATTTCCAGCTTCTGCTGCGTCCGAAAACGTCGTATCTCACATCAGAGCTACTGGAGTCCATCGAAACGCCAAATAACATGATAGATGAGTAAGGATCGATTAGATACATCACAGGAACAACGCTAATACGTGTTGTTTCGTTTAAAACTATTTCCAGCTTCTGCTGCGTCCGAAAATTTCGTTTCTCACATTAGAGTTACTGGAGTCCATCGAAACGTCAAATAACATGATAGATGAGTAAGGATCGATTAGATACATCACAGGAACAACGCTAATACGTATTGTTTCGTTTAAAACTATTTCCAGCTTCTGCTGCGTCCGAGAACTTCGTATCTCACGTCAGGATTACTGGAGTCCATCCAAACGTCAAATAACATGATAGATAAGTAAGGATCGATTAGATACATCACAGGAACAACGCTAATGCGTGTTGTTTCGTTTAAAACTATTTCCAGCTTCTGCTGCGTCCGAAAATTTCGTATCTCACATTAGAGTTACTGGAGTCCATCCAAACGTCAAATAACATGATAGATGAGTAAGGATCGATTAGATACATCACAGGAACAACGCTAATACGTGTTGTTTCGTTTAAAACTATTTCCAGCTTCTGCTGCGTCTGAAAACGTCGTATCTCACATCAGAGCTACTGGAGTCCATCGAAACGCCAAATAACATGATATATGAGTAAGGATCGATTAGATACAGCACAGGAACAACGCTAATACGTGTTGTTTCGTTTAAAAGTATTTCCAGCTCCTGCTGCGTCCAAAAACTTTGTATCTCACATCAGACTTACTGGAGTCCATCCAAACGTCAAATAACATGATAGATAAGTAAGGATCGATTAGATACATCACAGTAACAACGCTAATGCGTGTTGTTTCGTTTAAAACTATTTCTAGCTTCAGCTGCGTCCGAGAACTTCGTATCTCACATCAAAGTTACTGGAGTCCATCGAAACGCCGAATAACATGATAGATGAGTAAGGATCGATTAGATACATCACAGGAACAACGCTAATGCGTGTTGTTTCGTTTAAAACTATTTCCAGCTTCTGCTGCGTCCGAAAACGTCGTATCTCACGTCAGGGTTACTGGAGTCCATCCAAACGTCAAATAACATGTTAGATAAGTAAGGATCGTTTAGAAACATCACAGGAACAACGCTAATACGTGTTGTTTCATTTAAAACTATTTCCAGCTTCTGCTGCGTCCGAGAACTTCGTATCTCACGTCAGGGTTACTGGAGTTCATCCAAACGTCAAATAACATTATAGATAAGTAAGGATCGATTAGATACATCACAGGAACAACGCTAATGCGTGTTGTTTCGTTTAAAACTATTTCCAGCTTCTGCTGTGTCAGAAAATTTCGTATCTCACATTAAAGTTACTGGAGTCCATCCAAACGTCAAATAACATGTTAGATAAGTAAGGATCGTTTAGATACAGCACAGGAACAACGCTAATGCGTGTTGTTTCACTTAAAACTATTTCCAGCTTCAGCTGCGTCCGAGAACTTCGTATCTCACATCAAAGTTACTGGAGTCCATCGAAACGTCAAATAACATGATAGATGAGTAAGGATCGATTAGATACATCACAGGAACAACGCTAATGCGTGTTGTTTCGTTTAAAACTATTTCCAGCTTCTGCTGCGTCCGAAAATTTCGTATCTCACATTAGAGTTACTGGAGTCCATCGAAACGTCAAATAACATAGTAGCTAAGGAAGGATCGATTAGATACATCACAGGAACAACGCTAATACGTGTTGTTTCGTTCAAAACTATTTCCAGCTTCTGCTGCGTCCAAAAACATTTTATCTCACATCAGAGTTACTGGAGTCGATCCAAACGTCAAATAACATGATAGATGAGTAAGGATCGATTAGATACATCACAGGAACAACGCTAATACGTGTTGTTTCGTTTAAAACTATTTCCAGCTTCTGCTGCGTCCGAGAACTTTGTATCTCACGTCAGGGTTACTGGAGTCCATCCAAACGTCAAATAACATGTTAGATAAGTAAGGATCGTTTAGATACATCACAGGAACAACGCTAATACGTGTTGTTTCATTTAAAGCTATTTCCAGCTTCAGCTGCGTCCGAGAACTTCGTATCTCCCATCAAAGTTACTGGAGTCCATCGAAACGCCAAATAACATGATAGATGAGTAAGGATCGATTAGATACATTTCGTTTAAAACTATTTCCAGGTTCTGCTGCGTCCGAGAACTTCGTATCTCACGTCAGGATTACTGGAGTCCATCCAAACGTCAAATAACATGATAGATAAGTAAGGATCGATTAGATACATCACAGGAACAACGCTAATGCGTGTTGTTTCGTTTAAAACTATTTCCAGCTTCTGCTGCGTCCGAAAATTTCGTATCTCACATTAGAGTTACTGGAGTCCATCCAAACGTCAAATAACATGATAGATGAGTAAGGATCGATTAGATACATCACAGGAACAACGCTAATACGTGTTGTTTCGTTTAAAACTATTTCCAGCTTCTGCTGCGTCTGAAAACGTCGTATCTCACATCAGAGCTACTGGAGTCCATCGAAACGCCAAATAACATGATATATGAGTAAGGATCGATTAGATACAGCACAGGAACAACGCTAATACGTGTTGTTTCGTTTAAAAGTATTTCCAGCTCCTGCTGCGTCCAAAAACTTTGTATCTCACATCAGACTTACTGGAGTCCATCCAAACGTCAAATAACATGATAGATAAGTAAGGATCGATTAGATACATCACAGTAACAACGCTAATGCGTGTTGTTTCGTTTAAAACTATTTCTAGCTTCAGCTGCGTCCGAGAACTTCGTATCTCACATCAAAGTTACTGGAGTCCATCGAAACGCCGAATAACATGATAGATGAGTAAGGATCGATTAGATACATCACAGGAACAACGCTAATGCGTGTTGTTTCGTTTAAAACTATTTCCAGCTTCTGCTGCGTCCGAAAATTTCGTTTCTCACATTAGAGTTACTGGAGTCCATCGAAACGTCAAATAACATGATAGATGAGTAAGGATCGATTAGATACATCACAGGAACAACACTAATGCGTGTTGTTTCGTTTAAAACTATTTCTAGCTTCAGCTGCGTCCGAGAACTTCGTATCTCACATCTAAGTTACTGGAGTCCATCGAAACGCCAAATAACATGATAGATGAGTAAGGAGCGATTAGATACATCACAGGAACAACGCTAATGCGCGTTGTTTCGTTTAAAACTATTTCCAGGTTCTGCTGCTTCCGAGAACTTCGTATCTCACGTCAGGGTTACTGGCGTCCATCCAAACGTCAAATAACATGATAGATAAGTAAGGATCGATTAGATACATCACAGGAACAACGCTAATGCGTGTTGTTTCGTTTAAAACTATTTCCAGCTTCTGCTGCGTCCGAAAATTTCGTATCTCACATTAGAGTTACTGGAGTCCATCCAAACGTCAAATAACATAGTAGCTAAGTAAGGATCGATTAGATACATCACAGGAACAACGCTAATACGTGTTGTTTCGTTTAAAACTATTTCCAGCTTCTGCTGCGTCCGAAAACGTCGTATCTCACATCAGAGCTACTGGAGTCCATCGAAACGCCAAATAACATGATAGATGAGTAAGGATCGATTAGATACATCACAGGAACAACGCTAATACGTGTTGTTTCGTTCAAAACTATTTCCAGCTTCTGCTGCGTCCAAAAACTTTGTATCTCACATCAGAGTTACTGGAGTCCATCCAAACGTCAAATAACATGATAGATGAGTAAGGATCGATTAGATACATCACAGGAACAACGCTAATACGTGTTGTTTCATTCAAAACTATTTCCAGCTTCTGCTGCGTCCAAAAACTTTGTATCTCATATCAGAGTTACTGGATTCCATCGAAACGTCAAATAACATGATAGATGAGTAAGGAGCGATTAGATACAGTACAGGAACAACGCTAATGCGCGCTGTTTCGTTTAAATCTATTTCCAGGTTCTGCTGCGTCCGAGAACTTCGTATCTCACGTCAGGGTTACTGGAGTCCATCCAAACGTCAAATAACATGATAGATAAGTAAGGATCGATTAGATACATCACAGGAACAACGCTAATGCGTGTTGTTTCGTTTAAAACTATTTCCAGCTTCTGCTGCGTCCGAAAACGTCGTATCTCACATCAGAGCTACTGGAGTCCATCGAAACGCCAAATAACATGATAGATGAGTAAGGATCGATTAGATACATCACAGGAACAACGCTAATACGTGTTGTTTCGTTTAAAACTATTTCCAGCTTCTGCTGCGTCCGAAAATTTCGTTTCTCACATTAGAGTTACTGGAGTCCATCGAAACGTCAAATAACATGATAGATGAGTAAGGATCGATTAGATACATCACAGGAACAACGCTAATACGTATTGTTTCGTTTAAAACTATTTCCAGCTTCTGCTGCGTCCGAGAACTTCGTATCTCACGTCAGGATTACTGGAGTCCATCCAAACGTCAAATAACATGATAGATAAGTAAGGATCGATTAGATACATCACAGGAACAACGCTAATGCGTGTTGTTTCGTTTAAAACTATTTCCAGCTTCTGCTGCGTCCGAAAATTTCGTATCTCACATTAGAGTTACTGGAGTCCATCCAAACGTCAAATAACATGATAGATGAGTAAGGATCGATTAGATACATCACAGGAACAACGCTAATACGTGTTGTTTCGTTTAAAACTATTTCCAGCTTCTGCTGCGTCTGAAAACGTCGTATCTCACATCAGAGCTACTGGAGTCCATCGAAACGCCAAATAACATGATATATGAGTAAGGATCGATTAGATACAGCACAGGAACAACGCTAATACGTGTTGTTTCGTTTAAAAGTATTTCCAGCTCCTGCTGCGTCCAAAAACTTTGTATCTCACATCAGACTTACTGGAGTCCATCCAAACGTCAAATAACATGATAGATAAGTAAGGATCGATTAGATACATCACAGTAACAACGCTAATGCGTGTTGTTTCGTTTATAACTATTTCTAGCTTCAGCTGCGTCCGAGAACTTCGTATCTCACATCAAAGTTACTGGAGTCCATCGAAACGCCGAATAACATGATAGATGAGTAAGGATCGATTAGATACATCACAGGAACAACGCTAATGCGTGTTGTTTCGTTTAAAACTATTTCCAGCTTCTGCTGCGTCCGAAAATTTCGTTTCTCACATTAGAGTTACTGGAGTCCATCGAAACGTCAAATAACATGATAGATGAGTAAGGATCGATTAGATACATCACAGGAACAACACTAATGCGTGTTGTTTCGTTTAAAACTATTTCTAGCTTCAGCTGCGTCCGAGAACTTCGTATCTCACATCTAAGTTACTGGAGTCCATCGAAACGTCAAATAACATGATAGATGAGTAAGGATCGATTAGATACAGCACAGGAACAACGCTAATACGTGTTGTTTCGTTTAAAACTATTTCCAGCTCCTGCTGCGTCCAAAAACTTTGTATCTCACATCAGACTTACTGGGGTCCATCCAAACGTCAAATAACATGATAGATAAGTAAGGATCGATTAGATACATCACAGTAACAACGCTAATGCGTGTTGTTTCGTTTAAAACTATTTCTAGCTTCAGCTGCGTCCGAGAACTTCGTATCTCACATCAAAGTTACTGGAGTCCATCGAAACGCCAAATAACATGATAGATGAGTAAGGATCGATTAGATACATCACAGGAACAACGCTAATACGTGTTGTTTCATTCAAAACTATTTCCAGCTTCTGCTGCGTCCAAAAACTTTGTATCTCATATCAGAGTTACTGGATTCCATCGAAACGTCAAATAACATGATAGATGAGTAAGGAGCGATTAGATACAGTACAGGAACAACGCTAATGCGCGCTGTTTCGTTTAAATCTATTTCCAGGTTCTGCTGCGTCCGAGAACTTCGTATCTCACGTCAGGGTTACTGGAGTCCATCCAAACGTCAAATAACATGATAGATAAGTAAGGATCGATTAGATACATCACAGGAACAACGCTAATGCGTGTTGTTTCGTTTAAAACTATTTCCAGCTTCTGCTGCGTCCGAAAACGTCGTATCTCACATCAGAGCTACTGGAGTCCATCGAAACGCCAAATAACATGATAGATGAGTAAGGATCGATTAGATACATCACAGGAACAACGCTAATACGTGTTGTTTCGTTTAAAACTATTTCCAGCTTCTGCTGCGTCCGAAAATTTCGTTTCTCACATTAGAGTTACTGGAGTCCATCGAAACGTCAAATAACATGATAGATGAGTAAGGATCGATTAGATACATCACAGGAACAACGCTAATACGTATTGTTTCGTTTAAAACTATTTCCAGCTTCTGCTGCGTCCGAGAACTTCGTATCTCACGTCAGGATTACTGGAGTCCATCCAAACGTCAAATAACATGATAGATAAGTAAGGATCGATTAGATACATCACAGGAACAACGCTAATGCGTGTTGTTTCGTTTAAAACTATTTCCAGCTTCTGCTGCGTCCGAAAATTTCGTATCTCACATTAGAGTTACTGGAGTCCATCCAAACGTCAAATAACATGATAGATGAGTAAGGATCGATTAGATACATCACAGGAACAACGCTAATACGTGTTGTTTCGTTTAAAACTATTTCCAGCTTCTGCTGCGTCTGAAAACGTCGTATCTCACATCAGAGCTACTGGAGTCCATCGAAACGCCAAATAACATGATATATGAGTAAGGATCGATTAGATACAGCACAGGAACAACGCTAATACGTGTTGTTTCGTTTAAAAGTATTTCCAGCTCCTGCTGCGTCCAAAAACTTTGTATCTCACATCAGACTTACTGGAGTCCATCCAAACGTCAAATAACATGATAGATAAGTAAGGATCGATTAGATACATCACAGTAACAACGCTAATGCGTGTTGTTTCGTTTAAAACTATTTCTAGCTTCAGCTGCGTCCGAGAACTTCGTATCTCACATCAAAGTTACTGGAGTCCATCGAAACGCCGAATAACATGATAGATGAGTAAGGATCGATTAGATACATCACAGGAACAACGCTAATGCGTGTTGTTTCGTTTAAAACTATTTCCAGCTTCTGCTGCGTCCGAAAATTTCGTTTCTCACATTAGAGTTACTGGAGTCCATCGAAACGTCAAATAACATGATAGATGAGTAAGGATCGATTAGATACATCACAGGAACAACACTAATGCGTGTTGTTTCGTTTAAAACTATTTCTAGCTTCAGCTGCGTCCGAGAACTTCGTATCTCACATCTAAGTTACTGGAGTCCATCGAAACGCCAAATAACATGATAGATGAGTAAGGAGCGATTAGATACATCACAGGAACAACGCTAATGCGCGTTGTTTCGTTTAAAACTATTTCCAGGTTCTGCTGCTTCCGAGAACTTCGTATCTCACGTCAGGGTTACTGGCGTCCATCCAAACGTCAAATAACATGATAGATAAGTAAGGATCGATTAGATACATCACAGGAACAACGCTAATGCGTGTTGTTTCGTTTAAAACTATTTCCAGCTTCTGCTGCGTCCGAAAATTTCGTATCTCACATTAGAGTTACTGGAGTCCATCCAAACGTCAAATAACATAGTAGCTAAGTAAGGATCGATTAGATACATCACAGGAACAACGCTAATACGTGTTGTTTCGTTTAAAACTATTTCCAGCTTCTGCTGCGTCCGAAAACGTCGTATCTCACATCAGAGCTACTGGAGTCCATCGAAACGCCAAATAACATGATAGATGAGTAAGGATCGATTAGATACATCACAGGAACAACGCTAATACGTGTTGTTTCGTTCAAAACTATTTCCAGCTTCTGCTGCGTCCAAAAACTTTGTATCTCACATCAGAGTTACTGGAGTCCATCCAAACGTCAAATAACATGATAGATGAGTAAGGATCGATTAGATTCATCACAGGAACAACGCTAATACGTGTTGTTTCATTTAAAACTATTTCCAGCTTCAGCTGCGTCCGAGAACTTCGTATCTCACATCAAAGTTACTGGATTCCATCGAAACGCCAAATAACATGATAGATGAGTAAGGATCGATTAGATACATCACAGGAACAACGCTAATACGTGTTGTTTCGTTTAAAACTATTTCCAGCTTCTGCTGCGTCCGAAAATTTCGTTTCTCACATTAGAGTTACTGGAGTCCATCGAAACGTCAAATAACATGATAGATGAGTAAGGATCGATTAGATACATCACAGGAACAACGCTAATGCGTGTTGTTTCGTTTAAAACTATTTATAGCTTCAGCTGCGTCCGAGAACTTCGTATCTCACATCTAATTTACTGGAGTCCATCGAAACGCCAAATAACATGATAGATGAGTAAGGATCGATTAGATACATCACAGGAACAACGCTAATGCGCGTTGTTTCGTTTAAAACTATTTCCAGGTTCTGCTGTGTCCGAGAACTTCGTATCACATCTAATTTACTGGAGTCCATCGAAACGCCAAATAACATGATAGATAAGTAAGGATCGATTAGATACATCACAGGAACAACGCTAATGCGTGTTGTTTCGTTTAAAACTATTTCCAGCTTCTGCTGCGTCCGAAAATTTCGTTTTTCACATTAGAGTTACTGGAGTCCATCGAAACGTCAAATAACATGATAGATGAATAAGGATCGATTAGATACATCACAGGAACAACGCTAATGCGTGTTGTTTCGTTTAAAAGTATTTCCAGCTTCTGCTGCCTCAGAAAACGTCGTATCTCACATCAGAGCTTCTGGAGTCCATCGAAACGCCAAATAACATGATAGATGAGTAAGGATCGATTAGATACATCACAGGAACAACGCTGATGCGTGTTGTTTCGTTTAAAACTATTTCCAGGTTCTGCTGCGTCCAAAAACTTTGTATCTCACATCAGAGTTACTGGAGTCCATCCAAACGTCAAATAACATGATAGATGAGTAAGGATCGATTAGATACATCACAGGATCAACGCTAATACGTGTTGTTTCGTTTAAAACTATTTCCAGCTTCTGCTGCGTCCGAGAACTTCGTATCTCACTTCAGGGTTACTGGAGTCCATCCAAACGTCAAATAAGGGTGTCCCAAAATTTACGCAACATTTGAATTAAATATAAAACACATTTATTTTTCTTTAAATTATTATTTTTTTAATGAATCATAAAGTACACACAATAGGGTTATGTATGAAATAACACATCGGGCAAATGCCCACCACGGCTTTGCTGGCACATACGCACTCTTTTGTCGAAATTTTCCATGACAATTGTGCATAAATGTGGCCCAATTTCAGTAATGCAGCGTTGAATTTCCTCCTTCAACGCACGGATTGTTGTGGGCTTGTTGGCGTACACCTTAGATTTCAAATAACCCCATAAAAAGAAATCCAATGGTGTTAAATCGCATGATCTAGGGGGCCAATTCTGATCACCGAAACGAGAGAGAACACGACCAGGAAATGTCTCATTCAGTAATTGGATTATTTCACGGGCTGTATGGCATGTGGCACCGTCTTGTTGAAACCACATGTTCTCCACATCAATATCATCCAATTGAGGGAGAAAGAACTCTCTTATCATGTCGCGATATCGAGTACCAGTAACAGTCACTGCTTGACCAGCCTCATTTTCGAAGAAGTATGGTCCAATAATGCCTCCAGCCCAAAATCCACACCAAACAGTGACACGTTTTGGATGCATTTTTTTTTCGACAATCACATGTGGGTTCTCTGAACCCCAAATGCGGCAATTTTGTCGATTAACAAAGCCATCAAGGTGAAAATGTGCTTCGTCGCTTAGGATGATTTTTTTCGAAAAATCAGGGTCCATTTGTTGATGTTCGATAATCCATTCAACAAACTCTCTTCGCTGGGCATGGTCATTAGGCTTAAGTTCTTGTGTTAATTGAACTTTGTAGGCATGGAGCCGCAGATCTTTAGTGAGTATACGCTGTAGAGAGCTTCTTGAAATTTGCAGTTCTTGTCCACGTCGTCGAATTGATGTTCTTGGGTTTTCACCAACACTGTCACGCACTGCTTCGATATTGACATCTGAACGGCTTGTTTTTGGACGACCAGAATGTTTAGCATCACCAGTAGATCCAGTCTTCCTGAATTTTTCAATTACTCTCTTCACAGTTGACGAAGTTAAATGAACATTCCGACCATATTTTGTACGAAATTTTCGAACTGTGGCCGCCAAACTTTCATTATTTTTGAGATATTCTTCAACAATAAAAACACGTTGTTCTGTCGTGTAACGCTCCATTTTTACTAACCCTAGACTGTCAGCTGTTAAACTGTTTATTTTTCAGGGTTGCCAACACTTTACTGCACAAATGGCAGCAAATTCAAATCTTGCGTAAATTTTGGGACACACTTTAACATAGTAGCTAAGTAAGGATCGATTAGATACATCACAGGAACAACGCTAATACGTGTTGTTTCGTTCAAAACTATTTCCAGCTTCTGCTGCGTCCAAAAACTTTGTATCTCACATCAGAGTTACTGGAGTCCATCCAAACGTCAAATAACATGATAGATGAGTAAGGATCGATTAGATACATCACAGGAACAACGCTAATACGTGTTGTTTCGTTTAAAATTATTTCCAGCTTCTGCTGCGTCCGAGAACTTCGTATATCACGTCAGGGTTACTGGAGTCCATCCAAACGTCAAATAACATGATAGATAAGTAAGGATCGATTAGATACATCACAGGAACAACGCTAATGCGTGTTGTTTCGTTTAAAACTATTTCCAGCTTCTGCTGCGTCCGAAAATTTCGTATCTCACATTAGAGTTACTGGAGTCCATCGAAACGTCAAATAACATGATAGATGAGTAAGGATCGATTAGATACATCACAGGAACAACGCTAATACGTGTTGTTTCGTTTAAAACTATTTCCAGCTTCTGCTGCGTCCGAAAACGTCGTATCTCACATCAGAGCTACTGGAGTCCATCGAAACGCCAAATAACATGATAGATGAGTAAGGATCGATTAGATACATCACAGGAACAACCCTAATACGTGTTGTTTTGTTCAAAACTATTTCCAGCTTCTGCTGCGTCCAAAAAATTTGTATCTCACATCAGAGTTACTGGAGTCCATCCAAACGTCAAATAACATGATAGATGAGTAAGGATCGATTAGATACATCACAGGAACAACGCTAATACGTGTTGTTTCGTTTAAAACTATTTCCAGCTTCTGCTGCGTCCGAAAATTTCGTATCTCACATTAGAGTTACTGGAGTCCATCGAAACGTCAAATAACATGATAGATGAGTAAGGATCGATTAGATACAGCACAGGAACAACGCTAATACGTGTTGTTTCGTTTAAAACTATTTCCAGCTCCTGCTGCGTCCAAAAACTTTGTATCTCACATCAGACTTACTGGGGTCCATCCAAACGTCAAATAACATGATAGATAAGTAAGGATCGATTAGATACATCACAGTAACAACGCTAATGCGTGTTGTTTCGTTTAAAACTATTTCTAGCTTCAGCTGCGTCCGAGAACTTCGTATCTCACATCAAAGTTACTGGAGTCCATCGAAACGCCAAATAACATGATAGATGAGTAAGGATCGATTAGATACATCACAGGAACAACGCTAATACGTGCTGTTTCATTCTAAACTATTTCCAGCTTCTGCTGCGTCCAAAAACTTTGTATCTCACATCAGAGTTACTGGATTCCATCGAAACGCCAAATAACATGATAGATGAGTAAGGATCGATTAGATACATCACAGGAACAACGCTAATGCGTGTTGTTTCGTTTAAAACTATTTCCAGCTTCTGCTGCGTCCGAAAACGTCGTATCTCACATCAGAGCTACTGGAGTCCATCGAAACGCCAAATAACATGATATATGAGTAAGGATCGATTAGATACAGCACAGGAACAACGAAAATACGTGTTGTTTCGTTTCAAACTATTTCCAGCTTCTGCTGCGTCCAAAAACTTTGTATCTCACATCAGAGTTACTGGAGTCCATCGAAACGTCAAATAACATGATAGATGAGTAAGGATCGATTAGATACATCACAGGAACAACGCTAATGCGTTTTGTTTCGTTTAAAACTATTTCTAGCTTCAGCTGCGTCCGAGAACTTCGTATCTCACATCTAAGTTACTGGAGTCCATCGAAACGCCAAATAACATGATAGATGAGTAAGGAGCGATTAGATACAGTACAGGAACAACGCTAATGCGCGCTGTTTCGTTTAAAACTATTTCCAGGTTCTGCTGCGCCCGAGAACTTCGTATCTCACGTCAGGGTTACTGGAGTCCATCCAAACGTCAAATAACATGATAGATAAGTAAGGATCGATTAGATACATCACAGGAACAACGCTAATGCGTGTTGTTTCGTTTAAAACTATTTCCAGCTTCTGCTGCGTCCGAAAACGTCGTATCTCACATCAGAGCTACTGGAGTCCATCGAAACGCCAAATAACATGATATATGAGTAAGGATCGATTAGATACAGCACAGGAACAACGAAAATACGTGTTGTTTCGTTTCAAACTATTTCCAGCTTCTGCTGCGTCCAAAAACTTTGTATCTCACATCAGAGTTACTGGAGTCCATCCATACGTCAAATAACATGATAGATGAGTAAGGATCGATTAGATACATCACAGGAACAACGCTAATACGTATTGTTTCGTTTAAAACTATTTCCAGCTTCTGCTGCGTCCGAGAACTTCGTATCTCACGTCAGGATTACTGGAGTCCATCCAAACGTCAAATAACATGATAGATAAGTAAGGATCGATTAGATACATCACAGGAACAACGCTAATGCGTGTTGTTTCGTTTAAAACTATTTCCAGCTTCTGCTGCGTCCGAAAATTTCGTATCTCACATTAGAGTTACTGGAGTCCATCCAAACGTCAAATAACATAGTAGGTAAGTAAGGATCGATTAGATACATCACAGGAACAACGCTAATACGTGTTGTTTCGTTTAAAACTATTTCCAGCTTCTGCTGCGTCCGAAAACGTCGTATCTCACATCAGAGCTACTGGAGTCCATCGAAACGCCAAATAACATGATAGATGAGTAAGGATCGATTAGATACATCACAGGAACAACGCTAATACGTGTTGTTTCGTTCAAAACTATTTCCAGCTTCTGCTGCGTCCAAAAACTTTGTATCTCACATCAGAGTTACTGGAGTCCATCCAAACGTCAAATAACATGATAGATGAGTAAGGATCGATTAGATACATCACAGGAACAACGCTAATACGTGTTGTTTCGTTTAAAACTATTTCCAGCTTCTGCTGCGTCCGAGAACTTCGTATCTCACGTCAGGGTTACTGGAGTCCATCCAAACGTCAAATAACATGATAGATAAGTAAGGATCGATTAGATACATCACAGGAACAACACTAATGCGTGTTGTTTCGTTTAAAACTATTTCCAGCTTCTGCTGCGTCCGAAAATTTCGTATCTCACATTAGAGTTACTGGAGCCCATCCAAACCTCAAATAACATGTTAGATAAGTAAGGATCGTTTAGATACATCACAGGAACAACGCTAATACGTGTTGTTTCATTTAAAACTATTTCCAGCTTCAGCTGCGTCCGAGAATTTCGTATCTCACATCAGAGTTACTGGAGTCCATCCAAACGTCAAATAACATGATAGATGAGTAAGGATCGATTAGATACATCACAGGAACAACGCTAATACGTGTTGTTTCGTTTAAAATTATTTCCAGCTTCTGCTGCGTCCGAGAACTTCGTATCTCACGTCAGGGTTACTGGAGTCCATCCAAACGTCAAATGACATGATAGATAATTAAGGATCGATTAGATACATCACAGGAACAACGCTAATGCGTGTTGTTTCGTTTAAAACTATTTCCAGCTTCTGCTGCGTCCGAAAATTTCGTATCTCACATTAGAGTTACTGGAGTCCATCGAAACGTCAAATAACATGATAGATGAGTAAGGATCGATTAGATACATCACAGGAACAACGCTAATACGTGTTGTTTCGTTTAAAACTATTTCCAGCTCCTGCTGCGTCCAAAAACTTTGTATCTCACATCAGACTTACTGGAGTCCATCCAAACGTCAAATAACATGATAGATAAGTAAGGATCGATTAGATACATCACAGTAACAACGCTAATGCGTGTTGTTTCGTTTAAAACTATTTCTAGCTTCAGCTGCGTCCGAGAACTTCGTATCTCACATCAAAGTTACTGGAGTCCATCGAAACGCCGAATAACATGATAGATGAGTAAGGATCGATTAGATACATCACAGGAACAACGCTAATGCGTGTTGTTTCGTTTAAAACTATTTCCAGCTTCTGCTGCGTCCGAAAATTTCGTTTCTCACATTAGAGTTACTGGAGTCCATCGAAACGTCAAATAACATGATAGATGAGTAAGGATCGATTAGATACATCACAGGAACAACACTAATGCGTGTTGTTTCGTTTAAAACTATTTCTAGCTTCAGCTGCGTCCGAGAACTTCGTATCTCACATCTAAGTTACTGGAGTCCATCGAAACGCCAAATAACATGATAGATGAGTAAGGAGCGATTAGATACATCACAGGAACAACGCTAATGCGCGTTGTTTCGTTTAAAACTATTTCCAGGTTCTGCTGCGTCCGAGAACTTCGTATCTCACGTCAGGGTTACTGGCGTCCATCCAAACGTCAAATAACATGATAGATAAGTAAGGATCGATTAGATACATCACAGGAACAACGCTAATGCGTGTTTTTTCGTTTAAAACTATTTCCAGCTTCTGCTGCGTCCGAAAATTTCGTATCTCACATTAGAGTTACTGGAGTCCATCGAAACGTCAAATAAAATGATAGATGAGTAAGGATCGATTAAATACATCACAGGAACAACGCTAATACGTGTTGTTTCGTTTAAAACTATTTCCAGCTTCTGCTGCGTCCGAAAACGTCGTATCTCACATCAGAGCTACTGGAGTCCATCGAAACGCCAAATAACATGATAGATGAGTAAGGATGGATTAGATACATCACAGGAACAACGCTAATACGTGCTGTTTCGTTCAAAACTATTTCCAGCTTCTGCTGCGTCCAAAAACTTTGTATCTCACATCAGAGTTACTGGAGTCCATCCAAACGTCAAATAATATGATAGATGAGTAAGGATCGATTAGATACATCACAGGATCAACGCTAATACGTGTTGTTTCGTTTAAAACTATTTCCAGCTTCTGCTGCGTCCGAGAACTTCGTATCTCACGTCAGGGTTACTGGAGTCCATCCAAACGTCAAATAACATGATAGATAAGTAAGGATCGATTAGATACATCACAGGAACAACGCTAATGCGTGTTGTTTCGTTTAAAACTATTTCCTGCTTCTGCTGCGTCCGAAAATTTCGTATCTCACATTAGAATTACTGGACTCCATCGAAACGTCAAATAACATGATAGATGAGTAAGGATCGATTAGATACATCACAGGATCAACGCTAATACGTGTTGTTTCGTTTAAAACTATTTCTAGCTTCTACTGCCTCAGAAAACGTCGTATCTCACATAAGAGCTACTGGAGTCCATCGAAACGTCAAATAACATGATAGATGAGTAAGGATCGATTAGATACATCACAGGAACAACGCTAATACGCGTTGTTTCGTTTAAAATTATTTCCAGCTTCTGCTGCGTCCAAGAACTTTGTATCTCACATCAGAGTTACTGGAGTCCATCGAAACGTCAAATAACATGATAGATGAGTAAGGATCGATTAGATACATCACAGGAACAACGCTAATACGTGCTGTTTCGTTTAAAACTATTTCCAGCTTCTGCTGCGTCCGAAAACGTCGTATCTCACATCAGAGCTACTGGAGTCCATCGAAACGCCAAATAACATGATAGATGAGTAAGGATCGATTAGATACATCACAGGAACAACGCTAATACGTGTTGTTTCGTTCAAAACTATTTCCAGCTTCTGCTGCGTCCAAGAACTTTGTATCTCACATCAGAGTTACTGGAGTCCATCCAAACGTCAAATAACATGATAGATGAGTAAGGATCGATTAGATACATCACAGGAACAACGCTAATACGTGTTGTTTCGTTTAAAACTATTTCCAGTTTCTGCTGCGTCCGAGAACTTCGTATCTCACGTCAGGGTTACTGGAGTCCATCCAAACGTCAAATAACATGATAGATAAGTAAGGATCGATTAGATACATCACAGGAACAACGCTAATGCGTGTTGTATCGTTTAAAACTATTTCCAGCTTCTGCTGCGTCCGAAAATTTCGTATCTCACATTAGAGTTACTGGAGTCCATCAAAACGTCAAATAACATGATAGATAAGTAAGGATCGATTAGATACATCACAGGAACAACGCTAATACGTGTTGTTTCGATTAAAACTATTTCCAGCTTCTGCTGCGTCCGAGAACTTCGTATATCACGTCAGGGTTACTGGAGTCCATCCAAACGTCAAATAACATGATAGATAAGTAAGGATGGATTAGATACATCACAGGAACAACGCTAATGCGTGTTGTATCGTTTAAAACTATTTCCAGCTTCTGCTGCGTCCGAAAATTTCGTATCTCACATTAGAGTTACTGGAGTCCATCAAAACGTCAAATAACATGATAGATGAGTAAGGATCGATTAGATACATCACAGGAACAACGCTAATGCGTGTTGTTTCGTTTAAAACTATTTCTAGCTTCTACTGCCTCAGAAAACGTCGTATCTCACATAAGAGCTACTGGAGTCCATCGAAACGTCAAATAACATGATAGATGAGTAAGGATCGATTAGATACATCACAGGAACAACGCTAATACGCGTTGTTTCGTTTAAAATTATTTCCAGCTTCTGCTGCGTCCGAGAACTTCGTATATCACGTCAGGGTTACTGGAGTCCATCCAAACGTCAAATAACATGATAGATAAGTAAGGATGGATTAGATACATCACAGGAACAACGCTAATGCGTGTTGTTTCGTTAAAACTATTTCCAGCTTCTGCTGCGTCCGAAAATTTCGTATCTCACATTAGAGTTACTGGAGTCCATCGAAACGTCAAATAACATGATAGATGAGTAAGGATCGATTAGATACATCACAGGAACAACGCTAATACGTGCTGTTTCGTTTAAAACTATTTCCAGCTTCTGCTGCGTCCGAAAACGTCGTATCTCACATCAGAGCTACTGGAGTCCATCGAAACGCCAAATAACATGATAGATGAGTAAGGATCGATTAGATACATCACAGGAACAACGCTAATACGTGTTGTTTCGTTCAAAACTATTTCCAGCTTCTGCTGCGTCCAAGAACTTTGTATCTCACATCAGAGTTACTGGAGTCCATCCAAACGTCAAATAACATGATAGATGAGTAAGGATCGATTAGATACATCACAGGAACAACGCTAATACGTGTTGTTTCGTTTAAAACTATTTCCAGTTTCTGCTGCGTCCGAGAACTTCGTATCTCACGTCAGGGTTACTGGAGTCCATCCAAACGTCAAATAACATGATAGATAAGTAAGGATCGATTAGATACATCACAGGAACAACGCTAATGCGTGTTGTATCGTTTAAAACTATTTCCAGCTTCTGCTGCGTCCGAAAATTTCGTATCTCACATTAGAGTTACTGGAGTCCATCAAAACGTCAAATAACATGATAGATAAGTAAGGATCGATTAGATACATCACAGGAACAACGCTAATACGTGTTGTTTCGTTTAAAACTATTTCCAGCTTCTGCTGCGTCCGAGAACTTCGTATATCACGTCAGGGTTACTGGAGTCCATCCAAACGTCAAATAACATGATAGATAAGTAAGGATGGATTAGATACATCACAGGAACAACGCTAATGCGTGTTGTATCGTTTAAAACTATTTCCAGCTTCTGCTGCGTCCGAAAATTTCGTATCTCACATTAGAGTTACTGGAGTCCATCAAAACGTCAAATAACATGATAGATGAGTAAGGATCGATTAGATACATCACAGGAACAACGCTAATGCGTGTTGTTTCGTTTAAAACTATTTCTAGCTTCTACTGCCTCAGAAAACGTCGTATCTCACATAAGAGCTACTGGAGTCCATCGAAACGTCAAATAACATGATAGATGAGTAAGGATCGATTAGATACATCACAGGAACAACGCTAATACGCGTTGTTTCGTTTAAAATTATTTCCAGTTTCTGCTGCGTCCGAGAACTTCGTATATCACGTCAGGGTTACTGGAGTCCATCCAAACGTCAAATAACATGATAGATAAGTAAGGATGGATTAGATACATCACAGGAACAACGCTAATGCGTGTTGTTTCGTTAAAACTATTTCCAGCTTCTGCTGCGTCCGAAAATTTCGTATCTCACATTAGAGTTACTGGAGTCCATCGAAACGTCAAATAACATGATAGATGAGTAAGGATCGATTAGATACATCACAGGAACAACGCTAATACGTGCTGTTTCGTTTAAAACTATTTCCAGCTTCTGCTGCGTCCGAAAACGTCGTATCTCACATCAGAGCTACTGGAGTCCATCGAAACGCCAAATAACATGATAGATGAGTAAGGATCGATTAGATACATCACAGGAACAACGCTAATACGTGTTGTTTCGTTCAAAACTATTTCCAGCTTCTGCTGCGTCCAAGAACTTTGTATCTCACATCAGAGTTACTGGAGTCCATCCAAACGTCAAATAACATGATAGATGAGTAAGGATCGATTAGATACATCACAGGAACAACGCTAATACGTGTTGTTTCGTTCAAAACTATTTCCAGCTTCTGCTGCGTCCGAAATCTTTGTGTCTCTCATCAGAGTTACTGGAGTCCATCGAAACGCCAAATAACATGATATATGAGTAAGGATCGATTAGATACAGCACAGGAACAACGCTAATACGTGTTGTTTCGTTTAAAACTATTTCCAGCTCCTGCTGCGTCCAAAAACTTTGTATCTCACATCAGACTTACTGGAGTCCATCCAAACGTCAAATAACATGTTAGATAAGTAAGGATCGTTTAGATACATCACAGGAACAACGCTAATACGTGTTGTTTCATTTAAAACTATTTCCAGCTTCAGCTGCGTCCGAGAACTTCGTATCTCACATCAAAGTTACTGGAGTCCATCGAAACGCCAAATAACATGATAGGTGAGTAAGGATCGATTAGATACATCACAGGAACAACGCTAATGCGTGTTGTATCGTTCAAAACTATTTCCAGCTTCTGCTGCGTCCGAAATCTTTGTGTCTCTCATTAGAGTTACTGGAGTCCATCGAAACGCCAAATAACATGATATATGAGTAAGGATCGATTAGATACATCACTGGAACAACGCTAATGCGTGTTGTTTCGTTTAAAACTATTTCCAGCTTCTGCTGCGTCCAAAAACTTTGTATCTCACATCAGAGTTACTGGAGTCCATCCAAACGTCAAATAACATGATAGATGAGTAAGGATCGATTAGATACATCACAGGAACAACGCTAATACGTGTTGTTTCGTTCAAAACTATTTCCAGCTTCTGCTGCGTCGAAAAACTTTGTATCTCACATCAGAGTTACTGTAGTCCATCCAAACGTCAAATAACATGATAGATGAGTAAGGATCGATTAGATACATCACAGGAACAACGCTAATGCGTGTTGTTTCGTTTAAAACTATTTCCAGCTTCTGCTGCGTCCGAAAATTTCGTATCTCACATTAGAGTTACTGGAGTCCATCGAAACGTCAAATAACATGATAGATGTGTAAGGATCGATTAGATACATCACAGGAACAACGCTAATGCGTGTTGTTTCGTTTAAAACTATTTCCAGCTTCTGCTGCGTCCGAAAATTTCGTATCTCACATTAGAGTTACTGGAGTCCATCGAAACGTCAAATAACATGATAGATGAGTAAGGATCGATTAGATACATCACAGGAACAACGCTAATACGTGTGGTTTCGTTTAAAACTATTTCCAGCTTCTGCTGCGTCCGAAAACGTCGTATCTCACATCAGAGCTACTGGAGTCCATCGAAACGCCAAATAACATGATATATGAGTAAGAATCGATTAGATACAGCACAGGAACAACGCTAATACGTGTTGTTTCGTTTAAAACTATTTCCAGCTCCTGCTGCGTCCAAAAACTTTGTATCTCACATCAGACTTACTGGAGTCCATCCAAACGTCAAATAACATGATAGATAAGTAAGGATCGATTAGATACATCACAGTAACAACGCTAATGCGTGTTGTTTCGTTTAAAACTATTTCTAGCTTCAGCTGCGTCCGAGAACTTCGTATCTCACATCAAAGTTACTGGAGTCCATCGAAACGCCAAATAACATGATAGATGAGTAAGGATCGATTAGATACATCACAGGAACAACGCTAATACGTGTTGTTTCGTTCAAAACTATTTACAGCTTCTGCTGCGTCCAGGAACTTTGTATCTCACATCAGAGTTACTGGATTCCATCGAAACGCCGAATAACATGATAGATGAGTAAGGATCGATTAGATACATCACAGGAACAACGCTAATGCGCGTTGTTTCGTTTAAAACTATTTCCAGCTTCTGCTGCGTCCGAAAATTTCGTTTCTCACATTAGAGATACTTGAGTCCATCGAAACGTCAAATAACATGATAGATGAGTAAGGATCGATTAGATACATCACAGGAACAACGCTAATGCGTGTTGTTTCGTTTAAAACTATTTCTAGCTTCTGCTGCGTCCGAAAATTTCGTTTCTCACATTAGAGATACTTGAGTCCATCGAAACGCCAAATAACATGATAGATGAGTAAGGAGCTATTAGATACATCACAGGAACAACGCTAATGCGCGTTGTTTCGTTTAAAACTATTTCCAGGTCCTGCTGCGTCCGAAAATTTCGTATCTCACATTAGAGTTACTGGAGTCCATCCAAACGTCAAATAACATAGTAGCTAAGTAAGGATCGATTAGACACATCACAGGAACAACGCTAATACGTTTTGTTTCGTTCAAAACTATTTCCAGCTTCTGCTGCGTCCAAAAACTTTGTATCGTCACATCAGAGTTACTGGAGTCCATCCAAACGTCAAATAACATGATAGATGAGTAAGGATCGATTAGATACATCACAGGAACAACGCTAATACGCGTTGTTTCGTTTAAAATTATTTCCAGCTTCTGCTGCGTCCGAGAACTTCGTATCTCACATTAGAGTTACTGGAGTCCATCCAAACGTCAAATAACATAGTAGCTAAGTAAGGATCGATTAGATACATCACAGGAACAACGCTAATACGTGTTGTTTCGTTCAAAACTATTTCCAGCTTCTGCTGCGTCCAAAAACTTTATATCTCACATCAGAGTTACTGGAGTCCATCGAAACGTCAAGTAACATGATAGATGAGTAAGGATCGATTAGATACATCACAGGAACAACGCTAATACGTGTTGTTTCGTATAAAACTATTTCCAGCTTCTGCTGTGTCCGAAAACGTCGTATCTCACATCAGAGCTACTGGAGTCCATCGAAACGCCAAATAACATGATAGATGAGTAAGGATCGATTAGATACATCACAGGAACAACGCTAATACGTGTTGTTTCGTTCAAAACTATTTCCAGCTTCTGCTGCGTCCAAGAACTTTGTATCTCACATCAGAGTTACTGGAGTCCATCCAAACGTCAAATAACATGATAGATGAGTAAGGATCGATTAGATACATCACAGGAACAACGCTAATACGTGTTGTTTCGTTTAAAACTATTTCCAGTTTCTGCTGCGTCCGAGAACTTCGTATCTCACGTCAGGGTTACTGGAGTCCATCCAAACGTCAAATAACATGATAGATAAGTAAGGATCGATTAGATACATCACAGGAACAACGCTAATGCGTGTTGTATCGTTTAAAACTATTTCCAGCTTCTGCTGCGTCCGAAAATTTCGTATCTCACATTAGAGTTACTGGAGTCCATCAAAACGTCAAATAACATGATAGATGAGTAAGGATCGATTAGATACATCACAGGAACAACGCTAATGCGTGTTGTTTCGTTTAAAACTATTTCCAGCTTCTACTGCCTCAGAAAACGTCGTATCTCACGTAAGAGCTACTGGAGTCCATCGAAACGCCAAATAACATGATAGATGAATAAGGATCGATTAGATACATCACAGGAACAACGCTAATATGTGTTGTTTCGTTTAAAACTATTTCCAGCTTCTGCTGCGTCCAAAAACTTTGTATCTCACATCAGAGTTACTGGATTCCATCGAAACGCCAAATAACATGATAGATGAGTAAGGATCGATTAGAGACATCACAGGAACAACGCTAATACGTGTTGTTTCGTTTAAAACTATTTCCAGCTCCTGCTGCGTTAAAAACTTTGTATCTCACATCAGACTTACTGGAGTCCATCCAAACGTCAAATAACATGATAGATAAGTAAGGATCGATTAGATACATCACACTAACAACGCTAATGCGTGTTGTTTCGTTTAAAACTATTTCTAGCTTCAGCTGCGTCCGAGAACTTCGTATCTCACATCAAAGTTACTGGAGTCCATCGAAACGCCAAATAACATGATAGATGAGTAAGGATCGATTAGATACATCACAGGAACAACGCTAATACGTGTTGTTTCATTCAAAACTATTTCCAGCTTCTGCTGCGTCCAAAAACTTTGTATCTCACATCAGAGTTACTGGATTCCATCGAAACGCCAAATAACATGATAGATGAGTAAGGATCGATTAGATACATCACACGAACAACGCTAATGCGTGTTGTTTCGTTTAAAACTATTTCCAGCTTCTGCTGCGTCCAAAAACTTTGTATCTCACATCAGAGTTACTGGAGTCCATCCAAACGTCAAATAACATGATAGATGAGTAAGGATCGATTAGATACATCACAGGAACAACGCTAATACGTGTTGTTTCGTTCAAAACTATTTCCAGCTTCTGCTGCGTCCAAAAACTTTGTATCTCACATCAGAGTTACTGGAGTCCATCCAAACGTCAAATAACATGATAGATGAGTAAGGATCGATTAGATACATCACAGGAACAACGCTAATGCGTGTTGTTTCGTTTAAAACTATTTCCAGCTTCTGCTGCGTCCGAAAATTTCGTATCTCACATTAGAGTTACTGGAGTCCATCGAAACGTCAAATAACATGATAGATGAGTAAGGATCGATTAGATACATCACAGGAACAACGCTAACGCGTGTTGTTTCGTTTAAAACTATTTCCAGCTTCTGCTGCGTCCGAAAATTTCGTATCTCACATTAGAGTTACTGGAGTCCATCGAAACGTCAAATAACATGATAGATGAGTAAGGATCGATTAGATACATCACAGGAACAACGCTAATACGTGTTGTTTCGCTTAAAACTATTTCCAGCTTCTACTGCGTCCGAAAACGTCGTATCTCACATCAGAGCTACTGGAGTCCATCGAAACGCCAAATAACATGATATATGAGTAAGGATCGATTAGATACAGCACAGGAACAACGAAAATACGTGTTGTTTCGTTTCAAACTATTTCCAGCTTCTGCTGCGTCCAAAAACTTTGTATCTCACATCAGAGTTACTGGAGTCCATCCAAACGTCAAGTAACATGATAGATGAGTAAGGATCGATTAGATACATCACAGGAACAACGCTAATGCGTGTTGTTTCGTTTAAAACTATTTCCAGCTTCTGCTGCGTCCGAAAATTTCGTATCTCACATTAGAGTTACTGGAGTCCATCCAAACGTCAAATAACATAGTAGCTAAGTAAGGATCGATTAGATACATCACAGGAACAACGCTAATAAGTGTTGCTTCGTTCAAAACTATTTCCAGCTTCTGCTGCGTCCAAAAACTTTGTATCTCACATCAGAGTTACTGGAGTCCATCCAAACGTCAAATAACATGATAGATGAGTAAGGATCGATTAGATACATCACAGGAACAACGCTAATAGGTGTTGTTTCGTTTAAAATTATTTCCAGCTTCTGCTGCGTCCGAGAACTTCGTATCTCACGTCAGGGTTACTGGAGTCCATCCAAACGTCAAATAACATGATAGATAAGTAAGGATCGATTAGATACATCACAGGAACAACGCTAATGCGTGTTGTTTCGCTTAAAACTATTTCCAGCTTCTGCTGCGTCCGAAAATTTCTTATCTCACATTAGAGTTACTGGAGTCCATCGAAACGTCAAATAACATGATAGATGAGTAAGGATCGATTAGATACATCACAGGAACAACGCTAATGCGTGTTGTTTCGTTTAAAACTATTTCCAGCTTCTGCTGCGTCCAAAAACTTTGTATCTCACATCATAGTTACTGGAGTCCATCCAAACGTCAAATAACATGATAGATGAGTAAGGATCGATTAGATACATCACAGGAACAACGCTAATACGTGTTGTTTCGTTTAAAACTATTTCCAGCTACTGCTGCGTCCGAAAATTTCATATCTTACATTAGAGTTACTGGAGTCCATCCAAACGTCAAATAACATGATAGATGAGTAAGGATCGATTAGATACATCACAGGAACAACGCTAATGCGTGTTGTTTCGTTTAAAACTATTTCCAGCTTCTGCTGCGTCCGAAAATTTCGTATCTCACATTAGAGTTACTGGAGTCCATCCAAACGTCAAATAACATAGTAGCTAAGTAAGGATCGATTAGATACATCACAGGAACAACGCTAATACGTGTTGTTTCGTTCAAAACTATTTCCAGCTTCTGCTGCGTCCAAAAACTTTGTATCTCACATCAGAGTTACTGGAGTCCATCCAAACGTCAAATAACATGATAGATAAGTAAGGATCGATTAGATACATCACAGGAACAACGCTAATGCGTGTTGTTTCGTTTAAAACTATTTCCAGCTTCTGCTGCGTCCGAGAACTTCGTATCTCACGTCAGGGTTACTGGAGTCCATCCAAACGTCAAATAACATGATAGATGAGTAAGGATCGATTAGATACATCACAGGAACAACGCTAATACGTGTTGTTTCGTTCAAAACTATTTCCAGATTCTGCTGCGTCCAAAAACTTTGTATCTCACATCAGAGTTACTGGAGTCCATCCAAACGTCAAATAACATGATAGATGAGTAAGGATCGATTAGATACATCACAGGAACAACGCTAATACGTGTTGTTTCGTTTAAAACTATTTCCAGCTTCTGCTGCATCCGAGAACTTCGTATCTCACGTCAGGGTTACTGGAGTCCATCCAAACGTCAAATAACATGATAGATGAGTAAGGATCGATTAGATACATCACAGGATCAACGCTAACACGTGTTGTTTCGTTTAAAACTATTTCCAGCTTCTGCTGCGTCCGAGAACTTCGTATCTCACGTCAGGGTTACTGGAGTCCATCCAAACGTCAAATAACATGATAGATAAGTAAGGATCGATTAGATACATCACAGGAACAACGCTAATGCGTGTTGTTTCGTTTAAAACTATTTCCAGCTTCTGCTGCGTCCGAAAATTTCGTATCTCACATTAGAGTTACTGGAGTCCATCGAAACGTCAAATAACATGATAGATGAGTAAGGATCGATTAGATACATCACAGGAACTACGCTAATACGTGTTGTTTCGTTCAAAACTATTTCCAGCTTCTGCTGCGTCCGAGAACTTCGTATCTCACGTCAGGGTTACTGGAGTCCATCCAAACGTCAAATAACATGATAGATAAGTAAGGATCGATTAGATACATCACAGGAACTACGCTAATACGTGTTGTTTCGTTTAAAACTATTTCCAGTTTCTGCTGCGTCCGAGAACTTCGTATCTCACGTCAGGGTTACTGGAGTCCATCCAAACGTCAAATAACATGATAGATAAGTAAGGATCGATTAGATACATCACAGGAACAACGCTAATGAGTGTTGTATCGTTTAAAACTATTTCCAGCTTCTGCTGCGTCCGAGAATTTCGTATCTCACATTAGAGTTACTGGAGTCCATCAAAACGTCAAATAACATGATAGATGAGTAAGGATCGATTAGATACATCACAGGAACAACGCTAATGCGTGTTGTTTCGTTTAAAACTATTTCCAGCTTCTACTGCCTCAGAAAACGTCGTATCTCACGTAAGAGCTACTGGAGTCCATCGAAACGCCAAATAACATGATAGATGAATAAGGATCGATTAGATACATCACAGGAACAACGCTAATACGTGTTGTTTCGTTTAAAACTATTTCCAGCTTCTGCTGCGTCCAAAAACTTTGTATCTCACATCAGAGTTACTGGATTCCATCGAAACGCCAAATAACATGATAGATGAGTAAGGATCGATTAGATACATCACAGGAACAACGCTAATACGTGTTGTTTCGTTTAAAACTATTTCCAGCTCCTGCTGCGTTAAAAACTTTGTATCTCACATCAGACTTACTGGAGTCCATCCAAACGTCAAATAACATGATAGATAAGTAAGGATCGATTAGATACATCACACTAACAACGCTAATGCGTGTTGTTTCGTTTAAAACTATTTCTAGCTTCAGCTGCGTCCGAGAACTTCGTATCTCACATCAAAGTTACTGGAGTCCATCGAAACGCCAAATAACATGATAGATGAGTAAGGATCGATTAGATACATCACAGGAACAACGCTAATACGTGTTGTTTCATTCAAAACTATTTCCAGCTTCTGCTGCGTCCAAAAACTTTGTATCTCACATCAGAGTTACTGGATTCCATCGAAACGCCAAATAACATGATAGATGAGTAAGGATCGATTAGATACATCACACGAACAACGCTAATGCGTGTTGTTTCGTTTAAAACTATTTCCAGCTTCTGCTGCGTCCAAAAACTTTGTATCTCACATCAGAGTTACTGGAGTCCATCCAAACGTCAAATAACATGATAGATGAGTAAGGATCGATTAGATACATCACAGGAACAACGCTAATACGTGTTGTTTCGTTCAAAACTATTTCCAGCTTCTGCTGCGTCCAAAAACTTTGTATCTCACATCAGAGTTACTGGAGTCCATCCAAACGTCAAATAACATGATAGATGAGTAAGGATCGATTAGATACATCACAGGAACAACGCTAATGCGTGTTGTTTCGTTTAAAACTATTTCCAGCTTCTGCTGCGTCCGAAAATTTCGTATCTCACATTAGAGTTACTGGAGTCCATCGAAACGTCAAATAACATGATAGATGAGTAAGGATCGATTAGATACATCACAGGAACAACGCTAACGCGTGTTGTTTCGTTTAAAACTATTTCCAGCTTCTGCTGCGTCCGAAAATTTCGTATCTCACATTAGAGTTACTGGAGTCCATCGAAACGTCAAATAACATGATAGATGAGTAAGGATCGATTAGATACATCACAGGAACAACGCTAATACGTGTTGTTTCGCTTAAAACTATTTCCAGCTTCTACTGCGTCCGAAAACGTCGTATCTCACATCAGAGCTACTGGAGTCCATCGAAACGCCAAATAACATGATATATGAGTAAGGATCGATTAGATACAGCACAGGAACAACGAAAATACGTGTTGTTTCGTTTCAAACTATTTCCAGCTTCTGCTGCGTCCAAAAACTTTGTATCTCACATCAGAGTTACTGGAGTCCATCCAAACGTCAAGTAACATGATAGATGAGTAAGGATCGATTAGATACATCACAGGAACAACGCTAATGCGTATTGTTTCGTTTAAAACTATTTCCAGCTTCTGCTGCGTCCGAAAATTTCGTATCTCACATTAGAGTTACTGGAGTCCATCCAAACGTCAAATAACATAGTAGCTAAGTAAGGATCGATTAGATACATCACAGGAACAACGCTAATAAGTGTTGTTTCGTTCAAAACTATTTCCAGCTTCTGCTGCGTCCAAAAACTTTGTATCTCACATCAGAGTTACTGGAGTCCATCCAAACGTCAAATAACATGATAGATGAGTAAGGATCGATTAGATACATCACAGGAACAACGCTAATAGGTGTTGTTTCGTTTAAAATTATTTCCAGCTTCTGCTGCGTCCGAGAACTTCGTATCTCACGTCAGGGTTACTGGAGTCCATCCAAACGTCAAATAACATGATAGATAAGTAAGGATCGATTAGATACATCACAGGAACAACGCTAATGCGTGTTGTTTCGCTTAAAACTATTTCCAGCTTCTGCTGCGTCCGAAAATTTCGTATCTCACATTAGAGTTACTGGAGTCCATCGAAACGTCAAATAACATGATAGATGAGTAAGGATCGATTAGATACATCACAGGAACAACGCTAATGCGTGTTGTTTCGTTTAAAACTATTTCCAGCTTCTGCTGCGTCCAAAAACTTTGTATCTCACATCATAGTTACTGGAGTCCATCCAAACGTCAAATAACATGATAGATGAGTAAGGATCGATTAGATACATCACAGGAACAACGCTAATACGTGTTGTTTCGTTTAAAACTATTTCCAGCTACTGCTGCGTCCGAAAATTTCATATCTTACATTAGAGTTACTGGAGTCCATCCAAACGTCAAATAACATGATAGATGAGTAAGGATCGATTAGATACATCACAGGAACAACGCTAATGCGTGTTGTTTCGTTTAAAACTATTTCCAGCTTCTGCTGCGTCCGAAAATTTCGTATCTCACATTAGAGTTACTGGAGTCCATCCAAACGTCAAATAACATAGTAGCTAAGTAAGGATCGATTAGATACATCACAGGAACAACGCTAATACGTGTTGTTTCGTTCAAAACTATTTCCAGCTTCTGCTGCGTCCAAAAACTTTGTATCTCACATCAGAGTTACTGGAGTCCATCCAAACGTCAAATAACATGATAGATGAGTAAGGATCGATTAGATACATCACAGGAACAACGCTAATACGTGTTGTTTCGTTTAAAATTATTTCCAGCTTCTGCTGCGTCCGAGAACTTCGTATCTCACGTCAGGGTTACTGGAGTCCATCCAAACGTCAAATAACATGATAGATAAGTAAGGATCGATTAGATACATCACAGGAACAACGCTAATGCGTGTTGTTTCGTTTAAAACTATTTCCAGCTTCTGCTGCGTCCGAGAACTTCGTATCTCACGTCAGGGTTACTGGAGTCCATCCAAACGTCAAATAACATGATAGATGAGTAAGGATCGATTAGATACATCACAGGAACAACGCTAATACGTGTTGTTTCGTTCAAAACTATTTCCAGATTCTGCTGCGTCCAAAAACTTTGTATCTCACATCAGAGTTACTGGAGTCCATCCAAACGTCAAATAACATGATAGATGAGTAAGGATCGATTAGATACATCACAGGAACAACGCTAATACGTGTTGTTTCGTTTAAAACTATTTCCAGCTTCTGCTGCATCCGAGAACTTCGTATCTCACGTCAGGGTTACTGGAGTCCATCCAAACGTCAAATAACATGATAGATGAGTAAGGATCGATTAGATACATCACAGGATCAACGCTAACACGTGTTGTTTCGTTTAAAACTATTTCCAGCTTCTGCTGCGTCCGAGAACTTCGTATCTCACGTCAGGGTTACTGGAGTCCATCCAAACGTCAAATAACATGATAGATAAGTAAGGATCGATTAGATACATCACAGGAACAACGCTAATGCGTGTTGTTTCGTTTAAAACTATTTCCAGCTTCTGCTGCGTCCGAAAATTTCGTATCTCACATTAGAGTTACTGGAGTCCATCGAAACGTCAAATAACATGATAGATGAGTAAGGATCGATTAGATACATCACAGGAACTACGCTAATACGTGTTGTTTCGTTCAAAACTATTTCCAGCTTCTGCTGCGTCCGAGAACTTCGTATCTCACGTCAGGGTTACTGGAGTCCATCCAAACGTCAAATAACATGATAGATAAGTAAGGATCGATTAGATACATCACAGGAACTACGCTAATACGTGTTGTTTCGTTTAAAACTATTTCCAGCTTCTGCTGCGTCCGAGAACTTCGTATCTCACGTCAGGGTTACTGGAGTCCATCCAAACGTCAAATAACATGATAGATGAGTAAGGATCGATTAGATACATCACAGGAACAACGTTAATACGTGTTGCTTCGTTTAAAACTATTTCCAGCTTCTGCTGCGTCCGAAAATTTCGTATCTCACATTAGAGTTACTGGAGTCCATCCAAACGTCAAATAACATAGTAGCTAAGTAAGGATCGATTAGATACATCACAGGAACAACGCTAATACGTGTTGTTTCGTTCAAAACTATTTCCAGCTTCTGCTGCGTCCAAAAACTTTGTATCTCACATCAGAGTTACTGGAGTCCATCGAAACGTCAAATAACATGATAGATGAGTAAGGATCGATTAGATACATCACAGGAACAACGCTAATGCGTGTTGTTTCGTTTAAAACTATTTCCAGCTTCTACTGCCTCAGAAAACGTCGTATCTCACGTAAGAGCTACTGGAGTCCATCGAAACGCCAAATAACATGATAGATGAATAAGGATCGATTAGATACATCACAGGAACAACGCTAATACGTGTTGTTTCGTTTAAAACTATTTCCAGCTTCTGCTGCGTCCAAAAACTTTGTATCTCACATCAGAGTTACTGGATTCCATCGAAACGCCAAATAACATGATAGATGAGTAAGGATCGATTAGATACATCACAGGAACAACGCTAATACGTGTTGTTTCGTTTAAAACTATTTCCAGCTCCTGCTGCGTCCAAAAACTTTGTATCTCACATCAGACTTTCTGGAGTCCATCCAAACGTCAAATAACATGATAGATAAGTAAGGATCGATTAGATACATCACACTAACAACGCTAATGCGTGTTGTTTCGTTTAAAACTATTTCTAGCTTCAGCTGCGTCCGAGAACTTCGTATCTCACATCAAAGTTACTGGAGTCCATCGAAACGCCAAATAACATGATAGATGAGTAAGGATCGATTAGATACATCACAGGAACAACGCTAATACGTGTTGTTTCATTCAAAACTATTTCCAGCTTCTGCTGCGTCCAAAAACTTTGTATCTCACATCAGAGTTACTGGATTCCATCGAAACGCCAAATAACATGATAGATGAGTAAGGATCGATTAGATACATCACACGAACAACGCTAATGCGTGTTGTTTCGTTTAAAACTATTTCCAGCTTCTGCTGCGTCCAAAAACTTTGTATCTCACATCAGAGTTACTGGAGTCCATCCAAACGTCAAATAACATGATAGATGAGTAAGGATCGATTAGATACATCACACGAACAACGCTAATGCGTGTTGTTTCGCTTAAAACTATTTCCAGCTTCTGCTGCGTCCGAAAATTTCGTATCTCACATTAGAGTTACTGGAGTCCATCGAAACGTCAAATAACATGATAGATGAGTAAGGATCGATTAGATACATCACAGGAACAACGCTAATGCGTGTTGTTTCGTTTAAAACTATTTCCAGCTTCTGCTGCGTCCAAAAACTTTGTATCTCACATCATAGTTACTGGAGTCCATCCAAACGTCAAATAACATGATAGATGAGTAAGGATCGATTAGATACATCACAGGAACAACGCTAATACGTGTTGTTTCGTTTAAAACTATTTCCAGCTACTGCTGCGTCCGAAAATTTCATATCTTACATTAGAGTTACTGGAGTCCATCCAAACGTCAAATAACATGATAGATGAGTAAGGATCGATTAGATACATCACAGGAACAACGCTAATGCGTGTTGTTTCGTTTAAAACTATTTCCAGCTTCTGCTGCGTCCGAAAATTTCGTATCTCACATTAGAGTTACTGGAGTCCATCCAAACGTCAAATAACATAGTAGCTAAGTAAGGATCGATTAGATACATCACAGGAACAACGCTAATACGTGTTGTTTCGTTCAAAACTATTTCCAGCTTCTGCTGCGTCCAAAAACTTTGTATCTCACATCAGAGTTACTGGAGTCCATCCAAACGTCAAATAACATGATAGATGAGTAAGGATCGATTAGATACATCACAGGAACAACGCTAATACGTGTTGTTTCGTTTAAAATTATTTCCAGCTTCTGCTGCGTCCGAGAACTTCGTATCTCACGTCAGGGTTACTGGAGTCCATCCAAACGTCAAATAACATGATAGATAAGTAAGGATCGATTAGATACATCACAGGAACAACGCTAATGCGTGTTGTTTCGTTTAAAACTATTTCCAGCTTCTGCTGCGTCCGAGAACTTCGTATCTCACGTCAGGGTTACTGGAGTCCATCCAAACGTCAAATAACATGATAGATGAGTAAGGATCGATTAGATACATCACAGGAACAACGCTAATACGTGTTGTTTCGTTCAAAACTATTTCCAGATTCTGCTGCGTCCAAAAACTTTGTATCTCACATCAGAGTTACTGGAGTCCATCCAAACGTCAAATAACATGATAGATGAGTAAGGATCGATTAGATACATCACAGGAACAACGCTAATACGTGTTGTTTCGTTTAAAACTATTTCCAGCTTCTGCTGCATCCGAGAACTTCGTATCTCACGTCAGGGTTACTGGAGTCCATCCAAACGTCAAATAACATGATAGATGAGTAAGGATCGATTAGATACATCACAGGATCAACGCTAACACGTGTTGTTTCGTTTAAAACTATTTCCAGCTTCTGCTGCGTCCGAGAACTTCGTATCTCACGTCAGGGTTACTGGAGTCCATCCAAACGTCAAATAACATGATAGATAAGTAAGGATCGATTAGATACATCACAGGAACAACGCTAATGCGTGTTGTTTCGTTTAAAACTATTTCCAGCTTCTGCTGCGTCCGAAAATTTCGTATCTCACATTAGAGTTACTGGAGTCCATCGAAACGTCAAATAACATGATAGATGAGTAAGGATCGATTAGATACATCACAGGAACTACGCTAATACGTGTTGTTTCGTTCAAAACTATTTCCAGCTTCTGCTGCGTCCGAGAACTTCGTATCTCACGTCAGGGTTACTGGAGTCCATCCAAACGTCAAATAACATGATAGATAAGTAAGGATCGATTAGATACATCACAGGAACTACGCTAATACGTGTTGTTTCGTTTAAAACTATTTCCAGCTTCTGCTGCGTCCGAGAACTTCGTATCTCACGTCAGGGTTACTGGAGTCCATCCAAACGTCAAATAACATGATAGATGAGTAAGGATCGATTAGATACATCACAGGAACAACGTTAATACGTGTTGCTTCGTTTAAAACTATTTCCAGCTTCTGCTGCGTCCGAAAATTTCGTATCTCACATTAGAGTTACTGGAGTCCATCCAAACGTCAAATAACATAGTAGCTAAGTAAGGATCGATTAGATACATCACAGGAACAACGCTAATACGTGTTGTTTCGTTCAAAACTATTTCCAGCTTCTGCTGCGTCCAAAAACTTTGTATCTCACATCAGAGTTACTGGAGTCCATCGAAACGTCAAATAACATGATAGATGAGTAAGGATCGATTAGATACATCACAGGAACAACGCTAATGCGTGTTGTTTCGTTTAAAACTATTTCCAGCTTCTACTGCCTCAGAAAACGTCGTATCTCACGTAAGAGCTACTGGAGTCCATCGAAACGCCAAATAACATGATAGATGAATAAGGATCGATTAGATACATCACAGGAACAACGCTAATACGTGTTGTTTCGTTTAAAACTATTTCCAGCTTCTGCTGCGTCCAAAAACTTTGTATCTCACATCAGAGTTACTGGATTCCATCGAAACGCCAAATAACATGATAGATGAGTAAGGATCGATTAGATACATCACAGGAACAACGCTAATACGTGTTGTTTCGTTTAAAACTATTTCCAGCTCCTGCTGCGTCCAAAAACTTTGTATCTCACATCAGACTTTCTGGAGTCCATCCAAACGTCAAATAACATGATAGATAAGTAAGGATCGATTAGATACATCACACTAACAACGCTAATGCGTGTTGTTTCGTTTAAAACTATTTCTAGCTTCAGCTGCGTCCGAGAACTTCGTATCTCACATCAAAGTTACTGGAGTCCATCGAAACGCCAAATAACATGATAGATGAGTAAGGATCGATTAGATACATCACAGGAACAACGCTAATACGTGTTGTTTCATTCAAAACTATTTCCAGCTTCTGCTGCGTCCAAAAACTTTGTATCTCACATCAGAGTTACTGGATTCCATCGAAACGCCAAATAACATGATAGATGAGTAAGGATCGATTAGATACATCACACGAACAACGCTAATGCGTGTTGTTTCGTTTAAAACTATTTCCAGCTTCTGCTGCGTCCAAAAACTTTGTATCTCACATCAGAGTTACTGGAGTCCATCCAAACGTCAAATAACATGATAGATGAGTAAGGATCGATTAGATACATCACAGGAACAACGCTAATACGTGTTGTTTCGTTCAAAACTATTTCCAGCTTCTGCTGCGTCCAAAAACTTTGTATCTCACATCAGAGTTACTGGAGTCCATCCAAACGTCAAATAACATGATAGATGAGTAAGGATCGATTAGATACATCACAGGAACAACGCTAATGCGTGTTGTTTCGTTTAAAACTATTTCCAGCTTCTGCTGCGTCCGAAAATTTCGTATCTCACATTAGAGTTACTGGAGTCCATCGAAACGTCAAATAACATGATAGATGAGTAAGGATCGATTAGATACATCACAGGAACAACGCTAACGCGTGTTGTTTCGTTTAAAACTATTTCCAGCTTCTGCTGCGTCCGAAAATTTCGTATCTCACATTAGAGTTACTGGAGTCCATCGAAACGTCAAATAACATGATAGATGAGTAAGGATCGATTAGATACATCACAGGAACAACGCTAATACGTGTTGTTTCGCTTAAAACTATTTCCAGCTTCTACTGCGTCCGAAAACGTCGTATCTCACATCAGAGCTACTGGAGTCCATCGAAACGCCAAATAACATGATATATGAGTAAGGATCGATTAGATACAGCACAGGAACAACGAAAATACGTGTTGTTTCGTTTAAAACTATTTCCAGCTTCTGCTGCGTCCAAAAACTTTGTATCTCACATCATAGTTACTGGAGTCCATCCAAACGTCAAATAACATGATAGATGAGTAAGGATCGATTAGATACATCACAGGAACAACGCTAATACGTGTTGTTTCGTTTAAAACTATTTCCAGCTACTGCTGCGTCCGAAAATTTCATATCTCACATTAGAGTTACTGGAGTCCATCCAAACGTCAAATAACATGATAGATGAGTAAGGATCGATTAGATACATCACAGGAACAACGCTAATGCGTGTTGTTTCGTTTAAAACTATTTCCAGCTTCTGCTGCGTCCGAAAATTTCGTATCTCACATTAGAGTTACTGGAGTCCATCCAAACGTCAAATAACATAGTAGCTAAGTAAGGATCGATTAGATACATCACAGGAACAACGCTAATAAGTGTTGTTTCGTTCAAAACTATTTCCAGCTTCTGCTGCGTCCAAAAACTTTGTATCTCACATCAGAGTTACTGGAGTCCATCCAAACGTCAAATAACATGATAGATGAATAAGGATCGATTAGATACATCACAGGAACAACGCTAATAGGTGTTGTTTCGTTTAAAATTATTTCCAGCTTCTGCTGCGTCCGAGAACTTCGTATCTCACGTCAGGGTTACTGGAGTCCATCCAAACGTCAAATAACATGATAGATAAGTAAGGATCGATTAGATACATCACAGGAACAACGCTAATGCGTGTTGTTTCGCTTAAAACTATTTCCAGCTTCTGCTGCGTCCGAAAATTTCGTATCTCACATTAGAGTTACTGGAGTCCATCGAAACGTCAAATAACATGATAGATGAGTAAGGATCGATTAGATACATCACAGGAACAACGCTAATGCGTGTTGTTTCGTTTAAAACTATTTCCAGCTTCTGCTGCGTCCAAAAACTTTGTATCTCACATCATAGTTACTGGAGTCCATCCAAACGTCAAATAACATGATAGATGAGTAAGGATCGATTAGATACATCACAGGAACAACGCTAATACGTGTTGTTTCGTTTAAAACTATTTCCAGCTACTGCTGCGTCCGAAAATTTCATATCTCACATTAGAGTTACTGGAGTCCATCCAAACGTCAAATAACATGATAGATGAGTAAGGATCGATTAGATACATCACAGGAACAACGCTAATGCGTGTTGTTTCGTTTAAAACTATTTCCAGCTTCTGCTGCGTCCGAAAATTTCGTATCTCACATTAGAGTTACTGGAGTCCATCCAAACGTCAAATAACATAGTAGCTAAGTAAGGATCGATTAGATACATCACAGGAACAACGCTAATACGTGTTGTTTCGTTCAAAACTATTTCCAGCTTCTGCTGCGTCCAAAAACTTTGTATCTCACATCAGAGTTACTGGAGTCCATCCAAACGTCAAATAACATGATAGATGAGTAAGGATCGATTAGATACATCACAGGAACAACGCTAATACGTGTTGTTTCGTTTAAAATTATTTCCAGCTTCTGCTGCGTCCGAGAACTTCGTATCTCACGTCAGGGTTACTGGAGTCCATCCAAACGTCAAATAACATGATAGATAAGTAAGGATCGATTAGATACATCACAGGAACAACGCTAATGCGTGTTGTTTCGTTTAAAACTATTTCCAGCTTCTGCTGCGTCCGAGAACTTCGTATCTCACGTCAGGGTTACTGGAGTCCATCCAAACGTCAAATAACATGATAGATGAGTAAGGATCGATTAGATACATCACAGGAACAACGCTAATACGTGTTGTTTCGTTCAAAACTATTTCCAGTTTCTGCTGCGTCCAAAAACTTTGTATCTCACATCAGAGTTACTGGAGTCCATCCAAACGTCAAATAACATGATAGATGAGTAAGGATCGATTAGATACATCACAGGAACAACGCTAATACGTGTTGTTTCGTTTAAAACTATTTCCAGCTTCTGCTGCATCCGAGAACTTCGTATCTCACGTCAGGGTTACTGGAGTCCATCCAAACGTCAAATAACATGATAGATGAGTAAGGATCGATTAGATACATCACAGGATCAACGCTAACACGTGTTGTTTCGTTTAAAACTATTTCCAGCTTCTGCTGCGTCCGAGAACTTCGTATCTCACGTCAGGGTTACTGGAGTCCATCCAAACGTCAAATAACATGATAGATAAGTAAGGATCGATTAGATACATCACAGGAACAACGCTAATGCGTGTTGTTTCGTTTAAAACTATTTCCAGCTTCTGCTGCGTCCGAAAATTTCGTATCTCACATTAGAGTTACTGGAGTCCATCGAAACGTCAAATAACATGATAGATGAGTAAGGATCGATTAGATACATCACAGGAACTACGCTAATACGTGTTGTTTCGTTCAAAACTATTTCCAGCTTCTGCTGCGTCCGAGAACTTCGTATCTCACGTCAGGGTTACTGGAGTCCATCCAAACGTCAAATAACATGATAGATAAGTAAGGATCGATTAGATACATCACAGGAACTACGCTAATACGTGTTGTTTCGTTTAAAACTATTTCCAGCTTCTGCTGCGTCCGAGAACTTCGTATCTCACGTCAGGGTTACTGGAGTCCATCCAAACGTCAAATAACATGATAGATGAGTAAGGATCGATTAGATACATCACAGGAACAACGTTAATACGTGTTGCTTCGTTTAAAACTATTTCCAGCTTCTGCTGCGTCCGAAAATTTCGTATCTCACATTAGAGTTACTGGAGTCCATCCAAACGTCAAATAACATAGTAGCTAAGTAAGGATCGATTAGATACATCACAGGAACAACGCTAATACGTGTTGTTTCGTTCAAAACTATTTCCAGCTTCTGCTGCGTCCAAAAACTTTGTATCTCACATCAGAGTTACTGGAGTCCATCCAAACGTCAAATAACATGATAGATGAGTAAGGATCGATTAGATACATCACAGGAACAACGCTAATACGTGTTGTTTCGTTTAAAATTATTTCCAGCTTCTGCTGCGTCCGAGAACTTCGTATCTCACGTCAGGGTTACTGGAGTCCATCCAAACGTCAAATAACATGATAGATAAGTAAGGATCGATTAGATACATCACAGGAACAACGCTAATGCGTGTTGTTTCGCTTAAAACTATTTCCAGCTTCTGCTGCGTCCGAAAATTTCGTATCTCACATTAGAGTTACTGGAGTCCATCGAAACGTCAAATAACATGATAGATGAGTAAGGATCGATTAGATACATCACAGGAACAACGCTAATGCGTGTTGTTTCGTTTAAAACTATTTCCAGCTTCTGCTGCGTCCGAAAACGTCGTATCTCACATCAGAGCTACTGGAGTCCATCGAAACGCCAAATAACATGATATATGAGTAAGGATCGATTAGATACAGCACAGGAACAACGCTAATACGTGTTGTTTCGTTTAAAACTATTTCCAGCTTCTGCTGCGTCCAAAAACTTTGTATCTCACATCATAGTTACTGGAGTCCATCCAAACGTCAAATAACATGATAGATGAGTAAGGATCGATTAGATACATCACAGGAACAACGCTAATACGTGTTGTTTCGTTTAAAACTATTTCCTGCTACTGCTGCGTCCGAAAATTTCATATCTCACATTAGAGTTACTGGAGTCCATCGAAACGTCAAATAACATGATAGATGAGTAAGGATCGATTAGATACATCACAGGAACAACGCTAATACGTGTTGTTTCGTTTAAAACTATTTCCAGCTTCTGCTGCGTCCGAAAACGTCGTATCTCACATCAGAGCTACTGGAGTCCATCGAAACGCCAAATAACATGATATATGAGTAAGGATCGATTAGATACAGCACAGGAACAACGCTAATACGTGTTGTTTCGTTTAAAACTATTTCCAGCTCCTGCTGCGTCCAAAAACTTTGTATCTCACATCAGACTTACTGGAGTCCATCCAAACGTCAAATAGCATGATAGATAAGTAAGGATCGATTAGATACATCACAGTAACAACGCTAATGCGTGTTGTTTCGTTTAAAACTATTTCTAGCTTCAGCTGCGTCCGAGAACTTCGTATCTCACATCAAAGTTACTGGAGTCCATCGAAACGCCAAATAACATGATAGATGAGTACGGATCGATTAGATACATCACAGGAACAACGCTAATACGTGTTGTTTCGTTTAAAACTATTTCCAGCTTCTGCTGCGTCCGAAAACGTCGTATCACACATCAGAGCTACTGGAGTCCATCGAAACGCCAAATAACATGATATATGAGTAAGGATCGATTAGATACAGCACAGGAACAACGAAAATACGTGTTGTTTCGTTTCAAACTATTTCCAGCTCCTGCTGCGTCCAAAAACTTTGTATCTCACATCAGACTTACTGGAGTCCATCCAAACGTCAAATAACATGATAGATAAGTAAGGATAGATTAGATACATCACAGTAACAACGCTAATGCGTGTTGTTTCGTTTAAAACTATTTCCAGCTTCTGCTGCGTCCGAAAACGTCGTATCTCACATCAGAGCTACTGGAGTCCATCGAAACGCCAAATAACATGATATATGAGTAAGGATCGATTAGATACAGCACAGGAACAACGAAAATACGTGTTGTTTCGTTTCAAACTATTTCCAGCTTCTGCTGCGTCCAAAAACTTTGTATCTCACATCAGTGTTACTGGAGTCCATCCAAACGTCAAATAACATGATAGATGAGTAAGGATCGATTAGATGCATCACAGGAACAACGCTAATACGTGTTGTTTCGTTTAAAACTATTTCCAGCTTCTGCTGCGTCCGAGAACTTCGTATCTCACGTCAGGGTTACTGGAGTCCATCCAAACGTCAAATAACATGATAGATAAGTAAGGATCGATTAGATACATCACAAGAACAACGCTAATGCGTGTTGTTTCGTTTAAAACTATTTCCAGCTTCTGCTGCGTCCGAAAATTTCGTATCTCACATTAGCGTTACTGGAGTCCATCCAAGCGTCAAATAACATAGTAGCTAAGTAAGGATCGATTAGATACATCACAGGAACAACGCTAATACGTGTTGTTTCGTTCAAAACTATTTCCAGCTTCTGCTGCGTCCAAAAACTTTGTATCTCACATCAGAGTTACTGGAGTCCATCCAAACGTCAAATAACATGATAGATGAGTAAGGATCGATTAGATACATCACAGGAACAACGCTAATACGTGTTGTTTCGTTTAAAACTATTTCCAGCTTCTGCTGCGTCCGAAAATTTCGTATCTCACATTAGAGTTACTGGAGTCCATCCAAGCGTCAAATAACATAGTAGCTAAGTAAGGATCGATTAGATACATCACAGGAACAACGCTAATACGTGTTGTTTCGTTCAAAACTATTTCCAGCTTCTGCTGCGTCCGAAAATTTCGTATCTCACATTAGAGTTACTGGAGTCCATCGAAACGTCAAATAACATGATAGATGAGTAAGGATCGATTAGATACATCACAGGAACAACGTTAATACGTGTTGCTTCGTTTAAAACTATTTCCAGCTTCTGCTGCGTCCGAAAACGTTGTATCTCACATCAGAGCAACTGGAGTCCATCGAAACGCCAAATAACATGATAGATGAGTAAGGATCGATTAGATACATCACAGGAACAACGGTAATACGTGTTGTTTCGTTCAAAACTATTTCCAGCTTCTGCTGCGTCCAAAAACTTTGTATCTCACATCATAGTTACTGGAGTCCATCCAAACGTCAAATAACATGATAGATGAGTAAGGATCGATTAGATACATCACAGGAACAACGCTAATACGTGTTGTTTCGTTTAAAACTATTTCCAGCTTCTGCTGCGTCCGAGAACTTCGTATCTCACGTCAGGGTTACTGGAGTCCATCCAAACGTCAAATAACATGATAGATAAGTAAGGATCGATTAGATACATCACAGGAACAACACTAATGCGTGTTGTTTCGTTTAAAACTATTTCCAGCTTCTGCTGCGTCCGAAAATTTCGTATCTCACATTAGAGTTACTGGAGTCCATCGAAACGTCAAATAACATGATAGATGAGTAAGGATCGATTAGATACATCACAGGAACAACGCTAATACGTGTTGTTTCGTTTAAAACTATTTCCAGCTTCTGCTGCGTCCGAAAACGTCGTATCTCACATCAGAGCTACTGGAGTCCATCGAAACGCCAAACAACATGATATATGAGTAAGGATCGATTAGATACAGCACAGGAACAACGCTAATACGTGTTGTTTCGTTTAAAACTATTTCCAGCTCCTGCTGCGTCCAAAAACTTTGTATCTCACATCAGACTTACTGGAGTCCATCCAAACGTCAAATAACATGATAGATAAGTAAGGATCGATTAGATACATCACAGTAACAACGCTAATGCGTGTTGTTTCGTTTAAAACTATTTCCAGCTTCTGCTGCGTCCGAAAACGTCGTATCTCACATCAGAGCTACTGGAGTTCATCGAAACGCCAAATAACATGATATATGAGTAAGGATCGATTAGATACATCACAGAAACAACACTAATGCGTGTTGTTTCGTTTCAAAATATTTCCAGCTTCTGCTGCGTCCAGAAACTTTGTATCTCACATCAGAGTTACTGGAGTCCATCCAAACGTCAAATAACATGATAGATGAGTAAGGATCGATTAGATACATCACAGGAACAACGCTAATATGTGTTGTTTCGTTTAAAACTATTTCCAGTTTCTGCTGCGTCCGAGAACTTCGTATCTCACGTCAGGGTTACTGGAGTCCATCCAAACGTCAAATAACATGATAGATAAGTAAGGATCGATTAGATACATCACAGGAACAACGCTAATGCGTGTTGTTTCGCTTAAAACTATTTCCAGCTTTTGCTGCGTCCGAAAATTTTGTATCTCACATTAGAGTTACTGGAGTCCATCGAAACGTCAAATAACATGATAGATGAGTAAGGATCGATTAGATACATCACAGGAACAACGCTAATACGTGTTGTTTCGTTTAAAACTATTTCCAGCTTCTGCTGCGTCCGAAAACGTCGTATCTCACATCAGAGCTACTGGAGTCCATCGAGACGCCAAATAACATGATAGATGAGTAAGGATCGATTCGATACATCACAGGAACAACACTAATGCGTGTTGTTTCGTTTAAAACTATTTCCAGCTTCTGCTGCGTCCGAAAATTTCGTATCTCACATTAGAGTTACTGGAGTCCATCGAAACGTCAAATAACATGATAGATGAGTAAGGATCGATTAGATACATCACAGGAACAACGCTAATGCGTGTTGTTTCGTTTAAAACTATTTCTAGTTTCAGCTGCGTCCGAGAACTTCGTATCTCACATCAAAGTTACTGGAGTCCATCGAATCGCCAAATAACATGATAGATGAGTAAGGATCGATTAGATACATCACAGGAACAACGTTAATACGTGTTGTTTCGTTCAAAACTATTTCCAGCTTCTGCTGCGTCCAAAAACTTTGTATCTCACATCAGAGTTACTGGAGTCCATCCAAACGTCAAATAACATGATAGATGAGTAAGGATCGATTAGATACATCACAGGAACAACGCTAATACGTGTTGTTTCGTTTAAAATTATTTCCAGCTTCTGCTGCGTCCGAGAACTTCGTATATCACGTCAGGGTTACTGGAGTCCATCCAAACGTCAAATAACATGATAGATAAGTAAGGATCGATTAGATACATCACAGGAACAACGCTAATGCGTGTTGTTTCGTTTAAAACTATTTCCAGCTTCTGCTGCGTCCGAAAACGTCGTATCTCACATCAGAGCTACTGGAGTCCATCGAAACGCCAAATAACATGATAGATGCGTAAGGATCGATTAGATACATCACAGGAACAACGCTAATACGTGTTGTTTCGTTCTAAACTATTTCCAGCTTCTGCTGCGTCCAAAAACTTTGTATCTCACATCAGAGTTACTGGATTCCATCGAAACGCCAAATAACATGATAGATGAGTAAGGATCGATTAGATACATCACAGGAACAACGCTAATGCGTGTTGTTTCGTTTAAAACTATTTCCAGCTTCTGCTGCGTCCGAAAATTTCGTGTCTCACATTAGAGTTACTGGAGTCCATCGAAACGTCAAATAACATGATAGATGAGTAAGGATCGATTAGATACATAACAGGAACAACGCTAATGCGTGTTGTTTCGTTTAAAACTATTTCTAGCTTCAGCTGCGTCCGAGAACTTCGTATCTCACATCTAAGTTACTGGAGTATATCGAAACGCCAAATAACATGATAGATGAGTAAGGAGCGATTAGATACATCACAGGAACAACACTAATGCGCGTTGTTTCCTTTAAAACTATTTCCAGGTTCTGCTGAGTCCGAGAACTTCGTATCTCACGTCAGGGTTACTGGAGTCCATCAAAACGTCAAATAACATGATAGATAAGTAAGGATCGATTAGATACATCACAGGAACAACGCTAATGCGTGTTGTTTCGTTTAAAACTATTTCCAGCTTCTGCTGCGTCCGAAAATTTCGTATCTCACATTAGAGTTACTGGAGTCCATCGAAACGTCAAATAACATGATAGATGAGTAAGGATCGATTAGATACATCACAGGAACAACGCTAATACGTGTTGTTTCGTTTAAAACTATTTCCAGCTTCTGCTGCGTCCGAAAACGTCGTATCTCACATCAGAGCTACTGGAGTCCATCGAAACGCCAAATAACATGATAGATGAGTAAGGATCGATTAGATACATCACAGGAACAACGCTAATACGTGTTGTTTCGTTCAAAACTATTTCCAGCTTCTGCTGCGTCCGAGAACTTCGTATCTCACGTCAGGGTTACTGGAGTCCATCCAAACGTCAAATAACATGATAGATAAGTAAGGATCGACTAGATACATCACAGGAACAACGCTAATGCGTGTTGTTTCGTTTAAAACTATTTCCAGCTTCTGCTGCGTCCGAAAATTTCGTATCTCACATTAGAGTTACTGGAGTCCATCGAAACGTCAAATAACATGATATATGAGTAAGGATCGATTAGATACAGCACAGCAACAACGAAAATACGTGTTGTTTCGTTTCAAACTATTTCCAGCTTCTGCTGCGTCCAAAAACTTTGTATCTCACATCAGTGTTACTGGAGTCCATCCAAACGTCAAATAACATGATAGATGAGTAAGGATCGATTAGATACATCACAGGAACAACGCTAATACGTGTTGTTTCGTTTAAAACTATTTCCAGCTTCTGCTGCGTCCGAAAACGTCGTATCTCACATCAGAGCTACTGGAGTCCATCGAAACGCCAAACAACATGATATATGAGTAAGGATCGATTAGATACATCACAGGAACAACGCTAATGCGTGTTGTTTCGTTCAAAACTATTTCCAGCTTCTGCTGCGTCCAAAAACTTTGTATCTCACATCATAGTTACTGGAGTCCATCCAAACGTCAAATAACATGATAGATGAGTAAGGATCGATTAGATACATCACAGGAACAACGCTAATACGTGTTGTTTCGTTTAAAACTATTTCCAGCTTCTGCTGCGTCCGAAAACGTCGTATCTCACATCAGAGCTACTGGAGTCCATCGAAACGCCAAACAACATGATATATGAGTAAGGATCGATTAGATACATCACAGGAACAACGCTAATGCGTGTTGTTTCGTTTAAAACTATTTCCAGCTTCTGCTGCGTCCGAAAACGTCGTATCTCACATCAGAGCTACTGGAGTCCATCGAAACGCCAAATAACATGATATATGAGTAAGAATCGATTAGATACAGCACTGGAACAACGAAAATACGTGTTGTTTCGTTTCAAACTATTTCCAGCTTCTGCTGCGTCCAAAAACTTTGTATCTCACATCAGTGTTACTGGAGTCCATCCAAACGTCAAATAACATGATAGATGAGTAAGGATCGATTAGATGCATCACAGGAACAACGCTAATACGTGTTGTTTCGTTTAAAACTATTTCCAGCTTCTGCTGCGTCCGAGAACTTCGTATCTCACGTCAGGGTTACTGGAGTCCATCCAAACGTCAAATAACATGATAGATAAGTAAGGATCGATTAGATACATCACAAGAACAACGCTAATGCGTGTTGTTTCGTTTAAAACTATTTCCAGCTTCTGCTGCGTCCGAAAATTTCGTATCTCACATTAGCGTTACTGGAGTCCATCCAAGCGTCAAATAACATAGTTGCTAAGTAAGGATCGATTAGATACATCACAGGAACAACGCTAATACGTGTTGTTTCGTTTAAAACTATTTCCAGCTTCTGCTGCGTCCGAAAATTTCGTATCTCACATTAGAGTTACTGGAGTCCATCCAAGCGTCAAATAACATAGTAGCTAAGTAAGGATCGATTAGATACATCACAGGAACAACGCTAATACATGTTGTTTCGTTCAAAACTATTTCCAGCTTCTGCTGCGTCCAAAAACTTTGTATATCACATCAGAGTTACTGGAGTCCATCCAAACGTCAAATAACATGATAGATGAGTAAGGATCGATTAGATACATCACAGGAACAACGCTAATACGTGTTGTTTCGTTTAAAATTGTTTCCAGCTTCTGTTGCGTCCGAGAACTTCGTATCTCACGTCAGGGTTACTGGAGTCTATCCAAACGTCAAATAACATGATAGATAAGTAAGGATCGATTAGATACATCACAGGAACAACGCTAATGCGTGTTGTTTCGTTTAAAACTATTTCCAGCTTCTGCTGCGTCCGAAAATTTCGTATCTCACATTAGAGTTACTGGAGTCCATCGAAACGTCAAATAACATGATAGATGAGTAAGGATCGATTAGATACATCACAGGAACAACGTTAATACGTGTTGCTTCGTTTAAAACTATTTCCAGCTTCTGCTGCGTCCGAAAACGTCGTATCTCACATCAGAGCAACTGGAGTCCATCGAAACGCCAAATAACATGATAGATGAGTAAGGATCGATTAGATACATCACAGGAACAACGCTAATACGTGTTGTTTCGTTCAAAACTATTTCCAGCTTCTGCTGCGTCCAAAAACTTTGTATCTCACATCATAGTTACTGGAGTCCATCCAAACGTCAAATAACATGATAGATGAGTAAGGATCGATTAGATACATCACAGGAACAACGCTAATACGTGTTGTCTCGTTTAAAACTCTTTCCAGCTTCTGCTGCGTCCGAAAACTTCGTATCTCACGTCAGGGTTACTGGAGTCCATCCAAACGTCAAATAACATGATAGATAAGTAAGGATCGATTAGATACATCACAGGAACAACACTAATGCGTGCTGTTTCGTTTAAAACTATTTCCAGCTTCTGCTGCGTCCGAAAATTTCGTATCTCACATTAGAGTTACTGGAGTCCATCGAAACGTCAAATAACATGATAGATGAGTAAGGATCGATTAGATACATCACAGGAACAACGCTAATACGTGTTGTTTCGTTTAAAACTATTTCCAGCTTCTGCTGCGTCCGAAAACGTCGTATCTCACATCAGAGCTACTGGAGTCCATCGAAACGCCAAACAACATGATATATGAGTAAGGATCGATTAGATACAGCACAGGAACAACGCTAATACGTGTTGTTTCGTTTAAAACTATTTCCAGCTCCTGCTGCGTCCAAAAACTTTGTATCTCACATCAGACTTACTGGAGTCCATCCAAACGTCAAATAACATGATAGATAAGTAAGGATCGATTAGATACATCACAGTAACAACGCTAATGCGTGTTGTTTCGTTTAAAACTATTTCCAGCTTCTGCTGCGTCCGAAAACGTCGTATCTCACATCAGAGCTACTGGAGTCCATCGAAACGCCAAATAACATGATATATGAGTAAGGATCGATTAGATACATCACAGGAACAACACTAATGCGTGTTGTTTCGTTTCAAACTATTTCCAGCTTCTGCTGCGTCCAGAAACTTTGTATCTCACATCAGAGTTACTGGAGTCCATCCAAACGTCAAATAACATGATAGATGAGTAAGGATCGATTAGATACATCACAGGAACAACGCTAATACGTGTTGTTTCGTTTAAAACTATTTCCAGCTTCTGCTGCGTCCGAGAACTTCGTATCTCACGTCAGGGTTACTGGAGTCCATCCAAACGTCAAATAACATGATAGATAAGTAAGGATCGATTAGATACATCACAGGAACAACACTAATGCGTGTTGTTTCGTTTAAAACTATTTCCAGCTTCTGCTGCGTCCGAAAATTTCGTATCTCACATTAGAGTTACTGGAGTATATCGAAACGTCAAATAACATGATAGATGAGTAAGGATCGATTAGATACATCACAGGAACAACGCTAATGCGTGTTGTTTCGTTTAAAACTATTTCTAGCTTCAGCTGCGTCCGAGAACTTCGTATCTCACATCAAAGTTACTGGAGTCCATCGAATCGCCAAATAACATGATAGATGAGTAAGGATCGATTAGATACATCACAGGAACAACGTTAATACGTGTTGTTTCGTTCAAAACTATTTCCAGCTTCTGCTGCGTCCAAAAACTTTGTATCTCACATCAGAGTTACTGGAGTCCATCCAAACGTCAAATAACATGATAGATGAGTAAGGATCGATTAGATACATCACAGGAACAACGCTAATACGTGTTGTTTCGTTTAAAATTATTTCCAGCTTCTGCTGCGTCCGAGAACTTCGTATATCACGTCAGGGTTACTGGAGTCCATCCAAACGTCAAATAACATGATAGATAAGTAAGGATCGATTAGATACATCACAGGAACAACGCTAATGCGTGTTGTTTCGTTTAAAACTATTTCCAGCTTCTGCTGCGTCCGAAAACGTCGTATCTCACATCAGAGCTACTGGAGTCCATCGAAACGCCAAATAACATGATAGATGAGTAAGGATCGATTAGATACATCACAGGAACAACGCTAATACGTGTTGTTTCGTTCTAAACTATTTCCAGCTTCTGCTGCGTCCAAAAACTTTGTATCTCACATCAGAGTTACTGGATTCCATCGAAACGCCAAATAACATGATAGATGAGTAAGGATCGATTAGATACATCACAGGAACAACGCTAATGCGTGTTGTTTCGTTTAAAACTATTTCCAGCTTCTGCTGCGACCGAAAATTTCGTTTCTCACATTAGAGTTACTGGAGTCCATCGAAACGTCAAATAACATGATAGATGAGTAAGGATCGATTAGATACATCACAGGAACAACGCTAATGCGTGTTGTTTCGTTTAAAACTATTTCTAGCTTCAGCTGCGTCCGAGAACTTCGTATCTCACATCTAAGTTACTGGAGTATATCGAAACGCCAAATAACATGATAGATGAGTAAGGAGCGATTAGATACATCACAGGAACAACACTAATGCGCGTTGTTTCCTTTAAAACTATTTCCAGGTTCTGCTGAGTCCGAGAACTTCGTATCTCACGTCAGGGTTACTGGAGTGCATCAAAACGTCAAATAACATGATAGATAAGTAAGGATCGATTAGATACATCACAGGAACAACGCTAATGCGTGTTGTTTCGTTTAAAACTATTTCCAGCTTCTGCTGCGTCCGAAAATTTCGTATCTCACATTAGAGTTACTGGAGTCCATCGAAACGTCAAATAACATGATAGATGAGTAAGGATCGATTAGATACATCACAGGAACAACGCTAATACGTGTTGTTTCGTTTAAAACTATTTCCAGCTTCTGCTGCGTCCGAAAACGTCGTATCTCACATCAGAGCTACTGGAGTCCATCGAAACGCCAAATAACATGATAGATGAGTAAGGATCGATTAGATACATCACAGGAACAACACTAATGCGCGTTGTTTCCTTTAAAACTATTTCCAGGTTCTGCTGAGTCCGAGAACTTCGTATCTCACATCTAAGTTACTGGAGTATATCGAAACGCCAAATAACAATGTTAGATAAGTAAGGATCGTTTAGATACATCACAGGAACAACGCTAATACGTGTTGTTTCATTTAAAACTATTTCCAGCTTCAGCTGCGTCCGAGAACTTCGTATCTCACATCAAAGTTACTGGAGTCCATCGAAACGCCAAACAACATGATATATGAGTAAGGATCGATTAGATACAGCACAGGAACAACGCTAATACGTGTTGTTTCGTTTAAAACTATTTCCAGCTCCTGCTGCGTCCAAGAACTTTGTATCTCACATCAGACTTACTGGAGTCCATCCAAACGTCAAATAACATGTTAGATAGGTAAGGATCGTTTAGATACATCACAGGAACAACGCTAATACGTGTTGTTTCATTTAAAACTATTTCCAGCTTCAGCTGCGTCCGAGAACTTGGTATCTCCCATCAAAGTTACTGGAGTCCATCGAAACGCCAAATAACATGATAGATGAGTAAGGATCGATTAGATACATCACAGGAACAACGCTAATGCGTGTTGTTTCGGTTAAAACTATTTCCAGGTTCTGCTGCGTCCGAAAATTTCGTATCTCACATCAAAGTTACTGGAGTCCATCGAAACGCCAAATAACATGATAGATGAGTAAGGATCGATTAGATACATCACAGGAACAACGCTAAAGCGTGTTGTTTCGTTTAAAACTATTTCCAGGTTCTGCTGCGTCCGAGAACTTCGTATCTCACGTCAGGGTTACTGGAGTCCATCCAAACGTCAAATAACATGATAGATAAGTAAGGATCGATTAGATACTTCACAGGAACAACGCTAATGCGTGTTGTTTCGTTTAAAACTGTTTCCAGCTTCAGCTGCGTCCGAGAACTTCTTATCTCACATCAATGTTACTGGAGTCCATCGAAACGCCAAATAACATGATAGATGAGTAAGGGTCGATTAGATACATCACAGGAACAACGCTAATGCGTGTTGTTTCGTTTAAAACTATTTCCAGCTTCTGCTGCGTCCGAAAATTTCGTATCTCACATTAGAGTTACTGGAGTCCATCGATACGTCAAATAACATGATAGATGAGTAAGGATCGATTAGATACATCACAGGAACAACGCTAATACGTGTTGTTTCGTTTAAAACTATTTCCAGCTTCTGCTGCGTCCGAAAACTTCGTATCTCACATCAGAGCTACTGGAGTCCATCGAAACGCCAAATAACATGATAGATGAGTAACGATCTATTAGATACATCACAGGAACAACGCTAATACGTGTTGTTTCGTTCAAAACTATTTCCAGCTTCTGCTGCGTCCAAAAACTTTGTATCTCACATCAGAGTTACTGGAGTCCATCCAAACGTCAAATAACATGATAGATGAGTATGGATCGATTAGATACATCACAGGAACAACGCTAATACGTGTTGTTTCGTTTAAAACTATTTCCAGCTTCTGCTGCGTCCGAAAACGTCGTATCTCACATCAGAGCTACTGGAGTCCATCGAAACGCCAAATAACATGATAGATGAGTAACGATCGATTAGATACATCACAGGAACAACGCTAATACGTGTTGTTTCGTTCAAAACTATTTCCAGCTTCTGCTGCGTCCAAAAACTTTTTATCTCACATCAGAGTTACTGGAGTCCATCCAAACGTCAAATAACATGATAGATGAGTAAGGATCGATTAGATACATCACAGGAACAACGCTAATACGTGTTGTTTCGTTTAAAACTATTTCCAGCTTCTGCTGCGTCCGAGAACTTCGTATCTCACGTCAGGGTTACTGGAGTCCATCCAAACGTCAAATAACATGATAGATAAGTAAGGATCGATTAGATACATCACAGGAACAACGCTAATGCGTGTTGTTTCGTTTAAAACTATTTCCAGCTTCTGCTGCGTCCGAGAACTTCGTATCTCACGTCAGGGTTACTGGAGCCCATCCAAACGTCAAATAACATGATAGATAAGTAAGGATCGATTAGATACATCACAGGAACAACGCTAATGCGTGTTGTTTCGTTTAAAACTATTTCCAGCTTCTGCTGTGTCAGAAAATTTCGTATCTCACATTAGAGTTACTGGAGTCCATCCAAACGTCAAATACCATGTTAGATAAGTAAGGATCGTTTAGATACATCACAGGAACAACGCTAATACGTGTTGTTTCACTTAAAACTATTTCCAGCTCCTGCTGCGTCCAAGAACTTTGTATCTCACATCAGACTTACTGGAGTCCATCCAAACGTCAAATAACATGTTAGATAAGTAAGGATCGTTTAGATACATCACAGGAACAACGCTAATACGTGTTGTTTCATTTAAAACTATTTCCAGCTTCAGCTGCGTCCGAGAACTTCGTATCTCACATCAAAGTTACTGGAGTCCATCGAAACGCCAAATAACATGATAGATGAGTAAGGATCGATTAGATACATCACAGGAACAACGCTAATGCGTGTTGTTTCGTTTAAAACTATTTCCAGCTTCAGCTGGGTCCGAGAACTTCGTATCTCACATCAAAGTTACTGGAGTCCATCGAAACGCCAAATAACATGATAGATGAGTAAGGATCGATTAGATACATCACAGGAACAACGCTAATGCGTGTTGTTTCGTTTAAAACTATTTCCAGCTTCTGCTGCGTCCGAAAATTTCGTGTCTCACATTAGAGTTACTGGAGTCCATCGAAACGTCAAATAACATGATAGATGAGTAAGGATCGATTAGATACATAACAGGAACAACGCTAATGCGTGTTGTTTCGTTTAAAACTATTTCTAGCTTCAGCTGCGTCCGAGAACTTCGTATCTCACATCTAAGTTACTGGAGTATATCGAAACGCCAAATAACATGATAGATGAGTAAGGAGCGATTAGATACATCACAGGAACAACACTAATGCGCGTTGTTTCCTTTAAAACTATTTCCAGGTTCTGCTGAGTCCGAGAACTTCGTATCTCACGTCAGGGTTACTGGAGTCCATCAAAACGTCAAATAACATGATAGATAAGTAAGGATCGATTAGATACATCACAGGAACAACGCTAATGCGTGTTGTTTCGTTTAAAACTATTTCCAGCTTCTGCTGCGTCCGAAAATTTCGTATCTCACATTAGAGTTACTGGAGTCCATCGAAACGTCAAATAACATGATAGATGAGTAAGGATCGATTAGATACATCACAGGAACAACGCTAATACGTGTTGTTTCGTTTAAAACTATTTCCAGCTTCTGCTGCGTCCGAGAACTTCGTATCTCACGTCAGGGTTACTGGAGTCCATCCAAACGTCAAATAACATGATAGATAAGTACGGATCGACTAGATACATCACAGGAACAACGCTAATGCGTGTTGTTTCGTTTAAAACTATTTCCAGCTTCTGCTGCGTCCGAAAACGTCGTATCTCACATCAGAGCTACTGGAGTCCATCGAAACGCCAAATAACATGATATATGAGTAAGAATCGATTAGATACAGCACTGGAACAACGAAAATACGTGTTGTTTCGTTTCAAACTATTTCCAGCTTCTGCTGCGTCCAAAAACTTTGTATCTCACATCAGTGTTACTGGAGTCCATCCAAACGTCAAATAACATGATAGATGAGTAAGGATCGATTAGATGCATCACAGGAACAACGCTAATACGTGTTGTTTCGTTTAAAACTATTTCCAGCTTCTGCTGCGTCCGAGAACTTCGTATCTCACGTCAGGGTTACTGGAGTCCATCCAAACGTCAAATAACATGATAGATAAGTAAGGATCGATTAGATACATCACAAGAACAACGCTAATGCGTGTTGTTTCGTTTAAAACTATTTCCAGCTTCTGCTGCGTCCGAAAATTTCGTATCTCACATTAGCGTTACTGGAGTCCATCCAAGCGTCAAATAACATAGTAGCTAAGTAAGGATCGATTAGATACATCACAGGAACAACGCTAATACGTGTTGTTTCGTTCAAAACTATTTCCAGCTTCTGCTGCGTCCAAAAACTTTGTATCTCACATCAGAGTTACTGGAGTCCATCCAAACGTCAAATAACATGATAGATGAGTAAGGATCGATTAGATACATCACAGGAACAACGCTAATACGTGTTGTTTCGTTTAAAACTATTTCCAGCTTCTGCTGCGTCCGAAAATTTCGTATCTCACATTAGAGTTACTGGAGTCCATCCAAGCGTCAAATAACATAGTAGCTAAGTAAGGATCGATTAGATACATCACAGGAACAACGCTAATACATGTTGTTTCGTTCAAAACTATTTCCAGCTTCTGCTGCGTCCAAAAACTTTGTATATCACATCAGAGTTACTGGAGTCCATCCAAACGTCAAATAACATGATAGATGAGTAAGGATCGATTAGATACATCACAGGAACAACGCTAATACGTGTTGTTTCGTTTAAAATTGTTTCCAGCTTCTGTTGCGTCCGAGAACTTCGTATCTCACGTCAGGGTTACTGGAGTCTATCCAAACGTCAAATAACATGATAGATAAGTAAGGATCGATTAGATACATCACAGGAACAACGCTAATGCGTGTTGTTTCGTTTAAAACTATTTCCAGCTTCTGCTGCGTCCGAAAATTTCGTATCTCACATTAGAGTTACTGGAGTCCATCGAAACGTCAAATAACATGATAGATGAGTAAGGATCGATTAGATACATCACAGGAACAACGTTAATACGTGTTGCTTCGTTTAAAACTATTTCCAGCTTCTGCTGCGTCCGAAAACGTCGTATCTCACATCAGAGCAACTGGAGTCCATCGAAACGCCAAATAACATGATAGATGAGTAAAAATCGATTAGATACATCACAGGAACAACGCTAATACGTGTTGTTTCGTTCAAAACTATTTCCAGCTTCTGCTGCGTCCAAAAACTTTGTATCTCACATCATAGTTACTGGAGTCCATCCAAACGTCAAATAACATGATAGATGAGTAAGGATCGATTAGATACATCACAGGAACAACGCTAATACGTGTTGTCTCGTTTTAAACTCTTTCCAGCTTCTGCTGCGTCCGAAAACTTCGTATCTCACGTCAGGGTTACTGGAGTCCATCCAAACGTCAAATAACATGATAGATAAGTAAGGATCGATTAGATACATCACAGGAACAACACTAATGCGTGCTGTTTCGTTTAAAACTATTTCCAGCTTCTGCTGCGTCCGAAAATTTCGTATCTCACATTAGAGTTACTGGAGTCCATCGAAACGTCAAATAACATGATAGATGAGTAAGGATCGATTAGATACATCACAGGAACAACGCTAATACGTGTTGTTTCGTTTAAAACTATTTCCAGCTTCTGCTGCGTCCGAAAACGTCGTATCTCACATCAGAGCTACTGGAGTCCATCGAAACGCCAAACAACATGATATATGAGTAAGGATCGATTAGATACATCACAGGAACAACGCTAATGCGTGTTGTTTCGTTCAAAACTATTTCCAGCTTCTGCTGCGTCCAAAAACTTTGTATCTCACATCATAGTTACTGGAGTCCATCCAAACGTCAAATAACATGATAGATGAGTAAGGATCGATTAGATACATCACAGGAACAACGCTAATACGTGTTGTTTCGTTTAAAACTATTTCCAGCTTCTGCTGCGTCCGAGAACTTCGTATCTCACGTCAGGGTTACTGGAGTCCATCCAAACGTCAAATAACATGATAGATAAGTAAGGATCGATTAGATACATCACAAGAACAACGCTAATGCGTGTTGTTTCGTTTAAAACTATTTCCAGCTTCTGCTGCGTCCGAAAATTTCGTATCTCACATTAGCGTTACTGGAGTCCATCCAAGCGTCAAATAACATAGTAGCTAAGTAAGGATCGATTAGATACATCACAGGAACAACGCTAATACGTGTTGTTTCGTTCAAAACTATTTCCAGCTTCTGCTGCGTCCAAAAACTTTGTATCTCACATCAGAGTTACTGGAGTCCATCCAAACGTCAAATAACATGATAGATGTGTAAGGATCGATTAGATACATCACAGGAACAACGCTAATACGTGTTGTTTCGTTTAAAACTATTTCCAGCTTCTGCTGCGTCCGAAAATTTCGTATCTCACATTAGAGTTACTGGAGTCCATCCAAGCGTCAAATAACATAGTAGCTAAGTAAGGATCGATTAGATACATCACAGGAACAACGCTAATACATGTTGTTTCGTTCAAAACTATTTCCAGCTTCTGCTGCGTCCAAAAACTTTGTATATCACATCAGAGTTACTGGAGTCCATCCAAACGTCAAATAACATGATAGATGAGTAAGGATCGATTAGATACATCACAGGAACAACGCTAATACGTGTTGTTTCGTTTAAAATTGTTTCCAGCTTCTGTTGCGTCCGAGAACTTCGTATCTCACGTCAGGGTTACTGGAGTCTATCCAAACGTCAAATAACATGATAGATAAGTAAGGATCGATTAGATACATCACAGGAACAACGCTAATGCGTGTTGTTTCGTTTAAAACTATTTCCAGCTTCTGCTGCGTCCGAAAATTTCGTATCTCACATTAGAGTTACTGGAGTCCATCGAAACGTCAAATAACATGATAGATGAGTAAGGATCGATTAGATACATCACAGGAACAACGTTAATACGTGTTGCTTCGTTTAAAACTATTTCCAGCTTCTGCTGCGTCCGAAAACGTCGTATCTCACATCAGAGCAACTGGAGTCCATCGAAACGCCAAATAACATGATAGATGAGTAAGGATCGATTAGATACATCACAGGAACAACGCTAATACGTGTTGTTTCGTTCAAAACTATTTCCAGCTTCTGCTGCGTCCAAAAACTTTGTATCTCACATCATAGTTACTGGAGTCCATCCAAACGTCAAATAACATGATAGATGAGTAAGGATCGATTAGATACATCACAGGAACAACGCTAATACGTGTTGTCTCGTTTAAAACTCTTTCCAGCTTCTGCTGCGTCCGAAAACTTCGTATCTCACGTCAGGGTTACTGGAGTCCATCCAAACGTCAAATAACATGATAGATAAGTAAGGATCGATTAGATACATCACAGGAACAACACTAATGCGTGCTGTTTCGTTTAAAACTATTTCCAGCTTCTGCTGCGTCCGAAAATTTCGTATCTCACATTAGAGTTACTGGAGTCCATCGAAACGTCAAATAACATGATAGATGAGTAAGGATCGATTAGATACATCACAGGAACAACGCTAATACGTGTTGTTTCGTTTAAAACTATTTCCAGCTTCTGCTGCGTCCGAAAACGTCGTATCTCACATCAGAGCTACTGGAGTCCATCGAAACGCCAAACAACATGATATATGAGTAAGGATCGATTAGATACATCACAGGAACAACGCTAATGCGTGTTGTTTCGTTCAAAACTATTTCCAGCTTCTGCTGCGTCCAAAAACTTTGTATCTCACATCATAGTTACTGGAGTCCATCCAAACGTCAAATAACATGATAGATGAGTAAGGATCGATTAGATACATCACAGGAACAACGCTAATACGTGTTGTTTCGTTTAAAACTATTTCCAGCTTCTGCTGAGTCCGAGAACTTCGTATCTCACGTCAGGGTTACTGGAGTCCATCCAAACGTCAAATAACATGATAGATAAGTAAGGATCGATTAGATACATCACAGGAACAACACTAATGCGTGTTGTTTCGTTTAAAACTATTTCCAGCTTCTGCTGCGTCCGAAAATTTCGTATCTCACATTAGAGTTACTGGAGTCCATCGAAACGTCAAATAACATGATAGATGAGTAAGGATCGATTAGATACATCACAGGAACAACGCTAATACGTGTTGTTTCGTTTAAAACTATTTCCAGCTTCTGCTGCGTCCGAAAACGTCGTATCTCACATCAGAGCTACTGGAGTCCATCGAAACGCCAAACAACATGATATATGAGTAAGGATCGATTAAATACAGCACAGGAACAACGCTAATACGTGTTGTTTCGTTTAAAACTATTTCCAGCTCCTGCTGCGTCCAAAAACTTTGTATCTCACATCAGACTTACTGGAGTCCATCCAAACGTCAAATAACATGATAGATAAGTAAGGATCGATTAGATACATCACAGTAACAACGCTAATGCGTGTTGTTTCGTTTAAAACTATTTCCAGCTTCTGCTGCGTCCGAAAACGTCGTATCTCACATCAGAGCTACTGGAGTCCATCGAAACGCCAAATAACATGATATATGAGTAAGGATCGATTAGATACATCACAGGAACAACACTAATGCGTGTTGTTTCGTTTCAAACTATTTCCAGCTTCTGCTGCGTCCAGAAACTTTGTATCTCACATCAGAGTTACTGGAGTCCATCCAAACGTCAAATAACATGATAGATGAGTAAGGATCGATTAGATACATCACAGGAACAACGCTAATACGTGTTGTTTCGTTTAAAACTATTTCCAGCTTCTGCTGCGTCCGAGAACTTCGTATCTCACGTCAGGGTTACTGGAGTCCATCCAAACGTCAAATAACATGATAGATAAGTAAGGATCGATTAGATACATCACAGGAACAACACTAATGCGTGTTGTTTCGTTTAAAACTATTTCCAGCTTCTGCTGCGTCCGAAAATTTCGTATCTCACATTAGAGTTACTGGAGTATATCGAAACGTCAAATAACATGATAGATGAGTAAGGATCGATTAGATACATCACAGGAACAACGCTAATGCGTGTTGTTTCGTTTAAAACTATTTCTAGCTTCAGCTGCGTCCGAGAACTTCGTATCTCACATCAAAGTTACTGGAGTCCATCGAATCGCCAAATAACATGATAGATGAGTAAGGATCGATTAGATACATCACAGGAACAACGTTAATACGTGTTGTTTCGTTCAAAACTATTTCCAGCTTCTGCTGCGTCCAAAAACTTTGTATCTCACATCAGAGTTACTGGAGTCCATCCAAACGTCAAATAACATGATAGATGAGTAAGGATCGATTAGATACATCACAGGAACAACGCTAATACGTGTTGTTTCGTTTAAAATTATTTCCAGCTTCTGCTGCGTCCGAGAACTTCGTATATCACGTCAGGGTTACTGGAGTCCATCCAAACGTCAAATAACATGATAGATAAGTAAGGATCGATTAGATACATCACAGGAACAACGCTAATGCGTGTTGTTTCGTTTAAAACTATTTCCAGCTTCTGCTGCGTCCGAAAATTTCGTATCTCACATTAGAGTTACTGGAGTCCATCGAAACGTCAAATAACATGATAGATGAGTAAGGATCGATTAGATACATCACAGGAACAACGCTAATACGTGTTGTTTCGTTTAAAACTATTTCCAGCTTCTGCTGCGTCCGAAAACGTCGTATCTCACATCAGAGCTACTGGAGTCCATCGAAACGCCAAACAACATGATATATGAGTAAGGATCGATTAGATACAGCACAGGAACAACGCTAATACGTGTTGTTTCGTTTAAAACTATTTCCAGCTCCTGCTGCGTCCAAAAACTTTGTATCTCACATCAGACTTACTGGAGTCCATCCAAACGTCAAATAACATGATAGATAAGTAAGGATCGATTAGATACATCACAGTAACAACGCTAATGCGTGTTGTTTCGTTTAAAACTATTTCCAGCTTCTGCTGCGTCCGAAAACGTCGTATCTCACATCAGAGCTACTGGAGTCCATCGAAACGCCAAATAACATGATATATGAGTAAGGATCGATTAGATACATCACAGGAACAACACTAATGCGTGTTGTTTCGTTTCAAACTATTTCCAGCTTCTGCTGCGTCCAGAAACTTTGTATCTCACATCAGAGTTACTGGAGTCCATCCAAACGTCAAATAACATGATAGATGAGTAAGGATCGATTAGATACATCACAGGAACAACGCTAATACGTGTTGTTTCGTTTAAAACTATTTCCAGCTTCTGCTGCGTCCGAGAACTTCGTATCTCACGTCAGGGTTACTGGAGTCCATCCAAACGTCAAATAACATGATAGATAAGTAAGGATCGATTAGATACATCACAGGAACAACACTAATGCGTGTTGTTTCGTTTAAAACTATTTCCAGCTTCTGCTGCGTCCGAAAATTTCGTATCTCACATTAGAGTTACTGGAGTATATCGAAACGTCAAATAACATGATAGATGAGTAAGGATCGATTAGATACATCACAGGAACAACGCTAATGCGTGTTGTTTCGTTTAAAACTATTTCTAGCTTCAGCTGCGTCCGAGAACTTCGTATCTCACATCAAAGTTACTGGAGTCCATCGAATCGCCAAATAACATGATAGATGAGTAAGGATCGATTAGATACATCACAGGAACAACGTTAATACGTGTTGTTTCGTTCAAAACTATTTCCAGCTTCTGCTGCGTCCAAAAACTTTGTATCTCACATCAGAGTTACTGGAGTCCATCCAAACGTCAAATAACATGATAGATGAGTAAGGATCGATTAGATACATCACAGGAACAACGCTAATACGTGTTGTTTCGTTTAAAATTATTTCCAGCTTCTGCTGCGTCCGAGAACTTCGTATATCACGTCAGGGTTACTGGAGTCCATCCAAACGTCAAATAACATGATAGATAAGTAAGGATCGATTAGATACATCACAGGAACAACGCTAATGCGTGTTGTTTCGTTTAAAACTATTTCCAGCTTCTGCTGCGTCCGAAAACGTCGTATCTCACATCAGAGCTACTGGAGTCCATCGAAACGCCAAATAACATGATAGATGAGTAAGGATCGATTAGATACATCACAGGAACAACGCTAATACGTGTTGTTTCGTTCTAAACTATTTCCAGCTTCTGCTGCGTCCAAAAACTTTGTATCTCACATCAGAGTTACTGGATTCCATCGAAACGCCAAATAACATGATAGATGAGTAAGGATCAATTAGATACATCACAGGAACAACGCTAATGCGTGTTGTTTCGTTTAAAACTATTTCCAGCTTCTGCTGCGACCGAAAATTTCGTTTCTCACATTAGAGTTACTGGAGTCCATCGAAACGTCAAATAACATGATAGATGAGTAAGGATCGATTAGATACATCACAGGAACAACGCTAATGCGTGTTGTTTCGTTTAAAACTATTTCTAGCTTCAGCTGCGTCCGAGAACTTCGTATCTCACATCTAAGTTACTGGAGTATATCGAAACGCCAAATAACATGATAGATGAGTAAGGAGCGATTAGATACATCACAGGAACAACACTAATGCGCGTTGTTTCCTTTAAAACTATTTCCAGGTTCTGCTGAGTCCGAGAACTTCGTATCTCACGTCAGGGTTACTGGAGTCCATCAAAACGTCAAATAACATGATAGATGAGTAAGGATCGATTAGATACATCACAGGAACAACGCTAATACGTGTTGTTTCGTTTAAAACTATTTCCAGCTTCTGCTGCGTCCGAAAACGTCGTATCTCACATCAGAGCTACTGGAGTCCATCGAAACGCCAAATAACATGATAGATGAGTAAGGATCGATTAGATACATCACAGGAACAACACTAATGCGCGTTGTTTCCTTTAAAACTATTTCCAGGTTCTGCTGAGTCCGAGAACTTCGTATCTCACATCTAAGTTACTGGAGTATATCGAAACGCCAAATAACAATGTTAGATAAGTAAGGATCGTTTAGATACATCACAGGAACAACGCTAATACGTGTTGTTTCATTTAAAACTATTTCCAGCTTCAGCTGCGTCCGAGAACTTCGTATCTCACATCAAAGTTACTGGAGTCCATCGAAACGCCAAATAACATGATATATGAGTAAGGATCGATTAGATACAGCACAGGAACAACGCTAATACGTGTTGTTTCGTTTAAAACTATTTCCAGCTCCTGCTGCGTCCAAGAACTTTGTATCTCACATCAGACTTACTGGAGTCCATCCAAACGTCAAATAACATGTTAGATAGGTAAGGATCGTTTAGATACATCACAGGAACAACGCTAATACGTGTTGTTTCATTTAAAACTATTTCCAGCTTCAGCTGCGTCCGAGAACTTGGTATCTCCCATCAAAGTTACTGGAGTCCATCGAAACGCCAAATAACATGATAGATGAGTAAGGATCGATTAGATACATCACAGGAACAACGCTAATGCGTGTTGTTTCGTTTAAAACTATTTCCAGGTTCTGCTGCGTCCGAAAATTTCGTATCTCACATCAAAGTTACTGGAGTCCATCGAAACGCCAAATAACATGATAGATGAGTAAGGATCGATTAGATACATCACAGGAACAACGCTAAAGCGTGTTGTTTCGTTTAAAACTATTTCCAGGTTCTGCTGCGTCCGAGAACTTCGTATCTCACGTCAGGGTTACTGGAGTCCATCCAAACGTCAAATAACATGATAGATAAGTAAGGATCGATTAGATACTTCACAGGAACAACGCTAATGCGTGTTGTTTCGTTTAAAACTGTTTCCAGCTTCAGCTGCGTCCGAGAACTTCTTATCTCACATCAATGTTACTGGAGTCCATCGAAACGCCAAATAACATGATAGATGAGTAAGGGTCGATTAGATACATCACAGGAACAACGCTAATGCGTGTTGTTTCGTTTAAAACTATTTCCAGCTTCTGCTGCGTCCGAAAATTTCGTATCTCACATTAGAGTTACTGGAGTCCATCGATACGTCAAATAACATGATAGATGAGTAAGGATCGATTAGATACATCACAGGAACAACGCTAATACGTGTTGTTTCGTTTAAAACTATTTCCAGCTTCTGCTGCGTCCGAAAACTTCGTATCTCACATCAGAGCTACTGGAGTCCATCGAAACGCCAAATAACATGATAGATGAGTAACGATCTATTAGATACATCACAGGAACAACGCTAATACGTGTTGTTTCGTTCAAAACTATTTCCAGCTTCTGCTGCGTCCAAAAACTTTGTATCTCACATCAGAGTTACTGGAGTCCATCCAAACGTCAAATAACATGATAGATGAGTATGGATCGATTAGATACATCACAGGAACAACGCTAATACGTGTTGTTTCGTTTAAAACTATTTCCAGCTTCTGCTGCGTCCGAAAACGTCGTATCTCACATCAGAGCTACTGGAGTCCATCGAAACGCCAAATAACATGATAGATGAGTAACGATCGATTAGATACATCACAGGAACAACGCTAATACGTGTTGTTTCGTTCAAAACTATTTCCAGCTTCTGCTGCGTCCAAAAACTTTTTATCTCACATCAGAGTTACTGGAGTCCATCCAAACGTCAAATAACATGATAGATGAGTAAGGATCGATTAGATACATCACAGGAACAACGCTAATACGTGTTGTTTCGTTTAAAACTATTTCCAGCTTCTGCTGCGTCCGAGAACTTCGTATCTCACGTCAGGGTTACTGGAGTCCATCCAAACGTCAAATAACATGATAGATAAGTAAGGATCAATTAGATACATCACAGGAACAACGCTAATGCGTGTTGTTTCGTTTAAAACTATTTCCAGCTTCTGCTGCGTCCGAGAACTTCGTATCTCACGTCAGGGTTACTGGAGCCCATCCAAACGTCAAATAACATGATAGATAAGTAAGGATCGATTAGATACATCACAGGAACAACGCTAATGCGTGTTGTTTCGTTTAAAACTATTTCCAGCTTCTGCTGCGTCCGAAAATTTCGTATCTCACATTAGAGTTACTGGAGTCCATCGAAACGTCAAATAACATAGTAGCTAAGTCAGGATCGATTAGATACATCACAGGAACAACGCTAATACGTGTTGTTTCGTTCAAAACTATTTCCAGCTTCTGCTGCGTCCAAAAACTTTTTATCTCACATCAGAGTTACTGGAGTCCATCCAAACGACAAATAACATGATAGATGAGTAAGGATCGATTAGATACATCACAGGAACAACGCTAATACGTGTTGTTTCGTTTAAAACTATTTCCAGCTTCTGCTGCGTCCGAGAACTTCGTATCTCCCATCAAAGTTACTTTAGTCCATCGAAACGCCAAATAACATGATAGATGAGTAAGGATCGATTAGATACATCACAGGAACAACGCTATTGCGTGTTGTTTCGTTTAAAACTATTTCCAGGTTCTGCTGCGTCCGAAAATTTCGTATCTCACATCAAAGTTACTGGAGTCCATCGAAACGCCAAATAACATGATAGATGAGTAAGGATCGATTAGATACATCACAGGAACAACGCTAAAGCGTGTTGTTTCGTTTAAAACTATTTCCAGGTTCTGCTGCGTCCGAGAACTTCGTATCTCACGTCAGGGTTACTGGAGTCCATCCAAACGTCAAATAACATGATAGATAAGTAAGGATCGATTAGATACTTCACAGGAACAACGCTAATGCGTGTTGTTTCGTTTAAAACTGTTTCCAGCTTCAGCTGCGTCCGAGAACTTCTTATCTCACATCAATGTTACTGGAGTCCATCGAAACGCCAAATAACATGATAGATGATTAAGGATCGATTAGATACATCACAGGAACAACGCTAATGCGTGTTGTTTCGTTTAAAACTATTTCCAGCTTCTGCTGCGTCCGAAAATTTCGTATCTCACATTAGAGTTACTGGAGTCCATCGATACGTCAAATAACATGATAGATGAGTAAGGATCGATTAGATACATCACAGGAACAACGCTAATACGTGTTGTTTCGTTTAAAACTATTTCCAGCTTCTGCTGCGTCCGAAAACTTCGTATCTCACATCAGAGCTACTGGAGTCCATCGAAACGCCAAATAACATGATAGATGAGTAACGATCTATTAGATACATCACAGGAACAACGCTAATACGTGTTGTTTCGTTCAAAACTATTTCCAGCTTCTGCTGCGTCCAAAAACTTTGTATCTCACATCAGAGTTACTGGAGTCCATCCAAACGTCAAATAACATGATAGATGAGTATGGATCGATTAGATACATCACAGGAACAACGCTAATACGTGTTGTTTCGTTTAAAACTATTTCCAGCTTCTGCTGCGTCCGAAAACGTCGTATCTCACATCAGAGCTACTGGAGTCCATCGAAACGCCAAATAACATGATAGATGAGTAACGATCGATTAGATACATCACAGGAACAACGCTAATACGTGTTGTTTCGTTCAAAACTATTTCCAGCTCTGCTGCGTCCAAAAACTTTTTATCTCACATCAGAGTTACTGGAGTCCATCCAAACGTCAAATAACATGATAGATGAGTAAGGATCGATTAGATACATCACAGGAACAACGCTAATACGTGTTGTTTCGTTTAAAACTATTTCCAGCTTCTGTGCGTCCGAGAAATTCGTATCTCACGTCAGGGTTACTGGAGTCCATCCAAACGTCAAATAACATGATAGATAAGTAAGGATCGATTAGATACATCACAGGAACAACGCTAATGCGTGTTGTTTCGTTTAAAACTATTTCCAGCTTCTGCTGCGTCCGAGAACTTCGTATCTCACGTCAGGGTTACTGGAGCCCATCCAAACGTCAAATAACATGATAGATAAGTAAGGATCGATTAGATACATCACAGAAACAACGCTAATGCGTGTTGTTTCGTTTAAAACTATTTCCAGCTTCTGCTGTGTCAGAAAATTTCGTATCTCACATTAGAGTTACTGGAGTCCATCCAAACGTCAAATACCATGTTAGATAAGTAAGTATCGTTTAGATACATCACAGGAACAACGCTAATACGTGTTGTTTCACTTAAAACTATTTCCAGCTTCAGCTGCGTCCGAGAACTTCGTATCTCACATCAAAGTTACTGGAGTCCATCGAAACGCCAAATAACGTGATAGATGAGTAAGGATCGATTAGATACATCACAGGAACAACGCTAATGCGTGTTGTTTCGTTTAAAACTATTTCCAGCTTCTGCTGCGTCCGAAAATTTCGTATCTCACATTAGAGTTACTGGAGTCCATCGAAACGTCAAATAACATAGTAGCTAAGTAAGGATCGATTGGATACATCACAGGAACAACGCTAATACGTGTTGTTTCGTTCAAAACTATTTCCAGCTTCTGCTGCGTCCAAAAACTTTTTATCTCACATCAGAGTTACTGGAGTCCATCCAAACGACAAATAACATGATAGATGAGTAAGGATCGATTAGATACATCACAGGAACAACGCTAATACGTGTTGTTTCGTTTAAAACTATTTCCAGCTTCTGCTGCGTCCGAGAACTTCGTATCTCACGTCAGGGTTACTGGAGCCCATCCAAACGTCAAATAACATGTTAGATAAGTAAGGATCGTTTAGATACATCACAGGAACAACGCTAATACGTGTTGTTTCATTTAAAACTATTTCCAGCTTCAGCTGCGTCCGAGAACTTAGTATCTCCTATCAAAGTTACTGGAGTCCATCGAAACGCCAAATAACATGATAGATGAGTAAGTATCGATTAGATACATCACAGGAACAACGCTAATGCGTGTTGTTTCGTTTAAAACTATTTCCAGGTTCTGCTGCGTCCGAGAACTTCGTATCTCACGTCAGGGTTACTGGAGTCCATCCAAACGTCAAATAACATGATAGATAAGTAAGGATCGATTAGATACATCACAGGAACAACGCTAATGCGTGTTGTTTCGTTTAAAACTATTTCCAGCTTCTGCTGCGTCCGAAAATTTCGTTTCTCACATTAGAGTTACTGGAGTCCATCGAAACGTCAAATAACATGATAGATGAGTAAGGATCGATTAGATACATCACAGGAACAACGCTAATGCGTGTTGTTTCGTTTAAAACTATTTCCAGCTTCCGCTGCGTCCGAAAATTTCGTATCTCACATTAGAGTTACTGGAGTCCATCGAAACGTCAAATAACATGATAGATGAGTAAGGATCGATTAGGTACATCACAGGAACAACGCTAATACGTGTTGTTTCGTTTAAAACTATTTCCAGCTTCTGCTGCGTCCGAAAACGTCGTATCTCACATCAGAGCTACTGGAGTCCATCGAAACGCCAAATAACATGATATATGAGTAAGGATCGATTAGATACAGCACAGGAACAACGCTAATACGTGTTGTTTCATTTAAAACTATTTCCAGCTCCTGCTGCGTCCAAAAACTTTGTATCTCACATCAGACGTACTGGAGTCCATCCAAACGTCAAATAACATGATAGATAAGTAAGGATCGATTAGATACATCACAGTAACAACGCTAATACGTGTTGTTTCGTTCAAAACTATTTCCAGCTTCTGCTGCGTCCAAAAACTTTGTATCTCACATCAGAGTTACTGGAGTCCATCCAAACGTCAAATAACATGATAGATGAGTAAGGATCGATTAGATACATCACAGGAACAACGCTAATACGTGTTGTTTCGTTCAAAACTATTTCCAGCTTCTGCTGCGTCCAAAAACTTTGTATCTCACATCAGAGTTACTGGAGTCCATCCAAACGTCAAATAACATGATAGATGAGTAAGGATCGATTAGATACATCACAGGAACAACGCTAATACGTGTTGTTTCGTTTAAAACTATTTCCAGCTTCTGCTGCGTCCGAGAACTTCGTATCTCACGTCAGGGTTACTGGAGTCCATCCAAACGTCAAATAACATGATAGATAAGTAAGGATCGATTAGATACATCACAGGAACAACGCTAATGCGTGTTGTTTCGTTTAAAACTATTTCCAGCTTCTGCTGCGTCCGAGAACTTCGTATCTCACGTCAGGGTTACTGGAGTCCATCCAAACGTCAAATAACATGATAGATAATTGAGGATCGATTAGATACATCACAGGAACAACGCCAATGCGTGTTGTTTCGTTTAAAACTATTTCCAGCTTCTGCTGCGTCCGAAAATTTCGTGTCTCACATCAGAGTTACTGGAGTCCATCCAAACGTCAAATAACATGATAGATGAGTAAGGATCGATTAGATACATCACAGTAACAACGCTAATACGTGTTGTTTCATTTAAAACTATTTCCAGCTTCAGCTGCGTCCGAGAACTTCGTATCTCACATCAAAGTTACTGGAGTCCATCGAAACGCCAAATAACATGATAGATGAGTAAGGATCTATTAGATACATCACAGGAACAACGCTAAAGCGTGTTGTTTCGTTTAAAACTATTTCCAGGTTCTGCTGCGTCCGAGAACTTCGCATCTCACGTCAGGGTTACTGGAGTCCATCCAAACGTCAAATAACATGATAGATAAGTAAGGATCGATTAGATACATCACAGGAACAACGCTAATGCGTGTTGTTTCGTTTAAAACTATTTCCAGCTTCAGCTGCGTCCGAGAACTTCGTATCTCACATCAAAGTTACTGGAGTCCATCGAAACGCCAAATAACATGATAGATGAGTAAGGATCGATTAGATACATCACAGGAACAACGCTAATGCGTGTTGTTTCGTTTAAAACTATTTCCAGCTTCTGCTGCGTCCGAAAACGTCGTATCTCACATCAGAGTTACTGGAGTCCATCCAAAGGTCAAATAACATGATAGATGAGTAAGGATCGATTAGATACATCACAGGAACAACGCTAATACGTGTTGTTTCATTTAAAACTATTTCCAGCTTCAGCTGCGTCCGAGAACTTCGTATCTCACATCAAAGTTACTGGAGTCCATCGAAACGCCAAATAACATGATAGATGAGTAAGGATCGATTAGATACATCACAGGAACAACGCTAAAGCGTGTTGTTTCGTTTAAAACTATTTCCAGGTTCTGCTGCGTCCGAGAACTTCGTATCTCACGTCAGGGTTACTGGAGTCCATCCAAACGTCAAATAACATGATAGATAAGTAAGGTTCGATTAGATACTTCACAGGAACAACGCTAATGCGTGTTGTTTCGTTTAAAACTGTTTCCAGCTTCAGCTGCGTCCGAGAACTTCTTATCTCACATCAATGTTACTGGAGTCCATCGAAACGCCAAATAACATGATAGATGAGTAAGGATCGATTAGATACATCACAGGAACAACGCTAATGCGTGTTGTTTCGTTTAAAACTATTTCCAGCTTCTGCTGCGTCCGAAAACGTATCTCACATCAGAGCTACTGGAGTCCATCGAAACGCCAAATAACATGATATATGAGTAAGGATCGATTAGATACATCACAGGAACAACGCTAATGCGTGTTGTTTCGTTTAAAACTATTTCCAGCTTCTGCTGCGTCCGAAAATTTCGTATCTCACATTAGAGTTACTATAGTCCATCGAAACGTCAAATAACATGTTAGATAAGTAAGGATCGTTTAGATACATCACAGGAACAACGCTAATACGAGTTGTTTCATTTAAAACTATTTCCAGCTTCAGCTGCGTCCGAGAACTTCGTATCTCACATCAAAGTTACTGGAGTCCATCGAAACGCCAAATAACATGATAGATGAGTAAGGATCTATTAGATACATCACAGGAACAACGCTAAAGCGTGTTGTTTCATTTAAAACTATTTCCAGCTTCTGCTGCGTCCAAAAACTTTGTATCTCACATCAGAGTTACTGGAGTCCATCCAAACGTCAAATAACATGATAGATGAGTAAGGATCGATTAGATACATCACAGGAACAACGCTAATGCGTGTTGTTTCGTTTAAAACTATTTCCAGCTTCTGCTGCGTCCGAAAATTTCGTATCTCACATTAGAGTTACTATAGTCCATCGAAACGTCAAATAACATAGTAGCTATGTAAGGATCGATTAGATACATCACAGGAACAACGCTAATGCGTGTTGTTTCGTTTAAAACTATTTCCAGCTCCTGCTGCGTCCAAAAACTTTGTATCTCACATCAGACTTACTGGAGTCCATCCAAACGTCAAATAACATGTTAGATAAGTAAGGATCGTTTAGATACATCACAGGAACAACGCTAATACGTGTTGTTTCATTTAAAACTATTTCCAGCTTCAGCTGCGTCCGAGAACTTCGTATCTCACATCAAAGTTACTGGAGTCCATCGAAACGCCAAATAACATGATATATGAGTGAGGATCGATTAGATACAGCACAGGAACAACGCTAATACGTGTTGTTTCGTTTAAAACTATTTCCAGCTCCTGCTGCGTCCAAGAACTTTGTATCTCACATCAGACTTACTGGAGTCCATCCAAACGTCAAATAACATGTTAGATAAGTAAGGATCGTTTATATACATCACAGGAACAACGCTAATACGTGTTGTTTCATTTAAAACTATTTCCAGCTTCAGCTGCGTCCGAGAACTTCGTATCTCACATCAAAGTTACTGGAGTCCATCGAAACGCCAAATAACATGATATATGAGTAAGGATCGATTAGATAGAGCACAGGAACAACGCTAATACGTGTTGTTTCGTTCAAAACTATTTCCAGCTTCTGCTGCGTCCAAAAACTTTGTATCTCACATCAGAGTTACTGGAGTCCATCCAAACGTCAAATAACATGATAGATGAGTAAGGATCGATTAAATACATCACAGGAACAACGCTAATACGTGTTGTTTCGTTCAAAACTATTTCCAGCATCTGCTGCGTCCGAAAATTTCGTATCTCACATTAGAGTTACTATAGTCCATCGAAACGTCAAATAACATAGTAGCTATGTAAGGATCGATTAGATACATCACAGGAACAACGCTAATGCGTGTTGTTTCGTTTAAAACTATTTCCAGCTCCTGCTGCGTCCAAAAACTTTGTATCTCCCATCAAAGTTACTGGAGTCCATCGAAACGCCAAATAACATGATAGATGAGTAAGGATCGATTAAATACATCACAGGAACAACGCTAATGCGTGTTGTTTCGTTTAAAACTATTTCCAGCTTCTGCTGCGTCCGAAAATTTCGTTTCTCACATTAGAGTTACTGGAGTCCATCGAAGCGTCAAATAACATTATAGATGAGTAAGGATCGATTAGATACATCACAGGAGCAACGCTAATGCGTGTTGTTTCGTTTAAAACTATTTCCAGCTTCAGCTGCGTCCGAGAACTTCGTATCTCACATCAAAGTTACTGGAGTCCATCGAAACGCCAAATAACATGATATATGAGTAAGGATCGATTAGATACAGCACAGGAACAACGCTAATACGTGTTGTTTCGTTTAAAACTATTTCCAGCTCCTGCTGCGTCCAAAAACTTTGTATCTCACATCAGACTTACTGGAGTCCATCCAAACGTCAAATAACATGATAGATAAGTAAGGATCGATTAGATACATCACAGTAACAACGCTAATACGTGTTGTTTCGTTCAAAACTATTTCCAGCTTCTGCTGAGTCCAAAAACTTTGTATCTCACATCAGAGTTACTGGAGTCCATCCAAACGTCAAATAACATGATAGATGAGTAAGGATCGATTAGATACATCACAGGAACAACGCTAATACGTGTTGTTTCGTTCAAAACTATTTCCAGCTTCTGCTGCGTCCAAAAACTTTGTATCTCACATCAGAGTTACTGGAGTCCATCCAAACGTCAAATAACATGATAGATGAGTAAGGATCGATTAGATACATCACAGGAACAACGCTAATACGTGTTGTTTCGTTTAAAACTATTTCCAGCTTCTGCTGCGTCCGAGAACTTCGTATCTCACGTCAGGGTTACTGGAGTCCATCCAAACTTCAAATAATATGATAGATAAGTAAGGATCGATTAGATACATCACAGGAACAACGCTAATGCGTGTTGTTTCGTTTAAAACTATTTCCAGCTTCTGCTGCGTCCGAGAACTTCGTATCTCACGTCAGGGTTACTGGAGTCCATCCAAACGTCAAATAACATGATAGATAATTAAGGATCGATTAGATACATCACAGGAACAACGCTAATGCGTGTTGTTTCGTTTAAAACTATTTCCAGCTTCAGCTGCGTCCGAGAACTTCGTATCTAACATCAAAGTTACTGGAGTCCATCGAAACGCCAAATAACATGATATATGAGTAAGGATCGATTAGATACAGCACAGGAACAACGCTAATACGTGTTGTTTTGTTTAAAACTATTTCCAGCTCCTGCTGCGTCCAAAAACTTGGTATCTCACATCAGACTTACTGGAGTCCATCCAAACGTCAAATAACAATGTTAGATAAGTAAGGATCGTTTAGATACATCACAGGAACAACGCTAATACGTGTTGTTTCATTTAAAACTATTTCCAGCTTCAGCTGCGTCCGAGAACTTCGTATCTCACATCAAAGTTACTGGAGTCCATCGAAACGCCAAATAACATGATATATGAGTAAGGATCGATTAGATACAGCACAGGAACAACGCTAATACGTGTTGTTTCGTTTAAAACTATTTCCAGTTCCTGCTGCGTCCAAGAACTTTGTATCTCACATCAGACTTACTGGAGTCCATCCAAACGTCAAATAACATGTTAGATAAGTAAGGATCGTTTAGATACATCACAGGAACAACGCTAATACGTGTTGTTTCATTTAAAACTATTTCCAGCTTCAGCTGCGTCCGAGAACTTCGTATCTCCCATCAAAGTTACTGGAGTCCATCGAAACGCCAAATAACATGATAGATGAGTAAGGATCGATTAGATACATCACAGGAACAACGCTAATGCGTGTTGTTTCGTTTAAAACTATTTCCAGGTTCTGCTGCGTCCGAAAATTTCGTATCTCACATTAGAGTTACTGGAGTCCATCGAAACGTCAAATAACATGATAGATGAGTAAGGATCGATTAGGTACATCACAGGAACAACGCTAATACGTGTTGTTTCGTTTAAAACTATTTCCAGCTTCTGCTGCGTCCGAAAACGTCGTATCTCACATCAGAGCTACTAGAGTCCATCGAAACGCCAAATAACATGATATATGAGTAAGGATCGATTAGATACAGCACAGGAACAACGCTAATACGTGTTGTTTCGTTTAAAACTATTTCCAGCTCCTGCTGCGTCCAAAAACTTTGTATCTCAAATCAGACTTACTGGAGTCCATCCAAACGTCAAATAACATGATAGATAAGTAAGGATCGATTAGATACATCACAGTAACAACGCTAATACGTGTTGTTTCGTTCAAAACTATTTCCAGCTTCTGCTGCGTCCAAAAACTTTGTATCTCACATCAGAGTTACTGGTGTCCATCCAAACGTCAAATAACATGATAGATGAGTAAGGATCGATTAGATACATCACAGGAACAACGCTAATACGTGTTGTTTCGTTCAAAACTATTTCCAGCTTCTGCTTCGTCCAAAAACTTTGTATCTCACATCAGAGTTACTGGAGTCCATCCAAACGTCAAATAACATGATAGATGAGTAAGGATCGATTAGATACATCACAGGAACAACGCTAATACGTGTTGTTTCGTTTAAAACTATTTCCAGCTTCTGCTGCGTCCGAGAACTTCGTATCTCAAGTCAGGGTTACTGGAGTCCATCCAAACGTCAAATAATATGATAGATAAGTAAGGATCGATTAGATACATCACAGGAACAACGCTAATGCGTGTTGTTTCGTTTAAAACTATTTCCAGCTTCAGCTGCGTCCGAGAACTTCGTATCTCACGTCAGGGTTACTGGAGTCCATCCAAACGTCAAATAACATGATAGATAAGTAAGGATCGATTAGATACATCACAGGAACAACGCTAATGCGTGTTGTTTCGTTTAAAACTATTTCCAGCTTCTGCTGCGTCCGAGAACTTCGTATCTCACGTCAGGGTTACTGGAGTCCATCCAAACGTCAAATAACATGATAGATAAGTAAGGATCGATTAGATACATCACAGGAACAACGCTAATGCGTGTTGTTTCGTTTAAAACTATTTCCAGCTTCAGCTGCGTCCGAGAACTTCGTATCTCACATCAAAGTTACTGGAGTCCATCGAAACGCCAAATAACATGATAGATGAGTAAGGATCGATTAGATACATCACAGGAACAACGCTAATGCGTGTTGTTTCGTTCAAAACTATTTCCAGCTTCTGCTGCGTCCAAAAACTTTGTATCTCACATCAGAGTTACTGGAGTCCATCCAAACGTCAAATAACATGATAGATGAGTATGGATCGATTAGATACATCACAGGAACAACGCTAATACGTGTTGTTTCGTTTAAAACTATTTCCAGCTTCTGCTGCGTCCGAAAACGTCGTATCTCACATCAGAGCTACTGGAGTCCATCGAAACGCCAAATAACATGATAGATGAGTAACAATCGATTAGATACATCACAGGAACAACGCTAATACGTGTTGTTTCGTTCAAAACTATTTCCAGCTTCTGCTGCGTCCAAAAACTTTTTATCTCACATCAGAGTTACTGGAGTCCATCCAAACGTCAAATAACATGATAGATGAGTAAGGATCGATTAGATACATCACAGGAACAACGCTAATACGTGTTGTTTCGTTTAAAACTATTTCCAGCTTCTGCTGCGTCCGAGAACTTCGTATCTCACGTCAGGGTTACTGGAGTCCATCCAAACGTCAAATAACATGATAGATAAGTAAGGATCAATTAGATACATCACAGGAACAACGCTAATGCGTGTTGTTTCGTTTAAAACTATTTCCAGCTTCTGCTGCGTCCGAGAACTTCGTATCTCACGTCAGGGTTACTGGAGCCCATCCAAACGTCAAATAACATGATAGATAAGTAAGGATCGATTAGATACATCACAGGAACAACGCTAATGCGTGTTGTTTCGTTTAAAACTATTTCCAGCTTCTGCTGTGTCAGAAAATTTCGTATCTCACATTAGAGTTACTGGAGTCCATCCAAACGTCAAATACCATGTTAGATAAGTAAGGATCGTTTAGATACATCACAGGAACAACGCTAATACGTGTTGTTTCACTTAAAACTATTTCCAGCTTCAGCTGCGTCCGAGAACTTCGTATCTCACATCAAAGTTACTGGAGTCCATCGAAACGCCAAATAACATGATAGATGAGTAAGGATCGATTAGATACATCACAGGAACAACGCTAATGCGTGTTGTTTCGTTTAAAACTATTTCCAGCTTCTGCTGCGTCCGAAAATTTCGTATCTCACATTAGAGTTACTGGAGTCCATCGAAACGTCAAATAACATAGTAGCTAAGTCAGGATCGATTAGATACATCACAGGAACAACGCTAATACGTGTTGTTTCGTTCAAAACTATTTCCAGCTTCTGCTGCGTCCAAAAACTTTTTATCTCACATCAGAGTTACTGGAGTCCATCCAAACGACAAATAACATGATAGATGAGTAAGGATCGATTAGATACATCACAGGAACAACGCTAATACGTGTTGTTTCGTTTAAAACTATTTCCAGCTTCTGCTGCGTCCGAGAACTTCGTATCTCCCATCAAAGTTACTTTAGTCCATCGAAACGCCAAATAACATGATAGATGAGTAAGGATCGATTAGATACATCACAGGAACAACGCTATTGCGTGTTGTTTCGTTTAAAACTATTTCCAGGTTCTGCTGCGTCCGAAAATTTCGTATCTCACATCAAAGTTACTGGAGTCCATCGAAACGCCAAATAACATGATAGATGAGTAAGGATCGATTAGATACATCACAGGAACAACGCTAAAGCGTGTTGTTTCGTTTAAAACTATTTCCAGGTTCTGCTGCGTCCGAGAACTTCGTATCTCACGTCAGGGTTACTGGAGTCCATCCAAACGTCAAATAACATGATAGATAAGTAAGGATCGATTAGATACTTCACAGGAACAACGCTAATGCGTGTTGTTTCGTTTAAAACTGTTTCCAGCTTCAGCTGCGTCCGAGAACTTCTTATCTCACATCAATGTTACTGGAGTCCATCGAAACGCCAAATAACATGATAGATGATTAAGGATCGATTAGATACATCACAGGAACAACGCTAATGCGTGTTGTTTCGTTTAAAACTATTTCCAGCTTCTGCTGCGTCCGAAAATTTCGTATCTCACATTAGAGTTACTGGAGTCCATCGATACGTCAAATAACATGATAGATGAGTAAGGATCGATTAGATACATCACAGGAACAACGCTAATACGTGTTGTTTCGTTTAAAACTATTTCCAGCTTCTGCTGCGTCCGAAAACTTCGTATCTCACATCAGAGCTACTGGAGTCCATCGAAACGCCAAATAACATGATAGATGAGTAACGATCTATTAGATACATCACAGGAACAACGCTAATACGTGTTGTTTCGTTCAAAACTATTTCCAGCTTCTGCTGCGTCCAAAAACTTTGTATCTCACATCAGAGTTACTGGAGTCCATCCAAACGTCAAATAACATGATAGATGAGTATGGATCGATTAGATACATCACAGGAACAACGCTAATACGTGTTGTTTCGTTTAAAACTATTTCCAGCTTCTGCTGCGTCCGAAAACGTCGTATCTCACATCAGAGCTACTGGAGTCCATCGAAACGCCAAATAACATGATAGATGAGTAACGATCGATTAGATACATCACAGGAACAACGCTAATACGTGTTGTTTCGTTCAAAACTATTTCCAGCTTCTGCTGCGTCCAAAAACTTTTTATCTCACATCAGAGTTACTGGAGTCCATCCAAACGTCAAATAACATGATAGATGAGTAAGGATCGATTAGATACATCACAGGAACAACGCTAATACGTGTTGTTTCGTTTAAAACTATTTCCAGCTTCTGTGCGTCCGAGAAATTCGTATCTCACGTCAGGGTTACTGGAGTCCATCCAAACGTCAAATAACATGATAGATAAGTAAGGATCGATTAGATACATCACAGGAACAACGCTAATGCGTGTTGTTTCGTTTAAAACTATTTCCAGCTTCTGCTGCGTCCGAGAACTTCGTATCTCACGTCAGGGTTACTGGAGCCCATCCAAACGTCAAATAACATGATAGATAAGTAAGGATCGATTAGATACATCACAGAAACAACGCTAATGCGTGTTGTTTCGTTTAAAACTATTTCCAGCTTCTGCTGTGTCAGAAAATTTCGTATCTCACATTAGAGTTACTGGAGTCCATCCAAACGTCAAATACCATGTTAGATAAGTAAGTATCGTTTAGATACATCACAGGAACAACGCTAATACGTGTTGTTTCACTTAAAACTATTTCCAGCTTCAGCTGCGTCCGAGAACTTCGTATCTCACATCAAAGTTACTGGAGTCCATCGAAACGCCAAATAACATGATAGATGAGTAAGGATCGATTAGATACATCACAGGAACAACGCTAATGCGTGTTGTTTCGTTTAAAACTATTTCCAGCTTCTGCTGCGTCCGAAAATTTCGTATCTCACATTAGAGTTACTGGAGTCCATCGAAACGTCAAATAACATAGTAGCTAAGTAAGGATCGATTGGAAACATCACAGGAACAACGCTAATACGTGTTGTTTCGTTCAAAACTATTTCCAGCTTCTGCTGCGTCCAAAAACTTTTTATCTCACATCAGAGTTACTGGAGTCCATCCAAACGACAAATAACATGATAGATGAGTAAGGATCGATTAGATACATCACAGGAACAACGCTAATACGTGTTGTTTCGTTTAAAACTATTTCCAGCTTCTGCTGCGTCCGAGAACTTCGTATCTCACGTCAGGGTTACTGGAGCCCATCCAAACGTCAAATAACATGTTAGATAAGTAAGGATCGTTTAGATACATCACAGGAACAACGCTAATACGTGTTGTTTCATTTAAAACTATTTCCAGCTTCAGCTGCGTCCGAGAACTTAGTATCTCCTATCAAAGTTACTGGAGTCCATCGAAACGCCAAATAACATGATAGATGAGTAAGTATCGATTAGATACATCACAGGAACAACGCTAATGCGTGTTGTTTCGTTTAAAACTATTTCCAGGTTCTGCTGCGTCCGAGAACTTCGTATCTCACGTCAGGGTTACTGGAGTCCATCCAAACGTCAAATAACATGATAGATAAGTAAGGATCGATTAGATACATCACAGGAACAACGCTAATGCGTGTTGTTTCGTTTAAAACTATTTCCAGCTTCTGCTGCGTCCGAAAATTTCGTTTCTCACATTAGAGTTACTGGAGTCCATCGAAACGTCAAATAACATGATAGATGAGTAAGGATCGATTAGATACATCACAGGAACAACGCTAATGCGTGTTGTTTCGTTTAAAACTATTTCCAGCTTCCGCTGCGTCCGAAAATTTCGTATCTCACATTAGAGTTACTGGAGTCCATCGAAACGTCAAATAACATGATAGATGAGTAAGGATCGATTAGGTACATCACAGGAACAACGCTAATACGTGTTGTTTCGTTTAAAACTATTTCCAGCTTCTGCTGCGTCCGAAAACGTCGTATCTCACATCAGAGCTACTGGAGTCCATCGAAACGCCAAATAACATGATATATGAGTAAGGATCGATTAGATACAGCACAGGAACAACGCTAATACGTGTTGTTTCATTTAAAACTATTTCCAGCTCCTGCTGCGTCCAAAAACTTTGTATCTCACATCAGACGTACTGGAGTCCATCCAAACGTCAAATAACATGATAGATAAGTAAGGATCGATTAGATACATCACAGTAACAACGCTAATACGTGTTGTTTCGTTCAAAACTATTTCCAGCTTCTGCTGCGTCCAAAAACTTTGTATCTCACATCAGAGTTACTGGAGTCCATCCAAACGTCAAATAACATGATAGATGAGTAAGGATCGATTAGATACATCACAGGAACAACGCTAATACGTGTTGTTTCGTTCAAAACTATTTCCAGCTTCTGCTGCGTCCAAAAACTTTGTATCTCACATCAGAGTTACTGGAGTCCATCCAAACGTCAAATAACATGATAGATGAGTAAGGATCGATTAGATACATCACAGGAACAACGCTAATACGTGTTGTTTCGTTTAAAACTATTTCCAGCTTCTGCTGCGTCCGAGAACTTCGTATCTCACGTCAGGGTTACTGGAGTCCATCCAAACGTCAAATAACATGATAGATAAGTAAGGATCGATTAGATACATCACAGGAACAACGCTAATGCGTGTTGTTTCGTTTAAAACTATTTCCAGCTTCTGCTGCGTCCGAGAACTTCGTATCTCACGTCAGGGTTACTGGAGTCCATCCAAACGTCAAATAACATGATAGATAATTGAGGATCGATTAGATACATCACAGGAACAACGCCAATGCGTGTTGTTTCGTTTAAAACTATTTCCAGCTTCTGCTGCGTCCGAAAATTTCGTGTCTCACATCAGAGTTACTGGAGTCCATCCAAACGTCAAATAACATGATAGATGAGTAAGGATCGATTAGATACATCACAGTAACAACGCTAATACGTGTTGTTTCATTTAAAACTATTTCCAGCTTCAGCTGCGTCCGAGAACTTCGTATCTCACATCAAAGTTACTGGAGTCCATCGAAACGCCAAATAACATGATAGATGAGTAAGGTTCTATTAGATACATCACAGGAACAACGCTAAAGCGTGTTGTTTCGTTTAAAACTATTTCCAGGTTCTGCTGCGTCCGAGAACTTCGCATCTCACGTCAGGGTTACTGGAGTCCATCCAAACGTCAAATAACATGATAGATAAGTAAGGATCGATTAGATACATCACAGGAACAACGCTAATGCGTGTTGTTTCGTTTAAAACTATTTCCAGCTTCAGCTGCGTCCGAGAACTTCGTATCTCACATCAAAGTTACTGGAGTCCATCGAAACGCCAAATAACATGATAGATGAGTAAGGATCGATTAGATACATCACAGGAACAACGCTAATGCGTGTTGTTTCGTTTAAAACTATTTCCAGCTTCTGCTGCGTCCGAAAACGTCGTATCTCACATCAGAGTTACTGGAGTCCATCCAAAGGTCAAATAACATGATAGATGAGTAAGGATCGATTAGATACATCACAGGAACAACGCTAATACGTGTTGTTTCATTTAAAACTATTTCCAGCTTCAGCTGCGTCCGAGAACTTCGTATCTCACATCAAAGTTACTGGAGTCCATCGAAACGCCAAATAACATGATAGATGAGTAAGGATCGATTAGATACATCACAGGAACAACGCTAAAGCGTGTTGTTTCGTTTAAAACTATTTCCAGGTTCTGCTGCGTCCGAGAACTTCGTATCTCACGTCAGGGTTACTGGAGTCCATCCAAACGTCAAATAACATGATAGATAAGTAAGGTTCGATTAGATACTTCACAGGAACAACGCTAATGCGTGTTGTTTCGTTTAAAACTGTTTCCAGCTTCAGCTGCGTCCGAGAACTTCTTATCTCACATCAATGTTACTGGAGTCCATCGAAACGCCAAATAACATGATAGATGAGTAAGGATCGATTAGATACATCACAGGAACAACGCTAATGCGTGTTGTTTCGTTTAAAACTATTTCCAGCTTCTGCTGCGTCCGAAAACGTATCTCACATCAGAGCTACTGGAGTCCATCGAAACGCCAAATAACATGATATATGAGTAAGGATCGATTAGATACATCACAGGAACAACGCTAATGCGTGTTGTTTCGTTTAAAACTATTTCCAGCTTCTGCTGCGTCCGAAAATTTCGTATCTCACATTAGAGTTACTATAGTCCATCGAAACGTCAAATAACATGTTAGATAAGTAAGGATCGTTTAGATACATCACAGGAACAACGCTAATACGAGTTGTTTCATTTAAAACTATTTCCAGCTTCAGCTGCGTCCGAGAACTTCGTATCTCACATCAAAGTTACTGGAGTCCATCGAAACGCCAAATAACATGATAGATGAGTAAGGATCTATTAGATACATCACAGGAACAACGCTAAAGCGTGTTGTTTCATTTAAAACTATTTCCAGCTTCTGCTGCGTCCAAAAACTTTGTATCTCACATCAGAGTTACTGGAGTCCATCCAAACGTCAAATAACATGATAGATGAGTAAGGATCGATTAGATACATCACAGGAACAACGCTAATGCGTGTTGTTTCGTTTAAAACTATTTCCAGCTTCTGCTGCGTCCGAAAATTTCGTATCTCACATTAGAGTTACTATAGTCCATCGAAACGTCAAATAACATAGTAGCTATGTAAGGATCGATTAGATACATCACAGGAACAACGCTAATGCGTGTTGTTTCGTTTAAAACTATTTCCAGCTCCTGCTGCGTCCAAAAACTTTGTATCTCACATCAGACTTACTGGAGTCCATCCAAACGTCAAATAACATGTTAGATAAGTAAGGATCGTTTAGATACATCACAGGAACAACGCTAATACGTGTTGTTTCATTTAAAACTATTTCCAGCTTCAGCTGCGTCCGAGAACTTCGTATCTCACATCAAAGTTACTGGAGTCCATCGAAACGCCAAATAACATGATATATGAGTGAGGATCGATTAGATACAGCACAGGAACAACGCTAATACGTGTTGTTTCGTTTAAAACTATTTCCAGCTCCTGCTGCGTCCAAGAACTTTGTATCTCACATCAGACTTACTGGAGTCCATCCAAACGTCAAATAACATGTTAGATAAGTAAGGATCGTTTATATACATCACAGGAACAACGCTAATACGTGTTGTTTCATTTAAAACTATTTCCAGCTTCAGCTGCGTCCGAGAACTTCGTATCTCACATCAAAGTTACTGGAGTCCATCGAAACGCCAAATAACATGATATATGAGTAAGGATCGATTAGATAGAGCACAGGAACAACGCTAATACGTGTTGTTTCGTTCAAAACTATTTCCAGCTTCTGCTGCGTCCAAAAACTTTGTATCTCACATCAGAGTTACTGGAGTCCATCCAAACGTCAAATAACATGATAGATGAGTAAGGATCGATTAAATACATCACAGGAACAACGCTAATACGTGTTGTTTCGTTCAAAACTATTTCCAGCTTCTGCTGCGTCCGAAAATTTCGTATCTCACATTAGAGTTACTATAGTCCATCGAAACGTCAAATAACATAGTAGCTATGTAAGGATCGATTAGATACATCACAGGAACAACGCTAATGCGTGTTGTTTCGTTTAAAACTATTTCCAGCTCCTGCTGCGTCCAAAAACTTTGTATCTCCCATCAAAGTTACTGGAGTCCATCGAAACGCCAAATAACATGATAGATGAGTAAGGATCGATTAAATACATCACAGGAACAACGCTAATGCGTGTTGTTTCGTTTAAAACTATTTCCAGCTTCTGCTGCGTCCGAAAATTTCGTTTCTCACATTAGAGTTACTGGAGTCCATCGAAGCGTCAAATAACATTATAGATGAGTAAGGATCGATTAGATACATCACAGGAGCAACGCTAATGCGTGTTGTTTCGTTTAAAACTATTTCCAGCTTCAGCTGCGTCCGAGAACTTCGTATCTCACATCAAAGTTACTGGAGTCCATCGAAACGCCAAATAACATGATATATGAGTAAGGATCGATTAGATACAGCACAGGAACAACGCTAATACGTGTTGTTTCGTTTAAAACTATTTCCAGCTCCTGCTGCGTCCAAAAACTTTGTATCTCACATCAGACTTACTGGAGTCCATCCAAACGTCAAATAACATGATAGATAAGTAAGGATCGATTAGATACATCACAGTAACAACGCTAATACGTGTTGTTTCGTTCAAAACTATTTCCAGCTTCTGCTGAGTCCAAAAACTTTGTATCTCACATCAGAGTTACTGGAGTCCATCCAAACGTCAAATAACATGATAGATGAGTAAGGATCGATTAGATACATCACAGGAACAACGCTAATACGTGTTGTTTCGTTCAAAACTATTTCCAGCTTCTGCTGCGTCCAAAAACTTTGTATCTCACATCAGAGTTACTGGAGTCCATCCAAACGTCAAATAACATGATAGATGAGTAAGGATCGATTAGATACATCACAGGAACAACGCTAATACGTGTTGTTTCGTTTAAAACTATTTCCAGCTTCTGCTGCGTCCGAGAAATTCGTATCTCACGTCAGGGTTACTGGAGTCCATCCAAACTTCAAATAATATGATAGATAAGTAAGGATCGATTAGATACATCACAGGAACAACGCTAATGCGTGTTGTTTCGTTTAAAACTATTTCCAGCTTCTGCTGCGTCCGAGAACTTCGTATCTCACGTCAGGGTTACTGGAGTCCATCCAAACGTCAAATAACATGATAGATAATTAAGGATCGATTAGATACATCACAGGAACAACGCTAATGCGTGTTGTTTCGTTTAAAACTATTTCCAGCTTCAGCTGCGTCCGAGAACTTCGTATCTAACATCAAAGTTACTGGAGTCCATCGAAACGCCAAATAACATGATATATGAGTAAGGATCGATTAGATACAGCACAGGAACAACGCTAATACGTGTTGTTTTGTTTAAAACTATTTCCAGCTCCTGCTGCGTCCAAAAACTTGGTATCTCACATCAGACTTACTGGAGTCCATCCAAACGTCAAATAACAATGTTAGATAAGTAAGGATCGTTTAGATACATCACAGGAACAACGCTAATACGTGTTGTTTCATTTAAAACTATTTCCAGCTTCAGCTGCGTCCGAGAACTTCGTATCTCACATCAAAGTTACTGGAGTCCATCGAAACGCCAAATAACATGATATATGAGTAAGGATCGATTAGATACAGCACAGGAACAACGCTAATACGTGTTGTTTCGTTTAAAACTATTTCCAGTTCCTGCTGCGTCCAAGAACTTTGTATCTCACATCAGACTTACTGGAGTCCATCCAAACGTCAAATAACATGTTAGATAAGTAAGGATCGTTTAGATACATCACAGGAACAACGCTAATACGTGTTGTTTCATTTAAAACTATTTCCAGCTTCAGCTGCGTCCGAGAACTTCGTATCTCCCATCAAAGTTACTGGAGTCCATCGAAACGCCAAATAACATGATAGATGAGTAAGGATCGATTAGATACATCACAGGAACAACGCTAATGCGTGTTGTTTCGTTTAAAACTATTTCCAGGTTCTGCTGCGTCCGAAAATTTCGTATCTCACATTAGAGTTACTGGAGTCCATCGAAACGTCAAATAACATGATAGATGAGTAAGGATCGATTAGGTACATCACAGGAACAACGCTAATACGTGTTGTTTCGTTTAAAACTATTTCCAGCTTCTGCTGCGTCCGAAAACGTCGTATCTCACATCAGAGCTACTAGAGTCCATCGAAACGCCAAATAACATGATATATGAGTAAGGATCGATTAGATACAGCACAGGAACAACGCTAATACGTGTTGTTCCGTTTAAAACTATTTCCAGCTCCTGCTGCGTCCAAAAACTTTGTATCTCACATCAGACTTACTGGAGTCCATCCAAACGTCAAATAACATGATAGATAAGTAAGGATCGATTAGATACATCACAGTAACAACGCTAATACGTGTTGTTTCGTTCAAAACTATTTCCAGCTTCTGCTGCGTCCAAAAACTTTGTATCTCACATCAGAGTTACTGGTGTCCATCCAAACGTCAAATAACATGATAGATGAGTAAGGATCGATTAGATACATCACAGGAACAACGCTAATACGTGTTGTTTCGTTCAAAACTATTTCCAGCTTCTGCTTCGTCCAAAAACTTTGTATCTCACATCAGAGTTACTGGAGTCCATCCAAACGTCAAATAACATGATAGATGAGTAAGGATCGATTAGATACATCACAGGAACAACGCTAATACGTGTTGTTTCGTTTAAAACTATTTCCAGCTTCTGCTGCGTCCGAGAACTTCGTATCTCAAGTCAGGGTTACTGGAGTCCATCCAAACGTCAAATAATATGATAGATAAGTAAGGATCGATTAGATACATCACAGGAACAACGCTAATGCGTGTTGTTTCGTTTAAAACTATTTCCAGCTTCAGCTGCGTCCGAGAACTTCGTATCTCACGTCAGGGTTACTGGAGTCCATCCAAACGTCAAATAACATGATAGATAATTAAGGATCGATTAGATACATCACAGGAACAACGCTAATGCGTGTTGTTTCGTTTAAAACTATTTCCAGCTTCAGCTGCGTCCGAGAACTTCGTATCTCACATCAAAGTTACTGGAGTCCATCGAAACGCCAAGTAACATGATAGATGAGTAAGGATCGATTAGATATATCACAGGAAGAACGCTAATGCGTGTTGTTTCGTTTAAATCTATTTCCAGCTTCTGCTGCCTCAGAAAACGTCGTGTCTCACATCAGAGCTACTGGAGTCCATCGAAACGCCAAATAACATGATAGATGAGTAAGGATCGATTAGATACATCACAGGAACAACGCTAATACGTGTTGTTTCATTTAGAACTATTTCCAGCTTCAGCTGCGTCCGAGAACTTCGTATCTCACATCAAAGTTACTGGAGTCCATCGAAACGCCAAATAACATGATATATGAGTAAGGATCGATTAGATACAGCACAGGAACAACGCTAATACGTGTTGTTTCATTTAAAACTATTTCCAGCTCCTGCTGCGTCCAAAAACTTTGTATCTCACATCAGACTTACTGGAGTCCATCCAAACGTCAAATAACATGTTAGATAAGTAAGGATCGTTTAGATACATCACAGGAACAACGCTAATACGTGTTGTTTCATTTAAAACTATTTCCAGCTTCAGCTGCGTCCGAGAACTTCGGATCTCACATCAAAGTTACTGGAGTCCATCGAAACGCCAAATAACATGATAGATGAGTAAGGATCGATTAGATACATCACAGGAACAACGCTAATGCGTGTTGTTTCGTTTAAAACTATTTCCAGCTTCTGCTGCGTCCGAAAATTTCGTATCTCACATTAGAGTTACTGGAGTCCATCGAAACGTCAAATAACATAGTAGCTAAGTAAGGATCGATTAGATACATCACAGGAACAACGCTAATACGTGTTGTTTCGTTCAAAACTATTTCCAGCTTCTGCTGCGTCCAAAAACTTTGTATCTCACATCAGAGTTACTGGAGTCCATCCAAACGTCAAATAACATGATAGATGAGTAAGGATCGATTAGATACATCATAGGAACAACGCTAATGCGTGTTGTTTCGTTTAAAACTATTTCCAGCTCCTGCTGCGTCCAAAAACTTTGTATCTCACATCAGACTTACTGGAGTCCATCCAAACGTCAAATAACATGTTAGATAAGTAAGGATCGTTTAGATACATAACAGGAACAACGCTAATACGTGTTGTTTCATTTAAAACTATTTCCAGCTTCAGCTGCGTCCGAGAACTTCGTATCTCACATCAAAGTTACTGGAGTCCATCGAAACGCCAAATAACATAATATATGAGTAAGGATCGATTAGATACAGCACAGGAACAACGCCAATACGTGTTGTTTCGTTTAAAACTATTTCCAGTTCCTGCTGCGTCCAAAAACTTGGTATCTCACATCAGACTTACTGGAGTCCATCCAAACGTCAAATAACATGTTAGATAAGTAAGGATCGTTTAGATACATCACAGGAACAACGCTAATACGTGTTGTTTCCTTTAAAACTATTTCCAGCTTCAGCTGCGTCCGAGAACTTCGTATCTCACATCAAAGTTACTGGAGTCCATCGAAACGTCAAATAACATGATATATGAGTAAGGATCGATTAGATACAGCACAGGAACAACGCTAATACGTGTTGTTTCGTTTAAAACTATTTCCAGCTCCTGCTGCGTCCAAAAACTTTGTTTCGTTTAAAACTATTTCCAGCTTCTGCTGCGTCCGAAAATTTCGTTTCTCACATTAGAGTTACTGGAGTCCATCGAAACGTCAAATAACATGATAGATGAGTAAGGATCGATTAGATACATCACAGGAACAACGCTAATGCGTGTTGTTTCGTTTAAAACTATTTCTAGCTTCAGCTGCGTCCGAGAACTTCGTATCTCACATCTAAGTTACTGGAGTATATCGAAACGCCAAATAACATGATAGATGAGTAAGGAGCGATTAGATACATCACAGGAACAACACTAATGCGCGTTGCTTCGTTTAAAACTATTTCCAGGTTCTGCTGCGTCCGAGAACTTCGTATCTCACGTCAGGGTTACTGGAGTCCATCCAAATGTCAAATAACATGATAGATAAGTAAGGATCGATTAGATACATCACAGGAACAACGCTAATGCGTGTTGTTTCGTTTAAAACTATTTCCAGCTTCTGCTGCGTCCGAGAATTTCGTATCTCACATCAAAGTTACTGGAGTCCATCGAAACGCCAAATAACATGATATATGAGTAAGGATCGATTAGATACAGCACAGCAACAACGCTAATACGTGTTGTTTCGTTTAAAACTATTTCCAGCTCCTGCTGCGTCCAAAAACTTTGTATCTCACGTCAGGGTTACTGGAGTCCATCCAAACGTCAAATAACATGATAGATAAGTAAGGATCGATTAGATACATCACAGGAACAACGCTAATGCGTGTTGTTTCGTTTAAAACTATTTCCAGCTTCTGCTGCGTCCGAGAACTTCGTATCTCACGTCAGGGTTACTGGAGTCCATCCAAACGTCAAATAACATGATAGATAATTGAGGATCGATTAGATACATCACAGGAACAACGCCAATGCGTGTTGTTTCGTTTAAAACTATTTCCAGCTTCTGCTGCGTCCGAAAATTTCGTGTCTCACATCAGAGTTACTGGAGTCCATCCAAACGTCAAATAACATGATAGATGAGTAAGGATCGATTAGATACATCACAGTAACAACGCTAATACGTGTTGTTTCATTTAAAACTATTTCCAGCTTCAGCTGCGTCCGAGAACTTCGTATCTCACATCAAAGTTACTGGAGTCCATCGAAACGTCAAATAACATGATAGATGAGTAAGGATCGATTAGATACATCACAGGAACTACGCTAATACGTGTTGTTTCGTTCAAAACTATTTCCAGCTTCTGCTGCGTCCGAAATCTTTGTGTCTCTCATCAGAGTTACTGGAGTCCATCGAAACGCCAAGTAATATGATATATGAGTAAGGATCGATTAGATACAGCACAGGAACAACGCTAATACGTGTTGTTTCGTTTAAAACTATTTCCAGCTCCTGCTGCGTCCAAAAACTTTGTATCTCACATCAGACTTACTGGAGTCCATCCAAACGTCAAATAACATGTTAGATAAGTAAGGATCGTTTAGATACATCACAAGAACAACGCTAATACGTGTTGTTTCATTTAAAACTATTTCCAGCTTCTGCTGCGTCCGAGAACTTCGTATCACACGTCAGGGTTACTGGAGTCCATCCAAACATCAAATAACATGATAGATAAGTAAGGATCGATTAGATACATCACAGGAACAACGCTAATGCGTGTTGTATCGTTTAAAACTATTTCCAGCTTCTGCTGCGTCCGAAAATTTCGTATCTCACATTAGAGTTACTGGAGTCCATCGAAACGTCAAATAACATGATAGATGAGTAAGGATCGATTAGATACATCACAGGAACAACGCTAATACGTGTTGTTTCGTTTAAAACTATTTCCAGCTTCTGCTGCGTCCGAAAACGTCGTATCTCACATCAGAGCTACTGGAGTCCATCGAAACGCCAAATAACATGATATATGAGTAAGGATCGATTAGATACAGCACAGGAACAACGCTAATACGTGTTGTTTCGTTTAAAACTATTTCCAGCTCCTGCTGCGTCCAAAAACTTTGTATCTCACATCAGACTTACTGGAGTCCATCTAAACGTCAAATAACATGATAGATAAGTAAGGATCGATTAGATACATCACAGTAACAACGCTAATGCGTGTTGTTTCGTTTAAAACTATTTCTAGCTTCAGCTGCGTCCGAGAACTTCGTATATCACATCAAAGATACTGGAGTCCATCGAAACGCCAAATAACATGATAGATGAGTAAGGATCGATTAGATACATCACAGGAACAACGCTAATACGTGTTGTTTCGTTCAAAACTATTTCCAGCTTCTGCTGCGTCCAAAAACTTTGTATCTCACATCAGAGTTACTGGATTCCATCGAAACGCCAAATAACATGATAGATGAGTAAGGATCGATTAGATACATCACAGGAACAACGCTAATGCGTGTTGTTTCGTTTAAAACTATTTCCAGCTTCTGCTGCGTCCGAAAATTTCGTTTCTCACATTAGTTACTTGAGTCCATCGAAACGTCAAATAACATGATAGATGAGTAAGGATCGATTAGATACATCACAGGAACAACGCTAATGCGTGTTGTTTCGTTTAAAACTATTTCTAGCTTCAGCTGAGTCCGAGAACTTCGTATCTCACATCTAAGTTACTGGAGTCCATCGAAACGCCAAATAACATGATAGATGAGTAAGGATCGATTAGATACATCACAGGAACAACGCTAATGCGTGTTGTTTCGTTTAAAACTATTTCCAGGTTCTGCTGCGTCCGAAAATTTCGTATCTCACATTAGAGTTACTGGAGTCCATCGAAACGTCAAATAACATGATAGATGAGTAAGGATCGATTAGGTACATCACAGGAACAACGCTAATACGTGTTGTTTCGTTTAAAACTATTTCCAGCTTCTGCTGCGTCCGAAAACGTCGTATCTCACATCAGAGCTACTAGAGTCCATCGAAACGCCAAATAACATGATATATGAGTAAGGATCGATTAGATACAGCACAGGAACAACGCTAATACGTGTTGTTTCGTTTAAAACTATTTCCAGCTCCTGCTGCGTCCAAAAACTTTGTATCTCACATCAGACTTACTGGAGTCCATCCAAACGTCAAATAACATGATAGATAAGTAAGGATCGATTAGATACATCACAGTAACAACGCTAATACGTGTTGTTTCGTTCAAAACTATTTCCAGCTTCTGCTGCGTCCAAAAACTTTGTATCTCACATCAGAGTTACTGGTGTCCATCCAAACGTCAAATAACATGATAGATGAGTAAGGATCGATTAGATACATCACAGGAACAACGCTAATACGTGTTGTTTCGTTCAAAACTATTTCCAGCTTCTGCTTCGTCCAAAAACTTTGTATCTCACATCAGAGTTACTGGAGTCCATCCAAACGTCAAATAACATGATAGATGAGTAAGGATCGATTAGATACATCACAGGAACAACGCTAATACGTGTTGTTTCGTTTAAAACTATTTCCAGCTTCTGCTGCGTCCGAGAACTTCGTATCTCAAGTCAGGGTTACTGGAGTCCATCCAAACGTCAAATAATATGATAGATAAGTAAGGATCGATTAGATACATCACAGGAACAACGCTAATGCGTGTTGTTTCGTTTAAAACTATTTCCAGCTTCAGCTGCGTCCGAGAACTTCGTATCTCACGTCAGGGTTACTGGAGTCCATCCAAACGTCAAATAACATGATAGATAAGTAAGGATCGATTAGATACATCACAGGAACAACGCTAATGCGTGTTGTTTCGTTTAAAACTATTTCCAGCTTCTGCTGCGTCCGAGAACTTCGTATCTCACGTCAGGGTTACTGGAGTCCATCCAAACGTCAAATAACATGATAGATAATTAAGGATCGATTAGATACATCACAGGAACAACGCTAATGCGTGTTGTTTCGTTTAAAACTATTTCCAGCTTCAGCTGCGTCCGAGAACTTCGTATCTCACATCAAAGTTACTGGAGTCCATCGAAACGCCAAATAACATGATAGATGAGTAAGGATCGATTAGATATATCACAGGAAGAACGCTAATGCGTGTTGTTTCGTTTAAATCTATTTCCAGCTTCTGCTGCCTCAGAAAACGTCGTGTCTCACATCAGAGCTACTGGAGTCCATCGAAACGCCAAATAACATGATAGATGAGTAAGGATCGATTAGATACATCACAGGAACAACGCTAATACGTGTTGTTTCATTTAGAACTATTTCCAGCTTCAGCTGCGTCCGAGAACTTCGTATCTCACATCAAAGTTACTGGAGTCCATCGAAACGCCAAATAACATGATATATGAGTAAGGATCGATTAGATACAGCACAGGAACAACGCTAATACGTGTTGTTTCATTTAAAACTATTTCCAGCTCCTGCTGCGTCCAAAAACTTTGTATCTCACATCAGACTTACTGGAGTCCATCCAAACGTCAAATAACATGTTAGATAAGTAAGGATCGTTTAGATACATCACAGGAACAACGCTAATACGTGTTGTTTCATTTAAAACTATTTCCAGCTTCAGCTGCGTCCGAGAACTTCGGATCTCACATCAAAGTTACTGGAGTCCATCGAAACGCCAAATAACATGATAGATGAGTAAGGATCGATTAGATACATCACAGGAACAACGCTAATGCGTGTTGTTTCGTTTAAAACTATTTCCAGCTTCTGCTGCGTCCGAAAATTTCGTATCTCACATTAGAGTTACTGGAGTCCATCGAAACGTCAAATAACATAGTAGCTAAGTAAGGATCGATTAGATACATCACAGGAACAACGCTAATACGTGTTGTTTCGTTCAAAACTATTTCCAGCTTCTGCTGCGTCCAAAAACTTTGTATCTCACATCAGAGTTACTGGAGTCCATCCAAACGTCAAATAACATGATAGATGAGTAAGGATCGATTAGATACATCACAGGAACAACGCTAATGCGTGTTGTTTCGTTTAAAACTATTTCCAGCTCCTGCTGCGTCCAAAAACTTTGTATCTCACATCAGACTTACTGGAGTCCATCCAAACGTCAAATAACATGTTAGATAAGTAAGGATCGTTTAGATACATAACAGGAACAACGCTAATACGTGTTGTTTCATTTAAAACTATTTCCAGCTTCAGCTGCGTCCGAGAACTTCGTATCTCACATCAAAGTTACTGGAGTCCATCGAAACGCCAAATAACATAATATATGAGTAAGGATCGATTAGATACAGCACAGGAACAACGCTAATACGTGTTGTTTCGTTTAAAACTATTTCCAGTTCCTGCTGCGTCCAAAAACTTGGTATCTCACATCAGACTTACTGGAGTCCATCCAAACGTCAAATAACATGTTAGATAAGTAAGGATCGTTTAGATACATCACAGGAACAACGCTAATACGTGTTGTTTCCTTTAAAACTATTTCCAGCTTCAGCTGCGTCCGAGAACTTCGTATCTCACATCAAAGTTACTGGAGTCCATCGAAACGTCAAATAACATGATATATGAGTAAGGATCGATTAGATACAGCACAGGAACAACGCTAATACGTGTTGTTTCGTTTAAAACTATTTCCAGCTCCTGCTGCGTCCAAAAACTTTGTTTCGTTTAAAACTATTTCCAGCTTCTGCTGCGTCCGAAAATTTCGTTTCTCACATTAGAGTTACTGGAGTCCATCGAAACGTCAAATAACATGATAGATGAGTAAGGATCGATTAGATACATCACAGGAACAACGCTAATGCGTGTTGTTTCGTTTAAAACTATTTCTAGCTTCAGCTGCGTCCGAGAACTTCGTATCTCACATCTAAGTTACTGGAGTATATCGAAACGCCAAATAACATGATAGATGAGTAAGGAGCGATTAGATACATCACAGGAACAACACTAATGCGCGTTGTTTCGTTTAAAACTATTTCCAGGTTCTGCTGCGTCCGAGAACTTCGTACCTCACGTCAGGGTTACTGGAGTCCATCCAAATGTCAAATAACATGATAGATAAGTAAGGATCGATTAGATACATCACAGGAACAACGCTAATGCGTGTTGTTTCGTTTAAAACTATTTCCAGCTTCTGCTGCGTCCGAGAATTTCGTATCTCACATCAAAGTTACTGGAGTCCATCGAAACGCCAAATAACATGATATATGAGTAAGGATCGATTAGATACAGCACAGCAACAACGCTAATACGTGTTGTTTCGTTTAAAACTATTTCCAGCTCCTGCTGCGTCCAAAAACTTTGTATCTCACGTCAGGGTTACTGGAGTCCATCCAAACGTCAAATAACATGATAGATAAGTAAGGATCGATTAGATACATCACAGGAACAACGCTAATGCGTGTTGTTTCGTTTAAAACTATTTCCAGCTTCTGCTGCGTCCGAGAACTTCGTATCTCACGTCAGGGTTACTGGAGTCCATCCAAACGTCAAATAACATGATAGATAATTGAGGATCGATTAGATACATCACAGGAACAACGCCAATGCGTGTTGTTTCGTTTAAAACTATTTCCAGCTTCTGCTGCGTCCGAAAATTTCGTGTCTCACATCAGAGTTACTGGAGTCCATCCAAACGTCAAATAACATGATAGATGAGTAAGGATCGATTAGATACATCACAGTAACAACGCTAATACGTGTTGTTTCATTTAAAACTATTTCCAGCTTCAGCTGCGTCCGAAATCTTTGTGTCTCTCATCAGAGTTACTGGAGTCCATCGAAACGCCAAGTAATATGATATATGAGTAAGGATCGATTAGATACAGCACAGGAACAACGCTAATACGTGTTGTTTCGTTTAAAACTATTTCCAGCTCCTGCTGCGCCCAAAAACTTTGTATCTCACATCAGACTTACTGGAGTCCATCCAAACGTCAAATAACATGTTAGATAAGTAAGGATCGTTTAGATACATCACAAGAACAACGCTAATACGTGTTGTTTCATTTAAAACTATTTCCAGCTTCTGCTGCGTCCGAGAACTTCGTATCACACGTCAGGGTTACTGGAGTCCATCCAAACATCAAATAACATGATAGATAAGTAAGGATCGATTAGATACATCACAGGAACAACGCTAATGCGTGTTGTATCGTTTAAAACTATTTCCAGCTTCTGCTGTGTCCGAAAATTTCGTATCTCACATTAGAGTTACTGGAGTCCATCGAAACGTCAAATAACATGATAGATGAGTAAGGATCGATTAGATACATCACAGGAACAACGCTAATACGTGTTGTTTCGTTTAAAACTATTTCCAGCTTCTGCTGCGTCCGAAAACGTCGTATCTCACATCAGAGCTACTGGAGTCCATCGAAACGCCAAATAACATGATATATGAGTAAGGATCGATTAGATACAGCACAGGAACAACGCTAATACGTGTTGTTTCGTTTAAAACTATTTCCAGCTCCTGCTGCGTCCAAAAACTTTGTATCTCACATCAGACTTACTGGAGTCCATCCAAACGTCAAATAACATGATAGATAAGTAAGGATCGATTAGATACATCACAGTAACAACGCTAATGCGTGTTGTTTCGTTTAAAACTATTTCTAGCTTCAGCTGCGTCCGAGAACTTCGTATATCACATCAAAGATACTGGAGTCCATCGAAACGCCAAATAACATGATAGATGAGTAAGGATCGATTAGATACATCACAGGAACAACGCTAATACGTGTTGTTTCGTTCAAAACTATTTCCAGCTTCTGCTGTGTCCAAAAACTTTGTATCTCACATCAGAGTTACTGGATTCCATCGAAACGCCAAATAACATGATAGATGAGTAAGGATCGATTAGATACATCACAGGAACAACGCTAATGCGTGTTGTTTCGTTTAAAACTATTTCCAGCTTCTGCTGCGTCCGAAAATTTCGTTTCTCACATTAGTTACTTGAGTCCATCGAAACGTCAAATAACATGATAGATGAGTAAGGATCGATTAGATACATCACAGGAACAACGCTAATGCGTGTTGTTTCGTTTAAAACTATTTCTAGCTTCAGCTGAGTCCGAGAACTTCGTATCTCACATCTAAGTTACTGGAGTCCATCGAAACGCCAAATAACATGATAGATGAGTAAGGAGCGATTAGATACATCACAGGAACAACGCTAATGCGCGTTGTTTCGTTTAAAACTATTTCCAGGTTCTGCTGCGTCCGAGAACTTCGTATCTCACGTCAGGGTTACTGGAGTCCATCCAAACGTCAAATAACATGATAGATAAGTAAGGATCGATTAGATGCATCACCGGAACAACGCTAATGCGTGTTGTTTCGTTTAAAACTATTTCCAGCTTCTGCTGCCTCAGAAAACGTCGTATCTCACATCAGAGCTACTGGAGTCCATCGAAACGCCAAATAACATGATAGATGAGTAAGGATCGATTAGATACATCACAGGAACAACGCTAATGCGTGTTGTTTCGTTTAAAACTATTTCCAGGTTCTGCTGCGTCCAAAAACTTTGTATCTCACATCAGAGTTACTGGAGTCCATCCAAACGTCAAATAACATGATAGATGAGTAAGGATCGATTAGATACATCACAGGAACAACGCTAATACGTGTTGTTTCGTTTAAAACTATTTCCAGCTTCTGCTGCGTTCGAGAACTTCGTATCTCACGTCAGGGTTACTGGAGTCCATCCAAACGTCAAATAACATGATAGATAAGTAAGGATCGATTAGATACATCACAGGAACAACGCTAATGCGTGTTGTTTCGTTTAAAACTATTTCCAGCTTCTGCTGCGTCCGAAAATTTCGTATCTCACATTAGAGTTACTGGAGTCCATCGAAACGTCAAATAACATGATAGATGAGTAAGGATCGATTAGATACATCACCGGAACAACGCTAATACGTGTTGTTTCGTTTAAAACTATTTCCAGCTTCTGCTGCGTCCGAAAATGTCGTATCTCACATCAGAGCTACTGGAGTCCATCGAAACGCCAAATAACATGATATATGAGTAAGGAACGATTAGATACAGCACAGGAACAACGCTAATACGTGTTGTTTCGTTTAAAACTATTTCCAGCTCCTGCTGCGTCCAAAAACTTTGTATCTCACATCAGACTAACTGGAGTCCATCCAAACGTCAAATAACATGATAGATAAGTAAGGATCGATTAGATACATCACAGTAACAACGTTAATGCGTGTTGTTTCGTTTAAAACTATTTCTAGCTTCAGCTGCGTCCGAGAACTTCGTATCTCACATCAAAGTTACTGGAGTCCATCGAAACGCCAAATAACATGATAGATGAGTAAGGATCGATTAGATACATCACAGGAACAACGCTAATACGTGTTGTTTCGTTCAAAACTATTTCCAGCTTCTGCTGCGTCCAAAAACTTTGTATCTCACATCAGAGTTACTGGATTCCATCGAAACGCCAAATAACATGATAGATGAGTAAGGATCGATTAGATACATCACAGGAACAACGCTAATGCGTGTTGTTTCGTTTAAAACTATTTCCAGCTTCTGCTGCGTCCGAAAATTTCGTTTCTCACATTAGAGTTACTGGAGTCCATCGAAACGTCAAATAACATGATAGATGAGTAAGGATCGATTAGATACATCACAGGAACAACGCTAATGCGTGTTGTTTCGTTTAAAACTATTTCTAGCTTCAGCTGCGTCCGAGAACTTCGTATCTAACATCTAAGTTACTGGAGTCCATCGAAACGCCAAATAACATGATAGATGAGTAAAGAGCGATTAGATACATCACAGGAACAACGCTAATGCGCGTTGTTTCGTTTAAAACTATTTCCAGGTTCTGCTGCGTCCGAGAACTTCGTATCTCACGTCAGGGTTACTGGAGTCCATCCAAACGTCAAATAACATGATAGATAAGTAAGGATCGATTAGATACATCACAGGAACAACGCTAATGCGTGTTATTTCGTTTAAAACTACTTCCAGCTTCTGCTGCTTCCGAAAATTTCGTTTCTCACATTAGAGTTACTGGAGTCCATCGAAACGTCAAATAACATGATAGATGAGTAAGGATCGATTAGATACATCACAGGAACAACGCTAATGCGTGTTGTTTCGTTTAAAACTATTTCCAGCTTCTGCTGCCTCAGAAAACGTCGTATCTCACATCAGAGCTACTGGAGTCCATCGAAACGCCAAATAACATGATAGATGAGTAAGGATCGATTAGATACATCACAGGAACAACGCTAATGCGTGTTGTTTCGTTTAAAACTATTTCCAGGTTCTGCTGCGTCCAAAAACTTTGTATCTCACATCAGAGTTACTGGAGTCCATCCAAACGTCAAATAACATGATAGATGAGTAAGGATCGATTAGGTACATCACAGGAACAACGCTAATACGTGTTGTTTCGTTTAAAACTATTTCCAGCTCCTGCTGCGTCCAAAAACTTTGTATCTCACATCAGACTTACTGGAGTCCATCCAAACGTCAAGCAACATGATAGATAAGTAAGGATCGATTAGATACATCACAGTAACAACGCTAATGCGTGTTGTTTCGTTTAAAACTATTTCTAGCTTCAGCTGCGTCCGAGAACTTCGTATCTCACATCAAAGTTACTGGAGTCCATCGAAACGCCAAATAACATGATAGATGAGTAAGGATCGATTAGAAACATCACAGGAACAACGCTAATATGTGTTGTTTCGTTCAAAACTATTTCCAGCTTCTGCTGCGTCCAAAAACATTGTATCTCACATCAGAGTTACTGGAGTCCATCCAAACGTCAAATAACATGATAGATGAGTAAGGATCGATTAGATACATCACAGGAACAACGCTAATACGTGTTGTTTCGTTTAAAACTATTTCCAGCTTCTGCTGCGTCCGAGAACTTCGTATCTCACGTCAGGGTTACTGGAGTCCATCCAAACGTCAAATAACATGTTAGATAAGTAAGGATCGTTTAGATACATCACAGGAACAACGCTAATACGTGTTGTTTCATTTAAAACTATTTCCAGCTTCAGCTGCGTCCGAGAACTTCGTATCTCACATCAAAGTTACTGGAGTCCATCGAAACGCCAAATAACATGATAGATGAGTAAGGATCGATTAGATACATCACAGGAACAACGCTAATGCGTGTTGTTTCGTTTAAAACTATTTCCAGGTTCTGCTGCGTCCGAGAACTTCGTATCTCACGTCAGGGTTACTGGAGTCCATCCAAACGTCAAATAACATGACAGATAAGTAAGGATCGATTAGATACATCACAGGAACAACGCTAATGCGTGTTGTTTCGTTTAAAACTATTTCCAGCTTCTGCTGCGTCCGAAAATTTCGTTTCTCACATTAGAGTTACTGGAGTCCATCGAAACGTCAAATAACATGATAGATGAGTAAGGATCGATTAGATACATCACAGGAACAACGCTAATGCGTGTTGTTTCTTTTAAAACTATTTCCAGCTTCTGCTGCCTCAGAAAACGTCGTATCTCACATCAGAGCTACTGGAGTCCATCGAAACGCCAAATAACATGATAGATGAGTAAGGATCGATTAGATACATCACAGGAACAACGCTAATACGTGTTGTTTCATTTAAAACTATTTCCAGCTTCTGCTGCGTCCGAGAACTTCGTATCTCACATCAAAGTTACTGGAGTCCATCGAAACGCCAAATAACATGATAGATGAGTAAGGATCGATTAGATACATCACAGGAACAACGCTAATGCGTGTTGTTTCGTTTAAAACTATTTCCAGCTTCTGCTGCGTCCGAGAACTTCGTATCTCACGTCAGGGTTACTGGAGCCCATCCAAACGTCAAATAACATGATAGATAAGTAAGGATCGATTAGATACATCACAGGAACAACGCTAATGCGTGTTGTTTCGTTTAAAACTATTTCCAGCTTCTGCTGTGTCAGAAAATTTCGTATCTCACATTAGAGTTACTGGAGTCCATCCAAACGTCAAATAACATGTTAGATAAGTAAGGATCGTTTAGATACATCACAGGAACAACGCTAATACGTGTTGTTTCACTTAAAACTATTTCCAGCTTCAGCTGCGTCCGAGAACTTCGTATCTCCCATCAAAGTTACTGGAGTCCATCGAAACGCCAAATAACATGATAGATGAGTAAGGATCGATTAGATACATCACAGGAACAACGCTAATGCGTGTTGTTTCGTTTAAAACTATTTCCAGCTTCTGCTGCGTCCGAGAACTTCGTATCTCACGTCAGGGTTACTGGAGTCCATCCAAACGTCAAATAACATGATAGATAAGTAAGGATCGATTAGATACATCACAGGAACAACGCTAATGCGTGTTGTTTCGTTTAAAACTATTTCCAGCTTCTGCTGCGTCCGAAAATTTCGTATCTCACATTAGAGTTACTGGAGTCCATCGAAACGTCAAATAACATAGTAGCTAAGTAAGGATCGATTAGATACATCACAGGAACAACGCTAATACGTGTTGTTTCATTCAAAACTATTTCCAGCTTCTGCTGCGTCCAAAAACTTTGTATCTCACATCAGAGTTACTGGAGTCCATCCAAACGTCAAATAACATGATAGATGAGTAAGGATCGATTAGATACATCACAGGAACAACGCTAATACGTGTTGTTTCGTTTAAAACTATTTCCAGCTTCTGCTGCGTCCGAGAACTTCGTATCTCACATCAAAGTTACTGGAGTCCATCGAAACGCCAAATAACATGATAGATGAGTAAGGATCGATTAGATACATCACAGGAACAACGCTAATGCGTGTTGTTTCGTTTAAAACTATTTCCAGCTTCTGCTGCGTCCGAAAATTTCGTATCTCACATTAGAGTTACTGGAGTCCATCGAAACGTCAAATAACATAGTAGCTAAGTAAGGATCGATTAGATACATCACAGGAACAACGCTAATACGTGTTGTTTCGTTCAAAACTATTTCCAGCTTCTGCTGCGTCCAAAAACTTTGTATCTCACATCAGAGTTACTGGAGTCCATCCAAACGTCAAATAACATGATAGATGAGTAAGGATCGATTAGATACATCACAGGAACAACGCTAATACGTGTTGTTTCGTTTAAAACTATTTCCAGCTTCTGCTGCGTCCGAGAACTTCGTATCTCATGTCAGGGTTACTGGAGTCCATCCAAACGTCAAATAACATGTTAGATAAGTAAGGATCGTTTAGATACATCACATTAACAACGCTAATACGTGTTGTTTCATTGAAAACTATTTCCAGCTTCAGCTGCGTCCGAGAACTTCGTATCTCACATCAAAGTTACTGGAGTCCAACGAAACGCCAAATAACATGATAGATGAGTAAGGATCGATTAGATACATCACAGGAACAACGCTAATACGTGTTGTTTCGTTTAAAACTATTTCCAGCTTCTGCTGCGTCCGAGAACTTCGAATCTCACATCAAAGTTACTGGAGTCCATCGAAACGCCAAATAACATGATAGATGAGTAAGGATCGATTAGATACATCACAGGAACAACGCTAATGCGTGTTGTTTCGTTTAAAACTATTTCCAGCTTCTGCTGCGTCCGAGAACTTCGTATCTCACGTCAGGGTTACTGGAGCCCATGCAAACGTCAAATAACATGATAGATAAGTAAGAATCGATTAGATACATCACAGGAACAACGCTAATGCGTGTTGTTTCGTTTAAAACTATTTCCAGCTTCTGCTGTGTCAGAAAATTTCGTATCTCACATTAGAGTTACTGGAGTCCATCCAAACGTCAAATAACATGTTAGATAAGTAAGGATCGTTTAGATACATCACAGGAACAACGCTAATACGTGTTGTTTCACTTAAAACTATTTCCAGCTTCAGCTGCGTCCGAGAACTTCGTATCTCACGTCAGGGTTACTGGAGTCCATCCAAACGTCAAATAACATGATAGATAAGTAAGGATCGATTAGATACATCACAGGAACAACGCTAATGCGTGTTGTTTCGTTTAAAACTATTTCCAGCTTCTGCTGCGTCCGAAAATTTCGTATCTCACATTAGAGTTACTGGAGTCCATCGAAACGTCAAATAACATAGTAGCTAAGTAAGGATCGATTAGATACATCACAGGAACAACGCTAATACGTGTTGTTTCATTCAAAACTATTTCCAGCTTCTGCTGCGTCCAAAAACTTTGTATCTCACATCAGAGTTACTGGAGTCCATCCAAACGTCAAATAACATGATAGATGAGTAAGGATCGATTAGATACATCACAGGAACAACGCTAATACGTGTTGTTTCGTTTTAAACTATTTCCAGCTTCTGCTGCGTCCGAGAACTTCGTATCTCACATCAAAGTTACTGGAGTCCATCGAAACGCCAAATAACATGATAGATGAGTAAGGATCGATTAGATACATCACAGGAACAACGCTAATGCGTGTTGTTTCGTTTAAAACTATTTCCAGCTTCTGCTGCGTCCGAAAATTTCGTATCTCACATTAGAGTTACTGGAGTCCATCGAAACGTCAAATAACATAGTAGCTAAGTAAGGATCGATTAGATACATCACAGGAACAACGCTAATACGTGTTGTTTCGTTCAAAACTATTTCCAGCTTCTGCTGCGTCCAAAAACTTTGTATCTCACATCAGAGTTACTGGAGTCCATCCAAACGTCAAATAACATGATAGATGAGTAAGGATCGATTAGATACATCACAGGAACAACGCTAATACGTGTTGTTTCGTTTAAAACTATTTCCAGCTTCTGCTGCGTCCGAGAACTTCGTATCTCACGTCAGGGTTACTGGAGTCCATCCAAACGTCAAATAACATGTTAGATAAGTAAGGATCGTTTAGATACATCACATTAACAACGCTAATACGTGTTGTTTCATTTAAAACTATTTCCAGCTTCAGCTGCGTCCGAGAACTTCGTATTTCACATCAAAGTTACTGGAGTCCATCTATACGTCAAATAACATGATAGATGAGTAAGGATCGATTAGATACATCACAGGAACAACGCTAATACGTGTTGTTTCGTTTAAAACTACTTCCAGCTTCTGCTGCGTCCGAAAACGTCGTATCTCACATCAGAGCTACTGGAGTCCATCGAAACGCCAAATAACATGATAGATGAGTAAGGATCGATTAGATACATCACAGGAACAACGCTAATGCGTGTTGTTTCGTTTAAAACTATTTCCAGCTTCTGCTGCGTCCGAGAACTTCGTATCTCACGTCAGGGTTACTGGAGTCCATCCAAACGTCAAATAACATGTTAGATAAGTAAGGATCGTTTAGATACATCACATTAACAACGCTAATACGTGTTGTTTCATTTAAAACTATTTCCAGCTTCAGCTGCGTCCGAGAACTTCGTATTTCACATCAAAGTTACTGGAGTCCATCTATACGTCAAATAACATGATAGATGAGTAAGGATCGATTAGATACATCACAGGAACAACGCTAATACGTGTTGTTTCGTTTAAAACTACTTCCAGCTTCTGCTGCGTCCGAAAACGTCGTATCTCACATCAGAGCTACTGGAGTCCATCGAAACGCCAAATAACATGATATATGAGTAAGGATCGATTAGATACAGCACAGGAACAACGCTAATACGTGTTGTTTCGTTTAAAACTATTTCCAGCTCCTGCTGCGTCCAAAAACTTTGTATCTCACATCAGACTTACTGGAGTCCATCCAAACGTCAAATAATATGATAGATAAGTAAGGATCGATTAGATACATCACAGTAACAACGCTAATGCGTGTTGTTTCGTTTGAAACTATTTCTAGCTTCAGCTGCGTCCAAAAACTTTGTATCTCACATCAGGGTTACTGAAGTCCATCCAAACGTCAAATAACATGATAGATGAGTAAGGATCGATTAGATACATCACAGGAACAACGCTAATACGTGTTGTTTCGTTTAAGACTATTTCCAGCTTCTGCTGCGTCCGAGAACTTCGTATCTCACGTCAGGGTTACTGGAGTCCATCCAAACGTCAAATAACATGATAGATAAGTAAGGATCGATTAGATACATCACAGGAACAACGCTAATGCGTGTTGTTTCGTTTAAAACTATTTCCAGCTTCTGCTGCGTCCGAGAACTTCGTATCTCACGTCAGGGTTACTGGAGCCCATCCAAACGTCAAATAACATGATAGATAAGTAAGGATCGATTAGATACATCACAGGAACAACGCTAATGCGTGTTGTTTCGTTTAAAACTATTTCCAGCTTCTGCTGCGTCCGAAAATTTCGTATCTCACATTAGAGTTACTGAAGTCCATCGAAACGTCAAATAACATGATAGATGAGTAAGGATCGATTAGATACATCACAGGAACAACGCTAATACGTGTTGTTTCGTTTAAGACTATTTCCAGCTTCTGCTGCGTCCGAGAACTTCGTATCTCACGTCAGGGTTACTGGAGTCCATCCAAACGTCAAATAACATGATAGATAAGTAAGGATCGATTAGATACATCACAGGAACAACGCTAATGCGTGTTGTTTCGTTTAAAACTATTTCCAGCTTCTGCTGCGTCCGAGAACTTCGTATCTCACGTCAGGGTTACTGGAGCCCATCCAAACGTCAAATAACATGATAGATAAGTAAGGATCGATTAGATACATCACAGGAACAACGCTAATGCTTGTTGTTTCGTTTAAAACTATTTCCAGCTTCTGCTGCGTCCGAAAATTTCGTATCTCACATTAGAGTTACTGAAGTCCATCGAAACGTCAAATAACATAGTAGCTAAGTAAGGATCGATTAGATACATCACAGGAACAACGCTAATACGTGTTGTTTCATTCAAAACTATTTCCAGCTTCTGCTGCGTCCAAAAACTTTGTATCTCACATCAGAGTTACTGGAGTCCATCCAAACGTCAAATAACATGATAGATGAGTAAGGATCGATTAGATACATCACAGGAACAACGCTAATACGTGTTGTTTCGTTTAAAACTATTTCCAGCTTCTGCTGCGTCCGAGAACTTCGTATCTCACATCAAAGTTACTGGAGTCCATCGAAACGCCAAATAACATGATAGATGAGTAAGGATCGATTAGATACATCACAGGAACAACGCTAATGCGTGTTGTTTCGTTTAAAACTATTTCCAGCTTCTGCTGCGTCCGAAAATTTCGTATCTCACATTAGAGTTACTGGAGTCCATCGAAACGTCAAATAACATAGTAGCTAAGTAAGGATCGATTAGATACATCACAGGAACAACGCTAATACGTGTTGTTTCGTTCAAAACTATTTCCAGCTTCTGCTGCGTCCAAAAACATTGTATCTCACATCAGAGTTACTGGAGTCCATCCAAACGTCAAATAACATGATAGATGAGTAAGGATCGATTAGATACATCACAGGAACAACGCTAATACGTGTTGTTTCGTTTAAAACTATTTCCAGCTTCTGCTGCGTCCGAGAACATCGTATCTCACGTCAGGGTTACTGGAGTCCATCCAAACGTCAAATAACATGTTAGATAAGTAAGGATCGTTTAGATACATCACATTAACAACGCTAATACGTGTTGTTTCATTTAAAACTATTTCCAGCTTCAGCTGCGTCCGAGAACTTCGTATCTCACATCAAAGTTACTGGAGGTCATCGAAACGCCAAATAACATGATAGATGAGTAAGGATCGATTAGATACATCACAGGAACAACGCTAATACGTGTTGTTTCGTTTAAAACTATTTCCAGCTTCTGCTGCGTCCGAGAACTTCGAATCTCACATCAAAGTTACTGGAGTCCATCGAAACGCCAAATAACATGATAGATGAGTAAGGATCGATTAGATACATCACAGGAACAACGCTAATGCGTGTTGTTTCGTTTAAAACTATTTCCAGCTTCTGCTGCGTCCGAGAACTTCGTATCTCACGTCAGGGTTACTGGAGCCCATGCAAACGTCAAATAACATGATAGATAAGTAAGAATCGATTAGATACATCACAGGAACAACGCTAATGCGTGTTGTTTCGTTTAAAACTATTTCCAGCTTCTGCTGTGTCAGAAAATTTCGTATCTCACATTAGAGTTACTGGAGTCCATCCAAACGTCAAATAACATGTTAGATAAGTAAGGATCGTTTAGATACATCACAGGAACAACGCTAATACGTGTTGTTTCACTTAAAACTATTTCCAGCTTCAGCTGCGTCCGAGAACTTCGTATCTCCCATCAAAGTTACTGGAGTCCATCGAAACGCCAAATAACATGATAGATGAGTAAGGATCGATTAGATACATCACAGGAACAACGCTAATGCGTGTTGTTTCGTCTAAAACTATTTCCAGCTTCTGCTGCGTCCGAGAACTTCGTATCTCACGTCAGGGTTACTGGAGTCCATCCAAACGTCAAATAACATGATAGATAAGTAAGGATCGATTAGATACATCACAGGAACAACGCTAATGCGTGTTGTTTCGTTTAAAACTATTTCCAGCTTCTGCTGCGTCCGAAAATTTCGTATCTCACATTAGAGTTACTGGAGTCCATCGAAACGTCAAATAACATAGTAGCTAAGTAAGGATCGATTAGATACATCACAGGAACAACGCTAATACGTGTTGTTTCATTCAAAACTATTTCCAGCTTCTGCTGCGTCCAAAAACTTTGTATCTCACATCAGAGTTACTGGAGTCCATCCAAACGTCAAATAACATGATAGATGAGTAAGGATCGATTAGATACATCACAGGAACAACGCTAATACGTGTTGTTTCGTTTAAAACTATTTCCAGCTTCTGCTGCGTCCGAGAACTTCGTATCTCACGTCAGGGTTACTGGAGTCCATCCAAACGTCAAATAACATGTTAGATAAGTAAGGATCGTTTAGATACATCACAGGAACAACGCTAATACGTGTTGTTTCATTTAAAACTATTTCCAGCTTCAGCTGCGTCCGAGAACTTCGTATTTCACATCAAAGTTACTGGAGTCCATCGATACGTCAAATAACATGATAGATGAGTAAGGATCGATTAGATACATCACAGGAACAACGCTAATACGTGTTGTTTCGTTTAAAACTACTTCCAGCTTCTGCTGCGTCCGAAAACGTCGTATCTCACATCAGAGCTACTGGAGTCCATCGAAACGCCAAATAACATGATATATGAGTAAGGATCGATTAGATACAGCACAGGAACAACGCTAATACGTGTTGTTTCGTTTAAAACTATTTCCAGCTCCTGCTGCGTCCAAAAACTTTGTATCTCACATCAGACTTACTGGAGTCCATCCAAACGTCAAATAACATGTTAGATAAGTAAGGATCGTTTAGATACATCACAGGAACAACGCTAATACGTGTTGTTTCATTTAAAACTATTTCCAGCTTCAGCTGCGTCCGAGAACTTCGTATTTCACATCAAAGTTACTGGAGTCCATCTATACGTCAAATAACATGATAGATGAGTAAGGATCGATTAGATACATCACAGGAACAACGCTAATACGTGTTGTTTCGTTTAAAACTACTTCCAGCTTCTGCTGCGTCCGAAAACGTCGTATCTCACATCAGAGCTACTGGAGTCCATCGAAACGCCAAATAACATGATATATGAGTAAGGATCGATTAGATACAGCACAGGAACAACGCTAATACGTGTTGTTTCGTTTAAAACTATTTCCAGCTCCTGCTGCGTCCAAAAACTTTGTATCTCACATCAGACTTACTGGAGTCCATCCAAACGTCAAATAACATGATAGATAAGTAAGGATCGATTAGATACATCACAGTAACAACGCTAATGCGTGTTGTTTCGTTTGAAACTATTTCTAGCTTCAGCTGCGTCCAAAAACTTTGTATCTCACATCAGAGTTACTGAAGTCCATCCATACGTCAAATAACATGATAGATGAGTAAGGATCGATTAGATACATCACAGGAACAACGCTAATACGTGTTGTTTCGTTTAAGACTATTTCCAGCTTCTGCTGCGTCCGAGAACTTCGTATCTCACGTCAGGGTTACTGGAGTCCATCCAAACGTCAAATAACATGATAGATAAGTAAGGATCGATTAGATACATCACAGGAACAACGCTAATGCGTGTTGTTTCGTTTAAAACTATTTCCAGCTTCTGCTGCGTCCGAGAACTTCGTATCTCACGTCAGGGTTACTGGAGCCCATCCAAACGTCAAATAACATGATAGATAAGTAAGGATCGATTAGATACATCACAGGAACAACGCTAATGCGTGTTGTTTCGTTTAAAACTATTTCCAGCTCCTGCTGCGTCCAAAAACTTTGTATCTCACATCAGACTTACTGGAGTCCATCCAAACGTCAAATAACATGTTAGATAAGTAAGGATCGTTTAGATACATCACAGGAACAACGCTAATACGTGTTGTTTCATTTAAAACTATTTCCAGCTTCAGCTGCGTCCGAGAACTTCGTATCTCACATCAAAGTTACTGGAGTCCATCGAAACGCCAAATAACATGATATATGAGTAAGGATCGATTAGATACAGCACAGGAACAACGCTAATACGTGTTGTTTCGTTTAAAACTATTTCCAGCTCCTGCTGCGTCCAAAAACTTGGTATCTCACATCAGACTTACTGGAGCCCATCCAAACGTCAAATAACAATGTTAGATAAGTAAGGATGGTTTAGATACATCACAGGAACAACGCTAATACATGTTGTTTCATTTAAAACTATTTCCAGCTTCAGCTGCGTCCGAGAACTTCGTATCTCACATCAAAGTTACTGGAGTCCATCGAAACGCCAAATAACATGATAGATGAGTAAGGATCGATTAGATACATCACAGGAAGAACGCTAATGCGTGTTGTTTCGTTTAAATCTATTTCCACCTTGTGCTGCCTCAGAAAACGTCGTATCTCACATCAGAGCTACTGGAGTCCATCCAAACGTCAAATAACATGATAGATAAGTAAGGATCGATTAGATACATCACAGGAACAACGCTAATGCGTGTTGTTTCGTTTAAAACTATTTCCAGCTTCTGCTGCGTCCGAGAACTTCGTATCTCACGTCAGGGTTACTGGAGTCCATCCAAACGTCAAATAACATGATAGATAATTAAGGATCGATTAGATACATCACAGGAACAACGCTAATGCGTGTTGTTTCGTTTAAAACTATTTCCAGCTTCAGCTGCGTCCGAGAACTTCGTATCTCACATCAAAGTTACTGGAGTCCATCGAAACGCCAAATAACATGATAGATGAGTAAGGATCGATTAGATACATCACAGGAAGAACGCTAATGCGTGTTGTTTCGTTTAAATCTATTTAGAGCTTCTGCTGCCTCAGAAAACGTCGTGTCTCACATCAGAGCTACTGGAGTCCATCGAAACGCCAAATAACATGATAGATGAGTAAGGATCGATTAGATACATCACAGGAACAACGCTAATACGTGTTGTTTCATTTAAAACTATTTCCAGCTTCAGCTGCGTCCGAGAACTTCGTATCTCACATCAAAGTTACTGGAGTCCATCGAAACGCCAAATAACATGATATATGAGTAAGGATCGATTAGATGCAGCACAGGAACAACGCTAATACGTGTTGTTTCGTTTAAAACTATTTCCAGCTCCTGCTGCGTCCAAAAACTTTGTATCTCACATCAGATTTACTGGAGTCCATCCAAACGTCAAATAACATGTTAGATAAGTAAGGATCGTTTAGATACATCACAGGAACAACGCTAATACGTGTTGTTTCATTTAAAACTATTTCCAGCTTCAGCTGCGTCCGAGAACTTCGTATCTCACATCAAAGTTACTGGAGTCCATCGAAACGCCAAATAACATGATAGATGAGTAAGGATCGATTAGATACATCACAGGAACAACGCTAATACTTGTTGTTTCATTTAAAACTATTTCCAGCTTCAGCTGCGTCCGAGAACTTCGTATCTCACATCAAAGTTACTGGAGTCCATCGAAACGCCAAATAACATGATATATGAGTAAGGATCGATTAGATACAGCACAGGAACAACGCTAATACGTGTTGTTTCGTTTAAAACTATTTCCAGTTCCTGCTGCGTCCAAAAACTTGGTATCTCACATCAGACTTACTGGAGTCCATCCAAACGTCAAATAACATATTAGATAAGTAAGGATCGTTTAGATACATCACAGGAACAACGCTAATACGTGTTGTTTCATTTAAAACTATTTCCAGCTTCAGCTGCGTCCGAGAACTTCGTATCTCCCATCAAAGTTACTGGAGTCCATCGAAACGCCAAATAACATGATAGATGAGTAAGGATCGATTAGATACATCACAGGAACAACGCTAATGCGTGTTGTTTCGTTTAAAACTATTTCCAGGTTCTGCTGCGTCCGAGAATTTCGTATCTCACATTAGAGTTACTGGAGTCCATCGAAACGTCAAATAACATGATAGATGAGTAAGGATCGATTAGGTACATCACAGGAACAACGCTAATGCGTGTTGTTTCGTTTAAAACTATTTCCAGCTCCTGCTGCGTCCAAAAACTTTGTATCTCACATCAGAGTTACTGGAGTCCATCCAAACGTCAAATAACATGATAGATGAGTAAGGATCGATTAGATACATCACAGGAACAACGCTAATGCGTGTTGTTTCGTTTAAAACTATTTCCAGCTCCTGCTGCGTCCAAAAACTTTGTATCTCACATCAGACTTACTGGAGTCCATCCAAACGTCAAATAACATGTTAGATAAGTAAGGATCGTTTAGATACATCACAGGAACAACGGTAATACGTGTTGTTTCATTTAAAACTATTTCCAGCTTCAGCTGCGTCCGAGAACTTCGTATCTCACATCAAAGTTACTGGAGTCCATCGAAACGCCAAATAACATGATATATGAGTAAGGATCGATTAGATACAGCACAGGAACAACGCTAATACGTGTTGTTTCGTTTAAAACTATTTCCAGCTCCTGCTGCGTCCAAGAACTTTGTATCTCACATCAGACTTACTGGAGTCCATCCAAACGTCAAATAACATGTTAGATAAGTAAGGATCGTTTAGATACATCACAGGAACAACGCTAATACGTGTTGTTTCATTTAAAACTATTTCCAGCTTCAGCTGCGTCCGAGAACTTCGTATCTCCCATCAAAGTTACTGGAGTTCATCGAAACGCCAAATAACATGATAGATGAGTAAAGATCGATTAAATACATCACAGGAACAACGCTAATGCGTGTTGTTTCGTTTAAAACTATTTCCAGGTTCTGCTGCGTCCGAGAACTTCGTATCTCAAGTCAGGGTTACTGGAGTCCATCCAAACGTCAAATAACATGATAGATAAGTAAGGATCGATTAGATACATCACAGGAACAACGCTAATGCGTGTTGTTTCGTTTAAAACTATTTCCAGCTTCTGCTGCGTCCGAAAATTTCGTTTCTCACATTAGAGTTACTGGAGTCCATCGAAGCGTCAAATAACATGATAGATGAGTAAGGATCGATTAGATACATCACAGGAACAACGCTAATGCGTGTTGTTTCGTTTAAAACTATTTCCAGCTCCTGCTGCGTCCAAAAACTTTGTATCTCACATCAGACTTACTGGAGTCCATCCAAACGTCAAATAACATGTTAGATAAGTAAGGATCGTTTAGATACATCACAGGAACAACGCTAATACGTGTTGTTTCATTTAAAACTATTTCCAGCTTCAGCTGCGTCCGAGAACTTCGTATCTCACATCAAAGTTACTGGAGTCCATCGAAACGCCAAATAACATGATATATGAGTAAGGATCGATTAGATACAGCACAGGAACAACGCTAATACGTGTTGTTTCGTTTAAAACTATTTCCAGCTCCTGCTGCGTCCAAAAACTTGGTATCTCACATCAGACTTACTGGAGCCCATCCAAACGTCAAATAACAATGTTAGATAAGTAAGGATGGTTTAGATACATCACAGGAACAACGCTAATACATGTTGTTTCATTTAAAACTATTTCCAGCTTCCGCTGCGTCCGAGAACTTTGTATCTCACATCAGACTTACTGGAGTCCATCCAAACGTCAAATAACATGTTAGATAAGTAAGGATCGTTTAGATACATCACAGGAACAACGCTAATACTTGTTGTTTCATTTAAAACTATTTCCAGCTTCAGCTGCGTCCGAGAACTTCGTATCTCACATCAAAGTTACTGGAGTCCATCGAAACGCCAAATAACATGATATATGAGTAAGGATCGATTAGATACAGCACAGGAACAACGCTAATACGTGTTGTTTCGTTTAAAACTATTTCCAGCTCCTGCTGCGTCCAAGAACTTTGTATCTCACATCAGATTTACTGGAGTCCATCCAAACGTCAAATAACATGTTAGATAAGTAAGGATCGTTTAGATACATCACAGGAACAACGCTAATACGTGTTGTTTCATTCAAAACTATTTCCAGCTTCAGCTGCGTCCGAGAACTTCGTATCTCACATCAAAGTTACTGGAGTCCATCGAAACGCCAAATAACATGATAGATGAGTAAGGATCGATTAGATACATCACAGGAAGAACGCTAATGCGTGTTGTTTCGTTTAAATCTATTTCCACCTTGTGCTACCTCAGAAAACGTCGTATCTCACATCAGAGCTACTGGAGTCCATCCAAACGTCAAATAACATGATAGATAAGTAAGGATCGATTAGATACATCACAGGAACAACGCTAATGCGTGTTGTTTCGTTTAAAACTATTTCCAGCTTCTGCTGCGTCCGAGAACTTCGTATCTCACGTCAGGGTTACTGGAGTCCATCCAAACGTCAAATAACATGATAGATAATTAAGGATCGATTAGATACATCACAGGAACAACGCTAATGCGTGTTGTTTCGTTTAAAACTATTTCCAGCTTCAGCTGCGTCCGAGAACTTCGTATCTCACATCAAAGTTACTGGAGTCCATCGAAACGCCAAATAACATGATAGATGAGTAAGGATCGATTAGATACATCACAGGAAGAACGCTAATGCGTGTTGTTTCGTTTAAATCTATTTAGAGCTTCTGCTGCCTCAGAAAACGTCGTGTCTCACATCAGAGCTACTGGAGTCCATCGAAACGCCAAATAACATGATAGATGAGTAAGGATCGATTAGATACATCACAGGAACAACGCTAATACGTGTTGTTTCGTTTAAAACTATTTCCAGCTTCTGCTGCGTCCGAGAACTTCGTATCTCACATCAAAGTTACTGGAGTCCATCGAAACGCCAAATAACATGATAGATGAGTAAGGATCGATTAGATACATCACAGGAACAACGCTAATGCGTGTTGTTTCGTTTAAAACTATTTCCAGCTTCTGCTGCGTCCGAAAATTTCGTATCTCACATTAGAGTTACTGGAGTCCATCGAAACGTCAAATAACATAGTAGCTAAGTAAGGATCGATTAGATACATCACAGGAACAACGCTAATACGTGTTGTTTCGTTCAAAACTATTTCCAGCTTCTGCTGCGTCCAAAAACTTTGTATCTCACATCAGAGTTACTGGAGTCCATCCAAACGTCAAATAACATGATAGATGAGTAAGGATCGATTAGATACATCACAGGAACAACGCTAATACGTGTTGTTTCGTTTAAAACTATTTCCAGCTTCTGCTGCGTCCGAGAACTTCGTATCTCATGTCAGGGTTACTGGAGTCCATCCAAACGTCAAATAACATGTTAGATAAGTAAGGATCGTTTAGATACATCACATTAACAACGCTAATACGTGTTGTTTCATTGAAAACTATTTCCAGCTTCAGCTGCGTCCGAGAACTTCGTATCTCACATCAAAGTTACTGGAGTCCAACGAAACGCCAAATAACATGATAGATGAGTAAGGATCGATTAGATACATCACAGGAACAACGCTAATACGTGTTGTTTCGTTTAAAACTATTTCCAGCTTCTGCTGCGTCCGAGAACTTCGAATCTCACATCAAAGTTACTGGAGTCCATCGAAACGCCAAATAACATGATAGATGAGTAAGGATCGATTAGATACATCACAGGAACAACGCTAATGCGTGTTGTTTCGTTTAAAACTATTTCCAGCTTCTGCTGCGTCCGAGAACTTCGTATCTCACGTCAGGGTTACTGGAGCCCATGCAAACGTCAAATAACATGATAGATAAGTAAGAATCGATTAGATACATCACAGGAACAACGCTAATGCGTGTTGTTTCGTTTAAAACTATTTCCAGCTTCTGCTGTGTCAGAAAATTTCGTATCTCACATTAGAGTTACTGGAGTCCATCCAAACGTCAAATAACATGTTAGATAAGTAAGGATCGTTTAGATACATCACAGGAACAACGCTAATACGTGTTGTTTCACTTAAAACTATTTCCAGCTTCAGCTGCGTCCGAGAACTTCGTATCTCACGTCAGGGTTACTGGAGTCCATCCAAACGTCAAATAACATGATAGATAAGTAAGGATCGATTAGATACATCACAGGAACAACGCTAATGCGTGTTGTTTCGTTTAAAACTATTTCCAGCTTCTGCTGCGTCCGAAAATTTCGTATCTCACATTAGAGTTACTGGAGTCCATCGAAACGTCAAATAACATAGTAGCTAAGTAAGGATCGATTAGATACATCACAGGAACAACGCTAATACGTGTTGTTTCATTCAAAACTATTTCCAGCTTCTGCTGCGTCCAAAAACTTTGTATCTCACATCAGAGTTACTGGAGTCCATCCAAACGTCAAATAACATGATAGATGAGTAAGGATCGATTAGATACATCACAGGAACAACGCTAATACGTGTTGTTTCGTTTTAAACTATTTCCAGCTTCTGCTGCGTCCGAGAACTTCGTATCTCACATCAAAGTTACTGGAGTCCATCGAAACGCCAAATAACATGATAGATGAGTAAGGATCGATTAGATACATCACAGGAACAACGCTAATGCGTGTTGTTTCGTTTAAAACTATTTCCAGCTTCTGCTGCGTCCGAAAATTTCGTATCTCACATTAGAGTTACTGGAGTCCATCGAAACGTCAAATAACATAGTAGCTAAGTAAGGATCGATTAGATACATCACAGGAACAACGCTAATACGTGTTGTTTCGTTCAAAACTATTTCCAGCTTCTGCTGCGTCCAAAAACTTTGTATCTCACATCAGAGTTACTGGAGTCCATCCAAACGTCAAATAACATGATAGATGAGTAAGGATCGATTAGATACATCACAGGAACAACGCTAATACGTGTTGTTTCGTTTAAAACTATTTCCAGCTTCTGCTGCGTCCGAGAACTTCGTATCTCACGTCAGGGTTACTGGAGTCCATCCAAACGTCAAATAACATGTTAGATAAGTAAGGATCGTTTAGATACATCACATTAACAACGCTAATACGTGTTGTTTCATTTAAAACTATTTCCAGCTTCAGCTGCGTCCGAGAACTTCGTATTTCACATCAAAGTTACTGGAGTCCATCTATACGTCAAATAACATGATAGATGAGTAAGGATCGATTAGATACATCACAGGAACAACGCTAATACGTGTTGTTTCGTTTAAAACTACTTCCAGCTTCTGCTGCGTCCGAAAACGTCGTATCTCACATCAGAGCTACTGGAGTCCATCGAAACGCCAAATAACATGATATATGAGTAAGGATCGATTAGATACAGCACAGGAACAACGCTAATACGTGTTGTTTCGTTTAAAACTATTTCCAGCTCCTGCTGCGTCCAAAAACTTTGTATCTCACATCAGACTTACTGGAGTCCATCCAAACGTCAAATAATATGATAGATAAGTAAGGATCGATTAGATACATCACAGTAACAACGCTAATGCGTGTTGTTTCGTTTGAAACTATTTCTAGCTTCAGCTGCGTCCAAAAACTTTGTATCTCACATCAGGGTTACTGAAGTCCATCCAAACGTCAAATAACATGATAGATGAGTAAGGATCGATTAGATACATCACAGGAACAACGCTAATACGTGTTGTTTCGTTTAAGACTATTTCCAGCTTCTGCTGCGTCCGAGAACTTCGTATCTCACGTCAGGGTTACTGAAGTCCATCCAAACGTCAAATAACATGATAGATAAGTAAGGATCGATTAGATACATCACAGGAACAACGCTAATGCGTGTTGTTTCGTTTAAAACTATTTCCAGCTTCTGCTGCGTCCGAGAACTTCGTATCTCACGTCAGGGTTACTGGAGCCCATCCAAACGTCAAATAACATGATAGATAAGTAAGGATCGATTAGATACATCACAGGAACAACGCTAATGCGTGTTGTTTCGTTTAAAACTATTTCCAGCTTCTGCTGCGTCCGAAAATTTCGTATCTCACATTAGAGTTACTGAAGTCCATCGAAACGTCAAATAACATGATAGATGAGTAAGGATCGATTAGATACATCACAGGAACAACGCTAATACGTGTTGTTTCGTTTAAGACTATTTCCAGCTTCTGCTGCGTCCGAGAACTTCGTATCTCACGTCAGGGTTACTGGAGTCCATCCAAACGTCAAATAACATGATAGATAAGTAAGGATCGATTAGATACATCACAGGAACAACGCTAATGCGTGTTGTTTCGTTTAAAACTATTTCCAGCTTCTGCTGCGTCCGAGAACTTCGTATCTCACGTCAGGGTTACTGGAGCCCATCCAAACGTCAAATAACATGATAGATAAGTAAGGATCGATTAGATACATCACAGGAACAACGCTAATGCTTGTTGTTTCGTTTAAAACTATTTCCAGCTTCTGCTGCGTCCGAAAATTTCGTATCTCACATTAGAGTTACTGAAGTCCATCGAAACGTCAAATAACATAGTAGCTAAGTAAGGATCGATTAGATACATCACAGGAACAACGCTAATACGTGTTGTTTCATTCAAAACTATTTCCAGCTTCTGCTGCGTCCAAAAACTTTGTATCTCACATCAGAGTTACTGGAGTCCATCCAAACGTCAAATAACATGATAGATGAGTAAGGATCGATTAGATACATCACAGGAACAACGCTAATACGTGTTGTTTCGTTTAAAACTATTTCCAGCTTCTGCTGCGTCCGAGAACTTCGTATCTCACATCAAAGTTACTGGAGTCCATCGAAACGCCAAATAACATGATAGATGAGTAAGGATCGATTAGATACATCACAGGAACAACGCTAATGCGTGTTGTTTCGTTTAAAACTATTTCCAGCTTCTGCTGCGTCCGAAAATTTCGTATCTCACATTAGAGTTACTGGAGTCCATCGAAACGTCAAATAACATAGTAGCTAAGTAAGGATCGATTAGATACATCACAGGAACAACGCTAATACGTGTTGTTTCGTTCAAAACTATTTCCAGCTTCTGCTGCGTCCAAAAACATTGTATCTCACATCAGAGTTACTGGAGTCCATCCAAACGTCAAATAACATGATAGATGAGTAAGGATCGATTAGATACATCACAGGAACAACGCTAATACGTGTTGTTTCGTTTAAAACTATTTCCAGCTTCTGCTGCGTCCGAGAACATCGTATCTCACGTCAGGGTTACTGGAGTCCATCCAAACGTCAAATAACATGTTAGATAAGTAAGGATCGTTTAGATACATCACATTAACAACGCTAATACGTGTTGTTTCATTTAAAACTATTTCCAGCTTCAGCTGCGTCCGAGAACTTCGTATCTCACATCAAAGTTACTGGAGGTCATCGAAACGCCAAATAACATGATAGATGAGTAAGGATCGATTAGATACATCACAGGAACAACGCTAATACGTGTTGTTTCGTTTAAAACTATTTCCAGCTTCTGCTGCGTCCGAGAACTTCGAATCTCACATCAAAGTTACTGGAGTCCATCGAAACGCCAAATAACATGATAGATGAGTAAGGATCGATTAGATACATCACAGGAACAACGCTAATGCGTGTTGTTTCGTTTAAAACTATTTCCAGCTTCTGCTGCGTCCGAGAACTTCGTATCTCACGTCAGGGTTACTGGAGCCCATGCAAACGTCAAATAACATGATAGATAAGTAAGAATCGATTAGATACATCACAGGAACAACGCTAATGCGTGTTGTTTCGTTTAAAACTATTTCCAGCTTCTGCTGTGTCAGAAAATTTCGTATCTCACATTAGAGTTACTGGAGTCCATCCAAACGTCAAATAACATGTTAGATAAGTAAGGATCGTTTAGATACATCACAGGAACAACGCTAATACGTGTTGTTTCACTTAAAACTATTTCCAGCTTCAGCTGCGTCCGAGAACTTCGTATCTCCCATCAAAGTTACTGGAGTCCATCGAAACGCCAAATAACATGATAGATGAGTAAGGATCGATTAGATACATCACAGGAACAACGCTAATGCGTGTTGTTTCGTCTAAAACTATTTCCAGCTTCTGCTGCGTCCGAGAACTTCGTATCTCACGTCAGGGTTACTGGAGTCCATCCAAACGTCAAATAACATGATAGATAAGTAAGGATCGATTAGATACATCACAGGAACAACGCTAATGCGTGTTGTTTCGTTTAAAACTATTTCCAGCTTCTGCTGCGTCCGAAAATTTCGTATCTCACATTAGAGTTACTGGAGTCCATCGAAACGTCAAATAACATAGTAGCTAAGTAAGGATCGATTAGATACATCACAGGAACAACGCTAATACGTGTTGTTTCATTCAAAACTATTTCCAGCTTCTGCTGCGTCCAAAAACTTTGTATCTCACATCAGAGTTACTGGAGTCCATCCAAACGTCAAATAACATGATAGATGAGTAAGGATCGATTAGATACATCACAGGAACAACGCTAATACGTGTTGTTTCGTTTAAAACTATTTCCAGCTTCTGCTGCGTCCGAGAACTTCGTATCTCACGTCAGGGTTACTGGAGTCCATCCAAACGTCAAATAACATGTTAGATAAGTAAGGATCGTTTAGATACATCACAGGAACAACGCTAATACGTGTTGTTTCATTTAAAACTATTTCCAGCTTCAGCTGCGTCCGAGAACTTCGTATTTCACATCAAAGTTACTGGAGTCCATCGATACGTCAAATAACATGATAGATGAGTAAGGATCGATTAGATACATCACAGGAACAACGCTAATACGTGTTGTTTCGTTTAAAACTACTTCCAGCTTCTGCTGCGTCCGAAAACGTCGTATCTCACATCAGAGCTACTGGAGTCCATCGAAACGCCAAATAACATGATATATGAGTAAGGATCGATTAGATACAGCACAGGAACAACGCTAATACGTGTTGTTTCGTTTAAAACTATTTCCAGCTCCTGCTGCGTCCAAAAACTTTGTATCTCACATCAGACTTACTGGAGTCCATCCAAACGTCAAATAACATGTTAGATAAGTAAGGATCGTTTAGATACATCACAGGAACAACGCTAATACGTGTTGTTTCATTTAAAACTATTTCCAGCTTCAGCTGCGTCCGAGAACTTCGTATTTCACATCAAAGTTACTGGAGTCCATCTATACGTCAAATAACATGATAGATGAGTAAGGATCGATTAGATACATCACAGGAACAACGCTAATACGTGTTGTTTCGTTTAAAACTACTTCCAGCTTCTGCTGCGTCCGAAAACGTCGTATCTCACATCAGAGCTACTGGAGTCCATCGAAACGCCAAATAACATGATATATGAGTAAGGATCGATTAGATACAGCACAGGAACAACGCTAATACGTGTTGTTTCGTTTAAAACTATTTCCAGCTCCTGCTGCGTCCAAAAACTTTGTATCTCACATCAGACTTACTGGAGTCCATCCAAACGTCAAATAACATGATAGATAAGTAAGGATCGATTAGATACATCACAGTAACAACGCTAATGCGTGTTGTTTCGTTTGAAACTATTTCTAGCTTCAGCTGCGTCCAAAAACTTTGTATCTCACATCAGAGTTACTGAAGTCCATCCATACGTCAAATAACATGATAGATGAGTAAGGATCGATTAGATACATCACAGGAACAACGCTAATACGTGTTGTTTCGTTTAAGACTATTTCCAGCTTCTGCTGCGTCCGAGAACTTCGTATCTCACGTCAGGGTTACTGGAGTCCATCCAAACGTCAAATAACATGATAGATAAGTAAGGATCGATTAGATACATCACAGGAACAACGCTAATGCGTGTTGTTTCGTTTAAAACTATTTCCAGCTTCTGCTGCGTCCGAGAACTTCGTATCTCACGTCAGGGTTACTGGAGCCCATCCAAACGTCAAATAACATGATAGATAAGTAAGGATCGATTAGATACATCACAGGAACAACGCTAATGCGTGTTGTTTCGTTTAAAACTATTTCCAGCTTCTGCTGCGTCCGAAAATTTCGTATCTCACATTAGAGTTACTGAAGTCCATCGAAACGTCAAATAACATAGTAGCTAAGTAAGGATCGATTAGATACATCACAGGAACAACGCTAATACGTGTTGTTTCATTCAAAACTATTTCCAGCTTCTGCTGCGTCCAAAAACTTTGTATCTCACATCAGAGTTACTGGAGTCCATCCAAACGTCAAATAACATGATAGATGAGTAAGGATCGATTAGATACATCACAGGAACAACGCTAATACGTGTTGTTTCGTTTAAAACTATTTCCAGCTTCTGCTGCGTCCGAGAACTTCGTATCTCACATCAAAGTTACTGGAGTCCATCGAAACGCCAAATAACATGATAGATGAGTAAGGATCGATTAGATACATCACAGGAACAACGCTAATGCGTGTTGTTTCGTTTAAAACTATTTCCAGCTTCTGCTGCGTCCGAAAATTTCGTATCTCACATTAGAGTTACTGGAGTCCATCGAAACGTCAAATAACATAGTAGCTAAGTAAGGATCGATTAGATACATCACAGGAACAACGCTAATACGTGTTGTTTCGTTCAAAACTATTTCCAGCTTCTGCTGCGTCCAAAAACATTGTATCTCACATCAGAGTTACTGGAGTCCATCCAAACGTCAAATAACATGATAGATGAGTAAGGATCGATTAGATACATCACAGGAACAACGCTAATACGTGTTGTTTCGTTTAAAACTATTTCCAGCTTCTGCTGCGTCCGAGAACATCGTATCTCACGTCAGGGTTACTGGAGTCCATCCAAACGTCAAATAACATGTTAGATAAGTAAGGATCGTTTAGATACATCACATTAACAACGCTAATACGTGTTGTTTCATTTAAAACTATTTCCAGCTTCAGCTGCGTCCGAGAACTTCGTATCTCACATCAAAGTTACTGGAGGTCATCGAAACGCCAAATAACATGATAGATGAGTAAGGATCGATTAGATACATCACAGGAACAACGCTAATGCGTGTTGTTTCGTTTAAAACTATTTCCAGCTTCTGCTGCGTCCGAAAATTTCGTATCTCACATTAGAGTTACTGGAGTCCATCGAAACGTCAAATAACATAGTAGCTAAGTAAGGATCGATTAGATACATCACAGGAACAACGCTAATACGTGTTGTTTCGTTCAAAACTATTTCCAGCTTCTGCTGCGTCCAAAAACTTTGTATCTCACATCAGAGTTACTGGAGTCCATCCAAACGTCAAATAACATGATAGATGAGTAAGGATCGATTAGATACATCACAGGAACAACGCTAATACGTGTTGTTTCGTTTAAAACTATTTCCAGCTTCTGCTGCGTCCGAGAACTTCGTATCTCACGTCAGGGTTACTGGAGTCCATCCAAACGTCAAATAACATGTTAGATAAGTAAGGATCGTTTAGATACATCACAGAAACAACGCTAATACGTGTTGTTTCATTTAAAACTATTTCCAGCTTCAGCTGCGTCCGAGAACTTCGTATTTCACATCAAAGTTACTGGAGTCCATCGATACGTCAAATAACATGATAGATGAGTAAGGATCGATTAGATACATCACAGGAACAACGCTAATACGTGTTGTTTCGTTTAAAACTACTTCCAGCTTCTGCTGCGTCCGAAAACGTCGTATCTCACATCAGAGCTACTGGAGTCCATCGAAACGCCAAATAACATGATATATGAGTAAGGATCGATTAGATACAGCACAGGAACAACGCTAATACGTGTTGTTTCGTTTAAAACTATTTCCAGCTCCTGCTGCGTCCAAAAACTTTGTATCTCACATCAGACTTACTGGAGTCCATCCAAACGTCAAATAACATGTTAGATAAGTAAGGATCGTTTAGATACATCACAGGAACAACGCTAATACGTGTTGTTTCATTTAAAACTATTTCCAGCTTCAGCTGCGTCCGAGAACTTCGTATTTCACATCAAAGTTACTGGAGTCCATCGATACGTCAAATAACATGATAGATGAGTAAGGATCGATTAGATACATCACAGGAACAACGCTAATACGTGTTGTTTCGTTTAAAACTATTTTCAGCTCCTGCTGCGTCCAAAAACTTTGTATCTGACATCAGACTTACTGGAGTCCATCCAAACGTCAAATAACATGATAGATAAGTAAGGATCGATTAGATACATCACAGTAACAACGCTAATGCGTGTTGTTTCGTTTGAAACTATTTCTAGCTTCAGCTGCGTCCAAAAACTTTGTATCTCACATCAGAGTTACTGAAGTCCATCCAAACGTCAAATAACATGATAGATGAGTAAGGATCGATTAGATACATCACAGGAACAACGCTAATACGTGTTGTTTCGTTTAAAACTATTTCCAGCTTCTGCTGCGTCCGAGAACTTCGTATCTCACGTCAGGGTTACTGGAGTCCATCCAAACGTCAAATAACATGATAGATAAGTAAGGATCGATTAGATACATCACAGGAACAACGCTAATGCGTGTTGTTTCGTTTAAAACTATTTCCAGCTTCTGCTGCGTCCGAGAACTTCGTATCTCACGTCAGGGTTACTGGAGCCCATCCAAACGTCAAATAACATGATAGATAAGTAAGGATCGATTAGATACATCACAGGAACAACGCTAATGCGTGTTGTTTCGTTTAAAACTATTTCCAGCTTCTGCTGTGTCAGAAAATTTCGTATCTCACATTAGAGTTACTGGAGTCCATCCAAACGTCAAATAACATGTTAGATAAGTAAGGATCGTTTAGATACATCACAGGAACAACGCTAATACGTGTTGTTTCACTTAAAACTATTTCCAGCTTCAGCTGCGTCCGAGAACTTCGTATCTCCCATCAAAGTTACTGGAGTCCATCGAAACGCCAAATAACATGATAGATGAGTAAGGATCGATTAGATACATCACAGGAACAACGCTAATGCGTGTTGTTTCGTTTAAAACTATTTCCAGGTTCTGCTGCGTCCGAGAACTTCTTATCTCACGTCAGGGTTACTGGAGTCCATCCAAACGTCAAATAACATGATAGATAAGTAAGGATCGATTAGATACATCACAGGAACAACGCTAATGCGTGTTGTTTCGTTTAAAACTATTTCCAGCTTCTGCTGCGTCCGAAAATTTCGTTTCTCACATTAGAGTTACTGGAGTCCATCGAAACGTCAAATAACATGATAGATGAGTAAGGATCGATTAGATACATCACAGGAACAACGCTAATGCGTGTTGTTTCGTTTAAAACTATTTCCAGCTTCCGCTGCGTCCGAAAATTTCGTATCTCACATTAGAGTTACTGGAGTCCATCGAAACGTCAAATAACATGATAGATGAGTAAGGATCGATTAGGTACATCACAGGAACAACGCTAATACGTGTTGTTTCGTTCAAAACTATTTCCAGCTTCTGCTGCGTCCAAAAACTTTTTATCTCACATCAGAGTTACTGGAGTCCATCCAAACGTCAAATAACAGGATAGATGAGTAAGGATCGATTAGATACAGCACAGGAACAACGCTAATACGTGTTGTTTCGTTTAAAACTATTTCCAGGTTCTGCTGCGTCCGAGAACTTCTTATCTCACGTCAGGGTTACTGGAGTCCATCCAAACGTCAAATAACATGATAGATAAGTAAGGATCGATTAGATACATCACAGTAACAACGCTAATACGTGTTGTTTCGTTCAAAACTATTTCCAGCTTCTGCTGCGTCCAAAAACTTTATATCTCACATCAGAGTTACTGGAGTAAATCCAAACGTCAAATAACATGATAGATGAGTAAGGATCGATTAGATACATCACAGGAACAACGCTAATACGTGTTGTTTCGTTCAAAACTATTTCCAGCTTCTGCTGCGCCCAAAAATTTTGTATCTCACATCAGAGTTACTGGAGTCCATCCAAACGTCAAATAACATGATATATGAGTAAGGATCGATTAGATACAGCACGGGAACAACGCTAATACGTGTTGTTTCATTTAAAACTATTTCCAGCTCCTGCTGCGTCCAAAAACTTTGTATCTCACATCAGACGTACTGGAGTCCATCCAAACGTCAAATAACATGATAGATAAGTAAGGATCGATTAGATACATCACAGGAACAACGCTAATACGTGTTGTTTCGTTTAAAACTATTTCCAGCTTCTGCTGCGTCCGAGAACTTCGTATCTCACGTCAGGGTTACTGGAGTCCATCCAAACGTCAAATAACATGTTAGATAAGTAAGGATCGTTTAGATACATCACAGGAACAACGCTAATACGTGTTGTTTCATTTAAAACTATTTCCAGCTTCAGCTGCGTCCGAGAACTTCGTATCTCCTATCAAAGTTACTGGAGTCCATCGAAACGCCAAATAACATGATAGATGAGTAAGGATCGATTAGATACATCACAGGAACAACGCTAATGCGTGTTGTTTCGTTTAAAACTATTTCCAGCTTCTGCTGCGTCCGAAAATTTCGTTTCTCACATTAGAGTTACTGGAGTCCATCGAAACGTCAAATAACATGATAGATGAGTAAGGATCGATTAGATACATCACATGAACAACGCTAATGCGTGTTGTTTCGTTTAAAACTATTTCCAGCTTCCGCTGCGTCCGAAAATTTCGTATCTCACATTAGAGTTACTGGAGTCCATCGAAACGTCAAATAACATGATAGATGAGTAAGGATCGATTAGATACATCACAGGAACAACGCTAATACGTGTTGTTTCGTTTAAAACTATTTCCAGCTTCTGCTGCGTCCGAAAACGTCGTATCTCACATCAGAGCTACTGGAGTCCATCGAAACGCCAAATAACATGATATATGAGTAAGGATCGATTAGATACAGCACGGGAACAACGCTAATACGTGTTGTTTCATTTAAAACTATTTCCAGCTCCTGCTGCGTCCAAAAACTTTGTATCTCACATCAGACGTACTGGAGTCCGTCCAAACGTCAAATAACATGATAGATAAGTAAGGATCGATTAGATACATCACAGTAACAACGCTAATACGTGTTGTTTCGTTCAAAACTATTTCCAGCTTCTGCTGCGTCCAAAAACTTTGTATCTCACATCAGAGTTACTGGAGTAAATCCAAACGTCAAATAACATGATAGATGAGTAAGGATCGATTAGATACATCACAGGAACAACGCTAATACGTGTTGTTTCGTTCAAAACTATTTCCAGCTTCTGCTGCGTCCAAAAATTTTGTATCTCACATCAGAGTTACTGGAGTCCATCCAAACGTCAAATAACATGATAGATGAGTAAGGATCGATTAGATACATCACAGGAACAACGCTAATACGTGTTGTTTCGTTTAAAACTATTTCCAGCTTCTGCTGCGTCCGAGAACTTCGTATCTCACGTCAGGGTTACTGAAGTCCATCCAAACGTCAAATAACATGATAGATAAGTAAGGATCGATTAGATACATCACAGGAACAACGCTAATGCGTGTTGTTTCGTTTAAAACTATTTCCAGCTTCTGCTGCGTCCGAGAACTTCGTATCTCACGTCAGGGTTACTGGAGTCCATCCAAACGTCAAATAACATGATAGATAATTGAGGATCGATTAGATACATCACAGAAACAACGCCAATGCGTGTTGTTTCGTTTAAAACTATTTCCAGCTTCTGCTGCGTCCGAAAATTTCGTATCTTACATTAGAGTTACTGGAGTCCATCGAAACGTCAAATAACATAGTAGCTAAGTAAGGATCGATTAGATACATCACAGGAACAACGCCAATACGTGTTGTTTCGTTCAAAACTATTTCCAGCTTCTGCTGCGTCCAAAAACTTTGTATCTCACATCAGACGTACTGGAGTCCATCCAAACGTCAAATAACATGATAGATAAGTAAGGATCGATTAGATACATCACAGTAACAACGCTAATGCGTGTTGTTTCGTTTAAAACTATTTCCAGCTTCTGCTGCGTCCGAAAATTTCGTATCTCACATTAGAGTTACTGGAGTCCATCGAAACGTCAAATAACATAGTAGCTAAGTAAGGATCGATTAGATACATCACAGGAACAACGCCAATACGTGTTGTTTCGTTCAAAACTATTTCCAGCTTCTGCTGCGTCCAAAAACTTTTTATCTCACATCAGAGTTACTGGAGTCCATCCAAACGTCAAATAACAGGATAGATGAGTAAGGATCGATTAGATACATCACAGGAACAACGCTAATGCGTGTTGTTTCGTTTAAAACTATTTCCAGGTTCTGCTGCGTCCGAGAACTTCTTATCTCACGTCAGGGTTACTGAAGTCCATCCAAACGTCAAATAACATGATAGATAAGTAAGGATCGATTAGATACATCACAGGAACAACGCTAATGCGTGTTGTTTCGTTTAAAACTATTTCCAGCTTCTGCTGCGTCCGAGAACTTCGTATCTCACGTCAGGGTTACTGGAGTCCATCCAAACGTCAAATAACATGATAGATAATTGAGGATCGATTAGATACATCACAGGAACAACGCCAATGCGTGTTGTTTCGTTTAAAACTATTTCCAGCTTCTGCTGCGTCCGAAAATTTCGTGTCTCACATCAGAGTTACTGGAGTCCATCCAAACGTCAAATAACATGATAGATGAGTAAGGATCGATTAGATACAACACAGTAACAACGCTAATACGTGTTGTTTCATTTAAAACTATTTCCAGCTTCAGCTGCGTCCGAGAACTTCGTATCTCACATCAATGTTACTGGAGTCCATCGAAACGCCAAATAACATGATAGATGAGTAAGGATCTATTAGATACATCACAGGAACAACGCTAAAGCGTGTTGTTTCGTTTAAAACTATTTCCAGGTTCTGCTGCGTCCGAGAACTTCGCATCTCACGTCAGGGTTACTGGAGTCCATCCAAACGTCAAATAACATGATAGATAAGTAAGGATTGATTAGATACATCACAGGAACAACGCTAATGCGTGTTGTTTCGTTTAAAACTATTTCCAGCTTCAGCTGCGTCCGAGAACTTCGTATCTCACATCAAAGTTACTGGAGTCCATCGAAACGCCAAATAACATGATAGATGAGTAAGGATCGATTAAATACATCACAGGAACAACGCTAATGCGTGTTGTTTCGTTTAAAACTATTTCCAGCTTCTGCTGCGTCCGAAAACGTCGTATCTCACATCAGAGTTACTGGAGTCCATCCAAAGGTCAAATAACATGATAGATGAGTATGGATCGATTAGATACATCACAGGAACAACGCTAATACGTGTTGTTTCATTTAAAACTATTTCCAGCTTCAGCTGCGTCCGAGAACTTCGTATCTCACATCAAAGTTACTGGAGTCCATCGAAACGCCAAATAACATGATAGATGAGTAAGGATCGATTAGATACATCACAGGAACAACGCCAAAGCGTGTTGTTTCGTTTAAAACTATTTCCAGGTTCTGCTGCGTCCGAGAACTTCGTATCTCACGTCAGGGTTACTGGAGTCCATCCAAACGTCAAATAACATGATAGATAAGTAAGGATCGATTAGATACATCACAGGAACAACGCTAATGCGTGTTGTTTCGTTTAAAACTATTTCCAGCTTCTGCTGCGTCCGAAAATTTCGTATCTCACATTAGAGTTACTGGAGTCCTTCGAAACGTCAAATAACATAGTAGCTAAGTAAGGATCGATTAGATACATCACAGGAACAACGCCAATACGTGTTGTTTCGTTCAAAACTATTTCCAGCTTCTGCTGCGTCCAAAAACTTTTTATCTCACATCAGACGTACTGGAGTCCATCCAAACGTCAAATAACATGATAGATAAGTAAGGATCGATTAGATACATCACAATAACAACGCTAATACGTGTTGTTTCGTTCAAAACTATTTCCAGCTTCTGCTGCGTCCAAAAACTTTGTATCTCACATCAGAGTTACTGGAGTAAATCCAAACGTCAAATAACATGATAGATGAGTAAGGATCGATTAGATACATCACAGGAACAACGCTAATGCGTGTTGTTTCGTTTAAAACTATTTCCAGGTTCTGCTGCGTCCGAGAACTTCTTATCTCACGTCAGGGTTACTGGAGTCCATCCAAACGTCAAATAACATGATAGATAAGTAAGGATCGATTAGATACATCACAGGAACAACGCTAATGCGTGTTGTTTCGTTTAAAACTATTTCCAGCTTCTGCTGCGTCCGAAAATTTCGTTTCTCACATTAGAGTTACTGGAGTCCATCGAAACGTCAAATAACATGATAGATGAGTAAGGATCGATTAGATACATCACAGGAACAACGCTAATGCGTGTTGTTTCGTTTAAAACTATTTCCAGCTTCCGCTGCGTCCGAAAATTTCGTATCTCACATTAGAATTACTGGAGTCCATCGAAACGTCAAATAACATGATAGATGAGTAAGGATCGATTAGGTACATCACAGGAACAACGCTAATACGTGTTGTTTGGTTTAAAACTATTTCCAGCTTCTGCTGTGTCCGAAAACGTCGTATCTCACATCAGAGCTACTGGAGTCCATCGAAACGCCAAATAACATGATATATGAGTAAGGATCGATTAGATACAGCACAGGAACAACGCTAATACGTGTTGTTTCATTTAAAACTATTTCCAGCTCCTGCTGCGTCCAAAAACTTTGTATCTCACATCAGACGTACTGGAGTCCATCCAAACGTCAAATAACATGATAGATAAGTAAGGATCGATTAGATACATCACAATAACAACGCTAATACGTGTTGTTTCGTTCAAAACTATTTCCAGCTTCTGCTGCGTCCAAAAACTTTGTATCTCACATCAGAGTTACTGATAACATGATAGATAATTGACGATCGATTAGATACATCACAGGAACAACGCTAATGCGTGTTGTTTCGTTTAAAACTTTCCAGCTTCCGCTGCGTCCGAAAATTTCGTATCTCACATTAGAATTACTGGAGTCCATCGAAACGTCAAATAACATGGTAGATGAGTAAGGATCGATTAGGTACATCACAGGAACAACGCTAATACGTGTTGTTTGGTTTAAAACTATTTCCAGCTTCTGCTGTGTCCGAAAACGTCGTATCTCACATCAGAGCTACTGGAGTCCATCGAAACGCCAAATAACATGATATATGAGTAAGGATCGATTAGATACAGCACAGGAACAACGCTAATACGTGTTGTTTCATTTAAAACTATTTCCAGCTCCTGCTGCGTCCAAAAACTTTGTATCTCACATCAGACGTACTGGAGTCCATCCAAACGTCAAATAACATGATAGATAAGTAAGGATCGATTAGATACATCACAATAACAACGCTAATACGTGTTGTTTCGTTCAAAACTATTTCCAGCTTCTGCTGCGTCCAAAAACTTTGTATCTCACATCAGAGTTACTGGAGTAAATCCAAACGTCAAATAACATGATAGATGAGTAAGGATCGATTAGATACATCACAGGAACAACGCTAATGCGTGTTGTTTCGTTTAAAACTATTTCCAGGTTCTGCTGCGTCCGAGAACTTCTTATCTCACGTCAGGGTTACTGGAGTCCATCCAAACGTCAAATAACATGATAGATAAGTAAGGATCGATTAGATACATCACAGGAACAACGCTAATGCGTGTTGTTTCGTTTAAAACTATTTCCAGCTTCTGCTGCGTCCGAAAATTTCGTTTCTCACATTAGAGTTACTGGAGTCCATCGAAACGTCAAATAACATGATAGATGAGTAAGGATCGATTAGATACATCACAGAAACAACGCTAATGCGTGTTGTTTCGTTTAAAACTATTTCCAGCTTCCGCTGCGTCCGAAAATTTCGTATCTCACACTAGAGTTACTGGAGTCCATCGAAACGTCAAATAACATGATAGATGAGTAAGGATCGATTAGGTACATCACAGGAACAACGCTAATACGTGTTGTTTGGTTTTAAACTATTTCCAGCTTCTGCTGTGTCCGAAAACGTCGTATCTCACATCAGAGCTACTGGAGTCCATCGAAACGCCAAATAACATGATATATGAGTAAGGATCGTTTAGATACAGCACAGGAACAACGCTAATACGTGTTGTTTCATTTAAAACTATTTCCAGCTCCTGCTGCGTCCAAAAACATTGTATCTCACATCAGACGTACTGGAGTCCATCCAAACGTCAAATAACATGATAGATAAGTAAGGATCGATTAGATACATCACAATAACAACGCTAATACGTGTTGTTTCGTTCAAAACTATTTCCAGCTTCTGCTGCGTCCAAAAACTTTGTATCTCACATCAGAGTTACTGGAGTAAATCCAAACGTCAAATAACATGATAGATGAGTAAGGATCGATTAGATACATCACAGGAACAACGCTAATACGTGTTGTTTCGTTTAAAACTATTTCCAGCTTCTGCTGCGTCCGAGAACTTCGTATCTCACGTCAGGGTTACTGAAGTCCATCCAAACGTCAAATAACATGATAGATAAGTAAGGATCGATTAGATACATCACAGGAACAACGCTAATGCGTGTTGTTTCGTTTAAAACTATTTCCAGCTTCTGCTGCGTCCGAGAACTTCGTATCTCACGTCAGGGTTACTGGAGTCCATCCAAACGTCAAATAACATGATAGATAATTGAGGATCGATTAGATACATCACAGGAACAACGCCAATGCGTGTTGTTTCGTTTAAAACTATTTCCAGCTTCTGCTGCGTCCGAAAATTTCGTGTCTCACATCAGAGTTACTGGAGTCCATCCAAACGTCAAATAACATGATAGATGAGTAAGGATCACAGGAACAACGCCAATGCGTGTTGTTTCGTTTAAAACTATTTCCAGCTTCTGCTGCGTCCGAAAATTTCGTATCTCACATTAGAGTTACTGGAGTCCATCGAAACGTCAAATAACATAGTAGCTAAGTAAGGATCGATTAGATACATCACAGGAACAACGCCAATACGTGTTGTTTCGTTCAAAACTATTTCCAGCTTCTGCTGCGTCCAAAAACTTTTTATCTCACATCAGAGTTACTGGAGTCCATCCAAACGTCAAATAACAGGATAGATGAGTAAGGATCGATTAGATACATCACAGGAACAACGCTAATGCGTGTTGTTTCGTTTAAAACTATTTCCAGGTTCTGCTGCGTCCGAGAACTTCTTATCTCACGTCAGGGTTACTGGAGTCCATCCAAACGTCAAATAACATGATAGATAAGTAAGGATCGATTAGATACATCACAGGAACAACGCTAATGCGTGTTGTTTCGTTTAAAACTATTTCCAGCTTCTGCTGCGTCCGAAAATTTCGTTTCTCACATTAGAGTTACTGGAGTCCATCGAAACGTCAAATAACATGATAGATGAGTAAGGATCGATTAGATACATCACAGGAACAACGCTAATGCGTGTTGTTTCGTTTAAAACTATTTTCAGCTTCCGCTGCGTCCGAAAATTTCGTATCTCACATTAGAGTTACTGGAGTCCATCGAAACGTCAAATAACATGATAGATGAGTAAGGATCGATTAGGTACATCACAGGAACAACGCTAATACGTGTTGTTTGGTTTAAAACTATTTCCAGCTTCTGCTGTGTCCGAAAACGTCGTATCTCACATCAGAGCTACTGGAGTCCATCGAAACGCCAAATAACATGATATATGAGTAAGGATCGATTAGATACAGCACAGGAACAACGCTAATACGTGTTGTTTCATTTAAAACTATTTCCAGCTCCTGCTGCGTCCAAAAACTTTGTATCTCACATCAGACGTACTGGAGTCCATCCAAACGTCAAATAACATGATAGATAAGTAAGGATCGATTAGATACATCACAATAACAACGCTAATACGTGTTGTTTCGTTCAAAACTATTTCCAGCTTCTGCTGCGTCCAAAAACTTTGTATCTCACATCAGAGTTACTGATAACATGATAGATAATTGACGATCGATTAGATACATCACAGGAACAACGCTAATGCGTGTTGTTTCGTTTAAAACTTTCCAGCTTCCGCTGCGTCCGAAAATTTCGTATCTCACATTAGAATTACTGGAGTCCATCGAAACGTCAAATAACATGGTAGATGAGTAAGGATCGATTAGGTACATCACAGGAACAACGCTAATACGTGTTGTTTGGTTTAAAACTATTTCCAGCTTCTGCTGTGTCCGAAAACGTCGTATCTCACATCAGAGCTACTGGAGTCCATCGAAACGCCAAATAACATGATATATGAGTAAGGATCGATTAGATACAGCACAGGAACAACGCTAATACGTGTTGTTTCATTTAAAACTATTTCCAGCTCCTGCTGCGTCCAAAAACTTTGTATCTCACATCAGACGTACTGGAGTCCATCCAAACGTCAAATAACATGATAGATAAGTAAGGATCGATTAGATACATCACAATAACAACGCTAATACGTGTTGTTTCGTTCAAAACTATTTCCAGCTTCTGCTGCGTCCAAAAACTTTGTATCTCACATCAGAGTTACTGGAGTAAATCCAAACGTCAAATAACATGATAGATGAGTAAGGATCGATTAGATACATCACAGGAACAACGCTAATGCGTGTTGTTTCGTTTAAAACTATTTCCAGGTTCTGCTGCGTCCGAGAACTTCTTATCTCACGTCAGGGTTACTGGAGTCCATCCAAACGTCAAATAACATGATAGATAAGTAAGGATCGATTAGATACATCACAGGAACAACGCTAATGCGTGTTGTTTCGTTTAAAACTATTTCCAGCTTCTGCTGCGTCCGAAAATTTCGTTTCTCACATTAGAGTTACTGGAGTCCATCGAAACGTCAAATAACATGATAGATGAGTAAGGATCGATTAGATACATCACAGAAACAACGCTAATGCGTGTTGTTTCGTTTAAAACTATTTCCAGCTTCCGCTGCGTCCGAAAATTTCGTATCTCACACTAGAGTTACTGGAGTCCATCGAAACGTCAAATAACATGATAGATGAGTAAGGATCGATTAGGTACATCACAGGAACAACGCTAATACGTGTTGTTTGGTTTTAAACTATTTCCAGCTTCTGCTGTGTCCGAAAACGTCGTATCTCACATCAGAGCTACTGGAGTCCATCGAAACGCCAAATAACATGATATATGAGTAAGGATCGTTTAGATACAGCACAGGAACAACGCTAATACGTGTTGTTTCATTTAAAACTATTTCCAGCTCCTGCTGCGTCCAAAAACATTGTATCTCACATCAGACGTACTGGAGTCCATCCAAACGTCAAATAACATGATAGATAAGTAAGGATCGATTAGATACATCACAATAACAACGCTAATACGTGTTGTTTCGTTCAAAACTATTTCCAGCTTCTGCTGCGTCCAAAAACTTTGTATCTCACATCAGAGTTACTGGAGTAAATCCAAACGTCAAATAACATGATAGATGAGTAAGGATCGATTAGATACATCACAGGAACAACGCTAATACGTGTTGTTTCGTTTAAAACTATTTCCAGCTTCTGCTGCGTCCGAGAACTTCGTATCTCACGTCAGGGTTACTGAAGTCCATCCAAACGTCAAATAACATGATAGATAAGTAAGGATCGATTAGATACATCACAGGAACAACGCTAATGCGTGTTGTTTCGTTTAAAACTATTTCCAGCTTCTGCTGCGTCCGAGAACTTCGTATCTCACGTCAGGGTTACTGGAGTCCATCCAAACGTCAAATAACATGATAGATAATTGAGGATCGATTAGATACATCACAGGAACAACGCCAATGCGTGTTGTTTCGTTTAAAACTATTTCCAGCTTCTGCTGCGTCCGAAAATTTCGTGTCTCACATCAGAGTTACTGGAGTCCATCCAAACGTCAAATAACATGATAGATGAGTAAGGATCACAGGAACAACGCCAATGCGTGTTGTTTCGTTTAAAACTATTTCCAGCTTCTGCTGCGTCCGAAAATTTCGTATCTCACATTAGAGTTACTGGAGTCCATCGAAACGTCAAATAACATAGTAGCTAAGTAAGGATCGATTAGATACATCACAGGAACAACGCCAATACGTGTTGTTTCGTTCAAAACTATTTCCAGCTTCTGCTGCGTCCAAAAACTTTTTATCTCACATCAGAGTTACTGGAGTCCATCCAAACGTCAAATAACAGGATAGATGAGTAAGGATCGATTAGATACATCACAGGAACAACGCTAATGCGTGTTGTTTCGTTTAAAACTATTTCCAGGTTCTGCTGCGTCCGAGAACTTCTTATCTCACGTCAGGGTTACTGGAGTCCATCCAAACGTCAAATAACATGATAGATAAGTAAGGATCGATTAGATACATCACAGGAACAACGCTAATGCGTGTTGTTTCGTTTAAAACTATTTCCAGCTTCTGCTGCGTCCGAAAATTTCGTTTCTCACATTAGAGTTACTGGAGTCCATCGAAACGTCAAATAACATGATAGATGAGTAAGGATCGATTAGATACATCACAGGAACAACGCTAATGCGTGTTGTTTCGTTTAAAACTATTTTCAGCTTCCGCTGCGTCCGAAAATTTCGTATCTCACATTAGAGTTACTGGAGTCCATCGAAACGTCAAATAACATGATAGATGAGTAAGGATCGATTAGGTACATCACAGGAACAACGCTAATACGTGTTGTTTGGTTTAAAACTATTTCCAGCTTCTGCTGTGTCCGAAAACGTCGTATCTCACATCAGAGCTACTGGAGTCCATCGAAACGCCAAATAACATGATATATGAGTAAGGATCGATTAGATACAGCACAGGAACAACGCTAATACGTGTTGTTTCATTTAAAACTATTTCCAGCTCCTGCTGCGTCCAAAAATTTTGTATCTCACATCAGACGTACTGGAGTCCATCCAAACGTCAAATAACATGATAGATAAGTAAGGATCGATTAGATACATCACAATAACAACGCTAATACGTGTTGTTTCGTTCAAAACTATTTCCAGCTTCTGCTGCGTCCAAAAACTTTGTATCTCACATCAGAGTTACTGGAGTAAATCCAAACGTCAAATAACATGATAGATGAGTAAGGATCGATTAGATACATCACAGGAACAACGCTAATACGTGTTGTTTCGTTCAAAACTATTTCCAGCTTCTGCTGCGTCCAAAAATTTTGTATCTCACATCAGAGTTACTGGAGTCCATCCAAACGTCAAATAACATGATAGATGAGTAAGGATCGATTAGATACATCACAGGAACAACGCTAATACGTGTTGTTTCGTTTAAAACTATTTCCAGCTTCTGCTGCGTCCGAGAACTTCGTATCTCACGTCAGGGTTACTGAAGTCCATCCAAACGTCAAATAACATGATAGATAAGTAAGGATCGATTAGATACATCACACGAACAACGCTAATGCGTGTTGTTTCGTTTAAAACTATTTCCAGCTTCTGCTGCGTCCGAGAACTTCGTATCTCACGTCAGGGTTACTGGAGTCCATCCAAACGTCAAATAACATGATAGATAATTGAGGATCGATTAGATACATCACAGGAACAACGCCAATGCGTGTTGTTTCGTTTAAAACTATTTCCAGCTTCTGCTGCGTCCGAAAATTTCGTGTCTCACATCAGAGTTACTGGAGTCCATCCAAACGTCAAATAACATGATAGATGAGTAAGGATCGATTAGATACATCACAGTAACAACGCTAATACGTGTTGTTTCATTTAAAACTATTTCCAGCTTCAGCTGCGTCCGAGAACATCGTATCTCACATCAAAGTTACTGGAGTCCATCGAAACGCCAAATAACATGATAGATGAGTAAGGATCTATTAGATACATCACAGGAACAACGCTAAAGCGTGTTGTTTCGTTTAAAACTATTTCCAGGTTCTGCTGCGTCCGAGAACTTCGCATCTCACGTCAGGGTTACTGGAGTCCATCCAAACGTCAAATAACATGATAGATAAGTAAGGATCGATTAGATACATCACAGGAACAACGCTAATGCGTGTTGTTTCGTTTAAAACTATTTCCAGCTTCAGCTGCGTCCGAGAACTTCGTATCTCACATCAAAGTTACTGGAGTCCATCGAAACGCCAAATGACATGATAGATGAGTAAGGATCGATTAAATACATCACAGGAACAACGCTAATGCGTGTTGTTTCGTTTAAAACTATTTCCAGCTTCTGCTGCGTCCGAAAACGTCGTATCTCACATCAGAGTTACTGGAGTCCATCCAAAGGTCAAATAACATGATAGATGAGTAAGGATCGATTAGATACATCACAGGAACAACGCTAATACGTGTTGTTTCATTTAAAACTATTTCCAGCTTCAGCTGCGTCCGAGAACTTCGTATCTCACATCAAAGTTACTGGAGTCCATCGAAACGCCAAATAACATGATAGATGAGTAAGGATCGATTAGATACATCACAGGAACAACGCTAAAGCGTGTTGTTTCGTTTAAAACTATTTCCAGGTTCTGCTGCGTCCGAGAACTTCGTATCTCACGTCAGGGTTACTGGAGTCCATCCAAACGTCAAATAACATGATAGATAAGTAAGGATCGATTAGATACTTCACAGGAACAACGCTAATGCGTGTTGTTTCGTTTAAAACTATTTCCAGCTTCAGCTGCGTCCGAGAACTTCGTATCTCACATCAATGTTACTGGAGTCCATCGAAACGCCAAATAACATGATAGATGAGTAAGGATCGTTTAGATACATCACAGGAACAACGCTGATGCGTGTTGTTTCGTTTAAAACTATTTCCAGCTTCTGCTGCGTCCGAAAACGTCGTATCTCACATCAGAGCTACTGGAGTCCATCGAAACGCCAAATAACATGATATATGAGTAAGGATCGTTTAGATACATCACAGGAACAACGCTGATGCGTGTTGTTTCGTTTGAAACTATTTCCAGCTCCTGCTGCGTCCAAAAACTTTGTGTCTCACATCATACTTACTGGAGTCCATCCAAACGTCAAATAACATGTTAGATAAGTAAGGATCGTTTAGATACATCACAGGAACAACGCTAATACGAGTTGTTTCATTTAAAACTATTTCCAGCTTCAGCTGCGTCCGAGAACTTCGTATCTCACATCAAAGTCACTGGAGTCCATCGAAACGCCAAATAACATGATAGATGAGTAAGGATCGATTAGATACATCACAGGAAGAACGCTAATGCGTGTTGTTTCGTTTAAAACTATTTCCAGCTTCTGCTGCGTCCGAAAATTTCGTATCTCACATTAGAGTTACTGGAGTCCATCGAAACGTCAAATAACATAGTAGCTAAGTAAGGATCGATTAGATACATCACAGGAACAACGCTAATACGTGTTGTTTCGTTCAAAACTATTTCCAGCTTCTGCTGCGTCCAAAAATTTTGTATCTCACATCAGAGTTACTGGAGTCCATCCAAACGTCAAATAACATGATAGATGAGTAAGGATCGATTAGATACATCACAGGAACAACGCTAATACGTGTTGTTTCGTTTAAAACTATTTCCAGCTTCTGCTGCGTCCGAGAACTTCGTATCTCACGTCAGGGTTACTGAAGTCCATCCAAACGTCAAATAACATGATAGATAAGTAAGGATCGATTAGATACATCACAGGAACAACGCTAATGCGTGTTGTTTCGTTTAAAACTATTTCCAGCTTCTGCTGCGTCCGAGAACTTCGTATCTCACGTCAGGGTTACTGGAGTCCATCCAAACGTCAAATAACATGATAGATAATTGAGGATCGATTAGATACATCACAGGAACAACGCCGATGCGTGTTGTTTCGTTTAAAACTATTTCCAGCTTCTGCTGCGTCCGAAAATTTCGTGTCTCACATCAGAGTTACTGGAGTCCATCCAAACGTCAAATAACATGATAGATGAGTAAGGATCGATTAGATACATCACAGTAACAACGCTAATACGTGTTGTTTCATTTAAAACTATTTCCAGCTTCAGCTGCGTCCGAGAACATCGTATCTCACATCAAAGTTACTGGAGTCCATCGAAACGCCAAATAACATGATAGATGAGTAAGGATCTATTAGATACATCACAGGAACAACGCTAAAGCGTGTTGTTTCGTTTAAAACTATTTCCAGGTTCTGCTGCGTCCGAGAACTTCGCATCTCACGTCAGGGTTACTGGAGTCCATCCAAACGTCAAATAACATGATAGATAAGTAAGGATCGATTAGATACATCACAGGAACAACGCTAATGCGTGTTGTTTCGTTTAAAACTATTTCCAGCTTCAGCTGCGTCCGAGAACTTCGTATCTCACATCAAAGTTACTGGAGTCCATCGAAACGCCAAATGACATGATAGATGAGTAAGGATCGATTAAATACATCACAGGAACAACGCTAATGCGTGTTGTTTCGTTTAAAACTATTTCCAGCTTCTGCTGCGTCCGAAAACGTCGTATCTCACATCAGAGTTACTGGAGTCCATCCAAAGGTCAAATAACATGATAGATGAGTAAGGATCGATTAGATACATCACAGGAACAACGCTAATACGTGTTGTTTCATTTAAAACTATTTCCAGCTTCAGCTGCGTCCGAGAACTTCGTATCTCACATCAAAGTTACTGGAGTCCATCGAAACGCCAAATAACATGATAGATGAGTAAGGATCGATTAGATACATCACAGGAACAACGCTAAAGCGTGTTGTTTCGTTTAAAACTATTTCCAGGTTCTGCTGCGTCCGAGAACTTCGTATCTCACGTCAGGGTTACTGGAGTCCATCCAAACGTCAAATAACATGATAGATAAGTAAGGATCGATTAGATACTTCACAGGAACAACGCTAATGCGTGTTGTTTCGTTTAAAACTATTTCCAGCTTCAGCTGCGTCCGAGAACTTCGTATCTCACATCAATGTTACTGGAGTCCATCGAAACGCCAAATAACATGATAGATGAGTAAGGATCGTTTAGATACATCACAGGAACAACGCTGATGCGTGTTGTTTCGTTTAAAACTATTTCCAGCTTCTGCTGCGTCCGAAAACGTCGTATCTCACATCAGAGCTACTGGAGTCCATCGAAACGCCAAATAACATGATATATGAGTAAGGATCGTTTAGATACATCACAGGAACAACGCTGATGCGTGTTGTTTCGTTTAAAACTATTTCCAGCTCCTGCTGCGTCCAAAAACTTTGTGTCTCACATCATACTTACTGGAGTCCATCCAAACGTCAAATAACATGTTAGATAAGTAAGGATCGTTTAGATACATCACAGGAACAACGCTAATACGAGATGTTTCATTTAAAACTATTTCCAGCTTCAGCTGCGTCCGAGAACTTCGTATCTCACATCAAAGTCACTGGAGTCCATCGAAACGCCAAATAACATGATAGATGAGTAAGGATCGATTAGATACATCACAGGAAGAACGCTAATGCGTGTTGTTTCGTTTAAAACTATTTCCAGCTTCTGCTGCGTCCGAAAATTTCGTATCTCACATCAGAGTTACTGGAGTCCATCCAAACGTCAAATAACATGATAGATGAGTAAGGATCGATTAGATACATCACAGTAACAACGCTAATACGTGTTGTTTCATTTAAAACTATTTCCAGCTTCAGCTGCGTCCGAGAACATCGTATCTCACATCAAAGTTACTGGAGTCCATCGAAACGCCAAATAACATGATAGATGAGTAAGGATCTATTAGATACATCACAGGAACAACGCTAAAGCGTGTTGTTTCGTTTAAAACCATTTCCAGGTTCTGCTGCGTCCGAGAACTTCGTATCTCACGTCAGGGTTACTGGAGTCCATCCAAACGTCAAATAACATGATAGATAAGTAAGGATCGATTAGATACTTCACAGGAACAACGCTAATGCGTGTTGTTTCGTTTAAAACTATTTCCAGCTTCAGCTGCGTCCGAGAACTTCGTATCTCACATCAATGTTACTGGAGTCCATCGAAACGCCAAATAACATGATAGATGAGTAAGGATCGTTTAGATACATCACAGGAACAACGCTGATGCGTGTTGTTTCGTTTAAAACTATTTCCAGCTTCTGCTGCGTCCGAAAACGTCGTATCTCACATCAGAGCTACTGGAGTCCATCGAAACGCCAAATAACATGATATATGAGTAAGGATCGTTTAGATACATCACAGGAACAACGCTGATGCGTGTTGTTTCGTTTAAAACTATTTCCAGCTCCTGCTGCGTCCAAAAACTTTGTGTCTCACATCATACTTACTGGAGTCCATCCAAACGTCAAATAACATGTTAGATAAGTAAGGATCGTTTAGATACATCACAGGAACAACGCTAATACGAGATGTTTCATTTAAAACTATTTCCAGCTTCAGCTGCGTCCGAGAACTTCGTATCTCACATCAAAGTCACTGGAGTCCATCGAAACGCCAAATAACATGATAGATGAGTAAGGATCGATTAGATACATCACAGGAAGAACGCTAATGCGTGTTGTTTCGTTTAAAACTATTTCCAGCTTCTGCTGCGTCCGAAAATTTCGTATCTCACATCAGAGTTACTGGAGTCCATCCAAACGTCAAATAACATGATAGATGAGTAAGGATCGATTAGATACATCACAGTAACAACGCTAATACGTGTTGTTTCATTTAAAACTATTTCCAGCTTCAGCTGCGTCCGAGAACATCGTATCTCACATCAAAGTTACTGGAGTCCATCGAAACGCCAAATAACATGATAGATGAGTAAGGATCTATTAGATACATCACAGGAACAACGCTAAAGCGTGTTGTTTCGTTTAAAACCATTTCCAGGTTCTGCTGCGTCCGAGAACTTCGCATCTCACGTCAGGGTTACTGGAGCCCATCCAAACGTCAAATAACATGATAGATAAGTAAGGATCGATTAGATACATCACAGGAACAACGCTAATGCGTGTTGTTTCGTTTAAAACTATTTCCAGCTTCAGCTGCGTCCGAGAACTTCGTATCTCACATCAAAGTTACTGGAGTCCATCGAAACGCCAAATAACATGATAGATGAGTAAGGATCGATTAAATACATCACAGGAACAACGCTAATGCGTGTTGTTTCGTTTAAAACTATTTCCAGCTTCTGCTGCGTCCGAAAACGTCGTATCTCACATCAGAGTTACTGGAGTCCATCCAAAGGTCAAATAACATGATAGATGAGTAAGGATCGATTAGATACATCACAGGAACAACGCTAATACGTGTTGTTTCATTTAAAACTATTTCCAGCTTCAGCTGCGTCCGAGAACTTCGTATCTCACATCAAAGTTACTGGAGTCCATCGAAACGCCAAATAACATGATAGATGAGTAAGGATCGTTTAGATACATCACAGGAACAACGCTGATGCGTGTTGTTTCGTTTAAAACTATTTCCAGCTTCTGCTGCGTCCGAAAACGTCGTATCTCACATCAGAGCTACTGAAGTCCATCGAAACGCCAAATAACATGATATATGAGTAAGGATCGATTAGATACAGCACAGGAACAACGCTAATGCGTGTTGTTTCGTTTAAAACTATTTCCAGCTCCTGCTGCGTCCAAAAACTTTGTGTCTCACATCATACTTACTGGAGTCCATCCAAACGTCAAATAACATGTTAGATAAGTAAGGATCGTTTAGATACATCACAGGAACAACGCTAATACGAGTTGTTTCATTTAAAACTATTTCCAGCTTCAGCTGCGTCCGAGAACTTCGTATCTCACATCAAAGTCACTGGAGTCCATCGAAACGCCAAATAACATGATAGATGAGTAAGGATCGATTAGATACATCACAGGAAGAACGCTAATGCGTGTTGTTTCGTTTAAAACTATTTCCAGCTTCTGCTGCGTCCGAAAATTTCGTATCTCACATTAGAGTTACTGGAGTCCATCGAAACGTCAAATAACATAGTAGCTAAGTAAGGATCGATTAGATACATCACAGGAACAACGCTAATACGTGTTGTTTCGTTCAAAACTATTTCCAGCTTCTGCTGCGTCCAAAAATTTTGTATCTCACATCAGAGTTACTGGAGTCCATCCAAACGTCAAATAACATGATAGATGAGTAAGGATCGATTAGATACATCACAGGAACAACGCTAATGCGTGTTGTTTCGTTTAAAACTATTTCCAGCTTCTGCTGCGTCCGAGAACTTCGTATCTCACGTCAGGGTTACTGGAGTCCATCCAAACGTCAAATAACATGATAGATAATTGAGGATCGATTAGATACATCACAGGAACAACGCTAATGCGTGTTGTTTCGTTTAAAACTATTTCCAGCTTCTGCTGCGTCCGAGAACTTCGTATCTCACGTCAGGGTTACTGGAGTCCATCCAAACGTCAAATAACATGATAGATAATTGAGGATCGATTAGATACATCACAGGAACAACGCCAATGCGTGTTGTTTCGTTTAAAACTATTTCCAGCTTCTGCTGCGTCCGAAAATTTCGTGTCTCACATCAGAGTTACTGGAGTCCATCCAAACGTCAAATAACATGATAGATGAGTAAGGATCGATTAGATACATCACAGTAACAACGCTAATACGTGTTGTTTCATTTAAAACTATTTCCAGCTTCAGCTGCGTCCGAGAACATCGTATCTCACATCAAAGTTACTGGAGTCCATCGAAACGCCAAATAACATGATAGATGAGTAAGGATCGATTAGATACATCACAGGAACAACGCTAAAGCGTGTTGTTTCGTTTAAAACTATTTCCAGGTTCTGCTGCGTCCGAGAACTTCGCATCTCACGTCAGGGTTACTGGAGCCCATCCAAACGTCAAATAACATGATAGATAAGTAAGGATCGATTAGATACATCACAGGAACAACGCTAATGCGTGTTGTTTCGTTTAAAACTATTTCCAGCTTCAGCTGCGTCCGAGAACTTCGTATCTCACATCAAAGTTACTGGAGTCCATCGAAACGCCAAATAACATGATAGATGAGTAAGGATCGATTAAATACATCACAGGAACAACGCTAATGCGTGTTGTTTCGTTTAAAACTATTTCCAGCTTCTGCTGCGTCCGAAAACGTCGTATCTCACATCAGAGTTACTGGAGTCCATCCAAAGGTCAAATAACATGATAGATGAGTAAGGATCGATTAGATACATCACAGGAACAACGCTAATACGTGTTGTTTCATTTAAAACTATTTCCAGCTTCAGCTGCGTCCGAGAACTTCGTATCTCACATCAAAGTTACTGGAGTCCATCGAAACGCCAAATAACATGATAGATGAGTAAGGATCGATTAGATACATCACAGGAACAACGCTAAAGCGTGTTGTTTCGTTTAAAACTATTTCCAGGTTCTGCTGCGTCCGAGAACTTCGTATCTCACGTCAGGGTTACTGGAGTCCATCCAAACGTCAAATAACATGATAGATAAGTAAGGATCGATTAGATACTTCACAGGAACAACGCTAATGCGTGTTGTTTCGTTTAAAACTATTTCCAGCTTCAGCTGCGTCCGAGAACTTCGTATCTCACATCAATGTTACTGGAGTCCATCGAAACGCCAAATAACATGATAGATGAGTAAGGATCGTTTAGATACATCACAGGAACAACGCTGATGCGTGTTGTTTCGTTTAAAACTATTTCCAGCTTCTGCTGCGTCCGAAAACGTCGTATCTCACATCAGAGCTACTGGAGTCCATCGAAACGCCAAATAACATGATATATGAGTAAGGATCGATTAGATACAGCACAGGAACAACGCTAATGCGTGTTGTTTCGTTTAAAACTATTTCCAGCTCCTGCTGCGTCCAAAAACTTTGTGTCTCACATCATACTTACTGGAGTCCATCCAAACGTCAAATAACATGTTAGATAAGTAAGGATCGTTTAGATACATCACAAGAACAACGCTAATACGAGTTGTTTCATTTAAAACTATTTCCAGCTTCAGCTGCGTCCGAGAACTTCGTATCTCACATCAAAGTCACTGGAGTCCATCGAAACGCCAAATAACATGATAGATGAGTAAGGATCGATTAGATACATCACAGGAAGAACGCCAATGCGTGTTGTTTCGTTTAAAACTATTTCCAGCTTCTGCTGCGTCCGAAAATTTCGTATCTCACATTAGAGTTACTGGAGTCCATCGAAACGTCAAATAACATAGTAGCTAAGTAAGGATCGATTAGATACATCACAGGAACAACGCTAATACGTGTTGTTTCGTTCAAAACTATTTCCAGCTTCTGCTGCGTCCAAAAACTTTGTATCTCACATCAGAGTTACTGGAGTAAATCCAAACGTCAAATAACATGATAGATGAGTAAGGATCGATTAGATACATCACAGGAACAACGCTAATACGTGTTGTTTCGTTCAAAACTATTTCCAGCTTCTGCTGCGTCCAAAAATTTTGTATCTCACATCAGAGTTACTGGAGTCCATCCAAACGTCAAATAACATGATAGATGAGTAAGGATCGATTAGATACATCACAGGATCAACGCTAATACGTGTTGTTTCGTTTAAAACTATTTCCAGCTTCTGCTGCGTCCGAGAACTTCGTATCTCACGTCAGGGTTACTGGAGTCCATCCAAACGTCAAATAACATGATAGATAATTGAGGATCGATTAGATACATCACAGGAACAACGCCAATGCGTGTTGTTTCGTTTAAAACTATTTCCAGCTTCTGCTGCGTCCGAAAATTTCGTGTCTCACATCAGAGTTACTGGAGTCCATCCAAACGTCAAATAACATGATAGATGAGTAAGGATCGATTAGATACATCACAGTAACAACGCTAATACGTGTTGTTTCATTTAAAACTATTTCCAGCTTCAGCTGCGTCCGAGAACATCGTATCTCACATCAAAGTTACTGGAGTCCATCGAAACGCCAAATAACATGATAGATGAGTAAGGATCTATTAGATACATCACAGGAACAACGCTAAAGCGTGTTGTTTCGTTTAAAACTATTTCCAGGTTCTGCTGCGTCCGAGAACTTCGCATCTCACGTCAGGGTTACTGGAGCCCATCCAAACGTCAAATAACATGATAGATAAGTAAGGATCGATTAGATACATCACAGGAACAACGCTAATGCGTGTTGTTTCGTTTAAAACTATTTCCAGCTTCTGCTGCGTCCGAGAACTTCGTATCTCACGTCAGGGTTACTGGAGTCCATCCAAACGTCAAATAACATGATAGATAATTGAGGATCGATTAGATACATCACAGGAACAACGCCAATGCGTGTTGTTTCGTTTAAAACTATTTCCAGCTTCTGCTGCGTCCGAAAATTTCGTGTCTCACATCAGAGTTACTGGAGTCCATCCAAACGTCAAATAACATGATAGATGAGTAAGGATCGATTAGATACATCACAGTAACAACGCTAATACGTGTTGTTTCATTTAAAACTATTTCCAGCTTCAGCTGCGTCCGAGAACATCGTATCTCACATCAAAGTTACTGGAGTCCATCGAAACGCCAAATAACATGATGGATGAGTAAGGATCTATTAGATACATCACAGGAACAACGCTAAAGCGTGTTGTTTCGTTTAAAACTATTTCCAGGTTCTGCTGCGTCCGAGAACTTCGCATCTCACGTCAGGGTTACTGGAGCCCATCCAAACGTCAAATAACATGATAGATAAGTAAGGATCGATTAGATACATCACAGGAACAACGCTAATGCGTGTTGTTTCGTTTAAAACTATTTCCAGCTTCAGCTGCGTCCGAGAACTTCGTATCTCACATCAAAGTTACTGGAGTCCATCGAAACGCCAAATAACATGATAGATGAGTAAGGATCGATTAAATACATCACAGGAACAACGCTAATGCGTGTTGTTTCGTTTAAAACTATTTCCAGCTTCTGCTGCGTCCGAAAACGTCGTATCTCACATCAGAGTTACTGGAGTCCATCCAAAGGTCAAATAACATGATAGATGAGTAAGGATCGATTAGATACATCACAGGAACAACGCTAATACGTGTTGTTTCATTTAAAACTATTTCCAGCTTCAGCTGCGTCCGAGAACTTCGTATCTCACATCAAAGTTACTGGAGTCCATCGAAACGCCAAATAACATGATAGATGAGTAAGGATCGATTAGATACATCACAGGAACAACGCTAAAGCGTGTTGTTTCGTTTAAAACTATTTCCAGGTTCTGCTGCGTCCGAGAACTTCGTATCTCACGTCAGGGTTACTGGAGTCCATCCAAACGTCAAATAACATGATAGATAAGTAAGGATCGATTAGATACTTCACAGGAACAACGCTAATGCGTGTTGTTTCGTTTAAAACTATTTCCAGCTTCAGCTGCGTCCGAGAACTTCGTATCTCACATCAATGTTACTGGAGTCCATCGAAACGCCAAATAACATGATAGATGAGTAAGGATCGTTTAGATACATCACAGGAACAACGCTGATGCGTGTTGTTTCGTTTAAAACTATTTCCAGCTTCTGCTGCGTCCGAAAACGTCGTATCTCACATCAGAGCTACTGGAGTCCATCGAAACGCCAAATAACATGATATATGAGTAAGGATCGATTAGATACAGCACAGGAACAACGCTAATGCGTGTTGTTTCGTTTAAAACTATTTCCAGCTCCTGCTGCGTCCAAAAAAATTTGTGTCTCACATCATACTTACTGGAGTCCATCCAAACGTCAAATAACATGTTAGATAAGTAAGGATCGTTTAGATACATCACAGGAACAACGCTAATACGAGTTGTTTCATTTAAAACTATTTCCAGCTTCAGCTGCGTCCGAGAACTTCGTATCTCACATCAAAGTCACTGGAGTCCATCGAAACGCCAAATAACATGATAGATGAGTAAGGATCGATTAGATACATCACAGGAAGAACGCTAATGCGTGTTGTTTCGTTTAAATCTATTTCCAGCTTCTGCTGCCTCAGAAATCGTCGTATCTCACATCAGAGCTACTGGAGTCCATCGAAACGCCAAATAACATGATAGATGAGTAAGGATCGATTAGATACATCACAGGAACAACGCTAATACGTGTTGTTTCATTTAAAACTATTTCCAGCTTCTGCTGCGTCCAAAAACTTTGTATCTCACATCAGAGTTACTGGAGTCCATCCAAACGTCAAATAACAGGATAGATGAGTAAGGATCGATTAGATACATCACAGGAACAACGCTAATGCGTGTTGTTTCGTTTAAAACTATTTCCAGCTTCTGCTGCGTCCAAAAATTTCGTATCTCACATTAGAATTACTATAGTCCATCGAAACGTCAAATAACATAGTAGCTAAGTAAGGATCGATTAGATACATCACAGGAACAACGCTAATGCGTGTTGTTTCGTTTAAAACTATTTCCAGCTCCTGCTGCGTCCAAAAACTTTGTATCTCACATCAGACTTACTGGAGTCCATCCAAACGTCAAATAACATGTTAGATAAGTAAGGATCGTTTAGATACATCACAGGAACAACGCTAATACTTGTTGTTTCATTTAAAACTATTTCCAGCTTCAGCTGCGTCCGAGAACTTCGTATCTCACATCAAAGTTACTGGAGTCCATCGAAACGCCAAATAACATGATATATGAGTAAGGATCGATTAGATACAGCACAGGAACAACGCTAATACGTGTTGTTTCGTTTAAAAATATTTCCAGCTCCTGCTGCGTCCAAGAACTTTGTATCTCACATCAGACTTACTGGAGTCCATCCAAACGTCAAATAACATGTTAGATAAGTAAGGATCGTTTAGATACATCACAGGAACAACGCTAATACGTGTTGTTTCATTTAAAACTATTTCCAGCTTCAGCTGCGTCCGAGAACTTCGTATCTCACATCAAAGTTACTGGAGTCCATCGAAACGCCAAATAACATGATAGATGAGTAAGGATCGATTAGATACATCACAGGAACAACGCTAATGCGTGTTGTTTCGTTTAAAACTATTTCCAGCTTCTGCTGCGTCCGAAAATTTCGTATCTCACATTAGAGTTACTGGAGTCCATCGAAACGTCAAATAAAATAGTAGCTAAGTAAGGATCGATTAGATACATCACAGGAACAACGCTAATACGTGTTGTTTCGTTCAAAACTATTTCCAGCTTCTGCTGCGTCCAAAAACTTTGTATCTCACATCAGAGTTACTGGAGTCCATCCAAACGTCAAATAACATGATAGATGAGTAAGGATCGATTAGATACATCACAGGAACAACGCTAATGCGTGTTGTTTCGTTTAAAACTATTTCCAGCTCCTGCTGCGTCCAAAAACTTTGTATCTCACATCAGACTTACTGGAGTCCATCCAAACGTCAAATAACATGTTACATAAGTAAGGATCGTTTAGATACATCACAGGAACAACGGTAATACGTGTTGTTTCATTTAAAACTATTTCCAGCTTCAGCTGCGTCCGAGAACTTCGTATCTCACATCAAAGTTACTGGAGTCCATCGAAACGCCAAATAACATGATATATGAGTAAGGATCGATTAGATACAGCACAGGAACAACGCTAATACGTGTTGTTTCGTTTAAAACTATTTCCAGCTCCTGCTGCGTCCAAGAACTTTGTATCTCACATCAGACTTACTGGAGTCCATCCAAACGTCAAATAACATGTTAGATAAGTAAGGATCGTTTAGATACATCACAGGAACAACGCTAATACGTGTTGTTTCATTTAAAACTATTTCCAGCTTCAGCTGCGTCCGAGAACTTCGTATCTCACATCAAAGTTACTGGAGTCCATCGAAACGCCAAATAACATGATAGATGAGTAAGGATCGATTAGATACATCACAGGAACAACGCTAATGCGTGTTGTTTCGTTTAAAACTATTTCCAGCTTCTGCTGCGTCCGAAAATTTCGTATCTCACATTAGAGTTACTGGAGTCCATCGAAACGTCAAATAACATAGTAGCTAAGTAAGGATCGATTAGATACATCACAGGAACAACGCTAATACGTGTTGTTTCGTTCAAAACTATTTAAAGCTTCTGCTGCGTCCAAAAACTTTGTATCTCACATCAGAGTTACTGGAGTCCATCCAAACGTCAAATAACATGATAGATGAGTAAGGATCGATTAGATACATCACAGGAACAACGCTAATGCGTGTTGTTTCGTTTAAAACTATTTCCAGCTCCTGCTGCGTCCAAAAACTTTGTATCTCACATCAGACTTACTGGAGTCCATCCAAACGTCAAATAACATGTTAGATAAGTAAGGATCGTTTAGATACATCACAGGAACAACGCTAATACTTGTTGTTTCATTTAAGACTATTTCCAGCTTCAGCTGCGTCCGAGAACTTAGTATCTCACATCAAAGTTACTGGAGTCCATCGAAACGCCAAATAACATGATATATGAGTAAGGATCGATTAGATACAGCACAGGAACAACGCTAATACGTGTTGTTTCGTTTAAAACTATTTCCAGCTCCTGCTGCGTCCAAGAACTTTGTATCTCACATCAGACTTACTGGAGTCCATCCAAACGTCAAATAACATGTTAGATAAGTAAGGATCGTTTAGATACATCACAGGAACAACGCTAATACGTGTTGTTTCATTTAAAACTATTTCCAGCTTCAGCTGCGTCCGAGAACTTCGTATCTCACATCAAAGTTACTGGAGTCCATCGAAACGCCAAATAACATGATAGATGAGTAAGGATCGATTAGATACATCACAGGAACAACGCTAATGCGTGTTGTTTCGTTTAAAACTATTTCCAGCTTCTGCTGCGTCCGAAAATTTCGTATCTCACATTAGAGTTACTGGAGTCCATCGAAACGTCAAATAAAATAGTAGCTAAGTAAGGATCGATTAGATACATCACAGGAACAACGCTAATACGTGTTGTTTCGTTCAAAACTATTTCCAGCTTCTGCTGCGTCCAAAAACTTTGTATCTCACATCAGAGTTACTGGAGTCCATCCAAACGTCAAATAACATGATAGATGAGTAAGGATCGATTAGATACATCACAGGAACAACGCTAATGCGTGTTGTTTCGTTTAAAACTATTTCCAGCTCCTGCTGCGTCCAAATACTTTGTATCTCACATCAGACTTACTGGAGTCCATCCAAACGTCAAATAACATGTTACATAAGTAAGGATCGTTTAGATACATCACAGGAACAACGGTAATACGTGTTGTTTCATTTAAAACTATTTCCAGCTTCAGCTGCGTCCGAGAACTTCGTATCTCACATCAAAGTTACTGGAGTCCATCGAAACGCCAAATAACATGATATATGAGTAAGGATCGATTAGATACAGCACAGGAACAACGCTAATACGTGTTGTTTCGTTTAAAACTATTTCCAGCTCCTGCTGCGTCCAAGAACTTTGTATCTCACATCAGACTTACTGGAGTCCATCCAAACGTCAAATAACATGTTAGATAAGTAAGGATCGTTTAGATACATCACAGGAACAACGCTAATACGTGTTGTTTCATTTAAAACTATTTCCAGCTTCAGCTGCGTCCGAGAACTTCGTATCTCCCATCAAAGTTACTGGAGTCCATCGAAACGCCAAATAACATGATAGATGAGTAAAGATCGATTAAATACATCACAGGAACAACGCCAATGCGTGTTGTTTCGTTTAAAACTATTTCCAGGTTCTGCTGCGTCCGAGAACTTCGTATCTCAAGTCAGGGTTACTGGAGTCCATCCAAACGTCAAATAACATGATAGATAAGTAAGGATCGATAAGATACATCACAGGAACAACGCTAATGCGTGTTGTTTCGTTTAAAACTATTTCCAGCTTCTGCTGCGTCCGAAAATTTCGTTTCTCACATTAGAGTTACTGGAGTCCATCCAAACGTCAAATAACATGTTAGATGAGTAAGGATCGATTAGATACATCACAGGAACAACGCTAATGCGTGTTGTTTCATTTAAAACTATTTCCAGCTTCAGCTGCGTCCGAGAACTTCGTATCTCACATCAAAGTTACTGGAGTCCATCGAAACGCCAAATAACATGATAGATGAGTAAGGATCGATTAGATACATCACAGGAACAACGCTAATGCGTGTTGTTTCGTTTAAAACTATTTCCAGCTTCTGCTGCGTCCGAAAATTTCGTATCTCACATTAGAGTTACTGGAGTCCATCGAAACGTCAAATAAAATAGTAGCTAAGTAAGGATCGATTAGATACATCACAGGAACAACGCTAATACGTGTTGTTTCGTTCAAAACTATTTCCAGCTTCTGCTGCGTCCAAAAACTTTGTATCTCACATCAGAGTTACTGGAGTCCATCCAAACGTCAAATAACATGATAGATGAGTAAGGATCGATTAGATACATCACAGGAACAACGCTAATGCGTGTTGTTTCGTTTAAAACTATTTCCAGCTCCTGCTGCGTCCAAAAACATTGTATCTCACATCAGACTTACTGGAGTCCATCCAAACGTCAAATAACATGTTAGATAAGTAAGGATCGTTTAGATACATCACAGGAACAACGGTAATACGTGTTGTTTCATTTAAAACTATTTCCAGCTTCAGCTGCGTCCGAGAACTTCGTATCTCACATCAAAGTTACTGGAGTCCATCGAAACGCCAAATAACATGATATATGAGTAAGGATCGATTAGATACAGCACAGGAACAACGCTAATACGTGTTGTTTCGTTTAAAACTATTTCCAGCTCCTGCTGCTTCCAAGAACTTTGTATCTCACATCAGACTTACTGGAGTCCATCCAAACGTCAAATAACATGTTAGATAAGTAAGGATCGTTTAGATACATCACAGGAACAACGCTAATACGTGTTGTTTCATTTAAAACTATTTCCAGCTTCAGCTGCGTCCGAGAACTTCGTATCTCCCATCAAAGTTACTGGAGTCCATCGAAACGCCAAATAACATGATAGATGAGTAAAGATCGATTAAATACATCACAGGAACAACGCTAATGCGTGTTGTTTCGTTTAAAACTATTTCCAGGTTCTGCTGCGTCCGAGAACTTCGTATCTCAAGTCAGGGTTACTGGAGTCCATCCAAACGTCAAATAACATGATAGATAAGTAAGGATCGATTAGATACATCACAGGAACAACGCTAATGCGTGTTGATTCGTTTAAAACTATTTCCAGCTTCTGCTGCGTCCGAAAATTTCGTTTCTCACATTAGAGTTACTGGAGTCCATCGAAGCGTCAAATAACATGATAGATGAGTAAGGATCGATTAGATACATCACAGGAACAACGCTAATGCGTGTTGTTTCGTTTAAAACTATTTCCAGCTCCTGCTGCGTCCAAAAACTTTGTATCTCACATCAGACTTACTGGAGTCCATCCAAACGTCAAATAACATGTTAGATAAGTAAGGATCGTTTAGATACATCACAGGAACAACGCTAATACGTGTTGTTTCATTTAAAACTATTTCCAGCTTCAGCTGCGTCCGAGAACTTCGTATCTCACATCAAAGTTACTGGAGTCCATCGAAACGCCAAATAACATGATATATGAGTAAGGATCGATTAGATACAGCACAGGAACAACGCTAATACGTGTTGTTTCGTTTAAAACTATTTCCAGCTCCTGCTGCGTCCAAAAACTTGGTATCTCACATCAGACTTACTGGAGTCCATCCAAACGTCAAATAACAATGTTAGATAAGAAAGGATGGTTTAGATACATCACAGGAACAACGCTAATACTTGTTGTTTCATTTAAAACTATTTCCAGCTTCAGCTGCGTCCGAGAACTTCGTATCTCACATCAAAGTTACTGGAGTCCATCGAAACGCCAAATAACATGATATATGAGTAAGGATCGATTAGATACATCACAGGAACAACGCTAATGCGTGTTGTTTCGTTTAAAACTATTTCCAGCTTCTGCTGCGTCCGAAAATTTCGTATCTCACATTAGAGTTACTGGAGTCCATCGAAACGTCAAATAAAATAGTAGCTAAGTAAGGATCGATTAGATACATCACAGGAACAACGCTAATACGTGTTGTTTCGTTCAAAACTATTTCCAGCTTCTGCTGCGTCCAAAAACTTTGTATCTCACATCAGAGTTACTGGAGTCCATCCAAACGTCAAATAACATGATAGATGAGTAAGGATCGATTAGATACATCACAGGAACAACGCTAATGCGTGTTGTTTCGTTTAAAACTATTTCCAGCTCCTGCTGCGTCCAAAAACTTTGTATCTCACATCAGACTTACTGGAGTCCATCCAAACGTCAAATAACATGTTAGATAAGTAAGGATCGTTTAGATACATCACAGGAACAACGGTAATACGTGTTGTTTCATTTAAAACTATTTCCAGCTTCAGCTGCGTCCGAGAACTTCGTATCTCACATCAAAGTTACTGGAGTCCATCGAAACGCCAAATAACATGATATATGAGTAAGGATCGATTAGATACAGCACAGGAACAACGCTAATACGTGTTGTTTCGTTTAAAACTATTTCCAGCTCCTGCTGCGTCCAAGAACTTTGTATCTCACATCAGACTTACTGGAGTCCATCCAAACGTCAAATAACATGTTAGATAAGTAAGGATCGTTTAGATACATCACAGGAACAACGCTAATACGTGTTGTTTCATTTAAAACTATTTCCAGCTTCAGCTGCGTCCGAGAACTTCGTATCTCCCATCAAAGTTACTGGAGTCCATCGATACGCCAAATAACATGATAGATGAGTAAAGATCGATTAAATACATCACAGGAACAACGCTAATGCGTGTTGTTTCGTCTAAAACTATTTCCAGGTTCTGCTGCGTCCGAGAACTTCGTATCTCAAGTCAGGGTTACTGGAGTCCATCCAAACGTCAAATAACATGATAGATAAGTAAGGATCGATTAGATACATCACAGGAACAACGCTAATGCGTGTTGATTCGTTTAAAACTATTTCCAGCTTCTGCTGCGTCCGAAAATTTCGTTTCTCACATTAGAGTTACTAGAGTCCATCGAAGCGTCAAATAACATGATAGATGAGTAAGGATCGATTAGATACATCACAGGAACAACGCTAATGCGTGTTGTTTCGTTTAAAACTATTTCCAGCTCCTGCTGCGTCCAAAAACTTTGTATCTCACATCAGACTTACTGGAGTCCATCCAAACGTCAAATAACATGTTAGATAAGTAAGGATGGTTTAGATACATCACAGGAACAACGCTAATACGTGTTGTTTCATTTAAAACTATTTCCAGCTTCAGCTGCGTCCGAGAACTTCGTATCTCACATCAAAGTTACTGGAGTCCATCGAAACGCCAAATAACATGATATATGAGTAAGGATCGATTAGATACAGCACAGGAACAACGCTAATACGTGTTGTTTCGTTTAAAACTATTTCCAGCTCCTGCTGCGTCCAAAAACTTGGTATCTCACATCAGACTTACTGGAGTCCATCCAAACGTCAAATAACAATGTTAGATAAGTAAGGATGGTTTAGATACATCACAGGAACAACGCTAATACGTGTTGTTTCATTTAAAACTATTTCCAGCTTCAGCTGCGTCCGAGAACTTCGTATCTCACATCAAAGTTACTGGAGTCCATCGAAACGCCAAATAACATGATATATGAGTAAGGATCGATTAGATACAGCACAGGAACAACGCTAATACGTGTTGTTTCGTTTAAAACTATTTCCAGCTCCTGCTGCGTCCAAAAACTTTGTATCTCACATCAGATTTACTGGAGTCCATCCAAACGTCAGATAACATGTTAGATAAGTAAGGATCGTTTAGATACATCACAGGAACAACGCTAATACGTGTTGTTTCATTTAAAACTATTTCCAGCTTCAGCTGCGTCCGAGAACTTCGTATCTCACATCAAAGTTACTGGAGTCCATCGAAACGCCAAATAACATGATAGATGAGTAAGGATCGATTAGATACATCACAGGAACAACGCTAATGCGTGTTGTTTCGTTTAAAACTATTTCCAGCTTCTGCTGCGTCCGAAAATTTCGTATCTCACATTAGAGTTACTGGAGTCCATCGAAACGTCAAATAACACAGTAGCTAAGTAAGGATCGATTAGATACATCACAGGAACAACGCTAATACGTGTTGTTTCGTTCAAAACTATTTCCAGCTTCTGCTGCGTCCAAAAACTTTGTATCTCACATCAGAGTTACTGGAGTCCATTCAAACGTCAAATAACATGATAGATGAGTAAGGATCGATTAGATACATCACAGGAACAACGCTAATGCGTGTTGTTTCGTTTAAAACTATTTCCAGGTTCTGCTGCGTCCGAGAATTTCGTATCTCACATTAGAGTTACTGGAGTCCATCGAAACGTCAAATAACATGATAGATGAGTAAGGATCGATTAGGTACATCACAGGAACAACGCTAATACGTGTTGTTTCGTTTAAAACTATTTCCAGCTTCTGCTGCGTCCGAAAACTTCGTATCTCACATCAGAGCTACTGGAGTCCATCGAAACGCCAAATAACATGATATATGAGTAAGGATCGATTAGATACAGCACAGGAACAACGCTAATACGTGTTGTTTCGTTTAAAACTATTTCCAGCTCCTGCTGCATCCAAAAACTTTGTATCTCACATCAGACTTACTGGAGTCCATCCAAACGTCAAATAACATGATAGATAATTAAGGATCGATTAGATACATCACAGGAATAACGCTAATGCGTGTTGTTTCGTTTAAAACTATTTCCAGCTTCAGCTGCGTCCGAGAACTTCGTATCTCACATCAAAGTTACTGGAGTCCATCGAAACGCCAAATAACATGATAGATGAGTAAGGATCGATTAGATACATCACAGGAAGAACGCTAATGCGTGTTGTTTCGTTTAAATCTATTTCCAGCTTCTCCTGCCTCAGAAAACGTCGTGTCTCACATCAGAGCTACTGGAGTCCATCGAAACGCCAAATAACATGATAGATGAGTAAGGATCGATTAGATACATCACAGGAACAACGCTAATACGTGTTGTTTCATTTAAAACTATCTCCAGCTTCAGCTGCGTCCGAGAACTTCGTATCTCACATCAAAGTTACTGGAGTCCATCGAAACGCCAAATAACATGATATATGAGTAAGGATCGATTAGATACAGCACAGGAACAACGCTAATACGTGTTGTTTCGTTTAAAACTATTTCCAGCTCCTGCTGCGTCCAAAAACTTTCTATCTCACATCAGATTTACTGGAGTCCATCCAAACGTCAAATAACATGTTAGATAAGTAAGGATCGTTTAGATACATCACAGGAACAACGCTAATACGTGTTGTTTCATTTAAAACTATTTCCAGCTTCAGCTGCGTCCGAGAACTTCGTATCTCACATCAAAGTTACTGGAGTCCATCGAAACGCCAAATAACATGATAGATGAGTAAGGATCGATTAGATACATCACAGGAACAACGCTAATGCGTGTTGTTTCGTTTAAAACTATTTCCAGCTTCTGCTGCGTCCGAGAACTTCGTATCTCACATCAAAGTTACTGGAGTCCATAGAAACGTCAAATAACATGATATATGAGTAAGGATCGATTAGATATAGCACAGGGACAACGCTAATACGTGTTGTTTCGTTTAAAACTATTTCCAGCTCCTGCTGCGTCCAAGAACTTTGTATCTCACATCAGACTTACTGGAGTCCATCCAAACGTCAAATAACATGTTAGATAAGTAAGGATCGTTTAGATACATCACAGGAACAACGCTAATACGTGTTGTTTCATTTAAAACTATTTCCAGCTTCAGCTGCGTCCGAGAACTTCGTATCTCACATCAAAGTTACTGGAGTCCATCGAAACGCCAAATAACATGATAGATGAGTAAGGATCGATTAGATACATCACAGGAACAACGCTAATGCGTGTTGTTTCGTTTAAAACTATTTCCAGCTCCTGCTGCGTCCAAAAATTTTGTATCTCACATCAGACTTACTGGAGTCCATCCAAACGTCAAATAACATGTTAGATAAGTAAGGATCGTTTAGATACATCACAGGAACAACGCTAATACGTGTTGTTTCATTTAAAACTATTTCCAGCTTCAGCTGCGTCCGAGAACTTCGTATCTCACATCAAAGTTACTGGAGTCCATCGAAACGCCAAATAACATGATATATGAGTAAGGATCGATTAGATACAGCACAGGAACAACGCTAATACGTGTTGTTTCGTTTAAAACTATTTCCAGCTCCTGCTGCGTCCAAAAACTTGGTATCTCACATCAGACTTACTGGAGTCCATCCAAACGTCAAATAACATGTTAGATAAGTAAGGATCGTTTAGATACATCACAGGAACAACGCTAATACGTGTTGTTTCATTTAAAACTATTTCCAGCTTCAGCTGCGTCCGAGAACTTCGTATCTCACATCAAAGTTACTGGAGTCCATCGAAACGCCAAATAACATGATATATGAGTAAGGATCGATTAGATACAGCACAGGAACAACGCTAATACGTGTTGTTTCGTTTAAAACTATTTCCAGCTCCTGCTACGTCCAAGAACTTTGTATCTCACATCAGAATTACTGGAGTCCATCCAAACGTCAAATAACATGTTAGATAAGTAAGGATCGTTTAGATACATCACAGGAACAACGCTAATACGTGTTGTTTCATTTAAAACTATTTCCAGCTTCAGCTGCGTCCGAGAACTTCGTATCTCACATCAAAGTTACTGGAGCCCATCGAAACGCCAAATAACATGATATATAAGTAAGGATCGATTAGATACAGCACAGGAACAACGCTAATACGTGTTGTTTCGTTTAAAACTATTTCCAGCTCCTGCTGCGTCCAAGAACTTTGTATCTCACATCAGACTTACTGGAGTCCATCCAAACGTCAAATAACATGTTAGATAAGTAAGGATCGTTTAGATACATCACAGGAACTACGCTAATACGTGTTGTTTCATTTAAAACTATTTCCAGCTTCAGCTGCGTCCGAGAACTTCGTATCTCACATCAAAGTTACTGGAGTCCATCGAAACGCCAAATAACATGATAGATGAGTAAGGATCGATTAGATACATCACAGGAACAACGCTAATGCGTGTTGTTCCGTTTAAAACTATTTCCAGCTTCTGCTGCGTCCGAAAATTTCGTATCTCACATTAGAGTTGCTGGAGTCCATCGAAACGTCAAATAAAATAGTAGCTGAGTAAGGATCGATTAGATACATCACAGGAACAACGCTAATACGTGTTGTTTCGTTCAAAACTATTTCCAGCTTCTGCTGCGTCCAAAAACTTTGTATCTCACATCAGACTTACTGGAGTCCATCCAAACGTCAAATAACATGTTAGATAAGTAAGGATCGTTTAGATACATCACAGGAACAACGGTAATACGTGTTGTTTCATTTAAAACTATTTCCAGCTTCAGCTGCGTCCGAGAACTTCGTATCTCACATCAAAGTTACTGGAGTCCATCGAAACGCCAAATAACATGATATATGAGTAAGGATCGATTAGATACAGCACAGGAACAACGCTAATACGTGTTGTTTCGTTTAAAACTATTTCCAGCTCCTGCTGCGTCCAAGAACTTTGTATCTCACATCAGACTTACTGGAGTCCATCCAAACGTCAAATAACATGTTAGATAAGTAAGGATCGTTTAGATACATCACAGGAACAACGCTAATACGTGTTGTTTCATTTAAAACTATTTCCAGCTTCAGCTGCGTCCGAGAACTTCGTATCTCCCATCAAAGTTACTGGAGTCCATCGAAACGCCAAATAACATGATAGATGAGTAAAGATCGATTAAATACATCACAGGAACAACGCTAATGCGTGTTGTTTCGTTTAAAACTATTTCCAGGTTCTGCTGCGTCCGAGAACTTCGTATCTCAAGTCAGGGTTACTGGAGTCCATCCAAACGTCAAATAACATGATAGATAAGTAAGGATCGATTAGATACATCACAGGAACAACGCTAATGCGTGTTGTTTCGTTTAAAACTATTTCCAGCTTCTGCTGCGTCCGAAAATTTCGTTTCTCACATTAGAGTTACTGGAGTCCATCGAAGCGTCAAATAACATGATAGATGAGTAAGGATCGATTAGATACATCACAGGAACAACGCTAATGCGTGTTGTTTCGTTTAAAACTATTTCCAGCTCCTGCTGCGTCCAAAAACTTTGTATCTCACATCAGACTTACTGGAGTCCATCCAAACGTCAAATAACATGTTAGATAAGTAAGGATCGTTTAGATACATCACAGGAACAACGCTAATACGTGTTGTTTCATTTAAAACTATTTCCAGCTTCAGCTGCGTCCGAGAACTTCGTATCTCACATCAAAGTTACTGGAGTCCATCGAAACGCCAAATAACATGATATATGAGTAAGGATCGATTAGATACAGCACAGGAACAACGCTAATATGTGTTGTTTCGTTTAAAACTATTTCCAGCTCCTGCTGCGTCCAAGAACTTTGTATCTCACATCAGACTTACTGGAGTCCATCCAAACGTCAAATAACATGTTAGATAAGTAAGGATCGTTTAGATACATCACAGGAACAACGCTAATACGTGTTGTTTCATTTAAAACTATTTCCAGCTTCAGCTGCGTCCGAGAACTTCGTATCTCACATCAAAGTTACTGGAGTCCATCGAAACGCCAAATAACATGATAGATGAGTAAGGATCGATTAGATACATCACAGGAACAACGCTAATGCGTGTTGTTTCGTTTAAAACTATTTCCAGCTTCTGCTGCGTCCGAAAATTTCGTATCTCATATTAGAGTTACTGGAGTCCATCGAAACGTCAAATAAAATAGTAGCTAAGTAAGGATCGATTAGATACATCACAGGAACAACGCTAATACGTGTTGTTTCGTTCAAAACTATTTCCAGCTTCTGCTGCGTCCAAAAACTTTGTATCTCACATCAGAGTTACTGGAGTCCATCCAAACGTCAAATAACATGATAGATGAGTAAGGATCGATTAGATACATCACAGGAACAACGCTAATGCGTGTTGTTTCGTTTAAAACTATTTCCAGCTCCTGCTGCGTCCAAAAACTTTGTATCTCACATCAGACTTACTGGAGTCCATCCAAACGTCAAATAACATGTTAGATAAGTAAGGATCGTTTAGATACATCACAGGAACAACGGTAATACGTGTTGTTTCATTTAAAACTATTTCCAGCTTCAGCTGCGTCCGAGAACTTCGTATCTCACATCAAAGTTACTGGAGTCCATCGAAACGCCAAATAACATGATATATGAGTAAGGATCGATTAGATACAGCACAGGAACAACGCTAATACGTGTTGTTTAGTTTAAAACTATTTCCAGCTCCTGCTGCGTCCAAGAACTTTGTATCTCACATCAGACTTACTGGAGTCCATCCAAACGTCAAATAACATGTTAGATAAGTAAGGATCGTTTAGATACATCACAGGAACAACGCTAATACGTGTTGTTTCATTTAAAACTATTTCCAGCTTCAGCTGCGTCCGAGAACTTCGTATCTCCCATCAAAGTTACTGGAGTTCATCGAAACGCCAAATAACATGATAGATGAGTAAAGATCGATTAAATACATCACAGGAACAACGCTAATGCGTGTTGTTTCGTTTAAAACTATTTCCAGGTTCTGCTGCGTCCGAGAACTTCGTATCTCAAGTCAGGGTTACTGGAGTCCATCCAAACGTCAAATAACATGATAGATAAGTAAGGATCGATTAGATACATCACAGGGACAACGCTAATGCGTGTTGTTTCGTTTAAAACTATTTCCAGCTTCTGCTGCGTCCGAAAATTTCGTTTCTCACATTAGAGTTACTGGAGTCCATCGAAGCGTCAAATAACATGATAGATGAGTAAGGATCGATTAGATACATCACAGGAACAACGCTAATGCGTGTTGTTTCGTTTAAAACTATTTCCAGCTCCTGCTGCGTCCAAAAACTTTGTATCTCACATCAGACTTACTGGAGTCCATCCAAACGTCAAATAACATGTTAGATAAGTAAGGATCGTTTAGATACATCACAGGAACAACGCTAATACGTGTTGTTTCATTTAAAACTATTTCCAGCTTCAGCTGCGTCCGAGAACTTCGTATCTCACATCAAAGTTACTGGAGTCCATCGAAACGCCAAATAACATGATATATGAGTAAGGATCGATTAGATACAGCACAGGAACAACGCTAATACGTGTTGTTTCGTTTAAAACTATTTCCAGCTCCTGCTGCGTCCAAAAACTTGGTATCTCACATCAGACTTACTGGAGCCCATCCAAACGTCAAATAACAATGTTAGATAAGTAAGGATGGTTTAGATACATCACAGGAACAACGCTAATACATGTTGTTTCATTTAAAACTATTTCCAGCTTCAGCTGCGTCCGAGAACTTCGTATCTCACATCAAAGTTACTGGAGTCCATCGAAACGCCAAATAACATGATAGATGAGTAAGGATCGATTAGATACATCACAGGAAGAACGCTAATGCGTGTTGTTTCGTTTAAATCTATTTCCACCTTGTGCTGCCTCAGAAAACGTCGTATCTCACATCAGAGCTACTGGAGTCCATCCAAACGTCAAATAACATGATAGATAAGTAAGGATCGATTAGATACATCACAGGAACAACGCTAATGCGTGTTGTTTCGTTTAAAACTATTTCCAGCTTCTGCTGCGTCCGAGAACTTCGTATCTCACGTCAGGGTTACTGGAGTCCATCCAAACGTCAAATAACATGATAGATAATTAAGGATCGATTAGATACATCACAGGAACAACGCTAATGCGTGTTGTTTCGTTTAAAACTATTTCCAGCTTCAGCTGCGTCCGAGAACTTCGTATCTCACATCAAAGTTACTGGAGTCCATCGAAACGCCAAATAACATGATAGATGAGTAAGGATCGATTAGATACATCACAGGAAGAACGCTAATGCGTGTTGTTTCGTTTAAATCTATTTAGAGCTTCTGCTGCCTCAGAAAACGTCGTGTCTCACATCAGAGCTACTGGAGTCCATCGAAACGCCAAATAACATGATAGATGAGTAAGGATCGATTAGATACATCACAGGAACAACGCTAATACGTGTTGTTTCATTTAAAACTATTTCCAGCTTCAGCTGCGTCCGAGAACTTCGTATCTCACATCAAAGTTACTGGAGTCCATCGAAACGCCAAATAACATGATATATGAGTAAGGATCGATTAGATGCAGCACAGGAACAACGCTAATACGTGTTGTTTCGTTTAAAACTATTTCCAGCTCCTGCTGCGTCCAAAAACTTTGTATCTCACATCAGATTTACTGGAGTCCATCCAAACGTCAAATAACATGTTAGATAAGTAAGGATCGTTTAGATACATCACAGGAACAACGCTAATACGTGTTGTTTCATTTAAAACTATTTCCAGCTTCAGCTGCGTCCGAGAACTTCGTATCTCACATCAAAGTTACTGGAGTCCATCGAAACGCCAAATAACATGATAGATGAGTAAGGATCGATTAGATACATCACAGGAACAACGCTAATACTTGTTGTTTCATTTAAAACTATTTCCAGCTTCAGCTGCGTCCGAGAACTTCGTATCTCACATCAAAGTTACTGGAGTCCATCGAAACGCCAAATAACATGATATATGAGTAAGGATCGATTAGATACAGCACAGGAACAACGCTAATACGTGTTGTTTCGTTTAAAACTATTTCCAGTTCCTGCTGCGTCCAAAAACTTGGTATCTCACATCAGACTTACTGGAGTCCATCCAAACGTCAAATAACATATTAGATAAGTAAGGATCGTTTAGATACATCACAGGAACAACGCTAATACGTGTTGTTTCATTTAAAACTATTTCCAGCTTCAGCTGCGTCCGAGAACTTCGTATCTCCCATCAAAGTTACTGGAGTCCATCGAAACGCCAAATAACATGATAGATGAGTAAGGATCGATTAGATACATCACAGGAACAACGCTAATGCGTGTTGTTTCGTTTAAAACTATTTCCAGGTTCTGCTGCGTCCGAGAATTTCGTATCTCACATTAGAGTTACTGGAGTCCATCGAAACGTCAAATAACATGATAGATGAGTAAGGATCGATTAGGTACATCACAGGAACAACGCTAATGCGTGTTGTTTCGTTTAAAACTATTTCCAGCTCCTGCTGCGTCCAAAAACTTTGTATCTCACATCAGAGTTACTGGAGTCCATCCAAACGTCAAATAACATGATAGATGAGTAAGGATCGATTAGATACATCACAGGAACAACGCTAATGCGTGTTGTTTCGTTTAAAACTATTTCCAGCTCCTGCTGCGTCCAAAAACTTTGTATCTCACATCAGACTTACTGGAGTCCATCCAAACGTCAAATAACATGTTAGATAAGTAAGGATCGTTTAGATACATCACAGGAACAACGGTAATACGTGTTGTTTCATTTAAAACTATTTCCAGCTTCAGCTGCGTCCGAGAACTTCGTATCTCACATCAAAGTTACTGGAGTCCATCGAAACGCCAAATAACATGATATATGAGTAAGGATCGATTAGATACAGCACAGGAACAACGCTAATACGTGTTGTTTCGTTTAAAACTATTTCCAGCTCCTGCTGCGTCCAAGAACTTTGTATCTCACATCAGACTTACTGGAGTCCATCCAAACGTCAAATAACATGTTAGATAAGTAAGGATCGTTTAGATACATCACAGGAACAACGCTAATACGTGTTGTTTCATTTAAAACTATTTCCAGCTTCAGCTGCGTCCGAGAACTTCGTATCTCCCATCAAAGTTACTGGAGTTCATCGAAACGCCAAATAACATGATAGATGAGTAAAGATCGATTAAATACATCACAGGAACAACGCTAATGCGTGTTGTTTCGTTTAAAACTATTTCCAGGTTCTGCTGCGTCCGAGAACTTCGTATCTCAAGTCAGGGTTACTGGAGTCCATCCAAACGTCAAATAACATGATAGATAAGTAAGGATCGATTAGATACATCACAGGAACAACGCTAATGCGTGTTGTTTCGTTTAAAACTATTTCCAGCTTCTGCTGCGTCCGAAAATTTCGTTTCTCACATTAGAGTTACTGGAGTCCATCGAAGCGTCAAATAACATGATAGATGAGTAAGGATCGATTAGATACATCACAGGAACAACGCTAATGCGTGTTGTTTCGTTTAAAACTATTTCCAGCTCCTGCTGCGTCCAAAAACTTTGTATCTCACATCAGACTTACTGGAGTCCATCCAAACGTCAAATAACATGTTAGATAAGTAAGGATCGTTTAGATACATCACAGGAACAACGCTAATACGTGTTGTTTCATTTAAAACTATTTCCAGCTTCAGCTGCGTCCGAGAACTTCGTATCTCACATCAAAGTTACTGGAGTCCATCGAAACGCCAAATAACATGATATATGAGTAAGGATCGATTAGATACAGCACAGGAACAACGCTAATACGTGTTGTTTCGTTTAAAACTATTTCCAGCTCCTGCTGCGTCCAAAAACTTGGTATCTCACATCAGACTTACTGGAGCCCATCCAAACGTCAAATAACAATGTTAGATAAGTAAGGATGGTTTAGATACATCACAGGAACAACGCTAATACATGTTGTTTCATTTAAAACTATTTCCAGCTTCCGCTGCGTCCGAGAACTTTGTATCTCACATCAGACTTACTGGAGTCCATCCAAACGTCAAATAACATGTTAGATAAGTAAGGATCGTTTAGATACATCACAGGAACAACGCTAATACTTGTTGTTTCATTTAAAACTATTTCCAGCTTCAGCTGCGTCCGAGAACTTCGTATCTCACATCAAAGTTACTGGAGTCCATCGAAACGCCAAATAACATGATATATGAGTAAGGATCGATTAGATACAGCACAGGAACAACGCTAATACGTGTTGTTTCGTTTAAAACTATTTCCAGCTCCTGCTGCGTCCAAGAACTTTGTATCTCACATCAGATTTACTGGAGTCCATCCAAACGTCAAATAACATGTTAGATAAGTAAGGATCGTTTAGATACATCACAGGAACAACGCTAATACGTGTTGTTTCATTCAAAACTATTTCCAGCTTCAGCTGCGTCCGAGAACTTCGTATCTCACATCAAAGTTACTGGAGTCCATCGAAACGCCAAATAACATGATAGATGAGTAAGGATCGATTAGATACATCACAGGAAGAACGCTAATGCGTGTTGTTTCGTTTAAATCTATTTCCACCTTGTGCTACCTCAGAAAACGTCGTATCTCACATCAGAGCTACTGGAGTCCATCCAAACGTCAAATAACATGATAGATAAGTAAGGATCGATTAGATACATCACAGGAACAACGCTAATGCGTGTTGTTTCGTTTAAAACTATTTCCAGCTTCTGCTGCGTCCGAGAACTTCGTATCTCACGTCAGGGTTACTGGAGTCCATCCAAACGTCAAATAACATGATAGATAATTAAGGATCGATTAGATACATCACAGGAACAACGCTAATGCGTGTTGTTTCGTTTAAAACTATTTCCAGCTTCAGCTGCGTCCGAGAACTTCGTATCTCACATCAAAGTTACTGGAGTCCATCGAAACGCCAAATAACATGATAGATGAGTAAGGATCGATTAGATACATCACAGGAAGAACGCTAATGCGTGTTGTTTCGTTTAAATCTATTTAGAGCTTCTGCTGCCTCAGAAAACGTCGTGTCTCACATCAGAGCTACTGGAGTCCATCGAAACGCCAAATAACATGATAGATGAGTAAGGATCGATTAGATACATCACAGGAACAACGCTAATACGTGTTGTTTCATTTAAAACTATTTCCAGCTTCAGCTGCGTCCGAGAACTTCGTATCTCACATCAAAGTTACTGGAGTCCATCGAAACGCCAAATAACATGATATATGAGTAAGGATCGATTAGATGCAGCACAGGAACAACGCTAATACGTGTTGTTTCGTTTAAAACTATTTCCAGCTCCTGCTGCGTCCAAAAACTTTGTATCTCACATCAGATTTACTGGAGTCCATCCAAACGTCAAATAACATGTTAGATAAGTAAGGATCGTTTAGATACATCACAGGAACAACGCTAATACTTGTTGTTTCATTTAAAACTATTTCCAGCTTCAGCTGCGTCCGAGAACTTCGTATCTCACATCAAAGTTACTGGAGTCCATCGAAACGCCAAATAACATGATATATGAGTAAGGATCGATTAGATACATCACAGGAACAACGCTAATGCGTGTTGTTTCGTTTAAAACTATTTCCAGCTTCTGCTGCGTCCGAAAATTTCGTATCTCACATTAGAGTTACTGGAGTCCATCGAAACGTCAAATAACATAGTAGCTAAGTAAGGATCGATTAGATACATCACAGGAACAACGCTAATACGTGTTGTTTCGTTCAAAACTATTTCCAGCTTCTGCTGCGTCCAAAAACTTTGTATCTCACATCAGAGTTACTGGAGTCCATCCAAACGTCAAATAACATGATAGATGAGTAAGGATCGATTAGATACATCACAGGAACAACGCTAATGCGTGTTGTTTCGTTTAAAACTATTTCCAGCTCCTGCTGCGTCCAAAAACTTTGTATCTCACATCAGACTTATTGGAGTCCATCCAAACGTCAAATAACATGTTAGATAAGTAAGGATCGTTTAGATACATCACAGGAACAACGCTAATACTTGTTGTTTCATTTAAAACTATTTCCAGCTTCAGCTGCGTCCGAGAACTTCGTATCTCACATCAAAGTTACTGGAGTCCATCGAAACGCCAAATAACATGATATATGAGTAAGGATCGATTAGATACAGCACAGGAACAACGCTAATACGTGTTGTTTCGTTTAAAACTATTTCCAGTTCCTGCTGCGTCCAAAAACTTGGTATCTCACATCAGACATACTGGAGTCCATCCAAACGTCAAATAACATATTAGATAAGTAAGGATCGTTTAGATACATCACAGGAACAACGCTAATACGTGTTGTTTCATTTAAAACTATTTCCAGCTTCAGCTGCGTCCGAGAACTTCGTATCTTCCATCAAAGTTACTGGAGTCCATCGAAACGCCAAATAACATGATAGATGAGTAAGGATCGATTAGATACATCACAGGAACAACGCTAATGCGTGTTGTTTCGTTTAAAACTATTTCCAGGTTCTGCTGCGTCCGAGAATTTCGTATCTCACATTAGAGTTACTGGAGTCCATCGAAACGTCAAATAACATGATAGATGAGTAAGGATCGATTAGGTACATCACAGGAACAACGCTAATACGTGTTGTTTCGTTTAAAACTATTTCCAGCTTCAGCTGCGTCCGAGAACTTCGTATCTCACATCAAAGTTACTGGAGTCCATCGAAACGCCAAATAACATGATATATGAGTAAGGATCGATTAGATACAGCACAGGAACAACGCTAATAGGTGTTGTTTCGTTTAAAACTATTTCCAGCTCCTGCTGCGTCCAAAAACTTTGTATCTCACATCTGATTTACTGGAGTCCATCCAAACGTCAAATAGCATGTTAGATAAGTAAGGATCGTTTAGATACATCACAGGAACAACGCTAATACGTGTTGTTTCATTTAAAACTATTTCCAGCTTCAGCTGCGTCCGAGAACTTCGTATCTCACATTAGAGTTACTGGAGTCCATCGAAACGTCAAATAACATGATAGATGAGTAAGGATCGATTAGGTACATCACAGGAACAACGCTAATGCGTGTTGTTTCGTTTAAAACTATTTCCAGCTCCTGCTGCGTCCAAAAACTTTGTATCTCACATCAGAGTTACTGGAGTCCATCCAAACGTCAAATAACATGATAGATGAGTAAGGATCGATTAGATACATCACAGGAACAACGCTAATGCGTGTTGTTTCGTTTAAAACTATTTCCAGCTCCTGCTGCGTCCAAAAACTTTGTATCTCACATCAGACTTACTGGAGTCCATCCAAACGTCAAATAACATGTTAGATAAGTAAGGATCGTTTAGATACATCACAGGAACAACGGTAATACGTGTTGTTTCATTTAAAACTATTTCCAGCTTCAGCTGCGTCCGAGAACTTCGTATCTCACATCAAAGTTACTGGAGTCCATCGAAACGCCAAATAACATGATATATGAGTAAGGATCGATTAGATACAGCACAGGAACAACGCTAATACGTGTTGTTTCGTTTAAAACTATTTCCAGCTCCTGCTGCGTCCAAGAACTTTGTATCTCACATCAGACTTACTGGAGTCCATCCAAACGTCAAATAACATGTTAGATAAGTAAGGATCGTTTAGATACATCACAGGAACAACGCTAATACGTGTTGTTTCATTTAAAACTATTTCCAGCTTCAGCTGCGTCCGAGAACTTCGTATCTCCCATCAAAGTTACTGGAGTTCATCGAAACGCCAAATAACATGATAGATGAGTAAAGATCGATTAAATACATCACAGGAACAACGCTAATGCGTGTTGTTTCGTTTAAAACTATTTCCAGGTTCTGCTGCGTCCGAGAACTTCGTATCTCAAGTCAGGGTTACTGGAGTCCATCCAAACGTCAAATAACATGATAGATAAGTAAGGATCGATTAGATACATCACAGGAACAACGCTAATGCGTGTTGTTTCGTTTAAAACTATTTCCAGCTTCTGCTGCGTCCGAAAATTTCGTTTCTCACATTAGAGTTACTGGAGTCCATCGAAGCGTCAAATAACATGATAGATGAGTAAGGATCGATTAGATACATCACAGGAACAACGCTAATGCGTGTTGTTTCGTTTAAAACTATTTCCAGCTCCTGCTGCGTCCAAAAACTTTGTATCTCACATCAGACTTACTGGAGTCCATCCAAACGTCAAATAACATGTTAGATAAGTAAGGATCGTTTAGATACATCACAGGAACAACGCTAATACGTGTTGTTTCATTTAAAACTATTTCCAGCTTCAGCTGCGTCCGAGAACTTCGTATCTCACATCAAAGTTACTGGAGTCCATCGAAACGCCAAATAACATGATATATGAGTAAGGATCGATTAGATACAGCACAGGAACAACGCTAATACGTGTTGTTTCGTTTAAAACTATTTCCAGCTCCTGCTGCGTCCAAAAACTTGGTATCTCACATCAGACTTACTGGAGCCCATCCAAACGTCAAATAACAATGTTAGATAAGTAAGGATGGTTTAGATACATCACAGGAACAACGCTAATACATGTTGTTTCATTTAAAACTATTTCCAGCTTCCGCTGCGTCCGAGAACTTTGTATCTCACATCAGACTTACTGGAGTCCATCCAAACGTCAAATAACATGTTAGATAAGTAAGGATCGTTTAGATACATCACAGGAACAACGCTAATACTTGTTGTTTCATTTAAAACTATTTCCAGCTTCAGCTGCGTCCGAGAACTTCGTATCTCACATCAAAGTTACTGGAGTCCATCGAAACGCCAAATAACATGATATATGAGTAAGGATCGATTAGATACAGCACAGGAACAACGCTAATACGTGTTGTTTCGTTTAAAACTATTTCCAGCTCCTGCTGCGTCCAAGAACTTTGTATCTCACATCAGACTTACTGGAGTCCATCCAAACGTCAAATAACATGTTAGATAAGTAAGGATCGTTTAGATACATCACAGGAACAACGCTAATACGTGTTGTTTCATTCAAAACTATTTCCAGCTTCAGCTGCGTCCGAGAACTTCGTATCTCACATCAAAGTTACTGGAGTCCATCGAAACGCCAAATAACATGATAGATGAGTAAGGATCGATTAGATACATCACAGGAAGAACGCTAATGCGTGTTGTTTCGTTTAAATCTATTTCCACCTTGTGCTGCCTCAGAAAACGTCGTATCTCACATCAGAGCTACTGGAGTCCATCCAAACGTCAAATAACATGATAGATAAGTAAGGATCGATTAGATACATCACAGGAACAACGCTAATGCGTGTTGTTTCGTTTAAAACTATTTCCAGCTTCTGCTGCGTCCGAGAACTTCGTATCTCACGTCAGGGTTACTGGAGTCCATCCAAACGTCAAATAACATGATAGATAATTAAGGATCGATTAGATACATCACAGGAACAACGCTAATGCGTGTTGTTTCGTTTAAAACTATTTCCAGCTTCAGCTGCGTCCGAGAACTTCGTATCTCACATCAAAGTTACTGGAGTCCATCGAAACGCCAAATAACATGATAGATGAGTAAGGATCGATTAGATACATCACAGGAAGAACGCTAATGCGTGTTGTTTCGTTTAAATCTATTTAGAGCTTCTGCTGCCTCAGAAAACGTCGTGTCTCACATCAGAGCTACTGGAGTCCATCGAAACGCCAAATAACATGATAGATGAGTAAGGATCGATTAGATACATCACAGGAACAACGCTAATACGTGTTGTTTCATTTAAAACTATTTCCAGCTTCAGCTGCGTCCGAGAACTTCGTATCTCACATCAAAGTTACTGGAGTCCATCGAAACGCCAAATAACATGATATATGAGTAAGGATCGATTAGATGCAGCACAGGAACAACGCTAATACGTGTTGTTTCGTTTAAAACTATTTCCAGCTCCTGCTGCGTCCAAAAACTTTGTATCTCACATCAGATTTACTGGAGTCCATCCAAACGTCAAATAACATGTTAGATAAGTAAGGATCGTTTAGATACATCACAGGAACAACGCTAATACGTGTTGTTTCATTTAAAACTATTTCCAGCTTCAGCTGCGTCCGAGAACTTCGTATCTCACATCAAAGTTACTGGAGTCCATCGAAACGCCAAATAACATGATAGATGAGTAAGGATCGATTAGATACATCACAGGAACAACGCTAATGCGTGTTGTTTCGTTTAAAACTATTTCCAGCTTCTGCTGCGTCCGAAAATTTCGTATCTCACATTAGAGTTACTGGAGTCCATCGAAACGTCAAATAACATAGTAGCTAAGTAAGGATCGATTAGATACATCACAGGAACAACGCTAATACGTGTTGTTTCGTTCAAAACTATTTCCAGCTTCTGCTGCGTCCAAAAACTTTGTATCTCACATCAGACTTACTGGAGTCCATCCAAACGTCAAATAACATGTTAGATAAGTAAGGATCGTTTAGATACATCACAGGAACAACGGTAATACGTGTTGTTTCATTTAAAACTATTTCCAGCTTCAGCTGCGTCCGAGAACTTCGTATCTCACATCAAAGTTACTGGAGTCCATCGAAACGCCAAATAACATGATATATGAGTAAGGATCGATTAGATACAGCACAGGAACAACGCTAATACGTGTTGTTTCGTTTAAAACTATTTCCAGCTCCTGCTGCGTCCAAGAACTTTGTATCTCACATCAGACTTACTGGAGTCCATCCAAACGTCAAATAACATGTTAGATAAGTAAGGATCGTTTAGATACATCACAGGAACAACGCTAATACGTGTTGTTTCATTTAAAACTATTTCCAGCTTCAGCTGCGTCCGAGAACTTCGTATCTCCCATCAAAGTTACTGGAGTCCATCGAAACGCCAAATAACATGATAGATGAGTAAAGATCGATTAAATACATCACAGGAACAACGCTAATGCGTGTTGTTTCGTTTAAAACTATTTCCAGGTTCTGCTGCGTCCGAGAACTTCGTATCTCAAGTCAGGGTTACTGGAGTCCATCCAAACGTCAAATAACATGATAGATAAGTAAGGATCGATTAGATACATCACAGGAACAACGCTAATGCGTGTTGTTTCGTTTAAAACTATTTCCAGCTTCTGCTGCGTCCGAAAATTTCGTTTCTCACATTAGAGTTACTGGAGTCCATCGAAGCGTCAAATAACATGATAGATGAGTAAGGATCGATTAGATACATCACAGGAACAACGCTAATGCGTGTTGTTTCGTTTAAAACTATTTCCAGCTCCTGCTGCGTCCAAAAACTTTGTATCTCACATCAGACTTACTGGAGTCCATCCAAACGTCAAATAACATGTTAGATAAGTAAGGATCGTTTAGATACATCACAGGAACAACGCTAATACGTGTTGTTTCATTTAAAACTATTTCCAGCTTCAGCTGCGTCCGAGAACTTCGTATCTCACATCAAAGTTACTGGAGTCCATCGAAACGCCAAATAACATGATATATGAGTAAGGATCGATTAGATACAGCACAGGAACAACGCTAATATGTGTTGTTTCGTTTAAAACTATTTCCAGCTCCTGCTGCGTCCAAGAACTTTGTATCTCACATCAGACTTACTGGAGTCCATCCAAACGTCAAATAACATGTTAGATAAGTAAGGATCGTTTAGATACATCACAGGAACAACGCTAATACGTGTTGTTTCATTTAAAACTATTTCCAGCTTCAGCTGCGTCCGAGAACTTCGTATCTCACATCAAAGTTACTGGAGTCCATCGAAACGCCAAATAACATGATAGATGAGTAAGGATCGATTAGATACATCACAGGAACAACGCTAATGCGTGTTGTTTCGTTTAAAACTATTTCCAGCTTCTGCTGCGTCCGAAAATTTCGTATCTCATATTAGAGTTACTGGAGTCCATCGAAACGTCAAATAAAATAGTAGCTAAGTAAGGATCGATTAGATACATCACAGGAACAACGCTAATACGTGTTGTTTCGTTCAAAACTATTTCCAGCTTCTGCTGCGTCCAAAAACTTTGTATCTCACATCAGAGTTACTGGAGTCCATCCAAACGTCAAATAACATGATAGATGAGTAAGGATCGATTAGATACATCACAGGAACAACGCTAATGCGTGTTGTTTCGTTTAAAACTATTTCCAGCTCCTGCTGCGTCCAAAAACTTTGTATCTCACATCAGACTTACTGGAGTCCATCCAAACGTCAAATAACATGTTAGATAAGTAAGGATCGTTTAGATACATCACAGGAACAACGGTAATACGTGTTGTTTCATTTAAAACTATTTCCAGCTTCAGCTGCGTCCGAGAACTTCGTATCTCACATCAAAGTTACTGGAGTCCATCGAAACGCCAAATAACATGATATATGAGTAAGGATCGATTAGATACAGCACAGGAACAACGCTAATACGTGTTGTTTCGTTTAAAACTATTTCCAGCTCCTGCTGCGTCCAAGAACTTTGTATCTCACATCAGACTTACTGGAGTCCATCCAAACGTCAAATAACATGTTAGATAAGTAAGGATCGTTTAGATACATCACAGGAACAACGCTAATACGTGTTGTTTCATTTAAAACTATTTCCAGCTTCAGCTGCGTCCGAGAACTTCGTATCTCCCATCAAAGTTACTGGAGTTCATCGAAACGCCAAATAACATGATAGATGAGTAAAGATCGATTAAATACATCACAGGAACAACGCTAATGCGTGTTGTTTCGTTTAAAACTATTTCCAGGTTCTGCTGCGTCCGAGAACTTCGTATCTCAAGTCAGGGTTACTGGAGTCCATCCAAACGTCAAATAACATGATAGATAAGTAAGGATCGATTAGATACATCACAGGGACAACGCTAATGCGTGTTGTTTCGTTTAAAACTATTTCCAGCTTCTGCTGCGTCCGAAAATTTCGTTTCTCACATTAGAGTTACTGGAGTCCATCGAAGCGTCAAATAACATGATAGATGAGTAAGGATCGATTAGATACATCACAGGAACAACGCTAATGCGTGTTGTTTCGTTTAAAACTATTTCCAGCTCCTGCTGCGTCCAAAAACTTTGTATCTCACATCAGACTTACTGGAGTCCATCCAAACGTCAAATAACATGTTAGATAAGTAAGGATCGTTTAGATACATCACAGGAACAACGCTAATACGTGTTGTTTCATTTAAAACTATTTCCAGCTTCAGCTGCGTCCGAGAACTTCGTATCTCACATCAAAGTTACTGGAGTCCATCGAAACGCCAAATAACATGATATATGAGTAAGGATCGATTAGATACAGCACAGGAACAACGCTAATACGTGTTGTTTCGTTTAAAACTATTTCCAGCTCCTGCTGCGTCCAAAAACTTGGTATCTCACATCAGACTTACTGGAGCCCATCCAAACGTCAAATAACAATGTTAGATAAGTAAGGATGGTTTAGATACATCACAGGAACAACGCTAATACATGTTGTTTCATTTAAAACTATTTCCAGCTTCCGCTGCGTCCGAGAACTTTGTATCTCACATCAGACTTACTGGAGTCCATCCAAACGTCAAATAACATGTTAGATAAGTAAGGATCGTTTAGATACATCACAGGAACAACGCTAATACTTGTTGTTTCATTTAAAACTATTTCCAGCTTCAGCTGCGTCCGAGAACTTCGTATCTCACATCAAAGTTACTGGAGTCCATCGAAACGCCAAATAACATGATATATGAGTAAGGATCGATTAGATACAGCACAGGAACAACGCTAATACGTGTTGTTTCGTTTAAAACTATTTCCAGCTCCTGCTGCGTCCAAGAACTTTGTATCTCACATCAGACTTACTGGAGTCCATCCAAACGTCAAATAACATGTTAGATAGGTAAGGATCGTTTAGATACATCACAGGAACAACGCTAATACGTGTTGTTTCATTCAAAACTATTTCCAGCTTCAGCTGCGTCCGAGAACTTCGTATCTCACATCAAAGTTACTGGAGTCCATCGAAACGCCAAATAACATGATAGATGAGTAAGGATCGATTAGATACATCACAGGAAGAACGCTAATGCGTGTTGTTTCGTTTAAATCTATTTCCACCTTGTGCTGCCTCAGAAAACGTCGTATCTCACATCAGAGCTACTGGAGTCCATCCAAACGTCAAATAACATGATAGATAAGTAAGGATCGATTAGATACATCACAGGAACAACGCTAATGCGTGTTGTTTCGTTTAAAACTATTTCCAGCTTCTGCTGCGTCCGAGAACTTCGTATCTCACGTCAGGGTTACTGGAGTCCATCCAAACGTCAAATAACATGATAGATAATTAAGGATCGATTAGATACATCACAGGAACAACGCTAATGCGTGTTGTTTCGTTTAAAACTATTTCCAGCTTCAGCTGCGTCCGAGAACTTCGTATCTCACATCAAAGTTACTGGAGTCCATCGAAACGCCAAATAACATGATAGATGAGTAAGGATCGATTAGAAACATCACAGGAAGAACGCTAATGCGTGTTGTTTCGTTTAAATCTATTTAGAGCTTCTGCTGCCTCAGAAAACGTCGTGTCTCACATCAGAGCTACTGGAGTCCATCGAAACGCCAAATAACATGATAGATGAGTAAGGATCGATTAGATACATCACAGGAACAACGCTAATACGTGTTGTTTCATTTAAAACTATTTCCAGCTTCAGCTGCGTCCGAGAACTTCGTATCTCACATCAAAGTTACTGGAGTCCATCGAAACGCCAAATAACATGATATATGAGTAAGGATCGATTAGATGCAGCACAGGAACAACGCTAATACGTGTTGTTTCGTTTAAAACTATTTCCAGCTCCTGCTGCGTCCAAAAACTTTGTATCTCACATCAGATTTACTGGAGTCCATCCAAACGTCAAATAACATGTTAGATAAGTAAGGATCGTTTAGATACATCACAGGAACAACGCTAATACGTGTTGTTTCATTTAAAACTATTTCCAGCTTCAGCTGCGTCCGAGAACTTCGTATCTCACATCAAAGTTACTGGAGTCCATCGAAACGCCAAATAACATGATAGATGAGTAAGGATCGATTAGATACATCACAGGAACAACGCTAATGCGTGTTGTTTCGTTTAAAACTATTTCCAGCTTCTGCTGCGTCCGAAAATTTCGTATCTCACATTAGAGTTACTGGAGTCCATCGAAACGTCAAATAACATAGTAGCTAAGTAAGGATCGATTAGATACATCACAGGAACAACGCTAATACGTGTTGTTTCGTTCAAAACTATTTCCAGCTTCTGCTGCGTCCAAAAACTTTGTATCTCACATCAGAGTTACTGGAGTCCATCCAAACGTCAAATAACATGATAGATGAGTAAGGATCGATTAGATACATCACAGGAACAACGCTAATGCGTGTTGTTTCGTTTAAAACTATTTCCAGCTCCTGCTGCGTCCAAAAACTTTGTATCTCACATCAGACTTATTGGAGTCCATCCAAACGTCAAATAACATGTTAGATAAGTAAGGATCGTTTAGATACATCACAGGAACAACGCTAATACTTGTTGTTTCATTTAAAACTATTTCCAGCTTCAGCTGCGTCCGAGAACTTCGTATCTCACATCAAAGTTACTGGAGTCCATCGAAACGCCAAATAACATGATATATGAGTAAGGATCGATTAGATACAGCACAGGAACAACGCTAATACGTGTTGTTTCGTTTAAAACTATTTCCAGTTCCTGCTGCGTCCAAAAACTTGGTATCTCACATCAGACTTACTGGAGTCCATCCAAACGTCAAATAACATATTAGATAAGTAAGGATCGTTTAGATACATCACAGGAACAACGCTAATACGTGTTGTTTCATTTAAAACTATTTCCAGCTTCAGCTGCGTCCGAGAACTTCGTATCTCCCATCAAAGTTACTGGAGTCCATCGAAACGCCAAATAACATGATAGATGAGTAAGGATCGATTAGATACATCACAGGAACAACGCTAATGCGTGTTGTTTCGTTTAAAACTATTTCCAGGTTCTGCTGCGTCCGAGAATTTCGTATCTCACATTAGAGTTACTGGAGTCCATCGAAACGTCAAATAACATGATAGATGAGTAAGGATCGATTAGGTACATCACAGGAACAACGCTAATGCGTGTTGTTTCGTTTAAAACTATTTCCAGCTCCTGCTGCGTCCAAAAACTTTGTATCTCACATCAGAGTTACTGGAGTCCATCCAAACGTCAAATAACATGATAGATGAGTAAGGATCGATTAGATACATCACAGGAACAACGCTAATGCGTGTTGTTTCGTTTAAAACTATTTCCAGCTCCTGCTGCGTCCAAAAACTTTGTATCTCACATCAGACTTACTGGAGTCCATCCAAACGTCAAATAACATGTTAGATAAGTAAGGATCGTTTAGATACATCACAGGAACAACGGTAATACGTGTTGTTTCATTTAAAACTATTTCCAGCTTCAGCTGCGTCCGAGAACTTCGTATCTCACATCAAAGTTACTGGAGTCCATCGAAACGCCAAATAACATGATATATGAGTAAGGATCGATTAGATACAGCACAGGAACAACGCTAATACGTGTTGTTTCGTTTAAAACTATTTCCAGCTCCTGCTGCGTCCAAGAACTTTGTATCTCACATCAGACTTACTGGAGTCCATCCAAACGTCAAATAACATGTTAGATAAGTAAGGATCGTTTAGATACATCACAGGAACAACGCTAATACGTGTTGTTTCATTTAAAACTATTTCCAGCTTCAGCTGCGTCCGAGAACTTCGTATCTCCCATCAAAGTTACTGGAGTTCATCGAAACGCCAAATAACATGATAGATGAGTAAAGATCGATTAAATACATCACAGGAACAACGCTAATGCGTGTTGTTTCGTTTAAAACTATTTCCAGGTTCTGCTGCGTCCGAGAACTTCGTATCTCAAGTCAGGGTTACTGGAGTCCATCCAAACGTCAAATAACATGATAGATAAGTAAGGATCGATTAGATACATCACAGGAACAACGCTAATGCGTGTTGTTTCGTTTAAAACTATTTCCAGCTTCTGCTGCGTCCGAAAATTTCGTTTCTCACATTAGAGTTACTGGAGTCCATCGAAGCGTCAAATAACATGATAGATGAGTAAGGATCGATTAGATACATCACAGGAACAACGCTAATGCGTGTTGTTTCGTTTAAAACTATTTCCAGCTCCTGCTGCGTCCAAAAACTTTGTATCTCACATCAGACTTACTGGAGTCCATCCAAACGTCAAATAACATGTTAGATAAGTAAGGATCGTTTAGATACATCACAGGAACAACGCTAATACGTGTTGTTTCATTTAAAACTATTTCCAGCTTCAGCTGCGTCCGAGAACTTCGTATCTCACATCAAAGTTACTGGAGTCCATCGAAACGCCAAATAACATGATATATGAGTAAGGATCGATTAGATACAGCACAGGAACAACGCTAATACGTGTTGTTTCGTTTAAAACTATTTCCAGCTCCTGCTGCGTCCAAAAACTTGGTATCTCACATCAGACTTACTGGAGCCCATCCAAACGTCAAATAACAATGTTAGATAAGTAAGGATGGTTTAGATACATCACAGGAACAACGCTAATACATGTTGTTTCATTTAAAACTATTTCCAGCTTCCGCTGCGTCCGAGAACTTTGTATCTCACATCAGACTTACTGGAGTCCATCCAAACGTCAAATAACATGTTAGATAAGTAAGGATCGTTTAGATACATCACAGGAACAACGCTAATACTTGTTGTTTCATTTAAAACTATTTCCAGCTTCAGCTGCGTCCGAGAACTTCGTATCTCACATCAAAGTTACTGGAGTCCATCGAAACGCCAAATAACATGATATATGAGTAAGGATCGATTAGATACAGCACAGGAACAACGCTAATACGTGTTGTTTCGTTTAAAACTATTTCCAGCTCCTGCTGCGTCCAAGAACTTTGTATCTCACATCAGACTTACTGGAGTCCATCCAAACGTCAAATAACATGTTAGATAAGTAAGGATCGTTTAGATACATCACAGGAACAACGCTAATACGTGTTGTTTCATTCAAAACTATTTCCAGCTTCAGCTGCGTCCGAGAACTTCGTATCTCACATCAAAGTTACTGGAGTCCATCGAAACGCCAAATAACATGATAGATGAGTAAGGATCGATTAGATACATCACAGGAAGAACGCTAATGCGTGTTGTTTCGTTTAAATCTATTTCCACCTTGTGCTACCTCAGAAAACGTCGTATCTCACATCAGAGCTACTGGAGTCCATCCAAACGTCAAATAACATGATAGATAAGTAAGGATCGATTAGATACATCACAGGAACAACGCTAATGCGTGTTGTTTCGTTTAAAACTATTTCCAGCTTCTGCTGCGTCCGAGAACTTCGTATCTCACATCAAAGTTACTGGAGTCCATCGAAACGCCAAATAACATGATAGATGAGTAAGGATCGATTAGATACATCACAGGAACAACGCTAATGCGTGTTGTTTCGTTTAAAACTATTTCCAGCTTCTGCTGCGTCCGAAAATTTCGTATCTCACATTAGAGTTACTGGAGTCCATCGAAACGTCAAATAACATAGTAGCTAAGTAAGGATCGATTAGATACATCACAGGAACAACGCTAATACGTGTTGTTTCGTTCAAAACTATTTCCAGCTTCTGCTGCGTCCAAAAACTTTGTATCTCACATCAGAGTTACTGGAGTCCATCCAAACGTCAAATAACATGATAGATGAGTAAGGATCGATTAGATACATCACAGGAACAACGCTAATGCGTGTTGTTTCGTTTAAAACTATTTCCAGCTCCTGCTGCGTCCAAAAACTTTGTATCTCACATCAGACTTATTGGAGTCCATCCAAACGTCAAATAACATGTTAGATAAGTAAGGATCGTTTAGATACATCACAGGAACAACGCTAATACTTGTTGTTTCATTTAAAACTATTTCCAGCTTCAGCTGCGTCCGAGAACTTCGTATCTCACATCAAAGTTACTGGAGTCCATCGAAACGCCAAATAACATGATATATGAGTAAGGATCGATTAGATACAGCACAGGAACAACGCTAATACGTGTTGTTTCGTTTAAAACTATTTCCAGTTCCTGCTGCGTCCAAAAACTTGGTATCTCACATCAGACTTACTGGAGTCCATCCAAACGTCAAATAACATATTAGATAAGTAAGGATCGTTTAGATACATCACAGGAACAACGCTAATACGTGTTGTTTCATTTAAAACTATTTCCAGCTTCAGCTGCGTCCGAGAACTTCGTATCTCCCATCAAAGTTACTGGAGTCCATCGAAACGCCAAATAACATGATAGATGAGTAAGGATCGATTAGATACATCACAGGAACAACGCTAATGCGTGTTGTTTCGTTTAAAACTATTTCCAGGTTCTGCTGCGTCCGAGAATTTCGTATCTCACATTAGAGTTACTGGAGTCCATCGAAACGTCAAATAACATGATAGATGAGTAAGGATCGATTAGGTACATCACAGGAACAACGCTAATGCGTGTTGTTTCGTTTAAAACTATTTCCAGCTCCTGCTGCGTCCAAAAACTTTGTATCTCACATCAGAGTTACTGGAGTCCATCCAAACGTCAAATAACATGATAGATGAGTAAGGATCGATTAGATACATCACAGGAACAACGCTAATGCGTGTTGTTTCGTTTAAAACTATTTCCAGCTCCTGCTGCGTCCAAAAACTTTGTATCTCACATCAGACTTACTGGAGTCCATCCAAACGTCAAATAACATGTTAGATAAGTAAGGATCGTTTAGATACATCACAGGAACAACGGTAATACGTGTTGTTTCATTTAAAACTATTTCCAGCTTCAGCTGCGTCCGAGAACTTCGTATCTCACATCAAAGTTACTGGAGTCCATCGAAACGCCAAATAACATGATATATGAGTAAGGATCGATTAGATACAGCACAGGAACAACGCTAATACGTGTTGTTTCGTTTAAAACTATTTCCAGCTCCTGCTGCGTCCAAGAACTTTGTATCTCACATCAGACTTACTGGAGTCCATCCAAACGTCAAATAACATGTTAGATAAGTAAGGATCGTTTAGATACATCACAGGAACAACGCTAATACGTGTTGTTTCATTTAAAACTATTTCCAGCTTCAGCTGCGTCCGAGAACTTCGTATCTCCCATCAAAGTTACTGGAGTTCATCGAAACGCCAAATAACATGATAGATGAGTAAAGATCGATTAAATACATCACAGGAACAACGCTAATGCGTGTTGTTTCGTTTAAAACTATTTCCAGGTTCTGCTGCGTCCGAGAACTTCGTATCTCAAGTCAGGGTTACTGGAGTCCATCCAAACGTCAAATAACATGATAGATAAGTAAGGATCGATTAGATACATCACAGGAACAACGCTAATGCGTGTTGTTTCGTTTAAAACTATTTCCAGCTTCTGCTGCGTCCGAAAATTTCGTTTCTCACATTAGAGTTACTGGAGTCCATCGAAGCGTCAAATAACATGATAGATGAGTAAGGATCGATTAGATACATCACAGGAACAACGCTAATGCGTGTTGTTTCGTTTAAAACTATTTCCAGCTCCTGCTGCGTCCAAAAACTTTGTATCTCACATCAGACTTACTGGAGTCCATCCAAACGTCAAATAACATGTTAGATAAGTAAGGATCGTTTAGATACATCACAGGAACAACGCTAATACGTGTTGTTTCATTTAAAACTATTTCCAGCTTCAGCTGCGTCCGAGAACTTCGTATCTCACATCAAAGTTACTGGAGTCCATCGAAACGCCAAATAACATGATATATGAGTAAGGATCGATTAGATACAGCACAGGAACAACGCTAATACGTGTTGTTTCGTTTAAAACTATTTCCAGCTCCTGCTGCGTCCAAAAACTTGGTATCTCACATCAGACTTACTGGAGCCCATCCAAACGTCAAATAACAATGTTAGATAAGTAAGGATGGTTTAGATACATCACAGGAACAACGCTAATACATGTTGTTTCATTTAAAACTATTTCCAGCTTCCGCTGCGTCCGAGAACTTTGTATCTCACATCAGACTTACTGGAGTCCATCCAAACGTCAAATAACATGTTAGATAAGTAAGGATCGTTTAGATACATCACAGGAACAACGCTAATACTTGTTGTTTCATTTAAAACTATTTCCAGCTTCAGCTGCGTCCGAGAACTTCGTATCTCACATCAAAGTTACTGGAGTCCATCGAAACGCCAAATAACATGATATATGAGTAAGGATCGATTAGATACAGCACAGGAACAACGCTAATACGTGTTGTTTCGTTTAAAACTATTTCCAGCTCCTGCTGCGTCCAAGAACTTTGTATCTCACATCAGACTTACTGGAGTCCATCCAAACGTCAAATAACATGTTAGATAAGTAAGGATCGTTTAGATACATCACAGGAACAACGCTAATACGTGTTGTTTCATTCAAAACTATTTCCAGCTTCAGCTGCGTCCGAGAACTTCGTATCTCACATCAAAGTTACTGGAGTCCATCGAAACGCCAAATAACATGATAGATGAGTAAGGATCGATTAGATACATCACAGGAAGAACGCTAATGCGTGTTGTTTCGTTTAAATCTATTTCCACCTTGTGCTACCTCAGAAAACGTCGTATCTCACATCAGAGCTACTGGAGTCCATCCAAACGTCAAATAACATGATAGATAAGTAAGGATCGATTAGATACATCACAGGAACAACGCTAATGCGTGTTGTTTCGTTTAAAACTATTTCCAGCTTCTGCTGCGTCCGAGAACTTCGTATCTCACGTCAGGGTTACTGGAGTCCATCCAAACGTCAAATAACATGATAGATAATTAAGGATCGATTAGATACATCACAGGAACAACGCTAATGCGTGTTGTTTCGTTTAAAACTATTTCCAGCTTCAGCTGCGTCCGAGAACTTCGTATCTCACATCAAAGTTACTGGAGTCCATCGAAACGCCAAATAACATGATAGATGAGTAAGGATCGATTAGATACATCACAGGAAGAACGCTAATGCGTGTTGTTTCGTTTAAATCTATTTAGAGCTTCTGCTGCCTCAGAAAACGTCGTGTCTCACATCAGAGCTACTGGAGTCCATCGAAACGCCAAATAACATGATAGATGAGTAAGGATCGATTAGATACATCACAGGAACAACGCTAATACGTGTTGTTTCATTTAAAACTATTTCCAGCTTCAGCTGCGTCCGAGAACTTCGTATCTCACATCAAAGTTACTGGAGTCCATCGAAACGCCAAATAACATGATATATGAGTAAGGATCGATTAGATGCAGCACAGGAACAACGCTAATACGTGTTGTTTCGTTTAAAACTATTTCCAGCTCCTGCTGCGTCCAAAAACTTTGTATCTCACATCAGATTTACTGGAGTCCATCCAAACGTCAAATAACATGTTAGATAAGTAAGGATCGTTTAGATACATCACAGGAACAACGCTAATACGTGTTGTTTCATTTAAAACTATTTCCAGCTTCAGCTGCGTCCGAGAACTTCGTATCTCACATCAAAGTTACTGGAGTCCATCGAAACGCCAAATAACATGATAGATGAGTAAGGATCGATTAGATACATCACAGGAACAACGCTAATGCGTGTTGTTTCGTTTAAAACTATTTCCAGCTTCTGCTGCGTCCGAAAATTTCGTATCTCACATTAGAGTTACTGGAGTCCATCGAAACGTTAAATAACATAGTAGCTAAGTAAGGATCGATTAGATACATCACAGGAACAACGCTAATACGTGTTGTTTCGTTCAAAACTATTTCCAGCTTCTGCTGCGTCCAAAAACTTTGTATCTCACATCAGAGTTACTGGAGTCCATCCAAACGTCAAATAACATGATAGATGAGTAAGGATCGATTAGATACATCACAGGAACAACGCTAATGCGTGTTGTTTCGTTTAAAACTATTTCCAGCTCCTGCTGCGTCCAAAAACTTTGTATCTCACATCAGACTTATTGGAGTCCATCCAAACGTCAAATAACATGTTAGATAAGTAAGGATCGTTTAGATACATCACAGGAACAACGCTAATACTTGTTGTTTCATTTAAAACTATTTCCAGCTTCAGCTGCGTCCGAGAACTTCGTATCTCACATCAAAGTTACTGGAGTCCATCGAAACGCCAAATAACATGATATATGAGTAAGGATCGATTAGATACAGCACAGGAACAACGCTAATACGTGTTGTTTCGTTTAAAACTATTTCCAGTTCCTGCTGCGTCCAAAAACTTGGTATCTCACATCAGACTTACTGGAGTCCATCCAAACGTCAAATAACATATTAGATAAGTAAGGATCGTTTAGATACATCACAGGAACAACGCTAATACGTGTTGTTTCATTTAAAACTATTTCCAGCTTCAGCTGCGTCCGAGAACTTCGTATCTCCCATCAAAGTTACTGGAGTCCATCGAAACGCCAAATAACATGATAGATGAGTAAGGATCGATTAGATACATCACAGGAACAACGCTAATGCGTGTTGTTTCGTTTAAAACTATTTCCAGGTTCTGCTGCGTCCGAGAATTTCGTATCTCACATTAGAGTTACTGGAGTCCATCGAAACGTCAAATAACATGATAGATGAGTAAGGATCGATTAGGTACATCACAGGAACAACGCTAATACGTGTTGTTTCGTTTAAAACTATTTCCAGCTTCAGCTGCGTCCGAGAACTTCGTATCTCACATCAAAGTTACTGGAGTCCATCGAAACGCCAAATAACATGATATATGAGTAAGGATCGATTAGATACAGCACAGGAACAACGCTAATAGGTGTTGTTTCGTTTAAAACTATTTCCAGCTCCTGCTGCGTCCAAAAACTTTGTATCTCACATCTGATTTACTGGAGTCCATCCAAACGTCAAATAGCATGTTAGATAAGTAAGGATCGTTTAGATACATCACAGGAACAACGCTAATACGTGTTGTTTCATTTAAAACTATTTCCAGCTTCAGCTGCGTCCGAGAACTTCGTATCTCACATTAGAGTTACTGGAGTCCATCGAAACGTCAAATAACATGATAGATGAGTAAGGATCGATTAGGTACATCACAGGAACAACGCTAATGCGTGTTGTTTCGTTTAAAACTATTTCCAGCTCCTGCTGCGTCCAAAAACTTTGTATCTCACATCAGAGTTACTGGAGTCCATCCAAACGTCAAATAACATGATAGATGAGTAAGGATCGATTAGATACATCACAGGAACAACGCTAATGCGTGTTGTTTCGTTTAAAACTATTTCCAGCTCCTGCTGCGTCCAAAAACTTTGTATCTCACATCAGACTTACTGGAGTATATCCAAACGTCAAATAACATGTTAGATAAGTAAGGATCGTTTAGATACATCACAGGAACAACGGTAATACGTGTTGTTTCATTTAAAACTATTTCCAGCTTCAGCTGCGTCCGAGAACTTCGTATCTCACATCAAAGTTACTGGAGTCCATCGAAACGCCAAATAACATGATATATGAGTAAGGATCGATTAGATACAGCACAGGAACTACGCTAATACGTGTTGTTTCGTTTAAAACTATTTCCAGCTCCTGCTGCGTCCAAGAACTTTGTATCTCACATCAGACTTACTGGAGTCCATCCAAACGTCAAATAACATGTTAGATAAGTAAGGATCGTTTAGATACATCACAGGAACAACGCTAATACGTGTTGTTTCATTTAAAACTATTTCCAGCTTCAGCTGCGTCCGAGAACTTCGTATCTCCCATCAAAGTTACTGGAGTTCATCGAAACGCCAAATAACATGATAGATGAGTAAAGATCGATTAAATACATCACAGGAACAACGCTAATGCGTGTTGTTTCGTTTAAAACTATTTCCAGGTTCTGCTGCGTCCGAGAACTTCGTATCTCAAGTCAGGGTTACTGGAGTCCATCCAAACGTCAAATAACATGATAGATAAGTAAGGATCGATTAGATACATCACAGGAACAACGCTAATGCGTGTTGTTTCGTTTAAAACTATTTCCAGTTTCTGCTGCGTCCGAAAATTTCGTTTCTCACATTAGAGTTACTGGAGTCCATCGAAGCGTCAAATAACATGATAGATGAGTAAGGATCGATTAGATACATCACAGGAACAACGCTAATGCGTGTTGTTTCGTTTAAAACTATTTCCAGCTCCTGCTGCGTCCAAAAACTTTGTATCTCACATCAGACTTACTGGAGTCCATCCAAACGTCAAATAACATGTTAGATAAGTAAGGATCGTTTAGATACATCACAGGAACAACGCTAATACGTGTTGTTTCATTTAAAACTATTTCCAGCTTCAGCTGCGTCCGAGAACTTCGTATCTCACATCAAAGTTACTGGAGTCCATCGAAACGCCAAATAACATGATATATGAGTAAGGATCGATTAGATACAGCACAGGAACAACGCTAATACGTGTTGTTTCGTTTAAAACTATTTCCAGCTCCTGCTGCGTCCAAAAACTTGGTATCTCACATCAGACTTACTGGAGCCCATCCAAACGTCAAATAACAATGTTAGATAAGTAAGGATGGTTTAGATACATCACAGGAACAACGCTAATACATGTTGTTTCATTTAAAACTATTTCCAGCTTCCGCTGCGTCCGAGAACTTTGTATCTCACATCAGACTTACTGGAGTCCATCCAAACGTCAAATAACATGTTAGATAAGTAAGGATCGTTTAGATACATCACAGGAACAACGCTAATACTTGTTGTTTCATTTAAAACTATTTCCAGCTTCAGCTGCGTCCGAGAACTTCGTATCTCACATCAAAGTTACTGGAGTCCATCGAAACGCCAAATAACATGATATATGAGTAAGGATCGATTAGATACAGCACAGGAACAACGCTAATACGTGTTGTTTCGTTTAAAACTATTTCCAGCTCCTGCTGCGTCCAAGAACTTTGTATCTCACATCAGACTTACTGGAGTCCATCCAAACGTCAAATAACATGTTAGATAAGTAAGGATCGTTTAGATACATCACAGGAACAACGCTAATACGTGTTGTTTCATTCAAAACTATTTCCAGCTTCAGCTGCGTCCGAGAACTTCGTATCTCACATCAAAGTTACTGGAGTCCATCGAAACGCCAAATAACATGATAGATGAGTAAGGATCGATTAGATACATCACAGGAAGAACGCTAATGCGTGTTGTTTCGTTTAAATCTATTTCCACCTTGTGCTGCCTCAGAAAACGTCGTATCTCACATCAGAGCTACTGGAGTCCATCCAAACGTCAAATAACATGATAGATAAGTAAGGATCGATTAGATACATCACAGGAACAACGCTAATGCGTGTTGTTTCGTTTAAAACTATTTCCAGCTTCTGCTGCGTCCGAGAACTTCGTATCTCACGTCAGGGTTACTGGAGTCCATCCAAACGTCAAATAACATGATAGATAATTAAGGATCGATTAGATACATCACAGGAACAACGCTAATGCGTGTTGTTTCGTTTAAAACTATTTCCAGCTTCAGCTGCGTCCGAGAACTTCGTATCTCACATCAAAGTTACTGGAGTCCATCGAAACGCCAAATAACATGATAGATGAGTAAGGATCGATTAGATACATCACAGGAAGAACGCTAATGCGTGTTGTTTCGTTTAAATCTATTTAGAGCTTCTGCTGCCTCAGAAAACGTCGTGTCTCACATCAGAGCTACTGGAGTCCATCGAAACGCCAAATAACATGATAGATGAGTAAGGATCGATTAGATACATCACAGGAACAACGCTAATACGTGTTGTTTCATTTAAAACTATTTCCAGCTTCAGCTGCGTCCGAGAACTTCGTATCTCACATCAAAGTTACTGGAGTCCATCGAAACGCCAAATAACATGATATATGAGTAAGGATCGATTAGATGCAGCACAGGAACAACGCTAATACGTGTTGTTTCGTTTAAAACTATTTCCAGCTCCTGCTGCGTCCAAAAACTTTGTATCTCACATCAGATTTACTGGAGTCCATCCAAACGTCAAATAACATGTTAGATAAGTAAGGATCGTTTAGATACATCACAGGAACAACGCTAATACGTGTTGTTTCATTTAAAACTATTTCCAGCTTCAGCTGCGTCCGAGAACTTCGTATCTCCCATCAAAGTTACTGGAGTTCATCGAAACGCCAAATAACATGATAGATGAGTAAAGATCGATTAAATACATCACAGGAACAACGCTAATGCGTGTTGTTTCGTTTAAAACTATTTCCAGGTTCTGCTGCGTCCGAGAACTTCGTATCTCAAGTCAGGGTTACTGGAGTCCATCCAAACGTCAAATAACATGATAGATAAGTAAGGATCGATTAGATACATCACAGGAACAACGCTAATGCGTGTTGTTTCGTTTAAAACTATTTCCAGTTTCTGCTGCGTCCGAAAATTTCGTTTCTCACATTAGAGTTACTGGAGTCCATCGAAGCGTCAAATAACATGATAGATGAGTAAGGATCGATTAGATACATCACAGGAACAACGCTAATGCGTGTTGTTTCGTTTAAAACTATTTCCAGCTCCTGCTGCGTCCAAAAACTTTGTATCTCACATCAGACTTACTGGAGTCCATCCAAACGTCAAATAACATGTTAGATAAGTAAGGATCGTTTAGATACATCACAGGAACAACGCTAATACGTGTTGTTTCATTTAAAACTATTTCCAGCTTCAGCTGCGTCCGAGAACTTCGTATCTCACATCAAAGTTACTGGAGTCCATCGAAACGCCAAATAACATGATATATGAGTAAGGATCGATTAGATACAGCACAGGAACAACGCTAATACGTGTTGTTTCGTTTAAAACTATTTCCAGCTCCTGCTGCGTCCAAAAACTTGGTATCTCACATCAGACTTACTGGAGCCCATCCAAACGTCAAATAACAATGTTAGATAAGTAAGGATGGTTTAGATACATCACAGGAACAACGCTAATACATGTTGTTTCATTTAAAACTATTTCCAGCTTCCGCTGCGTCCGAGAACTTTGTATCTCACATCAGACTTACTGGAGTCCATCCAAACGTCAAATAACATGTTAGATAAGTAAGGATCGTTTAGATACATCACAGGAACAACGCTAATACTTGTTGTTTCATTTAAAACTATTTCCAGCTTCAGCTGCGTCCGAGAACTTCGTATCTCACATCAAAGTTACTGGAGTCCATCGAAACGCCAAATAACATGATATATGAGTAAGGATCGATTAGATACAGCACAGGAACAACGCTAATACGTGTTGTTTCGTTTAAAACTATTTCCAGCTCCTGCTGCGTCCAAGAACTTTGTATCTCACATCAGACTTACTGGAGTCCATCCAAACGTCAAATAACATGTTAGATAAGTAAGGATCGTTTAGATACATCACAGGAACAACGCTAATACGTGTTGTTTCATTCAAAACTATTTCCAGCTTCAGCTGCGTCCGAGAACTTCGTATCTCACATCAAAGTTACTGGAGTCCATCGAAACGCCAAATAACATGATAGATGAGTAAGGATCGATTAGATACATCACAGGAAGAACGCTAATGCGTGTTGTTTCGTTTAAATCTATTTCCACCTTGTGCTGCCTCAGAAAACGTCGTATCTCACATCAGAGCTACTGGAGTCCATCCAAACGTCAAATAACATGATAGATAAGTAAGGATCGATTAGATACATCACAGGAACAACGCTAATGCGTGTTGTTTCGTTTAAAACTATTTCCAGCTTCTGCTGCGTCCGAGAACTTCGTATCTCACGTCAGGGTTACTGGAGTCCATCCAAACGTCAAATAACATGATAGATAATTAAGGATCGATTAGATACATCACAGGAACAACGCTAATGCGTGTTGTTTCGTTTAAAACTATTTCCAGCTTCAGCTGCGTCCGAGAACTTCGTATCTCACATCAAAGTTACTGGAGTCCATCGAAACGCCAAATAACATGATAGATGAGTAAGGATCGATTAGATACATCACAGGAAGAACGCTAATGCGTGTTGTTTCGTTTAAATCTATTTAGAGCTTCTGCTGCCTCAGAAAACGTCGTGTCTCACATCAGAGCTACTGGAGTCCATCGAAACGCCAAATAACATGATAGATGAGTAAGGATCGATTAGATACATCACAGGAACAACGCTAATACGTGTTGTTTCATTTAAAACTATTTCCAGCTTCAGCTGCGTCCGAGAACTTCGTATCTCACATCAAAGTTACTGGAGTCCATCGAAACGCCAAATAACATGATATATGAGTAAGGATCGATTAGATGCAGCACAGGAACAACGCTAATACGTGTTGTTTCGTTTAAAACTATTTCCAGCTCCTGCTGCGTCCAAAAACTTTGTATCTCACATCAGATTTACTGGAGTCCATCCAAACGTCAAATAACATGTTAGATAAGTAAGGATCGTTTAGATACATCACAGGAACAACGCTAATACGTGTTGTTTCATTTAAAACTATTTCCAGCTTCAGCTGCGTCCGAGAACTTCGTATCTCACATCAAAGTTACTGGAGTCCATCGAAACGCCAAATAACATGATAGATGAGTAAGGATCGATTAGATACATCACAGGAACAACGCTAATGCGTGTTGTTTCGTTTAAAACTATTTCCAGCTTCTGCTGCGTCCGAAAATTTCGTATCTCACATTAGAGTTACTGGAGTCCATCGAAACGTCAAATAACATAGTAGCTAAGTAAGGATCGATTAGATACATCACAGGAACAACGCTAATACGTGTTGTTTCGTTCAAAACTATTTCCAGCTTCTGCTGCGTCCAAAAACTTTGTATCTCACATCAGAGTTACTGGAGTCCATCCAAACGTCAAATAACATGATAGATGAGTAAGGATCGATTAGATACATCACAGGAACAACGCTAATGCGTGTTGTTTCGTTTAAAACTATTTCCAGCTCCTGCTGCGTCCAAAAACTTTGTATCTCACATCAGACTTATTGGAGTCCATCCAAACGTCAAATAACATGTTAGATAAGTAAGGATCGTTTAGATACATCACAGGAACAACGCTAATACTTGTTGTTTCATTTAAAACTATTTCCAGCTTCAGCTGCGTCCGAGAACTTCGTATCTCACATCAAAGTTACTGGAGTCCATCGAAACGCCAAATAACATGATATATGAGTAAGGATCGATTAGATACAGCACAGGAACAACGCTAATACGTGTTGTTTCGTTTAAAACTATTTCCAGTTCCTGCTGCGTCCAAAAACTTGGTATCTCACATCAGACTTACTGGAGTCCATCCAAACGTCAAATAACATATTAGATAAGTAAGGATCGTTTAGATACATCACAGGAACAACGCTAATACGTGTTGTTTCATTTAAAACTATTTCCAGCTTCAGCTGCGTCCGAGAACTTCGTATCTCCCATCAAAGTTACTGGAGTCCATCGAAACGCCAAATAACATGATAGATGAGTAAGGATCGATTAGATACATCACAGGAACAACGCTAATGCGTGTTGTTTCGTTTAAAACTATTTCCAGGTTCTGCTGCGTCCGAGAATTTCGTATCTCACATTAGAGTTACTGGAGTCCATCGAAACGTCAAATAACATGATAGATGAGTAAGGATCGATTAGGTACATCACAGGAACAACGCTAATACGTGTTGTTTCGTTTAAAACTATTTCCAGCTTCAGCTGCGTCCGAGAACTTCGTATCTCACATCAAAGTTACTGGAGTCCATCGAAACGCCAAATAACATGATATATGAGTAAGGATCGATTAGATACAGCACAGGAACAACGCTAATAGGTGTTGTTTCGTTTAAAACTATTTCCAGCTCCTGCTGCGTCCAAAAACTTTGTATCTCACATCTGATTTACTGGAGTCCATCCAAACGTCAAATAGCATGTTAGATAAGTAAGGATCGTTTAGATACATCACAGGAACAACGCTAATACGTGTTGTTTCATTTAAAACTATTTCCAGCTTCAGCTGCGTCCGAGAACTTCGTATCTCACATTAGAGTTACTGGAGTCCATCGAAACGTCAAATAACATGATAGATGAGTAAGGATCGATTAGGTACATCACAGGAACAACGCTAATGCGTGTTGTTTCGTTTAAAACTATTTCCAGCTCCTGCTGCGTCCAAAAACTTTGTATCTCACATCAGAGTTACTGGAGTCCATCCAAACGTCAAATAACATGATAGATGAGTAAGGATCGATTAGATACATCACAGGAACAACGCTAATGCGTGTTGTTTCGTTTAAAACTATTTCCAGCTCCTGCTGCGTCCAAAAACTTTGTATCTCACATCTGATTTACTGGAGTCCATCCAAACGTCAAATAGCATGTTAGATAAGTAAGGATCGTTTAGATACATCACAGGAACAACGCTAATACGTGTTGTTTCATTTAAAACTATTTCCAGCTTCAGCTGCGTCCGAGAACTTCGTATCTCACATTAGAGTTACTGGAGTCCATCGAAACGTCAAATAACATGATAGATGAGTAAGGATCGATTAGGTACATCACAGGAACAACGCTAATGCGTGTTGTTTCGTTTAAAACTATTTCCAGCTCCTGCTGCGTCCAAAAACTTTGTATCTCACATCAGAGTTATTGGAGTCCATCGAAACGTCAAATAACATGATAGATGAGTAAGGATCGATTAGGTACATCACAGGAACAACGCTAATGCGTGTTGTTTCGTTTAAAACTATTTCCACCTTCTGCTGCGTCCGAAAATTTCGTATCTCACATTAGAGTTACTGGAGTCCATCGAAACGTCAAATAACATAGTAGCTAAGTAAGGATCGATTAGATACATCACAGGAACAACGCTAATACGTGTTGTTTCGTTCAAAACTATTTCCAGCTTCTGCTGCGTCCAAAAACTTTGTATCTCACATCAGAGTTACTGGAGTCCATCCAAACGTCAAATAACATGATAGATGAGTAAGGATCGATTAGATACATCACAGGAACAACGCTAATGCGTGTTGTTTCGTTTAAAACTATTTCCAGCTTCTGCTGCGTCCGAAAATTTCGTATCTCACGTTAGAGTTACTGGAGTCCATCGAAACGTCAAATAACATAGTAGCTAAGTAAGGATCGATTAGATACATCACAGGAACAACGCTAATACGTGTTGTTTCGTTTAAAACTATTTCCAGCTCCTGCTGCGTCCAAAAACTTTGTATCTCACATCAGACTTACTGGAGTCCATCCAAACGTCAAATAACATGTTAGATAAGTAAGGATCGTTTAGATACATCACAGGAACAACGCTAATACGTGTTGTTTCATTTAAAACTATTTCCAGCTTCAGCTGCGTCCGAGAACTTCGTATCTCACATCAAAGTTACTGGAGTCCATCGAAACGCCAAATAACATGATATATGAGTAAGGATCGATTAGATACAGCACAGGAACAACGCTAATACGTGTTGTTTCGTTTAAAACTATTTCCAGCTCCTGCTGCGTCCAAAAACTTGGTATCTCACATCAGACTTACTGGAGCCCATCCAAACGTCAAATAACAATGTTAGATAAGTAAGGATGGTTTAGATACATCACAGGAACAACGCTAATACATGTTGTTTCATTTAAAACTATTTCCAGCTTCCGCTGCGTCCGAGAACTTTGTATCTCACATCAGACTTACTGGAGTCCATCCAAACGTCAAATAACATGTTAGATAAGTAAGGATCGTTTAGATACATCACAGGAACAACGCTAATACTTGTTGTTTCATTTAAAACTATTTCCAGCTTCAGCTGCGTCCGAGAACTTCGTATCTCACATCAAAGTTACTGGAGTCCATCGAAACGCCAAATAACATGATATATGAGTAAGGATCGATTAGATACAGCACAGGAACAACGCTAATACGTGTTGTTTCGTTTAAAACTATTTCCAGCTCCTGCTGCGTCCAAGAACTTTGTATCTCACATCAGACTTACTGGAGTCCATCCAAACGTCAAATAACATGTTAGATAAGTAAGGATCGTTTAGATACATCACAGGAACAACGCTAATACGTGTTGTTTCATTAAAAACTATTTCCAGCTTCAGCTGCGTCCGAGAACTTCGTATCTCCCATCAAAGTTACTGGAGTCCATCGAAACGCCAAATAACATGATAGATGAGTAAGGATCGATTAGATACAGCACAGGAAGAACGCTAATGCGTGTTGTTTCGTTTAAATCTATTTCCACCTTGTGCTGCCTCAGAAAACGTCGTATCTCACATCAGAGCTACTGGAGTCCATCCAAACGTCAAATAACATGATAGATAAGTAAGGATCGATTAGATACATCACAGGAACAACGCTAATGCGTGTTGTTTCGTTTAAAACTATTTCCAGCTTCTGCTGCGTCCGAAAATTTCGTTTCTCACATTAGAGTTACTGGAGTCCATCGAAGCGTCAAATAACATGATAGATGAGTAAGGATCGATTAGATACATCACAGGAACAACGCTAATGCGTGTTGTTTCGTTTAAAACTATTTCCAGCTCCTGCTGCGTCCAAAAACTTTGTATCTCACATCAGACTTACTGGAGTCCATCCAAACGTCAAATAACATGTTAGATAAGTAAGGATCGTTTAGATACATCACAGGAACAACGCTAATACGTGTTGTTTCATTTAAAACTATTTCCAGCTTCAGCTGCGTCCGAGAACTTCGTATCTCACATCAAAGTTACTGGAGTCCATCGAAACGCCAAATAACATGATATATGAGTAAGGATCGATTAGATACAGCACAGGAACAACGCTAATATGTGTTGTTTCGTTTAAAACTATTTCCAGCTCCTGCTGCGTCCAAGAACTTTGTATCTCACATCAGACTTACTGGAGTCCATCCAAACGTCAAATAACATGTTAGATAAGTAAGGATCGTTTAGATACATCACAGGAACAACGCTAATACGTGTTGTTTCATTTAAAACTATTTCCAGCTTCAGCTGCGTCCGAGAACTTCGTATCTCACATCAAAGTTACTGGAGTCCATCGAAACGCCAAATAACATGATAGATGAGTAAGGATCGATTAGATACATCACAGGAACAACGCTAATGCGTGTTGTTTCGTTTAAAACTATTTCCAGCTTCTGCTGCGTCCGAAAATTTCGTATCTCATATTAGAGTTACTGGAGTCCATCGAAACGTCAAATAAAATAGTAGCTAAGTAAGGATCGATTAGATACATCACAGGAACAACGCTAATACGTGTTGTTTCGTTCAAAACTATTTCCAGCTTCTGCTGCGTCCAAAAACTTTGTATCTCACATCAGAGTTACTGGAGTCCATCCAAACGTCAAATAACATGATAGATGAGTAAGGATCGATTAGATACATCACAGGAACAACGCTAATGCGTGTTGTTTCGTTTAAAACTATTTCCAGCTCCTGCTGCGTCCAAAAACTTTGTATCTCACATCAGACTTACTGGAGTCCATCCAAACGTCAAATAACATGTTAGATAAGTAAGGATCGTTTAGATACATCACAGGAACAACGGTAATACGTGTTGTTTCATTTAAAACTATTTCCAGTTTCAGCTGCGTCCGAGAACTTCGTATCTCACATCAAAGTTACTGGAGTCCATCGAAACGCCAAATAACATGATATATGAGTAAGGATCGATTAGATACAGCACAGGAACAACGCTAATACGTGTTGTTTCGTTTAAAACTATTTCCAGCTCCTGCTGCGTCCAAGAACTTTGTATCTCACATCAGACTTACTGGAGTCCATCCAAACGTCAAATAACATGTTAGATAAGTAAGGATCGTTTAGATACATCACAGGAACAACGCTAATACGTGTTGTTTCATTTAAAACTATTTCCAGCTTCAGCTGCGTCCGAGAACTTCGTATCTCCCATCAAAGTTACTGGAGTTCATCGAAACGCCAAATAACATGATAGATGAGTAAAGATCGATTAAATACATCACAGGAACAACGCTAATGCGTGTTGTTTCGTTTAAAACTATTTCCATGTTCTGCTGCGTCCGAGAACTTCGTATCTCAAGTCAGGGTTACTGGAGTCCATCCAAACGTCAAATAACATGATAGATAAGTAAGGATCGATTAGATACATCACAGGAACAACGCTAATGCGTGTTGTTTCGTTTAAAACTATTTCCAGCTTCTGCTGCGTCCGAAAATTTCGTTTCTCACATTAGAGTTACTGGAGTCCATCGAAGCGTCAAATAACATGATAGATGAGTAAGGATCGATTAGATACATCACAGGAACAACGCTAATGCGTGTTGTTTCGTTTAAAACTATTTCCAGCTCCTGCTGCGTCCAAAAACTTTGTATCTCACATCAGACTTACTGGAGTCCATCCAAACGTCAAATAACATGTTAGATAAGTAAGGATCGTTTAGATACATCACAGGAACAACGCTAATACGTGTTGTTTCATTTAAAACTATTTCCAGCTTCAGCTGCGTCCGAGAACTTCGTATCTCACATCAAAGTTACTGGAGTCCATCGAAACGCCAAATAACATGATATATGAGTAAGGATCGATTAGATACAGCACAGGAACAACGCTAATACGTGTTGTTTCGTTTAAAACTATTTCCAGCTCCTGCTGCGTCCAAAAACTTGGTATCTCACATCAGACTTACTGGAGCCCATCCAAACGTCAAATAACAATGTTAGATAAGTAAGGATGGTTTAGATACATCACAGGAACAACGCTAATACATGTTGTTTCATTTAAAACTATTTCCAGCTTCCGCTGCGTCCGAGAACTTTGTATCTCACATCAGACTTACTGGAGTCCATCCAAACGTCAAATAACATGTTAGATAAGTAAGGATCGTTTAGATACATCACAGGAACAACGCTAATACTTGTTGTTTCATTTAAAACTATTTCCAGCTTCAGCTGCGTCCGAGAACTTCGTATCTCACATCAAAGTTACTGGAGTCCATCGAAACGCCAAATAACATGATATATGAGTAAGGATCGATTAGATACAGCACAGGAACAACGCTAATACGTGTTGTTTCGTTTAAAACTATTTCCAGCTCCTGCTGCGTCCAAGAACTTTGTATCTCACATCAGACTTACTGGAGTCCATCCAAACGTCAAATAACATGTTAGATAAGTAAGGATCGTTTAGATACATCACAGGAACAACGCTAATACGTGTTGTTTCATTCAAAACTATTTCCAGCTTCAGCTGCGTCCGAGAACTTCGTATCTCCCATCAAAGTTACTGGAGTCCATCGAAACGCCAAATAACATGATAGATGAGTAAGGATCGATTAGATACAGCACAGGAAGAACGCTAATGCGTGTTGTTTCGTTTAAATCTATTTCCACCTTGTGCTGCCTCAGAAAACGTCGTATCTCACATCAGAGCTACTGGAGTCCATCCAAACGTCAAATAACATGATAGATAAGTAAGGATCGATTAGATACATCACAGGAACAACGCTAATGCGTGTTGTTTCGTTTAAAACTATTTCCAGCTTCTGCTGCGTCCGAGAACTTCGTATCTCACGTCAGGGTTACTGGAGTCCATCCAAACGTCAAATAACATGATAGATAATTAAGGATCGATTAGATACATCACAGGAACAACGCTAATGCGTGTTGTTTCGTTTAAAACTATTTCCAGCTTCAGCTGCGTCCGAGAACTTCGTATCTCACATCAAAGTTACTGGAGTCCATCGAAACGCCAAATAACATGATAGATGAGTAAGGATCGATTAGATACATCACAGGAAGAACGCTAATGCGTGTTGTTTCGTTTAAATCTATTTAGAGCTTCTGCTGCCTCAGAAAACGTCGTGTCTCACATCAGAGCTACTGGAGTCCATCGAAACGCCAAATAACATGATAGATGAGTAAGGATCGATTAGATACATCACAGGAACAACGCTAATACGTGTTGTTTCATTTAAAACTATTTCCAGCTTCAGCTGCGTCCGAGAACTTCGTATCTCACATCAAAGTTACTGGAGTCCATCGAAACGCCAAATAACATGATATATGAGTAAGGATCGATTAGATGCAGCACAGGAACAACGCTAATACGTGTTGTTTCGTTTAAAACTATTTCCAGCTCCTGCTGCGTCCAAAAACTTTGTATCTCACATCAGATTTACTGGAGTCCATCCAAACGTCAAATAACATGTTAGATAAGTAAGGATCGTTTAGATACATCACAGGAACAACGCTAATACGTGTTGTTTCATTTAAAACTATTTCCAGCTTCAGCTGCGTCCGAGAACTTCGTATCTCACATCAAAGTTACTGGAGTCCATCGAAACGCCAAATAACATGATAGATGAGTAAGGATCGATTAGATACATCACAGGAACAACGCTAATGCGTGTTGTTTCGTTTAAAACTATTTCCAGCTTCTGCTGCGTCCGAAAATTTCGTATCTCACATTAGAGTTACTGGAGTCCATCGAAACGTCAAATAACATAGTAGCTAAGTAAGGATCGATTAGATACATCACAGGAACAACGCTAATACGTGTTGTTTCGTTCAAAACTATTTCCAGCTTCTGCTGCGTCCAAAAACTTTGTATCTCACATCAGAGTTACTGGAGTCCATCCAAACGTCAAATAACATGATAGATGAGTAAGGATCGATTAGATACATCACAGGAACAACGCTAATGCGTGTTGTTTCGTTTAAAACTATTTCCAGCTCCTGCTGCGTCCAAAAACTTTGTATCTCACATCAGACTTATTGGAGTCCATCCAAACGTCAAATAACATGTTAGATAAGTAAGGATCGTTTAGATACATCACAGGAACAACGCTAATACTTGTTGTTTCATTTAAAACTATTTCCAGCTTCAGCTGCGTCCGAGAACTTCGTATCTCACATCAAAGTTACTGGAGTCCATCGAAACGCCAAATAACATGATATATGAGTAAGGATCGATTAGATACAGCACAGGAACAACGCTAATACGTGTTGTTTCGTTTAAAACTATTTCCAGTTCCTGCTGCGTCCAAAAACTTGGTATCTCACATCAGACTTACTGGAGTCCATCCAAACGTCAAATAACATATTAGATAAGTAAGGATCGTTTAGATACATCACAGGAACAACGCTAATACGTGTTGTTTCATTTAAAACTATTTCCAGCTTCAGCTGCGTCCGAGAACTTCGTATCTCCCATCAAAGTTACTGGAGTCCATCGAAACGCCAAATAACATGATAGATGAGTAAGGATCGATTAGATACATCACAGGAACAACGCTAATGCGTGTTGTTTCGTTTAAAACTATTTCCAGGTTCTGCTGCGTCCGAGAATTTCGTATCTCACATTAGAGTTACTGGAGTCCATCGAAACGTCAAATAACATGATAGATGAGTAAGGATCGATTAGGTACATCACAGGAACAACGCTAATACGTGTTGTTTCGTTTAAAACTATTTCCAGCTTCAGCTGCGTCCGAGAACTTCGTATCTCACATCAAAGTTACTGGAGTCCATCGAAACGCCAAATAACATGATATATGAGTAAGGATCGATTAGATACAGCACAGGAACAACGCTAATAGGTGTTGTTTCGTTTAAAACTATTTCCAGCTCCTGCTGCGTCCAAAAACTTTGTATCTCACATCTGATTTACTGGAGTCCATCCAAACGTCAAATAGCATGTTAGATAAGTAAGGATCGTTTAGATACATCACAGGAACAACGCTAATACGTGTTGTTTCATTTAAAACTATTTCCAGCTTCAGCTCCGTCCGAGAACTTCGTATCTCACATCAAAGTTACTGGAGTCCATCGAAACGCCAAATAACATGATAGATGAGTAAGGATCGATTAGATACATCACAGGAACAACGCTAATGCGTGTTGTTTCGTTTAAAACTATTTCCACCTTCTGCTGCGTCCGAAAATTTCGTATCTCACATTAGAGTTACTGGAGTCCATCGAAACGTCAAATAACATAGTAGCTAAGTAAGGATCGATTAGATACATCACAGGAACAACGCTAATACGTGTTGTTTCGTTCAAAACTATTTCCAGCTTCTGCTGCGTCCAAAAACTTTGTATCTCACATCAGAGTTACTGGAGTCCATCCAAACGTCAAATAACATGATAGATGAGTAAGGATCGATTAGATACATCACAGGAACAACGCTAATGCGTGTTGTTTCGTTTAAAACTATTTCCAGCTTCTGCTGCGTCCGAAAATTTCGTATCTCACATTAGAGTTACTGGAGTCCATCGAAACGTCAAATAACATAGTAGCTAAGTAAGGATCGATTAGATACATCACAGGAACAACGCTAATACGTGTTGTTTCGTTTAAAACTATTTCCAGCTCCTGCTGCGTCCAAAAACTTTGTATCTCACATCAGACTTACTGGAGTCCATCCAAACGTCAAATAACATGTTAGATAAGTAAGGATCGTTTAGATACATCACAGGAACAACGCTAATACGTGTTGTTTCATTTAAAACTATTTCCAGCTTCAGCTGCGTCCGAGAACTTCGTATCTCACATCAAAGTTACTGGAGTCCATCGAAACGCCAAATAACATGATATATGAGTAAGGATCGATTAGATACAGCACAGGAACAACGCTAATACGTGTTGTTTCGTTTAAAACTATTTCCAGCTCCTGCTGCGTCCAAAAACTTGGTATCTCACATCAGACTTACTGGAGCCCATCCAAACGTCAAATAACAATGTTAGATAAGTAAGGATGGTTTAGATACATCACAGGAACAACGCTAATACATGTTGTTTCATTTAAAACTATTTCCAGCTTCCGCTGCGTCCGAGAACTTTGTATCTCACATCAGACTTACTGGAGTCCATCCAAACGTCAAATAACATGTTAGATAAGTAAGGATCGTTTAGATACATCACAGGAACAACGCTAATACTTGTTGTTTCATTTAAAACTATTTCCAGCTTCAGCTGCGTCCGAGAACTTCGTATCTCACATCAAAGTTACTGGAGTCCATCGAAACGCCAAATTGTTATTTGTTTATTTGATATATGAGTAAGGATCGATTAGATACAGCACAGGAACAACGCTAATACGTGTTGTTTCGTTTAAAACTATTTCCAGCTCCTGCTGCGTCCAAGAACTTTGTATCTCACATCAGACTTACTGGAGTCCATCCAAACGTCAAATAACATGTTAGATAAGTAAGGATCGTTTAGATACATCACAGGAACAACGCTAATACGTGTTGTTTCATTCAAAACTATTTCCAGCTTCAGCTGCGTCCGAGAACTTCGTATCTCCCATCAAAGTTACTGGAGTCCATCGAAACGCCAAATAACATGATAGATGAGTAAGGATCGATTAGATACAGCACAGGAAGAACGCTAATGCGTGTTGTTTCGTTTAAATCTATTTCCACCTTGTGCTGCCTCAGAAAACGTCGTATCTCACATCAGAGCTACTGGAGTCCATCCAAACGTCAAATAACATGATAGATAAGTAAGGATCGATTAGATACATCACAGGAACAACGCTAATGCGTGTTGTTTCGTTTAAAACTATTTCCAGCTTCTGCTGCGTCCGAGAACTTCGTATCTCACGTCAGGGTTACTGGAGTCCATCCAAACGTCAAATAACATGATAGATAATTAAGGATCGATTAGATACATCACAGGAACAACGCTAATGCGTGTTGTTTCGTTTAAAACTATTTCCAGCTTCAGCTGCGTCCGAGAACTTCGTATCTCACATCAAAGTTACTGGAGTCCATCGAAACGCCAAATAACATGATATATGAGTAAGGATCGATTAGATACAGCACAGGAACAAGGCTAATACGTGTTGTTTCGTTTAAAACTATTTCCAGCTCCTGCTGCGTCCAAGAACTTTGTATCTCACATCAGACTTACTGGAGTCCATCCAAACGTCAAATAACATGTTAGATAAGTAAGGATCGTTTAGATACATCACAGGAACAACGCTAATACGTGTTGTTTCATTTAAAACTATTTCCAGCTTCAGCTGCGTCCGAGAACTTCGTATCTCCCATCAAAGTTACTGGAGTTCATCGAAACGCCAAATAACATGATAGATGAGTAAAGATCGATTAAATACATCACAGGAACAACGCTAATGCGTGTTGTTTCGTTTAAAACTATTTCCAGGTTCTGCTGCGTCCGAGAACTTCGTATCTCAAGTCAGGGTTACTGGAGTCCATCCAAACGTCAAATAACATGATAGATAAGTAAGGATCGATTAGATACATCACAGGAACAACGCTAATGCGTGTTGTTTCGTTTAAAACTATTTCCAGCTTCTGCTGCGTCCGAAAATTTCGTTTCTCACATTAGAGTTACTGGAGTCCATCGAAGCGTCAAATAACATGATAGATGAGTAAGGATCGATTAGATACATCACAGGAACAACGCTAATGCGTGTTGTTTCGTTTAAAACTATTTCCAGCTCCTGCTGCGTCCAAAAACTTTGTATCTCACATCAGACTTACTGGAGTCCATCCAAACGTCAAATAACATGTTAGATAAGTAAGGATCGTTTAGATACATCACAGGAACAACGCTAATACCTGTTGTTTCATTTAAAACTATTTCCAGCTTCAGCTGCGTCCGAGAACTTCGTATCTCACATCAAAGTTACTGGAGTCCATCGAAACGCCAAATAACATGATATATGAGTAAGGATCGATTAGATACAGCACAGGAACAACGCTAATACGTGTTGTTTCGTTTAAAACTATTTCCAGCTCCTGCTGCGTCCAAAAACTTGGTATCTCACATCAGACTTACTGGAGCCCATCCAAACGTCAAATAACAATGTTAGATAAGTAAGGATGGTTTAGATACATCACAGGAACAACGCTAATACATGTTGTTTCATTTAAAACTATTTCCAGCTTCCGCTGCGTCCGAGAACTTTGTATCTCACATCAGACTTACTGGAGTCCATCCAAACGTCAAATAACATGTTAGATAAGTAAGGATCGTTTAGATACATCACAGGAACAACGCTAATACTTGTTGTTTCATTTAAAACTATTTCCAGCTTCAGCTGCGTCCGAGAACTTCGTATCTCACATCAAAGTTACTGGAGTCCATCGAAACGCCAAATAACATGATATATGAGTAAGGATCGATTAGATACAGCACAGGAACAACGCTAATACGTGTTGTTTCGTTTAAAACTATTTCCAGCTCCTGCTGCGTCCAAGAACTTTGTATCTCACATCAGACTTACTGGAGTCCATCCAAACGTCAAATAACATGTTAGATAAGTAAGGATCGTTTAGATACATCACAGGAACAACGCTAATACGTGTTGTTTCATTCAAAACTATTTCCAGCTTCAGCTGCGTCCGAGAACTTCGTATCTCCCATCAAAGTTACTGGAGTCCATCGAAACGCCAAATAACATGATAGATGAGTAAGGATCGATTAGATACAGCACAGGAAGAACGCTAATGCGTGTTGTTTCGTTTAAATCTATTTCCACCTTGTGCTGCCTCAGAAAACGTCGTATCTCACATCAGAGCTACTGGAGTCCATCCAAACGTCAAATAACATGATAGATAAGTAAGGATCGATTAGATACATCACAGGAACAACGCTAATGCGTGTTGTTTCGTTTAAAACTATTTCCAGCTTCTGCTGCGTCCGAGAACTTCGTATCTCACGTCAGGGTTACTGGAGTCCATCCAAACGTCAAATAACATGATAGATAATTAAGGATCGATTAGATACATCACAGGAACAACGCTAATGCGTGTTGTTTCGTTTAAAACTATTTCCAGCTTCAGCTGCGTCCGAGAAATTCGTATCTCACATCAAAGTTACTGGAGTCCATCGAAACGCCAAATAACATGATAGATGAGTAAGGATCGATTAGATACATCACAGGAAGAACGCTAATGCGTGTTGTTTCGTTTAAATCTATTTAGAGCTTCTGCTGCCTCAGAAAACGTCGTGTCTCACATCAGAGCTACTGGAGTCCATCGAAACGCCAAATAACATGATAGATGAGTAAGGATCGATTAGATACATCACAGGAACAACGCTAATACGTGTTGTTTCATTTAAAACTATTTCCAGCTTCAGCTGCGTCCGAGAACTTCGTATCTCACATCAAAGTTACTGGAGTTCATCGAAACGCCAAATAACATGATAGATGAGTAAAGATCGATTAAATACATCACAGGAACAACGCTAATGCGTGTTGTTTCGTTTAAAACTATTTCCAGGTTCTGCTGCGTCCGAGAACTTCGTATCTCAAGTCAGGGTTACTGGAGTCCATCCAAACGTCAAATAACATGTTAGATAAGTAAGGATCGTTTAGATACATCACAGGAACAACGCTAATACGTGTTGTTTCATTCAAAACTATTTCCAGCTTCAGCTGCGTCCGAGAACTTCGTATCTCCCATCAAAGTTACTGGAGTCCATCGAAACGCCAAATAACATGATAGATGAGTAAGGATCGATTAGATACAGCACAGGAAGAACGCTAATGCGTGTTGTTTCGTTTAAATCTATTTCCACCTTGTGCTGCCTCAGAAAACGTCGTATCTCACATCAGAGCTACTGGAGTCCATCCAAACGTCAAATAACATGATAGATAAGTAAGGATCGATTAGATACATCACAGGAACAACGCTAATGCGTGTTGTTTCGTTTAAAACTATTTCCAGCTTCTGCTGCGTCCGAGAACTTCGTATCTCACGTCAGGGTTACTGGAGTCCATCCAAACGTCAAATAACATGATAGATAATTAAGGATCGATTAGATACATCACAGGAACAACGCTAATGCGTGTTGTTTCGTTTAAAACTATTTCCAGCTTCAGCTGCGTCCGAGAACTTCGTATCTCACATCAAAGTTACTGGAGTCCATCGAAACGCCAAATAACATGATATATGAGTAAGGATCGATTAGATACAGCACAGGAACAAGGCTAATACGTGTTGTTTCGTTTAAAACTATTTCCAGCTCCTGCTGCGTCCAAGAACTTTGTATCTCACATCAGACTTACTGGAGTCCATCCAAACGTCAAATAACATGTTAGATAAGTAAGGATCGTTTAGATACATCACAGGAACAACGCTAATACGTGTTGTTTCATTTAAAACTATTTCCAGCTTCAGCTGCGTCCGAGAACTTCGTATCTCCCATCAAAGTTACTGGAGTTCATCGAAACGCCAAATAACATGATAGATGAGTAAAGATCGATTAAATACATCACAGGAACAACGCTAATGCGTGTTGTTTCGTTTAAAACTATTTCCAGGTTCTGCTGCGTCCGAGAACTTCGTATCTCAAGTCAGGGTTACTGGAGTCCATCCAAACGTCAAATAACATGATAGATAAGTAAGGATCGATTAGATACATCACAGGAACAACGCTAATGCGTGTTGTTTCGTTTAAAACTATTTCCAGCTTCTGCTGCGTCCGAAAATTTCGTTTCTCACATTAGAGTTACTGGAGTCCATCGAAGCGTCAAATAACATGATAGATGAGTAAGGATCGATTAGATACATCACAGGAACAACGCTAATGCGTGTTGTTTCGTTTAAAACTATTTCCAGCTCCTGCTGCGTCCAAAAACTTTGTATCTCACATCAGACTTACTGGAGTCCATCCAAACGTCAAATAACATGTTAGATAAGTAAGGATCGTTTAGATACATCACAGGAACAACGCTAATACCTGTTGTTTCATTTAAAACTATTTCCAGCTTCAGCTGCGTCCGAGAACTTCGTATCTCACATCAAAGTTACTGGAGTCCATCGAAACGCCAAATAACATGATATATGAGTAAGGATCGATTAGATACAGCACAGGAACAACGCTAATACGTGTTGTTTCGTTTAAAACTATTTCCAGCTCCTGCTGCGTCCAAAAACTTGGTATCTCACATCAGACTTACTGGAGCCCATCCAAACGTCAAATAACAATGTTAGATAAGTAAGGATGGTTTAGATACATCACAGGAACAACGCTAATACATGTTGTTTCATTTAAAACTATTTCCAGCTTCCGCTGCGTCCGAGAACTTTGTATCTCACATCAGACTTACTGGAGTCCATCCAAACGTCAAATAACATGTTAGATAAGTAAGGATCGTTTAGATACATCACAGGAACAACGCTAATACTTGTTGTTTCATTTAAAACTATTTCCAGCTTCAGCTGCGTCCGAGAACTTCGTATCTCACATCAAAGTTACTGGAGTCCATCGAAACGCCAAATAACATGATATATGAGTAAGGATCGATTAGATACAGCACAGGAACAACGCTAATACGTGTTGTTTCGTTTAAAACTATTTCCAGCTCCTGCTGCGTCCAAGAACTTTGTATCTCACATCAGACTTACTGGAGTCCATCCAAACGTCAAATAACATGTTAGATAAGTAAGGATCGTTTAGATACATCACAGGAACAACGCTAATACGTGTTGTTTCATTCAAAACTATTTCCAGCTTCAGCTGCGTCCGAGAACTTCGTATCTCCCATCAAAGTTACTGGAGTCCATCGAAACGCCAAATAACATGATAGATGAGTAAGGATCGATTAGATACAGCACAGGAAGAACGCTAATGCGTGTTGTTTCGTTTAAATCTATTTCCACCTTGTGCTGCCTCAGAAAACGTCGTATCTCACATCAGAGCTACTGGAGTCCATCCAAACGTCAAATAACATGATAGATAAGTAAGGATCGATTAGATACATCACAGGAACAACGCTAATGCGTGTTGTTTCGTTTAAAACTATTTCCAGCTTCTGCTGCGTCCGAGAACTTCGTATCTCACGTCAGGGTTACTGGAGTCCATCCAAACGTCAAATAACATGATAGATAATTAAGGATCGATTAGATACATCACAGGAACAACGCTAATGCGTGTTGTTTCGTTTAAAACTATTTCCAGCTTCAGCTGCGTCCGAGAAATTCGTATCTCACATCAAAGTTACTGGAGTCCATCGAAACGCCAAATAACATGATAGATGAGTAAGGATCGATTAGATACATCACAGGAAGAACGCTAATGCGTGTTGTTTCGTTTAAATCTATTTAGAGCTTCTGCTGCCTCAGAAAACGTCGTGTCTCACATCAGAGCTACTGGAGTCCATCGAAACGCCAAATAACATGATAGATGAGTAAGGATCGATTAGATACATCACAGGAACAACGCTAATACGTGTTGTTTCATTTAAAACTATTTCCAGCTTCAGCTGCGTCCGAGAACTTCGTATCTCACATCAAAGTTACTGGAGTTCATCGAAACGCCAAATAACATGATAGATGAGTAAAGATCGATTAAATACATCACAGGAACAACGCTAATGCGTGTTGTTTCGTTTAAAACTATTTCCAGGTTCTGCTGCGTCCGAGAACTTCGTATCTCAAGTCAGGGTTACTGGAGTCCATCCAAACGTCAAATAACATGATAGATAAGTAAGGATCGATTAGATACATCACAGGAACAACGCTAATGCGTGTTGTTTCGTTTAAAACTATTTCCAGGTTCTGCTGCGTCCGAGAATTTCGTATCTCACATTAGAGTTACTGGAGTCCATCGAAACGTCAAATAACATGATAGATGAGTAAGGATCGATTAGGTACATCACAGGAACAACGCTAATACGTGTTGTTTCGTTTAAAACTATTTCCAGCTTCAGCTGCGTCCGAGAACTTCGTATCTCACATCAAAGTTACTGGAGTCCATCGAAACGCCAAATAACATGATATATGAGTAAGGATCGATTAGATACAGCACAGGAACAACGCTAATAGGTGTTGTTTCGTTTAAAACTATTTCCAGCTCCTGCTGCGTCCAAAAACTTTGTATCTCACATCTGATTTACTGGAGTCCATCCAAACGTCAAATAGCATGTTAGATAAGTAAGGATCGTTTAGATACATCACAGGAACAACGCTAATACGTGTTGTTTCATTTAAAACTATTTCCAGCTTCAGCTCCGTCCGAGAACTTCGTATCTCACATCAAAGTTACTGGAGTCCATCGAAACGCCAAATAACATGATAGATGAGTAAGGATCGATTAGATACATCACAGGAACAACGCTAATGCGTGTTGTTTCGTTTAAAACTATTTCCACCATCTGCTGCGTCCGAAAATTTCGTATCTCACATTAGAGTTACTGGAGTCCATCGAAACGTCAAATAACATAGTAGCTAAGTAAGGATCGATTAGATACATCACAGGAACAACGCTAATACGTGTTGTTTCGTTCAAAACTATTTCCAGCTTCTGCTGCGTCCAAAAACTTTGTATCTCACATCAGAGTTACTGGAGTCCATCCAAACGTCAAATAACATGATAGATGAGTAAGGATCGATTAGATACATCACAGGAACAACGCTAATGCGTGTTGTTTCGTTTAAAACTATTTCCAGCTTCTGCTGCGTCCGAAAATTTCGTATCTCACATTAGAGTTACTGGAGTCCATCGAAACGTCAAATAACATAGTAGCTAAGTAAGGATCGATTAGATACATCACAGGAACAACGCTAATACGTGTTGTTTCGTTTAAAACTATTTCCAGCTCCTGCTGCGTCCAAAAACTTTGTATCTCACATCAGACTTACTGGAGTCCATCCAAACGTCAAATAACATGTTAGATAAGTAAGGATCGTTTAGATACATCACAGGAACAACGCTAATACGTGTTGTTTCATTTAAAACTATTTCCAGCTTCAGCTGCGTCCGAGAACTTCGTATCTCACATCAAAGTTACTGGAGTCCATCGAAACGCCAAATAACATGATATATGAGTAAGGATCGATTAGATACAGCACAGGAACAACGCTAATACGTGTTGTTTCGTTTAAAACTATTTCCAGCTCCTGCTGCGTCCAAAAACTTGGTATCTCACATCAGACTTACTGGAGCCCATCCAAACGTCAAATAACAATGTTAGATAAGTAAGGATGGTTTAGATACATCACAGGAACAACGCTAATACATGTTGTTTCATTTAAAACTATTTCCAGCTTCCGCTGCGTCCGAGAACTTTGTATCTCACATCAGACTTACTGGAGTCCATCCAAACGTCAAATAACATGTTAGATAAGTAAGGATCGTTTAGATACATCACAGGAACAACGCTAATACTTGTTGTTTCATTTAAAACTATTTCCAGCTTCAGCTGCGTCCGAGAACTTCGTATCTCACATCAAAGTTACTGGAGTCCATCGAAACGCCAAATAACATGATATATGAGTAAGGATCGATTAGATACAGCACAGGAACAACGCTAATACGTGTTGTTTCGTTTAAAACTATTTCCAGCTCCTGCTGCGTCCAAGAACTTTGTATCTCACATCAGACTTACTGGAGTCCATCCAAACGTCAAATAACATGTTAGATAAGTAAGGATCGTTTAGATACATCACAGGAACAACGCTAATACGTGTTGTTTCATTCAAAACTATTTCCAGCTTCAGCTGCGTCCGAGAACTTCGTATCTCCCATCAAAGTTACTGGAGTCCATCGAAACGCCAAATAACATGATAGATGAGTAAGGATCGATTAGATACAGCACAGGAAGAACGCTAATGCGTGTTGTTTCGTTTAAATCTATTTCCACCTTGTGCTGCCTCAGAAAACGTCGTATCTCACATCAGAGCTACTGGAGTCCATCCAAACGTCAAATAACATGATAGATAAGTAAGGATCGATTAGATACATCACAGGAACAACGCTAATGCGTGTTGTTTCGTTTAAAACTATTTCCAGCTTCTGCTGCGTCCGAGAACTTCGTATCTCACGTCAGGGTTACTGGAGTCCATCCAAACGTCAAATAACATGATAGATAATTAAGGATCGATTAGATACATCACAGGAACAACGCTAATGCGTGTTGTTTCGTTTAAAACTATTTCCAGCTTCAGCTGCGTCCGAGAAATTCGTATCTCACATCAAAGTTACTGGAGTCCATCGAAACGCCAAATAACATGATAGATGAGTAAGGATCGATTAGATACATCACAGGAAGAACGCTAATGCGTGTTGTTTCGTTTAAATCTATTTAGAGCTTCTGCTGCCTCAGAAAACGTCGTGTCTCACATCAGAGCTACTGGAGTCCATCGAAACGCCAAATAACATGATAGATGAGTAAGGATCGATTAGATACATCACAGGAACAACGCTAATACGTGTTGTTTCATTTAAAACTATTTCCAGCTTCAGCTGCGTCCGAGAACTTCGTATCTCACATCAAAGTTACTGGAGTCCATCGAAACGCCAAATAACATGATATATGAGTAAGGATCGATTAGATGCAGCACAGGAACAACGCTAATACGTGTTGTTTCGTTTAAAACTATTTCCAGCTCCTGCTGCGTCCAAAAACTTTGTATCTCACATCAGATTTACTGGAGTCCATCCAAACGTCAAATAACATGTTAGATAAGTAAGGATCGTTTAGATACATCACAGGAACAACGCTAATACGTGTTGTTTCATTTAAAACTATTTCCAGCTTCAGCTGCGTCCGAGAACTTCGTATCTCACATCAAAGTTACTGGAGTCCATCGAAACGCCAAATAACATGATAGATGAGTAAGGATCGATTAGATACATCACAGGAACAACGCTAATGCGTGTTGTTTCGTTTAAAACTATTTCCAGCTTCTGCTGCGTCCGAAAATTTCGTATCTCACATTAGAGTTACTGGAGTCCATCGAAACGTCAAATAACATAGTAGCTAAGTAAGGATCGATTAGATACATCACAGGAACAACGCTAATACGTGTTGTTTCGTTCAAAACTATTTCCAGCTTCTGCTGCGTCCAAAAACTTTGTATCTCACATCAGAGTTACTGGAGTCCATCCAAACGTCAAATAACATGATAGATGAGTAAGGATCGATTAGATACATCACAGGAACAACGCTAATGCGTGTTGTTTCGTTTAAAACTATTTCCAGCTCCTGCTGCGTCCAAAAACTTTGTATCTCACATCAGACTTATTGGAGTCCATCCAAACGTCAAATAACATGTTAGATAAGTAAGGATCGTTTAGATACATCACAGGAACAACGCTAATACTTGTTGTTTCATTTAAAACTATTTCCAGCTTCAGCTGCGTCCGAGAACTTCGTATCTCACATCAAAGTTACTGGAGTCCATCGAAACGCCAAATAACATGATATATGAGTAAGGATCGATTAGATACAGCACAGGAACAACGCTAATACGTGTTGTTTCGTTTAAAACTATTTCCAGTTCCTGCTGCGTCCAAAAACTTGGTATCTCACATCAGACTTACTGGAGTCCATCCAAACGTCAAATAACATATTAGATAAGTAAGGATCGTTTAGATACATCACAGGAACAACGCTAATACGTGTTGTTTCATTTAAAACTATTTCCAGCTTCAGCTGCGTCCGAGAACTTCGTATCTCCCATCAAAGTTACTGGAGTCCATCGAAACGCCAAATAACATGATAGATGAGTAAGGATCGATTAGATACATCACAGGAACAACGCTAATGCGTGTTGTTTCGTTTAAAACTATTTCCAGGTTCTGCTGCGTCCGAGAATTTCGTATCTCACATTAGAGTTACTGGAGTCCATCGAAACGTCAAATAACATGATAGATGAGTAAGGATCGATTAGGTACATCACAGGAACAACGCTAATACGTGTTGTTTCGTTTAAAACTATTTCCAGCTTCAGCTGCGTCCGAGAACTTCGTATCTGGTCACCATATTACATTTGCTATCGTTTAGATATCGAGCGTATACAACGTAGGTTTCTTAAATTCCTTTCGTTGAAAATCTCTGGGGAATATCCCCCAAGAGGTGTTGACTATGACGACCTACTACGCAGACATAATTTTCAATCCCTTAGTCAACGTCGGGAAATACAAGGTGCTCGATTTATTTGGAAAGTCATTCATTATAAACTTGATTGTGTCGAAATCTTGGAATCTTTGAATTTTATGGTGCCACGTTTCAACTCGAGATGGTCTACAACATTTTATCTGCGTACAGCTAAGAGTAATATCTTAATTAAAGCGCCTATATACACCATGTGCCGTAATGCTGATGCAATATATGATGATATATTTTGTGATAATCTATGATTTGCTTGCAGCATTTTATTAAACTAAATGTATTTAAATTGTTAGTATTTATATTGTTGTGTTTTCTTTTCGTCCTGTAATTGGGTATTTCCTGTTGGGCGACTACTACTTATTATTATTATTATTATTATTATTATTATTATTATTATCTCACATCAAAGTTACTGGAGTCCATCGAAACGCCAAATAACATGATATATGAGTAAGGATCGATTAGATACAGCACAGGAACAACGCTAATAGGTGTTGTTTCGTTTAAAACTATTTCCAGCTCCTGCTGCGTCCAAAAACTTTGTATCTCACATCAGATTTACTGGAGTCCATCCAAACGTCAAATAGCATGTTAGATAAGTAAGGATCGTTTAGATACATCACAGGAACAACGCTAATACGTGTTGTTTCATTTAAAACTATTTCCAGCTTCAGCTCCGTCCGAGAACTTCGTATCTCACATCAAAGTTACTGGAGTCCATCGAAACGCCAAATAACATGATAGATGAGTAAGGATCGATTAGATACATCACAGGAACAACGCTAATGCGTGTTGTTTCGTTTAAAACTATTTCCACCTTCTGCTGCGTCCGAAAATTTCGTATCTCACATTAGAGTTACTGGAGTCCATCGAAACGTCAAATAACATAGTAGCTAAGTAAGGATCGATTAGATACATCACAGGAACAACGCTAATACGTGTTGTTTCGTTCAAAACTATTTCCAGCTTCTGCTGCGTCCAAAAACTTTGTATCTCACATCAGAGTTACTGGAGTCCATCCAAACGTCAAATAACATGATAGATGAGTAAGGATCGATTAGATACATCACAGGAACAACGCTAATGCGTGTTGTTTCGTTTAAAACTATTTCCAGCTTCTGCTGCGTCCGAAAATTTCGTTTCTCACATTAGAGTTACTGGAGTCCATCGAAGCGTCAAATAACATGATAGATGAGTAAGGATCGATTAGATACATCACAGGAACAACGCTAATACGTGTTGTTTCGTTTAAAACTATTTCCAGCTCCTGCTGCGTCCAAAAACTTTGTATCTCACATCAGACTTACTGGAGCCCATCCAAACGTCAAATAACAATGTTAGATAAGTAAGGATGGTTTAGATACATCACAGGAACAACGCTAATACATGTTGTTTCATTTAAAACTATTTCCAGCTTCCGCTGCGTCCGAGAACTTTGTATCTCACATCAGACTTACTGGAGTCCATCCAAACGTCAAATAACATGTTAGATAAGTAAGGATCGTTTAGATACATCACAGGAACAACGCTAATACTTGTTGTTTCATTTAAAACTATTTCCAGCTTCAGCTGCGTCCGAGAACTTCGTATCTCACATCAAAGTTACTGGAGTCCATCGAAACGCCAAATAACATGATATATGAGTAAGGATCGATTAGATACAGCACAGGAACAACGCTAATACGTGTTGTTTCGTTTAAAACTATTTCCAGCTCCTGCTGCGTCCAAGAACTTTGTATCTCACATCAGACTTACTGGAGTCCATCCAAACGTCAAATAACATGTTAGATAAGTAAGGATCGTTTAGATACATCACAGGAACAACGCTAATACGTGTTGTTTCATTCAAAACTATTTCCAGCTTCAGCTGCGTCCGAGAACTTCGTATCTCCCATCAAAGTTACTGGAGTCCATCGAAACGCCAAATAACATGATAGATGAGTAAGGATCGATTAGATACAGCACAGGAAGAACGCTAATGCGTGTTGTTTCGTTTAAATCTATTTCCACCTTGTGCTGCCTCAGAAAACGTCGTATCTCACATCAGAGCTACTGGAGTCCATCCAAACGTCAAATAACATGATAGATAAGTAAGGATCGATTAGATACATCACAGGAACAACGCTAATGCGTGTTGTTTCGTTTAAAACTATTTCCAGCTTCTGCTGCGTCCGAGAACTTCGTATCTCACGTCAGGGTTACTGGAGTCCATCCAAACGTCAAATAACATGATAGATAATTAAGGATCGATTAGATACATCACAGGAACAACGCTAATGCGTGTTGTTTCGTTTAAAACTATTTCCAGCTTCAGCTGCGTCCGAGAACTTCGTATCTCACATCAAAGTTACTGGAGTCCATCGAAACGCCAAATAACATGATAGATGAGTAAGGATCGATTAGATACATCACAGGAAGAACGCTAATGCGTGTTGTTTCGTTTAAATCTATTTAGAGCTTCTGCTGCCTCAGAAAACGTCGTGTCTCACATCAGAGCTACTGGAGTCCATCGAAACGCCAAATAACATGATAGATGAGTAAGGATCGATTAGATACATCACAGGAACAACGCTAATACGTGTTGTTTCATTTAAAACTATTTCCAGCTTCAGCTGCGTCCGAGAACTTCGTATCTCACATCAAAGTTACTGGAGTCCATCGAAACGCCAAATAACATGATAGATGAGTAAGGATCGATTAGATACATCACAGGAACAACGCTAATGCGTGTTGTTTCGTTTAAAACTATTTCCAGCTTCAGCTGCGTCCGAGAACTTCGTATCTCACATCAAAGTTACTGGAGTCCATCGAAACGCCAAATAACATGATAGATGAGTAAGGATCGATTAGATACATCACAGGAACAACGCTAATGCGTGTTGTTTCGTTTAAAACTATTTCCAGCTTCTGCTGCGTCGGAAAATTTCGTATCTCACATTAGAGTTACTGGAGTCCATCGAAACGTCAAATAAAATAGTAGCTAAGTAAGGATCGATTAGATACATCACAGGAACAACGCTAATACGTGTTGTTTCGTTCAAAACTATTTCCAGCTTCTGCTGCGTCCAAAAACTTTGTATCTCACATCAGAGTTACTGGAGTCCATCCAAACGACAAATAATATGATAGATGAGTAAGGATCGATTAGATACATCACAGGAACAACGCTAATGCGTGTTGTTTCGTTTAAAACTATTTCCAGCTCCTGCTGCGTCCAAAAACTTTGTATCTCACATCAGACTTACTGGAGTCCATCCAAACGTCAAATAACATGTTACATAAGTAAGGATCGTTTAGATACATCACAGGAACAACGGTAATACGTGTTGTTTCATTTAAAACTATTTCCAGCTTCAGCTGCGTCCGAGAACTTCGTATCTCACATCAAAGTTACTGGAGTCCATCGAAACGCCAAATAACATGATATATGAGTAAGGATCGATTAGATACAGCACAGGAACAACGCTAATACGTGTTGTTTCGTTTAAAACTATTTCCAGCTCCTGCTGCGTCCAAGAACTTTGTATCTCACATCAGACTTACTGGAGTCCATCCAAACGTCAAATAACATGTTAGATAAGTAAGGATCGTTTAGATACATCACAGGAACAACGCTAATACGTGTTGTTTCATTTAAAACTATTTCCAGCTTCAGCTGCGTCCGAGAACTTCGTATCTCCCATCAAAGTTACTGGAGTCCATCGAAACGCCAAATAACATGATAGATGAGTAAAGATCGAATAAATACATCACAGGAACAACGCTAATGCGTGTTGTTTCGTTTAAAACTATTTCCAGGTTCTGCTGCGTCCGAGAATTTCGTATCTCAAGTCAGGGTTACTGGAGTCCATCCAAACGTCAAATAACATGATAGATAAGTAAGGATCGATTAGATACATCACAGGAACAACGCTAATGCGTGTTGTTTCGTTTAAAACTATTTCCAGCTTCTGCTGCGTCCGAAAATTTCGTTTCTCACATTAGAGTTACTGGAGTCCATCGAAGCGTCAAATAACATGATAGATGAGTAAGGATCGATTAGATACATCACAGGAACAACGCTAATGCGTGTTGTTTCGTTTAAAACTATTTCCAGCTCCTGCTGCGTCCAAAAACTTTGTATCTCACATCAGACTTACTGGAGTCCATCCAAACGTCAAATAACATGTTAGATAAGTAAGGATCGTTTAGATACATCACAGGAACAACGCTAATACGTGTTGTTTCATTTAAAACTATTTCCAGCTTCAGCTGCGTCCGAGAACTTCGTATCTCACATCAAAGTTACTGGAGTCCATCGAAACGCCAAATAACATGATATATGAGTAAGGATCGATTAGATACAGCACAGGAACAACGCTAATACGTGTTGTTTCGTTTAAAACTATTTCCAGCTCCTGCTGCGTCCAAAAACTTGGTATCTCACATCAGACTTACTGGAGTCCATCCAAACGTCAAATAACAATGTTAGATAAGTAAGGATGGTTTAGATACATCACAGGAACAACGCTAATACTTGTTGTTTCATTTATAACTATTTCCAGCTTCAGCTGCGTCCGAGAACTTCGTATCTCACATCAAAGTTACTGGAGTCCATCGAAACGCCAAATAACATGATATATGAGTAAGGATTGATTAGATACAGCACAGGAACAACGCTAATACGTGTTGTTTCGTTTAAAACTATTTCCAGCTCCTGCTGCGTCCAAGAACTTTGTATCTCACATCAGACTTACTGGAGTCCATCCAAACGTCAAATAACATGTTAGATAAGTAAGGATCGTTTAGATACATCACAGGAACAACGCTAATACGTGTTAAGTAGAAAGTTTTTTTAATCTCAAACCGGACAGAAAAATGAAGGGAAACACACTCAACGTTTCGCTATAGATTTATAGCTTCGTCAGGAGTGAAAAAAGTAAATAAACAAGTTGTCAAGAGAAACAAGTCGTCAAGAGAAACGAAAAGGTAACATGATTTTTAAACTAAACTACGAGTTGTTCGGAATAAAAGTAACGAGAACTAATTAAAGCTACTTTTTTTTTTTTTTTTTTTTTTTTTTTTTTTTTTTTTTTTTTTTGTATATATATATAATTAATTAATTGACAGATCTATATCTTGTTTAAAGAGTCCAGAAAACTACAAAATATGTCATTTAAATTTTCAAAGTCCGTACGTTTATTAATAGAATTTCCAGACATTTTAATTTTACACATTTCTATGAAACGTCTTTTAAAAATATTAGATTCACTGTACAAAATATCAGTATTATCAAAATCAAAATTATGATTATTTACTAATGAATGCTCTACAAGCATTGAATGATTTTGATTATTTTTTTGAATATGATATTTATGTTGGTCTAAACGTTTTTTTAAATTTTGGCTCGTTTCACCTATATAAACAGAATTACAATTTGAACATTTGATTTCATAAACCACGTTAGGTTGTTTTAATTTCGGTATTTTGGTTTTTAAATTCGAAAAAATTAAATTTAAATTATTCACAGATTTACTGGCTAAAATTAAATTATGTTTTTTGAAAATGTGTTTAAATGTATTGTGTAATGGTTCAATATAAGGCAAGGATATGTATTTATGATTCGAAGTTTGTCTAATGTTTTTAGAGACATTTGAATTTTGTAAGTATTTAATACGATTTTTAATTACTGATTCAATAAGATTTATTGGATAAGAATTTTGAATAAGAGTTTTCTTTATTAAATTTAAGTTATCATAAATGAAAACTTTATCAGAAAGTAAAATAGCTCGATCAGTTAATGAAATAATAGTTGCAATTTTATAATTTTTAGGTGTGTACGAGTGAAAATTTATGTACCTACCTGACCAGGTAGGTTTATGAAACCAATTAGTAATTAATTTATCATTCTGTCTGATAATATTTACATCAAGAAAACTCAATGAATTATTATTTTCTTTTTCTACTGTAAATTGTAATCTATTATGAAAAGAATTAAATTTATTTAAAACAAAATCTACCTTATCAGAAAGCAAAATCAATAAAATGTCATCAACATAACGAAAATATAACGTTAAATCGAATGATAAAGAGTTAATAACAGATTTTTCTAGTTCTTGCATAACAATTTCAGCTAAAGCCGGAGATAAAGGAGAACCCATTGCTGTACCAAAAATCTGTTTATAAAATTTATCATTGAAAGCAAAATAAGATGTTTCAAAACATAAATCAACTATTTCTAAAAAGTTACCTTTGGAAATATCAGTAAAATCTTTAATCTCTAACCACCTATCATTTATACTTTTTAAAGCTAAATCTTTAGGAATGTTAGTAAATAAAGAAATAACATCTAAAGAAATTATAATGCAATTATTTGGTACAGTTATTTGTTTTAATTTTTCTACGAGTTCAAAAGAATTTTTTATAAAATATTCTGATTTACTAGTAACCTGAGTAATGATTTTTGAAATAAATTTAGATAAGAAATATGGAGAAGAACCAATAGTGGAAACTATAGGACGAAGAGGTGTATTAGGTTTATGAATTTTTGGAATGCAGTATAATTTAGGAAATATGGGATGTTGTTATTTCTTTATTTACTAACATTCCTAAAGATTTAGCTTTAAAAAGTATAAATGATAGGTGGTTAGAGATTAAAGATTTTACTGATATTTCCAAAGGTAACTTTTTAGAAATAGTTGATTTATGTTTTGAAACATCTTATTTTGCTTTCAATGATAAATTTTATAAACAGATTTTTGGTACAGCAATGGGTTCTCCTTTATCTCCGGCTTTAGCTGAAATTGTTATGCAAGAACTAGAAAAATCTGTTATTAACTCTTTATCATTCGATTTAACGTTATATTTTCGTTATGTTGATGACATTTTATTGATTTTGCCTTCTGATAAGGTAGATTTTGTTTTAAATAAATTTAATTCTTTTCATAATAGATTACAATTTACAGTAGAAAAAGAAAATAATAATTCATTGAGTTTTCTTGATGTAAATATTATCAGACAGAATGATAAATTAATTACTAATTGGTTTCATAAACCTACCTGGTCAGGTAGGTACATAAATTTTCACTCGTACACACCTAAAAATTATAAAATTGCAACTATTATTTCATTAACTGATCGAGCTATTTTACTTTCTGATAAAGTTTTCATTTATGATAACTTAAATTTAATAAAGAAAACTCTTATTCAAAATTCTTATCCAATAAATCTTATTGAATCAGTAATTAAAAATCGTATTAAATACTTACAAAATTCAAATGTCTCTAAAAACATTAGACAAACTTCGAATCATAAATACATATCCTTGCCTTATATTGAACCATTACACAATACATTTAAACACATTTTCAAAAAACATAATTTAATTTTAGCCAGTAAATCTGTGAATAATTTAAATTTAATTTTTTCGAATTTAAAAACCAAAATACCGAAATTAAAACAACCTAACGTGGTTTATGAAATCAAATGTTCAAATTGTAATTCTGTTTATATAGGTGAAACGAGCCAAAATTTAAAAAAACGTTTAGACCAACATAAATATCATATTCAAAAAAATAATCAAAATCATTCAATGCTTGTAGAGCATTCATTAGTAAATAATCATAATTTTGATTTTGATAATACTGATATTTTGTACAGTGAATCTAATATTTTTAAAAGACGTTTCATAGAAATGTGTAAAATTAAAATGTCTGGAAATTCTATTAATAAACGTACGGACTTTGAAAATTTAAATGACATATTTTGTAGTTTTCTGGACTCTTTAAACAAGATATAGATCTGTCAATTAATTAATTATATATATATACAAAAAAAAAAAAAAAAAAAAAAAAAAAAAAAAAAAAGTAGCTTTAATTAGTTCTCGTTACTTTTATTCCGAACAACTCGTAGTTTAGTTTAAAAATCATGTTACCTTTTCGTTTCTCTTGACGACTTGTTTCTCTTGACAACTTGTTTATTTACTTTTTTCACTCCTGACGAAGCTATAAATCTATAGCGAAACGTTGAGTGTGTTTCCCTTCATTTTTCTGTCCGGTTTGAGATTAAAAAAACTTTCTACTTACTATTTTCATCGGACAAGAACAAACTTCAATTACTAATACGTGTTGTTTCATTCAAAACTATTTCCAGCTTCAGCTGCGTCCGAGAACTTCGTATCTCCCATCAAAGTTACTGGAGTCCATCGAAACGCCAAATAACATGATAGATGAGTAAGGATCGATTAGATACAGCACAGGAAGAACGCTAATGCGTGTTGTTTCGTTTAAATCTATTTCCAGCTTGTGCTGCCTCAGAAAACGTCGTATCTCACATCAGAGCTACTGGAGTCCATCCAAACGTCAAATAACATGATAGATAAGTAAGGATCGATTAGATACATCACAGGAACAACGCTAATGCGTGTTGTTTCGTTTAAAACTATTTCCAGCTTCTGCTGCGTCCGAGAACTTCGTATCTCACGTCAGGGTTACTGGAGTCCATCCAAACGTCAAATAACATGATAGATAATTAAGGATCGATTAGATACATCACAGGAACAACGCTAATGCGTGTTGTTTCGTTTAAAACTATTTCCAGCTTCAGCTGCGTCCGAGAACTTCGTATCTCACATCAAAGTTACTGGAGTCCATCGAAACGCCAAATAACATGATAGATGAGTAAGGATCGATTAGATACATCACAGGAAGAACGCTAATGCGTGTTGTTTCGTTTAAATCTATTTCCAGCTTCTGCTGCCTCAGAAAACGTCGTGTCTCACATCAGAGCTACTGGAGTCCATCGAAACGCCAAATAACATGATAGATGAGTAAGGATCGATTAGATACATCACAGGAACAACGCTAATACGTGTTGTTTCATTTAAAACTATTTCCAGCTTCAGCTGCGTCCGAGAACTTCGTATCTCACATCAAAGTTACTGGAGTCCATCGAAACGCCAAATAACATGATATATGAGTAAGGATCGATTAGATACAGCACAGGAACAACGCTAATACGTGTTGTTTCGTTTAAAACTATTTCCAGCTCCTGCTGCGTCCAAAAACTTTGTATCTCACATCAGATTTACTGGAGTCCATCCAAACGTCAAATAACATGTTAGATAAGTAAGGATCGTTTAGATACATCACAGGAACAACGCTAATGCGTGTTGTTTCGTTTAAAACTATTTCCAGCTCCTGCTGCGTCCAAAAACTTTGTATCTCACATCAGACTTACTGGAGTCCATCCAAACGTCAAATAACATGTTACATAAGTAAGGATCGTTTAGATACATCACAGGAACAACGGTAATACGTGTTGTTTCATTTAAAACTATTTCCAGCTTCAGCTGCGTCCGAGAACTTCGTATCTCACATCAAAGTTACTGGAGTCCATCGAAACGCCAAATAACATGATAGATGAGTAAGGATCGATTAGATACATCACAGGAACAACGCTAATGCGTGTTGTTTCGTTTAAAACTATTTCCAGCTTCTGCTGCGTCGGAAAATTTCGTATCTCACATTAGAGTTACTGGTCTCCATCGAAACGTCAAATAACATGTTAGATAAGTAAGGATCGTTTAGATACATCACAGGAACAACGCCAATACGTGTTGTTTCATTTAAAACTATTTCCAGCTTCAGCTGCGTCCGAGAACTTCGTATCTCCCATCAAAGTTACTGGAGTCCATCGAAACGCCAAATAACATGATAGATGAGTAAGGATCGATTAGATACAGCACAGGAAGAACGCTAATGCGTGTTGTTTCGTTTAAATCTATTTCCAGCTTGTGCTGCCTCAGAAAACGTCGTATCTCACATCAGAGCTACTGGAGTCCATCCAAACGTCAAATAACATGATAGATAAGTAAGGATCGATTAGATACATCACAGGAACAACGCTAATGCGTGTTGTTTCGTTTAAAACTATTTCCAGCTTCTGCTGCGTCCGAGAACTTCGTATCTCACGTCAGGGTTACTGGAGTCCATCCAAACGTCAAATAACATGATAGATAATTAAGGATCGATTAGATACATCACAGGAACAACGCTAATGCGTGTTGTTTCGTTTAAAACTATTTCCAGCTTCAGCTGCGTCCGAGAACTTCGTATCTCACGTCAAAGTTACTGGAGTCCATCGAAACGCCAAATAACATGATAGATGAGTAAGGATCGATTAGATACATCACAGGAAGAACGCTAATGCGTGTTGTTTCGTTTAAATCTATTTCCAGCTTCTGCTGCCTCAGAAAACGTCGTGTCTCACATCAGAGCTACTGGAGTCCATCGAAACGCCAAATAACATGATAGATGAGTAAGGATCGATTAGATACATCACAGGAACAACGCTAATACGTGTTGTTTCATTTAAAACTATTTCCAGCTTCAGCTGCGTCCGAGAACTTCGTATCTCACATCAAAGATACTGGAGTCCATCGAAACGCCAAATAACATGATATATGAGTAAGGATCGATTAGATACAGCACAGGAACAACGCTAATACGTGTTGTTTCGTTTAAAACTATTTCCAGCTCCTGCTGCGTCCAAAAACTTTGTATCTCACATCAGATTTACTGGAGTCCATCCAAACGTCAAATAACATGTTAGATAAGTAAGGATCGTTTAGATACATCACAGGAACAACGCTAATACGTGTTGTTTCATTTAAAACTATTTCCAGCTTCTGCTGCGTCCGAAAATTTCGTTTCTCACATTAGAGTTACTGGAGTCCATCGAAGCGTCAAATAACATGATAGATGAGTAAGGATCGATTAGATACATCACAGGAACAACGCTAATGCGTGTTGTTTCGTTTAAAACTATTTCCAGCTCCTGCTGCGTCCAAAAACTTTGTATCTCACATCAGACATACTGGAGTCCATCCAAACGTCAAATAACATGTTAGATAAGTAAGGATCGTTTAGATACATCACAGGAACAACGCTAATACGTGTTGTTTCATTTAAGACTATTTCCAGCTTCAGCTGCGTCCGAGAACTTCGTATCTCACATCAAAGTTACTGGAGTCCATCGAAACGCCAAATAACATGATATATGAGTAAGGATCGATTAGATACAGCACAGGAACAACGCTAATACGTGTTGTTTCGTTTAAAACTATTTCCAGCTCCTGCTGCGTCCAAAAACTTGGTATCTCACATCAGACTTACTGGAGTCCATCCAAACGTCAAATAACAATGTTAGATAAGTAAGGATGGTTTAGATACATCACAGGAACAACGCTAATACTTGTTGTTTCATTTAAAACTATTTCCAGCTTCAGCTGCGTCCGAGAACTTCGTATCTCACATCAAAGTTACTGGAGTCCATCGAAACGCCAAATAACATGATATATGAGTAAGGATCGATTAGATACAGCACAGGAACAACGCTAATACGTGTTGTTTCGTTTAAAACTATTTCCAGCTCCTGCTGCGTCCAAGAACTTTGTATCTCACATCAGACATACTGGAGTCCATCCAAACGTCAAATAACATGTTAGATAAGTAAGGATCGTTTAGATACATCACAGGAACAACGCTAATACGTGTTGTTTCATTTAAAACTATTTCCAGCTTCAGCTGCGTCCGAGAACTTCGTATCTCACATCAAAGTTACTGGAGTCCATCGAAACGCCAAATAACATGATAGATGAGTAAGGATCGATTAGATACATCACAGGAACAACGCTAATGCGTGTTGTTTCGTTTAAAACTATTTCCAGCTTCTGCTGCGTCCGAAAACGTCGTATCTCACATCAGAGCTACTGGAGTCCATCGAAACGCCAAATAACATGATATATGAGTAAGGATCGATTAGATACATCACAGGAACAACGCTAATGCGTGTTGTTTCGTTTAAAACTATTTCCAGCTTCCGCTGCGTCCGAGAACTTCGTATTTCACATCAAAGTTACGGGAGTCCATCGAAACGTCAAATAACATGATAGATGAGTAAGGATCGATTAGGTACATCACAGGAACAACGCTAATACGTGTTGTTTCGTTCAAAACTATTTCCAGCTTCTGCTGCGTCCGAAAATTTCGTTTCTCACATTAGAGTTACTGGAGTCCATCGAAACGTCAAATAACATGATAGATGAGTAAGGATCGATTAGATACATCACAGGAACAACGCTAATACGTGTTGTTTCGTTCAAAACTATTTCCAGCTTCTGCTGCGTCCAAAAACTTTGTATCTCACATCAGAGTTACTGGAGTCCATCCAAACGTCAAATAACATGATAGATGAGTAAGGATCGATTAGATACATCACAGGAACAACGCTAATGCGTGTTGTTTCGTTTAAAACTATTTCCAGCTCCTGCTGCGTCCAAAAACTTTGTATCTCACATCAGACTTACTGGAGTCCATCCAAACGTCAAATAACAATGTTAGATAAGTAAGGATGGTTTAGATACATCACAGGAACAACGCTAATACTTGTTGTTTCATTTAAAACTATTTCCAGCTTCAGCTGCGTCCGAGAACTTCGTATCTCACATCAAAGTTACTGGAGTCCATCGAAACGCCAAATAACATGATAGATGAGTAAGGATCGATTAGATACATCACAGGAACAACGCTAATACGTGTTGTTTCGTTCAAAACTATTTCCAGCTTCTGCTGCGTCCAAAAACTTTGTATCTCACATCAGAGTTACTGGAGTCCATCCAAACGTCAAATAACATGATAGATGAGTAAGGATCGATTAGATACATCACAGGAACAACGCTAATGCGTGTTGTTTCGTTTAAAACTATTTCCAGCTCCTGCTGCGTCCAAAAACTTTGTATCTCACATCAGACTTACTGGAGTCCATCCAAACGTCAAATAACATGTTAGATAAGTAAGGATCGTTTAGATACATCACAGGAACAACGCTAATACTTGTTGTTTCATTTAAAACTATTTGCAGCTTCAGCTGCGTCCGAGAACTTCGTATCTCACATCAAAGTTACTGGAGTCCATCGAAACGCCAAATAACATGATATATGAGTAAGGATCGATTAGATACAGCACAGGAACAACGCTAATACGTGTTGTTTCGTTTAAAACTATTTCCAGCTCCTGCTGCGTCCAAGAACTTTGTATCTCACATCAGACTTACTGGAGTCCATCCAAACGTCAAATAACATGTTAGATAAGTAAGGATCGTTTAGATACATCACAGGAACAACGCTAATACGTGTTGTTTCATTTAAAACTATTTCCAGCTTCAGCTGCGTCCGAGAACTTCGTATCTCACATCAAAGTTACTGGAGTCCATCGAAACGCCAAATAACATGATAGATGAGTAAGGATCGATTAGATACATCACAGGAACAACGCTAATGCGTGTTGTTTCGTTTAAAACTATTTCCAGCTTCTGCTGCGTCGGAAAATTTCGTATCTCACATTAGAGTTACTGGAGTCCATCGAAACGTCAAATAAAATAGTAGCTAAGTAAGGATCGATTAGATACATCACAGGAACAACGCTAATACGTGTTGTTTCGTTCAAAACTATTTCCAGCTTCTGCTGCGTCCAAAAACTTTGTATCTCACATCAGAGTTACTGGAGTCCATCGAAACGCCAAATAACATGATAGATGAGTAAAGATCGAATAAATACATCTCAGGAACAACGCTAATGCGTGTTGTTTCGTTTAAAACTATTTCCAGGTTCTGCTGCGTCCGAGAATTTCGTATCTCAAGTCAGGGTTACTGGAGTCCATCCAAACGTCAAATAACATGATAGATAAGTAAGGATCGATTAGATACATCACAGGAACAACGCTAATGCGTGTTGTTTCGTTTAAAACTATTTCCAGCTTCTGCTGCGTCCGAAAATTTCGTTTCTCACAATAGAGTTACTGGAGTCCATCGAAGCGTCAAATAACATGATAGATGAGTAAGGATCGATTAGATACATCACAGGAACAACGCTAATGCGTGTTGTTTCGTTTAAAACTATTTCCAGCACCTGCTGCGTCCAAAAACTTTGTATCTCACATCAGACTTACTGGAGTCCATCCAAACGTCAAATAACATGTTAGATAAGTAAGGATCGTTTAGATACATCACAGGAACAACGCTAATACGTGTTGTTTCATTTAAAACTATTTCCAGCTTCAGCTGCGTCCGAGAACTTCGTATCTCACATCAAAGTTACTGGAGTCCATCGAAACGCCAAATAACATGATATATGAGTAAGGATCGATTAGATACAGCACAGGAACAACGCTAATACGTGTTGTTTCGTTTAAAACTATTTCCAGCTCCTGCTGCGTCCAAAAACTTGGTATCTCACATCAGACTTACTGGAGTCCATCCAAACGTCAAATAACAATGTTAGATAAGTAAGGATGGTTTAGATACATCACAGGAACAACGCTAATACTTGTTGTTTCATTTATAACTATTTCCAGCTTCAGCTGCGTCCGAGAACTTCGTATCTCACATCAAAGTTACTGGAGTCCATCGAAACGCCAAATAACATGATATATGAGTAAGGATCGATTAGATACAGCACAGGAACAACGCTAATACGTGTTGTTTCGTTTAAAACTATTTCCAGCTCCTGCTGCGTCCAAGAACTTTGTATCTCACATCAGACTTACTGGAGTCCATCCAAACGTCAAATAACATGTTAGATAAGTAAGGATCGTTTAGATACATCACAGGAACAACGCTAATACGTGTTGTTTCATTCAAAACTATTTCCAGCTTCAGCTGCGTCCGAGAACTTCGTATCTCCCATCAAAGTTACTGGAGTCCATCGAAACGCCAAATAACATGATAGATGAGTAAGGATCGATTAGATACAGCACAGGAAGAACGCTAATGCGTGTTGTTTCGTTTAAATCTATTTCCAGCTTGTGCTGCCTCAGAAAACGTCGTATCTCACATCAGAGCTACTGGAGTCCATCCAAACGTCAAATAACATGATAGATAAGTAAGGATCGATTAGATACATCACAGGAACAACGCTAATGCGTGTTGTTTCGTTTAAAACTATTTCCAGCTTCTGCTGCGTCCGAGAACTTCGTATCTCACGTCAGGGTTACTGGAGTCCATCCAAACGTCAAATAACATGATAGATAATTAAGGATCGATTAGATACATCACAGGAACAACGCTAATGCGTGTTGTTTCGTTTAAAACTATTTCCAGCTTCAGCTGCGTCCGAGAACTTCGTATCTCACATCAAAGTTACTGGAGTCCATCGAAACGCCAAATAACATGATAGATGAGTAAGGATCGATTAGATACATCACAGGAAGAACGCTAATGCGTGTTGTTTCGTTTAAATCTATTTCCAGCTTCTGCTGCCTCAGAAAACGTCGTGTCTCACATCAGAGCTACTGGAGTCCATCGAAACGCCAAATAACATGATAGATGAGTAAGGATCGATTAGATACATCACAGGAACAACGCTAATACGTGTTGTTTCATTTAAAACTATTTCCAGCTTCAGCTGCGTCCGAGAACTTCGTATCTCACATCAAAGTTACTGGAGTCCATCGAAACGCCAAATAACATGATATATGAGTAAGGATCGATTAGATACAGCACAGGAACAACGCTAATACGTGTTGTTTCGTTTAAAACTATTTCCAGCTCCTGCTGCGTCCAAAAACTTTGTATCTCACATCAGATTTACTGGAGTCCATCCAAACGTCAAATAACATGTTAGATAAGTAAGGATCGTTTAGATACATCACAGGAACAACGCTAATGCGTGTTGTTTCGTTTAAAACTATTTCCAGCTCCTGCTGCGTCCAAAAACTTTGTATCTCACATCAGACTTACTGGAGTCCATCCAAACGTCAAATAACATGTTACATAAGTAAGGATCGTTTAGATACATCACAGGAACAACGGTAATACGTGTTGTTTCATTTAAAACTATTTCCAGCTTCAGCTGCGTCCGAGAACTTCGTATCTCACATCAAAGTTACTGGAGTCCATCGAAACGCCAAATAACATGATAGATGAGTAAGGATCGATTAGATACATCACAGGAACAACGCTAATGCGTGTTGTTTCGTTTAAAACTATTTCCAGCTTCTGCTGCGTCGGAAAATTTCGTATCTCACATTAGAGTTACTGGTCTCCATCGAAACGTCAAATAAAATAGTAGCTAAGTAAGGATCGATTAGATACATCACAGGAACAACGCTAATACGTGTTGTTTCGTTCAAAACTATTTCCAGCTTCTGCTGCGTCCAAAAACTTTGTATCTCACATCAGAGTTACTGGAGTCCATCCAAACGACAAATAATATGATAGATGAGTAAGGATCGATTAGATACATCACAGGAACAACGCTAATGCGTGTTGTTTCGTTTAAAACTATTTCCAGCTCCTGCTGCGTCCAAAAACTTTGTATCTCACATCAGACTTACTGGAGTCCATCCAAACGTCAAATAACATGTTACATAAGTAAGGATCGTTTAGATACATCACAGGAACAACGGTAATACGTGTTGTTTCATTTAAAACTATTTCCAGCTTCAGCTGCGTCCGAGAACTTCGTATCTCACATCAAAGTTACTGGAGTCCATCGAAACGCCAAATAACATGATATATGAGTAAGGATCGATTAGATACAGCACAGGAACAACGCTAATACGTGTTGTTTCGTTTAAAACTATTTCCAGCTCCTGCTGCGTCCAAGAACTTTGTATCTCACATCAGACTTACTGGAGTCCATCCAAACGTCAAATAACATGTTAGATAAGTAAGGATCGTTTAGATACATCACAGGAACAACGCTAATACGTGTTGTTTCATTTAAAACTATTTCCAGCTTCAGCTGCGTCCGAGAACTTCGTATCTCCCATCAAAGTTACTGGAGTCCATCGAAACGCCAAATAACATGATAGATGAGTAAAGATCGAATAAATACATCACAGGAACAACGCTAATGCGTGTTGTTTCGTTTAAAACTATTTCCAGGTTCTGCTGCGTCCGAGAATTTCGTATCTCAAGTCAGGGTTACTGGAGTCCATCCAAACGTCAAATAACATGATAGATAAGTAAGGATCGATTAGATACATCACAGGAACAACGCTAATGCGTGTTGTTTCGTTTAAAACTATTTCCAGCTTCTGCTGCGTCCGAAAATTTCGTTTCTCACATTAGAGTTACTGGAGTCCATCGAAGCGTCAAATAACATGATAGATGAGTAAGGATCGATTAGATACATCACAGGAACAACGCTAATGCGTGTTGTTTCGTTTAAAACTATTTCCAGCTCCTGCTGCGTCCAAAAACTTTGTATCTCACATCAGACTTACTGGAGTCCATCCAAACGTCAAATAACATGTTAGATAAGTAAGGATCGTTTGGATACATCACAGGAACAACGCTAATACGTGTTGTTTCATTTAAAACTATTTCCAGCTTCAGCTGCGTCCGAGAACTTCGTATCTCACATCAAAGTTACTGGAGTCCATCGAAACGCCAAATAACATGATATATGAGTAAGGATCGATTAGATACAGCACAGGAACAACGCTAATACGTGTTGTTTCGTTTAAAACTATTTCCAGCTCCTGCTGCGTCCAAAAACTTGGTATCTCACATCAGACTTACTGGAGTCCATCCAAACGTCAAATAACAATGTTAGATAAGTAAGGATGGTTTAGATACATCACAGGAACAACGCTAATACTTGTTGTTTCATTTATAACTATTTCCAGCTTCAGCTGCGTCCGAGAACTTCGTATCTCACATCAAAGTTACTGGAGTCCATCGAAACGCCAAATAACATGATATATGAGTAAGGATCGATTAGATACAGCACAGGAACAACGCTAATACGTGTTGTTTCGTTTAAAACTATTTCCAGCTCCTGCTGCGTCCAAGAACTTTGTATCTCACATCAGACTTACTGGAGTCCATCGAAACGTCAAATAACATGTTAGATAAGTAAGGATCGTTTAGATACATCACAGGAACAACGCTAATACGTGTTGTTTCATTCAAAACTATTTCCAGCTTCAGCTGCGTCCGAGAACTTCGTATCTCCCATCAAAGTTACTGGAGTCCATCGAAACGCCAAATAACATGATAGATGAGTAAGGATCGATTAGATACAGCACAGGAAGAACGCTAATGCGTGTTGTTTCGTTTAAATCTATTTCCAGCTTGTGCTGCCTCAGAAAACGTCGTATCTCACATCAGAGCTACTGGAGTCCATCCAAACGTCAAATAACATGATAGATAAGTAAGGATCGATTAGATACATCACAGGAACAACGCTAATGCGTGTTGTTTCGTTTAAAACTATTTCCAGCTTCTGCTGCGTCCGAGAACTTCGTATCTCACGTCAGGGTTACTGGAGTCCATCCAAACGTCAAATAACATGATAGATAATTAAGGATCGATTAGATACATCACAGGAACAACGCTAATGCGTGTTGTTTCGTTTAAAACTATTTCCAGCTTCAGCTGCGTCCGAGAACTTCGTATCTCACATCAAAGTTACTGGAGTCCATCGAAACGCCAAATAACATGATAGATGAGTAAGGATCGATTAGATACATCACAGGAAGAACGCTAATGCGTGTTGTTTTGTTTAAATCTATTTCCAGCTTCTGCTGCCTCAGAAAACGTCGTGTCTCACATCAGAGCTACTGGAGTCCATCGAAACGCCAAATAACATGATAGATGAGTAAGGATCGATTAGATACATCACAGGAACAACGCTAATACGTGTTGTTTCATTTAAAACTATTTCCAGCTTCAGCTGCGTCCGAGAACTTCGTATCTCACATCAAAGTTACTGGAGTCCATCGAAACGCCAAATAACATGATATATGAGTAAGGATCGATTAGATACAGCACAGGAACAACGCTAATACGTGTTGTTTCGTTTAAAACTATTTCCAGCTCCTGCTGCGTCCAAAAACTTTGTATCTCACATCAGATTTACTGGAGTCCATCCAAACGTCAAATAACATGTTAGATAAGTAAGGATCGTTTAGATACATCACAGGAACAACGCTAATACGTGTTGTTTCATTTAAAACTATTTCCAGCTTCAGCTGCGTCCGAGAACTTCGTATCTCACATCAAAGTTACTGGAGTCCATCGAAACGCCAAATAACATGATAGATGAGTAAGGATCGATTAGATACATCACAGGAACAACGCTAATGCGTGTTGTTTCGTTTAAAACTATTTCCAGCTTCTGCTGCGTCCGAAAATTTCGTATCTCACATTAGAGTTACTGGAGTCCATCGAAACGTCAAATAACATAGTAGCTAAGTAAGGATCGATTAGATACATCACAGGAACAACGCTAATACGTGTTGTTTCGTTCAAAACTATTTCCAGCTTCTGCTGCGTCCAAAAACTTTGTATCTCACATCAGAGTTACTGGAGTCCATCCAAACGTCAAATAACATGATAGATGAGTAAGGATCGATTAGATACATCACAGGAACAACGCTAATGCGTGTTGTTTCGTTTAAAACTATTTCCAGCTCCTGCTGCGTCCAAAAACTTTGTATCTCACATCAGACTTACTGGAGTCCATCCAAACGTCAAATAACATGTTAGATAAGTAAGGATCGTTTAGATACATCACAGGAACAACGCTAATACTTGTTGTTTCATTTAAAACTATTTCCAGCTTCAGCTGCGTCCGAGAACTTCGTATCTCACATCAAAGTTACTGGAGTCCATCGAAACGCCAAATAACATGATATATGAGTAAGGATCGATTAGATACAGCACAGGAACAACGCTAATACGTGTTGTTTCGTTTAAAACTATTTCCAGCTCCTGCTGCGTCCAAAAACTTTGTATCTCACATCAGATTTACTGGAGTCCATCCAAACGTCAAATAGCATGTTAGATAAGTAAGGATCGTTTAGATACATCACAGGAACAACGCTAATACGTGTTGTTTCATTTAAAACTATTTCCAGCTTCAGCTGCGTCCGAGAACTTCGTATCTCACATCAAAGTTACTGGAGTCCATCGAAACGCCAAATAACATGATAGATGAGTAAGGATCGATTAGATACATCACAGGAACAACGCTAATGCGTGTTGTTTCGTTTAAAACTATTTCCACCTTCTGCTGCGTCCGAAAATTTCGTATCTCACATTAGAGTTACTGGAGTCCATCGAAACGTCAAATAACATAGTAGCTAAGTAAGGATCGATTAGATACATCACAGGAACAACGCTAATACGTGTTGTTTCGTTCAAAACTATTTCCAGCTTCTGCTGCGTCCAAAAACTTTGTATCTCACATCAGAGTTACTGGAGTCCATCCAAACGTCAAATAACATGATAGATGAGTAAGTATCGATTAGATACATCACAGGAACAACGCTAATGCGTGTTGTTTCGTTTAAAACTATTTCCAGCTCCTGCTGCGTCCAAAAACTTTGTATCTCACATCAGACTTACTGGAGTCCATCCAAACGTCAAATAACATGTTAGATAAGTAAGGATCGTTTAGATACATCACAGGAACAACGCTAATACTTGTTGTTTCATTTAAAACTATTTCCAGCTTCAGCTGCGTCCGAGAACTTCGTATCTCACATCAAAGTTACTGGAGTCCATCGAAACGCCAAATAACATGATATATGAGTAAGGATCGATTAGATACAGCACAGGAACAACGCTAATACGTGTTGTTTCGTTTAAAACTATTTCCAGCTCCTGCTGCGTCCAAGAACTTTGTATCTCACATCAGACTTACTGGAGTCCATCCAAACGTCAAATAACATGTTAGATAAGTAAGGATCGTTTAGATACATCACAGGAACAACGCTAATACGTGTTGTTTCATTTAAAACTATTTCCAGCTTCAGCTGCGTCCGAGAACTTCGTATCTCACATCAAAGTTACTGGAGTCCATCGAAACGCCAAATAACATGATAGATGAGTAAGGATCGATTAGATACATCACAGGAACAACGCTAATGCGTGTTGTTTCGTTTAAAACTATTTCCAGCTTCTGCTGCGTCCGAAAATTTCGTATCTCACATTAGAGTTACTGGAGTCCATCGAAACGTCAAATAACATAGTAGCTAAGTAAGGATCGATTAGATACATCACAGGAACAACGCTAATGCGTGTTGTTTCGTTTAAAACTATTTCCAGCTCCTGCTGCGTCCAAAAACTTTGTATCTAACATCAGACTTACTGGAGTCCATCCAAACGTCAAATAACATGTTACATAAGTAAGGATCGTTTAGATACATCACAGGAACAACGGTAATACGTGTTGTTTCATTTAAAACTATTTCCAGCTTCAGCTGCGTCCGAGAACTTCGTATCTCAAGTCAGGGTTACTGGAGTCCATCCAAACGTCAAATAACATGATAGATAAGTAAGGATCGATTAGATACATCACAGGAACAACGCTAATGCGTGTTGTTTCGTTTAAAACTATTTCCAGCTTCTGCTGCGTCCGAAAATTTCGTTTCTCACATTAGAGTTACTGGAGTCCATCGAAGCGTCAAATAACATGATAGATGAGTAAGGATCGATTAGATACATCACAGGAACAACGCTAATGCGTGTTGTTTCGTTTAAAACTATTTCCAGCTCCTGCTGCGTCCAAAAACTTTGTATCTCACATCAGACTTACTGGAGTCCATCCAAACGTCAAATAACATGTTAGATAAGTAAGGATCGTTTAGATACATCACAGGAACAACGCTAATACGTGTTGTTTCATTTAAAACTATTTCCAGCTTCAGCTGCGTCCGAGAACTTCGTATCTCACATCAAAGTTACTGGAGTCCATCGAAACGCCAAATAACATGATATATGAGTAAGGATCGATTAGATACAGCACAGGAACAACGCTAATAAGTGTTGTTTCGTTTAAAACTATTTCCAGCTCCTGCTGCGTCCAAAAACTTGGTATCTCACATCAGACTTACTGGAGTCCATCCAAACGTCAAATAACAATGTTAGATAAGTAAGGATGGTTTAGATACATCACAGGAACAACGCTAATACGTGTTGTTTCATTTAAAACTATTTCCAGCTTCAGCTGCGTCCGAGAACTTCGTACCTCACATCAAATTTACTGGAGTCCATCGAAACGCCAAATAACATGATATATGAGTAAGGATCGATTAGATACAGCACAGGAACAACGCTAATACGTGTTGTTTCGTTTAAAACTATTTCCAGCTCCTGCTGCGTCCAAGAACTTTGTATCTCACATCAGACTTACTGGAGTCCATCCAAACGTCAAATAACATGTTAGATAAGTAAGGATCGTTTAGATACATCACAGGAACAACGCTAATACGTGTTGTTTCATTTAAAACTATTTCCAGCTTCAGCTGCGTCCGAGAACTTCGTATCTCCCATCAAAGTTACTGGAGTCCATCGAAACGCCAAATAACATGATAGATGAGTAAGGATCGATTAGATACAGCACAGGAACAACGCTAATACGTGTTGTTTCGTTTAAAACTATTTCCAGCTCCTGCTGCGTCCAAAAACTTGGTATCTCACATCAGACTTACTGGAGTCCATCCAAACGTCAAATAACAATGTTAGATAAGTAAGGATGGTTTAGATACATCACAGGAACAACGCTAATACTTGTTGTTTCATTTAAAACTATTTCCAGCTTCAGCTGCGTCCGAGAACTTCGTATCTCACATCAAAGTTACTGGAGTCCATCGAAACGCCAAATAACATGATATATGAGTAAGGATCGATTAGATACAGCACAGGAACAACGCTAATACGTGTTGTTTCGTTTAAAACTATTTCCAGCTCCTGCTGCGTCCAAAAACTTGGTATCTCACATCAGACTTACTGGAGTCCATCCAAACGTCAAATAACAATGTTAGATAAGTAAGGATGGTTTAGATACATCACAGGAACAACGCTAATACTTGTTGTTTCATTTAAAACTATTTCCAGCTTCAGCTGCGTCCGAGAACTTCGTATCTCACATCAAAGTTACTGGAGTCCATCGAAACGCCAAATAACATGATAGATGAGTAAAGATCGATTAAATACATCACAGGAACAACGCTAATGCGTGTTGTTTCGTTTAAAACTATTTCCAGGTTCTGCTGCGTCCGAGAACTTCGTATCTCAAGTCAGGGTTACTGGAGTCCATCCAAACGTCAAATAACATGTTAGATAAGTAAGAATCGATTAGATACATCACAGGAACAACGCTAATGCGTGTTGTTTCGTTTAAAACTATTTCCAGCTTCTGCTGCGTCCGAAAATTTCGTTTCTCACATTAGAGTTACTGGAGTCCATCGAAGCGTCAAATAACATGATAGATGAGTAAGGATCGATTAGATACATCACAGGAACAACGCTAATGCGTGTTGTTTCGTTTAAAACTATTTCCAGCTCCTGCTGCGTCCAAAAACTTTGTATCTCACATCAGACTTACTGGAGTCCATCCAAACGTCAAATAACATGTTAGATAAGTAAGGATCGTTTAGATACATCACAGGAACAACGCTAATACGTGTTGTTTCATTTAAAACTATTTCCAGCTTCAGCTGCGTCCGAGAACTTCGTATCTCACATCAAAGTTACTGGAGTCCATCGAAACGCCAAATAACATGATATATGAGTAAGGATCGATTAGATACAGCACAGGAACAACGCTAATACGTGTTGTTTCGTTTAAAACTATTTCCAGCTCCTGCTGCGTCCAAAAACTTGGTATCTCACATCAGACTTACTGGAGTCCATCCAAACGTCAAATAACAATGTTAGATAAGTAAGGATGGTTTAGATACATCACAGGAACAACGCTAATACGTGTTGTTTCATTTAAAACTATTTCCAGCTTCAGCTGCGTCCGAGAACTTCGTATCTCACATCAAAGTTACTGGAGTCCATCGAAACGCCAAATAACATGATATATGAGTAAGTATCGATTAGATACAGCACAGGAAGAACGCTAATGCGTGTTGTTTCGTTTAAATCTATTTCCAGCTTGTGCTGCCTCAGAAAACGTCGTATCTCACATCAGAGCTACTGGAGTCCATCCAAACGTCAAATAACATGATAGATAAGTAAGGATCGATTAGATACATCACAGGAACAACGCTAATGCGTGTTGTTTCGTTTAAAACTATTTCCAGCTTCTGCTGCGTCCGAGAACTTCGTATCTCACGTCAGGGTTACTGGAGTCCATCCAAACGTCAAATAACATGATAGATAATTAAGGATCGATTAGATACATCACAGGAACAACGCTAATGCGTGTTGTTTCGTTTAAAACTATTTCCAGCTTCAGCTGCGTCCGAGAACTTCGTATCTCACATCAAAGTTACTGGAGTCCATCGAAACGCCAAATAACATGATAGATGAGTAAGGATCGATTAGATACATCACAGGAAGAACGCTAATGCGTGTTGTTTCGTTTAAATCTATTTCCAGCTTCTGCTGCCTCAGAAAACGTCGTGTCTCACATCAGAGCTACTGGAGTCCATCGAAACGCCAAATAACATGATAGATGAGTAAGGATCGATTAGATACATCACAGGAACAACGCTAATGCGTGTTGTTTCGTTTAAAACTATTTCCAGCTCCTGCTGCGTCCAAAAACTTTGTATCTCACATCAGACTTACTGGAGTCCATCCAAACGTCAAATAACATGTTAGATAAGTAAGGATCGATTAGATACAGCACAGGAACAACGCTAATACGTGTTGTTTCGTTTAAAACTATTTCCAGTTCCTGCTGCGTCCAAAAACTTGGTATCTCACATCAGACTTACTGGAGTCCATCCAAACGTCAAATAACATATTAGATAAGTAAGGATCGTTTAGATACATCACAGGAACAACGCTAATACGTGTTGTTTCATTTAAAACTATTTCCAGCTTCAGCTGCGTCCGAGAACTTCGTATCTCCCATCAAAGTTACTGGAGTCCATCGAAACGCCAAATAACATGATATATGAGTAAGGATCGATTAGATACAGCACAGGAACAACGCTAATACGTGTTGTTTCGTTTAAAACTATTTCCAGCTCCTGCTACGTCCAAGAACTTTGTATCTCACATCAGAATTACTGGAGTCCATCCAAACGTCAAATAACATGTTAGATAAGTAAGGATCGTTTAGATACATCACAGGAACAACGCTAATACGTGTTGTTTCATTTAAAACTATTTCCAGCTTCAGCTGCGTCCGAGAACTTCGTATCTCCCATCAAAGTTACTGGAGTCCATCGAAACGCCAAATAACATGATATATGAGTAAGGATCGATTAGATACAGCTCAGGAACAACGCTAATACGTGTTGTTTCGTTTAAAACTATTTCCAGCTCCTGCTGCGTCCAAAAACTTGGTATCTCACATCTGACTTACTGGAGTCCATCCAAACGTCAAATAACATGTTAGATAAGTAAGGATCGTTTAGATACATCACAGGAACAACGCTAATACGTGTTGTTTCATTTAAAACTATTTCCAGCTTCAGCTGCGTCCGAGAACTTCGTATCTCACATCAAAGTTACTGGAGTGCATCGAAACGCCAAATAACATGATAGATGAGTAAGGATCGATTAGATACATCACAGGAACAACGCTAATGCGTGTTGTTTCGTTTAAAACTATTTCCAGGTTCTGCTGCGTCCGAAAATTTCGTATCTCACATTAGAGTTACTGGAGTCCATCGAAACGTTAAATAACATGATAGATTAGTAAGGATCGATTAGGTACATCACAGGAACAACGCTAATACGTGTTGTTTCGTTTAAAACTATTTCCAGGTTCTGCTGCGTCCGAAAACGTCGTATCTCACATCAGAGCTACTGGAGTCCATCGAAACGCCAAATAACATGATATATGAGTAAGGATCGATTAGATACAGCACAGGAACAACGCTAATACGTGTTGTTTCGTTTAAAACTATTTCCAGCTCCTGCTGCGTCCAAAAACTTTGTATCTCACATCAGACTTACTGGAGTCCATCCAAACGTCAAATAACATGATAGATAAGTAAGGATCGATTAGATACATCACAGTAACAACGCTAATACGTGTTGTTTCGTTCAAAACTATTTCCAGCTTCTGCTGCGTCCAAAAACTTTGTATCTCACATCAGAGTTACTGGTGTCCATCCAAACGTCAAATAACATGATAGATGAGTAAGGATCGATTAGATACATCACAGGAACAACGCTAATACGTGTTGTTCCGTTCAAAACTATTTCCAGCTTCTGCTTCGTCCAGAAACTTTGTATCTCACATCAGAGTTACTGGAGTTCATCCAAACGTCAAATAACATGATAGATGAGTAAGGATCGATTAGATACATCACAGTAACAACGCTAATACGTGTTGTTTCGTTCAAAACTATTTCCAGCTTCTGCTGCGTCCAAAAACTTTGTATCTCACATCAGAGTTACTGGTGTCCATCCAAACGTCAAATAACATGATAGATGAGTAAGGATCGATTAGATACATCACAGGAACAACGCTAATACGTGTTGTTTCGTTTAAAACTATTTCCAGCTTCTGCTGCGTCCGAGAACTTCGTATCTCACGTCAGGGTTACTGGAGTCCATCCAAAAGTCAAATAATATGATAGATAAGTAAGGATCGATTAGATACATCACAGGAACAACGCTAATGCGTGTTGTTTCGTTTAAAACTATTTCCAGCTTCTGCTGCGTCCGAGAACTTCGTATCTCACGTCAGGGTTACTGGAGTCCATCCAAACGTCAAATAACATGATAGATAATTAAGGATCGATTAGATACATCACAGGAACAACGCTAATGCGTGTTGTTTCGTTTAAAACTATTTCCAGCTTCAGCTGCGTCCGAGAACTTCGTATCTCACGTCAGGGTTACTGGAGTCCATCCAGACGTCAAATAACATGATAGATAAGTAAGGATCGATTAGATACATCACAGGAACAACGCTAATGCGTGTTGTTTCGTTTAAAACTATTTCCAGCTTCTGCTGCGTCCGAGAACTTCGTATCTCACGTCAGGGTTACTGGAGTCCATTCAAACGTCAAATAACATGATAGATAATTAAGGATCGATTAGATACATCACAGGAACAACGCTAATGCGTGTTGTTTCGTTTAAAACTATTTCCAGCTTCAGCTGCGTCCGAGAACTTCGTATCTCACATCAAAGTTACTGGAGTCCATCGAAACGCCAAATAACATGATAGATGAGTAAGGATCGATTAGATACATCACAGGAAGAACGCTAATGCGTGTTGTTTCGTTTAAATCTATTTCCAGCTTCTAGTGCCTCAGAAAACGTCGTGTCTCACATCAGAGCTACTGGAGTCCATCGAAACGCCAAATAACATGATAGATGAGTAAGGATCGATTAGATACATCACAGGAACAACGCTAATACGTGTTGTTTCATTTAAAACTATTTCCAGCTTCAGCTGCGTCCGAGAACTTCGTATCTCACATCAAAGTTACTGGAGTCCATCGAAACGCCAAATAACATGATATATGAGTAAGGATCGATTAGATACAGCACAGGAACAACGCTAATACGTGTTGTTTCGTTTAAAACTATTTCCAGCTTCTGCTGCGTCCAAAAACTTTGTATCTCACATCAGATTTACTGGAGTCCATCCAAACGTCAAATAACATGTTAGATAAGTAAGGATCGTTTAGATACATCACAGGAACAACGCTAATACGTGTTGTTTCATTTAAAACTATTTCCAGCTTCAGCTGCGTCCGAGAACTTCGTATCTCACATCAAAGTTACTGGAGTCCATCGAAACGCCAAATAACATGATAGATGAGTAAGGATCGATTAGATACAGCACAGGAACAACGCTAATACGTGTTGTTTCGTTTAAAACTATTTCCAGCTCCTGCTGCGTCCAAAAACTTTGTATCTCACATCAGATTTACTGGAGTCCATCCAAACGTCAAATAACATGTTAGATAAGTAAGGATCGTTTAGATACATCACAGGAACAACGCTAATACGTGTTGTTTCATTTAAAACTATTTCCAGCTTCAGCTGCGTCCGAGAACTTCGTATCTCACATCAAAGTTACTGGAGTCCATCGAAACGTCAAATAACATGATATATGAGTAAGGATCGATTAGATACAGCACAGGAACAACGCTAATACGTGTTGTTTCGTTTAAAACTATTTCCAGCTCCTGCTGCGTCCAAAAACTTTGTATCTCACATCAGACTTACTGGAGTACATCCAAACGTCAAATAACATGTTAGATAAGTAAGGATCGTTTAGATACATCACAGGAACAACGCTAATACGTGTTGTTTCATTTAAAACTATTTCCAGCTTCAGCTGCGTCCGAGAACTTCGTATCTCACATCAAAGTTACTGGAGTCCATCGAAACGCCAAATAACATGATAGATGAGTAAGGATCGATTAGATACATCACAGGAACAACGCTAATGCGTGTTGTTTCGTTTAAAACTATTTCCAGCTCCTGCTGCGTCCAAAAATTTTGTATCTCACATCAGACTTACTGGAGTCCATCCAAACGTCAAATAACATGTTAGATAAGTAAGGATCGTTTAGATACATCACAGGAACAACGCTAATACGTGTTGTTTCATTTAAAACTATTTCCAGCTTCAGCTGCGTCCGAGAACTTCGTATCTCACATCAAAGTTACTGGAGTCCATCGAAACGCCAAATAACATGATAGATGAGTAAGGATCGATTAGATACATCACAGGAACAACGCTAATGCGTGTTGTTTCGTTTAAAACTATTTCCAGCTTCTGCTGCGTCCGAAAACGTCGTATCTCACATCAAAGTTACTGGAGTCCATCAAAACGCCAAATAACATGATAGATGAGTAAGGATCGATTAGATACATCACAGGAACAACGCTAATGCGTGTTGTTTCGTTTAAAACTATTTCCAGCTTCTGCTGCGTCCAAAAACTTTTTATCTCACATCAGAATTACTGGAGTCCATCCAAACGTCAAATAACATGATAGATGAGTAAGGATCGATTAGATACATCACAGGAACAACGCTAATGCGTGTTGTTTCGTTTAAAACTATTTCCAGCTTCTGCTGCGTCCGAGAACTTCGTATCTCACGTCAGGGTTACTGGAGCCCATCCAAACGTCAAATAACATGTTAGATAAGTAAGGACCGTTTAGATACATCACAGGAACAACGCTAATACGTGTTGTTTCACTTAAAACTATTTCCAGCTTCAGCTGCTTCCGAGAACTTCGTATCTCCCATCAAAGTTACTGGAGTCCATCGAAACGCCAAATAACATGATAGATGAGTAAGGATCGATTAGATACATCACAGGAACAACGCTAATGCGTGTTGTTTCGTTTAAAACTATTTCCAGCTTCTGCTGCCTCCGAAAACGTCGTATCTCACATCAAAGTTACTGGAGTCCATCAAAACGCCAAATAACATGATAGATGAGTAAGGATCGATTAGATACATCACAGGAACAACGCTAATGCGTGTTGTTTCGTTTAAAACTATTTCCAGCTTCTGCTGCGTCCGAAAATTTCGTATCTCACATCAAAGTTACTGGAGTCCATCCAAACGTCAAATAACATGATAGATGAGTAAGGATCGATTAGATACATCACAGGAACAACGCTAATACGTGTTGTTTCGTTTAAAACTATTTCCAGCTTCTGCTGCGTCCGAAAACGTCGTATCTCACATCAGAGCTACTGGAGTCCATCGAAACGCCAAATAACATGATATATGAGTAAGGATCGATTAGATACAGCACAGGAACAACGCTAACACGTGTTGTTTCGTTTAAAACTATTTCCAGCTCCTGCTGCGTCCAAAAACTTTGTATCTCACATCAGACTTACTGGAGTCCATCCAAACGTCAAATAACATGATAGATAAGTAAGGATCGATTAGATACATCACAGGAACAACGCTAATGCGTGTTGTTTCGATTAAAACTATTTCCAGCTTCTGCTGCGTCCGAAAATTTCGAATCTCACATTAGAGTTACTGGAGTCCATCGAAACGTCAAATAACATAGTAGCTAAGTAAGGATCGATTAGATACATCACAGGAACAACGCTAATGCGTGTTGTTTCGTTTAAAACTATTTCCAGCTCCTGCTGCGTCCAAAAACTTTGTATCTCACATCAGACTTACTGGAGTCCATCCAAACGTCAAATAACATGTTAGATAAGTAAGGATCGTTTAGATACATCACAGGAACAAGGCTAATACGTGTTGTTTCATTTAAAACTATTTCCAGCTTCAGCTGCGTCCGAGAACTTCGTATCTCACATCAAAGTTACTGGAGTCCATCGAAACGCCAGATAACATGATATATGAGTAAGGATCGATTAGATACATCACAGGAACAACGCTAATACGTGTTGTTTCGTTTAAAACTATTTCCAGCTTCTACTGCGTCCGAGAACTTCGTATCTCACGTCAGGGTTACTGGAGTCCATCCAAACGTCAAATAACATGTTAGATAAGTAAGGATAGTTTAGATACATCACAGGAACAACGCTAATACGTGTTGTTTCATTTAAAACTATTTCCAGCTTCAGCTGCGTCCGAGAACTTCGTATTTCACATCAAAGTTACTGGAGTCCATCGATACGCCAAATAACATGATAGATGAGTAAGGATCGATTAGATACATCACAGGAACAACGCTAATGCGTGTTGTTTCGTTTAAAACTATTTCCAGCTTCTGCTGCGTCCGAAAATTTCGTATCTCACATTAGAGTTACTGGAGTCCATCGAAACGTCAAATAACATGATAGATGAGTAAGGATCGATTAGATACATCACAGGAACAACGCTAATACGTGTTGTTTCGTTTAAAACTATTTCCAGCTTCTGCTGCGTCCGAAAACGTCGTATCTCACATCAGAGCTACTGGAGTCCATCGAAACGCCAAATAACATGATATATGAGTAAGGATCGATTAGATACAGCACAGGAACAACGCTAACACGTGTTGTTTCGTTTAAAACTATTTCCAGCTCCTGCTGCGTCCAAAAACTTTGTATCTCACATCAGACTTACTGGAGTCCATCCAAACGTCAAATAACATGATAGATAAGTAAGGATCGATTAGATACATCACAGTAACAACGCTAATGCGTGTTGTTTCGTTTAAAACTATTTCTAGCTTCAGCTGCGTCCGAGAACTTCGTATCTCACATCAACGTTACTGGAGTCCATCGAAACGCCAAATAACATGATAGATGAGTAAGGATCGATTAGATACATCACAGGAACAACGCTAATACGTGTTGTTTCGTTCAAAACTATTTCCAGCTTCTGCTGCGTCCAAAAACTTTGTATCTCACATCAGAGTTACTGGAGTCCATCGAAACGCCAAATAACATGATAGATGAGTAAGGATCGATTAGATACATCACAGGAACAACGCTAATACGTGTTGTTTCGTTCAAAACTATTTCCAGCTTCTGCTGCGTCCAAAAACTTTGTATCTCACATCAGAGTTACTGGAGTCCATCGAAACGCCAAATAACATGATAGATGAGTAAGGATCGATTAGATACATCACAGGAACAACGCTAATACGTGTTGTTTCGTTCAAAACTATTTCCAGCTTCTGCTGCGTCCAAAAATATTGTATCTCACATCAGAGTTACTGGATTACATCGAAACGCCAAATAACATGATAGATGAGTAAGGATCGATTAGATACATCACAGGAACAACGCCAATGCGTGTTGTTTCGTTTAAAACTATTTCCAGCTTCTGCTGCGTCCGAAAATTTCGTTTCTCACATTAGAGTTACTGGAGTCCATCGAAACGTCAAATAACATGATAGATGAGTAAGGATCGATTAGATACATCACAGGAACAACGCTAATACGTGTTGTTTCGTTTAAAACTATTTCCATCTTCTGCTGCGAACGAAAACGTCGTATCTCACGTCAGGGTTACTGGAGTCCATCCAAACGTCAAATAACATGTTAGATAAGTAAGGATCGTTTAGATACATCACAGGAACAACGCTAATACGTGTTGTTTCATTTAAAACTATTTCCAGCTTCAGCTGCGTCCGAGAACTTCGTATTTCACACCAAAGTTACTGGAGTCCATCAATACGCCAAATAACATGATAGATGAGTAAGGATCGATTAGATACATCACAGGAACAACGCTAATGCGTGTTGTTTCGTTTAAAACTATTTCCAGCATCTGCTGCGTCCGAAAATTTCGTTTCTCACATTAGAGTTACTGGAGTCCATCGAAACGTCAAATAACATGATAGATGAGTAAGGATCGATTAGATACATCACAGGAACAACGCTAATACGTGTTGTTTCGTTTAAAACTATTTCCAGCTTCTGCTGCGAACGAAAACGTCGTATCTCACGTCAGGGTTACTGGAGTCCATCCAAACGTCAAATAACATGTTAGATAAGTAAGGATCGTTTAGATACATCACAGAAACAACGCTAATACGTGTTGTTTCATTTAAAACTATTTCCAGCTTCAGCTGCGTCCGAGAACTTCGTATTTCACACCAAAGTTACTGGAGTCCATCAATACGCCAAATAACATGATAGATGAGTAAGGATCGATTAGATACATCACAGGAACAACGCTAATACGTGTTGTTTCGTTTAAAACTATTTCCAGCTTCTGCTGCGTCCGAGAACTTCGTATCTCACGTCAGGGTTAGTGGAGTCCATCCAAACGTCAAATAACATTATAGATAAGTAAGGATCGATTAGATACATCACAGGAACAACGCTAATGCGTGTTGTTTCGTTTAAAACTATTTCCAGCTTCTGCTGCGTCCGAAAACGTCGTATCTCACATCAGAGCTACTGGAGTCCATCGAAACGCCAAATAACATGATATATGAGTAAGGATCGATTAGATACAGCACAGGAACAACGCTAATACGTGTTGTTTCGTTTAAAACTATTTCCAGCTCCTGCTGCGTCCAAAAACTTTGTATCTCACATCAGACTTACTGGAGTCCATCCAAACGTCAAATAACATGTTAGATAAGTAAGGATCGTTTAGATACATCACAGAAACAACGCTAATACGTGTTGTTTCATTTAAAACTATTTCCAGCTTCAGCTGCGTCCGAGAACTTCGTATCTCACATCAAAGTTACTGGAGTCCATCGAAACGCCAAATAACATGATAGATGAGTAAGGATCGATTAGATACATCACAGGAACAACGCTAATGCGTGTTGTTTCGTTTAAAACTATTTCCAGCTTCTGCTGCGTCCGAAAATTTCGTATCTCACATTAGAGTTACTGGAGTCCATCGAAACGTCAAATAACATAGTAGCTAAGTAAGGATCGATTAGATACATCACAGGAAGAACGCTAATACGTGTTGTTTCGTTCAAAACTATTTCCAGCTTCTGCTGCGTCCAAAAACTTTGTATCTCACATCAGAGTTACTGGAGTCCATCCAAACGTCAAATAACATGATAGATAAGTAAGGATCGATTAGATACATCACAGGAACAACGCTAATGCGTGTTGTTTCGTTTAAAACTATTTCCAGCTTCTGCTGCGTCCGAGAACTTCGTATCTCACGTCAGGGTTACTGGAGTCCATTCAAACGCCAAATAACATGATAGATGAGTAAGGATCGATTAGATACATCACAGGAACAACGCTAATGCGTGTTGTTTCGTTTAAAACTATTTCCAGCTTCTGCTGCGTCCGAAAATTTCGTATCTCACGTCAGGGTTACTGGAGTCCATCGAAACGTCAAATAACATGTTAGATAAGTAAGGATCGTTTAGATACATCACAGGAACAACGCTAATACGTGTTGTTTCATTTAAAACTATTTCCAGCTTCAGCTGCGTCCGAGAACTTCGTATTTCACATCAAAGTTACTGGAGTCCATCGATACGCCAAATAACATGATAGATGAGTAAGGATCGATTAGATACATCACAGGAACAACGCTAATGCGTGTTGTTTCGTTTAAAACTATTTCCAGCTTCTGCTGCGTCCGAAAATTTCGTATCTCACATTAGAGTTACTGGAGTCCATCGATACGTAAAATAACATGATAGATGAGTAAGGATCGATTAGATACATCACAGGAACAACGCTAATACGTGTTGTTTCGTTTAAAACTATTTCCAGCTTCTGCTGCGTCCGAGAACTTCGTATCTCACGTCAGGGTTACTGGAGTCCATCCAAACGTCAAATAACATTATAGATAAGTAAGGATCGATTAGATACATCACAGGAACAACGCTAATGCGTGTTGTTTCGTTTAAAACTATTTCCAGCTTCTGCTGCGTCCGAGAACCTCGTATCTCACGTCAGCGTTACTGGAGCCCATCCAAACGTCAAATAACATGGTAGATAAGTAAGGATCGATTAGATACATCACAGGAACAACGCTAATGCGTGTTGTTTCGTTTAAAACTATTTCCAGCTTCTGCTGTGTCAGAAAATTTCGTATCTCACATTAAAGTTACTGGAGTCCATCCAAACGTCAAATAACATGTTAGATAAGTAAGGATCGTTTAGATACAGCACAGGAACAACGCTAATGCGTGTTGTTTCACTTAAAACTATTTCCAGCTTCAGCTGCGTCCGAGAACTTCGTATCTCACATCAAAGTTACTGGAGTCCATCGAAACGCCAAATAACATGATAGATGAGTAAGGATCGATTAGATACATCACAGGAACAACGCTAATGCGTGTTGTTTCGTTTAAAACTATTTCCAGCTTCTGCTGCGTCCGAAAATTTCGTATCTCACATTAGAGTTACTGGAGTCCATCGAAACGTCAAATAACATAGTAGCTAAGGAAGGATCGATTAGATACATCACAGGAACAACGCTAATACGTGTTGTTTCGTTCAAAACTATTTCCAGCTTCTGCTGCGTCCAAAAACTTTTTATCTCACATCAGAGTTACTGGAGTCCATCCAAACGTCAAATAACATGATAGATGAGTAAGGATCGATTAGATACATCACAGGAACAACGCTAATACGTGTTGTTTCGTTTAAAACTATTTCCAGCTTCTGCTGCGTCCGAGAACTTCGTATCTCACGTCAGGGTTACTGGAGTCCATCCAAACGTCAAATAACATGTTAGATAAGTAAGGATCGTTTAGATACATCACAGGAACAACGCTAATACGTGTTGTTTCATTTAAAACTATTTCCAGCTTCAGCTGCGTCCGAGAACTTCGTATCTCCCATCAAAGTTACTGGAGTCCATCGAAACGCCAAATAACATGATAGATGAGTAAGGATCGATTAGATACATCACAGGAACAACGCTAATGCGTGTTGTTTCGTTTAAAACTATTTCCAGGTTCTGCTGCGTCCGAGAACTTCGTATCTCACGTCAGGGTTACTGGAGTCCATCCAAACGTCAAATAACATGATAGATAAGTAAGGATCGATTAGATACATCACAGGAACAACGCTAATGCGTGTTGTTTCGTTTAAAACAATTTCCAGCTTCTGCTGCGTCCGAGAACTTCGTATCTCACGTCAGGGTTACTGGAGCCCATCCAAACGTCAAATAACATGTTAGATAAGTAAGGATCGTTTAGATACATCACAGGAACAACGCTAATACGTGTTGTTTCACTTAAAACTATTTCCAGCTTCAGCTGCGTCCGAGAACTTCGTATCTCCCATCAAAGTTACTGGAGTCCATCGAAACGCCAAATAACATGATAGATGAGTAAGGATCGATTAGATACATCACAGGAACAACGCTAATGCGTGTTGTTTCGTTTAAAACTATTTCCAGCTTCTGCTGCGTCCGAGAACTTTGTATCTCACGTCAGGGTTACTGGAGTCCATCCAAACGTCAAATAACATGATAGATAAGTAAGGATCGATTAGATACATCACAGGAACAACGCTAATGCGTGTTGTTTCGTTTAAAACTATTTCCAGCTTCTGCTGCGTCCGAAAATTTCGTATCTCACATTAGAGTTACTGGAGTCCATCGAAACGTCAAATAACATAGTAGCTAAGTAAGGATCGATTAGATACATCACAGGAACAACGCTAATACGTGTTGTTTCGTTCAAAACTATTTCCAGCTTCTGCTGCGTCCAAAAACTTTGTATCTCACATCAGAGTTACTGGAGTCCATCCAAACGTCAAATAACATGATAGATGAGTAAGGATCGATTAGATACATCACAGGAACAACGCTAATACGTGTTGTTTCGTTTAAAACTATTTCCAGCTTCTGCTGCGTCCGAAAACGTCGTATCTCACGTCAGGGTTACTGGAGTCCATCCAAACGTCAAATAACATGTTAGATAAGTAAGGATCGTTTAGATACATCACAGGAACAACGCTAATACGTGTTGTTTCATTTAAAACTATTTCCAGCTTCAGCTGCGTCCGAGAACTTCGTATTTCACATCAAAGTTACTGGAGTCCATCGATACGCCAAATAACATGATAGATGAGTAAGGATCGATTAGATACATCACAGGAACAACGCTAATGCGTGTTGTTTCGTTTAAAACTATTTCCAGCTTCTGCTGCGTTCGAAAATTTCGTATCTCACATTAGAGTTACTGGAGTCCATCGATACTTCAAATAACATGATAGATGAGTAAGGATCGATTAGATACATCACAGGAACAACGCTAATACGTGTTGTTTCGTTTAAAACTATTTCCAACTTCTGCTGCGTCCGAGAACTTCGTATCTCACGTCAGGGTTACTGGAGTCCATCCAAACGTCAAATAACATGATAGATAAGTAAGGGTCGATTAGATACATCACAGGAACAACGCTAATGCGTGTTGTTTCGTTTAAAACTATTTCCAGCTTCTGCTGCGTCCGAGAACTTCGTATCTCACGTCAGGGTTACTGGAGCCCATCCAAACGTCAAATAACATGGTAGATAAGTAAGGATCGATTAGATACATCACAGGAACAACGCTAATGCGTGTTGTTTCTTTTAAAACTATTTCCAGCTTCTGCTGTGTCAGAAAATTTCGTATCTCACATTAGAGTTACTGGAGTATATCCAAACGTCAAATAACATGTTAGATAAGTAAGGATCGTTTAGATACATCACAGGAACAACGCTAATGCGTGTTGTTTCACTTAAAACTATTTCCAGCTTCAGCTGCGTCCGAGAACTTCGTATCTCACATCAAAGTTACTGGAGTCCATCGAAACGCCAAATAACATGATAGATGATTAAGGATCGATTAGATACATCACAGGAACAACGCTAATGCGTGTTGTTTCGTTTAAAACTATTTCCAGCTTCTGCTGCGTCCGAAAATTTCGTATCTCACATTAGAGTTACTGGAGTCCATCGAAACGTCAAATAACATAGTAGCTAAGGAAGGATCGATTAGATACATCACAGGAACAACGCTAATACGTGTTGTTTCGTTCAAAACTATTTCCAGCTTCTGCTGCGTCCAAAAACTTTTTATCTCACATCAGAGTTACTGGAGTCCATCCAAACGTCAAATAACATGATAGATGAGTAAGGATCGATTAGATACATCACAGGAACAACGCTAATACGTGTTGTTTCGTTTAAAACTATTTCCAGCTTCTGCTGCGTCCGAGAACTTCGTATCTCACGTCAGGGTTACTGGAGTCCATCCAAACGTCAAATAACATGTTAGATAAGTAAGGATCGTCTAGATACATCACAGGAACAGCGCTAATACGTGTTGTTTCATTTAAAACTATTTCCAGCTTCAGCTGCGTACGAGAACTTCGTATCTCCCATCAAAGTTACTGGAGTCCATCGAAACGCCAAATAACATGATAGATGAGTAAGGATCGATTAGATACATCACAGGAACAACGCTAATGCGTGTTGTTTCGTTTAAAACTATTTCCAGGTTCTGCTGCGTCCGAGAACTTCGTATCTCACGTCAGGGTTACTGGAGTCCATCCAAAGGTCAAATAACATGATAGATAAGTAAGGATCGATTAGGTACATCACAGGAACAACGCTAATGCGTGTTGTTTCGTTTAAAACTATTTCCAGCTTCTGCTGCGTCCGAAAATTTCGTTTCTCACATTAGAGTTACTGGAGTCCTTCGAAACGTCAAATAACATGATAGATGAGTAAGGATCGATTAGATACATCACAGGAACAACGCTAATGCGTGTTGTTTCGTTTAAAACTATTTCCAGCTTCCGCTGCGTCCGAGAACATCGCATTTCACATCAAAGTTACTGGAGTCCATCGAAACGTCAAATAACATGATAGATGAGTAAGGATCGATTAGGTACATCACAGGAACCACGCTAATACGTGTTGTTTCGTTTAAAACTATTTCCAGCTTCTGATGCGTCCGAAAACGTCGTATCTCACATCAGAGCTACTGGAGTTCATCCAAACGTCAAATAACATGATAGATGAGTAAGGATCGATTAGATACATCACAGGAACAACGCTAATGCGTGTTGTTTCGTTTAAAACTATTTCCAGGTTCTGCTGCGTCCGAGAACTTCGTATCTCACGTCAGGGTTACTGGAGTCCATCCAAACGTCAAATAACATGATAGATAAGTAAGGATCGATTAGATACATCACAGGAACAACGCTAATGCGTGTTGTTTCGTTTAAAACTATTTCCAGCTTCTGCTGCGTCCGAAAATTTCGTTTCTCACATTAGAGTTACTGGAGTCCATCGAAACGTCAAATAACATGATAGATGAGTAAGGATCGATTAGATACAGCACAGGAACAACGCTAATACGTGTTGATTCATTTAAAACTATTTCCAGCTCCTGCTGCGTCCAAAAACTTTGTATCTCACATCAGACGTACTGGAGTCCATCCAAACGTCAAATAACATGATAGATAAGTAAGGATCGATTAGATACATCACAGTAACAACGCTAATACGTGTTGTTTCGTTCAAAACTATTTCCAGCTTCTGCTGCGTCCAAAAACTTTGTATCTCACATCAGAGTTACTGGAGTTCATCCAAACGTCAAATAACATGATAGATGAGTAAGGATCGATTAGATACATCACAGGAACAACGCTAATGCGTGTTGTTTCGTTTAAAACTATTTCCAGGTTCTGCTGCGTCCGAGAACTTCGTATCTCACGTCAGGGTTACTGGAGTCCATCCAAACGTCAAATAACATGATAGATAAGTAAGGATCGATTAGATACATCACAGGAACAACGCTAATGCGTGTTGTTTCGTTTAAAACTATTTCCAGCTTCTGCTGCGTCCGAAAATTTCGTTTCTCACATTAGAGTTACTGGAGTCCATCGAAACGTCAAATAACATGATAGATGAGTAAGGATCGATTAGATACATCACAGGAACAACGCATTAGCGAAACAACACGCATTAGCGTGTTGTTTCGTTTAAAACTATTTCCAGCTTCCGCTGCGTCCGAGAACTTCGTATTTCACATCAAAGTTACTGGAGTCCATCGAAACGTCAAATAACTTGATTGATGAGCAAGGATCGATTAGGTACATCACAGGAACAACGCTAATACGTGTTGTTTCGTTTAAAACTATTTCCAGCTTCTGCTGCGTCCGAAAACGTCGTATCTCACATCAGAGCTACTGGAGTCCATCGAAACGCCAAATAACATGATATATGAGTAAGGATCGATTAGATACAGCACAGGAACAACGCTAATACGTGTTGTTTCATTTAAAACTATTTCCAGCTCCTGCTGCGTCCAAAAACTTGGTATCTCACATCAGACTTACTGGAGTCCATCCAAACGTCAAATAACATATTAGATAAGTAAGGATCGTTTAGATACATCACAGGAACAACGCTAATACGTGTTGTTTCGTTCAAAACTATTTCCAGCTTCTGCTGCGTCCAAAAACTTTGTATCTCACATCAGAGATACTGGAGTTCATCCAAACGTCAAATAACATGATAGATGAGTAAGGATCGATTAGATACATCACAGGAACAACGCTAATGCGTGTTGTTTCGTTTAAAACTATTTCCAGCTTCTGCTGCGTTCGAAAATTTCGTATCTCACATTAGAGTTACTGGAGTCCATCGATACGTCAAATAACATGATAGATAAGTAAGGATCGATTAGATACATCACAGGAACAACGCTAATGCGTGTTGTTTCGTTTAAAACTATTTCCAGCTTCTGCTGCGTCCGAGAACTTCGTATCTCACGTCAGTGTTACTGGAGCCCATCCAAACGTCAAATAACATGGTAGATAAGTAAGGATCGATTAGATACATCACAGGAACAACGCTAATGCGTGTTGTTTCGTTTAAAACTATTTCCAGCTTCTGCTGCGCCCGAGAACTTCGTATCTCACGTCAGGGTTACTGGAGCCCATCCAAACGTCAAATAACATGGTAGATAAGTAAGGATCGATTAGATACATCACAGGAACAACGCTAATGCGTGTTGTTTCGTTTAAAACTATTTCCAGTTTCTGCTGTGTCAGAAAATTTCGTATCTCACATTAGAGTTACTGGAGTCCATCCAAACGTCAAATAACATGTTAGATAAGTAAGGATCGTTTAGATACATCACAGGAACAACGCTAATGCGTGTTGTTTCACTTAAAACTATTTCCAGCTTCAGCTGCGTCCGAGAACTTCGTATCTCACATCAAAGTTACTGGAGTCCATCGAAACGCCAAATAACATGATAGATGAGTAAGGATCGATTAGATACATCACAGGAACAACGCTAATGCGTGTTGTTTCGTTTAAAACTATTTCCAGCTTCTGCTGCGTCCGAAAATTTCGTATCTCACATTAGAGTTACTGGAGTCCATCGAAACGTCAAATAACATAGTAGCTAAGGAAGGATCGATTAGATACATCACAGGAACAACGCTAATACGTGTTGTTTCGTTCAAAACTATTTCCAGCTTCTGCTGCGTCCAAAAACTTTTTATCTCACATCAGAGTTACTGGAGTCCATCCAAACGTCAAATAACATGATAGATGAGTAAGGATCGATTAGATACATCACAGGAACAACGCTAATGCGTGTTGTTTCGTTTAAAACTATTTCCAGCTTCTGCTGCGTCCGAGAACTTCGTATCTCACGTCAGGGTTACTGGAGTCCATCCAAACGTCAAATAACATGTTAGATAAGTAAGGATCGTTTAGATACATCACAGGAACAACGCTAATACGTGTTGTTTCATTTAAAACTATTTCCAGCTTCAGCTGCGTCCGAGAACTTCGTATCTCCCATCAAAGTTACTGGAGTCCATCGAAACGCCAAATAACATGATAGATGAGTAAGGATCGATTAGATACATCACAGGAACAACGCTAATGCGTGTTGTTTCGTTTAAAACTATTTCCAGGTTCTGCTGCGTCCGAGAACTTCGTATCTCACGTCAGGGTTACTGGAGTCCATCCAAACGTCAAATAACATGATAGATAAGTAAGGATCGATTAGATACATCACAGGAACAACGCTAATGCGTGTTGTTTCGTTTAAAACTATTTCCAGCTTCCGCTGCGTCCGAGAACTTCGTATTTCACATCAAAGTTACTGGAGTCCATCGAAACGTCAAATAACATGATAGATGAGTAAGGATCGATTAGGTACATCACAGGAACAACGCTAATACGTGTTGTTTCGTTTAAAACTATTTCCAGCTTCTGATGCGTCCGAAAACGTCGTATCTCACATCAGAGCTACTGGAGTCCATCGAAACGCCAAATAACATGATATATGAGTAAGGATCGATTAGACACAGCACAGGAACAACGCTAATACGTGTTGTTTCATTTAAAACTATTTCCAGCTCCTGCTGCGTCCAAAAACTTTGTATCTCACATCAGAGTTACTGGAGTTCATCCAAACGTCAAATAACATGATAGATGAGTAAGGATCGATTAGATACATCACAGGAACAACGCTAATGCGTGTTGTTTCGTTTAAAACTATTTCCAGGTTCTGCTGCGTCCGAGAACTTCGTATCTCACGTCAGGGTTACTGGAGTCCATCCAAACGTCAAATAACATGATAGATAAGTAAGGATCGATTAGATACATCACAGGAACAACGCTAATGCGTGTTGTTTCACTTAAAACTATTTCCAGCTTCAGCTGCGTCCGAGAACTTCGTATCTCACATCAAAGTTACTGGAGTCCATCGAAACGCCAAATAACATGATAGATGAGTAAGGATCGATTAGATACATCACAGGAACAACGCTAATGCGTGTTGTTTCGTTTAAAACTATTTCCAGCTTCTGCTGCGTCCGAAAATTTCGTATCTCACATTAGAGTTACTGGAGTCCATCGAAACGTCAAATAACATAGTAGCTAAGAAAGGATCGATTAGATACATCACAGGAACAACGCTAATACGTGTTGTTTCGTTCAAAACTATTTCCAGCTTCTGCTGCGTCCAAAAACTTTTTATCTCACATCAGAGTTACTGGAGTCCATCCAAACGTCAAATAACATGATAGATGAGTAAGGATCGATTAGATACATCACAGGAACAACGCTAATACGTGTTGTTTCGTTTAAAACTATTTCCAGCTTCTGCTGCGTCCGAGAACTTCGTATCTCACGTCAGGGTTACTGGAGTTCATCCAAACGTCAAATAACATGATAGATAAGTAAGGATCGATTAGATACATCACAGGAACAACGCTAATGCGTGTTGTTTCGTTTAAAACTATTTCCAGGTTCTGCTGCGTCCGAGAACTTCGTATCTCACGTCAGGGTTACTGGAGTCCATCCAAACGTCAAATAACATGATAGATAAGTAAGGATCGATTAGATACATCACAGGAACAACGCTAATGCGTGTTGTTTCGTTTAAAACTATTTCCAGCTTCTGCTGCGTCCGAAAATTTCGTTTCTCACATTAGAGATACTGGAGTCCATCGAAACGTCAAATAACATGATAGATGAGTAAGGATCGATTAGATACATCACAGGAACAACGCTAATGCGTGTTGTTTCGTTTAAAACTATTTCCAGCTTCCGCTGCGTCCGAGAACTTCGTATTTCACATCAAAGTTACTGGAGTCCATCGAAACGTCAAATAACATGATAGATGAGCAAGGATCGATTAGGTACATCAGAGGAACAACGCTAATACGTGTTGTTTCGTTTAAAACTATTTCCAGCTTCTGCTGCGTCCGAAAACGTCGTATCTCACATCAGAGCTACTGGAGTCCATCGAAACGCCAAATAACATGATATATGAGTAAGGATCGATTAGATACAGCACAGGAACAACGCTAATACGTGTTGTTTCATTTAAAACTATTTCCAGCTCCTGCTGCGTCCAAAAACTTGGTATCTCACATCAGACTTACTGGAGTCCATCCAAACGTCAAATAACATATTAGATAAGTAAGGATCGTTTAGATACATCACAGGAACAACGCTAATACGTGTTGTTTCGTTCAAAACTATTTCCAGCTTCTGCTGCGTCCAAAAACTTTGTATCTCACATCAGAGTTACTGGAGTTCATCCAAACGTCAAATAACATGATAGATGAGTAAGGATCGATTAGATACATCACAGGAACAACGCTAATACGTGTTGTTTCGTTTAAAACTATTTCCAGCTTCTGCTGCGTCCGAGAACTTCGTATCTCACGTCAGGGTTACTGGAGTCCATCCAAACGTCAAATAACATGATAGATAAGTAAGGATCGATTAGATACATCACAGGAACAACGCTAATGCGTGTTGTTTCGTTTAAAACTATTTCCAGCTTCTGCTGCGTCCGAGAACTTCGTATCTCACGTCAGGGTTACTGGAGCCCATCCAAACGTCAAATAACATGGTAGATAAGTAAGGATCGATTAGATACATCACAGGAACAACGCTAATGCGTGTTGTTTCGTTTAAAACTATTTCCAGCTTCTGCTGCGTCCGAGAACTTCGTATCTCACGTCAGGGTTACTGGAGCCCATCCAAACGTCAAATAACATGGTAGATAAGTAAGGATCGATTAGATACATCACAGGAACAACGCTAATGCGTATTGTTTCGTTTAAAACTATTTCCAGCTTCTGCTGTGTCAGAAAATTTCGTATCTCACATTAGAGTTACTGGAGTCCATCCAAACGTCAAATAACATGTTAGATAAGTAAGGATCGTTTAGATACATCACAGGAACAACGCTAATGCGTGTTGTTTCACTTAAAACTATTTCCAGCTTCTGCTGCGTCCGAGAACTTCGTATCTCACATCAAAGTTACTGGAGTCCATCGAAACGCCAAATAACATGATAGATGAGTAAGGATCGATTAGATACATCACAGGAACAACGCTAATGCGTGTTGTTTCGTTTAAAACTATTTCCAGCTTCTGCTGCGTCCGAAAATTTCGTATCTCACATTAGAGTTACTGGAGTCCATCGAAACGTCAAATAACATAGTAGCTAAGGAAGGATCGATTAGATACATCACAGGAACAACGCTAATACGTGTTGTTTCGTTCAAAACTATTTCCAGCTTCTGCTGCGTCCAAAAACTTTTTATCTCACATCAGAGTTACTGGAGTCCATTCAAACGTCAAATAACATGATAGATGAGTAAGGATCGATTAGATACATCACAGGAACAACGCTAATACGTGTTGTTTCGTTTAAAACTATTTCCAGCTTCTGCTGCGTCCGAGAACTTCGTATCTCACGTCAGGGTTACTGGAGTCCATCCAAACGTCAAATAACATGTTAGATAAGTAAGGATCGTTTAGATACATCACAGGAACAACGCTAATACGTGTTGTTTCATTTAAAACTATTTCCAGCTTCAGCTGCGACCGAGAACTTCGTATCTCCCATCAAAGTTACTGGAGTCCATCGAAACGCCAAATAACATGATAGATGAGTAAGGATCGATTAGATACATCACAGGAACAACGCTAATGCGTGTTGTTTCGTTTAAAACTATTTCCAGGTTCTGCTGCGTCCGAGAACTTCGTATCTCACGTCAGGGTTACTGGAGTCCATCCAAACGTCAAATAACATGATAGATAAGTAAGGATCGATTAGATACATCACAGGAACAACGCTAATGCGTGTTGTTTCGTTTAAAACTATTTCCAGCTTCTGCTGCGTCCGAGAACTTCGTATCTCACGTCAGGGTTACTGGAGTCCATCCAAACGTCAAATAACATGATAGATAAGTAAGGATCGATTAGATACATCACAGGAACAACGCTAATGCGTGTTGTTTCGTTTAAAACTATTTCCAGCTTCTGCTGTGTCAGAAAATTTCGTATCTCACATTAGAGTTACTGGAGTCCATCCAAACGTCAAATAACATGTTAGATAAGTAAGGATCGTTTAGATACATCACAGGAACAACGCTAATGCGTGTTGTTTCACTTAGAACTATTTCCAGCTTCAGCTGCGTCCGAGAACTTCGTATCTCACATCAAAGTTACTGGAGTCCATCGAAACGCCAAATAACATGATAGAAGAGTAAGGATCGATTAGATACATCACAGGAACAACGCTAATGCGTGTTGTTTCGTTTAAAACTATTTCCAGCTTCTGCTGCGTCCGAAAATTTCGTATCTCACATTAGAGTTACTGGAGTCCATCGAAACGTCAAATAACATAGTAGCTAAGGAAGGATCGATTAGATACATCACAGGAACAACGCTAATACGTGTTGTTTCGTTCAAAACTATTTCCAGCTTCTGCTGCGTCCAAAAACTTTTTATCTCACATCAGAGTTACTGGAGTCCATCCAAACGTCAAATAACATGATAGATGAGTAAGGATCGATTAGATACATCACAGGAACAACGCTAATACGTGTTGTTTCGTTTAAAACTATTTCCAGCTTCTGCTGCGTCCGAGAACTTCGTATCTCACGTCAGGGTTACTGGAGTCCATCCAAACGTCAAATAACATGTTACATAAGTAAGGATCGTTTAGATACATCACAGGAACAACGCTAATACGTGTTGTTTCATTTAAAACTATTTCCAGCTTCAGCTGCGTCCGAGAACTTCGTATCTCCCATCAAAGTTACTGGAGTTCATCGAAACGCCAAATAACATGATAGATGAGTAAGGATCGATTAGATACATCACAGGAACAACGCTAATGCGTGTTGTTTCGTTTAAAACTATTTCCAGGTTCTGCTGCGTCCGAGAACTTCGTATCTCACGTCAGGGTTACTGGAGTCCATCCAAACGTCAAATAACATGATAGATAAGTAAGGATCGATTAGATACATCACAGGAACAACGCTAATGCGTGTTGTTTCGTTTAAAACTATTTCCAGCTTCTGCTGCGTCCGAAAATTTCGTTTCTCACATTAGAGTTACTGGAGTCCATCGAAACGTCAAATAACATGATAGATGAGTAAGGATCGATTAGATACATCACAGGAACAACGCTAATGCGTGTTGTTTCGTTTAAAACTATTTCCAGCTTCCGCTGCGTCCGAGAACTTCGTATTTCACATCAAAGTTACTGGAGTCCATCGAAACGTCAAATAACATGATAGATGAGTAAGGATCGATTAGGTACATCACAGGAACAACGCTAATACGTGTTGTTTCGTTTAAAACTATTTCCAGCTTCTGATGAGTCCGAAAACGTCGTATCTCACATCAGAGCTACTGGAGTCCATCGAAACGCCAAATAACATGATATATGAGTAAGGATCGATTAGATACAGCACAGGAACAACGCTAATACGTGTTGTTTCATTTAAAACTATTTCCAGCTCCTGCTGCGTCCAAAAACTTTGTATCTCACATCAGACGTACTGGAGTCCATCCAAACGTAAATAACATGATAGATAAGTAAGGATCGATTAGATACATCACAGTAACAACGCTAATACGTGTTGTTTCGTTCAAAACTATTTCCAGCTTCTGCTGCGTCCAAAAACTTTGTATCTCACATCAGAGTTACTGGAGTTCATCCAAACGTCAAATAACATGATAGATGAGTAAGGATCGATTAGATACATCACAGGAACAACGCTAATGCGTGTTGTTTCGTTTAAAACTATTTCCAGGTTCTGCTGCGTCCGAGAACTTCGTATCTCACGTCAGGGTTACTGGAGTCCATCCAAACGTCAAATAACATGATAGATAAGTAAGGATCGATTAGATACATCACAGGAACAACGCTAATGCGTGTTGTTTCGTTTAAAACTATTTCCAGCTTCTGCTGCGTCCGAAAATTTCGTTTCTCACATTAGAGTTACTGGAGTCCATCGAAACGTCAAATAACATGATAGATGAGTAAGGATCGATTAGATACATCACAGGAACAACGCTAATGCGTGTTGTATCGTTTAAAACTATTTCCAGCTTCCGCTGCGTCCGAGAACTTCGTATTTCACATCAAAGTTACTGGAGTCCATCGAAACGTCAAATAACATGATAGATGAGTAAGGATCGATTAGGTACATCACAGGAACAACGCTAATACGTGTTGTTTCGTTTAAAACTATTTCCAGCTTCTGCTGCGTCCGAAAACGTCGTATCTCACATCAGAGATACTGGAGTCCATCGAAACGCCAAATAACATGATATATGAGTAAGGATCGATTAGATACAGCACAGGAACAACGCTAATGCGTGTTGTTTCGTTTAAAACTATTTCCAGCTTCTGCTGCGTCCGAAAATTTCGTATCTCACATTAGAGTTACTGGAGTCCATCGAAACGTCAAATAACATAGTAGCTAAGGAAGGATCGATTAGATACATCACAGGAACAACGCTAATACGTGTTGTTTCGTTCAAAACTATTTCCAGCTTCTGCTGCGTCCAAAAATTTTTATCTCACATCAGAGTTACTGGAGTCCATCCAAACGTCAAATAACATGATAGATGAGTAAGGATCGATTAGATACATCACAGGAACAACGCTAATACGTGTTGTTTCGTTTAAAACTATTTCCAGCTTCTGCTGCGTCCGAGAACTTCGTATCTCACGTCAGGGTTACTGGAGTCCATCCAAACGTCAAATAACATGTTACATAAGTAAGGATCGTTTAGATACATCACAGGAACAAAGCTAATACGTGTTGTTTCATTTAAAACTATTTCCAGCTTCAGCTGCGTCCGAGAACTTCGTATCTCCCATCAAAGTTACTGGAGTTCATCGAAACGCCAAATAACATGATAGATGAGTAAGGATCGATTAGATACATCACAGGAACAACGCTAATGCGTGTTGTTTCGTTTAAAACTATTTCCAGGTTCTGCTGCGTCCGAGAACTTCGTATCTCACGTCAGGGTTACTGGAGTCCATCCAAACGTCAAATAACATGATAGATAAGTAAGGATCGATTAGATACATCACAGGAACAACGCTAATGCGTGTTGTTTCGTTTAAAACTATTTCCAGCTTCTGCTGCGTCCGAAAATTTCGTTTCTCACATTAGAGTTACTGGAGTCCATCGAAACGTCAAATAACATGATAGATGAGTAAGGATCGATTAGATACATCACAGGAACAACGCTAATGCGTGTTGTTTCGTTTAAAACTATTTCCAGCTTCCGCTGCGTCCGAGAACTTCGTATTTCACATCAAAGTTACTGGAGTCCATCGAAACGTCAAATAACATGATAGATGAGTACATCACAGGAGTCGATTAGGTACATCACAGGAACAACGCTAATACGTGTTGTTTCGTTTAAAACTATTTCCAGCTTCTGCTGCGTCCGAAAACGTCGTATCTCACATCAGAGCTACTGGAGTCCATCGAAACGCCAAATAATATGATATATGAGTAAGGATCGATTAGATACAGCACAGGAACAACGCTAATACGTGTTGTTTCGTTTAAAACTATTTCCAGCTCCTGCTGCGTCCAAAAACTTTTTATCTCACATCAGAGTTACTGGAGTCCATCCAAACGTCAAATAACATGATAGATGAGTAAGGATCGATTAGATACATCACAGGAACAACGCTAATACGTGTTGTTTCGTTTAAAACTATTTCCAGCTTCTGCTGCGTCCGAGAACTTCGTATCTCACGTCAGGGTTACTGGAGTCCATCCAAACGTCAAATAACATGTTAGATAAGTAAGGATCGTTTAGATACATCACAGGAACAACGCTTATACGTGTTGTTTCATTTAAAACTATTTCCAGCTTCAGCTGCGTCCGAGAACTTCGTATCTCCCATCAAAGTTACTGGAGTCCATCGAAACGCCAAATAACATGATAGATGAGTAAGGATCGATTAGATACATCACAGGAACAACGCTAATGCGTGTTGTTTCGTTTAAAACTATTTCCAGCTTCTGCTGCGTCCGAGAACTTCGTATCTCACGTCAGGGTTACTGGAGTCCATCCAAACGTCAAATAACATGATAGATAAGTAAGGATCGATTAGATACATCACAGGAACAACGCTAATGCGTGTTGTTTCGTTTAAAACTATTTCCAGCTTCTGCTGCGTCCGAAAATTTCGTTTCACACATTAGAGTTACTGGAGTCCATCGAAACGTCAAATAACATGATAGATGAGTAAGGATCGATTAGATACATCACAGGAACAACGCTAATGCGTGTTGTTTCGTTTAAAACTATTTCCAGCTTCCGCTGCGTCCGAAAATTTCGTATCTCACATTAGAGTTACTGGAGTCCATCGAAACGTCAAGTAACATGATAGATGAGTAAGGATCGATTAGGTACATCACAGGAACAACGCTAATACGTGTTGTTTCGTTTAAAACTATTTCCAGCTTCTGCTGCGTCCGAAAACGTCGTATCTCACATCAGAGCTACTGGAGTCCATCGAAACGCCAAATAACATGATATATGAGTAAGGATCGATTAGATACAGCACAGGAACAACGCTAATACGTGTTGTTGCATTTAAAACTATTTCCAGCTCCTGCTGCGTCCAAAAACTTTATATCTCACATCAGACGTACTGGAGTCCATCCAAACGTCAAATAACATGATAGATAAGTAAGGATCGATTAGATACATCACAGGAACAACGCTAATACGTGTTGTTTCGTTTAAAACTATTTCCAGCTTCTGCTGCGTCCGAGAACTTCGTATCTCACGTCAGGGTTACTGGAGTCCATCCAAACGTCAAATAACATGATAGATAAGTAAGGATCGATCAGATACATCACAGGAACAACGCTAATGCGTGTTGTTTCGTTTAAAACTATTTCCAGCCTCTGCTGCGTCCGAGAACTTCGTATCTCACGTCAGGGTTACTGGAGTCCATCCAAACGTCAAATAACATGATAGATAAGTAAGGATCGATCAGATACATCACAGGAACAACGCTAATGCGTGTTGTTTCGTTTAAAACTATTTCCAGCCTCTGCTGCGTCCGAGAACTTCGTATCTCACGTCAGGGTTACTGGAGCCCATCCAAACGTCAAATAACATGATAGATAAGTAAGGATCGATTAGATACATCACAGGAACAACGCTAATGCGTGTTGTTTCGTTTAAAACTATTTCCAGCTTCTGCTGTGTCAGAAAATTTCGTATCTCACATTAGAGTTACTGGAGTCCATCCAAACGTCAAATAACATAGTAGCTAAGTAAGGATCGATTAGATACATCAGAGGAACAACGCTAATACGTGTTGTTTCGTTCAAAACTATTTCCAGCTTCTGCTGCGTCCAAAAACATTGTATCTCACATCAGAGTTACTGGAGTCCATCCAAACGTCAAATAACATGATAGATGAGTAAGGATCGATTAGATACATCACAGGAACAACGCTAATACGTGTTGTTTCGTTTAAAACTATTTCCAGCTTCTGCTGCGTCCGAAAACGTCGTATCTCACGTCAGGGTTACTGGAGTCCATCCAAACTTCAAATAACATGTTAGATAAGTAAGGATCGTTTAGATACATCACAGGAACAACGCTAATACGTGTTGTTTCACTTAAAACTATTTCCAGCTTCAGCTGCGTCCGAGAACTTCGTATCTCCCATCAAAGTTACTGGAGTCCATCGAAACGCCAAATAACATGATAGATGAGTAAGGATCGATTAGATACATCACAGGAACAACGCTAATGCGTGTTGTTTCGTTTAAAACTATTTCCAGCTTCTGCTGCGTCCGAGAACTTTGTATCTCACGTCAGGGTTACTGGTGTCCATCCAAACGTCAAATAACATGATAGATAAGTAAGGATCGATTAGATACATCACAGGAACAACGCTAATGCGTGTTGTTTCGTTTAAAACTATTTCCAGCTTCTGCTGCGTCCGAAAATTTCGTTTCACACATTAGAGTTACTGGAGTCCATCGAAACGTCAAATAACATGATAGATGAGTAAGGATCGATTAGATACATCACAGGAACAACGCTAATGCGTGTTGTTTCGTTTAAAACTATTTCCAGCTTCCGCTGCGTCCGAAAATTTCGTATCTCACATTAGAGTTACTGGAGTCCATCGAAACGTCAAGTAACATGATAGATGAGTAAGGATCGATTAGGTACATCACAGGAACAACGCTAATACGTGTTGTTTCGTTTAAAACTATTTCCAGCTTCTGCTGCGTCCGAAAACGTCGTATCTCACATCAGAGCTACTGGAGTCCATCGAAACGCCAAATAACATGATATATGAGTAAGGATCGATTAGATACAGCACAGGAACAACGCTAATACGTGTTGTTGCATTTAAAACTATTTCCAGCTCCTGCTGCGTCCAAAAACTTTATATCTCACATCAGACGTACTGGAGTCCATCCAAACGTCAAATAACATGATAGATAAGTAAGGATCGATTAGATACATCACAGGAACAACGCTAATACGTGTTGTTTCGTTTAAAACTATTTCCAGCTTCTGCTGCGTCCGAGAACTTCGTATCTCACGTCAGGGTTACTGGAGTCCATCCAAACGTCAAATAACATGATAGATAAGTAAGGATCGATCAGATACATCACAGGAACAACGCTAATGCGTGTTGTTTCGTTTAAAACTATTTCCAGCCTCTGCTGCGTCCGAGAACTTCGTATCTCACGTCAGGGTTACTGGAGCCCATCCAAACGTCAAATAACATGATAGATAAGTAAGGATCGATTAGATACATCACAGGAACAACGCTAATGCGTGTTGTTTCGTTTAAAACTATTTCCAGCTTCTGCTGTGTCAGAAAATTTCGTATCTCACATTAGAGTTACTGGAGTCCATCCAAACGTCAAATAACATAGTAGCTAAGTAAGGATCGATTAGATACATCAGAGGAACAACGCTAATACGTGTTGTTTCGTTCAAAACTATTTCCAGCTTCTGCTGCGTCCAAAAACATTGTATCTCACATCAGAGTTACTGGAGTCCATCCAAACGTCAAATAACATGATAGATGAGTAAGGATCGATTAGATACATCACAGGAACAACGCTAATACGTGTTGTTTCGTTTAAAACTATTTCCAGCTTCTGCTGCGTCCGAAAACGTCGTATCTCACGTCAGGGTTACTGGAGTCCATCCAAACTTCAAATAACATGTTAGATAAGTAAGGATCGTTTAGATATATCACAGGAACAACGCTAATACGTGTTGTTTCACTTAAAACTATTTCCAGCTTCAGCTGCGTCCGAGAACTTCGTATCTCCCATCAAAGTTACTGGAGTCCATCGAAACGCCAAATAACATGATAGATGAGTAAGGATCGATTAGATACATCACAGGAACAACGCTAATGCGTGTTGTTTCGTTTAAAACTATTTCCAGCTTCTGCTGCGTCCGAGAACTTTGTATCTCACGTCAGGGTTACTGGTGTCCATCCAAACGTCAAATAACATGATAGATAAGTAAGGATCGATTAGATACATCACAGGAACAACGCTAATGCGTGTTGTTTCGTTTAAAACTATTTCCAGCTTCTGCTGCGTCCGAAAATTTCGTATCTCACATTAGAGTTACTGGAGTCCATCGAAACGTCAAATAACATAGTAGCTAAGTAAGGATCGATTAGATACATCACAGGAACAACGCTAATACGTGTTGTTTCGTTCAAAACTATTTCCAGCTTCTGCTGCGTCCAAAAACTTTGTATCTCACATCAGAGTTACTGGAGTCCATCCAAACGTCAAATAACATGTTAGATAAGTAAGGATCGTTTAGATACATCACAGGAACAACGCTAATACGTGTTGTTTCATTTAAAACTATTTCCAGCTTCAGCTGCGTCCGAGAACTTCGTATTTCACATCAAAGTTACTGGAGTCCATCGATACGCCAAATAACATGATAGATGAGTAAGGATCGATTAGATACATCACAGGAACAACGCTAATGCGTGTTGTTTCGTTTAAAACTAATTCCAGCTTCTGCTGCGTTCGAAAATTTCGTATCTCACATTAGAGTTACTGGAGTCCATCGATACGTCAAATAACATGATAGATGAGTAAGGATCGATTAGATACATCACAGGAACAACGCTAATACGTGTTGTTTCGTTTAAAACTATTTCCAGCTTCTGCTGCGTCCGAGAACTTCGTATTTCACGTCAGGGTTACTGGAGTCCATCCAAACGTCAAATAACATGATAGATAAGTAAGGATCGATTAGATACATCACAGGAACAACGCTAATGCGTGTTGTTTCGTTTAAAACTATTTCCAGCTTCTGCTGCGTTCGAAAATTTCGTATCTCCCATCAAAGTTACTGGAGTCCATCGAAACGCCAAATAACATGATAGATGAGTAAGGATCGATTAGATACATCACAGGAACAACGCTAATGCGTGTTGTTTCGTTCAAAACTATTTCCAGCTTCTGCTGCGTCCAAAAACTTTGTATCTCATATCAGAGTTACTGGAGTCCATCCAAACGTCAAATAACATGATAGATGAGTAAGGATCGATTAGATACATCACAGGAACAACGCTAATACGTGTTGTTTCGTTTAAAACTATTTCCAGCTTCTGCTGCGTCCGAAAACGTCGTATCTCACGTCAGGGTTACTGGAGTCCATCCAAACTTCAAATAACATGTTAGATAAGTAAGGATCGTTTAGATACATCACAGGAACAACGCTAATACGTGTTGTTTCACTTAAAACTATTTCCAGCTTCAGCTGCGTCCGAGAACTTCGTATCTCCCATCAAAGTTACTGGAGTCCATCGAAACGCCAAATAACATGATAGATGAGTAAGGATCGATTAGATACATCACAGGAACAACGCTAATGCGTGTTGTTTCGTTTAAAACTATTTCCAGCTTCTGCTGCGTCCGAGAACTTTGTATCTCACGTCAGGGTTACTGGTGTCCATCCAAACGTCAAATAACATGATAGATAAGTAAGGATCGATTAGATACATCACAGGAACAACGCTAATGCGTGTTGTTTCGTTTAAAACTATTTCCAGCTTCTGCTGCGTCCGAAAATTTCGTATCTCACATTAGAGTTACTGGAGTCCATCGAAACGTCAAATAACATAGTAGCTAAGTAAGGATCGATTAGATACATCACAGGAACAACGCTAATAGGTGTTGTTTCGTTCAAAACTATTTCCAGCTTCTGCTGCGTCCAAAAACTTTGTATCTCACATCAGAGTTACTGGAGTCCATCCAAACGTCAAATAACATGTTAGATAAGTAAGGATCGTTTAGATACATCACAGGAACAACGCTAATACGTGTTGTTTCATTTAAAACTATTTCCAGCTTCAGCTGCGTCCGAGAACTTCGTATTTCACATCAAAGTTACTGGAGTCCATCGATACGCCAAATAACATGATAGATGGGTAAGGATCGATTAGATACATCACAGGAACAACGCTAATGCGTGTTGTTTCGTTTAAAACTAATTCCAGCTTCTGCTGCGTTCGAAAATTTCGTATCTCACATTAGAGTTACTGGAGTCCATCGATACGTCAAATAACATGATAGATGAGTAAGGATCGATTAGATACATCACAGGAACAACGCTAATACGTGTTGTTTCGTTTAAAACTATTTCCAGCTTCTGCTGCGTCCGAGAACTTCGTATTTCACGTCAGGGTTACTGGAGTCCATCCAAACGTCAAATAACATGATAGATAAGTAAGGATCGATTAGATACATCACAGGAACAACGCTAATGCGTGTTGTTTCGTTTAAAACTATTTCCAGCTTCTGCTGCGTTCGAAAATTTCGTATCTCCCATCAAAGTTACTGGAGTCCATCGAAACGCCAAATAACATGATAGATGAGTAAGGATCGATTAGATACATCACAGGAACAACGCTAATGCGTGTTGTTTCGTTTAAAACTATTTCCAGCTTCTGCTGCGTCCGAGAACTTTGTATCTCACGTCAGGGTTACTGGAGTCCATCCAAACGTCAAATAACATGACAGATAAGTAAGGATCGATTAGATACATCACAGGAACAACGCTAATACGTGTTGTTTCGTTTAAAACTATTTCCAGCTTCTGCTGCGTCCGAGAACTTCGTATCTCACGTCAGGGTTACTGGAGTCCATCCAAACGTCAAATAACATGATAGATAAGTAAGGATCGATCAGATACATCACAGGAACAACGCTAATGCGTGTTGTTTCGTTTAAAACTATTTCCAGCTTCTGCTGCGTCCGAGAACTTCGTATCTCACGTCAGGGTTACTGGAGCCCATCCAAACGTCAAATAACATGATAGATAAGTAAGGATCGATTAGATACATCACAGGAACAACGCTAATGCGTGTTGTTTCGTTTAAAACTATTTCCAGCTTCTGCTGCGTCCGAGAACTTCGTATCTCACGTCACGGTTACTGGAGTCCATCCAAACGTCAAATAACATGATAGATAAGTAAGGATCGATTAGATACATCACAGGAACAACGCTAATGCGTGTTGTTTCGTTTAAAACTATTTCCAGCTTCTGCTGCGTCCGAGAACTTCGTATCTCACGTCAGGGTTACTGGAGCCCATCCAAACGTCAAATAACATGGTAGATAAGTAAGGATCGATTAGATACATCACAGGAACAACGCTAATGCGTGTTGTTTCGTTTAAAACTATTTCCAGCTTCTGCTGTGTCAGAAAATTTCGTATCTCACATTAGAGTTACTGGAGTCCATCCAAACGTCAAATAACATGTTAGATAAGTAAGGATCGTTTAGATACATCACAGGAACAACGCTAATGCGTGTTGTTTCACTTAAAACTATTTCCAGCTTCAGCTGCGTCCGAGAACTTCGTATCTCATATCAAAGTTACTGGAGTCCATCGAAACGCCAAATAACATGATAGATGAGTAAGGATCGATTAGATACATCACAGGAACAACGCTAATGCGTGTTGTTTCGTTTAAAACTATTTCCAGTTTCTGCTGCGTCCGAAAATTTCGTATCTCACATTAGAGTTACTGGAGTCCATCGAAACGTCAAATAACATAGTAGCTAAGGAAGGATCGATTAGATACATCACAGGAACAACGCTAATACGTGTTGTTTCGTTCAAAACTATTTCCAGCTTCTGCTGCGTCCAAAAACTTTTTATCTCACATCAGAGTTACTGGAGTCCATCCAAACGTCAAATAACATGATAGATGAGTAAGGATCGATTAGATACATCACAGGAACAACGCTAATGCGTGTTGTTTCGTTTAAAACTATTTCCAGCTTCTGCTGCGTCCGAAAATTTCGTATCTCACATTAGAGTTACTGGAGTCCATCGATACGTCAAATAACATGATAGATGAGTAAGGATCGATTAGATACATCACAGGAACAACGCTAATACGTGTTGTTTCGTTTAAAACTATTTCCAGCTTCTGCTGCGTCCGAGAACTTCGTATTTCACGTCAGGGTTACTGGAGTCCATCCAAACGTCAAATAACATGATAGATAAGTAAGGATCGATTAGATACATCACAGGAACAACGCTAATGCGTGTTGTTTCGTTTAAAACTATTTCCAGCTTCTGCTGCGTTCGAAAATTTCGTATCTCCCATCAAAGTTACTGGAGTCCATCGAAACGCCAAATAACATGATAGATGAGTAAGGATCGATTAGATACATCACAGGAACAACGCTAATGCGTGTTGTTTCGTTTAAAACTATTTCCAGCTTCTGCTGCGTCCGAGAACTTTGTATCTCACGTCAGGGTTACTGGTGTCCATCCAAACGTCAAATAACATGATAGATAAGTAAGGATCGATTAGATACATCACAGGAACAACGCTAATGCGTGTTGTTTCGTTTAAAACTATTTCCAGCTTCTGCTGCGTCCGAAAATTTCGTATCTCACATTAGAGTTACTGGAGTCCATCGAAACGTCAAATAACATAGTAGCTAAGTAAGGATCGATTAGATACATCACAGGAACAACGCTAATACGTGTTGTTTCGTTCAAAACTATTTCCAGCTTCTGCTGCGTCCAAAAACTTTGTATCTCACATCAGAGTTACTGGAGTCCATCCAAACGTCAAATAACATGTTAGATAAGTAAGGATCGTTTAGATACATCACAGGAACAACGCTAATACGTGTTGTTTCATTTAAAACTATTTCCAGCTTCAGCTGCGTCCGAGAACTTCGTATTTCACATCAAAGTTACTGGAGTCCATCGATACGCCAAATAACATGATAGATGAGTAAGGATCGATTAGATACATCACAGGAACAACGCTAATGCGTGTTGTTTCGTTTAAAACTAATTCCAGCTTCTGCTGCGTTCGAAAATTTCGTATCTCACATTAGAGTTACTGGAGTCCATCGATACGTCAAATAACATGATAGATGAGTAAGGATCGATTAGATACATCACAGGAACAACGCTAATACGTGTTGTTTCGTTTAAAACTATTTCCAGCTTCTGCTGCGTCCGAGAACTTCGTATTTCACGTCAGGGTTACTGGAGTCCATCCAAACGTCAAATAACATGATAGATAAGTAAGGATCGATTAGATACATCACAGGAACAACGCTAATGCGTGTTGTTTCGTTTAAAACTATTTCCAGCTTCTGCTGCGTTCGAAAATTTCGTATCTCCCATCAAAGTTACTGGAGTCCATCGAAACGCCAAATAACATGATAGATGAGTAAGGATCGATTAGATACATCACAGGAACAACGCTAATGCGTGTTGTTTCGTTCAAAACTATTTCCAGCTTCTGCTGCGTCCAAAAACTTTGTATCTCATATCAGAGTTACTGGAGTCCATCCAAACGTCAAATAACATGATAGATGAGTAAGGATCGATTAGATACATCACAGGAACAACGCTAATACGTGTTGTTTCGTTTAAAACTATTTCCAGCTTCTGCTGCGTCCGAAAACGTCGTATCTCACGTCAGGGTTACTGGAGTCCATCCAAACTTCAAATAACATGTTAGATAAGTAAGGATCGTTTAGATACATCACAGGAACAACGCTAATACGTGTTGTTTCACTTAAAACTATTTCCAGCTTCAGCTGCGTCCGAGAACTTCGTATCTCCCATCAAAGTTACTGGAGTCCATCGAAACGCCAAATAACATGATAGATGAGTAAGGATCGATTAGATACATCACAGGAACAACGCTAATGCGTGTTGTTTCGTTTAAAACTATTTCCAGCTTCTGCTGCGTCCGAGAACTTTGTATCTCACGTCAGGGTTACTGGTGTCCATCCAAACGTCAAATAACATGATAGATAAGTAAGGATCGATTAGATACATCACAGGAACAACGCTAATGCGTGTTGTTTCGTTTAAAACTATTTCCAGCTTCTGCTGCGTCCGAAAATTTCGTATCTCACATTAGAGTTACTGGAGTCCATCGAAACGTCAAATAACATAGTAGCTAAGTAAGGATCGATTAGATACATCACAGGAACAACGCTAATAGGTGTTGTTTCGTTCAAAACTATTTCCAGCTTCTGCTGCGTCCAAAAACTTTGTATCTCACATCAGAGTTACTGGAGTCCATCCAAACGTCAAATAACATGTTAGATAAGTAAGGATCGTTTAGATACATCACAGGAACAACGCTAATACGTGTTGTTTCATTTAAAACTATTTCCAGCTTCAGCTGCGTCCGAGAACTTCGTATTTCACATCAAAGTTACTGGAGTCCATCGATACGCCAAATAACATGATAGATGGGTAAGGATCGATTAGATACATCACAGGAACAACGCTAATGCGTGTTGTTTCGTTTAAAACTAATTCCAGCTTCTGCTGCGTTCGAAAATTTCGTATCTCACATTAGAGTTACTGGAGTCCATCGATACGTCAAATAACATGATAGATGAGTAAGGATCGATTAGATACATCACAGGAACAACGCTAATACGTGTTGTTTCGTTTAAAACTATTTCCAGCTTCTGCTGCGTCCGAGAACTTCGTATTTCACGTCAGGGTTACTGGAGTCCATCCAAACGTCAAATAACATGATAGATAAGTAAGGATCGATTAGATACATCACAGGAACAACGCTAATGCGTGTTGTTTCGTTTAAAACTATTTCCAGCTTCTGCTGCGTTCGAAAATTTCGTATCTCCCATCAAAGTTACTGGAGTCCATCGAAACGCCAAATAACATGATAGATGAGTAAGGATCGATTAGATACATCACAGGAACAACGCTAATGCGTGTTGTTTCGTTTAAAACTATTTCCAGCTTCTGCTGCGTCCGAGAACTTTGTATCTCACGTCAGGGTTACTGGAGTCCATCCAAACGTCAAATAACATGACAGATAAGTAAGGATCGATTAGATACATCACAGGAACAACGCTAATACGTGTTGTTTCGTTTAAAACTATTTCCAGCTTCTGCTGCGTCCGAGAACTTCGTATCTCACGTCAGGGTTACTGGAGTCCATCCAAACGTCAAATAACATGATAGATAAGTAAGGATCGATCAGATACATCACAGGAACAACGCTAATGCGTGTTGTTTCGTTTAAAACTATTTCCAGCTTCTGCTGCGTCCGAGAACTTCGTATCTCACGTCAGGGTTACTGGAGCCCATCCAAACGTCAAATAACATGATAGATAAGTAAGGATCGATTAGATACATCACAGGAACAACGCTAATGCGTGTTGTTTCGTTTAAAACTATTTCCAGCTTCTGCTGCGTCCGAGAACTTCGTATCTCACGTCACGGTTACTGGAGTCCATCCAAACGTCAAATAACATGATAGATAAGTAAGGATCGATTAGATACATCACAGGAACAACGCTAATGCGTGTTGTTTCGTTTAAAACTATTTCCAGCTTCTGCTGCGTCCGAGAACTTCGTATCTCACGTCAGGGTTACTGGAGCCCATCCAAACGTCAAATAACATGGTAGATAAGTAAGGATCGATTAGATACATCACAGGAACAACGCTAATGCGTGTTGTTTCGTTTAAAACTATTTCCAGCTTCTGCTGTGTCAGAAAATTTCGTATCTCACATTAGAGTTACTGGAGTCCATCCAAACGTCAAATAACATGTTAGATAAGTAAGGATCGTTTAGATACATCACAGGAACAACGCTAATGCGTGTTGTTTCACTTAAAACTATTTCCAGCTTCAGCTGCGTCCGAGAACTTCGTATCTCATATCAAAGTTACTGGAGTCCATCGAAACGCCAAATAACATGATAGATGAGTAAGGATCGATTAGATACATCACAGGAACAACGCTAATGCGTGTTGTTTCGTTTAAAACTATTTCCAGTTTCTGCTGCGTCCGAAAATTTCGTATCTCACATTAGAGTTACTGGAGTCCATCGAAACGTCAAATAACATAGTAGCTAAGGAAGGATCGATTAGATACATCACAGGAACAACGCTAATACGTGTTGTTTCGTTCAAAACTATTTCCAGCTTCTGCTGCGTCCAAAAACTTTTTATCTCACATCAGAGTTACTGGAGTCCATCCAAACGTCAAATAACATGATAGATGAGTAAGGATCGATTAGATACATCACAGGAACAACGCTAATACGTGTTGTTTCGTTTAAAACTATTTCCAGCTTCTGCTGCGTCCGAGAACTTCGTATCTCACGTCAGGGTTACTGGAGTCCATCCAAACGTCAAATAACATGTTAGATAAGTAAGGATCGTTTAGATACATCACAGGAACAACGCTAATACGTGTTGTTTCATTTAAAACTATTTCCAGCTTCAGCTGCGTGCGAGAACTTCGTATCTCCCATCAAAGTTACTGGAGTCCATCGAAACGCCAAATAACATGATAGATGAGTAAGGATCGATTAGATACATCACAGGAACAACGCTAATGCGTGTTGTTTCGTTTAAAACTATTTCCAGGTTCTGCTGCGTCCGAGAACTTCGTATCTCACGTCAGGGTTACTGGAGTCCATCCAAACGTCAAATAACATGATAGATAAGTAAGGATCGATTAGATACATCACAGGAACAACGCTAATGCGTGTTGTTTCGTTTAAAACTATTTCCAGCTTCTGCTGCGTCCGATAATTTCGTTTCTCACATTAGAGTTACTGGAGTCCATCGAAACGTCAAATAACATGATAGATGAGTAACGATCGATTAGATACATCACAGGAACAACGCTAATGCGTGTTGTTTCGTTTAAAACTATTTCCAGCTTCCGCTGCGTCCGAGAACTTCGTATTTCACATCAAAGTTACTGGAGTCCATCGAAACGTCAAATAACATGATAGATGAGTAAGGATCGATTAGGTACATCACAGGAACAACGCTAATACGTGTTGTTTCGTTTAAAACTATTTCCAGCTTCTGCTGCGTCCGAAAACGTCGTATCTCACATCAGAGCTACTGGAGTCCATCGAAACGCCAAATAACATGATATATGAGTAAGGATCGATTAGATACAGCACAGGAACAACGCTAATACGTGTTGTTTCATTTAAAACTATTTCCAGCTCCTGCTGCGTCCGAGAACTTCGTATCTCACGTCAGGGTTACTGGAGTCCATCCAAACGTCAAATAACATGATAGATAAGTAAGGATCGATTAGATACATCACAGGAACAACGCTAATGCGTGTTGTTTCGTTTAAAACTATTTCCAGCTTCTGCTGCGTCCGAGAACTTCGTATCTCACGTCAGGGTTACTAGAGCCCATCCAAACTTCAAATAACATGATAGATAAGTAAGGATCGATTAGATACATCACAGGAACAACGCTAATGCGTGTTGTTTCGTTCAAAACTATTTCCAGCTTCTGCTGTGTCAGAAAATTTCGTATCTCACATTAGAGTTGCTGGAGTCCATCCAAACGTCAAATAACATGTTAGATAAGTTAGGATCGTTTAGATACATCACAGGAACAACGCTAATACGTTTTGTTTCACTTAAAACTATTTCCAGCTTCAGCTGCGTCCGAGAACTTCGTATCTCCCATCAAAGTTACTGGAGTCCATCGAAACGCCAAATAACATGATAGATGAGTAAGGATCGATTAGATACATCACAGGAACAACGCTAATGCGTGTTGTTTCGTTTAAAACTATTTCCAGCTTCTGCTGCGTCCGAGAACTTTGTATCTCACTTCAGGGTTACTGGAGTCCATCCAAACGTCAAAAAACATGATAGATAAGTAAGGATCGATTAGATACATCACAGGAACAACGCTAATGCGTGTTATTTCGTTTAAAACTATTTCCAGCTTCTGCTGCGTCCGAAAATTTCGTATCTCACATTAGAGTTACTGGAGTCCATCGAAACGTCAAATAACATAGTAGCTAAGTAAGGATCGATTAGATACATCACAGGAACAACGCTAATACGTGTTGTTTCGTTCAAAACTATTTCCAGCTTCTGCTGCGTCCAAAAACTTTGTATCTCACATCAGAGTTACTGGAGTCCATCCAAACGTCAAATAACATGATAGATGAGTAAGGATCGATTAGATACATCACAGGAACAACGCTAATACGTGTTGTTTCGTTTAAAACTATTTCCAGCTTCTGCTGCGTCCGAAAACGTCGTATCTCACGTCAGGGTTACTGGAGTCCATCCAAACGTCAAATAACATGTTAGATAAGTAAGGATCATTTAGATACATCACAGGAACAACGCTAATACGTGTTGTTTCATTTAAAACTATTTCCAGCTTCAGCTGCGTCCGAGAACTTCGTACTTCACATCAAAGTTACTGGAGTCCATCGATACGCCAAATAACATGATAGATGAGTAAGGATCGATTAGATACATCACAGGAACAACGCTAATGCGTGTTGTTTCGTTTAAAACTATTTCCAGCTTCAGCTGCGTCCGAGAACTTCGTATCTCACATCAAAGTTACTGGAGTCCATCGAAACGCCAAATAACATGATAGATGAGTAAGGATCGATTAGATACATCACAGGAACAACGCTAATGCGTGCTGTTTCGTTTAAAACTATTTCCAGCTTCTGCTGCGTCCGAAAATTTCGTGTCTCACATTAGAGTTACTGGAGTCCATCGAAACGTCAAATAACATAGTAGCTAAGGAAGGATCGATTAGATACATCACAGGAACAACGCTAATACGTGTTGTTTCGTTCAAAACTATTTCCAGCTTCTGCTGCGTCCAAAAACTTTTTATCTCACATCAAAGTTACTGGAGTCCATCGAAACGCCAAATAACATGATAGATGAGTAAGGACCGATTAGATACATCACAGGAACAACGCTAATGCGTGTTGTTTCGTTTAAAACTATTTCCAGCTTCTGCTGCGTCCGAAAATTTCCTACCTCACATTAGAGTTACTGGAGTCCATCGAAACGTCAAATAAAATATTTAGTAGCTAAGTAAGGATCGATTAGATACATCACAGGAACAACGCTAATACGTGTTGTTTCATTTAAAACTATTTCCATCTTCAGCTGCGTCCGAGAACTTCGTATCTCACATCAAAGTTACTGGAGTCCATCGAAACGCCAAATAACATGATAGATGAGTAAGGATCGATTAGATACATCACAGGAAGAACGCTAATGCGTGTTGTTTCGTTTAAATCTATTTCCAGCTTCTGCTGCCTCAGAAAACGTCGTATCTCCCATCAGAGCTACTGGAGTCCATCGAAACGCCAAATAACATGATGGATGAGTAAGGATCGATTAGATACATCACAGGAACAACGCTAATACGTGTTGTTTCATTTAAAACTATTTCCAGCTTCTGCTGCGTCCAAAAACTTTGTATCTCACATCAGAGTTACTGGAGTCCATCCAAACGTCAAATAACATGTTAGATAAGTAAGGATCGTTTAGATACATCACAGGAACAACGCTAATACGTGTTGTTTCATTTAAAACTATTTCCAGCTTCAGCTGCGCCCGAGAACTTCGTATTTCACATCAAAGTTACTGGAGTCCATCGATACGCCAAATAACATGATAGATGAGTAAGGATCGATTAGATACATCACAGGAACAACGCTAATGCGTGTTGTTTCGTTTAAAACTATTTCCAGCTTCTGCTGCGTCCGAAAATTTCGTATCTCACATTAGAGTTACTGGAGTCCATCGATACGTCAAATAACATGATAGATGAGTAAGGATCGATTAGATACATCACAGGGACAACGCTAATACGTGTTGTTTCGTTTAAAACTATTTCCAGCTTCTGCTGCGTCCGAAAACGTCGTATCTCACATCAGAGCTACTGGAGTCCATCGAAACGCCAAATAACATGATATATGAGTAAGGATCGATTAGATACAGCACAGGAACAACGCTAATACGTGTTGTTTCGTTTAAAACTATTTCCAGCTCCTGCTGCGTCCAAAAACTTTGTATCTCACATCAGACTTACTGGAGTCCATCCAAACGTCAAATAACATGATAGATAAGTAAGGATCGATTAGATACATCACAGTAACAACGCTAATGCGTGTTGTTTCGTTCAAAACTATTTCTAGCTTCAGCTGCGTCCGAGAACTTCGTATCTCACATCAAAGTTACTGGAGTCCATCGAAACGCCAAATAACATGATAGATGAGTAAGGATCGATTAGATACATCACAGGAACAACGCTAATACGTGTTGTTTCGTTCAAAACTATTTCCAGCTTCTGCTGCGTCCAAAAACTTTGTATCTCACATCAGAGTTACTGAAGTCCATCCAAACGTCAAATAACATGATAGATGAGTAAGGATCGATTAGATACATCACAGGAACAACGCTAATACGTGTTGTTTCGTTTAAAACTATTTCCAGCTTCTGCTGCGTCCGAGAACTTCGTATCTCACGTCAGGGTTACTGGAGTCCATCCAAACGTCAAATAACATGATAGATAAGTAAGGATCGATTAGATACATCACAGGAACAACGCTAATGCGTGTTGTTTCGTTTAAAACTATTTCCAGCTTCTGCTGCGTCCGAGAACTTCGTATCTCACGTCAGGGTTACTGGAGCCCATCCAAACGTCAAATAACATGATAGATAAGTAAGGATCGATTAGATACATCACAGGAACAAAGCTAATGCGTGTTGTTTCGTTTAAAACTATTTCCAGCTTCTGCTGTGTCAGAAAATTTGGTATCTCACATTAGAGTTACTGGAGTCCATCGAAACGCCAAATAACATGATAGATGAGTAAGGATCGATTAGATACATCACAGGAACAACGCTAATACGTGTTGTTTCGTTCAAAACTATTTCCAGCTTCTGCTGCGTCCAAAAACTTTGTATCTCACATCAGAGTTACTGAAGTCCATCCAAACGTCAAATAACATGATAGATGAGTAAGGATCGATTAGATACATCACAGGAACAACGCTAATACGTGTTGTTTCGTTCAAAACTATTTCCAGCTTCTGCTGCGTCCAAAAACTTTGTATCTCACATCAGAGTTACTGAAGTCCATCCAAACGTCAAATAACATGATAGATGAGTAAGGATCGATTAGATACATCACAGGAACAACGCTAATACGTGTTGTTTCGTTTAAAACTATTTCCAGCTTCTGCTGCGTCCGAGAACTTCGTATCTCACGTCAGGGTTACTGGAGCCCATCCAAACGTCAAATAACATGTTAGATAAGTAAGGATCGTTTAGATACATCACAGGAACAACGCTAATACGTGTTGTTTCACTTAAAACTATTTCCAGCTTCAGCTGCGTCCGAGAACTTCGTATCTCCCATCAAAGTTACTGGAGTCCATCGAAACGCCAAATAACATGATAGATGAGTAAGGATCGATTAGATACATCACAGGAACAACGCTAATGCGTGTTGTTTCGTTTAAAACTATTTCCAGGTTCTACTGCGTCCGAGAACTTTGTATCTCACGTCAGGGTTACTGGAGTCCATCCAAACGTCAAATAACATGATAGATAAGTAAGGATCGATTAGATACATCACAGGAACAACGCTAATGCGTGTTGTTTCGTTTAAAACTATTTCCAGCTTCTGCTGCGTCCGAAAATTTCGTTTCTCACATTAGAGTTACTGGAGTCCATCGAAACGTCAAATAACATGATAGATGAGTAAGGATCGATTAGATACATCACAGGAACAACGCTAATACGTGTTGTTTCGTTTAAAACTATTTCCAGCTTCTGCTGCGACCGAAAACGTCGTATCTCACGTCAGGGTTACTGGAGTCCATCGAAACGTCAAAAAACATAGTAGCTAAGTAAGGATCGATTAGATACATCACAGGAACAACGCTAATACGTGTTGTTTCGTTCAAAACTATTTCCAGCTTCTGCTGCGTCCAAAAACTTTGTATCTCACATCAGAGTTACTGGAGTCCATCCAAACGTCAAATAACATGATAGATGAGTAAGGATCGATTAGATACATCACAGGAACAACGCTAATACGTGTTGTTTCGTTTAAAACTATTTCCAGCTTCTGCTGCGTCCGAAAACGTCGTATCTCACGTCAGGGTTACTGGAGTCCATCCAAACGTCAAATAACATGTTAGATAAGTAAGGATCGTCTAGATACATCACAGGAACAACGCTAATACGTGTTGTTTCATTTAAAACTATTTCCAGCTTCAGCTGCGTCCGAGAACTTCGTATTTCACATCAAAGTTACTGGAGTCCATCGATACGCCAAATAACATGATAGATGAGTAAGGATCGATTAGATACATCACAGGAACAACGCTAATGCGTGTTGTTTCGTTTAAAACTATTTCCAGCTTCTGCTGCGTCCAAAAATTTCGTATCTCACATTAGAGTTACTGGAGTCCATCGAAACGTCAAATAACATAGTAGCTAAGTAAGGATCGATTAGATACGTCACAGGAACAACGCTAATACGTGTTGTCTCGTTCAAAACTATTTCCAGCTTCTGCTGCGTCCAAAAACTTTGTATCTCACATCAAAGTTACTGGAGTCCATCCAAACGTCAAATAACATGATAGATGAGTAAGGATCGATTAGATACATCACAGGAACAACGCTAATGCGTGTTGTTTCGATTAAAACTATTTCCAGCTTCTGCTGCGTCCGAAAATTTCGAATCTCACATTAGAGTTACTGGAGTCCATCGAAACTTCAAATAACATAGTAGCTAAGTAAGGATCGATTAGATACATCACAGGAACAACGCTAATGCGTGTTGTTTCGTTTAAAACTATTTCCAGCTCCTGCTGCGTCCAAAAACTTCGTATCTCACATCAGACTTACTGGAGTCCATCCAAACGTCAAATAACATGTTAGATAAGTAATTATCGTTTAGATACATCACAGGAACAAGGCTAATACGTGTTGTTTCATTTAAAACTATTTCCAGATTCAGCTGCGTCCGAGAACTTCGTATCTCACATCAAAGTTACTGGAGTCCATCGAAACGTCAAATAACATGATAGATGAGTAAGGATCGATTAGATACATCACAGGAACAACGCTAACACGTGTTGTTTCGTTTAAAACTATTTCCAGCTCCTGCTGCGTCCAAAAACTTTGTATCCCACATCAGACTTACTGGAGTCCATCCAAACGTCAAATAACATGATAGATAAGTAAGGATCGATTAGGTACATCACAGTAACAACGCTAATGCGTGTTGTTTCGTTTAAAACTATTTCTAGCTTCAGCTGCGTCCGAGAACTTCGTATCTCACATCAACTTTACTGGAGTCCATCGAAACGCCAAATAACATGATAGATGAGTAAGGATCGATTAGATACATCACAGGAACAACGCTAATACGTGTTGTTTCGTTCAAAACTATTTTCAGCTTCTGCTGCGTCCAAAAACTTTGTATCTCACATCAGAGTTACTGGAGTCCATCCAAACGTCAAATAACATGATAGATGAGTAAGGATCGATTAGATACATCACAGGAACAACGCTAATGCGTGTTGTTTCGTTTAAAACTATTTCCAGCTTCTGCTGCGTCCGAGAATTTCGTATCTCACGTCAGGGTTACTGGAGTCCATCCAAACGTCAAATAACATGATAGATAAATAAGGATCGATTAGATACATCACAGGAACAACGCTAATGCGTGTTGTTTCGTTTAAAACTATTTCCAGCTTCTGCTGCGTCCGAGAATTTCGTATCTCACGTCAGGGTTACTGGAGTCCATCCAAACGTCAAATACCATGATAGATAAGTAAGGATCGATTAGATACATCACAGGAACAACGCTAATGCGTGTTGTTTCGTTTAAAACTATTTCCAGCTTCTGCTGCGTACGAAAATTTCGTATCTCACATTAGAGTTACTGGAGTCCATCCAAACGTCAAATAACATGTTAGATAAGTAAGGATCGTTTAGATACATCACAGGAACAACGCTAATACGTGTTGTTTCATTTAAAACTATTTCCAGCTTCAGCCGCGTCCGAGAACTTCGTATCTCACATCAAAGTTACTGGAGTCCATCGAAACGCCAAATAACATGATAGATGAGTAAGGATCGATTAGATACATCACAGGAACAACGCTAATGCGTGTTGTTTCTTTTAAAACTATTTCCAGCTTCTGCTGCGTCCGAAAATTTCGTATCTCACATTAGAGTTACTGGAGTCCATCGGAACGTCAAATAACATAGTAGCTAAGTAAGGATCGATTAGATACATCACAGGAACAACGCTAATACGTGTTGTTTCGTTCAAAACTATTTCCAGCTTCTGCTGCGTCCAAAAACTTTGTATCTCACATCAGAGTTACTGGAGTCCATCCAAACCTCAAATAACATGATAGATGAGTAAGGATCGATTAGATACATCACAGGAACAACGCTAATATGTGTTGTTTCGTTTAAAACTATTTCCAGCTTCTGCTGCGTCCGAGAACTTCGTATCTCACGTCAGGGTTACTGGAGTCCATCCAAACGTCAAATAACATGTTAGATAAGTAAGGATCGTTTAGATACATCACAGGAACAACGCTAATACGTGTTGTTTCATTTAAAACTATTTCCAGCTTCAGCTGCGTCCGAGAACTTCGTATTTCACATCAAAGTTACTGGAGTCCATCGATACGCCAAATAACATGATAGATGAGTAAGGATCGATTAGATACATCACAGGAACAACGCTAATGCGTGTTGTTTCGTTTAAAACAATTTCCAGCTTCTGCTGCGTCCGAAAACGTCGTATCTCACATCAGAGATACTGGAGTCCATCGAAACGCCAAATAACATGATAGATGAGTAAGGATCGATTAGATACATCACAGGGACAACGCTAATACGTGTTGTTTCGTTCAAAACTATTTCCAGCTTCTGCTGCGTCCAAAAACTGTATCTCACATCAGAGTTACTGAAGTCCATCCAAACGTCAAATAACATGACAGATGAGTAAGGATCGATTAGATACATCACAGGAACAACGCTAATACGTGTTGTTTCGTTTAAAACTATTTCCAGCTTCTGCTGCGTCCGAGAACTTCGTATCTCACGTCAGGGTTACTGGAGTCCATCCAAACGTCAAATAACATGATAGATAAGTAAGGATCGATTAGATACATCACAGGAACAACGCTAATGCGTGTTGTTTCGTTTAAAACTATTTCCAGCTTCTGCTGCGTCCGAGAACTTCGTATCTCACGTCAGGGTTACTGGAGCCCATCCAAACGTCAAATAACATGATAGATAAGTAAGGATCGATTAGATACATCACAGGAACAACGCTAATGCGTGTTGTTTCGTTTAAAACTATTTCCAGCTTCTGCTGCGTCCGAAAACGTCGTATCTCACATCAGAGCTACTGGAGTCCATCGAAACGCCAAATAACATGATATATGAGTAAGGATCGATTAGATACAGCACAGGAACAACGCTAATACGTGTTGTTTCGTTTAAAACTATTTCCAGCTCCTGCTGCGTCCAAAAACTTTGTATCTCACATCAGACTTACTGGAGTCCATCCAAACGTCAAATAACATGTTAGATAAGTAAGGATCGTTAAGATACATCACAGGAACGACGCTAATACGTGTTGTTTCATTTAAAACTATTTCCAGCTTCAGCTGCGTCCGAGAACTTCGTATCTCACATCAAAGTTACTGGAGTCCATCGAAACGCCAAATAACATGATAGATGAGTAAGGATCGATTAGATACATCACAGGAACAACGCTAATGCGTGTTGTTTCGTTTAAAACTATTTCCAGATTCTGCTGCGTCCGAAAATTTCGTATCTCACATTAGAGTTACTGGAGTCCATCGAAACGTCAAATAACATAGTAGCTAAGTAAGGATCGATTAGATACATCCCAGGAAGAACGCTAATACGTGTTGTTTCGTTCAAAACTATTTCCAGCTTTTGCTGCGTCCAAAAACTTTGTATCTCACATCAGAGTTACTGGAGTCCATCCAAACGTCAAATAACATGATAGATAAGTAAGGATCGATTAGATACATCACAGGAACAACGCTAATGCGTGTTGTTTCGTTTAAAACTATTTCCAGCTTCTGCTGCGTCCGAGAACTTCGTATCTCACGTCAGGGTTACTGGAGTCCATTCAAACGCCAAATAACATGATAGATGAGTAAGGATCGATTAGATACATCACAGGAACAACGCTAATGCGTGTTGTTTCGTTTAAAACTATTTCCAGCTTCTGCTGCGTCCGAAAATTTCGTATCTCACATTAGAGTTACTGGAGTCCATCGAAACGTCAAATAACATAGTACCTAAGTAAGGATCGATTAGATACGTCACAGGAACAACGCTAATACGTGTTGTTTCGTTCAAAACTATTTCCAGCTTCTGCTGCGTCCAAAAACTTTGTATCTCACATCAAAGTTACTGGAGTCCATCCAAACGTCAAATAACATTATAGATGAGTAAGGATCGATTAGATACATCACAGTAACAACGCTGATGCGTGTTGTTTCGATTAAAACTATTTCCAGCTTCTGCTGCGTCCGAAAATTTCGAATCTCACATTAGAGTTACTGGAGTCCATCGAAACGTCAAATAACATAGTAGCTAAGTAAGGATCGATTAGATACATCACAGGAACAACGCTAATGCGTGTTGTTTCGTTTAAAACTATTTCCAGCTCCTGCTGCGTCCAAAAACTTTGTATCTCACATCAGACTTACTGGAGTCCATCCAAACGTCAAATAACATGTTAGATAAGTAAGGGTCGTTTAGATACATCACAGGAACAAGGCTAATACGTGTTGTTTCATTTAAAACTATTTCCAGCTTCAGCTGCGTCCGAGAACTTCGTATCTCACATCAAAGTTACTGGAGTCCGTCGAAACGCCAGATAACATGATATATGAGTAAAGATCGATTAGATACATCACAGGAACAACGCTAATACGTGTTGTTTCGTTTAAAACTATTTCCAGCTTCTGCTGCGTCCGAGAACTTCGTATCTCACGTCAGGGTTACTGGAGTCCATCCAAACGTCAAATAACATGTTAGATAAGTAAGGATCGTTTAGATACATCACAGGAACAACGCTAATATGTGTTGTTTCATTTAAAACTATTTCCAGCTTCAGCTGCGTCCGAGAACTTCGTATTTCACATCAAAGTTACTGGAGTCCATCGATACGCCAAATAACATGATAGATGAGTAAGGATCGATTAGATACATCACAGGAACAACGCTAATGCGTGTTGTTTCGTTTAAAACTATTTCCAGCTTCTGCTGCGTCCGAAAATTTCGTATCTCACATTAGAGTTACTGGAGTCCATCGAAACGTCAAATAACATGATAGATGAGTAAGGATCGATTAGATACATCACAGGAACAACGCTAATACGTGTTGTTTCGTTTAAAACTATTTCCAGCTTCTGCTGCGTCCGAGAACTTCGTATCTCACGTCAGGGTTACTGGAGCCCATCCAAACGTCAAATAACATGATAGATAAGTAAGGATCGATTAGATACATCACAGGGACAACGCTAATACGTGTTGTTTCGTTTAAAACTATTTCCAGCTTCTGCTGCGTCCGAAAATTTCGTATCTCACATTAGAGTTACTGGAGTCCATCCAAACGTCAAATAACATGTTAGATAAGTAAGGATCGTTTAGATACATCACAGGAACAACGCTAATACGTGTTGTTTCATTTAAAACTATTTCCAGCTTCAGCTGCGTCCGAGAACTTCGTATCTCACATCAAAGTTACTGGAGTCCATCGAAACGCCAAATAACATGATAGATGAGTAAGGATCGATTAGATACATCACAGGAACAACGCTAATGCGTGTTGTTTCGTTTAAAACTATTTCCAGCTTCTGCTGCGTCCGAAAATTTCGTATCTCACATTAGAGTTACTGGAGTCCATCGAAACGTCAAATAACATAGTAGCTAAGTAAGGATCGATTAGATACATCCCAGGAAGAACGCTAATACGTGTTGTTTCGTTCAAAACTATTTCCAGCTTTTGCTGCGTCCAAAAACTTTGTATCTCACATCAGAGTTACTGGAGTCCATCCAAACGTCAAATAACATGATAGATAAGTAAGGATCGATTAGATACATCACAGGAACAACGCTAATGCGTGTTGTTTCGTTTAAAACTATTTCCAGCTTCTGCTGCGTCCGAGAACTTCGTATCTCACGTCAGGGTTACTGGAGTCCATTCAAACGCCAAATAACATGATAGATGAGTAAGGATCGATTAGATACATCACAGGAACAACGCTAATGCGTGTTGTTTCGTTTAAAACTATTTCCAGCTTCTGCTGCGTCCGAAAATTTCGTATCTCACATTAGAGTTACTGGAGTCCATCGAAACGTCAAATAACATAGTACCTAAGTAAGGATCGATTAGATACGTCACAGGAACAACGCTAATACGTGTTGTTTCGTTCAAAACTATTTCCAGCTTCTGCTGCGTCCAAAAACTTTGTATCTCACATCAAAGTTACTGGAGTCCATCCAAACGTCAAATAACATTATAGATGAGTAAGGATCGATTAGATACATCACAGTAACAACGCTGATGCGTGTTGTTTCGATTAAAACTATTTCCAGCTTCTGCTGCGTCCGAAAATTTCGAATCTCACATTAGAGTTACTGGAGTCCATCGAAACGTCAAATAACATAGTAGCTAAGTAAGGATCGATTAGATACATCACAGGAACAACGCTAATGCGTGTTGTTTCGTTTAAAACTATTTCCAGCTCCTGCTGCGTCCAAAAACTTTGTATCTCACATCAGACTTACTGGAGTCCATCCAAACGTCAAATAACATGTTAGATAAGTAAGGGTCGTTTAGATACATCACAGGAACAAGGCTAATACGTGTTGTTTCATTTAAAACTATTTCCAGCTTCAGCTGCGTCCGAGAACTTCGTATCTCACATCAAAGTTACTGGAGTCCGTCGAAACGCCAGATAACATGATATATGAGTAAAGATCGATTAGATACATCACAGGAACAACGCTAATACGTGTTGTTTCGTTTAAAACTATTTCCAGCTTCTGCTGCGTCCGAGAACTTCGTATCTCACGTCAGGGTTACTGGAGTCCATCCAAACGTCAAATAACATGTTAGATAAGTAAGGATCGTTTAGATACATCACAGGAACAACGCTAATATGTGTTGTTTCATTTAAAACTATTTCCAGCTTCAGCTGCGTCCGAGAACTTCGTATTTCACATCAAAGTTACTGGAGTCTATCGATACGCCAAATAACATGATAGATGAGTAAGGATCGATTAGATACATCACAGGAACAACGCTAATGCGTGTTGTTTCGTTTAAAACTATTTCCAGCTTCTGCTGCGTCCGAAAATTTCGTATCTCACATTAGAGTTACTGGAGTCCATCGAAACGTCAAATAACATGATAGATGAGTAAGGATCGATTAGATACATCACAGGAACAACGCTAATACGTGTTGTTTCGTCTAAAACTATTTCCAGCTTCTGCTGCGTCCGAGAACTTCGTATCTCACGTCAGGGTTACTGGAGCCCATCCAAACGTCAAATAACATGATAGATAAGTAAGGATCGATTAGATACATCACAGGGACAACGCTAATACGTGTTGTTTCGTTTAAAACTATTTCCAGCTTCTGCTGCGTCCGAAAATTTCGTATCTCACATTAGAGTTACTGGAGTCCATCCAAACGTCAAATAACATGTTAGATAAGTAAGGATCGTTTAGATACATCACAGGAACAACGCTAATACGTGTTGTTTCATTTAAAACTATTTCCAGCTTCAGCTGCGTCCGAGAACTTCGTATCTCACATCAAAGTTACTGGAGTCCATCGAAAAGCCAAATAACATGATAGATGAGTAAGGATCGATTAGATACATCACAGGAACAACGCTAATGCGTGTTGTTTCGTTTAAAACTATTTCCAGCTTCTGCTGCGTCCGAAAATTTCGTATCTCACATTAGAGTTACTGGAGTCCATCGGAACGTCAAATAACATAGTAGCTAAGTAAGGATCGATTAGATACATCACAGGAACAACGCTAATACGTGTTGTTTCTTTCAAAACTATTTCCAGCTTCTGCTGCGTCCAAAAACTTTGTATGTCACATCAGAGTTACTGGAGTCCATCCAAACCTCAAATAACATGATAGATGAGTAAGGATCGATTAGATACATCACAGGAACAACGCTAATACGTGTTGTTTCGTTTAAAACTATTTCCAGCTTCTGCTGCGTCCGAGAACTTCGTATCTCACGTCAGGGTTACTGGAGTCCATCCAAACGTCAAATAACATGTTAGATAAGTAAGGATCGTTTAGATACATCACAGGAACAACGCTAATACGTGTTGTTTCATTTAAAACTATTTCCAGCTTCAGCTGCGTCCGAGAACTTCGTATTTCACATCAAAGTTACTGGAGTCCATCGATACGCCAAATAACATGATAGATGAGTAAGGATCGATTAGATACATCACAGGAACAACGCTAATGCGTGTTGTTTCGTTTAAAACTATTTCCAGCTCCTGCTGCGTCCAAAGACTTTGTATCTCACATCAGACTTACTGGAGTCCATCCAAACGTCAAATAACATGTTAGATAAGTAAGGATCGTTTAGATACATCACAGGAACAAGGCTAATACGTGTTGTTTCATTTAAAACTATTTCCAGCTTCAGCTGCGTCCGAGAACTTCGTATCTCACATCAAAGTTACTGGAGTCCATCGAAACGCCAGATAACATGATATATGAGTAAGGATCGATTAGATACATCACAGGAACAACGCTAATACGTGTTGTTTCGTTTAAAACTATTTCCAGCTTCTGCTGCGTCCGAGAACTTCGTATCTCACGTCAGGGTTACTGGAGTCCATCCAAACGTCAAATAGCATGTTAGATAAGTAAGGATCGTTTAGATACATCACAGGAACAACGCTAATACGTGTTGTTTCATTTAAAACTATTTCCAGCTTCAGCTGCGTCCGAGAACTTCGTATTTCACATCAAAGTTACTGGAGTCCATCGATACGCCAAATAACATGATAGATGAGTAAGGATCGATTAGATACATCACAGGAACAACGCTAATGCGTGTTGTTTCGTTTAAAACTATTTCCAGCTTCTGCTGCGTCCGAAAATTTCGTATCTCACATTAGAGTTACTGGAGTCCATCGAAACGTCAAATAACATGATAGATGAGTAAGGATCGATTAGATACATCACAGGAACAACGCTAATACGTGTTGTTTCGTTTAAAACTATTTCCAGCTTCTGCTGCGTCCGAGAACTTCGTATCTCACGTCAGGGTTACTGGAGTCCATCCAAACGTCAAATAACATGATAGATAAGTAAGGATCGATTAGATACATCACAGGAACAACGCTAATGCGTGTTGTTTCGTTTAAAACTATTTCCAGCTTCTGCTGCGTCCGAGAACTTCGTATCTCACGTCAGGGTTACTGGAGCCCATCCAAACGTCAAATAACATGATAGATAAGTAAGGATCGATTAGATACATCACAGGGACAACGCTAATACGTGTTGTTTCGTTTAAAACTATTTCCAGCTTCTGCTGCGTCCGAAAATTTCGTATCTCACATTAGAGTTACTGGAGTCCATCCAAACGTCAAATAACATGTTAGATAAGTAAGGATCGTTTAGATACATCACAGGAACAACGCTAATACGTGTTGTTTCATTTAAAACTATTTCCAGCTTCAGCTGCGTCCGAGAACTTCGTATCTCACATCAAAGTTACTGGAGTCCATCGAAAAGCCAAATAACATGATAGATGAGTAAGGATCGATTAGATACATCACAGGAACAACGCTAATGCGTGTTGTTTCGTTTAAAACTATTTCCAGCTTCTGCTGCGTCCGAAAATTTCGTATCTCACATTAGAGTTACTGGAGTCCATCGGAACGTCAAATAACATAGTAGCTAAGTAAGGATCGATTAGATACATCACAGGAACAACGCTAATACGTGTTGTTTCTTTCAAAACTATTTCCAGCTTCTGCTGCGTCCAAAAACTTTGTATGTCACATCAGAGTTACTGGAGTCCATCCAAACCTCAAATAACATGATAGATGAGTAAGGATCGATTAGATACATCACAGGAACAACGCTAATACGTGTTGTTTCGTTTAAAACTATTTCCAGCTTCTGCTGCGTCCGAGAACTTCGTATCTCACGTCAGGGTTACTGGAGTCCATCCAAACGTCAAATAACATGTTAGATAAGTAAGGATCGTTTAGATACATCACAGGAACAACGCTAATACGTGTTGTTTCATTTAAAACTATTTCCAGCTTCAGCTGCGTCCGAGAACTTCGTATTTCACATCAAAGTTACTGGAGTCCATCGATACGCCAAATAACATGATAGATGAGTAAGGATCGATTAGATACATCACAGGAACAACGCTAATACCTGTTGTTTCGTTCAAAACTATTCCCAGCTTCTACTGCGTCCAAAAACTTTGTATGTCACATCAGAGTTACTGGAGTCCATCCAAACCTCAAATAACATGATAGATGAGTAAGGATCTATTAGATACATCACAGGAACAACGCTAATACGTGTTGTTTCGTTTAAAACTATTTCCAGCTTCTGCTGCGTCCGAGAACTTCGTATCTCACGTCAGGGTTACTGGAGTCCATCCAAACGTCAAATAACATGTTAGATAAGTAAGGATCGTTTAGATACATCACAGGAACAACGCTAATACAAGTTGTTTCATTTAAAACTATTTCCAGCTTCAGCTGCGTCCGAGAACTTCGTATTTCACATCAAAGTTACTGGAGTCCATCGATACGCCAAATAACATGATAGATGAGTAAGGATCGATTAGATATATCACAGGAACAACGCTAATGCGTGTTGTTTCGTTTAAAATTATTTCCAGCTTCTGCTGCGTCCGAAAATTTCGTATCTCACATTAGAGTTACTGGAGTCCATCGATACGTCAAATAACATGATAGATGAGTAAGGATCGATTAGATACATCACAGGGACAACGCTAATACGTGTTGTTTCGTTTAAAACTATTTCCAGCTTCTGCTGCGTCCGAAAACGTCGTATCTCACATCAGAGATACTGGAGTCCATCGAAACGCCAAATAACATGATATATGAGTAAGGATCGATTAGATACAGCACAGGAACAACGCTAATACGTGTTGTTTCGTTTAAAACTATTTAAAGCTCCTGCTGCGTCCAAAAACTTTGTATCTCACATCAGACTTACTGCAGTCCATCCAAACGTCAAATAACATGATAGATAAGTAAGGATCGATTAGATACATCACAGTAACAACGCTAATGCGTGTTGTTTCGTTTGAAACTATTTCTAGCTTCAGCTGCGTCCGAGAACTTCGTATCTCACATCAAAGTTACTGGAGTCCATCGAAACGCCAAATAACATGATAGATGAGTAAGGATCGATTAGATACATCACAGGAACAACGCTAATGCGTGTTGTTTCATTTAAAACTATTTCCAGCTTCTGCTGCGTCCGAAAACTTCGTATCTCACATCAGAGTTACTAGAGTCCATCGAAACGCCAAATAACATGTTAGATGAGTAAGGATCAATTAGACACATCACAGGAACAACGCTAATGCGTGTTGTTCCGTTTAAAACTATTTCCAGCTTCTGCTGCGTCCGAAAACTATGTATCTCACATCAGAGTTACTAGAGTCCATCGAAACGTCAAATAACATGATAGATAAGTAAGGATCGATTAGATACAGCACAGGAAGAACGCTAATGCGTGTTGTTTCGTTTAAAACTATTTCCAGCTTCTGCTGCGTCCGAAAACGTCGTATCTCACATCAGAGTTACTGGAGTCCATCCAAACGTCAAATAACATGATAGATAAGTAAGGATCGATTTGATACATCACAGGAACAACGCTAATGCGTGTTGTCTCATTTAAAACTATTTCCAGCTTCTGCTGCGTCCGAGAACATCGTATCTCACATCAGAGTATCTAGAGTCCATCGAAACGCCAAATAACATGATAGATGAGTAAGGATCGATTAGATACATCACAGGAACAACGCTAATGCGTATTGTTCCGTTTAAAATTATTTCCAGCTCCTCCTGTGTCCGAAAACTTCGTATCACACATCAGGGATACTGGAGCCCATCGAAACGCCAAATAACATGTTAGATAAGTAAGGATCGATTAGATACATCACAGGAACAACGCTAATGCGTGTTGTTTCATTTAAAACTATTTCCAGCTTCTGCTGCGTCCGAAAACTTCGTATCTCACATCAGAGTTACTAGAGTCCATCGAAACGCCAAATAACATGTTAGATAAGTAAGGATCGATTAGGTACATCACAGGAACAACGCTAATACGTGTTGTTTCGTTCAAAACTATTTCCAGCTCCTCCTGTGTCCGAAAACTTCGTATCTCACATCAGGGATACTGGAGTCCATCCAAACGTCAAATAACATGATAGATAAGTAAGGATCGATTTGATACATCAACAACGCTAATGCGTGTTGTCTCATTTAAAACTATTTCCAGCTTCTGCTGCGTCCGAGAACATCGTATCTCACATCAGAGTAACTAGAGTCCATCGAAACGCCAAATAACATGATAGATGAGTAAGGATCGATTAGATACAGCACAGGAACAACGCTAATGCGTGTTGTTTCGTTTAAAACTATTTCCAGCTTCTGCTGCGTCCGAGAACTTCGTATCTCACATCAAAGTTACTGGAGTCCATTGAAACGCCAAATAACATGATAGATAAGTAGGGATCGATTAGATACATCACAGGAACAACGCTAATGCGTGTTGTTTCATTTAAAACTATTTCCAGCTTCTGCTGCCTCCGAAAACTATGTATCTCACATCAGAGTTACTGGAGTCCATCCAAACGTCAAATAACATGATAGATGAGTAAGGATCGATTAGATACATCACACGAACAACGCTAATACGTGTTGCTTCGTTTAAAACTATTTCCAGCTACTGCTGCGTCCCAAAACTTCGTATCTCACATCAGAGCTACTAGAGTCCATCGAAACGTCAAATAACATGATAGATAAGTAAGGATCGATTTGATACATCACAGGAACAACGCTAATGCGTGTTGTCTCATTTAAAACTATTTCCAGCGTCTGCTGCGTCCGAGAACATCGTATCTCACATCGGAGTAATTAGAGTCCATCGAAACGCCAAATAACATGATAGATGAGTAAGGATCGATTAGATACATCACAGGAACAACGCTAATGCGTATTGTTTCGTTTAAAACTATTTCCAGCTCCTCCTGTGTCCGAAAACTTCGTATCACACATCAGGGATACTGGAGCCCATCCAAACATCAAATAACATGATAGATTATTAAGGATCGATTAGATACAGCTCAGGAACAACGCTAATGCGTGTTGTTTCGTTTGAAACTATTTCCAGCTTCTGCTGCGTCCGAAAATTTCGTATCTCACATCAGAGTTACTAGAGTCCATCGAAACGTCAAATAACATGATAGATAAGTAAGGATCGATTAGATACATCACAGGAACAACGCTAATGCGTGTTGTTTCATTTAAAACTATTTCCAGCTTCTGCTGCGTCCGAAAACTTCGTATCTCACATCAGTGTTACTAGAGTCCATCGAAACGTCAAATAACATGCTAGATAAGTAAGGATCGATTAGATACATCACAGAAACAACGCTAATGCGTGTTGTTTCGTTTAAAACTATTTCCAACTTCAGCTGCGTCCGAGAACTTCGTATCACACATCAGGGATACTGGAGCCCATCCAAACGTCAAATAACATGATAGATTATTAAGGATCGATTAGATACAGCACAGGAACAACGCTAATGCGTGTTGTTTCGTTTGAAACTATTTCCAGCTTCTGCTGCGTCCGAAAATTTCGTATCTCACATCAGAGTTACTAGAGTCCATCGAAACTTCAAATAACATGATAGATAAGTAATAATCGATTAGATACAGCACAGGAACAACGCTAATGCGTGTTGTTTCGTATAAAACTATTTCCAGCTTCTGCTGCGTCCGAAAATTTCGTATCTCACATCAGAGTTACTGGAGTCCATCCAAACGTCAAATAACATGATAGATGAGTAAGGATCGATTAGATACAGCACAGGAACAACGCTAATGCGTGTTGTTTCGTTTAAAACTATTTCCAGCTCCTCCTGTGTCCGAAAACTTCGTATCACACATCAGGGATACTGGAGCCCATCCAAACGTCAAATAACATGATAGATTATTAAGGATCGATTAGATACAGCACAGGAACAACGCTAATGCGTGTTGTTTCGTTTGAAACTATTTCCAGCTTCTGCTGCGTCCGAAAATTTCGTATCTCACATCAGAGTTACTAGAGTCCATCGAAACGTCAAATAACATGATAGATAAGTAATAATCGATTAGATACAGCACAGGAACAACGCTAATGCGTGTTGTTTCGTATAAAACTATTTCCAGCTTCTGCTGCGTCCGAAAACTTGGTATCTCATATCAGAGTTACTGGAGTCCATCCAAACGTCAAATAACATGATAGATGAGTAAGGATCGATTAGATACAGCACAGGAACAACGCTAATGCGTGTTGTTTCGTTTAAAACTATTTCCAGCTTCTGCTGCGTCCGAAAATTTCGTATCTCACATCAGAGTTACTAGAGTCCATCGAAACGTCAAATAACATGATAGATAAGTAATAATCGATTAGATACAGCACAGGAACAACGCTAATGCGTGTTGTTTCGTATAAAACTATTTCCAGCTTCTGCTGCCTCCGAAAACTATGTATCTCACATCAGAGTTACTGGAGTCCATCCAAACGTCAAATAACATGATAGATGAGTAAGGATCGATTAGATACATCACAGGAACAACGCTAATACGTGTTGCTTCGTTTAAAACTATTTCCAGCTACTGCTGCGTCCCAAGACTTCGTATCTCACATAAGAGCTACTAGAGTCCATCGAAACGTCAACTAACATGATAGATAAGTAAGGATCGATTTGATACATCACAGGAACAACGCTAATGCGTGTTGTCTCATTTGAAACTATTTCCTGCGTCTTCTGCGTCCGAGAACATCGTATCTAACATCAGAGTAACTAGAGTCCATCGAAACGCCAAATAACATGATAGATGAGTAAGGATCGATTAGATACATCACAGGAACAACGCTAATGCGTATTGTTTCGTTTAAAACTATTTCCAGCTCCTCCTGTGTCCGAAAACTTCGTATCACACATCAGGGATACTGGAGCACATCCAAACGTCAAATAACATGATAGATTATTAAGGATCGATTAGATACAGCACAGGAACAACGCTAATGCGTGTTGTTTCGTTTAAAACTATTTCCAGCTTCAGCTGCGTCCGAGAACTTCGTATCTCACATCAAAGTTACTGGAGTCCATCGAAACTCCAAATAACATGATAGATAAGTGATGATCGATTAGATACATCACAGGAACAACGCTAATGCGTGTTGTTTCGTTTAAAACTATTTCCAGCTCCTGCTGCGTCCAAAAACATCGTATCTCACATCAGAGTTACTGGAGTCCATCCAAACGTCAAATAACATGATAGATGAGTAAGGATCGATTAGATACAGCACAGGAACAACGCTAATGCGTGTTGTTTCGTTTAAAACTATTTCCAACTTCAGCTGCGTCCGAGAACTTCGTATCTCACATCAAAGTTACTGGAGTCTATCGAAACGTCAAATAACATAGTAGATAAGTAACGATCGATTAGATACATCACAGGAACAACGCTAATGCGTGTTGTTTCGTTTAAAACTATTTCCAGCTCCTGCTGCGTCCAAAAACATCGTATCTCACATCAGAGTTACTGGAGTCCATCCAAACGTCAAATAACATGATAGATGAGTAAGGATCGATTAGATACAGCACAGGAACAACGCTAATGCGTGTTGTTTCGTTTAAAACTATTTCCAACTTCAGCTGCGTCCGAGAACTTCGTATCTCACATCAAAGTTACTGGAGTCTATCGAAACGTCAAATAACATAGTAGATAAGTAACGATCGATTAGATACATCACAGGAACAACGCTAATGCGTGTTGTTTCTTTTAAAACTATTTCCAGCTTCTGCTGCGTCCGAAAACTTCTTATCTCAAGTCAGAGTTACTGGAGTCCATCGAAACGTCAAATAACATGATACATAAGTAAGGATCGATTAGAAATATCACAGGAACAACGCTAATGCGTGTTACATCGTTATAAACTCTTTCCAGCTTCTGCTGCGTCCGAGAACTTCGTACCTCACATCGGAGTTACTGGAGTCCGTCGAAACGTCAAATAACACGATAGATAGCAGAGATCGATTAGATGCATCACAGGAACAACGCTAATACGTGTTGTTTCGCTCAAAACTCTTTGCAGCTTCTGCTGCGCCCGAGAACTTCGTATCTTACATCGGAGGTACTGGAGTCCGTCAAAACGTCAAATAACATGATAGATAGTAAAGACCGATTAGATACATTACAGGAACAACGCTAATACGTGTTATTTCGTTCAAAACTCTTTCCAGCCCCTGTTGAGTCCGAGAACTTCGTATCTCACATCAGCGTTACTGGAGTCAGTTGAAACGTCAAATAACATAGTAGATAAGTAAGGATCGATTAGATACATCACAGGAACAACGCTAATACCTGTTGTTTCGTTCAAAACTATTTCCAGCTTCTGCTGCGTCCGAGAACTTCGTATCTCACATCAGCATTACTGGAGTCCGTTGAAACGTCAAATAACATAGCAGATAAGTAAGGATCTATTAGATACATCACAGGAACAACGCTAATACGAGTTATTTCGTTCTAAACTATTTCCAGCCAATGTTGAGACCGAGAACTTCTTATCTCACATCAGCGTTACTGGAGTCCGTTGAAACGTCAACTAACATAGCAGATAAGTAAGGATCGATTAGATACATCACTGGAACAACGCTAATACGTGTTGTTTCGTTCAAAACTATTTCCAGTTTCTGCTGCGTCCGAGAACTTCGTATCTCACATCAGCGTTACTGGAGTCCGTTGAAACGTCAAATAACATAGCAGATAAGTAAGGATCGATTAGATACATCACAGGAACAACGCTAATACGTGTTGTTTCGTTCAAAACTATTTCCAGCTTCTGCTGCGTCCGAGAAATTCGTATCTCACATCAGCGTTACTTGAGTCCATCGTATCGTCAAATAACATGATAGATAAGAAAGGATAGATTAGATACACCACAGGAACAACGCTAATACGTGTTGTTTCGTTCAAAACTATTTCCAGCCAATGTTGAATCCGAGAACTTCGTATCTCACATCAGCATCACTTGAGTTAGTTGAAACGTCAAATAACTTAGTAGATAAGTAAGGATAGATTAGGTACACCACAGGAATAACGCTAATACGTGTTGTTTCGTTCAAAACTATTTCCAGCCCCTGTTGAGTTCGAGAACTTCGTATCTCACATCAGCGTTACTGGAGTCCGTTGAAATGTCAAATAACATAGTAGATAAGTAAGGATCGATTAGATACATCACAGGAACAACGCTAATACGTGTTGTTTCGTTCAAAGCTATATCCAGCCTCTGCTGCGTCCGAGAACTTCGTATCTCACATCAGCGTTACTGGAGTTCATCGTATCGTCAAATAACATGATAGATAAGTAAGGATAGATTAGATACACCACAGGAACAACGCTAATACGTGTTGTTTCGTTCAAAACTATTTCCAGCCCCTGTTGAATCCGAGAACTTCGTATCTCACATCAGCGTTGCTGGAGTTAGTTGAAACGTCAAATAACTTAGTAGATAAGTAAGGATAGATTAGGTCCAACACAGGAATAACGCTAATACGTGTTGTTTCGTTCAAAACTATTTCCAGCTTATGCTGAGTCCGAGAACTTCGTATCTCACATCAGAGTTACTGGAGTCCGTTGAAACGTCAAATATCATAATAGATAAGTAAGGATCGATTAGATACATCACAGGAACAACGCTAATACGTGTTGTTTCGTTCAGAACTATTTCCAGCTTCTGCTGCGTCCGAAAACTTCGTATCTCACATCAGAGTTACTGGAGTCCATCGTAACGTCAAATAACATGATAGATAAGTAAGGATCGATTAGATTCATCACAGGAACAACGCTAATACGTGTTGTCTCGTCCTAAACTATTTCCAGCTTCTGCTGAGTCCGAGAACTTCGTATCTCACATCAGAGTTACTGGAGTCCATCGTAACGTCAAATAACATGATAGATAAGTAAGGATCGATTAGATACATCACAGGAACAACGCTAATACGTGTTGTTTCGTTCAAAACTATTTCCAGCTTCTGCTGCGTCCGAGAACTTCGTATCTCCCATCAGAGTTACTGGAGTCCGTTGAAACGTCAAATAACATAGTAGATAAGTAAGGATCGATTAGATACATCACAGGAATAACGCTAATACGTGTTGTTTCGTTCAAAACTATTTCCAGCTTATGCTGAGTCCGAGAACTTCGTATCTCACATCAGAGATACTGGAGTCCATCGTAACGTCAAAGAACATGATAGATAAGTAAGGATCGATTAGAAACATCATAGGAACATCGCTAATACGTGTTATTTCGTTCAAAACTATTTCCAGCCCCTGTTGAGACCGGGAACTTCTTATCTCACATCAGCGTTACTGGAGACCGTTGAAACGTCAAATAACATGATAGATAAATACGGATCGATTAGATACATCACAGGAACAACGCTAATACGTGTTGTTTCGTTCAAAACTATTTGAAGCTTCTGCTGCGTCCGAACACTTCGTATCTCACATCAGCGTTACTGGAGTCCGTTGAAACGTCAAATAACATAGTAGATAAGTAAGGATCGGTTAGATACATCACAGGAACAACGCTAATACGTGTTGTTTCGTTCAAAACTATTTGAAGCTACTGCTGCGTCCGAACATTTCGTATCTCACATCAGCGTTACTGGAGTACGTTGAAACGTCAAGTAACATAGTAGATAAGTAAGGATCGATTAGATACATCACAGGAACAACGCTAATACGTGTTGTTTCGTAGAAAACTATTTCAAGCTTCTGCTGCGTCCGAACTCTTCGTATCTCACATCAGAGTTACTGGAGTCCGTTAAAACGTCAAATAACATAGTAGATAAGTAAGGATCGATTAGATACATCACAGGAACAACGCTAATACGTGCTGTTTCGTTCAAAACTATTTCCAGCTTCTGCTGCGTCCGAGAACTTCGTATCTCACATCAGCGTTACTGGAGTCCGTTGAAACTTCAAATAACATAGTAGATAAGTAAGGATCGATTAGATACATCACAGGAACAACGCTAATACGTGTTGTTTCGTTCAAAACTATTTCCAGATTCTGCTGAGTCCGAGAGCTTCGTATCTCACATCAGAGTTACTGGAGTCTGTTGAAACGTCAAATAACATAGTAGATAAGTAAAGATCGATTAGATACATCCCAGGAAAAACGGTAGTACGTGTTGTTTCGTTCAAAACTATTTCCAGCTTCTGCTGACTCCGAGAACTTCGTATCTCACATCAGAGTTACTGGAGTGCGTTGAAACGTCAAATAACATTGTAGATAAGTAAGGATCGATTAGATACATCACAGGAACAACGCTAGTACGTGTTGTTTCGTTCAAAACTATTTCCAGCTTCTGCTGCGTCCGAACACTTCGTATCCCACATCAGAGTTACTGGAGTCCATCGTAACGTCAAATAACATGATAGATAAATAAGGATCGATTAGATATATCACAGAAACAACGCTAACACGTGCTATTTCGTTCAAAACTATTTCCAGCCCCTGTTGAGTTCGAGAACTTCGTATCTCACATCAGCGTTACTGGAGTCCGTTGAAACGTCAAATAACATAGTAGATAAGTAAGGATCGATTATATACATCACAGGAACAACGCTAATACGTGCTGTTTCGTTCAAAACTATTTCCAGCTTCTGCTGCGTCCGAGAACTTCGTATCTCACGTCAGCGTTACTGGAGTCCGTTGAAATGTCAAATAACACAGTAGATAAGTAAGGATAGATTAGATACATCACAGGAACAACGCTAATACGTGCTGTTTCGTTCAAAACTATTTCCAGCTTCTGCTGCGTCCGAGAAATTCGTATCTCACATCAGCGTTACTGGAGTCCGTTGAAATGTCAAATAACATAGTAGATAAGTAAGGATCGATTAGATACATCACAGGAACAACGCTAATACGTGTTGTTTCGTTCAAAGCTATATCCAGCCTCTGCTGCGTCCGAGAACTTCGTATCTCACATCAGCGTTACTGGAGTTCATCGTATCGTCAAATAACATGATAGATAAGTAAGGATAGATTAGATACACCACAGGAACAACGCTAATACGTGTTGTTTCGTTCAAAACTATTTCCAGCCCCTGTTGAATCCGAGAACTTCGTATCTCACATCAGCGTTGCTGGAGTTAGTTGAAACGTCAAATAACTTAGTAGATAAGTAAGGATAGATTAGGTCCAACACAGGAATAACGCTAATACGTGTTGTTTCGTTCAAAACTATTTCCAGCTTATGCTGAGTCCGAGAACTTCGTATCTCACATCAGAGTTACTGGAGTCCGTTGAAACGTCAAATAACATAATAGATAAGTAAGGATCGATTAGATACATCACAGGAACAACGCTAATACGTGTTGTTTCGTTCAGAACTATTTCCAGCTTCTGCTGCGTCCGAAAACTTCGTATCTCACATCAGAGTTACTGGAGTCCATCTTAACGTCAAATAACATGATAGATAAGTAAGGATCGATTAGATTCATCACAGGAACAACGCTAATACGTGTTGTCTCGTCCTAAACTATTTCCAGCTTCCGCTGAGTCCGAGAACTTCGTATCTCACATCAGAGTTACTGGAGTCCATCGTAACGTCAAATAACATGATAGATAAGTAAGGATCGATTAGATACATCACAGGAACAACGCTAATACGTGTTGTTTCGTTCAAAACAATTTCCAGTTTCTGCTGCGTCCGAGAACTTCGTATCTCACATCAGCGTTACTGGAGTCCGTTGAAACGTCAAATAACATAATAGATAAGTAAGGATCGATTAGATACATCACAGGAACAACGCTTATACGTGTTGTTTCGTTCAAAACAATTTCCAGTTTCTGCTGCGTCCGAGAACTTCGTATATCACATCAGAGTAACTGGAGTCCATGGTAACGTCAAATAACATGATAGATAAGTAAGGATCGATTAGATACATCAGAGGAACAACGCTAATATGTGTTGTTTCGTTCAAAACTATTTCCAGCTTATGCTGAATCCGAGAACTTCGTATCTCACATCAGAGTTACTGGAGTCCGTTGAAACGTCAAATAATATAGTAGATAAGTAAGGATCGATTAGATACATCACAGGAACAACGATAATACGTGTTGTTTCGTTCAAAACTATTTCCAGCTTCTGCTGCGTCCGAGAACTTCGTATCTCCCATCAGAGTTACTGGAGTCCGTTGAAACGTCAAATAACATAGTAGATAAGTAAGGATCGATTAGATACATCACAGGAATAACGCTAATACGTGTTGTTTCGTTCAAAACTATTTCCAGCTTATGCTGAGTCCGAGAACTTCGTATCTCACATCAGAGATACTGGAGTCCATCGTAACGTCAAATAACATGATAGATAAGTAAGGATCGATTAGAAACATCATAGGAATATCGCTAATACGTGTTATTTCGTTCAAAACTATTTCCAGCCCCTGTTGAGACCGGGAACTTCTTATCTCACATCAGCGTTACTGGAGACCGTTGAAACGTCAAATAACATGATAGATAAATACGGATCGATTAGATACATCACAGGAACAACGCTAATACGTGTTGTTTCGTTCAAAACTATTTGAAGCTTCTGCTGCGTCCGAACACTTCGTATCTCACATCAGCGTTACTGGAGTCCGTTGAAACGTCAAATAACTTAGTAGATAAGTAAGGATCGGTTAGATACATCACAGGAACAACGCTAATACGTGTTGTTTCGTTCAAAACTATTTGAAGCTACTGCTGCGTCCGAACATTTCGTATCTCACATCAGCGTTACTGGAGTACGTTGAAACGTCAAGTAACATAGTAGATAAGTAAGGATCGATTAGATACATCACAGGAACAACGCTAATACGTGTTGTTTCGTACAAAACTATTTCAAGCTTCTGCTGCGTCCGAACTCTTCGTATCTCACATCAGAGTTACTGGAGTCCGTTAAAACGTCAAATAACATAGTAGATAAGTAAGGATCGATTAGATACATCACAGGAACAACGCTAATACGTGCTGTTTCGTTCAAAACTATTTCCAGCTTCTGCTGCGTCCGAGAACTTCGTATCTCACATCAGCGTTACTGGAGTCCGTTGAAACTACAAATAACATAGTAGATAAGAAAGTATCGATTAGATACATCACAGGAACAACGCTAATACGTGTTGTTTCGTTCAAAACTATTTCCAGCTTCTGCTGAGTCCGAGAGCGTCGTATCTCACATCAGAGTTACTGGAGTCTGTTGAAACGTCAAATAACATAGTAGATAAGTAAAGATCGATTAGATACATCACAGGAAGAACGGTAGAACGTGTTGTTTCGTTCAAAACTATTTCCAGCTTCTGCTGACTCCGAGAACTTCGTATCTCACATCAGAGTTACTGGAGTGCGTTGAAACGTCAAATAACATAGTAGATAAGTAAGGATCGATTAGATACATCACAGGAACAACGCTAGTACGTGTTGTTTCGTTCAAAACTATTTCCAGCTTCTGCTGCGTCCGAACACTTCGTATCCCACATCAGAGTTACTGGAGTCCATCGTAACGTCAAATAACATGATAGATAAGTAAGGATCGATTAGATATATCACAGAAACAACGCTAACACGTGCTATTTCGTTCAAAACTATTTCCAGCCCCTGTTGAGTTCGAGAACTTCGTATCTCACATCAGCGTTACTGGAGTCCGTTGAAACGTCAAATAACATAGTAGATAAGTAAGGATCGATTATATACATCACAGGAACAACGCTAATACGTGCTGTTTCGTTCAAAACTATTTCCAGCTTCTGCTGCGTCCGAGAACTTCGTATCTCACGTCAGCGTTACTGGAGTCCGTTGAAATGTCAAATAACACAGTAGATAAGTAAGGATCGATTAGATACATCACAGGAACAACGCTAATACGTGCTGTTTCGTTCAAAACTATTTCCAGCTTCTGCTGCGTCCGAGAAATTCGTATCTCACATCAGCGTTACTGGAGTCCGTTGAAACCTCAAATAACATAGTATATAAGTAAGGATCGATTAGATACATCACAGGAACAACGGTAAGACGTGTTATTTCGTTCAAAACTATTTCCAGCCGCTGTTGAGTCCGAGAACTTCGTATCTCACATCAGCGTTGCTGGAGTCCGTTGAAACGTCAAATAACATAGTAGATAAGTAAGGATCGATTAGATACATCACAGGAACAACGCTAATACGTGTTGTTTCGTTCAAAACTATTTCCAGCTTCTGCTGAATCCGAGAACTTCGTATCTCACATCAGAGTTATTGGAGTCCGTTGAAACGTCAAATAACATAGTAGATATTTAAGGATAGATTAGATACACCAAAGGAGCAACGCTAATACGTGTTGCTTCGTTCAAAACTATTTCCAGCCCCTGTTGAGTTCGAGAACTTCGTATCTTACATCAGCGTTACTGGAGTCCGTTGAAACGTCAAATAACATAGTAGATAAGTAAGGATCGATTAGATGCATCACAGGAACGACGCTAATACGTGTTGTTTCGTTCAAAACTATTTCCAGCCTCTGCTGCGTCCGAGAACTTCGTATCTTACATCAGCGTTACTGGAGTCCATCGTATCGTCAAATAACATGATAGATAGGTAAGGATAGATTAGATACACCACAGGAACAACGCTAATACGTATTGTTTCGTTCAAAAGTATTTCCAGCCCCTGTTGAATCCGAGAACTTCGTATCTCACATCAGCGTTACTGGAGTTAGTTGAAACGTCAAAAAACTTAGTAGATAAGTAAGGATAGATTAGCTCCAACACAGGAATAACGCTAATACGTGTTGTTTCGTTCAAATCTATTTCCAGCTTATGCTGAGTCCGAGAACTTCGTATCTCACATCAGAGTTACTGGAGTCAGTTGAAACGTCAAATAACATAGTAGATAAGTAAGGATCGATTAGATACATCACAGGAATAACGCTAATACGTGTTGTTTCGTTCAAAACTATTTCCAGCTTATGCTGAGTCCGAGAACTTCGTATCTCACATCAGAGATACTGGAGTCCATCGTAACGTCAAATAACATGATAGATAAGTAAGGATCGATTAGAAACATCATAGGAATATCGCTAATACGTGTTATTTCGTTCAAAACTATTTCCAGCCCCTGTTGAGACCGGGAACTTCTTATCTCACATCAGCGTTACTGGAGACCGTTGAAACGTCAAATAACATGATAGATAAATACGGATCGATTAGATACATCACAGGAACAACGCTAATACGTGTTGTTTCGTTCAAAACTATTTGAAGCTTCTGCTGCGTCCGAACACTTCGTATCTCACATCAGCGTTACTGGAGTCCGTTGAAACGTCAAATAACATAGTAGATAAGTAAGGATCGGTTAGATACATCACAGGAACAACGCTAATACGTGTTGTTTCGTTCAAAACTATTTGAAGCTACTGCTGCGTCCGAACATTTCGTATCTCACATCAGCGTTACTGGAGTACGTTGAAACGTCAAGTAACATAGTAGATAAGTAAGGATCGATTAGATACATCACAGGAACAACGCTAATACGTGTTGTTTCGTACAAAACTATTTCAAGCTTCTGCTGCGTCCGAACTCTTCGTATCTCACATCAGAGTTACTGGAGTCCGTTAAAACGTCAAATAACATAGTAGATAAGTAAGGATCGATTAGATACATCACAGGAACAACGCTAATACGTGCTGTTTCGTTCAAAACTATTTCCAGCTTCTGCTGCGTCCGAGAACTTCGTATCTCACATCAGCGTTACTGGAGTCCGTTGAAACTACAAATAACATAGTAGATAAGAAAGTATCGATTAGATACATCACAGGAACAACGCTAATACGTGTTGTTTCGTTCAAAACTATTTCCAGCTTCTGCTGAGTCCGAGAGCGTCGTATCTCACATCAGAGTTACTGGAGACTGTTGAAACGTCAAATAACATAGTAGATAAGTAAAGATCGATTAGATACATCACAGGAAAAACGGTAGAACGTGTTGTTTCGTTCAAAACTATTTCCAGCTTCTGCTGACTCCGAGAACTTCGTATCTCACATCAGAGTTACTGGAGTGCGTTGAAACGTCAAATAACATAGTAGATAAGTAAGGATCGATTAGATACATCACAGGAACAACGCTAGTACGTGTTGTTTCGTTCAAAACTATTTCCAGCTTCTGCTGCGTCCGAACACTTCGTATCCCACATCAGAGTTACTGGAGTCCATCGTAACGTCAAATAACATGATAGATAAGTAAGGATCGATTAGATATATCACAGAAACAACGCTAACACGTGCTATTTCGTTCAAAACTATTTCCAGCCCCTGTTGAGTTCGAGAACTTCGTATCTCACATCAGCGTTACTGGAGTCCGTTGAAACGTCAAATAACATAGTAGATAAGTAAGGATCGATTATATACATCACAGGAACAACGCTAATACGTGCTGTTTCGTTCAAAACTATTTCCAGCTTCTGCTGCGTCCGAGAACTTCGTATCTCACGTCAGCGTTACTGGAGTCCGTTGAAATGTCAAATAACACAGTAGATAAGTAAGGATCGATTAGATACATCACAGGAACAACGCTAATACGTGCTGTTTCGTTCAAAACTATTTCCAGCTTCTGCTGCGTCCGAGAAATTCGTATCTCACATCAGCGTTACTGGAGTCCGTTGAAACCTCAAATAACATAGTATATAAGTAAGGATCGATTAGATACATCACAGGAACAACGGTAAGACGTGTTATTTCGTTCAAAACTATTTCCAGCCGCTGTTGAGTCCGAGAACTTCGTATCTCACATCAGCGTTGCTGGAGTCCGTTGAAACGTCAAATAACATAGTAGATAAGTAAGGATCGATTAGATACATCACAGGAACAACGCTAATACGTGTTGTTTCGTTCAAAACTATTTCCAGCTTCTGCTGAATCCGAGAACTTCGTATCTCACATCAGAGTTATTGGAGTCCGTTGAAACGTCAAATAACATAGTAGATATTTAAGGATAGATTAGATACACCAAAGGAGCAACGCTAATACGTGTTGCTTCGTTCAAAACTATTTCCAGCCCCTGTTGAGTTCGAGAACTTCGTATCTTACATCAGCGTTACTGGAGTCCGTTGAAACGTCAAATAACATAGTAGATAAGTAAGGATCGATTAGATGCATCACAGGAACGACGCTAATACGTGTTGTTTCGTTCAAAACTATTTCCAGCCTCTGCTGCGTCCGAGAACTTCGTATCTTACATCAGCGTTACTGGAGTCCATCGTATCGTCAAATAACATGATAGATAGGTAAGGATAGATTAGATACACCACAGGAACAACGCTAATACGTATTGTTTCGTTCAAAAGTATTTCCAGCCCCTGTTGAATCCGAGAACTTCGTATCTCACATCAGCGTTACTGGAGTTAGTTGAAACGTCAAAAAACTTAGTAGATAAGTAAGGATAGATTAGCTCCAACACAGGAATAACGCTAATACGTGTTGTTTCGTTCAAATCTATTTCCAGCTTATGCTGAGTCCGAGAACTTCGTATCTCACATCAGAGTTACTGGAGTCCGTTGAAACGTCAAATAACATAGTAGATAAGTAAGGATCGATTAGATACATCACAGGAATAACGCTAATGCGTGTTGTGTCGTTCAAAACTATTTCCAGCTTCTGCGGCGTCCGAGAACTTCGTCTATCACATCAGCGTTACTGGAGTCCGTTGAAACGTCAAATAACATAGTAGATAAGTAAAGATCGATTAGATACATCACAGGAACAACGTTAATACGTGCTGTTTCGTTCAAAACTATTTCCAGCTTCTGCTGCGTCCGAGAGCTTCGTATCTCACATTAGCGTTTCTGGAGTCCGTTGAAACTTCAAATAACATAGTAGATAAGTAAGGATCGATTAGATACATCACAGGAACAACGCTAATACGTGTTATTTCGTTCCAAACTTTTTCCAGTCCCTGTTGAGACCGAGAACTTCTTATCTTACATCAGCGTTACTGGAGTCCGTTGAAACGTCAAATAACATAGTAGATAAGTAAGGTTCGATTAGATACATCACAGGAACAACGCTAATACGTGCTGTTCCGTTCAAGACTATTTCCAGCTTCTGCTGCGTCCAAGAACTTCGTATCTCACATCAACGTTACTGGAGTCCGTTGAAACGTCAAATAACATAGTAGATAAGTAAGGATCGATTAGATTCATCACAGGAATGACTCTAGTACGTGTTGTTTCGTTCAAAACTATTTCCAGCCCCTGTTGAATCCGAGAACTTCGTATCTCACATCAGAGTTACTGGAGTCCATCGTAACGTCAAATAACATGATAGATAAGTAAGGATCGATTAGATACATCACAGGAACAACGCTAATATGTGTTGTTTCGTTCAAAACTATTTCCAGCTTATGCTGAATCCGAGAACTTCGTATCTCACATCAGAGTTACTGGAGTCCGTTGAAACGTCAAATAATATAGTAGATAAGTAAGGATCGATTAGATACATCACAGGAAAAACGGTAGAACGTGTTGTTTCGTTCAAAACTATTTCCAGCTTCTGCTGACTCCGAGAACTTCGTATCTCACATCAGAGTTACTGGAGTGCGTTGAAACGTCAAATAACATAGTAGATAAGTAAGGATCGATTAGATACATCACAGGAACAACGCTAGCACGTGTTGTTTCGTTCAAAACTATTTCCAGCTTCTGCTGCGTCCGAACACTTCGTATCCCACATCAGAGTTACTGGAGTCCATCGTAACGTCAAATAACATGATAGATAAGTAAGGATCGATTAGATATATCACAGAAACAACGCTAACACGTGCTATTTCGTTCAAAACTATTTCCAGCCCCTGTTGAGTTCGAGAACTTCGTATCTCACATCAGCGTTACTGGAGTCCGTTGAAACGTCAAATAACATAGTAGATAAGTAAGGATCGATTATATACATCACAGGAACAACGCTAATACGTGCTGTTTCGTTCAAAACTATTTCCAGCTTCTGCTGCGTCCGAGAACTTCGTATCTCACGTCAGCGTTACTGGAGTCCGTTGAAATGTCAAATAACACAGTAGATAAGTAAGGATCGATTAGATACATCACAGGAACAACGCTAATACGTGCTGTTTCGTTCAAAACTATTTCCAGCTTCTGCTGCGTCCGAGAAATTCGTATCTCACATCAGCGTTACTGGAGTCCGTTGAAACCTCAAATAACATAGTATATAAGTAAGGATCGATTAGATACATCACAGGAACAACGGTAAGACGTGTTATTTCGTTCAAAACTATTTCCAGCCGCTGTTGAGTCCGAGAACTTCGTATCTCACATCAGCGTTGCTGGAGTCCGTTGAAACGTCAAATAACATAGTAGATAAGTAAGGATCGATTAGATACATCACAGGAACAACGCTAATACGTGTTGTTTCGTTCAAAACTATTTCCAGCTTCTGCTGAATCCGAGAACTTCGTATCTCACATCAGAGTTATTGGAGTCCGTTGAAACGTCAAATAACATAGTAGATATTTAAGGATAGATTAGATACACCAAAGGAGCAACGCTAATACGTGTTGCTTCGTTCAAAACTATTTCCAGCCCCTGTTGAGTTCGAGAACTTCGTATCTCACATCAGCGTTACTGGAGTCCGTTGAAACGTCAAATAACATAGTAGATAAGTAAGGATCGATTAGATGCATCACAGGAACGACGCTAATACGTGTTGTTTCGTTCAAAACTATTTCCAGCCTCTGCTGCGTCCGAGAACTTCGTATCTTACATCAGCGTTACTGGAGTCCATCGTATCGTCAAATAACATGATAGATAGGTAAGGATAGATTAGATACACCACAGGAACAACGCTAATACGTGTTGTTTCGTTCAAAAGTATTTCCAGCCCCTGTTGAATCCGAGAACTTCGTATCTCACATCAGCGTTACTGGAGTTAGTTGAAACGTCAAAAAACTTAGTAGATAAGTAAGGATAGATTAGCTCCAACACAGGAATAACGCTAATACGTGTTGTTTCGTTCAAATCTATTTCCAGCTTATGCTGAGTCCGAGAACTTCGTATCTCACATCAGAGTTACTGGAGTCCGTTGAAACGTCAAATAACATAGTAGATAAGTAAGGATCGATTAGATACATCACAGGAATAACGCTAATGCGTGTTGTGTCGTTCAAAACTATTTCCAGCTTCTGCGGCGTCCGAGAACTTCGTCTATCACATCAGCGTTACTGGAGTCCGTTGAAACGTCAAATAACATAGTAGATAAGTAAAGATCGATTAGATACATCACAGGAACAACGTTAATACGTGCTGTTTCGTTCAAAACTATTTCCAGCTTCTGCTGCGTCCGAGAGCTTCGTATCTCACATTAGCGTTTCTGGAGTCCGTTGAAACTTCAAATAACATAGTAGATAAGTAAGGATCGATTAGATACATCACAGGAACAACGCTAATACGTGTTATTTCGTTCCAAACTTTTTCCAGTCCCTGTTGAGACCGAGAACTTCTTATCTTACATCAGCGTTACTGGAGTCCGTTGAAACGTCAAATAACATAGTAGATAAGTAAGGTTCGATTAGATACATCACAGGAACAACGCTAATACGTGCTGTTCCGTTCAAGACTATTTCCAGCTTCTGCTGCGTCCAAGAACTTCGTATCTCACATCAACGTTACTGGAGTCCGTTGAAACGTCAAATAACATAGTAGATAAGTAAGGATCGATTAGATTCATCACAGGAATGACTCTAGTACGTGTTGTTTCGTTCAAAACTATTTCCAGCCCCTGTTGAATCCGAGAACTTCGTATCTCACATCAGAGTTACTGGAGTCCATCGTAACGTCAAATAACATGATAGATAAGTAAGGATCGATTAGATACATCACAGGAACAACGCTAATATGTGTTGTTTCGTTCAAAACTATTTCCAGCTTATGCTGAATCCGAGAACTTCGTATCTCACATCAGAGTTACTGGAGTCCGTTGAAACGTCAAATAATATAGTAGATAAGTAAGGATCGATTAGATACATCACAGGAACAACGCTAATACGTGCTGTTTCATTCAAAACTATTTCCAGCTTCTGCTGCGTCCGAGAACTTCGTATCTCACATCAGCGTTACTGGAGTCCGTTGAAACGTCAAATAACATAGTAGATAAGTAAGGATCGATTAGATACATCACAGGAACAACGCTAGTACCTGTCGTTTCGTTCAAAACTATTTCCAGCTTCTGCTGCGTCCGAGCACTGCGTATCCCACATCAGAGTTACTGGAGTCCATCGTAACGTCAAATAACATGATAAATAAGTAAGGATCGATTAGATACGTCACAGGAACAACGCTAATACGTGTTGTTTCGTTCAAAACTATTTCCAGCTTCTGCTGCGTCGGAACACTTCGTGTCTCACATCAGCGTTACTGGAGTAAGTTGAAACGTCAAATAACTTAGTAGATAAGTAAGGATAGATTGGGTACACCACAGGAACAACGCTAATACGTGCTGTTTCGTTCAAAACTATTTCCAGCCCCTGTTGAGTTCGAGAACTTCGTATCTCACATCAGCGTTACTGGAGTCCGTTGAAACGACAAATAACATAGTAGATAAGTAAGGATCGATTAGATACATCACAGGAACAACGCTAATACGTGTTGTTTCGTTCAAAACTATTTCCAGCTTATGCTGAGTCCGAGAACTTCGTATCTCACATCAGAGTTACTGGAGTCCGTTGAAACGTCAAATAACATAGTAGATAAGTAAGGATCGATTAGATACATCACAGGAACAACGCTAATACGTGCTGTTTCATTCAAAACTATTTCCAGCTTCTGCTGCGTCCGAGAACTTCGTATCCCACATCAGAGTTACTAGAGTCCGTTGAAACGTCAAATAACATAGTAGATAAGTAAGGATCGATTAGATACATCACAGGAACAACGCTAATACGTGCTGTTTCATTCAAAACTATTTCCAGCTTCTGCTGCGTCCGAGAACTTCGTATCTCACATCAGCGTTACTGGAGTCCGTTGAAACGTGAAATAACATAGTAGATAAGTAAGGATCGATTAGATACATCACAGGAACAACGCTAGTACCTGTCGTTTCGTTCAAAACTATTTCCAGCTTCTGCTGCGTCCGAGCACTGCGTATCCCACATCAGAGTTACTGGAGTCCATCGTAACGTCAAATAACATGATAGATAAGTAAGGATCGATTAGATACCCCAGAGGAACAACGCTAATACGTGTTGTTTCGTTCAAAACTATTTCCAGTTTATGCTGAGTCCGAGAACTACGTATCTCACATCAGAGTTACTGGAGTCCGTTGAAACTTCAAATAACATAGTAGATAAGTAAGGATAGATTAGATACACCACAGGAACAACGCTAATACGTGCTGTTTCGTTCAAAACTATTTCCAGCCCCTGTTGAGTTGGAGAACTTCGAATCTCACATCAGCGTTACTGGAGTCCGTTGAAACGTAAAATAACATAGTAAATAAGAAAGGATCGATTAGATACATCACAGGAACAACGCCAATACGTGCTGTTTCGTTCAAAACTATTTCCAGCTTCTGCTGCGTCCGAGAACATCCTATCTCACGTCAGCGTTACTAGAGTCCGTTGAAACGTCAAATAACATAGTTGATAAGTAAGGATCGATTAGATACACCACAGGAACAACACTAATACGTGTTGTTTCGTTCAAAACTATTTCCAGCTTCTGCTGCGTCCGAGAACTTCGTATGTCATATCAGCGTTACTGGAGTCCATCGTAACGTCAAATAACATGATAGATAAGTAAGGATCGATTAGATACCCCAGAGGGACAACGCTAATACGTGTTGTTTCGTTCAAAACTATTTCCAGTTTATGCTGAGTCCGAGAACTACGTATCTCACATCAGAGTTACTGGAGTCCGTTGAAACTTCAAATAACATAGTAGATAAGTAAGGATAGATTAGATACACCACAGGAACAACGCTAATACGTGTTGTTTCGTTCAAAACTATTTCCAGCTTCTGCTGCGTTCGAGAACTTCGTATGTCACATCAGCGTTACTGGAGTCCATCGTATCGTCAAATAACATGATAGATAAGTAAGGATAGATTAGATACACCACAGGAACAACGCTAATACGTGTTGTTTCGTTCAAAACTATTTCCAGCCCCTGTTGAAGCCGAGAATTTCGTATCTCACATCAGCGTTACTGGAGTCCGTTGAAACGTCAAATAATATAGTAGATAAGTAAGGATCGATTAGGTACACCACAGGAACAACGCTAATACGTGTTGTTTCGTTCAAAACTATTTCCAGCCCCTGCTGAGTCCGAGAATTTCATATCTCATATCAGAGTTACTGGAGTCCGTTGAAACGTCAAATAACATAGTAGATAAGTAAGGATCGATTAGATTCATCACAGGAATGACTCTAGTACGTGTTGTTTCGTTCAAAATTATTTCCAGCCCCTGTTGAATCCGAGAACTTCGTATCTCACATCAGAGTTACTGGAGTCCATCGTAACGTCAAATAACATGATACATAAGTAAGGATCGATTAGATACATCACAGGAACAACGCTAATATGTGTTGTTTCGTTCAAAACAATTTCCAGCTTATGCTGAATCCGAGAACTTCGTATCCCACATCAGAGTTACTAGAGTCCGTTGAAACGTCAAATAACATAGTAGATAAGTAAGGATCGATTAGATACATCACAGGAACAACGCTAATACGTGCTGTTTCATTCAAAACTATTTCCAGCTTCTGCTGCGTCCGAGAACTTCGTATCTCACATCAGCGTTACTGGAGTCCGTTGAAACGTGAAATAACATAGTAGATAAGTAAGGATCGATTAGATACATCACAGGAACAACGCTAATACGTGTTGTTTTGTTCAAAACTATTTCCAGCTTCTGCTGCGTCCGAGAATTTCGTATCTCCCATCAGAGTTACTGGAGTCCGTTGAAACGTCAAATAACATAGTAGATAAGTAAGGATCGATTAGATACATCACAGGAACAACGCTAATACGTGTTGTTTCGTTCAAAACTATTTCCAGCCCCTGTTGAATCCGAGAACTTCGTATCTCACATCAGAGTTACTGGAGTCCATCGTAACGTCAAATAACATGATAGATAAGTAAGGATCGATTAGATACATCACAGGAACAACGCTAATATGTGTTGTTTCGTTCAAAACTATTTCCAGCTTCTGCTGCGTCCGAGAACTTCGTATCTCCAATCAGAGTTACTGGAGTCCGTTGAAACGTCAAATAACATAGTAGATAAGTAAGGATCGATTAGATACATCACAGGAACAACGCTAATACGTGTTGTTTCGTTCAAAACTATTTCCAGCTTATCCTGAGTCCGAGAACTTCGTATCTCACATCAGCGTTACTGGAGTCCGTTGAAATGTCAAATAACATAATAGATAAGTAAGGATCGATTAGATACATCACAGGAACAACGCTAATACGTGTTGTTTCGTTCAAAACAATTTCCAGTTTCTGCTGCGTCCGAGAACTTCGTATATCACATCAGAGTTACTGGAGTCCATCGTAACGTCAAATAACATGATAGATAAGTAAGGATCGATTAGATACATCACAGGAACAACGCTAATATGTGCTGTTTCGTTCAAAACTATTTCCAGCTTCTGCTGCGTCCGAGAACTTCGTATCTCCAATCAGAGTTACTGGAGTCCGTTGAAACGTCAAATAACATAGTAGATAAGTAAGGATCGATTAGATACATCACAGGAACAACGCTAAAACGTGTTGTTTCGTTCAAAACTATTTCCAGCCCCTGTTGAATCCGAGAACTTCGTATCTCACATCAGCGTTACTGGAGTTAGTTAAAACATCAAATAACTTAGTAGATAAGTAAGGATAGATTAGGTCCAACACAGGAATAACGCTAATACGTGTTGTTTCGTTCAAAACTATTTCCAGCTTATCCTGAGTCCGAGAACTTCGTATCTCACATCAGAGATACTGGAGTCCATCGTAACGTCAAATAACATGATAGATAAGTAAGGATCGATTAGAAACATCATAGGAACATCGCTAATACGTGTTATTTCGTTCAAAACTATTTCCAGCCCCTGTTGAGACCGGGAACTTCTTTTCTCACATCAGCGTTACTGGAGACCGTTGAAACGTCAAATAACATGATAGATAAATACGGATCGATTAGATACATCACAGGAACAACGCTAATACGTGTTGTTTCGTTCAAAACTATTTGAAGCTTCTGCTGCGTCCGAACACTTCGTATCTCACATCAGCGTTACTGGAGTCCGTTGAAACGTCAAATAACATAGTAGATAAGTAAGGATCGGTTAGATACATCACAGGACCAACGCTAATACGTGTTGTTTCGTTCAAAACTATTTGAAGCTACTGCTGCGTCCGAACATTTCGTATCTCACATCAGCGTTACTGGAGTCCGTTGAAACGTCAAATAACATAGTAGATAAGTAAGGATCGATTAGATACATCACAGGAACAACGCTAATACGTGTTGTTTCGTACAAAACTATTCCAAGCTTCTGCTCCGTCCGAACTCTTCGTATCTCACATCAGAGTTACTGGAGTCCGTTAAAACGTCAAATAACATAGTAGATAAGTAAGGATCGATTAGATACATCACAGGAACAACGCTAATACGTGCTGTTTCGTTCAAAACTATTTCCAGCTTCTGCTGCGTCCGAGAACTTCGTATCTCACATCAGCGTTACTGGAGTCCGTTGAAACTTCAAATAACATAGTAGATAAGTAAGGATCGATTAGATACATCACAGGAACAACGCTAATACGTGTTGTTTCGTTCAAAACTATTTCCAGCCCCTGTTGAATCCGAGAACTTCGTATCTCACATCAGCGTTACTGGAGTTAGTTGAAACATCAAATAACTTAGTAGATAAGTAAGGATAGATTAGGTCCAACACAGGAATAACGCTAATACGTGTTGTTTCGTTCAAAACTATTTCCAGCTTATGCTGAGTCCGAGAACTTCGTATCTCACATCAGAGATACTGGAGTCCATCGTAACGTCAAATAACATGATAGATAAGTAAGGATCGATTAGAAACATCATAGGAACATCGCTAATACGTGTTATTTCGTTCAAAACTATTTCCAGCCCCTGTTGAGACCGGGAACTTCTTATCTCACATCAGCGTTACTGGAAACCGTTGAAACGTCAAATAACATGATAGATAAATACGGATCGATTAGATACATCACAGGAACAACGCTAATACGTGTTGTTTCGTTCAAAACTATTTCCAGCTTATCCTGAGTCCGAGAACTTCGTATCTCACATCAGCGTTACTGGAGTCCGTTGAAATGTCAAATAACATAATAGATAAGTAAGGATCGATTAGATACATCACAGGAACAACGCTAATACGTGTTGTTTCGTTCAAAACAATTTCCAGTTTCTGCTGCGTCCGAGAACTTCGTATATCACATCAGAGTTACTGGAGTCCATCGTAACGTCAAATAACATGATAGATAAGTAAGGATCGATTAGATACATCACAGGAACAACGCTAATATGTGCTGTTTCGTTCAAAACTATTTCCAGCTTCTGCTGCGTCCGAGAACTTCGTATCTCCAATCAGAGTTACTGGAGTCCGTTGAAACGTCAAATAACATAGTAGATAAGTAAGGATCGATTAGATACATCACAGGAACAACGCTAATACGTGTTGTTTCGTTCAAAACTATTTCCAGCCCCTGTTGAATCCGAGAACTTCGTATCTCACATCAGCGTTACTGGAGTTAGTTAAAACATCAAATAACTTAGTAGATAAGTAAGGATAGATTAGGTCCAACACAGGAATAACGCTAATACGTGTTGTTTCGTTCAAAACTATTTCCAGCTTATCCTGAGTCCGAGAACTTCGTATCTCACATCAGAGATACTGGAGTCCATCGTAACGTCAAATAACATGATAGATAAGTAAGGATCGATTAGAAACATCATAGGAACATCGCTAATACGTGTTATTTCGTTCAAAACTATTTCCAGCCCCTGTTGAGACCGGGAACTTCTTTTCTCACATCAGCGTTACTGGAGACCGTTGAAACGTCAAATAACATGATAGATAAATACGGATCGATTAGATACATCACAGGAACAACGCTAATACGTGTTGTTTCGTTCAAAACTATTTGAAGCTTCTGCTGCGTCCGAACACTTCGTATCTCACATCAGCGTTACTGGAGTCCGTTGAAACGTCAAATAACATAGTAGATAAGTAAGGATCGGTTAGATACATCACAGGACCAACGCTAATACGTGTTGTTTCGTTCAAAACTATTTGAAGCTACTGCTGCGTCCGAACATTTCGTATCTCACATCAGCGTTACTGGAGTCCGTTGAAACGTCAAATAACATAGTAGATAAGTAAGGATCGATTAGATACATCACAGGAACAACGCTAATACGTGTTGTTTCGTACAAAACTATTCCAAGCTTCTGCTCCGTCCGAACTCTTCGTATCTCACATCAGAGTTACTGGAGTCCGTTAAAACGTCAAATAACATAGTAGATAAGTAAGGATCGATTAGATACATCACAGGAACAACGCTAATACGTGCTGTTTCGTTCAAAACTATTTCCAGCTTCTGCTGCGTCCGAGAACTTCGTATCTCACATCAGCGTTACTGGAGTCCGTTGAAACTTCAAATAACATAGTAGATAAGTAAGGATCGATTAGATACATCACAGGAACAACGCTAATACGTGTTGTTTCGTTCAAAACTATTTCCAGCCCCTGTTGAATCCGAGAACTTCGTATCTCACATCAGCGTTACTGGAGTTAGTTGAAACATCAAATAACTTAGTAGATAAGTAAGGATAGATTAGGTCCAACACAGGAATAACGCTAATACGTGTTGTTTCGTTCAAAACTATTTCCAGCTTATGCTGAGTCCGAGAACTTCGTATCTCACATCAGAGATACTGGAGTCCATCGTAACGTCAAATAACATGATAGATAAGTAAGGATCGATTAGAAACATCATAGGAACATCGCTAATACGTGTTATTTCGTTCAAAACTATTTCCAGCCCCTGTTGAGACCGGGAACTTCTTATCTCACATCAGCGTTACTGGAAACCGTTGAAACGTCAAATAACATGATAGATAAATACGGATCGATTAGATACATCACAGGAACAACGCTAATACGTGTTGTTTCCTTCAAAACTATTTCCAGCTTCTGCTGAGTCCGAGAGCTTCGTATCTCACATCAGAGTTACTGGAGTCTGTTGAAACGTCAAATAACATAGTAGATAAGTAAAGATCGATTATACATCACAGGAAAAACGGTAGTACGTGTTGTTTCGTTCAAAACTATTTCCAGCTTCTGCTGACTCCGAGAACTTCGTATCTCACATCAGAGTTACTGGAGTGCGTTGAAACGTCAAATAACATAGTAGATAAGTAAGGATCGATTAGATACATCACAGGAACAACGCTAATACGTGTTGTTTCGTTCAAAACTATTTCCAGCCCCTGTTGAATCCGAGAACTTCGTATCTCACATCAGCGTTACTGGAGTTAGTTGAAACATCAAATAACTTAGTAGATAAGTAAGGATAGATTAGGTCCAACACAGGAATAACGCTAATACGTGTTGTTTCGTTCAAAACTATTTCCAGCTTATGCTGAGTCCGAGAACTTCGTATCTCACATCAGAGATACTGGAGTCCATCGTAACGTCAAATAACATGATAGATAAGTAAGGATCGATTAGAAACATCATAGGAACATCGCTAATACGTGTTATTTCGTTCAAAACTATTTCCAGCCCCTGTTGAGACCGGGAACTTCTTATCTCACATCAGCGTTACTGGAAACCGTTGAAACGTCAAATAACATGATAGATAAATACGGATCGATTAGATACATCACAGGAACAACGCTAATACGTGTTGTTTCGTTCAAAACTATTTGAAGCTTCTGCTGCGTCCGAACACTTCGTATCTCACATCAGCGTTACTGGAGTCCGTTGAAACATCAAATAACATAGTAGATAGGTAAGGATCGGTTAGATACATCACAGGAACAACGCTAATACGTGTTGTTTCGTTCAAAACTATTTGAAGCTACTGCTGCGTCCGAACATTTCGTATCTCACATCAGCGTTACTGGAGTCCGTTGAAACGTCAAATAACATAGTGGATAAGTAAGGATCGATTAGATACATCACAGGAACAACGCTAATACGTGTTGTTTCGTACAAAATTATTTCAAGCTTCTGCTGCGTCCGAACTCTTCGTATCTCACATCAGAGTTACTGGAGTCCGTTAAAACGTCAAATAACATATTAGATAAGTAAGGATCGATTAGATACATCACAGGAACAACGCTAATACGTGCTGTTTCGTTCAAAACTATTTCCAGCTTCTGCTGCGTCCGAGAACTTCGTATCTCACATCAGCGTTACTGGAGTCCGTTGAAACTTCAAATAACATAGTAGATAAGTAAGGATCGATTAGATACATCACAGGAACAACGCTAATACGTGTTGTTTCTTTCAAAACTATTTCCAGCTTCTGCTGAGTCCGAGAGCTTCGTATCTCACATCAGAGTTACTGGAGTCTGTTGAAACGTCAAATAACATAGTAGATAAGTAAAGATCGATTAGATACATCACAGGAAAAACGGTAGTACGTGTTGTTTCGTTCAAAACCATTTCCAGCTTCTGCTGCGTCCGAGAACATCCTATCTCACATCAGCGTTACTAGAGTCCGTTGAAACGTCAAATAACATAGTGGATAAGTAAGGATCGATTAGATACATCACAGGAACAACGGTAGTACGTGTTGTTTCGTTCAAAACTATTTCCAGCTTCTGCTGCGTCCGAGAACTTCGTATGTCACATCAGCGTTACTGGAGTCCATCGTATCGTCAAATAACATGATAGATAAGTAAGGATAGATTAGATACACCACAGGAACAACGCTAATACGTGTTGTTTCGTTCAAAACTATTTCCAGCCCCTGTTGAAGCCGAGAACTTCGTATCTCACATCAGCGTTACTGGAGTCCGTTGAAACTTCAAATAACATAGTAGATAAGTAAGGATCGATTAGATACATCACAGGAACAACGCTAATACGTGTTGTTTCCTTCAAAACTATTTCCAGCTTCTGCTGAGTCCGAGAGCTTCGTATCTCACATCAGAGTTACTGGAGTCTGTTGAAACGTCAAATAACATAGTAGATAAGTAAAGATCGATTAGATACATCACAGGAAAAACGGTAGTACGTGTTGTTTCGTTCAAAACCATTTCCAGCTTCTGCTGCGTCCGAGAACATCCTATCTCACATCAGCGTTACTAGAGTCCGTTGAAACGTCAAATAACATAGTGGATAAGTAAGGATCGATTAGATACATCACAGGAACAACGGTAGTACGTGTTGTTTCGTTCAAAACTATTTCCAGCTTCTGCTGCGTCCGAGAACTTCGTATGTCACATCAGCGTTACTGGAGTCCATCGTATCGTCAAATAACATGATAGATAAGTAAGGATAGATTAGATACACCACAGGAACAACGCTAATACGTGTTGTTTCGTTCAAAACTATTTCCAGCCCCTGTTGAAGCCGAGAATTTCGTATCTCACATCAGCGTTACTGGAGTCCGTTGAAACGTCAAATAATATAGTAGATAAGTAAGGATCGATTAGATACACCACAGGAACAACGCTAATACGTGTTGTTTCGTTCAAAACTATTTCCAGCTTCTGCTGAGTCCGAGAGCTTCGTATCTCACATCAGAGTTACTGGAGTCTGTTGAAACGTCAAATAACATAGTAGATAAGTAAGGATCGATTAGATACATCACAGGAACAACGCTAATACGTGTTGTTTCGTTCAAGACTATTTCCAGCTTCTGCTGCGTCCGAGAACTTAATATGTTACATCAGCGTTACTGGAGTCCATCGTATCGTCAAATAACATAATAGATAAGTACTGATATATTAGATACACCACATGAACAACGCTAATACGTGTTGTTTCGTTCAAAACTATTTCCAGCCCCTGTTGAGTTCGAGAAATTCGTATCTCTCATCAGCGTTACTGGAGTTAGTTGAAAAGTCAAATAACTTAGTAGATAAGTAAGGATAGATTAGGTACAACACAGGAATAACGCTAATACGTCTTGTTTCGCTGAAAACTACTTCCAGCTTATGCTGAGTCCGAGAACTTCGTATCTCACATCAGCGTTACTGGAGTCCGTTGAAACGTCAAATAACATAGTAGATAAGTAAGGATCGGTTATATACATCACAGGAACAACGCTAATACGTGCTGTTTCGTTCAAAACTATTTCCAGCTTCTGCTGCGTCCGAGAGCTTCGTATCTCACATCAGCGATTCTGGAGTCCGTTGAAACTTCAAATAACATAGTAGATAAGTAAGGATCGATTAGATACATCACAGGAACAACGCTAATACGTGTTGTTTCGTTCAAAACTATTTCCAGCCCCTGTTGAAGCCGAGAATTTCGTATCTCACATCAGCGTTACTGGAGTCCGTTGAAACGTCAAATAATATAGTAGATAAGTAAGGATCGATTAGATACACCACAGGAACAACGCTAATACGTGTTGTTTCGTTCAAAACTATTTCCAGCCTCTGCTGAGTCCGAGAACTTCACATCTCACATCAGCGTTACTGGAGTCCGTTGAAACGTCAAATAATATAGTAGATAAGTAAGGATCGATTAGATACACCACAGGAACAACGCTAATACGTGTTGTTTCGTTCAAAACTGTTTCCAGCCCCTGCTGAGTATGAGAACTTCATATCTCATATCAGAGTTACTGGAGTCCGTTGAAACGTCAAATAACATAGTAGATAAGTAAGGATCGATTAGATTCATCACAGGAACGACTCTAGTACGTGTTGTTTCGTTCAAAACTATTTCCAGCCCCTGTTGAATCCGAGAACTTCGTATCTCACATCAGAGTTACTGGAGTCCATCGTAACGTCAAATAACATGATAGATAAGTAAGGATCGATTAGATACATCACAGGAACAACGCTAATATGTGTTGTTTCGTTCAAAACTATTTCCAGCTTATGCTGAGTCCGAGAACTTCGTATCTCACATCAGAGATACTGGAGTCCATCGTAACGTCAAATAACATGATAGATAAGTAAGGATCGATTAGAAACATCATAGGAACATCGCTAATACGTGTTATTTCGTTCAAAACTATTTCCAGCCCCTGTTGAGACCGGGAACTTCTTATCTCACATCAGCGTTACTGGAGACCGTTGAAACGTCAAATAACATGATAGATAAATACGGATCGATTAGATACATCACAGGAACAACGCTAATACGTGTTGTTTCGTTCAAAACTATTTGAAGCTTCTGCTGCGTCCGAACACTTCGTATCTCACATCAGCGTTACTGGAGTCCGTTGAAACATCAAATAACATAGTAGATAAGTAAGGATCGGTTAGATACATCACAGGAACAACGCTAATACGTGTTGTTTCGTTCAAAACTATTTGAAGCTACTGCTGCGTCCGAACATTTCGTATCTCACATCAGCGTTACTGGAGTAGGTTGAAACGTCAAATAACATAGTGGATAAGTAAGGATCGATTAGATACATCACAGGAACAACGCTAATACGTGTTGTTTCGTACAAAATTATTTCAAGCTTCTGCTGCGTCCGAACTCTTCGTATCTCACATCAGAGTTACTGGAGTCCGTTGAAACGTCAAATAACATAGTAGATAAGTAAGGATCGGTTATATACATCACAGGAACAACGCTAATACGTGCTGTTTCGTTCAAAACTATTTCCAGCTTCTGCTGCGTCCGAGAGCTTCGTATCTCACATCAGCGATTCTGGAGTCCGTTGAAACTTCAAATAACATAGTAGATAAGTAAGGATCGATTAGATACATCACAGAAACAACGCTAATACGTGTTGTTTCGTTCAAAACTATTTCCAGCCCCTGTTGAAGCCGAGAATTTCGTATCTCACATCAGCGTTACTGGAGTCCGTTGAAACGTCAAATAATATAGTAGATAAGTAAGGATCGATTAGATACACCACAGGAACAACGCTAATACGTGTTGTTTCGTTCAAAACTATTTCCAGCCTCTGCTGAGTCCGAGAACTTCACATCTCATATCAGCGTTACTGGAGTCCGTTGAAACGTCAAATAATATAGTAGATAAGTAAGGATCGATTAGATACACCACAGGAACAACGCTAATACGTGTTGTTTCGTTCAAAACTGTTTCCAGCCCCTGCTGAGTCCGAGAACTTCATATCTCATATCAGAGTTACTGGAGTCCGTTGAAACGTCAAATAACATAGTAGATAAGTAAGGATCGATTAGATTCATCACAGGAACGACTCTAGTACGTGTTGTTTCGTTCAAAACTATTTCCAGCCCCTGTTGAATCCGAGAACTTCGTATCTCACATCAGAGTTACTGGAGTCCATCGTAACGTCAAATAACATGATAGATAAGTAAGGATCGATTAGATACATCACAGGAACAACGCTAATATGTGTTGTTTCGTTCAAAACTATTTCCAGCTTATGCTGAATCCGAGAACTTCGTATCTCACATCAGAGTTACTGGAGTCCGTTGAAACGTCAAATAATATAGTAGATAAGTAAGGATCGATTAGATACATCACAGGAACAACGCTAATACGTGTTGTTTCGTTCAAAACTATTTCCAGCTTCTGCTGCGTCCGAGAACTTCGTATCTCCCATCAGAGTTACTGGAGTCCGTTGAAACGTCAAATAACATAGTAGATAAGTAAGGATCGATTAGATACATCACAGGAACAACGCTAATACGTGTTGTTTCGTTCAAAACTATTTCCAGCCCCTGTTGAATCCGAGAACTTCGTATCTCACATCAGAGTTACTGGAGTCCATCGTAACGTCAAATAACATGATAGATAAGTAAGGATCGATTAGATACATCACAGGAACAACGCTAATACGTGTTGTTTCGTTCAAAACAATTTCCAGTTTCTGCTGCGTCCGAGAACTTCGTATCTCACATCAGCGTTACTGGAGTCCGTTGAAACGTCAAATAACATAAAAGATAAGTAAGGATCGATTAGATACATCACAGGAACAACGCTAATACGTGTTGTTTCGTTCAAAACAATTTCCAGTTTCTGCTGCGTCCGAGAACTTCGTATATCACATCAGAGTAACTGGAGTCCATCGTAACGTCAAATAACATGATAGATAAGTAAGGATCGATTAGATACATCACAGGAACAACGCTAATATGTGTTGTTTCGTTCAAAACTATTTCCAGCTTCTGCTGCGTCCGAGAACTTCGTATCTCCCATCAGAGTTACTGGAGTCCGTTGAAACGTCAAATAACATTGTAGATAAGTAAGGATCGATTAGATACATCACAGGAACAACGCTAATACGTGTTGTTTCTTTCAAAACTATTTCCAGCCCCTGTTGAATCCGAGAACTTCGTATCTCACATCAGCGTTACTGGAGTTAGTTGAAACATCAAATAACTTAGTAGATAAGTAAGGATAGATTAGGTCCAACACAGGAATAACGCTAATACGTGTTGTTTCGTTCAAAACTATTTCCAGCTTATCCTGAGTCCGAGAACTTCGTATCTCACATCAGAGATACTGGAGTCCATCGTAACGTCAAATAACATGATAGATAAGTAAGGATCGATTAGAAACATCATAGGAACATCGCTAATACGTGTTATTTCGTTCAAAACTGTTTCCAGCCCCTGTTGAGACCGGGAACTTCTTTTCTCACATCAGCGTTACTGGAGACCGTTGAAACGTCAAATAACATGATAGATAAATACGGATCGATTAGATACATCACAGGAACAACGCTAATACGTGTTGTTTCGTTCAAAACTATTTGAAGCTTCTGCTGCGTCCGAACACTTCGTATCTCACATCAGCGTTACTGGAGTTAGTTGAAAAGTCAAATAACTTAGTAGATAAGTAAGGATAGATTAGGTACAACACAGGAATAACGCTAATAATTCTTGTTTCGTTGAAAACTACTTCCAGCTTATGCTGAGTCCGAGAACTTCGTATCTCACATCAGCGTTACTGGAGTCCGTTGAAACGTCAAATAACATAGTAGATAAGTAAGGATCGGTTATATACATCACAGGAACAACGCTAATACGTGCTGTTTCGTTCAAAACTATTTCCAGCTTCTGCTGCGTCCGAGAGCTTCGTATCTCACATCAGCGATTCTGGAGTCCGTTGAAACTTCAAATAACATAGTAGATAAGTAAGGATCGATTAGATACATCACAGAAACAACGCTAATACGTGTTGTTTCGTTCAAAACTATTTCCAGCCCCTGTTGAAGCCGAGAATTTCGTATCTCACATCAGCGTTACTGGAGTCCGTTGAAACGTCAAATAATATAGTAGATAAGTAAGGATCGATTAGATACACCACAGGAACAACGCTAATACGTGTTGTTTCGTTCAAAACTATTTCCAGCCTCTGCTGAGTCCGAGAACTTCACATCTCATATCAGCGTTACTGGAGTCCGTTGAAACGTCAAATAATATAGTAGATAAGTAAGGATCGATTAGATACACCACAGGAACAACGCTAATACGTGTTGTTTCGTTCAAAACTGTTTCCAGCCCCTGCTGAGTCCGAGAACTTCATATCTCATATCAGAGTTACTGGAGTCCGTTGAAACGTCAAATAACATAGTAGATAAGTAAGGATCGATTAGATTCATCACAGGAACGACTCTAGTACGTGTTGTTTCGTTCAAAACTATTTCCAGCCCCTGTTGAATCCGAGAACTTCGTATCTCACATCAGAGTTACTGGAGTCCATCGTAACGTCAAATAACATGATAGATAAGTAAGGATCGATTAGATACATCACAGGAACAACGCTAATATGTGTTGTTTCGTTCAAAACTATTTCCAGCTTATGCTGAATCCGAGAACTTCGTATCTCACATCAGAGTTACTGGAGTCCGTTGAAACGTCAAATAATATAGTAGATAAGTAAGGATCGATTAGATACATCACAGGAACAACGCTAATACGTGTTGTTTCGTTCAAAACTATTTCCAGCTTCTGCTGCGTCCGAGAACTTCGTATCTCCCATCAGAGTTACTGGAGTCCGTTGAAACGTCAAATAACATAGTAGATAAGTAAGGATCGATTAGATACATCACAGGAACAACGCTAATACGTGTTGTTTCGTTCAAAACTATTTCCAGCCCCTGTTGAATCCGAGAACTTCGTATCTCACATCAGAGTTACTGGAGTCCATCGTAACGTCAAATAACATGATAGATAAGTAAGGATCGATTAGATACATCACAGGAACAACGCTAATACGTGTTGTTTCGTTCAAAACAATTTCCAGTTTCTGCTGCGTCCGAGAACTTCGTATCTCACATCAGCGTTACTGGAGTCCGTTGAAACGTCAAATAACATAAAAGATAAGTAAGGATCGATTAGATACATCACATGAACAACGCTAATACGTGTTGTTTCGTTCAAAACAATTTCCAGTTTCTGCTGCGTCCGAGAACTTCGTATATCACATCAGAGTTACTGGAGTCCATCGTAACGTCAAATAACATGATAGATAAGTAAGGATCGATTAGATACATCACAGGAACAACGCTAATATGTGTTGTTTCGTTCAAAACTATTTCCAGCTTCTGCTGCGTCCGAGAACTTCGTATCTCCCATCAGAGTTACTGGAGTCCGTTGAAACGTCAAATAACATTGTAGATAAGTAAGGATCGATTAGATACATCACAGGAACAACGCTAATACGTGTTGTTTCTTTCAAAACTATTTCCAGCCCCTGTTGAATCCGAGAACTTCGTATCTCACATCAGCGTTACTGGAGTTAGTTGAAACATCAAATAACTTAGTAGATAAGTAAGGATAGATTAGGTCCAACACAGGAATAACGCTAATACGTGTTGTTTCGTTCAAAACTATTTCCAGCTTATCCTGAGTCCGAGAACTTCGTATCTCACATCAGAGATACTGGAGTCCATCGTAACGTCAAATAACATGATAGATAAGTAAGGATCGATTAGAAACATCATAGGAACATCGCTAATACGTGTTATTTCGTTCAAAACTGTTTCCAGCCCCTGTTGAGACCGGGAACTTCTTTTCTCACATCAGCGTTACTGGAGACCGTTGAAACGTCAAATAACATGATAGATAAATACGGATCGATTAGATACATCACAGGAACAACGCTAATACGTGTTGTTTCGTTCAAAACTATTTGAAGCTTCTGCTGCGTCCGAACACTTCGTATCTCACATCAGCGTTACTGGAGTTAGTTGAAAAGTCAAATAACTTAGTAGATAAGTAAGGATAGATTAGGTACAACACAGGAATAACGCTAATAATTCTTGTTTCGTTGAAAACTACTTCCAGCTTATGCTGAGTCCGAGAACTTCGTATCTCACATCAGCGTTACTGGAGTCCGTTGAAACGTCAAATAACATAGTAGATAAGTAAGGATCGGTTATATACATCACAGGAACAACGCTAATACGTGCTGTTTCGTTCAAAACTATTTCCAGCTTCTGCTGCGTCCGAGAGCTTCGTATCTCACATCAGCGATTCTGGAGTCCGTTGAAACTTCAAATAACATAGTAGATAAGTAAGGATCGATTAGATACATCACAGAAACAACGCTAATACGTGTTGTTTCGTTCAAAACTATTTCCAGCCCCTGTTGAAGCCGAGAATTTCGTATCTCACATCAGCGTTACTGGAGTCCGTTGAAACGTCAAATAATATAGTAGATAAGTAAGGATCGATTAGATACACCACAGGAACAACGCTAATACGTGTTGTTTCGTTCAAAACTATTTCCAGCCTCTGCTGAGTCCGAGAAATTCACATCTCATATCAGCGTTACTGGAGTCCGTTGAAACGTCAAATAATATAGTAGATAAGTAAGGATCGATTAGATACACCACAGGAACAACGCTAATACGTGTTGTTTCGTTCAAAACTGTTTCCAGCCCCTGCTGAGTCCGAGAACTTCATATCTCATATCAGAGTTACTGGAGTCCGTTGAAACGTCAAATAACATAGTAGATAAGTAAGGATCGATTAGATTCATCACAGGAACGACTCTAGTACGTGTTGTTTCGTTCAAAACTATTTCCAGCCCCTGTTGAATCCGAGAACTTCGTATCTCACATCAGAGTTACTGGAGTCCATCGTAACGTCAAATCACATGATAGATAAGTAAGGATCGATTAGATACATCACAGGAACAACGCTAATATGTGTTGTTTCGTTCAAAACTATTTCCAGCTTATGCTGAATCCGAGAACTTCGTATCTCACATCAGAGTTACTGGAGTCCGTTGAAACGTCAAATAATATAGTAGATAAGTAAGGATCGATTAGATACATCACAGGAACAACGCTAATACGTGTTGTTTCGTTCAAAACTATTTCCAGCTTCTGCTGCGTCCGAGAACTTCGTATCTCCCATCAGAGTTACTGGAGTCCGTTGAAACGTCAAATAACATAGTAGATAAGTAAGGATCGATTAGATACATCACAGGAACAACGCTAATACGTGTTGTTTCGTTCAAAACTATTTCCAGCCCCTGTTGAATCCGAGAACTTCGTATCTCACATCAGAGTTACTGGAGTCCATCGTAACGTCAAATAACATGATAGATAAGTAAGGATCGATTAGATACATCACAGGAACAACGCTAATACGTGTTGTTTCGTTCAAAACAATTTCCAGTTTCTGCTGCGTCCGAGAACTTCGTATCTCACATCAGCGTTACTGGAGTCCGTTGAAACGTCAAATAACATAAAAGATAAGTAAGGATCGATTAGATACATCACAGGAACAACGCTAATACGTGTTGTTTCGTTCAAAACAATTTCCAGTTTCTGCTGCGTCCGAGAACTTCGTATATCACATCAGAGTTACTGGAGTCCATCGTAACGTCAAATAACATGATAGATAAGTAAGGATCGATTAGATACATCACAGGAACAACGCTAATATGTGTTGTTTCGTTCAAAACTATTTCCAGCTTCTGCTGCGTCCGAGAACTTCGTATCTCCCATCAGAGTTACTGGAGTCCGTTGAAACGTCAAATAACATTGTAGATAAGTAAGGATCGATTAGATACATCACAGGAACAACGCTAATACGTGTTGTTTCTTTCAAAACTATTTCCAGCCCCTGTTGAATCCGAGAACTTCGTATCTCACATCAGCGTTACTGGAGTTAGTTGAAACATCAAATAACTTAGTAGATAAGTAAGGATAGATTAGGTCCAACACAGGAATAACGCTAATACGTGTTGTTTCGTTCAAAACTATTTCCAGCTTATCCTGAGTCCGAGAACTTCGTATCTCACATCAGAGATACTGGAGTCCATCGTAACGTCAAATAACATTATAGATAAGTAAGGATCGATTAGAAACATCATAGGAACATCGCTAATACGTGTTATTTCGTTCAAAACTGTTTCCAGCCCCTGTTGAGACCGGGAACTTCTTTTCTCACATCAGCGTTACTGGAGACCGTTGAAACGTCAAATAACATGATAGATAAATACGGATCGATTAGATACATCACAGGAACAACGCTAATACGTGTTGTTTCGTTCAAAACTATTTGAAGCTTCTGCTGCGTCCGAACACTTCGTATCTCACATCAGCGTTACTGGAGTCCGTTGAAACGTCAAATAACATAGTAGATAAGTAAGGATCGGTTAGATACATCACAGGACCAACGCTAATACGTGTTGTTTCGTTCAAAACTATTTGAAGCTACTGCTGCGTCCGAACATTTCGTATCTCACATCAGCGTTACTGGAGTCCGTTGAAACGTCAAATAACATAGTAGATAAGTAAGGATCGATTAGATACATCACAGGAACAACGCTAATACGTGTTGTTTCGTACAAAACTATTTCAAGCTTCTGCTCCGTCCGAACTCTTCGTATCTCACATCAGAGTTACTGGAGTCCGTTAAAACGTCAAATAACATAGTAGATAAGTAAGGATCGATTAGATACATCACAGGAACAACGCTAATACGTGCTGTTTCGTTCAAAACTATTTCCAGCTTCTGCTGCGTCCGAGAACTTCGTATCTCACATCAGCGTTACTGGAGTCCGTTGAAACTTCAAATAACATAGTAGATAAGTAAGGATCGATTAGATACATCACAGGAACAACGCTAATACGTGTTGTTTCCTTCAAAACTATTTAAAGCTTCTGCTGAGTCCGAGAGCTTCGTATCTCACATCAGAGTTACTGGAGTCTGTTGAAACGTCAAATAACATAGTAGATAAGTAAAGATCGATTAGATACATCACAGGAAAAACGGTAGTACGTGTTGTTTCGTTCAAAACTATTTCCAGCTTCTGCTGACTCCGAGAACTTCGTATCTCACATCAGAGTTACTGGAGTGCGTTGAAACGTCAAATAACATAGTAGATAAGTAAGGATAGATTAGATACATCACAGGAACAACGCTAATACCTGTTGTTTCGTTCAAAACTATTTCCAGCCCCTGTTGAATCCGAGAACTTCGTATCTCACATCAGCGTTACTGGAGTTAGTTGAAACATCAAATAACTTAGTAGATAAGTAAGGATAGATTAGGTCCAACACAGGAATAACGCTAATACGTGTTGTTTCGTTCAAAACTATTTCCAGCTTATGCTGAGTCCGAGAACTTCGTATCTCACATCAGAGATACTGGAGTCCATCGTAACGTCAAATAACATGATAGATAAGTAAGGATCGATTAGAAACATCATAGGAACATCGCTAATACGTGTTATTTCTTTAAAAACTATTTCCAGCCCCTGTTGAGACCGGGAACTTCTTATCTCACAGCAGCGTTACTGGAGACCGTTGAAACGTCAAATAACATGATAGATAAATACGGATCGATTAGATACATCACAGGAACAACGCTAATACGTGTTGTTTCGTTCAAAACTATTTGAAGCTTCTGCTGCGTCCGAACACTTCGTATCTCACATCAGCGTTACTGGAGTCCGTTGAAACGTCAAATAACATAGTAGATAAGTAAGGATCGGTTAGATACATCACAGGACCAACGCTAATACGTGTTGTTTCGTTCAAAACTATTTGAAGCTACTGCTGCGTCCGAACATTTCGTATCTCACATCAGCGTTACTGGAGTCCGTTGAAACGTCAAATAACATAGTAGATAAGTAAGGATCGATTAGATACATCACAGGAACAATGCTAATACGTGTTGTTTCGTTCAAAACTATTTCCAGCTTCTGCTGCGTCCGAAAACATCGTATCTCACATCAGAGTTACTGGAGTCCGTTAAAACGTCAAATAACATAGTAGATAAGTAAGGATCGATTAGATACATCACAGGAACAACGCTAATACGTGCTGTTTCGTTCAAAACTATTTCCAGCTTCTGCTGCGTCCGAGAACTTCGTATCTCACATCAGCGTTACTGGAGTCCGTTGAAACTTCAAATAACATAGTAGATAAGTAAGGATCGATTAGATACATCACAGGAACAACGCTAATACGTGTTGTTTCCTTCAAAACTATTTCCAGCTTCTGCTGACTCCGAGAGCTTCGTATCTCACATCAGAGTTACTGGAGTCTGTTGAAACGTCAAATAACATAGTAGATAAGTAAAGATCGATTAGATACATCACAGGAAAAACGGTAGTACGTGTTGTTTCGTTCAAAACTATTTCCAGCTTCTGCTGCGTCCGAGAACATCCTATCTCACATCAGCGTTACTAGAGTCCGTTGAAACGTCAAATAACATAGTGGATAAGTAAGGATCGATTAGATACATCACAGGAACAACGCTAATACGTGTTGTTTCGTTCAAAACTATTTCCAGCTTCTGCTGCGTCCGAGAACTTCGTATGTCACATCAGCGTTACTGGAGTCCATCGTATCGTCAAATAATATAGTAGATAAGCAAGGATCGATTAGATACACCACAGGAACAACGCTAATACGTGTTGTTTCGTTCAAAACTATTTCCAGCTTCTGCTGAGTCCGAGAGCTTCGTATCTCACATCAGAGTTACTGGAGTCTGTTGAAACGTCAAATAACATAGTAGATAAGTAAGGATCGATAAGATACATCACAGGAACAACGCTAATACGTGTTGTTTCGTTCAAGACTATTTCCAGCTTCTGCTGCGTCCGAGAACTTAGTATGTTACATCAGCGTTACTGGAGTCCATCGTATCGTCAAATAACATGATAGATAAGTACTGATATATTAGATACACCACAGGAACAACGCTAATACGTGTTGTTTCGTTCAAAACTATTTCCAGCCCCTGTTGAGTTCGAGAAATTCGTATCTCACATCAGCGTTACTGGAGTTAGTTGAAAAGTCAAATAACTTAGTAGATAAGTAAGGATAGATTAGGTACAACACAGGAATAACGCTAATACGTCTTGTTTCGTTGATAACTATTTCCAGCTTATGCTGAGTCCGAGAACTTCGTATCTCACATCAGCGTTACTGGAGTCCGTTGAAACGTCAAATAACATAGTAGATAAGTAAGGATCGGTTATATACATCACAGGAACAACGCTAATACGTGCTCTTTCGTTCAAAACTATCTCCAGCTTCTGCTGCGTCCGAGAGCTTCGTATCTCACATCAGCGTTTCTGGAGTCCGTTGAAACTCCAAATAACATAGTAGATAAGTAAGGATCGATTAGATACATCACAGGAACAACGCTAATACGTGTTATTTCGTTCCAAACTTTTTCCAGTCCCTGTTGAGACCAAGAACTTCGTATCTCACATCAACGTTACTGGAGTCCGTTGAAACGTCAAATAACATAGTAGATAAGTAGCGATCGATTAGATACATCACAGGAACAACGCTAGTACGTGTTGTTTCGTTCAAAACTATTTCCAGCTTCTGCTGCTTCCGAGCACTGCGTACCCCACATCAGCGTTACTGGAGTCCATCGTATCGTCAAATAACATGATAGATAAGTAATGATAGATTAGATACACCACAGGAACAACGATAATACGTGTTGTTTCGTTCAAAACTATTTCCAGCTTCTGCTGCGTCCAAGAACTTCGTATCTCACATCAGAGTTACTGGAGTCCGTTGAAACGTCAAATAACATAGTAGATAAGTAAGGATAGATTAGATACACCACAGGAACAACGCTAATACGTGCTGTTTCGTTCAAAACTATTTCCAGACCCTGTTGAGTTCGAGAACTTCGTATCTCACATCAGCGTTACTGGAGTCCGTTGAAACGTCAAATAACATAGTAGATAAGTAAGGATCGATTAGATACATCACAGGAACAACGCTAATACGTGCTGTTTCGTTCAAAACTATTTCCAGCTTCTGCTGCGTCCGAGAACTTCATATCTCACATCAGCGTTACTAGAGTCCGTTGAAACGTCAAATAACATAGTGGATAAGTAAGGATCGATTAGATACATCACAGGAACAACGATAATACGTGTTGTTTCGTTCAAAACTATTTCCAGCTTCTGGTGCGTCCGAGAATTTCGTATGTCACATCAGCGTTACTGGAGTCCATCGTATCGTCAAATAACATGATAGATAAGTAAGTATAGATTAGATACACCACAGGAACAACGCTAATACGTGTTGTTTCGTTCAAAACTATTTCTAGCCCCTGTTGAATAAGAGAATTTCGTATCTCACATCAGCGTTACTGGAGTCCGTTGAAACGTCAAATAACATAGTAGATAAGTAAGGATCGATTAGATACATCACAGGAACAACGCTAATACGTGTTATTTCGTTCCAAACTATTTCCAGCCCCTGTTGAGACCGAGAACTTCTTATCTCACATCAGCGTTACTGGAGTCGGTTGAAACGTCAAATAACATAGTAGATAAGTAAGGTTCAATTAGATACATCAACGCTAATACGTGCTGTTTCGTTCAAGACTATTTCCAGCTTCTGCTGCGTCCAAGAACTTCGTACCTCACATCAGCGTTACTGGAGTCCGTTGGAACTTCAAATAACATAGTAGATAAGTAAGGATCGATTAGATACATCACAGGAACAACGCTAGTACGTGTTGTTTCGTTCAAAACTATTTCCAGCTTCTGCTGAGTCCGAGAACTTCACATCTCACATCAGAGTTACTGGAGTCCGTTGAAACGACAAATAACATCGTAGATAAGTAAGGATCGATTAGATACATCACAGGAACAACGCTAATACGTGCTGTTTCGTTCAAAACTATTTCCAGCTTCTGCTGCGGTCGAGAACATTATATCTCACATCAGCGTTACTAGAGTCCGTTGAAACGTCAGATAACATAGTGGATAAGTAAGGATCGATTAGATACATCACAGGAACAACGCTAATACGTGTTGTTTCGTTCAAAACTATTTCCAGCTTCTGCTGCGTCCGAGAACTTCGTATGTCACATCAGCGTTACTGGAGTCCATCGTATCGTCAAATAACATGATAGATAAGTAAGGATAGATTAGATACACCACAGGAACAACGCTAATACGTGTTGTTTCGTTCAAAACTATTTCCAGCCCCTATTGAAGCCGAGAATTTCGTATCTCACATCAGCGTTACTGGAGTCCGTTGAAACGTCAAATAATATAGTAGATAAGCAAGGATCGATTAGATACACCAGAGGAACAACGCTAATACGTGTTGTTTCGTTCAAAACTATTTCCAGCTTCTGCTGAGTCCGAGAGCTTCGTATCTCACATCAGAGTTACTGGAGTCTGTTGAAACGTTAAATAACATAGTAGATAAGTAAGGATCGATTAGATACATCACAGGAACAACGCTAATACGTGTTGTTTCGTTCAAGACTATTTCCAGCTTCTGCTGCGTCCGAGAACTTAGTATGTTACATCAGCGTTACTGGAGTCCATCGTATCGTCAAATAACATGATAGATAAGTACTGATATATTAGATACACCACAGGAACAACGCTAATACGTGTTGTTTCGTTCAAAACTATTTCCAGCCCCTGTTGAGTTCGAGAAATTCGTATCTCACATCAGCGTTACTGGAGTTAGTTGAAAAGTCAAATAACTTAGTAGATAAGTAAGGATAGATTAGGTACAACACAGGAATAACGCTAATACGTCTTGTTTCGTTGATAACTATTTCCAGCTTATGCTGAGTCCGAGAACTTCGTATCTCACATCAGCGTTACTGGAGTCCGTTGAAACGTCAAATAACATAGTAGATAAGTAAGGATCGGTTATATACATCACAGGAACAACGCTAATACGTGCTCTTTCGTTCAAAACTATTTCCAGCTTCTGCTGCGTCCGAGAGCTTCGTATCTCACATCAGCGTTTCTGGAGTCCGTTGAAACTTCAAATAACATAGTAGATAAGTAAGGATCGATTAGATACATCACAGGAACAACGCTAATACATGTTGTTTCTTTCAAAGCTATTTCCAGCTTATGTTGAGTCCGAGAACTTCTTATCTCACATCAGCGTTACTGGAGTCCATCGTAACGTCAAATAACATGATAGATAAGTAAGGATCGATTAGATACATCACAGGAACAACGCTAATACATGTTGTTTCTTTCAAAGCTATTTCCAGCTTATGTTGAGTCCGAGAACTTCGTATCTCACATCAGCGTTACTGGAGTTCATCGTAACGTCAAATAACATGATAGATAAGTAAGGATCGATTAGATACATCGCAGGAACAACGCTAATACGTGTTATTTCGTTCAAAACTATTTCCAGCCGCTGTTGAGTCCGAGAACTTCGTATCTCACATCAGCGTTACTGGAGTCCGTTGAAACGTCAAATAACATAGTAGATAAGTAAGGATCGATTAGGTACTTCACAGGAACAACGCTAATACGTGTTGTTTCGTTCAAAATTATTTCCAGCTTCTGCTGAGTCCGAGAACTTCGTATCTCACATCAGAGTTACTGGAGTCCGTTGAAACGTCAAATAACATAGTAGATAAGTAAGGATCGATTAGATACATCACAGGAACAACGCTAATACGTGTTGTTTCGTTCAAAACTATTTCCAGCCCCTGTTGAATCCGAAAACTTCGTATCTCACATCAGCGTTACTTGAGTTAGTTGAAACGTCAAATAACTTAGTAGATAAGTAAGGATAGATTAGATACAACACAGGAATAACGCTAATACGTGTTGTTTCGTTCAAGACTATTTCCAGCTTCTGCTGCGTCCAAGAACTTCGTATCTCACATCAGCGTTACTGGAGTCCGTTGAAACGTCAAATAACATAGTAAATAAGTAAGGATCGATTAGATACACCACAGGAAAAACGATAATACGTGTTTCGTTCAAAACTATTTGCAGCTTATGCTGAGTCCGAGAACTTCGTATCTCACATCAGAGTTACTGGAGTCCGTTGAAACGTCAAATAACATAGTAGATAAATTAGGATCGATTAGATACATCACAGGAACAACGCTAAGACGTGTTATTTCGTTCAAAACTATTTCCAGCCGCTGTTGAGTCCGAGAACTTCGTATCTCACATCAGCGTTTCTGGAGTCCGTTGAAACGTCAAATAACATAGTAGATAATTAAGGATCGATTAGAAACATCACAGGAACAACGCTAATACGTGTTGTTTCGTTCAAAACTATTTCCAGCCCCTGTTGAATCCGAAAACTTCGTATCTCACATCAGCGTTACTTGAGTTAGTTGAAACGTCAAATAACTTAGTAGATAAGTAAGGATAGATTAGATACAACACAGGAATAACGCTAATACGTGTTGTTTCGTTCAAGACTATTTCCAGCTTCTGCTGCGTCCAAGAACTTCGTATCTCACATCAGCGTTACTGGAGTCCGTTGAAACGTCAAATAACATAGTAAATAAGTAAGGATCGATTAGATACACCACAGGAAAAACGATAATACGTGTTTCGTTCAAAACTATTTGCAGCTTATGCTGAGTCCGAGAACTTCGTATCTCACATCAGAGTTACTGGAGTCCGTTGAAACGTCAAATAACATAGTAGATAAATTAGGATCGATTAGATACATCACAGGAACAACGCTAAGACGTGTTATTTCGTTCAAAACTATTTCCAGCCGCTGTTGAGTCCGAGAACTTCGTATCTCACATCAGCGTTTCTGGAGTCCGTTGAAACGTCAAATAACATAGTAGATAATTAAGGATCGATTAGAAACATCACAGGAACAACGCTAATACGTGTTATTTCGTTCAAAACGATTTCTAGCTTCTGCTGCGTCCGAGAACTTCGTATCTCACATCAGCGTTACTTGAGTTCATCGTAACGTCAAATAACATGATAGACAAATAAGGATCGATTAGATACATCACAGGAACAACGCTAATACGTGTTGTTTCGTTCAAAACTATTTCCAGCTTCTGCTGCGTCCGAAAACATCGTATCTCACATCAAAGTTACTGGAGTCCGTTGAAACGTCAAATAACATAGTAGATAAGTAAGGATAGATTAGATACACCACAGGAACAACGCTAATACGTGCTGTTTCGTTCAAAGTTATTTCCAGCCCCTGTTGAGTTCGAGAACTTCGTATCTCACATCAGCGTTACTGGAGTCCGTTGAAACGTCAAATAACATAGTAGATAAGTAAGGATCGATTAGATACATCACAGGAACAACGCTAATACGTGTTGTTTCGTTCAAAATTATTTCCAGCTTCTGCTGCGTCCGAGAACTTCGTATCTCACATCAGAGTTACTGAAGTCCGTTGAAACGTCAAATAACATAGTAGATAAGTAAGGATCGATTAGATACATCACAGGAACAACGCTAGTACGTGTTGTTTCATTCAAAACTATTTCCAGCTTCTGCTGCGTCCGAGCACATCGTATCCCACATCAGAGTTACTGGAGTCCATCGTAAAGTCAAATAACATGATAAATAAGTAAGGATCGACTAGATACATCACACGAACAACGCTAATACGTGTTGTTTCGTTCAAAACTATTTCCAGCTTCTGCTGCGTCCGAGCACTGCGTATCCCACATCAGAGTTACTGGAGTCCATCGTAACGTCAAATAACATGATAGATAAGTAAGGATCGATTAGATACATCACAGGAACAACGCTAATACGTGTTATTTCGTTCCAAACTATTTCCAGCTTCTGCTGCGTCCGAGAACTTCGTATGTCACATCAGCGTTACTGGAGTCCATCGTAACGTCAAATAACATGATAGATAAGTAAGGATCGATTAGATACATCACAGGAACAACGCTAATACATGTTGTTTCTTTCAAAGCTATTTCCAGCTTATGTTGAGTCCGAGAACTTCGTATCTCACATCAGCGTTACTGGAGTTCATCGTAACGTCAAATAACATGATAGATAAGTAAGGATCGATTAGATAAATCGCAGGAACAACGCTAATACGTGTTATTTCGTTCAAAACTATTTCCAGCCGCTGTTGAGTCCGAGAACTTCGTATCTCACATCAGCGTTACTGGAGTCCGTTGAAACGTCAAATAACATAGTAGATAAGTAAGGATCGATTAGGTACATCACAGGAACAACGCTAATACGTGTTGTTTCGTTCAAAATTATTTCCAGCTTCTGCTGAGTCCGAGAACTTCTTATCTCACATCAGAGTTACTGGAGTCCGTTGAAACGTCAAATAACATAGTAGATAAGTAAGGATCGATTAGATACATCACAGGAACAACGCTAATACGTGTTGTTTCGTTCAAAACTATTTCCAGCCCCTGTTGAATCCGAGAACTTCGTATCTCACATCAGCGTTACTGGAGTCCGTTGAAACGTCAAATAACATAGTAGATAAATTAGGATCGATTAGATACATCACAGGAACAACGCTAAGACGTGTTATTTCGTTCAAAACTATTTCCAGCCGCTGTTGAGTCCGAGAACTTAGTATCTCACATCAGCGTTTCTGGAGTCCGTTGAAACGTCAAATAACATAGTACATAATTAAGGATCGATTAGAAACATCACAGGAACAACGCTAATACGTGCTATTTCGTTCAAAACGATTTCTAGCTTCTGCTGCGTCCGAGAACTTCGTATCTCACATCAGCGTTACTTGAGTTCATCGTAACGTCAAATAACATGATAGATAAATAAGGATCGATTAGATACATCACAGGAACAACGCTAATACGTGTTGTTTCGTTCAAAACTATTTCCAGCTTCTGCTGCGTCCGAAAACATCGTATCTCACATCAGTGTTACTGGAGTTAGTTGAAACGTCAAATAACTTAGTAGATAAGTAAGGATAGATTAGGTACATAACAGGAATAACGCTAATACTTGTTGTTTCGTTCAAAACTATTTCTAGCTTATGCTGAGTCCGTGAACTTCGTATCTCACATCAAAGTTACTGGAGTCCGTTGAAACGTCAAATAACATAGTAGATAAGTAAGGATAGATTAGATACACCACAGGAACAACGCTAATACGTGCTGTTTCGTTCAAAGTTATTTCCAGCCCCTGTTGAGTTCGAGAACTTCGTATCTCACATCAGCGTTACTGGAGTCCGTTGAAACGTCAAATAACATAGTAGATAAGTAAGGATCGATTAGATACATCACAGGAACAACGCTAATACGTGTTGTTTCGTTCAAAACTATTTCCAGCTTCTGCTGCGTCCGAGAACATCGTATCTCTCATCAGAGTTACTGAAGTCCGTTGAAACGTCAAATAACATAGTAGATAAGTAAGGATCGATTAGATACATCACAGGAACAACGCTAGTACGTGTTGTTTCATTCAAAACTATTTCCAGCTTCTGCTGCGTCCGAGCACTTCGTATCCCACATCAGAGTTACTGGAGTCCATCGTAAAGTCAAATAACATGATAAATAAGTAAGGATCGACTAGATACATCACACGAACAACGCTAATACGTGTTGTTTCGTTCAAAACTATTTCCAGCTTCTGCTGCGTCCGAGCACTGCGTATCCCACATCAGAGTTACTGGAGTCCATCGTAACGTCAAATAACATGATAGATAAGTAAGGATCGATTAGATACATCACAGGAACAACGCTAATACGTGTTATTTCGTTCCAAACTATTTCCAGCTTCTGCTGCGTCCGAGAACTTCGTATGTCACATCAGCGTTACTGGAGTCCATCGTAACGTCAAATAACATGATAGATAAGTAAGGATCGATTAGATACATCACAGGAACAACGCTAATACATGTTGTTTCTTTCAAAGCTATTTCCAGCTTCTGTTGAGTCCGAGAACTTCGTATCTCACATCAGCGTTACTGGAGTCCATCGTAACGTCAAATAACATGATAAATAAGTAAGGATCGATTAGATACATCACAGGAACAACGCTAATACATGTTGTTTCTTTCAAAGCTATTTCCAGCTTATGTTGAGTCCGAGAACTTCGTATCTCACATCAGCGTTACTGGAGTTCATCGTAACGTCAAATAACATGATAGATAAGTAAGGATCGATTAGATACATCGCAGGAACAACGCTAATACGTGTTATTTCGTTCAAAACTATTTCCAGCCGCTGTTGAGTCCGAGAACTTCGTATCTCACATCAGCGTTACTGGAGTCCGTTGAAACGTCAAATAACATAGTAGATAAGTAAGGATCGATTAGGTACTTCACAGGAACAACGCTAATACGTGTTGTTTCGTTCAAAATTATTTCCAGCTTCTGCTGAGTCCGAGAACTTCGTATCTCACATCAGAGTTACTGGAGTCCGTTGAAACGTCAAGTAACATAGTAGATAAGTAAGGATCGATTAGATACATCACAGGAACAACGCTAATACGTGTTGTTTCGTTCAAAACTATTTCCAGCCCCTGTTGAATCCGAAAACTTCGTATCTCACATCAGCGTTACTTGAGTTAGTTGAAACGTCAAATAACTTAGTAGATAAGTAAGGATAGATTAGATACAACACAGGAATAACGCTAATACGTGTTGTTTCGTTCAAGACTATTTCCAGCTTCTGCTGCGTCCAAGAACTTCGTATCTCACATCAGCGTTACTGGAGTCCGTTGAAACGTCAAATAACATAGTAAATAAGTAAGGATCGATTAGATACACCACAGGAAAAACGATAATACGTGTTTCGTTCAAAACTATTTGCAGCTTATGCTGAGTCCGAGAACTTCGTATCTCACATCAGAGTTACTGGAGTCCGTTGAAACGTCAAATAACATAGTAGATAAATTAGGATCGATTAGATACATCACAGGAACAACGCTAAGACGTGTTATTTCGTTCAAAACTATTTCCAGCCGCTGTTGAGTCCGAGAACTTCGTATCTCACATCAGCGTTTCTGGAGTCCGTTGAAACGTCAAATAACATAGTAGATAAGTAAGGATCGATTAGATACATCACAGGAACAACGCTAATACGTGCTGTTTTGTTCAAAACTATTTCCAGCTTCTGCTGCGTCCGAGAACTTCGTATCTCACATCAGCGTTACTGGAGTCCGTTGAAACGTCAAATAACATAGTAGATAAGTAAGGATCGATTAGATACATCACAGGAACAACGCTAATACGTGTTGTTTCGTTCAAAACTATTTCCAGCTTCTGCTGCGTCCGAGAACTTCGTATCTCACATCAGAGTTAGTGAAGTCCGTTGAAACGTCAAATAACATAGTAGATAAGTAAGGATCGATTAAATACATCACAGGAACAACGCTAATACGTGTTGTTTCATTCAAAACTATTTCCAGCTTCTGCTGCGTCCGAGCACTGCGTATCCCACATCAGAGTTACTGGAGTCCATCGTAACGTCAAATAACATGATAGATAAGTAAGGATCGATTAGATACATCACAGGAACAACGCTAATACGTGTTATTTCGTTCCAAACTATTTCCAGCTTCTGCTGCGTCCGAGAACTTCGTATGTCACATCAGCGTTACTGGAGTCCATCGTAACGTCAAATAACATGATAGATAAGTAAGGATCGATTAGATACATCACAGGAACAACGCTAATACATGTTGTTTCTTTCAAAGCTATTTCCAGCTTATGTTGAGTCCGAGAACTTCGTATCTCACATCAGCGTTACTGGAGTTCATCGTAACGTCAAATAACATGATAGATAAGTAAGGATCGATTAGATACATCGCAGGAACAACGCTAATACGTGTTATTTCGTTCAAAACTATTTCCAGCCGCTGTTGAGTCCGAGAACTTCGTATCTCACATCAGCGTTACTGGAGTCCGTTGAAACGTCAAATAACATAGTAGATAAGTAAGGATCGATTAGGTACATCACAGGAACAACGCTAATACGTGTTGTTTCGTTCAAAATTATTTCCAGCTTCTGCTGAGTCCGAGAACTTCTTATCTCACATCAGAGTTACTGGAGTGCGTTGAAACGTCAAATAACATAGTAGATAAGTAAGGATCGATTAGATACATCACAGGAACAACGCTAATACGTGTTGTTTCGTTCAAAACTATTTCCAGCCCCTGTTGAATCCGAGAACTTCGTATCTCACATCAGCGTTACTGGAGTCCGTTGAAACGTCAAATAACATAGTAGATAAATTAGGATCGATTAGATACATCACAGGAACAACGCTAAGACGTGTTATTTCGTTCAAAACTATTTCCAGCCGCTGTTGAGTCCGAGAACTTCGTATCTCACATCAGCGTTTCTGGAGTCCGTTGAAACGTCAAATAACATAGTAGATAATTAAGGATCGATTAGAAACATCACAGGAACAACGCTAATACGTGCTATTTCGTTCAAAACGATTTCTAGCTTCTGCTGCGTCCGAGAACTTCGTATCTCACATCAGCGTTACTTGAGTTCATCGTAACGTCAAATAACATGATAGATAAATAAGGATCGATTAGATACATCACAGGAACAACGCTAATACGTGTTGTTTCGTTCAAAACTATTTCCAGCTTCTGCTGCGTCCGAAAACATCGTATCTCACATCAGTGTTACTGGAGTTAGTTGAAACGTCAAATAACTTAGTAGATAAGTAAGGATAGATTAGGTACATAACAGGAATAACGCTAATACGTGTTGTTTCGTTCAAAACTATTTCTAGCTTATGCTGAGTCCGAGAACTTCGTATCTCACATCAAAGTTACTGGAGTACGTTGAAACGTCAAATAACATGATAGATAAATAAGGATAGATTAGATACACCACAGGAACAACGCTAATACGTGCTGTTTCGTTCAAAGTTATTTCCAGCCCCTGTTGAGTTCGAGAACTTCGTATCTCACATCAGCGTTACTGGAGTCCGTTGAAACGTCAAATAACATAGTAGATAAGTAAGGATCGATTAGATACATCACAGGAACAACGCTAATACGTGTTGTTTCGTTCAAAACTATTTCCAGCTTCTGCTGCGTCCGAGAACTTCGTATCTCACATCAGAGTTACTGAAGTCCGTTGAAACGTCAAATAACATAGTAGATAAGTAAGGATCGATTAGATACATCACAGGAACAACGCTAATACGTGTTGTTTCATTCAAAACTATTTCCAGCTTCTGCTGCGTCCGAGCACTTCGTATCCCACATCAGAGTTACTGGAGTCCATCGTAAAGTCAAATAACATGATAAATAAGTAAGGATCGATAGATACATCACACGAACAACGCTAATACGTGTTGTTTCGTTCAAAACTATTTCCAGCTTCTGCTGCGTCCGAGCACTGCGTATCCCACATCAGAGTTACTGGAGTCCATCGTAACGTCAAATAACATGATAGATAAGTAAGGATCGATTAGATACATCACAGGAACAACGCTAATACGTGTTATTTCGTTCCAAACTATTTCCAGCTTCTGCTGCGTCCGAGAACTTCGTATGTCACATCAGCGTTACTGGAGTCCATCGTAACGTCAAATAACATGATAGATAAGTAAGGATCGATTAGATACATCACAGGAACAACGCTAATACATGTTGTTTCTTTCAAAGCTATTTCCAGCTTATGTTGAGTCCGAGAACTTCGTATCTCACATCAGCGTTACTGGAGTTCATCGTAACGTCAAATAACATGATAGATAAGTAAGGATCGATTAGATACATCACAGGAACAACGCTAATACATGTTGTTTCTTTCAAAGCTATTTCCAGCTTCTGTTGAGTCCGAGAACTTCGTATCTCACATCAGCGTTACTGGAGTCCATCGTAACGTCAAATAACATGATAGATAAGTAAGGATCGATTAGATACATCACAGGAACAACGCTAATACATGTTGTTTCTTTCAAAGCTATTTCCAGCTTATGTTGAGTCCGAGAACTTCGTATCTCACATCAGCGTTACTGGAGTTCATCGTAACGTCAAATAACATGATAGATAAGTAAGGATCGATTAGATACATCGCAGGAACAACGCTAATACGTGTTATTTCGTTCAAAACTATTTCCAGCCGCTGTTGAGTCCGAGAACTTCGTATCTCACATCAGCGTTACTGGAGTCCGTTGAAACGTCAAATAACATAGTAGATAAGTAAGGATCGATTAGGTACTTCACAGGAACAACGCTAATACGTGTTGTTTCGTTCAAAATTATTTCCAGCTTCTGCTGAGTCCGAGAACTTCGTATCTCACATCAGAGTTACTGGAGTCCGTTGAAACGTCAAGTAACATAGTAGATAAGTAAGGATCGATTAGATACATCACAGGAACAACGCTAATACGTGTTGTTTCGTTCAAAACTATTTCCAGCCCCTGTTGAATCCGAAAACTTCGTATCTCACATCAGCGTTACTTGAGTTAGTTGAAACGTCAAATAACTTAGTAGATAAGTAAGGATAGATTAGATACAACACAGGAATAACGCTAATACGTGTTGTTTCGTTCAAGACTATTTCCAGCTTCTGCTGCGTCCAAGAACTTCGTATCTCACATCAGCGTTACTGGAGTCCGTTGAAACGTCAAATAACATAGTAAATAAGTAAGGATCGATTAGATACACCACAGGAAAAACGATAATACGTGTTTCGTTCAAAACTATTTGCAGCTTATGCTGAGTCCGAGAACTTCGTATCTCACATCACAGTTACTGGAGTCCGTTGAAACGTCAAATAACATAGTAGATAAATTAGGATCGATTAGATACATCACAGGAACAACGCTAAGACGTGTTATTTCGTTCAAAACTATTTCCAGCCGCTGTTGAGTCCGAGAACTTCGTATCTCACATCAGCGTTTCTGGAGTCCGTTGAAACGTCAAATAACATAGTAGATAAGTAAGGATCGATTAGATACATCACAGGAACAACGCTAATACGTGCTGTTTTGTTCAAAACTATTTCCAGCTTCTGCTGCGTCCGAGAACTTCGTATCTCACATCAGCGTTACTGGAGTCCGTTGAAACGTCAAATAACATAGTAGATAAGTAAGGATCGATTAGATACATCACAGGAACAACGCTAATACGTGTTGTTTCGTTCAAAACTATTTCCAGCTTCTGCTGCGTCCGAGAACTTCGTATCTCACATCAGAGTTAGTGAAGTCCGTTGAAACCTCAAATAACATAGTAGATAAGTAAGGATCGATTAGATACATCACAGGAACAACGCTAATACGTGTTGTTTCATTCAAAACTATTTCCAGCTTCTGCTGCGTCCGAGCACTGCGTATCCCACATCAGAGTTACTGGAGTCCATCGTAACGTCAAATAACATGATAGATAAGTAAGGATCGATTAGATACATCACAGGAACAACGCTAATACGTGTTATTTCGTTCCAAACTATTTCCAGCTTCTGCTGCGTCCGAGAACTTCGTATGTCACATCAGCGTTACTGGAGTCCATCGTAACGTCAAATAACATGATAGATAAGTAAGGATCGATTAGATACATCACAGGAACAACGCTAATACATGTTGTTTCTTTCAAAGCTATTTCCAGCTTATGTTGAGTCCGAGAACTTCGTATCTCACATCAGCGTTACTGGAGTTCATCGTAACGTCAAATAACATGATAGATAAGTAAGGATCGATTAGATACATCGCAGGAACAACGCTAATACGTGTTATTTCGTTCAAAACTATTTCCAGCCGCTGTTGAGTCCGAGAACTTCGTATCTCACATCAGCGTTACTGGAGTCCGTTGAAACGTCAAATAACATAGTAGATAAGTAAGGATCGATTAGGTACATCACAGGAACAACGCTAATACGTGTTGTTTCGTTCAAAATTATTTCCAGCTTCTGCTGAGTCCGAGAACTTCTTATCTCACATCAGAGTTACTGGAGTCCGTTGAAACGTCAAATAACATAGTAGATAAGTAAGGATCGATTAGATACATCACAGGAACAACGCTAATACGTGTTGTTTCGTTCAAAACTATTTCCAGCCCCTGTTGAATCCGAGAACTTCGTATCTCACATCAGCGTTACTGGAGTCCGTTGAAACGTCAAATAACATAGTAGATAAATTAGGATCGATTAGATACATCACAGGAACAACGCTAAGACGTGTTATTTCGTTCAAAACTATTTCCAGCCGCTGTTGAGTCCGAGAACTTCGTATCTCACATCAGCGTTTCTGGAGTCCGTTGAAACGTCAAATAACATAGTAGATAATTAAGGATCGATTAGAAACATCACAGGAACAACGCTAATACGTGCTATTTCGTTCAAAACGATTTCTAGCTTCTGCTGCGTCCGAGAACTTCGTATCTCACATCAGCGTTACTTGAGTTCATCGTAACGTCAAATAACATGATAGATAAATAAGGATCGATTAGATACATCACAGGAACAACGCTAATACGTGTTGTTTCGTTCAAAACTATTTCCAGCTTCTGCTGCGTCCGAAAACATCGTATCTCACATCAGTGTTACTGGAGTTAGTTGAAACGTCAAATAACTTAGTAGATAAGTAAGGATAGATTAGGTACATAACAGGAATAACGCTAATACGTGTTGTTTCGTTCAAAACTATTTCTAGCTTATGCTGAGTCCGAGAACTTCGTATCTCACATCAAAGTTACTGGAGTCCGTTGAAACGTCAAATAACATGATAGATAAATAAGGATAGATTAGATACACCACAGGAACAACGCTAATACGTGCTGTTTCGTTCAAAGTTATTTCCAGCCCCTGTTGAGTTCGAGAACTTCGTATCTCACATCAGCGTTACTGGAGTCCGTTGAAACGTCAAATAACATAGTAGATAAGTAAGGATCGATTAGATACATCACAGGAACAACGCTAATACGTGTTGTTTCGTTCAAAACTATTTCCAGCTTCTGCTGCGTCCGAGAACTTCGTATCTCACATCAGAGTTACTGAAGTCCGTTGAAACGTCAAATAACATAGTAGATAAGTAAGGATCGATTAGATACATCACAGGAACAACGCTAATACGTGTTGTTTCATTCAAAACTATTTCCAGCTTCTGCTGCGTCCGAGCACTTCGTATCCCACATCAGAGTTACTGGAGTCCATCGTAAAGTCAAATAACATGATAAATAAGTAAGGATCGATAGATACATCACACGAACAACGCTAATACGTGTTGTTTCGTTCAAAACTATTTCCAGCTTCTGCTGCGTCCGAGCACTGCGTATCCCACATCAGAGTTACTGGAGTCCATCGTAACGTCAAATAACATGATAGATAAGTAAGGATCGATTAGATACATCACAGGAACAACGCTAATACGTGTTATTTCGTTCCAAATTATTTCCAGCTTCTGCTGCGTCCGAGAACTTCGTATGTCACATCAGCGTTACTGGAGTCCATCGTAACGTCAAATAACATGATAGATAAGTAAGGATCGATTAGATACATCACAGGAACAACGCTAATACATGTTGTTTCTTTCAAAGCTATTTCCAGCTTATGTTGAGTCCGAGAACTTCGTATCTCACATCAGCGTTACTGGAGTTCATCGTAACGTCAAATAACATGATAGATAAGTAAGGATCGATTAGATACATCGCAGGAACAACGCTAATACGTGTTATTTCGTTCAAAACTATTTCCAGCCGCTGTTGAGTCCGAGAACTTCGTATCTCACATCAGCGTTACTGGAGTCCGTTGAAACGTCAAATAACATAGTAGATAAGTAAGGATCGACTAGGTACATCACAGGAACAACGCTAATACGTGTTGTTTCGTTCAAAATTATTTCCAGCTTCTGCTGAGTCCGAGAACTTCTTATCTCACATCAGAGTTACTGGAGTCCGTTGAAACGTCAAATAACATAGTAGATAAGTAAGGATCGATTAGATACATCACAGGAACAACGCTAATACGTGTTGTTTCGTTCAAAACTATTTCCAGCCCCTGTTGAATCCGAGAACTTCGTATCTCACATCAGCGTTACTTGAGTTAGTTGAAACGTCAAATAACTTAGTAGATAAGTAAGGATAGATTAGATACAACACAGGAATAACGCTAATACGTGTTGTTTCGTTCAAGACTATTTCCAGCTTCTGCTGCGTCCAAGAACTTCGTATCTCACATCAGAGTTACTGGAGTCCATCGTAACGTCAAATAACATGATAGATAAGTAAGGATCGATTAGATACATCACAGGAACAACGCTAGAACGTGTTGTTTCGTTCAAAACTATTTCCAGTTTATGCTGAGTCCGAGAACTTCGTATCTCACATCAGCGTTCCTGGAGTCCGTTGAAATGTCAAACAACATAGTAGATAAGTAAGGATCGATTAGATACATCACAGGAACAACGCTAATACGTGCTGTTTCGTTCAAAACTATTTCCAGCTTCTGCTGCGTCCGAGAACTTCGTATCTCACATCAGCGTTACTGGAGTCCGTTGAAACGTCAAATAACATAGTAGATAAATTAGGATCGATTAGATACATCACAGGAACAACGCTAAGACGTGTTATTTCGTTCAAAACTATTTCCAGCCGCTGTTGAGTCCGAGAACTTCGTATCTCACATCAGCGTTACTGGAGTCCGTTGAAACGTCAAATAACATAGTAGATAAGTAAGGATCGACTAGGTACATCACAGGAACAACGCTAATACGTGTTGTTTCGTTCAAAATTATTTCCAGCTTCTGCTGAGTCCGAGAACTTCGTATCTCACATCAGAGTTACTGGAGTCCGTTGAAACGTCAAGTAACATAGTAGATAAGTAAGGATCGATTAGATACATCACAGGAACAACGCTAATACGTGTTGTTTCGTTCAAAACTATTTCCAGCCCCTGTTGAATCCGAAAACTTCGTATCTCACATCAGCGTTACTTGAGTTAGTTGAAACGTCAAATAACTTAGTAGATAAGTAAGGATAGATTAGATACAACACAGGAATAACGCTAATACGTGTTGTTTCGTTCAAGACTATTTCCAGCTTCTGCTGCGTCCAAGAACTTCGTATCTCACATCAGCGTTACTGGAGTCCGTTGAAACGTCAAATAACATAGTAAATAAGTAAGGATCGATTAGATACACCACAGGAAAAACGATAATACGTGTTTCGTTCAAAACTATTTGCAGCTTATGCTGAGTCCGAGAACTTCGTATCTCACATCACAGTTACTGGAGTCCGTTGAAACGTCAAATAACATAGTAGATAAATTAGGATCGATTAGATACATCACAGGAACAACGCTAAGACGTGTTATTTCGTTCAAAACTATTTCCAGCCGCTGTTGAGTCCGAGAACTTCGTATCTCACATCAGCGTTTCTGGAGTCCGTTGAAACGTCAAATAACATAGTAGATAAGTAAGGATCGATTAGATACATCACAGGAACAACGCTAATACGTGCTGTTTTGTTCAAAACTATTTCCAGCTTCTGCTGCGTCCGAGAACTTCGTATCTCACATCAGCGTTACTGGAGTCCGTTGAAACGTCAAATAACATAGTAGATAAGTAAGGATCGATTAGATACATCACAGGAACAACGCTAATACGTGTTGTTTCGTTCAAAACTATTTCCAGCTTCTGCTGCGTCCGAGAACTTCGTATCTCACATCAGAGTTAGTGAAGTCCGTTGAAACCTCAAATAACATAGTAGATAAGTAAGGATCGATTAGATACATCACAGGAACAACGCTAATACGTGTTGTTTCATTCAAAACTATTTCCAGCTTCTGCTGCGTCCGAGCACTGCGTATCCCACATCAGAGTTACTGGAGTCCATCGTAACGTCAAATAACATGATAGATAAGTAAGGATCGATTAGATACATCACAGGAACAACGCTAATACGTGTTATTTCGTTCCAAACTATTTCCAGCTTCTGCTGCGTCCGAGAACTTCGTATGTCACATCAGCGTTACTGGAGTCCATCGTAACGTCAAATAACATGATAGATAAGTAAGGATCGATTAGATACATCACAGGAACAACGCTAATACATGTTGTTTCTTTCAAAGCTATTTCCAGCTTATGTTGAGTCCGAGAACTTCGTATCTCACATCAGCGTTACTGGAGTTCATCGTAACGTCAAATAACATGATAGATAAGTAAGGATCGATTAGATACATCGCAGGAACAACGCTAATACGTGTTATTTCGTTCAAAACTATTTCCAGCCGCTGTTGAGTCCGAGAACTTCGTATCTCACATCAGCGTTACTGGAGTCCGTTGAAACGTCAAATAACATAGTAGATAAGTAAGGATCGATTAGGTACATCACAGGAACAACGCTAATACGTGTTGTTTCGTTCAAAATTATTTCCAGCTTCTGCTGAGTCCGAGAACTTCTTATCTCACATCAGAGTTACTGGAGTCCGTTGAAACGTCAAATAACATAGTAGATAAGTAAGGATCGATTAGATACATCACAGGAACAACGCTAATACGTGTTGTTTCGTTCAAAACTATTTCCAGCCCCTGTTGAATCCGAGAACTTCGTATCTCACATCAGCGTTACTGGAGTCCGTTGAAACGTCAAATAACATAGTAGATAAATTAGGATCGATTAGATACATCACAGGAACAACGCTAAGACGTGTTATTTCGTTCAAAACTATTTCCAGCCGCTGTTGAGTCCGAGAACTTCGTATCTCACATCAGCGTTTCTGGAGTCCGTTGAAACGTCAAATAACATAGTAGATAATTAAGGATCGATTAGAAACATCACAGGAACAACGCTAATACGTGCTATTTCGTTCAAAACGATTTCTAGCTTCTGCTGCGTCCGAGAACTTCGTATCTCACATCAGCGTTACTTGAGTTCATCGTAACGTCAAATAACATGATAGATAAATAAGGATCGATTAGATACATCACAGGAACAACGCTAATACGTGTTGTTTCGTTCAAAACTATTTCCAGCTTCTGCTGCGTCCGAAAACATCGTATCTCACATCAGTGTTACTGGAGTTAGTTGAAACGTCAAATAACTTAGTAGATAAGTAAGGATAGATTAGGTACATAACAGGAATAACGCTAATACGTGTTGTTTCGTTCAAAACTATTTCTAGCTTATGCTGAGTCCGAGAACTTCGTATCTCACATCAAAGTTACTGGAGTCCGTTGAAACGTCAAATAACATGATAGATAAATAAGGATAGATTAGATACACCACAGGAACAACGCTAATACGTGCTGTTTCGTTCAAAGTTATTTCCAGCCCCTGTTGAGTTCGAGAACTTCGTATCTCACATCAGCGTTACTGGAGTCCGTTGAAACGTCAAATAACATAGTAGATAAGTAAGGATCGATTAGATACATCACAGGAACAACGCTAATACGTGTTGTTTCGTTCAAAACTATTTCCAGCTTCTGCTGCGTCCGAGAACTTCGTATCTCACATCAGAGTTACTGAAGTCCGTTGAAACGTCAAATAACATAGTAGATAAGTAAGGATCGATTAGATACATCACAGGAACAACGCTAATACGTGTTGTTTCATTCAAAACTATTTCCAGCTTCTGCTGCGTCCGAGCACTTCGTATCCCACATCAGAGTTACTGGAGTCCATCGTAAAGTCAAATAACATGATAAATAAGTAAGGATCGATAGATACATCACACGAACAACGCTAATACGTGTTGTTTCGTTCAAAACTATTTCCAGCTTCTGCTGCGTCCGAGCACTGCGTATCCCACATCAGAGTTACTGGAGTCCATCGTAACGTCAAATAACATGATAGATAAGTAAGGATCGATTAGATACATCACAGGAACAACGCTAATACGTGTTATTTCGTTCCAAATTATTTCCAGCTTCTGCTGCGTCCGAGAACTTCGTATGTCACATCAGCGTTACTGGAGTCCATCGTAACGTCAAATAACATGATAGATAAGTAAGGATCGATTAGATACATCACAGGAACAACGCTAATACATGTTGTTTCTTTCAAAGCTATTTCCAGCTTATGTTGAGTCCGAGAACTTCGTATCTCACATCAGCGTTACTGGAGTTCATCGTAACGTCAAATAACATGATAGATAAGTAAGGATCGATTAGATACATCGCAGGAACAACGCTAATACGTGTTATTTCGTTCAAAACTATTTCCAGCCGCTGTTGAGTCCGAGAACTTCGTATCTCACATCAGCGTTACTGGAGTCCGTTGAAACGTCAAATAACATAGTAGATAAGTAAGGATCGACTAGGTACATCACAGGAACAACGCTAATACGTGTTGTTTCGTTCAAAATTATTTCCAGCTTCTGCTGAGTCCGAGAACTTCTTATCTCACATCAGAGTTACTGGAGTCCGTTGAAACGTCAAATAACATAGTAGATAAGTAAGGATCGATTAGATACATCACAGGAACAACGCTAATACGTGTTGTTTCGTTCAAAACTATTTCCAGCCCCTGTTGAATCCGAGAACTTCGTATCTCACATCAGCGTTACTTGAGTTAGTTGAAACGTCAAATAACTTAGTAGATAAGTAAGGATAGATTAGATACAACACAGGAATAACGCTAATACGTGTTGTTTCGTTCAAGACTATTTCCAGCTTCTGCTGCGTCCAAGAACTTCGTATCTCACATCAGAGTTACTGGAGTCCATCGTAACGTCAAATAACATGATAGATAAGTAAGGATCGATTAGATACATCACAGGAACAACGCTAGAACGTGTTGTTTCGTTCAAAACTATTTCCAGTTTATGCTGAGTCCGAGAACTTCGTATCTCACATCAGCGTTCCTGGAGTCCGTTGAAATGTCAAACAACATAGTAGATAAGTAAGGATCGATTAGATACATCACAGGAACAACGCTAATACGTGCTGTTTCGTTCAAAACTATTTCCAGCTTCTGCTGCGTCCGAGAACTTCGTATCTCACATCAGCGTTACTGGAGTCCGTTGAAACGTCAAATAACATAGTAGATAAATTAGGATCGATTAGATACATCACAGGAACAACGCTAAGACGTGTTATTTCGTTCAAAACTATTTCCAGCCGCTGTTGAGTCCGAGAACATCGTATCTCACATCAGCGTTACTGGAGTAGGTTGAAACGTCAAATAACATAGTAGATAAGTAAGGATCGTTTAGATACATCACAGGAACAACGCTAGTACGTGTTGTTTCGTTCAAAACTATTTCCAGCTTCTGCTGCGTCCGAGAACATCGTATCTCACATCAGCGTTACTGGAGTCCGTTGAAACCTCAAATAACATAGTAGATAGATAAGGATCGGTTACATACATCACAGGAACAACGCTAATACGTGTTATTTCGTTCCAAACTTTTTCCAGTCCCTATTGAGACCGAGAATTTCTTATCTCACATCAGCGTTACTGGAGTCCGTTGAAACGTCAAATAACATAGTAGATAAGTAAGGATCGATTAGATACATCACAGGAACAACGCTAATACGTGCTGTTCCGTTCAAGACTATTTCCAGCTTCTGCTGCGTCCGAGAACTTCGTATCTCACATCAGCGTTACTGGAGTCCGTTGAAACGTCAAATAACATGGTGGATAAGTAAGAATCGATTAGATACATCACAGGAACAACGCTAGTACGTGTTGTTTCGTTCAAAACTATTTCCAGCTTCTGCTGCGTCCGAGCACTGCGTATCCCACATCAGAGTTACTGGAGTCCATCGTAACTTCAAATAACATGATAGATAAGTAAGGATCGATTAGATACATCACAGGAACAACGCTAATACGTGTTGTTTCGTTCAAAACTATTTCCAGCTTCTGCTGAGTCCGAGAACTTCGTATCTCACATCAGAGTTACTGGAGTCCGTTGAAACGTCAAATAACATAGTAGATAAGTAGGGATCGATTAGATACATCACAGGAACAACGCTAATACGTGTTGTTTCGTTCAAAACTATTTCCAGCCATTGTTGAATCCGAGAACTTCGTATCTCACATCAGCGTTACTTGAGTTAGTTGAAACGTCAGATAATTTAGTAGATAAGTAAGGATAGATTAGATACAACACAGGAATAACGCTAATACGTGTTGTTTCGTTCAAGACTATTTCCAGCTTCTGCTGCGTCCAAGAACTTCGTATCTCACATCAGCGTTACTGGAGTCCGTTGAAACGTCAAATAACATAGTAAATAAGTAAGGATCGATTAGATACACCACAGGAAAAACGATAATACGTGTTGTTGCGTTCAAAACTATTTCCAGCTTCTGCTGCGTCCGAGAACTTCGTATCTCACATCAGCGTTACTGGAGTCCGTTGAAACGTCAAATAACATAGTAGATAAATTAGGATCGATTAGATACATCACAGGAACAACGCTAAGACGTGTTATTTCGTTCAAAACTATTTCCAGCCGCTGTTGAGTCCGAGAACTTCGTATCTCACATCAGCGTTTCTGGAGTCCGTTGAAACGTCAAATAACATAGTAGATAAGTAAGGATCGATTAGAAACATCACAGGAACAACGCTAATACGTGTTATTTCGTTCAAAACGATTTCCAGCTTCTGCTGCGTCCGAGAACTTCGTATCTCACATCAGCGTTACTTGAGTTCATCGTAACGTCAAATAACATGATAGATAAATGAGGATCGATTAGATACATCACAGGAACAACGCTAATACGTGTTGTTTCGTTCAAAACTATTTCCAGCTTCTGCTGCGTCCGAAAACATCGTATCTCACATCAGTGTTACTGGAGTTAGTTGAAACGTCAAATAACTTAGTAGATAAGTAAGGATAGATTAGGTACACAACAGGAATAACGCTAATACGTGTTGTTTCGTTCAAAACTATTTCTAGCTTATGCTGAGTCCGAGAAATTCGTATCTCACATCAAAGTTACTGGAGTCCGTTGAAACGTCAAATAACATAGTAGATAAGTAAGGATAGATTAGATACACCACAGGAACAACGCTAATACGTGCTGTTTCGTTCAAAGTTATTTCCAGCCATTGTTGAGTTCGAGAACTTCGCATCTCACATCAGCGTTACTGGAGTCCGTTGAAACGTCAAATAACATAGTAGATAAGTAAGGATCGATTAGATACATCACAGGAACAACGCTAATACGTGCTGTTTCGTTCAAAACTATTTCCAGCTTCTGCTGCGTCCGAGAACTTCGTATCTCACATCAGCGTTACTGGAGTCCGTTGAAACGTCAAATAACATAGTAGATAAATTAGGATCGATTAGATACATCACAGGAACAACGCTAAGACGTGTTATTTCGTTCAAAACTATTTCCAGCCGCTGTTGAGTCCGAGAACATCGTATCTCACATCAGCGTTACTGGAGTAGGTTGAAACGTCAAATAACATAGTAGATAAGTAAGGATCGTTTAGATACATCACAGGAACAACGCTAGTACGTGTTGTTTCGTTCAAAACTATTTCCAGCTTCTGCTGCGTCCGAGAACATCGTATCTCACATCAGCGTTACTGGAGTCCGTTGAAACCTCAAATAACATAGTAGATAGATAAGGATCGGTTACATACATCACAGGAACAACGCTAATACGTGTTATTTCGTTCCAAACTTTTTCCAGTCCCTATTGAGACCGAGAATTTCTTATCTCACATCAGCGTTACTGGAGTCCGTTGAAACGTCAAATAACATAGTAGATAAGTAAGGATCGATTAGATACATCACAGGAACAACGCTAATACGTGCTGTTCCGTTCAAGACTATTTCCAGCTTCTGCTGCGTCCGAGAACTTCGTATCTCACATCAGCGTTACTGGAGTCCGTTGAAACGTCAAATAACATGGTGGATAAGTAAGAATCGATTAGATACATCACAGGAACAACGCTAGTACGTGTTGTTTCGTTCAAAACTATTTCCAGCTTCTGCTGCGTCCGAGCACTGCGTATCCCACATCAGAGTTACTGGAGTCCATCGTAACGTCAAATAACATGATAGATAAGTAAGGATCGATTAGATACATCACAGGAACAACGCTAATACGTGTTGTTTCGTTCAAAACTATTTCCAGCTTCTGCTAAGTCCGAGAACTTCGTATCTCACATCAGAGTTACTGGAGTCCGTTGAAACGTCAAATAACATAGTAGATAAGTAGGGATCGATTAGATACATCACAGGAACAACGCTAATACGTGTTGTTTCGTTCAAAACTATTTCCAGCCATTGTTGAATCCGAGAACTTCGTATCTCACATCAGCGTTACTTGAGTTAGTTGAAACGTCAGATAATTTAGTAGATAAGTAAGGATAGATTAGATACAACACAGGAATAACGCTAATACGTGTTGTTTCGTTCAAGACTATTTCCAGCTTCTGCTGCGTCCAAGAACTTCGTATCTCACATCAGCGTTACTGGAGTCCGTTGAAACGTCAAATAACATAGTAAATAAGTAAGGATCGATTAGATACACCACAGGAAAAACGATAATACGTGTTGTTGCGTTCAAAACTATTTCCAGCTTCTGCTGCGTCCGAGAACTTCGTATCTCACATCAGCGTTACTGGAGTCCGTTGAAACGTCAAATAACATAGTAGATAAATTAGGATCGATTAGATACATCACAGGAACAACGCTAAGACGTGTTATTTCGTTCAAAACTATTTCCAGCCGCTGTTGAGTCCGAGAACTTCGTATCTCACATCAGCGTTTCTGGAGTCCGTTGAAACGTCAAATAACATAGTAGATAAGTAAGGATCGATTAGAAACATCACAGGAACAACGCTAATACGTGTTATTTCGTTCAAAACGACTTCCAGCTTCTGCTGCGTCCGAGAACTTCGTATCTCACATCAGCGTTTCTTGAGTTCATCGTAACGTCAAATAACATGATAGATAAATGAGGATCGATTAGATACATCACAGGAACAACGCTAATACGTGTTGTTTCGTTCAAAACTATTTCCAGCTTCTGCTGCGTCCGAAAACATCGTATCTCACATCAGTGTTACTGGAGTTAGTTGAAACGTCAAATAACTTAGTAGATAAGTAAGGATAGATTAGGTACACAACAGGAATAACGCTAATACGTGTTGTTTCGTTCAAAACTATTTCTAGCTTATGCTGAGTCCGAGAAATTCGTATCTCACATCAAAGTTACTGGAGTCCGTTGAAACGTCAAATAACATAGTAGATAAGTAAGGATAGATTAGATACACCACAGGAACAACGCTAATACGTGCTGTTTCGTTCAAAGTTATTTCCAGCCATTGTTGAGTTCGAGAACTTCGCATCTCACATCAGCGTTACTGGAGTCCGTTGAAACGTCAAATAACATAGTAGATAAGTAAGGATCGATTAGATACATCACAGGAACAACGCTAATACGTGTTGTTTCGTTCAAAACTATTTCCAGCTTCTGCTGCGTCCGAGAACTTCGTATCTCACATCAGAGTTACTGAAGTCCGTTGAAACGTCAAATAACATAGTAGATAAGTAAGGATCGATTAGATACATCACAGGAACAACGCTAGTACGTGTTGTTTCATTCAAAACTATTTCCAGCTTCTGCTGCGTCCGAGCACTTCGTATGCCACATCAGAGTTACTGGAGTCCATCGTAAAGTCAAATAACATGATAAATAAGTAAGGATCGACTAGATACATCACACGAACAACGCTAATACGTGTTGTTTCGTTCAAAACTATTTCCAGCTTCTGCTGCGTCCGAGCACTGCGTATCCCACATCAGAGTTACTGGAGTCCATCGTAACGTCAAATAACATGATAGATAAGTAAGGATCGATTAGATACATCACAGGAACAACGCTAAAACGTGTTGTTTCGTTCAAAACTATTTCCAGTTTATGCTGAGTCCGAGAACTTCGTATCTCACATCAGCGTTCCTGGAGTCCGTTGAAATGTCAAACAACATAGTAGATAAGTAAGGATCGATTAGATACATCACAGGAACAACGCTAATACGTGCTGTTTCGTTCAAAACTATTTCCAGCTTCTGCTGCGTCCGAGAACTTCGTATCTCACATCAGCGTTACTGGAGTCCGTTGAAACGTCAAATAACATAGTAGATAAATTAGGATCGATTAGATACATCACAGGAACAACTCTAAGACGTGTTATTTCGTTCAAAACTATTTCCAGCCGCTGTTGAGTCCGAGAAATTCGTATCTCACATCAGCGTTACTGGAGTCCGTTGAAACGTCAAATAACATAGTAGATAAGTAAGGATCGATTAGGTACATCACAGGAACAACGCTAATACGTGTTGTTTCGTTCAAAACTATTTCCAGCTTCTGCTGAGTCCGAGAACTTCGTATCTCACATCAGAGTTACTGGAGTCCGTTGAAACGTCAAATAACATAGTAGATAAGTAAGGATCGATTAGATACATCACAGGAACAACGCTAATACGTGTTGTTTCGTTCAAAACTATTTCCAGCCCCTGTTGAATCCGAGAACTTCGTATCTCACATCAGCGTTACTTGAGTTAGTTGAAACGTCAGATAACTTAGTAGATAAGTAAGGATAGATTAGATACAACACAGGAATAACGCTAATACGTGTTGTTTCGTTCAAGACTATTTCCAGCTTCTGCTGCGTCCAAGAACTTCGTATCTCATATCAGCGTTACTGGAGTCCGTTGAAACGTCAAATAACATAGTAAATAAGTAAGGATCGATTAGATACACCACAGGAAAAACGATAATACGTGTTGTTTCGTTCAAAACTATTTGCAGCTTATGCTGAGTCCGAGGACTTCGTATCTCACATCATAGTTACTGGAGTCCGTTGAAACGTCAAATAACATAGTAGATAAATTAGGATCGATTAGATACATCACAGGAACAACGCTAAGACGTGTTATTTCGTTCAAAACTATTTCCAGCCGCTGTTGAGTCCGAGAACTTCGTATCTCACATCAGCGTTTCTGGAGTCCGTTGAAACGTCAAATAACATAGTAGATAAGTAAGGATCGATTAGATACATCACAGGAACAACGCTAATACGTGCTGTTTCGTTCAAAACTATTTCCAGCTTCTGCTGCGTCCGAGAACTTCGTATCTCACATCAGCGTTACTGGAGTCCGTTGAAACGTCAAATAACATAGTAGATAAATTAGGATCGATTAGATACATCACAGGAACAACGCTAAGACGTGTTATTTCTTTCAAAACTATTTCCAGCCGCTGTTGAGTCCGAGAACTTCGTATCTCACATCAGCGTTTCTGGAGTCCGTTGAAACGTCAAATAACATAGTAGATAAGTAAGGATCGATTAGAAACATCACAGGAACAACGCTAATACGTGTTATTTCGTTCAAAACGACTTCAAGCTTCTGCTGCGTCCGAGAACTTCGTATCTCACATCAGCGTTACTTGAGTTCATCGTAACGTCAAATAACATGATAGATAAATAAGGATCGATTAGATACATCACAGGAACAACGCTAATACGTGTTGTTTCGTTCAAAACTATTTCCAGCTTCTGCTGCGTCCGAAAACATCGTATCTCACATCAGTGTTACTGGAGTTAGTTGAAACGTCAAATAACTTAGTAGATAAGTAAGGATAGATTAGGTACACAACAGGAATAACGCTAATACGTGTTGTTTCGTTCAAAACTATTTGCAGCTTATGCTGAGTCCGAGGACTTCGTATCTCACATCATAGTTACTGGAGTCCGTTGAAACGTCAAATAACATAGTAGATAAATTAGGATCGATTAGATACATCACAGGAACAACGCTAATACGTGTTGTTTCGTTCAAAACTATTTCCAGCTTCTGCTGCGTCCGAAAACATCGTATCTGACATCAAAGTTACTGGAGTCCGTTGAAACGTCAACTAACATAGTAGATAAGTAAGGATCGATTAGATACATCACAGGAACAACGCTAATACGTGTTGTTTCGTTCAAAACTATTTCCAGCCTCTGCTGCGTCCGAAAACATCGTATCTCACATCAAAGTTACTGAAGTCCGTTGAAACGTCAAATAACATAGTAGATAAGTAAGGATCGATTAGATACATCACAGGAACAACGCTTGTACGCGTTGTTTCATTCAAAACTATTTCCAGCTTCTGCTGCGTCCGAGCACTTCGTATCCCACATCAGAGTTACTGGAGTCCATCGTAAAGTCAAATAACATGATAAATAAGTAAGGATCGACTAGATACATCACACGAACAACGCTAATACGTGTTGTTTCGTTCAAAACTATTTCCAGCTTCTGCTGCGTCCGAGCACTGCGTATCCAACATCAGAGTTACTGGAGTCCATCGTAACGTCAAATAACATGATAGATAAGTAAGGATCGATTAGATACATCACAGGAACAACGCTAAAACGTGTTGTTTCGTTCAAAACTATTTCCAGTTTATGCTGAGTCCGAGAACTTCGTATCTCACATCAGCGTTCCTGGAGTCCGTTGAAATGTCAAACAACATAGTAGATAAGTATGGATCGATTAGATACATCACAGGAACAACGCTAATACGTGCTGTTTCGTTCATAATTATTTCCAGCTTCTGCTGCGTCCGAGAACTTCGTATCTCACATCAGCGTTACTGGAGTCCGTTGAAACGTCAAATAACATAGTAGATAAATTAGGATCGATTAGTTACATCACAGGAACAACGCTAAGACGTGTTATTTCGTTCAAAACTATTTCCAGCCGCTGTTGAGTCCGAGAACATCGTATCTCACATCAGCGTTACTGGAGTCCGTTGAAACGTCAAATAACATAGTAGATAAGTAAGGATCGTTTAGATACATCACAGGAACAACGCTAGTACGTGTTGTTTCGTTCAAAACTATTTCCAGCTTCTGCTGCGTCCGAGAACTTCGTATCTCACATCAGCGATACTGGAGTCCGTTGAAACCTCAAATAACATAGTAGATAAATAAGGATCGGTTACATACATCACAGGAACAACGCTAATACGTGTTGTTTCGTTCAAAACTATTTCCAGCTTCTGCTGCGTCCGAGAACTTCGTATCTCACATCAGCGTTACTGGAGTCCGTTGAAACGTCAAATAACGTAGTAGTTAAGTAAGAATCGATTAGATACATCACAGGAACAACGCTAATACGTGTTATTTCGTTCCAAACTTTTTCCAGTCCCTATTGAGACCGAGAATTTCTTATCTCACATCAGCGTTACTGGAGTCCGTTGAAACGTCAAATAACATAGTAGATAAGTAAGGATCGATTAGATACATCACAGGAACAACGCTAATACGTGCTGTTTCGTTCAAGACTATTTCCAGATTCTGCTGCGTCCGAACACTTCGTATCCCACATCAGAGTTACTGGAGTTCATCGTAACGTCAAATAACATGATAAATAAGTAAGGATCGACTAGATACATCACACGAACAACGCTAATACGTGTTATTTCGCTCAAAACTATTTCCAGCCCCTGTTGAGACTGAGAACTTCTTATCTCACATCAGCGTTACTGGAGTCCGTTGAAACGTCAAATAACATAGTAGATAAGTAAGGTTCGATTAGATACATCACAGGAACAACGCTAATACGTGCTGTTCCGTTCAAGACTATTTCCAGCTTCTGCTGCGTCCGAGAACTTCGTATCTCAAATCAGCGTTACTGGAGTCCGTTGAAACGTCAAATAACATAGTAGATAAGTAAGGATCGATTAGATACATCACAGAAACAACGCTAGTACGTGTTGTTTCGTTCAAAACTATTTCCAGCTTATGCTGAATCCGAGAACTTCGTATCTCACATCAGAGTTACTGGAGTCCGTTGAAACGTCAAATAATATAGTAGATAAGTAAGGATCGACTAGATACATCACAGGAACAACGATAATACGTGTTGTTTCGTTCAAAACTATTTCCAGCTTCTGCTGCGTCCGAGAACTTCGTATCTCCCATCAGAGTTACTGGAGTCCGTTGAAACGTCAAATAACATAGTAGATAAGTAAGGATCGATTAGATACATCACAGGAATAACGCTAATACGTGTTGTTTCGTTCAAAACTATTTGAAGCTACTGCTGCGTCCGAACATTTCGTATCTCACATCAGCGTTACTGGAGTACGTTGAAACGTCAAGTAACATAGTAGATAAGTAAGGATCGATTAGATACATCACAGGAACAACGCTAATACGTGTTGTTTCGTACAAAACTATTTCAAGCTTCTGCTGCGTCCGAACTCTTCGTATCTCACATCAGAGTTACTGGAGTCCGTTAAAACGTCAAATAACATAGTAGATAAGTAAGGATCGATTAGATACATCACAGGAACAACGCTAATACGTGCTGTTTCGTTCAAAACTATTTCCAGCTTCTGCTGCGTCCGAGAACTTCGTATCTCACATCAGCGTTACTGGAGTCCGTTGAAACTTCAAATAACATAGTAGATAAGTAAGGATCGATTAGATACATCACAGGAACAACGCTAATACGTGTTGTTTCGTTCAAAACTATTTCCAGCTTCTGCTGAGTCCGAGAGCTTCGTATCTCACATCAGAGTTACTGGAGTCTGTTGAAACGTCAAATAACATAGTAGATAAGTAAAGATCGATTAGATACATCACAGGAAAAACGGTAGTACGTGTTGTTTCGTTCAAAACTATTTCCAGCTTCTGCTGACTCCGAGAACTTCGTATCTCACATCAGAGTTACTGGAGTGCGTTGAAACGTCAAATAACATAGTAGATAAGTAAGGATCGATTAGATACATCACAGGAACAACGCTAGTACGTGTTGTTTCGTTCAAAACTATTTCCAGCTTCTGCTGCGTCCGAACACTTCGTATCCCACATCAGAGTTACTGGAGTCCATCGTAACGTCAAATAACATGATAGATAAGTAAGGATCGATTAGATATATCACAGAAACAACGCTAACACGTGCTATTTCGTTCAAAACTATTTCCAGCCCCTGTTGAGTTCGAGAACTTCGTATCTCACATCAGCGTTACTGGAGTCCGTTGAAACGTCAAATAACATAGTAGATAAGTAAGGATCGATTATATACATCACAGGAACAACGCTAATACGTGCTGTTTCGTTCAAAACTATTTCCAGCTTCTGCTGCGTCCGAGAAATTCGTATCTCACATCAGCGTTACTGGAGTCCGTTGAAATGTCAAATAACATAGTAGATAAGTAAGGATCGATTAGATACATCACAGGAACAACGCTAATACGTGTTGTTTCGTTCAAAGCTATATCCAGCCTCTGCTGCGTCCGAGAACTTCGTATCTCACATCAGCGTTACTGGAGTTCATCGTATCGTCAAATAACATGATAGATAAGTAAGGATAGACTAGATACACCACAGGAACAACGCTAATACGTGCTGTTTCCTTCAAAACTATTTCCAGCCCCTGTTGAATCCGAGAACTTCGTATCTCACATCAGCGTTGCTGGAGTTAGTTGAAACGTCAAATAACTTAGTAGATAAGTAAGGATAGATTAGGTCCAACACAGGAATAACGCTAATACGTGTTGTTTCGTTCAAAATTATTTCCAGCTTATGCTGAGTCCGAGAACTTCGTATCTCACATCAGAGTTACTGGAGTCCGTTGAAACGTCAAATAACATAGTAGATAAGTAAGGATCGATTAGATACATCACAGGAACAACGATAATACGTGTTGTTTCGTTCAAAATTATTTCCAGCTTCTGCTGAGTCCGAGAACTTCGTATCTCACATCAGAGTTACTGGAGTCCGTTGAAACCTCAAATAACATAGTAGATAAGTAAAGATCGATTAGATACATCACAGGAACAACGCTAATACGTGTTGTTTCGTTCAAAACTATTTCCAGCCCCTGCTGAGTCCGAGAACTTCGTATCTCACATCAGCGTTACTGGAGTTCATCGTAACTTCAAATAACATGATAAATAAGTAAGGATCGATTAGATACGTCACAGGAACAACGCTAATACGTGTTGTTTCGTTCAAAACTATTTCCAGCTTCTGCTGCGTCGGAACACTTCGTGTCTCACATCAGCGTTACTGGAGTTAGTTGAAACGTCAAATAACTTAGTAGATATGTAAGGATAGATTAGGTACACCACAGGAATAACGCTATTACGTGTTGTTTCGTTCAAAAGTATTTCCAGCTTATGCTGAGTTCGAGAACATCGTATCTCACATCAGAGTTACTGGAGTCCGTTGAAACGTCAAATAACATAGTAGATAAGTAAGGATCGATTAGATACATCACAGGAACAACGCTAATACGTGTTGTTTCGTTCAAAACTATTTCCAGCTTATGCTGAGTCCGAGAACTTCGTATCTCACATCAGAGTTACTGGAGTCCGTTGAAACGTCAAATAACATAGTAGATAAGTAAGGATCGATTAGATACATCACAGGAACAACGCTAAAACGTGTTGTTTCGTTCAAAACTATTTCCAGCTTATGCTGAGTCCGAGAATTTCGTATCTCATATCAGCGTTACTGGAGTCCGTTGAAATGTCAAATAACATAGTAGATAAGTAAGGATCGATTAGATACATCACAGGAACAACGCTAATACGTGCTGTTTCGTTCAAAACTATTTCCAGCCCCTGTTGAGTTCGAGAACTTCGTATCTCACATCAGCGTTACTGGAGTCCGTTGAAACGACAAATAACATAGTAGATAAGTAAGGATCGATTAGATACATCACAGGAACAACGCTAATACGTGTTGTTTCGTTCAAAACTATTTCCAGCTTATGCTGAGTCCGAGAACTTCGTATCTCACATCAGAGTTACTGGAGTCCGTTGAAACGTCAAATAACATAGTAGATAAGTAAGGATCGATTAGATACATCACAGGAACAACGCTAAAACGTGTTGTTTCGTTCAAAACTATTTCCAGCTTATGCTGAGTCCGAGAATTTCGTATCTCATATCAGCGTTACTGGAGTCCGTTGAAATGTCAAATAACATAGTAGATAAGTAAGGATCGATTAGATACATCACAGGAACAACGCTAATACGTGCTGTTTCATTCAAAACTATTTCCAGCTTCTGCTGCGTCCGAGAACTTCGTATCTCACATCAGCGTTACTGGAGTCCGTTGAAACGTCAAATAACATAGTAGATAAGTAAGGATCGATTAGATACATCACAGGAACAACGCTAGTACCTGTCGTTTCGTTCAAAACTATTTCCAGCTTCTGCTGCGTCCGAACACTGCGTATCCCACATCAGAGTTACTGGAGTCCATCGTAACGTCAAATAACATGATAGATAAGTAAGGATCGATTAGATACCCCAGAGGAACAACGCTAATACGTGTTGTTTCGTTCAAAACTATTTCCAGTTTATGCTGAGTCCGAGAACTACGTATCTCACATCAGAGATACTGGAGTCCGTTGAAACTTCAAATAACATAGTAGATAAGTAAGGATAGATTAGATACACCACAGGAACAACGCTAATACGTGCTGTTTCGTTCAAAACTATTTCCAGCCCCTGTTGAGTTGGAGAACTTCGAATCTCACATCAGCGTTACTGGAGTCCGTTGAAACGTAAAATAACATAGTAAATAAGTAAGGATCGATTAGATACATCACAGGAACAACGCCAATACGTGCTGTTTCGTTCAAAACTATTTCCAGCTTCTGCTGCGTCCGAGAACATCCTATTTCACGTCAGCGTTACTAGAGTCCGTTGAAACGTCAAATAACATAGTTGATAAGTAAGGATCGATTAGATACATCACAGGAACAACGCTAATACGTGTTGTTTCGTTCAAAACTATTTCCAGCTTCTGCTGCGTCCGAGAACTTCGTATGTCACATCAGCGTTTCTGGAGTCCATCGTATCGTCAAATAACATGATAGATAAGTAAGGATAGATTAGATACACCACAGGAACAACGCTAATACGTGTTGTTTCGTTCAAAACTATTTCCAGCCCCTGTTGAAGCCGAGAATTTCGTATCTCACATCAGCGTTACTGGAGTCCGTTGAAACGTCAAATAATATAGTAGATAAGTAAGGATCGATTAGATACACCACAGGAACAACGCTAATACGTGTTGTTTCGTTCAAAACTATTTCCAGCCCCTGCTGAGTCCGAGAACTTCATATCTCATATCAGAGTTACTGGAGTCCGTTGAAACGTCAAATACGTCAAATAACATAGTAGATATGTAAGGATCGATTAGATTCATCACAGGAATGACTCTAGTACGTGTTGTTTCGTTCAAAACTATTTCCAGCCCCTGCTGAATCCGAGAACTTCGTATCTCACATCAGAGTTACTGGAGTCCATCGTAACGTCAAATAACATGATAGATAAGTAAGGATCGATTAGATACATCACAGGAACAACGCTAATATGTGTTGTTTCGTTCAAAACTATTTCCAGCTTATGCTGAATCCGAGAACTTCGTATCTCACATCAGAGTTACTGGAGTCCGTTGAAACGTCAAATAATATAGTAGATAAGTAAGGATCGATTAGATACATCACAGGAACAACGCTAATACGTGTTGTTTCGTTCAAAACTATTTCCAGCCCCTGTTGAATCCGAGAACTTCGTATCTCACATCAGAGTTACTGGAGTCCATCGTAACGTCAAATAACATGATAGATAAGTAAGGATCGATTAGATACATCACAGGAACAACGCTAATACGTGTTGTTTCGTTCAAAACAATTTCCAGTTTCTGCTGCGTCCGAGAATTTCGTATCTCACATCAGCGTTACTGGAGTCCGTTGAAACGTCAAATAACATAATAGATAAGTAAGGATCGATTAGATACATCACAGGAACAACGCTAATACGTGTTGTTTCGTTCAAAACAATTTCCAGTTTCTGCTGCGTCCGAGAACTTCGTATATCACATCAGAGTTACTGGAGTCCATCGTAACGTCAAATAACATGATAGATAAGTAAGGATCGATTAGATACATCACAGGAACAACGCTAATATGTGTTGTTTCGTTCAAAACTATTTCCAGCTTATGCTGAATCCGAGAACTTCGTATCTCACATCAGAGTTACTGGAGTTCGTTGAAACGTCAAATAATATAGTAGATAAGTAAGGATCGATTAGATACATCACAGGAACAACGCTAATACGTGTTGTTTTGTTCAAAACTATTTCCAGCTTCTGCTGCGTCCGAGAATTTCGTATCTCCCATCAGAGTTACTGGAGTCCGTTGAAACGTCAAATAACATAGTAGATAAGTAAGGATCGATTATATACATCACAGGAACAACGCTAATACGTGTTGTTTCGTTCAAAACTATTTCCAGCCCCTGTTGAATCCGAGAACTTCGTATCTCACATCAGAGTTACTGGAGTCCATCGTAACGTCAAATAACATGATAGATAAGTAAGGATCGATTAGATACATCACAGGAACAACGCTAATACGTGTTGTTTCGTTCAAAACAATTTCCAGTTTCTGCTGCGTCCGAGAACTTCGTATCTCACATCAGCGTTACTGGAGTCCGTTGAAACGTCAAATAACATAATAGATAAGTAAGGATCGATTAGATACATCACAGGAACAACGCTAATACGTGTTGTTTCGTTCAAAACAATTTCCAGTTTCTGCTGCGTCCGAGAACTTCGTATATCACATCAGAGTTACTGGAGTCCATCGTAACGTCAAATAACATGATAGATAAGTAAGGATCGATTAGAAACATCATAGGAACATCGCTAATACGTGTTATTTCGTTCAAAACTATTTCCAGCCACTGTTGAGACCGGGAACTTCTTTTCTCACATCAGCGTTACTGGAGACCGTTGAAACGTCAAATAACATGATAGATAAATACGGATCGATTAGATACATCACAGGAACAACGCTAATGCGTGTTGTTTCGTTCAAAACTATTTGAAGCTTCTGCTGCGTCCGAACACATCGTATCTCACATCAGCGTTACTGGAGTCCGTTGAAACGTCAAATAACATAGTAGATAAGTAAGGATCGGTTAGATACATCACAGGACCAACGCTAATACGTGTTGTTTCGTTCAAAACTATTTGAAGCTACTGCTGCGTCCGAACATTTCGTATCTCACATCAGCGTTACTGGAGTCCGTTGAAACGTCAAATAACATAGTAGATAAGTAAGGATCGATTAGATACATCACAGGAACAACGCTAATACGTGTTGTTTCGTACAAAACTATTCCAAGCTTCTGCTCCGTCCGAACTCTTCGTATCTCACATCAGAGTTACTGGAGTCCGTTAAAACGTCAAATAACATAGTAGATAAGTAAGGATCGATTAGATACATCACAGGAACAACGCTAATACGTGCTGTTTCGTTCAAAACTATTTCCAGCTTGTGCTGCGTCCGAGAACTTCGTATCTCACATCAGCGTTACTGGAGTCCGTTGAAACTTCAAATAACATAGTAGATAAGTAAGGATCGATTAGATACATCACAGGAACAACGCTAATACGTGTTGTTTCCTTCAAAACTATTTCCAGCTTCTGCTGAGTCCGAGAGCTTCGTATCTCACATCAGAGTTACTGGAGTCTGTTGAAACGTCAAATAACATAGTAGATAAGTAAAGATCAATTAGATACATCACAGGAAAAACGGTAGTACGTGTTGTTTCGTTCAAAACTATTTCCAGCTTCTGCTGACTCCGAGAACTTCGTATCTCACATCAGAGTTACTGGAGTGCGTTGAAACGTCAAATAACATAGTAGATAAGTAAGGATCGATTAGATACATCACAGGAACAACGCTAATACGTGTTGTTTCGTTCAAAACTATTTCCAGCCCCTGTTGAATCCGAGAACTTCGTATCTCACATCAGCGTTACTGGAGTTAGTTGAAACATCAAATAACTTAGTAGATAAGTAAGGATAGATTAGGTCCAACACAGGAATAACGCTAATACGTGTTGTTTCGTTCAAAACTATTTCCAGCTTATGCTGAGTCCGAGAACTTCGTATCTCACATCAGAGATACTGGAGTCCATCGTAACGTCAAATAACATGATAGATAAGTAAGGATCGATTAGAAACATCATAGGAACATCGCTAATACGTGTTATTTCGTTCAAAACTATTTCCAGCCCCTGTTGAGACCGGGAACTTCTTATCTCACATCAGCGTTACTGGAGACCGTTGAAACGTCAAATAACATGATAGATAAATACGGATCGATTAGATACATCACAGGAACAACGCTAACACGTGTTGTTTCGTTCAAAACTATTTGAAGCTTCTGCTGCGTCCGAACACTTCGTATCTCACATCAGCGTTACTGAAGTCCGTTGAAACATCAAATACCATAGTAGATAAGTAAGGATCGGTTAGATACATCACAGGAACAACGCTAATACGTGTTGTTTCGTTCAAAACTATTTGAAGCTACTGCTGCGTCCGAACATTTCGTATCTCACATCAGCGTTACTGGAGTCCGTTGAAACGTCAAATAACATAGTGGATAAGTAAGGATCGATTAGATACATCACAGGAACAACGCTAATACGTGTTGTTTCGTACAAAATTATTTCAAGCTTCTGCTGCGTCCGAACTCTTCGTATCTCACATCAGAGTTACTGGAGTCCGTTAAAACGTCAAATAACATAGTAGATAAGTAAGGATCGATTAGATACATCACAGGAAAAACGGTAGTACGTGTTGTTTCGTTCAAAACTATTTCCAGCTTCTGCTGACTCCGAGAACTTCGTATCTCACATCAGAGTTACTGGAGTGCGTTGAAACGTCAAATAACATAGTAGACAAGTAAGGATCGATTAGATACATCACAGGAACAACGCTAATACGTGTTGTTTCCTTCAAAACTATTTCCAGCTTCTGCTGAGTCCGAGAGCTTCGTATCTCACATCAGAGTTACTGGAGTCTGTTGAAACGTCAAATAACATAGTAGATAAGTAAAGATCAATTAGATACATCACAGGAAAAACGGTAGTACGTGTTATTTCGTTCAAAACTATTTCCAGCTTCTGCTGACTCCGAGAACTTCGTATCTCACATCAGAGTTACTGGAGTGCGTTGAAACGTCAAATAACATAGTAGATAAGTAAGGATCGATTAGATACATCACAGGAACAACGCTAATACGTGTTGTTTCGTTCAAAACTATTTCCAGCCCCTGTTGAATCCGAGAACTTCGTATCTCACATCAGCGTTACTGGAGTTAGTTGAAACATCAAATAACTTAGTAGATAAGTAAGGATAGATTAGGTCCAACACAGGAATAACGCTAATACGTGTTGTTTCGTTCAAAACTATTTCCAGCTTATGCTGAGTCCGAGAACTTCGTATCTCACATCAGCGTTACTGGAGTCCGTTGAAACGTCAAATAACATAGTAGATAAATTAGGATCGATTAGATACATCACAGGAACAACGCTAAGACGTGTTATTTCTTTCAAAACTATTTCCAGCCGCTGTTGAGTCCGAGAACTTCGTATCTCACATCAGCGTTTCTGGAGTCCGTTGAAACGTCAAATAACATAGTAGATAAGTAAGGATCGATTAGAAACATCACAGGAACAACGCTAATACGTGTTATTTCGTTCAAAACGACTTCCAGCTTCTGCTGCGTCCGAGAACTTCGTATCTCACATCAGCGTTACTTGAGTTCATCGTAACGTCAAATAACATGATAGATAAATAAGGATCGATTAGATACATCACAGGAACAACGCTAATACGTGTTGTTTCGTTCAAAACTATTTCCAGCTTCTGCTGCGTCCGAAAACATCGTATCTCACATCAGTGTTACTGGAGTTAGTTGAAACGTCAAATAACTTAGTAGATAAGTAAGGATAGATTAGGTACACAACAGGAATAACGCTAATACGTGTTGTTTCGTTCAAAACTATTTGCAGCTTATGCTGAGTCCGAGGACTTCGTATCTCACATCATAGTTACTGGAGTCCGTTGAAACGTCAAATAACATAGTAGATAAATTAGGATCGATTAGATACATCACAGGAACAACGCTAATACGTGTTGTTTCGTTCAAAACTATTTCCAGCTTCTGCTGCGTCCGAAAACATCGTGTCTCACATCAAAGTTACTGGAGTCCGTTGAAACGTCAACTAACATAGTAGATAAGTAAGGATCGATTAGATACATCACAGGAACAACGCTAATACGTGTTGTTTCGTTCAAAACTATTTCCAGCCTCTGCTGCGTCCGAAAACATCGTATCTCACATCAAAGTTACTGAAGTCCGTTGAAACGTCAAATAACATAGTAGATAAGTAAGGATCGATTAGATACATCACAGGAACAACGCTTGTACGCGTTGTTTCATTCAAAACTATTTCCAGCTTCTGCTGCGTCCGAGCACTTCGTATCCCACATCAGAGTTACTGGAGTCCATCGTAAAGTCAAATAACATGATAAATAAGTAAGGATCGACTAGATACATCACACGAACAACGCTAATACGTGTTGTTTCGTTCAAAACTATTTCCAGCTTCTGCTGCGTCCGAGCACTGCGTATCCAACATCAGAGTTACTGGAGTCCATCGTAACGTCAAATAACATGATAGATAAGTAAGGATCGATTAGATACATCACAGGAACAACGCTAAAACGTGTTGTTTCGTTCAAAACTATTTCCAGTTTATGCTGAGTCCGAGAACTTCGTATCTCACATCAGCGTTCCTGGAGTCCGTTGAAATGTCAAACAACATAGTAGATAAGTATGGATCGATTAGATACATCACAGGAACAACGCTAATACGTGCTGTTTCGTTCAAAATTATTTCCAGCTTCTGCTGCGTCCGAGAACTTCGTATCTCACATCAGCGTTACTGGAGTCCGTTGAAACGTCAAATAACATAGTAGATAAATTAGGATCGATTAGATACATCACAGGAACAACGCTAAGACGTGTTATTTCGTTCAAAACTATTTCCAGCCGCTGTTGAGTCCGAGAACATCGTATCTCACATCAGCGTTACTGGAGTCCGTTGAAACGTCAAATAACATAGTAGATAAGTAAGGATCGTTTAGATACATCACAGGAACAACGCTAGTACGTGTTGTTTCGTTCAAAACTATTTCCAGCTTCTGCTGCGTCCGAGAACTTCGTATCTCACATCAGCGATACTGGAGTCCGTTGAAACCTCAAATAACATAGTAGATAAATAAGGATCGGTTACATACATCACAGGAACAACGCTAATACGTGTTGTTTCGTTCAAAACTATTTCCAGCTTCTGCTGCGTCCGAGAACTTCGTATCTCACATCAGCGTTACTGGAGTCCGTTGAAACGTCAAATAACGTAGTAGTTAAGTAAGAATCGATTAGATACATCACAGGAACAACGCTAATACGTGTTATTTCGTTCCAAACTTTTTCCAGTCCCTATTGAGACCGAGAATTTCTTATCTCACATCAGCGTTACTGGAGTCCGTTGAAACGTCAAATAACATAGTAGATAAGTAAGGATCGATTAGATACATCACAGGAACAACGCTAATACGTGCTGTTTCGTTCAAGACTATTTCCAGATTCTGCTGCGTCCGAACACTTCGTATCCCACATCAGAGTTACTGGAGTTCATCGTAACGTCAAATAACATGATAAATAAGTAAGGATCGACTAGATACATCACACGAACAACGCTAATACGTGTTATTTCGCTCAAAACTATTTCCAGCCCCTGTTGAGACTGAGAACTTCTTATCTCACATCAGCGTTACTGGAGTCCGTTGAAACGTCAAATAACGTAGTAGATAAGTAAGGTTCGATTAGATACATCACAGGAACAACGCTAATACGTGCTGTTCCGTTCAAGACTATTTCCAGCTTCTGCTGCGTCCGAGAACTTCGTATCTCAAATCAGCGTTACTGGAGTCCGTTGAAACGTCAAATAACATAGTAGATAAGTAAGGATCGATTAGATACATCACAGAAACAACGCTAGTACGTGTTGTTTCGTTCAAAACTATTTCCAGCTTATGCTGAATCCGAGAACTTCGTATCTCACATCAGAGTTACTGGAGTCCGTTGAAACGTCAAATAATATAGTAGATAAGTAAGGATCGACTAGATACATCACAGGAACAACGATAATACGTGTTGTTTCGTTCAAAACTATTTCCAGCTTCTGCTGCGTCCGAGAACTTCGTATCTCCCATCAGAGTTACTGGAGTCCGTTGAAACGTCAAATAACATAGTAGATAAGTAAGGATCGATTAGATACATCACAGGAATAACGCTAATACGTGTTGTTTCGTTCAAAACTATTTGAAGCTACTGCTGCGTCCGAACATTTCGTATCTCACATCAGCGTTACTGGAGTACGTTGAAACGTCAAGTAACATAGTAGATAAGTAAGGATCGATTAGATACATCACAGGAACAACGCTAATACGTGTTGTTTCGTACAAAACTATTTCAAGCTTCTGCTGCGTCCGAACTCTTCGTATCTCACATCAGAGTTACTGGAGTCCGTTAAAACGTCAAATAACATAGTAGATAAGTAAGGATCGATTAGATACATCACAGGAACAACGCTAATACGTGCTGTTTCGTTCAAAACTATTTCCAGCTTCTGCTGCGTCCGAGAACTTCGTATCTCACATCAGCGTTACTGGAGTCCGTTGAAACTTCAAATAACATAGTAGATAAGTAAGGATCGATTAGATACATCACAGGAACAACGCTAATACGTGTTGTTTCGTTCAAAACTATTTCCAGCTTCTGCTGAGTCCGAGAGCATCGTATCTCACATCAGAGTTACTGGAGTCTGTTGAAACGTCAAATAACATAGTAGATAAGTAAAGATCGATTAGATACATCACAGGAAAAACGGTAGTACGTGTTGTTTCGTTCAAAACTATTTCCAGCTTCTGCTGACTCCGAGAACTTCGTATCTCACATCAGAGTTACTGGAGTGCGTTGAAACGTCAAATAACATAGTAGATAAGTAAGGATCGATTAGATACATCACAGGAACAACGCTAGTACGTGTTGTTTCGTTCAAAACTATTTCCAGCTTCTGCTGCGTCCGAACACTTCGTATCCCACATCAGAGTTACTGGAGTCCATCGTAACGTCAAATAACATGATAGATAAGTAAGGATCGATTAGATATATCACAGAAACAACGCTAACACGTGCTATTTCGTTCAAAACTATTTCCAGCCCCTGTTGAGTTCGAGAACTTCGTATCTCACATCAGCGTTACTGGAGTCCGTTGAAACGTCAAATAACATAGTAGATAAGTAAGGATCGATTATATACATCACAGGAACAACGCTAATACGTGCTGTTTCGTTCAAAACTATTTCCAGCTTCTGCTGCGTCCGAGAAATTCGTATCTCACATCAGCGTTACTGGAGTCCGTTGAAATGTCAAATAACATAGTAGATAAGTAAGGATCGATTAGATACATCACAGGAACAACGCTAATACGTGTTGTTTCGTTCAAAGCTATATCCAGCCTCTGCTGCGTCCGAGAACTTCGTATCTCACATCAGCGTTACTGGAGTTCATCGTATCGTCAAATAATATGATAGATAAGTAAGGATAGACTAGATACACCACAGGAACAACGCTAATACGTGTTGTTTCCTTCAAAACTATTTCCAGCCCCTGTTGAATCCGAGAACTTCGTATCTCACATCAGCGTTGCTGGAGTTAGTTGAAACGTCAAATAACTTAGTAGATAAGTAAGGATAGATTAGGTCCAACACAGGAATAACGCTAATACGTGTTGTTTCGTTCAAAATTATTTCCAGCTTATGCTGAGTCCGAGAACTTCGTATCTCACATCAGAGTTACTGGAGTCCGTTGAAACGTCAAATAACATAGTAGATAAGTAAGGATCGATTAGATACATCACAGGAACAACGATAATACGTGTTGTTTCGTTCAAAATTATTTCCAGCTTCTGCTGAGTCCGAGAACTTCGTATCTCACATCAGAGTTACTGGAGTCCGTTGAAACCTCAAATAACATAGTAGATAAGTAAAGATCGATTAGATACATCACAGGAACAACGCTAATACGTGTTGTTTCGTTCAAAACTATTTCCAGCCCCTGCTGAGTCCGAGAACTTCGTATCTCACATCAGCGTTACTGGAGTTCATCGTAACTTCAAATAACATGATAAATAAGTAAGGATCGATTAGATACGTCACAGGAACAACGCTAATACGTGTTGTTTCGTTCAAAACTATTTCCAGCTTCTGCTGCGTCGGAACACTTCGTGTCTCACATCAGCGTTACTGGAGTTAGTTGAAACGTCAAATAACTTAGTAGATATGTAAGGATAGATTAGGTACACCACAGGAATAACGCTATTACGTGTTGTTTCGTTCAAAAGTATTTCCAGCTTATGCTGAGTTCGAGAAAATCGTATCTCACATCAGAGTTACTGGAGTCCGTTGAAACGTCAAATAACATAGTAGATAAGTAAGGATAGATTGGGTACACCACAGGAACAACGCTAATACGTGCTGTTTCGTTCAAAACTATTTCCAGCCCCTGTTGAGTTCGAGAACTTCGTATCTCACATCAGCGTTACTGGAGTCCGTTGAAACGACAAATAACATAGTAGATAAGTAAGGATCGATTAGATACATCACAGGAACAACGCTAATACGTGTTGTTTCGTTCAAAACTATTTCCAGCTTATGCTGAGTCCGAGAACTTCGTATCTCACATCAGAGTTACTGGAGTCCGTTGAAACGTCAAATAACATAGTAGATAAGTAAGGATCGATTAGATACATCACAGGAACAACGCTAAAACGTGTTGTTTCGTTCAAAACTATTTCCAGCTTATGCTGAGTCCGAGAATTTCGTATCTCATATCAGCGTTACTGGAGTCCGTTGAAATGTCAAATAACATAGTAGATAAGTAAGGATCGATTAGATACATCACAGGAACAACGCTAATACGTGCTGTTTCATTCAAAACTATTTCCAGCTTCTGCTGCGTCCGAGAACTTCGTATCTCACATCAGCGTTACTGGAGTCCGTTGAAACGTCAAATAACATAGTAGATAAGTAAGGATCGATTAGATACATCACAGGAACAACGCTAGTACCTGTCGTTTCGTTCAAAACTATTTCCAGCTTCTGCTGCGTCCGAACACTGCGTATCCCACATCAGAGTTACTGGAGTCCATCGTAACGTCAAATAACATGATAGATAAGTAAGGATCGATTAGATACCCCAGAGGAACAACGCTAATACGTGTTGTTTCGTTCAAAACTATTTCCAGTTTATGCTGAGTCCGAGAACTACGTATCTCACATCAGAGATACTGGAGTCCGTTGAAACTTCAAATAACATAGTAGATAAGTAAGGATAGATTAGATACACCACAGGAACAACGCTAATACGTGCTGTTTCGTTCAAAACTATTTCCAGCCCCTGTTGAGTTGGAGAACTTCGAATCTCACATCAGCGTTACTGGAGTCCGTTGAAACGTAAAATAACATAGTAAATAAGTAAGGATCGATTAGATACATCACAGGAACAACGCCAATACGTGCTGTTTCGTTCAAAACTATTTCCAGCTTCTGCTGCGTCCGAGAACATCCTATTTCACGTCAGCGTTACTAGAGTCCGTTGAAACGTCAAATAACATAGTTGATAAGTAAGGATCGATTAGATACATCACAGGAACAACGCTAATACGTGTTGTTTCGTTCAAAACTATTTCCAGCTTCTGCTGCGTCCGAGAACTTCGTATGTCACATCAGCGTTTCTGGAGTCCATCGTATCGTCAAATAACATGATAGATAAGTAAGGATAGATTAGATACACCACAGGAACAACGCTAATACGTGTTGTTTCGTTCAAAACTATTTCCAGCCCCTGTTGAAGCCGAGAATTTCGTATCTCACATCAGCGTTACTGGAGTCCGTTGAAACGTCAAATAATATAGTAGATAAGTAAGGATCGATTAGATACACCACAGGAACAACGCTAATACGTGTTGTTTCGTTCAAAACTATTTCCAGCCCCTGCTGAGTCCGAGAACTTCATATCTCATATCAGAGTTACTGGAGTCCGTTGAAACGTCAAATACGTCAAATAACATAGTAGATATGTAAGGATCGATTAGATTCATCACAGGAATGACTCTAGTACGTGTTGTTTCGTTCAAAACTATTTCCAGCCCCTGCTGAATCCGAGAACTTCGTATCTCACATCAGAGTTACTGGAGTCCATCGTAACGTCAAATAACATGATAGATAAGTAAGGATCGATTAGATACATCACAGGAACAACGCTAATATGTGTTGTTTCGTTCAAAACTATTTCCAGCTTATGCTGAATCCGAGAACTTCGTATCTCACATCAGAGTTACTGGAGTCCGTTGAAACGTCAAATAATATAGTAGATAAGTAAGGATCGATTAGATACATCACAGGAACAACGCTAATACGTGTTGTTTCGTTCAAAACTATTTCCAGCCCCTGTTGAATCCGAGAACTTCGTATCTCACATCAGAGTTACTGGAGTCCATCGTAACGTCAAATAACATGATAGATAAGTAAGGATCGATTAGATACATCACAGGAACAACGCTAATACGTGTTGTTTCGTTCAAAACAATTTCCAGTTTCTGCTGCGTCCGAGAATTTCGTATCTCACATCAGCGTTACTGGAGTCCGTTGAAACGTCAAATAACATAATAGATAAGTAAGGATCGATTAGATACATCACAGGAACAACGCTAATACGTGTTGTTTCGTTCAAAACAATTTCCAGTTTCTGCTGCGTCCGAGAACTTCGTATATCACATCAGAGTTACTGGAGTCCATCGTAACGTCAAATAACATGATAGATAAGTAAGGATCGATTAGATACATCACAGGAACAACGCTAATACGTGTTGTTTCGTTCAAAACTATTTGAAGCTACTGCTGCGTCCGAACATTTCGTATCTCACATCAGCGTTACTGGAGTCCGTTGAAACGTCAAATAACATAGTGGATAAGTAAGGATCGATTAGATACATCACAGGAACAACGCTAATACGTGTTGTTTCGTACAAAATTATTTCAAGCTTCTGCTGCGTCCGAACTCTTCGTATCTCACATCAGAGTTACTGGAGTCCGTTAAAACGTCAAATAACATAGTAGATAAGTAAGGATCGATTAGATACATCACAGGAAAAACGGTAGTACGTGTTGTTTCGTTCAAAACTATTTCCAGCTTCTGCTGACTCCGAGAACTTCGTATCTCACATCAGAGTTACTGGAGTGCGTTGAAACGTCAAATAACATAGTAGACAAGTAAGGATCGATTAGATACATCACAGGAACAACGCTAATACGTGTTGTTTCCTTCAAAACTATTTCCAGCTTCTGCTGAGTCCGAGAGCTTCGTATCTCACATCAGAGTTACTGGAGTCTGTTGAAACGTCAAATAACATAGTAGATAAGTAAAGATCAATTAGATACATCACAGGAAAAACGGTAGTACGTGTTGTTTCGTTCAAAACTATTTCCAGCTTCTGCTGACTCCGAGAACTTCGTATCTCACATCAGAGTTACTGGAGTGCGTTGAAACGTCAAATAACATAGTAGATAAGTAAGGATCGATTAGATACATCACAGGAACAACGCTAATACGTGTTGTTTCGTTCAAAACTATTTCCAGCCCCTGTTGAATCCGAGAACTTCGTATCTCACATCAGCGTTACTGGAGTTAGTTGAAACATCAAATAACTTAGTAGATAAGTAAGGATAGATTAGGTCCAACACAGGAATAACGCTAATACGTGTTGTTTCGTTCAAAACTATTTCCAGCTTATGCTGAGTCCGAGAACTTCGTATCTCACATCAGCGTTACTGGAGTCCGTTGAAACGTCAAATAACATAGTAGATAAATTAGGATCGATTAGATACATCACAGGAACAACGCTAAGACGTGTTATTTCTTTCAAAACTATTTCCAGCCGCTGTTGAGTCCGAGAACTTCGTATCTCACATCAGCGTTTCTGGAGTCCGTTGAAACGTCAAATAACATAGTAGATAAGTAAGGATCGATTAGAAACATCACAGGAACAACGCTAATACGTGTTATTTCGTTCAAAACGACTTCCAGCTTCTGCTGAGTCCGAGAGCTTCGTATCTCACATCAGAGTTACTGGAGTCTGTTGAAACGTCAAATAACATAGTAGATAAGTAAATATCAATTAGATACATCACAGGAAAAACGGTTGTACGTGTTGTTTCGTTCAAAACTATTTCCAGCTTCTGCTGACTCCGAGAACTTCGTATCTCACATCAGAGTTACTGGAGTGCGTTGAAACGTCAAATAACATAGTAGATAAGTAAGGATCGATTAGATACATCACAGGAACAACGCTAATACGTGTTGTTTCCTTCAAAACTATTTCCAGCTTCTGCTGAGTCCGAGAGCTTCGTATCTCACATCAGAGTTACTGGAGTCTGTTGAAACGTCAAATAACATAGTAGATAAGTAAAGATCAATTAGATACATCACAGGAAAAACGGTAGTACGTGTTGTTTCGTTCAAAACTATTTCCAGCTTCTGCTGACTCCGAGAACTTCGTATCTCACATCAGAGTTACTGGAGTGCGTTGAAACGTCAAATAACATAGTAGATAAGTAAGGATCGATTAGATACATCACAGGAACAACGCTAATACGTGTTGTTTCGTTCAAAACTATTTCCAGCCCCTGTTGAATCCGAGAACTTCGTATCTCACATCAGCGTTACTGGAGTTAGTTGAAACATCAAATAACTTAGTAGATAAGTAAGGATAGATTAGGTCCAACACAGGAATAACGCTAATACGTGTTGTTTCGTTCAAAACTATTTCCAGCTTATGCTGAGTCCGAGAACTTCGTATCTCACATCAGCGTTACTGGAGTCCGTTGAAACGTCAAATAACATAGTAGATAAATTAGGATCGATTAGATACATCACAGGAACAACGCTAAGACGTGTTATTTCTTTCAAAACTATTTCCAGCCGCTGTTGAGTCCGAGAACTTCGTATCTCACATCAGCGTTTCTGGAGTCCGTTGAAACGTCAAATAACATAGTAGATAAGTAAGGATCGATTAGAAACATCACAGGAACAACGCTAATACGTGTTATTTCGTTCAAAACGACTTCCAGCTTCTGCTGCGTCCGAGAACTTCGTATCTCACATCAGCGTTACTTGAGTTCATCGTAACGTCAAATAACATGATAGATAAATAAGGATCGATTAGATACATCACAGGAACAACGCTAATACGTGTTGTTTCGTTCAAAACTATTTCCAGTTTCTGCTGCGTCCGAAAACATCGTATCTCACATCAGTGTTACTGGAGTTAGTTGAAACGTCAAATAACTTAGTAGATAAGTAAGGATAGATTAGGTACACAACAGGAATAACGCTAATACGTGTTGTTTCGTTCAAAACTATTTGCAGCTTATGCTGAGTCCGAGGACTTCGTATCTCACATCATAGTTACTGGAGTCCGTTGAAACGTCAAATAACATAGTAGATAAATTAGGATCGATTAGATACATCACAGGAACAACGCTAATACGTGTTGTTTCGTTCAGAACTATTTCCAGCTTCTGCTGCGTCCGAAAACATCGTATCTCACATCAAAGTTACTGGAGTCCGTTGAAACGTCAACTAACATAGTAGATAAGTAAGGATCGATTAGATACATCACAGGAACAACGCTAATACGTGTTGTTTCGTTCAAAACTATTTCCAGCCTCTGCTGCGTCCGAAAACATCGTATCTCACATCAAAGTTACTGAAGTCCGCTGAAACGTCAAATAACATAGTAGATAAGTAAGGATCGATTAGATACATCACAGGAACAACGCTTGTACGCGTTGTTTCATTCAAAACTATTTCCAGCTTCTGCTGCGTCCGAGCACTTCGTATCCCACATCAGAGTTACTGGAGTCCATCGTAAAGTCAAATAACATGATAAATAAGTAAGGATCGACTAGATACATCACACGAACAACGCTAATACGTGTTGTTTCGTTCAAAACTATTTCCAGCTTCTGCTGCGTCCGAGCACTGCGTATCCAACATCAGAGTTACTGGAGTCCATCGTAACGTCAAATAACATGATAGATAAGTAAGGATCGATTAGATACATCACAGGAACAACGCTAAAACGTGTTGTTTCGTTCAAAACTATTTCCAGTTTATGCTGAGTCCGAGAACTTCGTATCTCACATCAGCGTTCCTGGAGTCCGTTGAAATGTCAAACAACATAGTAGATAAGTATGGATCGATTAGATACATCACAGGAACAACGCTAATACGTGCTGTTTCGTTCAAAATTATTTCCAGCTTCTGCTGCGTCCGAGAACTTCGTATCTCACATCAGCGTTACTGGAGTCCGTTGAAACGTCAAATAACATAGTAGATAAATTAGGATCGATTAGATACATCACAGGAACAACGCTAAGACGTGTTATTTCGTTCAAAACTATTTCCAGCCGCTGTTGAGTCCGAGAACATCGTATCTCACATCAGCGTTACTGGAGTCCGTTGAAACGTCAAATAACATAGTAGATAAGTAAGGATCGTTTAGATACATCACAGGAACAACGCTAGTACGTGTTGTTTCGTTCAAAACTATTTCCAGCTTCTGCTGCGTCCGAGAACTTCGTATCTCACATCAGCGATACTGGAGTCCGTTGAAACCTCAAATAACATAGTAGATAAATAAGGATCGGTTACATACATCACAGGAACAACGCTAATACGTGTTGTTTCGTTCAAAACTATTTCCAGCTTCTGCTGCGTCCGAGAACTTCGTATCTCACATCAGCGTTACTGGAGTCCGTTGAAAGGTCAAATAACGTAGTAGTTAAGTAAGAATCGATTAGATACATCACAGGAACAACGCTAATACGTGTTATTTCGTTCCAAACTTTTTCCAGTCCCTATTGAGACCGAGAATTTCTTATCTCACATCAGCGTTACTGGAGTCCGTTGAAACGTCAAATAACATAGTAGATAAGTAAGGATCGATTAGATACATCACAGGAACAACGCTAATACGTGCTGTTTCGTTCAAGACTATTTCCAGATTCTGCTGCGTCCGAACACTTCGTATCCCACATCAGAGTTACTGGAGTTCATCGTAACGTCAAATAACATGATAAATAAGTAAGGATCGACTAGATACATCACACGAACAACGCTAATACGTGTTATTTCGCTCAAAACTATTTCCAGCCCCTGTTGAGACTGAGAACTTCTTATCTCACATCAGCGTTACTGGAGTCCGTTGAAACGTCAAATAACATAGTAGATAAGTAAGGTTCGATTAGATACATCACAGGAACAACGCTAATACGTGCTGTTCCGTTCAAGACTATTTCCAGCTTCTGCTGCGTCCGAGAACTTCGTATCTCAAATCAGCGTTACTGGAGTCCGTTGAAACGTCAAATAACATAGTAGATAAGTAAGGATCGATTAGATACATCACAGAAACAACGCTAGTACGTGTTGTTTCGTTCAAAACTATTTCCAGCTTATGCTGAATCCGAGAACTTCGTATCTCACATCAGAGTTACTGGAGTCCGTTGAAACGTCAAATAATATAGTAGATAAGTAAGGATCGACTAGATACATCACAGGAACAACGATAATACGTGTTGTTTCGTTCAAAACTATTTCCAGCTTCTGCTGCGTCCGAGAACTTCGTATCTCCCATCAGAGTTACTGGAGTCCGTTGAAACGTCAAATAACATAGTAGATAAGTAAGGATCGATTAGATACATCACAGGAATAACGCTAATACGTGTTGTTTCGTTCAAAACTATTTGAAGCTACTGCTGCGTCCGAACATTTCGTATCTCACATCAGCGTTACTGGAGTACGTTGAAACGTCAAGTAACATAGTAGATAAGTAAGGATCGATTAGATACATCACAGGAACAACGCTAATACGTGTTGTTTCGTACAAAACTATTTCAAGCTTCTGCTGCGTCCGAACTCTTCGTATCTCACATCAGAGTTACTGGAGTCCGTTAAAACGTCAAATAACATAGTAGATAAGTAAGGATCGATTAGATACATCACAGGAACAACGCTAATACGTGCTGTTTCGTTCAAAACTATTTCCAGCTTCTGCTGCGTCCGAGAACTTCGTATCTCACATCAGCGTTACTGGAGTCCGTTGAAACTTCAAATAACATAGTAGATAAGTAAGGATCGATTAGATACATCACAGGAACAACGCTAATACGTGTTGTTTCGTTCAAAACTATTTCCAGCTTCTGCTGAGTCCGAGAGCTTCGTATCTCACATCAGAGTTACTGGAGTCTGTTGAAACGTCAAATAACATAGTAGATAAGTAAAGATCGATTAGATACATCACAGGAAAAACGGTAGTACGTGTTGTTTCGTTCAAAACTATTTCCAGCTTCTGCTGACTCCGAGAACTTCGTATCTCACATCAGAGTTACTGGAGTGCGTTGAAACGTCAAATAACATAGTAGATAAGTAAGGATCGATTAGATACATCACAGGAACAACGCTAGTACGTGTTGTTTCGTTCAAAACTATTTCCAGCTTCTGCTGCGTCCGAACACTTCGTATCCCACATCAGAGTTACTGGAGTCCATCGTAACGTCAAATAACATGATAGATAAGTAAGGATCGATTAGATATATCACAGAAACAACGCTAACACGTGCTATTTCGTTCAAAACTATTTCCAGCCCCTGTTGAGTTCGAGAACTTCGTATCTCACATCAGCGTTACTGGAGTCCGTTGAAACGTCAAATAACATAGTAGATAAGTAAGGATCGATTATATACATCACAGGAACAACGCTAATACGTGCTGTTTCGTTCAAAACTATTTCCAGCTTCTGCTGCGTCCGAGAAATTCGTATCTCACATCAGCGTTACTGGAGTCCGTTGAAATGTCAAATAACATAGTAGATAAGTAAGGATCGATTAGATACATCACAGGAACAACGCTAATACGTGTTGTTTCGTTCAAAGCTATATCCAGCCTCTGCTGCGTCCGAGAACTTCGTATCTCACATCAGCGTTACTGGAGTTCATCGTATCGTCAAATAACATGATAGATAAGTAAGGATAGACTAGATACACCACAGGAACAACGCTAATACGTGTTGTTTCCTTCAAAACTATTTCCAGCCCCTGTTGAATCCGAGAACTTCGTATCTCACATCAGCGTTGCTGGAGTTAGTTGAAACGTCAAATAACTTAGTAGATAAGTAAGGATAGATTAGGTCCAACACAGGAATAACGCTAATACGTGTTGTTTCGTTCAAAATTATTTCCAGCTTATGCTGAGTCCGAGAACTTCGTATCTCACATCAGAGTTACTGGAGTCCGTTGAAACGTCAAATAACATAGTAGATAAGTAAGGATCGATTAGATACATCACAGGAACAACGATAATACGTGTTGTTTCGTTCAAAATTATTTCCAGCTTCTGCTGAGTCCGAGAACTTCGTATCTCACATCAGAGTTACTGGAGTCCGTTGAAACCTCAAATAACATAGTAGATAAGTAAAGATCGATTAGATACATCACAGGAACAACGCTAATACGTGTTGTTTCGTTCAAAACTATTTCCAGCCCCTGCTGAGTCCGAGAACTTCGTATCTCACATCAGCGTTACTGGAGTTCATCGTAACTTCAAATAACATGATAAATAAGTAAGGATCGATTAGATACGTCACAGGAACAACGCTAATACGTGTTGTTTCGTTCAAAACTATTTCCAGCTTCTGCTGCGTCGGAACACTTCGTGTCTCACATCAGCGTTACTGGAGTTAGTTGAAACGTCAAATAACTTAGTAGATATGTAAGGATAGATTAGGTACACCACAGGAATAACGCTATTACGTGTTGTTTCGTTCAAAAGTATTTCCAGCTTATGCTGAGTTCGAGAACATCGTATCTCACATCAGAGTTACTGGAGTCCGTTGAAACGTCAAATAACATAGTAGATAAGTAAGGATAGATTGGGTACACCACAGGAACAACGCTAATACGTGCTGTTTCGTTCAAAACTATTTCCAGCCCCTGTTGAGTTCGAGAACTTCGTATCTCACATCAGCGTTACTGGAGTCCGTTGAAACGACAAATAACATAGTAGATAAGTAAGGATCGATTAGATACATCACAGGAACAACGCTAATACGTGTTGTTTCGTTCAAAACTATTTCCAGCTTATGCTGAGTCCGAGAACTTCGTATCTCACATCAGAGTTACTGGAGTCCGTTGAAACGTCAAATAACATAGTAGATAAGTAAGGATCGATTAGATACATCACAGGAACAACGCTAAAACGTGTTGTTTCGTTCAAAACTATTTCCAGCTTATGCTGAGTCCGAGAATTTCGTATCTCATATCAGCGTTACTGGAGTCCGTTGAAATGTCAAATAACATAGTAGATAAGTAAGGATCGATTAGATACATCACAGGAACAACGCTAATACGTGCTGTTTCATTCAAAACTATTTCCAGCTTCTGCTGTGTCCGAGAACTTCGTATCTCACATCAGCGTTACTGGAGTCCGTTGAAACGTCAAATAACATAGCAGATAAGTAAGGATCGATTAGATACATCACAGGAACAACGCTAGTACCTGTCGTTTCGTTCAAAACTATTTCCAGCTTCTGCTGCGTCCGAACACTGCGTATCCCACATCAGAGTTACTGGAGTCCATCGTAACGTCAAATAACATGATAGATAAGTAAGGATCGATTTGATACCCCAGAGGAACAACGCTAATACGTGTTGTTTCGTTCAAAACTATTTCCAGTTTATGCTGAGTCCGAGAACTACGTATCTCACATCAGAGATACTGGAGTCCGTTGAAACTTCAAATAACATAGTAGATAAGTAAGGATAGATTAGATACACCACAGGAACAACGCTAATACGTGCTGTTTCGTTCAAAACTATTTCCAGCCCCTGTTGAGTTGGAGAACTTCGAATCTCACATCAGCGTTACTGGAGTCCGTTGAAACGTAAAATAACATAGTAAATAAGTAAGGATCGATTAGATACATCACAGGAACAACGCCAATACGTGCTGTTTCGTTCAAAACTATTTCCAGGTTCTGCTGCGTCCGAGAACATCCTATTTCACGTCAGCGTTACTAGAGTCCGTTGAAACGTCAAATAACATAGTTGATAAGTAAGGATCGATTAGATACATCACAGGAACAACACTAATACGTGTTGTTTCGTTCAAAACTATTTCCAGCTTCTGCTGCGTCCGAGAACTTCGTATGTCACATCAGCGTTTCTGGAGTCCATCGTATCGTCAAATAACATGATAGATAAGTAAGGATAGATTAGATACACCACAGGAACAACGCTAATACGTGTTGTTTCGTTCAAAACTATTTCCAGCACCTGTTGAAGCCGAGAATTTCGTATCTCACATCAGCGTTACTGGAGTCCGTTGAAACGTCAAATAATATAGTAGATAAGTAAGGATCGATTAGATACACCACAGGAACAACGCTAATACGTGTTGTTTCGTTCAAAACTATTTCCAGCCCCTGCTGAGTCCGAGAACTTCATATCTCATATCAGAGTTACTGGAGTCCGTTGAAACGTCAAATACGTCAAATAACATAGTAGATATGTAAGGATCGATTAGATTCATCACAGGAATGACTCTAGTACGTGTTGTTTCGTTCAAAACTATTTCCAGCCCCTGCTGAATCCGAGAACTTCGTATCTCACATCAGAGTTACTGGAGTCCATCGTAACGTCAAATAACATGATAGATAAGTAAGGATCGATTAGATACATCACAGGAACAACGCTAATATGTGTTGTTTCGTTCAAAACTATTTCCAGCTTATGCTGAATCCGAGAACTTCGTATCTCACATCAGAGTTACTGGAGTCCGTTGAAACGTCAAATAATATAGTAGATAAGTAAGGATCGATTAGATACATCACAGGAACAACGCTAATACGTGTTGTTTCGTTCAAAACTATTTCCAGCCCCTGTTGAATCCGAGAACTTCGTATCTCACATCAGAGTTACTGGAGTCCATCGTAACGTCAAATAACATGATAGATAAGTAAGGATCGATTAGATACATCACAGGAACAACGCTAATACGTGTTGTTTCGTTCAAAACAATTTCCAGTTTCTGCTGCGTCCGAGAATTTCGTATCTCACATCAGCGTTACTGGAGTCCGTTGAAACGTCAAATAACATAATAGATAAGTAAGGATCGATTAGATACATCACAGGAACAACGCTAATACGTGTTGTTTCGTTCAAAACAATTTCCAGTTTCTGCTGCGTCCGAGAACTTCGTATATCACATCAGAGTTACTGGAGTCCATCGTAACGTCAAATAACATGATAGATAAGTAAGGATCGATTAGATACATCACAGGAACAACGCTAATATGTGTTGTTTCGTTCAAAACTATTTCCAGCTTATGCTGAATCCGAGAACTTCGTATCTCACATCAGAGTTACTGGAGTTCGTTGAAACGTCAAATAATATAGTAGATAAGTAAGGATCGATTAGATACATCACAGGAACAACGCTAATACGTGTTGTTTTGTTCAAAACTATTTCCAGCTTCTGCTGCGTCCGAGAATTTCGTATCTCCCATCAGAGTTACTGGAGTCCGTTGAAACGTCAAATAACATAGTAGATAAGTAAGGATCGATTATATACATCACAGGAACAACGCTAATACGTTTTGTTTCGTTCAAAACTATTTCCAGCCCCTGTTGAATCCGAGAACTTCGTATCTCACATCAGAGTTACTGGAGTCCATCGTAACGTCAAATAACATGATAGATAAGTAAGGATCGATTAGATACATCACAGGAACAACGCTAATACGTGTTGTTTCGTTCAAAACAATTTCCAGTTTCTGCTGCGTCCGAGAACTTCGTATCTCACATCAGCGTTACTGGAGTCCGTTGAAACGTCAAATAACATAATAGATAAGTAAGGATCGATTAGATACATCACAGGAACAACGCTAATACGTGTTGTTTCGTTCAAAACAATTTCCAGTTTCTGCTGCGTCCGAGAACTTCGTATATCACATCAGAGTTACTGGAGTCCATCGTAACGTCAAATAACATGATAGATAAGTAAGGATCGATTAGAAACATCATAGGAACATCGCTAATACGTGTTATTTCGTTCAAAACTATTTCCAGCCCCTGTTGAGACCGGGAACTTCTTTTCTCACATCAGCGTTACTGGAGACCGTTGAAACGTCAAATAACATGATAGATAAATACGGATCGATTAGATACATCACAGGAACAACGCTAATGCGTGTTGTTTCGTTCAAAACTATTTGAAGCTTCTGCTGCGTCCGAACACATCGTATCTCACATCAGCGTTACTGGAGTCCGTTGAAACGTCAAATAACATAGTAGATAAGTAAGGATCGGTTAGATACATCACAGGACCAACGCTAATACGTGTTGTTTCGTTCAAAACTATTTGAAGCTACTGCTGCGTCCGAACATTTCGTATCTCACATCAGCGTTACTGGAGTCCGTTGAAACGTCAAATAACATAGTAGATAAGTAAGGATCGATTAGATACATCACAGGAACAACGCTAATACTTGTTGTTTCGTACAAAACTATTCCAAGCTTCTGCTCCGTCCGAACTCTTCGTATCTCACATCAGAGTTACTGGAGTCCGTTAAAACGTCAAATAACATAGTAGATAAGTAAGGATCGATTAGATACATCACAGGAACAACGCTAATACGTGCTGTTTCGTTCAAAACTATTTCCAGCTTGTGCTGCGTCCGAGAACTTCGTATCTCACATCAGCGTTACTGGAGTCCGTTGAAACTTCAAATAACATAGTAGATAAGTAAGGATCGATTAGATACATCACAGGAACAACGCTAATACGTGTTGTTTCCTTCAAAACTATTTCCAGCTTCTGCTGAGTCCGAGAGCTTCGTATCTCACATCAGAGTTACTGGAGTCTGTTGAAACGTCAAATAACATAGTAGATAAGTAAAGATCAATTAGATACATCACAGGAAAAACGGTAGTACGTGTTGTTTCGTTCAAAACTATTTCCAGCTTCTGCTGACTCCGAGAACTTCGTATCTCACATCAGAGTTACTGGAGTGCGTTGAAACGTCAAATAACATAGTAGATAAGTAAGGATCGATTAGATACATCACAGGAACAACGCTAATACGTGTTGTTTCGTTCAAAACTATTTCCAGCCCCTGTTGAATCCGAGAACTTCGTATCTCACATCAGCGTTACTGGAGTTAGTTGAAACATCAAATAACTTAGTAGATAAGTAAGGATAGATTAGGTCCAACACAGGAATAACGCTAATACGTGTTGTTTCGTTCAAAACTATTTCCAGCTTATGCTGAGTCCGAGAACTTCGTATCTCACATCAGAGATACTGGAGTCCATCGTAACGTCAAATAACATGATAGATAAGTAAGGATCGATTAGAAACATCATAGGAACATCGCTAATACGTGTTATTTCGTTCAAAACTATTTCCAGCCCCTGTTGAGACCGGGAACTTCTTATCTCACATCAGCGTTACTGGAGACCGTTGAAACGTCAAATAACATGATAGATAAATACGGATCGATTAGATACATCACAGGAACAACGCTAACACGTGTTGTTTCGTTCAAAACTATTTGAAGTTTCTGCTGCGTCCGAACACTTCGTATCTCACATCAGCGTTACTGGAGTCCGTTGAAACATCAAATACCATAGTAGATAAGTAAGGATCGGTTAGATACATCACAGGAACAACGCTAATACGTGTTGTTTCGTTCAAAACTATTTGAAGCTACTGCTGCGTCCGAACATTTCGTATCTCACATCAGCGTTACTGGAGTCCGTTGAAACGTCAAATAACATAGTGGATAAGTAAGGATCGATTAGATACATCACAGGAACAACGCTAATACGTGTTGTTTCGTACAAAATTATTTCAAGCTTCTGCTGCGTCCGAACTCTTCGTATCTCACATCAGAGTTACTGGAGTCCGTTAAAACGTCAAATAACATAGTAGATAAGTAAGGATCGATTAGATACATCACAGGAAAAACGGTAGTACGTGTTGTTTCGTTCAAAACTATTTCCAGCTTCTGCTGACTCCGAGAACTTCGTAACTCACATCAGAGTTACTGGAGTGCGTTGAAACGTCAAATAACATAGTAGACAAGTAAGGATCGATTAGATACATCACAGGAACAACGCTAATACGTGTTGTTTCCTTCAAAACTATTTCCAGCTTCTGCTGAGTCCGAGAGCTTCGTATCTCACATCAGAGTTACTGGAGTCTGTTGAAACGTCAAATAACATAGTAGATAAGTAAAGATCAATTAGATACATCACAGGAAAAACGGTAGTACGTGTTGTTTCGTTCAAAACTATTTCCAGCTTCTGCTGACTCCGAGAACTTCGTATCTCACATCAGAGTTACTGGAGTGCGTTGAAACGTCAAATAACATAGTAGATAAGTAAGGATCGATTAGATACATCACAGGAACAACGCTAATACGTGTTGTTTCGTTCAAAACTATTTCCAGCCCCTGTTGAATCCGAGAACTTCGTATCTCACATCAGCGTTACTGGAGTAAGTTGAAACATCAAATAACTTAGTAGATAAGTAAGGATAGATTAGGTCCAACACAGGAATAACGCTAATACGTGTTGTTTCGTTCAAAACTATTTCCAGCTTATGCTGAGTCCGAGAACTTCGTATCTCACATCAGAGATACTGGAGTCCATCGTAACGTCAAATAACATGATAGATAAGTAAGGATCGATTAGAAACATCATAGGAACATCGCTAATACGTGTTATTTCGTTCAAAACTATTTCCAGCCCCTGTTGAGACCGGGAACTTCTTATCTCACATCAGCGTTACTGGAGACCGTTGAAACGTCAAATAACATGATAGATAAATACGGATCGATTAGATACATCACAGGAACAACGCTAACACGTGTTGTTTCGTTCAAAACTATTTGAAGCTTCTGCTGCGTCCGAACACTTCGTATCTCACATCAGCGTTACTGGAGTCCGTTGAAACATCAAATACCATAGTAGATAAGTAAGGATCGATTAGAAACATCATAGGAACATCGCTAATACGTGTTATTTCGTTCAAAACTATTTCCAGCCCCTGTTGAGACCGGGAACTTCTTATCTCACATCAGCGTTACTGGAGACCGTTGAAACGTCAAATAACATGATAGATAAATACGGATCGATTAGATACATCACAGGAACAACGCTAACACGTGTTGTTTCGTTCAAAACTATTTGAAGCTACTGCTGCGTCCGAACATTTCGTATCTCACATCAGCGTTACTGGAGTCCGTTGAAACGTCAAATAACATAGTGGATAAGTAAGGATCGATTAGATACATCACAGGAACAACGCTAATACGTGTTGTTTCGTACAAAATTATTTCAAGCTTCTGCTGCGTCCGAACTCTTCGTATCTCACATCAGAGTTACTGGAGTCCGTTAAAACGTCAAATAACATAGTAGATAAGTAAGGATCGATTAGATACATCACAGGAAAAACGGTAGTACGTGTTGTTTCGTTCAAAACTATTTCCAGCTTCTGCTGACTCCGAGAACTTCGTATCTCACATCAGAGTTACTGGAGTGCGTTGAAACGTCAAATAACATAGTAGACAAGTAAGGATCGATTAGATACATCACAGGAACAACGCTAGTACGTGTTGTTTCGTTCAAAACTATTTCCAGCTTCTGCTGCGTCCGAACACTTCGTATCCCACATCAGAGTTACTGGAGTCCATCGTAACGTCAAATAACATGATAGATAAGTAAGGATCGATTAGATATATCACAGAAACAACGCTAACACGTGCTATTTCGTTCAAAACTATTTCCAGCCCCTGTTGAGTTCGAGAACTTCGTATCTTACATCAGCGTTACTGGAGTCCGTTGAAACGTCAAATAACATAGTAGATAAGTAAGGATCGATTATATACATCACAGGAACAACGCTAATACGTGCTGTTTCGTTCAAAACTATTTCCAGCTTCTGCTGCGTCCGAGAACTTCGTATCTCACGTCAGCGTTACTGGAGTCCGTTGAAATTTCAAATAACACAGTAGATAAGTAAGGATCGATTAGATACATCACAGGAACAACGCAAATACGTGCTGTTTCGTTCAAAACTATTTCCAGCTTCTGCTGCGTCCGAGAAATTCGTATCTCACATCAGCGTTACTGGAGTCCGTTGAAACGTCAAATAACATAGTAGATAAGTAAGGATCGATTAGATACATCACAGGAACAACGCTAATACGTGTTGTTTCGTTCAAAACTATTTCCAGCTTCTGCTGAATCCGAGAACTTCGTATTTCACATCAGAGTTATTGGAGTCCGTTGAAACGTCAAATAACATAGTAGATATTTAAGGATAGATTAGATACACCAAAGGAGCAACGCTAATACGTGTTGCTTCGTTCAAAACTATTTCCAGCCCCTGTTGAGTTCGAGAACTTCGTATCTCACATCAGCGTTACTGGAGTCCGTTGAAACGTCAAATAACATAGTAGATAAGTAAGGATCGATTAGATGCATCACAGGAACGACGCTAATACGTGTTGTTTCGTTCAAAACTATTTCCAGCCTCTGCTGCGTCCGAGAACTTCGTATCTTACATCAGCGTTACTGGAGTCCATCGTATCGTCAAATAACATGATAGATAGGTAAGGATAGATTAGATACACCACAGGAACAACGCTAATACGTGTTGTTTCGTTCAAAAGTATTTCCAGCCCCTGTTGAATCCGAGAACTTCGTATCTCACATCAGCGTTACTGGAGTTAGTTGAAACGTCAAAAAACTTAGTAGATAAGTAAGGATAGATTAGGTCCAACACAGGAATAACGCTAATACGTGTTGTTTCGTTCAAAACTATTTCCAGCTTATGCTGAGTCCGAGAACTTCGTATCTCACATCAGAGTTACTGGAGTCCGTTGAAACGTCAAATAACATAGTAGATAAGTAAGGATCGATTAGATACATCACAGGAATAACGCTAATACGTGTTGTGTCGTTCAAAACTATTTCCAGCTTCTGCGGCGTCCGAGAACTTCGTCTATCACATCAGCGTTACTGGAGTCCGTTGAAACGTCAAATAACATAGTAGATAAGTAAAGATCGATTAGATGCATCACAGAAACAACGCTAGTACGTGTTGTTTCGTTCAAAACTATTTCCAGCTTCTGCTGCTTCCGAACATTTCGTATCCAACATCAGAGTTACTGGAGTCCATCGTAACGTCAAATAACATGATAGATAAGTAAGGATCGATTAGATACATCATAGGAACATCGCTAATACGTGTTATTTCGTTCAAAACTATTTCCAGCCCCTGTTGAGACCGGGAAATTCTTATCTCACATCAGCGTTACTTGAGACCGTTGAAACGTCAAATAACATGATAGATAAGTAGGGATCGATTAGATACATCACAGGAACAACGCTAATACGTGTTGTTTCGTTCAAAACTATTTGAAGCTTCTGCTGCGTCCGAACACTTCGTATCTCACATCAGCGTTACTGGAGTCCGTTGAAACGTCAAATAACATAGTAGATAAGTAAGGATCGGTTAGATACATCACAGGAACAACGATAATACGTGTTGTTTCGTTCAAAACTATTTGAAGCTTCTGTTGTGTGCGAACTCTTCGTATCTCACATCAGAGTTACTGGAGTCCGTTGAAACGTCAATTAACATAGTAGATAAGTAAGGATCGATTAGATACATCACAGGAACAACGCTAATACGTGTTGTTTCGTTCAAAACTATTTGAAGCTTCTGCTGCGTCCGAAAATTTCGTATCTCACATCAGCGTTACTGGAGTCCGTTGAAACGTCAAATAACATAGCAGATAAGTAAGGATCGATTAGATACATCACAGGAACAACGCTAATACGTGTTGTTTCGTTCAAAACTATTTGAAGCTTCTGTTGCGTGCGAACTCTTCGTATCTCACATCAGAGTTACTGGAGTCCGTTGAAACGTCAATTAACATAGTAGATAAGTAAGGATCGATTAGATACATCACAGGAACAACGCTAATACGTGTTGTTTCGTTCAAAACTATTTGAAGCTTCTGCTGCGTCCGAAAATTTCGTATCTCACATCAGCGTTACTGGAGTTCGTTGAAACGTCAAATAACATAGTAGATAAGTAAGGATCGATTAGATACATCACAGGAACAACGATAATACGTGTTGTTTCGTTCAAAATTATTTCCAGCTTCTGCTGAGTCCGAGAACTTCGTATCTCACATCAGAGTTACTGGAGTCCGTTGAAACCTCAAATAACATAGTAGATAAGTAAAGATCGATTAGATACATCACAGGAACAACGCTAATACGTGTTGTTTCGTTCAAAACTATTTCCAGCCCCTGCTGAGTCCGAGAACTTCGTATCTCACATCAGCGTTACCGGAGTTCATCGTAACTTCAAATAACATGATAGATAAGTAAGGATCGATTAAATACGTCACAGGAACAACGCTAATAGGTGTTGTTTCGTTCAAAACTATTTCCAGCTTCTGCTGCGTCCGAACACATCGTGTCTCACATCAGCGTTACTGGAGTTAGTTGAAACGTCAAATAACTTAGTAGATATGTAAGGATAGATTAGGTACACCACAGGAATAACGCTATTACTTGTTGTTTCGTTCAAAACTATTTCCAGCTTATGCTGAGTTCGAGAACATCGTATCTCACATCAGAGTTACTGGAGTCCGTTGAAACGTCAAATAACATAGTAGATAAGTAAGGATAGATTGGATACACCACAGGAACAACGCTAATACGTGCTGTTTCGTTCAAAACTATTTCCAGCCCCTGTTGAGTTCGAGAACTTCGTATCTCACATCAGCGTTACTGGAGTCCGTTGAAACGACAAATAACATAGTAGATAAGTAAGGATCGATTAGATACATCACAGGAACAACGCTAATACGTGCTGTTTCGTTCAAAACTATTTCCAGCTTCTGCTGCGTCCGAGAACTTCGTATCCCACATCAGAGTTACTAGAGTCCGTTGAAACGTCAAATAACATAGTAGATAAGTAAGGATCGATTAGATACATCACAGGAACAACGCTAAAACGTGTTGTTTCGTTCAAAACTATTTCCAGCTTATGCTGAGTCCGAGAATTTCGTATCTCACATCAGCGTTACTGGAGTCCGTTGAAATGTCAAATAACATAGTAGATAAGTAAGGATCGATTAGATACATCACAGGAACAACGCTAATACGTGCTGTTTCATTCAAAACTATTTCCAGCTTCTGCTGCGTCAGAGAACTTCGTATCTCACATCAGCGTTACTGGAGTCCGTTGAAACGTCAAATAACATAGTAGATAAGTAAGGATCGATTAGATACATCACAGGAACAACGCTAGTACCTGTCGTTTCGTTCAAAACTATTTCCAGCTTCTGCTGCGTCCGAGCACTGCGTATATCACATCAGAGTTACTGGAGTCCGTTGAAACTTCAAATAACATAGTAGATAAGTAAGGATAGATTAGATACACCACAGGAACAACGCTAATACGTGCTGTTTCGTTCAAAACTATTTCCAGCCCCTGTTGAGTTCGAGAACTTCGTATCTCATATCAGCGTTACTGGAGTCCGTTGAAACGTCAAATAACATAGTAGATAAGTAAGGATCGATTAGATACATCACAGGAACAACGCTAATACGTGCTGTTTCGTTCAAAACTATTTCCAGCTTCTGCTGCGTCCGAGAACATCCTATCTAACATCGGCGTTACTAGAGTCCGTTGAAACGTCAAATAACATAGTGGATAAGTAAGGATCGTTTAGATACATCACAGGAACAACGCTAATACGTGTTGTTTCTTTCAAAACTATTTCCAGCTTCTGCTGAGTCCGAGAACTTCGTATGTCACATCAGCGTTACTGGAGTCTATCGTATCGTCAAATAACATGATAGATAAGTAAGGATAGATTAGATACACCAGAGGAACAACGCTAATACGTGTTGTTTCGTTCAAAACTATTTCCAGCCCCTGTTGAAGCCGAGAATTTCGTATCTCACATCAGCGTTACTGGAGTCCGTTGAAACGTCAAATAATATAGTAGATAAGTAAGGATCGATTAGATACACCACAGGAACAACGCTAATACGTGTTGTTTCATTCAAAACTATTTCCAGCCCCTGCTGAGTCCGAGAACTTCATATCTCATCAGAGTTACTGTAGTCCGTTGAAACGTCAAATAACATAGTAGATAAGTAAGGATCGATTAGGTTCATCACAGGAACGACGCTAGTACGTGTTGTTTCGTTCAAAACTATTTCCAGCTTCTGCTTCGTCCGAACACTTCGTATCCTACATCAGAGTTACTGGAGTCCATCGTAACGTCAAATAACATGATAGATAAGTAAGGATCGATTAGATACATCACAGGAACAACGCTAACACGTGTTATTTCGTTCAAAACTATTTCCAGCCCTGTTGAGTTCCAGAACTTCGTATCTCACATCAGAGTTACTAGAGTCCGTTGAAACGTCAAATAACATGATAGATAAGTAAGGATCGATTAGATACATCACAGGGACAACGCTAATACGTGTTGTTTCTTTCAAAACTATTTCCAGCTTATGCTGAGTCCGAGAACTTCGTATCTCACATCAGAGTTACTGGAGTCCGTTGAAACGTCAAATAACATAGTAGATAAGTAAGGATCGATTAGATACATCACAGGAACACCGCTAATACGTGTTGTTTCGTTCAAGACTATTTCCAGCTTCTGCTGCGTCCGAGAACTTAGTATGTTACATCAGCGTTACTGGAGTCCATCGTATCGTCAAATAACATGATAGATAAGTAATGATATATTAGATACACCACAGGAACAACGCTAATACGTGTTGTTTCGTTCAAAACTATTTCCAGCCCCTGTTGAGTTCGAGAAATAACTTAGTAGATAAGTAAGGATAGATTAGGTACAACACAGGAATAACGCTAATACGTCTTGTTTCGTTGAAAACTATTTCCAGCTTATGCTGAGTCCGAGAACTTCGTATCTCACATCAGCGTTACTGGAGTCCGTTGAAACGTCAAATAACATAGTAGATAAGTAAGGATCGGTTATATACATCACAGGAACAACGTTAATACGTGCTGTTTCGTTCAAAACAATTTCCAGCTTCTGCTGCGTCCGAGAGCTTCGTATCTCACATCAGCGTTTCTGGAGTCCGTTGAAACTTCAAATAACATAGTAGATATGTAAGGATCGATTAGATACATCACAGGAACAACGCTAATACGTGTTATTTCGTTCCAAACTTTTTCCAGTCCCTGTTGAGACCGAGAACTTCTTATCTCACATCAGCGTTACTGGAGTCCGTTGAAACGTCAAATAACATAGTAGATAAGTAAGGTTCGATTAGATACATCACAGGAACAACGCTAATACGTGCTGTTCCGTTCAAGACTATTTCCAGCTTCTGCTGCGTCCAAGAACTTCGTATCTCACATCAACGTTACTGGAGTCCGTTGAAACGTCAAATAACATAGTAGATAAGTAAGGATCGATCAGATACATCACAGGAACAACGCTAGTACGTGTTGTTTCGTTCAAAACTATTTCCAGCATCTGCTGCTTCCGAGCACTGCGTACCCCACATCAGCGTTACTGTAGTCCATCGTATCGTCAAATAACATGATAGATAAGTAATGATAGATTAGATACACCACAGGAACAACGATAATACGTGTTGTTTCGTTCAAAACTATTTCCAGCTTATGCTGAGTCCAAGAACTTCGTATCTCACATCAGAGTTACTGGAGTCCGTTGAAACGTCAAATAACATAGTAGATAAGTAAGGATAGATTAGATACACCACAGGAACAACGCTAATACGTGCTGTCTCGTTCAAAACTATTTCCAGACCCTGTTGAGTTCGAGAACTTCGTATCTCACATCAGCGTTACTGGAGTCCGTTGAAACGTCAAATAACATAGTAGATAAGTAAGGATCGATTAGATACATCACAGGAACAACGATAATACGTGTTGTTTCGTTCAAAATTATTTCCAGCTTCTGCTGAGTCCGAGAACTTCGTATCTCACATCAGAGTTACTGGAGTCCGTTGAAACCTCAAATAACATAGTAGATAAGTAAAGATCGATTAGATACATCACAGGAACAACGCTAATACGTGTTGTTTCGTTCAAAACTATTTCCAGCCCCTGCTGAGTCCGAGAACTTCGTATCTCACATCAGCGTTACTGGAGTTCATCGTAACTTCAAATAACATGATAAATAAGTAAGGATCGATTAGATACGTCACAGGAACAACGCTAATACGTGTTGTTTCGTTCAAAACTATTTCCAGCTTCTGCTGCGTCGGAACACTTCGTGTCTCACATCAGCGTTACTGGAGTTAGTTGAAACGTCAAATAACTTAGTAGATATGTAAGGATAGATTAGGTACACCACAGGAATAACGCTATTACGTGTTGTTTCGTTCAAAACTATTTCCAGCTTATGCTGAGTTCGAGAACATCGTATCTCACATCAGAGTTACTGGAGTCCGTTGAAACGTCAAATAACATAGTAGATAAGTAAGGATAAATTGGGTACACCACAGGAACAACGCTAATACGTGCTGTTTCGTTCAAAACTATTTCCAGCCAATGTTGAGTTCGAGAACTTCGTATCTCACATCAGCGTTACTGGAGTCCGTTGAAACGACAAATAACATAGTAGATAAGTAAGGATCGATTAGATACATCACAGGAACTACGCTAATACGTGTTGTTTCGTTCAAAACTATTTAAAGCTTATGCTGAGTCCGAGAACTTCGTATCTCACATCAGAGTTACTGGAGTCCGTTGGAACGTCAAATAACATAGTAGATAAGTAAGGATCGATTAGATACATCACAGGAACAACGATAATACGTGTTGTTTCGTTCAAAACTATTTGAAGCTTCTGTTGTGTGCGAACTCTTCGTATCTCACATCAGAGTTACTGGAGTCCGTTGAAACGTCAATTAACATAGTAGATAAGTAAGGATCGATTAGATACATCACAGGAACAACGCTAATACGTGTTGTTTCGTTCAAAACTATTTGAAGCTTCTGCTGCGTCCGAAAATTTCGTATCTCACATCAGCGTTACTGGAGTCCGTTGAAACGTCAAATAACATAGCAGATAAGTAAGGATCGATTAGATACATCACAGGAACAACGCTAATACGTGTTGTTTCGTTCAAAACTATTTGAAGCTTCTGTTGCGTGCGAACTCTTCGTATCTCACATCAGCGTTACTGGAGTCCGTTGAAACATCAAATACCATAGTAGATAAGTAAGGATCGATTAGAAACATCATAGGAACATCGCTAATACGTGTTATTTCGTTCAAAACTATTTCCAGCCCCTGTTGAGACCGGGAACTTCTTATCTCACATCAGCGTTACTGGAGACCGTTGAAACGTCAAATAACATGATAGATAAATACGGATCGATTAGATACATCACAGGAACAACGCTAACACGTGTTGTTTCGTTCAAAACTATTTGAAGCTTCTGCTGCGTCCGAACACTTCGTATCTCACATCAGCGTTACTGGAGTCCGTTGAAACATCAAATACCATAGTAGATAAGTAAGGATCGATTAGAAACATCATAGGAACATCGCTAATACGTGTTATTTCGTTCAAAACTATTTCCAGCCCCTGTTGAGACCGGGAACTTCTTATCTCACATCAGCGTTACTGGAGACCGTTGAAACGTCAAATAACATGATAGATAAATACGGATCGATTAGATACATCACAGGAACAACGCTAACACGTGTTGTTTCGTTCAAAACTATTTGAAGCTACTGCTGCGTCCGAACATTTCGTATCTCACATCAGCGTTACTGGAGTCCGTTGAAACGTCAAATAACATAGTGGATAAGTAAGGATCGATTAGATACATCACAGGAACAACGCTAATACGTGTTGTTTCGTACAAAATTATTTCAAGCTTCTGCTGCGTCCGAACTCTTCGTATCTCACATCAGAGTTACTGGAGTCCGTTAAAACGTCAAATAACATAGTAGATAAGTAAGGATCGATTAGATACATCACAGGAAAAACGGTAGTACGTGTTGTTTCGTTCAAAACTATTTCCAGCTTCTGCTGACTCCGAGAACTTCGTATCTCACATCAGAGTTACTGGAGTGCGTTGAAACGTCAAATAACATAGTAGACAAGTAAGGATCGATTAGATACATCACAGGAACAACGCTAGTACGTGTTGTTTCGTTCAAAACTATTTCCAGCTTCTGCTGCGTCCGAACACTTCGTATCCCACATCAGAGTTACTGGAGTCCATCGTAACGTCAAATAACATGATAGATAAGTAAGGATCGATTAGATATATCACAGAAACAACGCTAACACGTGCTATTTCGTTCAAAACTATTTCCAGCCCCTGTTGAGTTCGAGAACTTCGTATCTTACATCAGCGTTACTGGAGTCCGTTGAAACGTCAAATAACATAGTAGATAAGTAAGGATCGATTATATACATCACAGGAACAACGCTAATACGTGCTGTTTCGTTCAAAACTATTTCCAGCTTCTGCTGCGTCCGAGAACTTCGTATCTCACGTCAGCGTTACTGGAGTCCGTTGAAATTTCAAATAACACAGTAGATAAGTAAGGATCGATTAGATACATCACAGGAACAACGCTAATACGTGCTGTTTCGTTCAAAACTATTTCCAGCTTCTGCTGCGTCCGAGAAATTCGTATCTCACATCAGCGTTACTGGAGTCCGTTGAAACGTCAAATAACATAGTAGATAAGTAAGGATCGATTAGATACATCACAGGAACAACGCTAATACGTGTTGTTTCGTTCAAAACTATTTCCAGCTTCTGCTGAATCCGAGAACTTCGTATTTCACATCAGAGTTATTGGAGTCCGTTGAAACGTCAAATAATATAGTAGATATTTAAGGATAGATTAGATACACCAAAGGAGCAACGCTAATACGTGTTGCTTCGTTCAAAACTATTTCCAGCCCCTGTTGAGTTCGAGAACTTCGTATCTCACATCAGCGTTACTGGAGTCCGTTGAAACGTCAAATAACATAGTAGATAAGTAAGGATCGATTAGATGCATCACAGGAACGACGCTAATACGTGTTGTTTCGTTCAAAACTATTTCCAGCCTCTGCTGCGTCCGAGAACTTCGTATCTTACATCAGCGTTACTGGAGTCCATCGTATCGTCAAATAACATGATAGATAGGTAAGGATAGATTAGATACACCACAGGAACAACGCTAATACGTGTTGTTTCGTTCAAAAGTATTTCCAGCCCCTGTTGAATCCGAGAACTTCGTATCTCACATCAGCGTTACTGGAGTTAGTTGAAACGTCAAAAAACTTAGTAGATAAGTAAGGATAGATTAGGTCCAACACAGGAATAACGCTAATACGTGTTGTTTCGTTCAAAACTATTTCCAGCTTATGCTGAGTCCGAGAACTTCGTATCTCACATCAGAGTTACTGGAGTCCGTTGAAACGTCAAATAACATAGTAGATAAGTAAGGATCGATTAGATACATCACAGGAATAACGCTAATACGTGTTGTGTCGTTCAAAACTATTTCCAGCTTCTGCGGCGTCCGAGAACTTCGTCTATCACATCAGCGTTACTGGAGTCCGTTGAAACGTCAAATAACATAGTAGATAAGTAAAGATCGATTAGATGCATCACAGAAACAACGCTAGTACGTGTTGTTTCGTTCAAAACTATTTCCAGCTTCTGCTGCTTCCGAACATTTCGTATCCAACATCAGAGTTACTGGAGTCCATCGTAACGTCAAATAACATGATAGATAAGTAAGGATCGATTAGATACATCATAGGAACATCGCTAATACGTGTTATTTCGTTCAAAACTATTTCCAGCCCCTGTTGAGACCGGGAAATTCTTATCTCACATCAGCGTTACTTGAGACCGTTGAAACGTCAAATAACATGATAGATAAGTAGGGATCGATTAGATACATCACAGGAACAACGCTAATACGTGTTGTTTCGTTCAAAACTATTTGAAGCTTCTGCTGCGTCCGAACACTTCGTATCTCACATCAGCGTTACTGGAGTCCGTTGAAACGTCAAATAACATAGTAGATAAGTAAGGATCGGTTAGATACATCACAGGAACAACGATAATACGTGTTGTTTCGTTCAAAACTATTTGAAGCTTCTGTTGTGTGCGAACTCTTCGTATCTCACATCAGAGTTACTGGAGTCCGTTGAAACGTCAATTAACATAGTAGATAAGTAAGGATCGATTAGATACATCACAGGAACAACGCTAATACGTGTTGTTTCGTTCAAAACTATTTGAAGCTTCTGCTGCGTCCGAAAATTTCGTATCTCACATCAGCGTTACTGGAGTCCGTTGAAACGTCAAATAACATAGCAGATAAGTAAGGATCGATTAGATACATCACAGGAACAACGCTAATACGTGTTGTTTCGTTCAAAACTATTTGAAGCTTCTGTTGCGTGCGAACTCTTCGTATCTCACATCAGAGTTACTGGAGTCCGTTGAAACGTCAATTAACATAGTAGATAAGTAAGGATCGATTAGATACATCACAGGAACAACGCTAATACGTGTTGTTTCGTTCAAAACTATTTGAAGCTTCTGCTGCGTCCGAAAATTTCGTATCTCACATCAGCGTTACTGGAGTTCGTTGAAACGTCAAATAACATAGTAGATAAGTAAGGATCGATTAGATACATCACAGGAACAACGATAATACGTGTTGTTTCGTTCAAAATTATTTCCAGCTTCTGCTGAGTCCGAGAACTTCGTATCTCACATCAGAGTTACTGGAGTCCGTTGAAACCTCAAATAACATAGTAGATAAGTAAAGATCGATTAGATACATCACAGGAACAACGCTAATACGTGTTGTTTCGTTCAAAACTATTTCCAGCCCCTGCTGAGTCCGAGAACTTCGTATCTCACATCAGCGTTACCGGAGTTCATCGTAACTTCAAATAACATGATAGATAAGTAAGGATCGATTAAATACGTCACAGGAACAACGCTAATAGGTGTTGTTTCGTTCAAAACTATTTCCAGCTTCTGCTGCGTCCGAACACATCGTGTCTCACATCAGCGTTACTGGAGTTAGTTGAAACGTCAAATAACTTAGTAGATATGTAAGGATAGATTAGGTACACCACAGGAATAACGCTATTACTTGTTGTTTCGTTCAAAACTATTTCCAGCTTATGCTGAGTTCGAGAACATCGTATCTCACATCAGAGTTACTGGAGTCCGTTGAAACGTCAAATAACATAGTAGATAAGTAAGGATAGATTGGATACACCACAGGAACAACGCTAATACGTGCTGTTTCGTTCAAAACTATTTCCAGCCCCTGTTGAGTTCGAGAACTTCGTATCTCACATCAGCGTTACTGGAGTCCGTTGAAACGACAAATAACATAGTAGATAAGTAAGGATCGATTAGATACATCACAGGAACAACGCTAATACGTGCTGTTTCGTTCAAAACTATTTCCAGCTTCTGCTGCGTCCGAGAACTTCGTATCCCACATCAGAGTTACTAGAGTCCGTTGAAACGTCAAATAACATAGTAGATAAGTAAGGATCGATTAGATACATCACAGGAACAACGCTAAAACGTGTTGTTTCGTTCAAAACTATTTCCAGCTTATGCTGAGTCCGAGAATTTCGTATCTCACATCAGCGTTACTGGAGTCCGTTGAAATGTCAAATAACATAGTAGATAAGTAAGGATCGATTAGATACATCACAGGAACAACGCTAATACGTGCTGTTTCATTCAAAACTATTTCCAGCTTCTGCTGCGTCAGAGAACTTCGTATCTCACATCAGCGTTACTGGAGTCCGTTGAAACGTCAAATAACATAGTAGATAAGTAAGGATCGATTAGATACATCACAGGAACAACGCTAGTACCTGTCGTTTCGTTCAAAACTATTTCCAGCTTCTGCTGCGTCCGAGCACTGCGTATATCACATCAGAGTTACTGGAGTCCGTTGAAACTTCAAATAACATAGTAGATAAGTAAGGATAGATTAGATACACCACAGGAACAACGCTAATACGTGCTGTTTCGTTCAAAACTATTTCCAGCCCCTGTTGAGTTCGAGAACTTCGTATCTCATATCAGCGTTACTGGAGTCCGTTGAAACGTCAAATAACATAGTAGATAAGTAAGGATCGATTAGATACATCACAGGAACAACGCTAATACGTGCTGTTTCGTTCAAAACTATTTCCAGCTTCTGCTGCGTCCGAGAACATCCTATCTAACATCGGCGTTACTAGAGTCCGTTGAAACGTCAAATAACATAGTGGATAAGTAAGGATCGTTTAGATACATCACAGGAACAACGCTAATACGTGTTGTTTCTTTCAAAACTATTTCCAGCTTCTGCTGAGTCCGAGAACTTCGTATGTCACATCAGCGTTACTGGAGTCTATCGTATCGTCAAATAACATGATAGATAAGTAAGGATAGATTAGATACACCAGAGGAACAACGCTAATACGTGTTGTTTCGTTCAAAACTATTTCCAGCCCCTGTTGAAGCCGAGAATTTCGTATCTCACATCAGCGTTACTGGAGTCCGTTGAAACGTCAAATAATATAGTAGATAAGTAAGGATCGATTAGATACACCACAGGAACAACGCTAATACGTGTTGTTTCATTCAAAACTATTTCCAGCCCCTGCTGAGTCCGAGAACTTCATATCTCATCAGAGTTACTGTAGTCCGTTGAAACGTCAAATAACATAGTAGATAAGTAAGGATCGATTAGGTTCATCACAGGAACGACGCTAGTACGTGTTGTTTCGTTCAAAACTATTTCCAGCTTCTGCTTCGTCCGAACACTTCGTATCCTACATCAGAGTTACTGGAGTCCATCGTAACGTCAAATAACATGATAGATAAGTAAGGATCGATTAGATACATCACAGGAACAACGCTAACACGTGTTATTTCGTTCAAAACTATTTCCAGCCCTGTTGAGTTCCAGAACTTCGTATCTCACATCAGAGTTACTAGAGTCCGTTGAAACGTCAAATAACATGATAGATAAGTAAGGATCGATTAGATACATCACAGGGACAACGCTAATACGTGTTGTTTCTTTCAAAACTATTTCCAGCTTATGCTGAGTCCGAGAACTTCGTATCTCACATCAGAGTTACTGGAGTCCGTTGAAACGTCAAATAACATAGTAGATAAGTAAGGATCGATTAGATACATCACAGGAACACCGCTAATACGTGTTGTTTCGTTCAAGACTATTTCCAGCTTCTGCTGCGTCCGAGAACTTAGTATGTTACATCAGCGTTACTGGAGTCCATCGTATCGTCAAATAACATGATAGATAAGTAATGATATATTAGATACACCACAGGAACAACGCTAATACGTGTTGTTTCGTTCAAAACTATTTCCAGCCCCTGTTGAGTTCGAGAAATAACTTAGTAGATAAGTAAGGATAGATTAGGTACAACACAGGAATAACGCTAATACGTCTTGTTTCGTTGAAAACTATTTCCAGCTTATGCTGAGTCCGAGAACTTCGTATCTCACATCAGCGTTACTGGAGTCCGTTGAAACGTCAAATAACATAGTAGATAAGTAAGGATCGGTTATATACATCACAGGAACAACGTTAATACGTGCTGTTTCGTTCAAAACAATTTCCAGCTTCTGCTGCGTCCGAGAGCTTCGTATCTCACATCAGCGTTTCTGGAGTCCGTTGAAACTTCAAATAACATAGTAGATATGTAAGGATCGATTAGATACATCACAGGAACAACGCTAATACGTGTTATTTCGTTCCAAACTTTTTCCAGTCCCTGTTGAGACCGAGAACTTCTTATCTCACATCAGCGTTACTGGAGTCCGTTGAAACGTCAAATAACATAGTAGATAAGTAAGGTTCGATTAGATACATCACAGGAACAACGCTAATACGTGCTGTTCCGTTCAAGACTATTTCCAGCTTCTGCTGCGTCCAAGAACTTCGTATCTCACATCAACGTTACTGGAGTCCGTTGAAACGTCAAATAACATAGTAGATAAGTAAGGATCGATCAGATACATCACAGGAACAACGCTAGTACGTGTTGTTTCGTTCAAAACTATTTCCAGCATCTGCTGCTTCCGAGCACTGCGTACCCCACATCAGCGTTACTGTAGTCCATCGTATCGTCAAATAACATGATAGATAAGTAATGATAGATTAGATACACCACAGGAACAACGATAATACGTGTTGTTTCGTTCAAAACTATTTCCAGCTTATGCTGAGTCCAAGAACTTCGTATCTCACATCAGAGTTACTGGAGTCCGTTGAAACGTCAAATAACATAGTAGATAAGTAAGGATAGATTAGATACACCACAGGAACAACGCTAATACGTGCTGTCTCGTTCAAAACTATTTCCAGACCCTGTTGAGTTCGAGAACTTCGTATCTCACATCAGCGTTACTGGAGTCCGTTGAAACGTCAAATAACATAGTAGATAAGTAAGGATCGATTAGATACATCACAGGAACAACGATAATACGTGTTGTTTCGTTCAAAATTATTTCCAGCTTCTGCTGAGTCCGAGAACTTCGTATCTCACATCAGAGTTACTGGAGTCCGTTGAAACCTCAAATAACATAGTAGATAAGTAAAGATCGATTAGATACATCACAGGAACAACGCTAATACGTGTTGTTTCGTTCAAAACTATTTCCAGCCCCTGCTGAGTCCGAGAACTTCGTATCTCACATCAGCGTTACTGGAGTTCATCGTAACTTCAAATAACATGATAAATAAGTAAGGATCGATTAGATACGTCACAGGAACAACGCTAATACGTGTTGTTTCGTTCAAAACTATTTCCAGCTTCTGCTGCGTCGGAACACTTCGTGTCTCACATCAGCGTTACTGGAGTTAGTTGAAACGTCAAATAACTTAGTAGATATGTAAGGATAGATTAGGTACACCACAGGAATAACGCTATTACGTGTTGTTTCGTTCAAAACTATTTCCAGCTTATGCTGAGTTCGAGAACATCGTATCTCACATCAGAGTTACTGGAGTCCGTTGAAACGTCAAATAACATAGTAGATAAGTAAGGATAAATTGGGTACACCACAGGAACAACGCTAATACGTGCTGTTTCGTTCAAAACTATTTCCAGCCAATGTTGAGTTCGAGAACTTCGTATCTCACATCAGCGTTACTGGAGTCCGTTGAAACGACAAATAACATAGTAGATAAGTAAGGATCGATTAGATACATCACAGGAACTACGCTAATACGTGTTGTTTCGTTCAAAACTATTTAAAGCTTATGCTGAGTCCGAGAACTTCGTATCTCACATCAGAGTTACTGGAGTCCGTTGGAACGTCAAATAACATAGTAGATAAGTAAGGATCGATTAGATACATCACAGGAACAACGCTAATACGTGCTGTTTCGTTCAAAACTATTTCCAGCTTCTGCTGCGTCCGAGAACTTCGTATCCCACATCAGAGTTACTAGAGTCCGTTGAAACGTCAAATAACATAGTAGATAAGTAAGGATCGATTAGGTACATCACAGGAACAACGCTAAAACGTGTTGTTTCGTTCAAAACTATTTCCAGCTTATGCTGAGTCCGAGAATTTCGTATCTCGTATCAGCGTTACTGGAGTCCATTGAAATGTCAAATAACATAGTAGATAAGTAAGGATCGATTAGATACATCACAGGAACAACGCTAATACGTGCTGTTCCATTCAAAACTATTCCCAGCTTCTGCTGCGTCCGAGAACTTCGTATCTCACATCAGCGTTACTGGAGTCCGTTGAAACGTCAAATAACATAGTAGATAAGTAAGGATCGATTAGATACATCACAGGAACAACGCTAGTACCTGTCGTTTCGTTCAAAACTATTTCCAGCTTCTGCTGCGTCCGAGTACTGCGTATCCCATATCAGAGTTACTGGAGTCCATCGTAACGTCAAATAACATGATAGATAAGTAAGGATCGATTAGATACCCCAGAGGAACAACGCTAATACGTGTTGTTTCGTTCAAAACTATTTCCAGTTTATGCTGAGTCCGAGAACTACGTATCTCACATCAGAGTTACTGGAGTCCGTTGAAACTTCAAATAACATAGTAGATAAGTAAGGATAGATTAGATACACCACAGGAACAACGCTAATACGTGCTGTTTCGTTCAAAACTATTTCCAGCCCCTGTTGAGTTGGAGAACTTCGAATCTCACATCAGCGTTACTGGAGTCCGTTGATACGTAAAATAACCTAGTAAATAAGTAAGGATCGATTAGATACATCACAGGAACAACGCCAATACGTGCTGTTTCGTTCAAAACTATTTCCAGCTTCTGCTGCGTCCGAAAACATCCTATCTCACGTCAGCGTTACTAGAGTCCGTTGAAACGTCAAATAACATAGTTGATAAGTAAGGATCGATTAGATACATCACAGGAACAACGCTAATACGTGTTGTTTCGTTCAAAACTATTTCCAGCTTCTGCTGCGTCCGAGAACTTCGTATGTCACATCAGCGTTACTGGAGTCCATCGTATCGTCAAATAACATGATAGATAAGTAAGGATAGATTAGATACACCACAGGAACAACGCTAATACGTGTTGTTTCGTTCAAAACTATTTCCAGCCCCTGTTGAAGCCGAGAATTTCGTATATCACATCAGCGTTACTGGAGTCCGTTGAAACGTCAAATAATATAGTAGATAAGTAAGGATCGATTAGATACACCACAGGAACAACGCTAATACGTGTTGTTTCGTTCAAAACTATTTCCAGCCCCTGTTGAAGCCGAGAATTTCGTATCTCACATCAGAGTTACTGGAGTCCGTTAAAACGTCAAATAACATAGTAGATAAGTAGGGATCGATTAGATACATCACAGGAACAACGCTAATACGTGCTGTTTCGTTCAAAACTATTTCCAGCTTCTGCTGCGTCCGAGAACTTCGTATCTCACATCAGCGTTACTGGAGTCCGTTGAAACTTCAAATAACATAGTAGATAAGTAAGGATCGATTAGATACATCACAGGAACAACGCTAATACGTGTTGTTTCCTTCAAAACTATTTCCAGCTTCTGCTGAGTCCGAGAGCTTCGTATCTCACATCAGAGTTACTGGAGTCTGTTGAAACGTCAAATAACATAGTAGATAAGTAAAGATCGATTAGATACATCACAGGAAAAACGGTAGTACGTGTTGTTTCGTTCAAAACTATTTCCAGCTTCTGCTGCGTCCGAGAACATCCTATCTCACATCAGCGTTACTAGAGTCCGTTGAAACGTCAAATAACATAGTGGATAAGTAAGGATCGATTAGATACATCACAGGAACAACGGTAGTACGTGTTGTTTCGTTCAAAACTATTTCCAGCTTCTGCTGCGTCCGAGAACTTCGTATGTCACATCAGCGTTACTGGAGTCCATCGTATCGTCAAATAACATGATAGATAAGTAAGGATAGATTAGATACACCACAGGAACAACGCTAATACGTGTTGTTCCGTTCAAAACTATTTCCAGCCCCTGTTGAAGCCGAGAATTTCGTATCTCACATCAGCGTTACTGGAGTCCGTTGAAACGTCAAATAACATAGTAGATAAGTAAGGATCGATTAGATACATCACAGGAACAACGCTAATACGTGTTGTTTCGTTCAAAACTATTTCCAGCTTCTGCTGAGTCCGAGAGCTTCGTATCTCACATCAGAGTTACTGGAGTCTGTTGAAACGTCAAATAACATAGTAGATAAGTAAGGATCGATTAGATACATCACAGGAACAACGCTAATACGTGTTGTTTCGTTCAAGACTATTTCCAGCTTCTGCTGCGTCCGAGAACTTAGTATGTTACATCAGCGTTACTGGAGTCCATCGTATCGTCAAATAACATGATAGATAAGTACTGATATATTAGATACACCACATGAACAACGCTAATACGTGTTGTTTCGTTCAAAACTATTTCCAGCCCCTGTTGAGTTCGAGAAATTCGTATCTCACATCAGCGTTACTGGAGTTAGTTGAAAAGTCAAACAACTTAGTAGATAAGTAAGGATAGATTAGGTACAACACAGGAATAACGCTAATACGTCTTGTTTCGTTGAAAACTACTTCCAGTTTATGCTGAGTCCGAGAACTTCGTATCTCACATCAGCGTTACTGGAGTCCGTTGAAACGTCAAATAACATAGTAGATAAGTAAGGATCGATTAGATACATCACAGGAACAACGCTAATACGTGTTGTTTCGTTCAAAACTATTTCCAGCCCCTGTTGAAGCCGAGAATTTCGTATCTCACATCAGCGTTACTGGAGTCCGTTGAAACGTCAAATAATATAGTAGATAAGTAAGGATCGATTAGATACACCACAGGAACAACGCTAATACGTGTTGTTTCGTTCAAAACTATTTCCAGCCTCTGCTGAGTCCGAGAACTTCACATCTCACATCAGCGTTACTGGAGTCCGTTGAAACTTCAAATAATATAGTAGATAAGTAAGGATCGATTAGATACACCACAGGAACAACGCTAATACGTGTTGTTTCGTTCAAAACTGTTTCCAGCCCCTGCTGAGTCCGAGAACTTCATATCTCATATCAGAGTTACTGGAGTCCGTTGAAACGTCAAATAACATAGTAGATAAGTAAGGATCGATTAGATTCATCACAGGAACGACTCTAGTACGTGTTGTTTCTTTCAAAACTATTTCCAGCCCCTGTTGAATCCGAGAACTTCGTATCTCACATCAGAGTTACTGGAGTCCATCGTAACGTCAAATAACATGATAGATAAGTAAGGATCGATTAGATACATCACAGGAACAACGCTAATATGTGTTGTTTCGTTCAAAACTATTTCCAGCTTATGCTGAATCCGAGAACTTCGTATCTCACATCAGAGTTACTGGAGTCCGTTGAAACGTCAAATAATATAGTAGATAAGTAAGGATCGATTAGATACATCACAGGAACAACGCTAATACGTGTTGTTTCGTTCAAAACTATTTCCAGCTTCTGCTGCGTCCGAGAACTTCGTATCTCCCATCAGAGTTACTGGAGTCCGTTGAAACGTCAAATAACATAGTAGATAAGTAAGGATCGATTAGATACATCACAGGAACAACGCTAATACGTGTTATTTCGTTCCAAACTATTTCCAGCCCCTGATGAGACCGAGAACTTCTTATCTCACATCAGCGTTACTGGAGTCCGTTGAAACTTCAAATAACATAGTAGATAAGTAAGGATCGATTAGATACATCACAGGAACAACGCTAGTACGTGTTGTTTCGTTCAAAACTATTTCCAGCTTCTGCTGAGTCCGAGAACTTCACATCTCACATCAGAGTTACTGGAGTCCGTTGAAACGTCAAATAACATAGTAGATAAGTAAGGATCGATTAGATACATCACAGGAACAACGCTAATACGTGCTGTTTCGTTCAAAACTATTTCCAGCTTCTGCTGCGTCCGAGAACATCCTATCTCACATCAGCGTTACTAGAGTCCGTTGAAACGTCAAATAACATAGTGGATAAGTAAGGATCGATTAGATACATCACAGGAACAACGCTAATACGTGTTGTTTCGTTCAAAACTATTTCCAGCTTCTGCTGCGTCCGAGAACTTCGTATGTCACATCAGCGTTACTGGAGTCCATCGTATCGTCAAATAACATGATAGATAAGTAAGGATAGATTAGATACACCACAGGAACAACGCTAATACGTGTTGTTTCGTTCCAAACTATTTCCAGCCCCTGTTGAGACCGAGAACTTCTTATCTCACATCAGCGTTACTGGAGTCCGTTGAAACTTCAAATAACATAGTAGATAAGTAAGGATCGATTAGATACATCACAGGAACAACGCTAGTACGTGTTGTTTCGTTCAAAACTATTTCCAGCTTCTGCTGAGTCCGAGAACTTCACATCTCACATCAGAGTTACTGGAGTCCGTTGAAACGTCAAATAACATAGTAGATAAGTAAGGATCGATTAGATACATCACAGGAACAACGCTAATACGTGCTGTTTCGTTCAAAACTATTTCCAGCTTCTGCTGCGTCCGAGAACATCCTATCTCACATCAGCGTTACTAGAGTCCGTTGAAACGTCAAATAACATAGTGGATAAGTAAGGATCGATTAGATACATCACAGGAACAACGCTAATACGTGTTGTTTCGTTCAAAACTATTTCCAGCTTCTGCTGCGTCCGAGAACTTCGTATGTCACATCAGCGTTACTGGAGTCCATCGTATCGTCAAATAACATGATAGATAAGTAAGGATAGATTAGATACACCACAGGAACAACGCTAATACGTGTTGTTTCGTTCAAAACTATTTCCAGCCCCTGTTGAAGCCGAGAATTTCGTATCTCACATCAGCGTTACTGGAGTCCGTTGAAACGTCAAATAATATAGTAGATAAGCAAGGATCGATTAGATACACCACAGGAACAACGCTAATACGTGTTGTTTCGTTCAAAACTATTTCCAGCTTCTGCTGAGTCCGAGAGCTTCGTATCTCACATCAGAGTTACTGGAGTCTGTTGAAACGTCAAATAACATAGTAGATAAGTAAGGATCGATTAGATACATCACAGGAACAACGTTAATACGTGTTGTTTCGTTCAAAATTATTTCCAGCTTCTGCTGAGTCCGAGAACTTCGTATCTCACATCAGAGTTACTGGGGTTAGTTGAAAAGTCAAATAACTTAGTAGATAAGTAAGGATAGATTAGGTACAACACAGGAATAACGCTAATACGTCTTGTTTCGTTGATAACTATTTCCAGCTTATGCTGAGTCCGAGAACTTCGTATCTCACATCAGCGTTACTGGAGTCCGTTGAAACGTCAAATAACATAGTAGATATGTAAGGATCGGTTATATACATCACAGGAACAACGCTAACACGTGCTCTTTCGTTCAAAACTATTTCCAGCTTCTGCTGCGTCCGAGAGCTTCGTATCTCACATCAGCGTTTCTGGAGTCCGTTGAAACTTCAAATAACATAGTAGATAAGTAAGGATCGATTAGATACATCGCAGGAACAACGCTAATACGTGTTATTTCGTTCCAAACTATTTCCAGCTTCTGCTGCGTCCGAGAACTTCGTATGTCACATCAGCGTTACTGGAGTCCATCGTAACGTCAAATAACATGATAGATAAGTAAGGATCGATTAGATACATCACAGGAACAACGCTAATACATGTTGTTTCTTTCAAAGCTATTTCCAGCTTATGTTGAGTCCGAGAACTTCGTATCTCACATCAGCGTTACTGGAGTTCATCGTAACGTCAAATAACATGATAGATAAGTAAGGATCGATTAGATACATCGCAGGAACAACGCTAATACGTGTCATTTCGTTCAAAACTATTTCCAGCCGCTGTTGAGTCCGAGAACTTCGTATCTCACATCAGCGTTACTGGAGTCCGTTGAAACGTCAAATAACATAGTAGATAAGTAAGGATCGATTAGGTACATCACAGGAAGAACGCTAATACGTGTTGTTTCGTTCAAAATTATTTCCAGCTTCTGCTGAGTCCGAGAACTTCGTATCTCACATCAGAGTTACTGGAGTCCGTTGAAACGTCAAATAACATAGTAGATAATTAAGGATCGATTAGATACATCACAGGAACAACGCTAATACGTGTTGTTTCGTTCAAAACTATTTCCAGCCCCTGTTGAATCCGAGAAATTCGTATCTCACATCAGCGTTACTTGAGTTAGTTGAAACGTCAAATAACTTAGTAGATAAGTAAGGATAGATTAGATACAACACAGGAATAACGCTAATACGTGTTGTTTCGTTCAAGACTATTTCCAGCTTCTGCTGCGTCCAAGAACTTCGTATCTCACATCAGCGTTACTGGAGTCCGTTGAAACGTCAAATAACATAGTAAATAAGTAAGGATCGATTAGATACACCACAGGAAAAACGATAATACGTGTTGTTTCGTTCAAAACTATTTGCAGCTTATGCTGAGTCCGAGAACTTCGTATCTCACATCAGAGTTACTGGAGTCCGTTGAAACGTCAAATAACATAGTAGATAAATTAGGATCGATTAGATACATCAGAGGAACAACGCTAAGACGTGTTATTTCGTTCAAAACTATTTCCAGCCGCTGTTGAGTCCGAGAATTTCGTATCTCACATCAGCGTTTCTGGAGTCCGTTGAAACGTCAAATAACATAGTAGATAAGTAAGGATCGATTAGATACATCACAGGAAGAACGCTAATACGTGCTGTTTCGTTCAAAACTATTTCCAGCTTCTGCTGCGTCCGAGAACTTCGTATCTCACATCAGCGTTACTGGAGTCCGTTGAAACGTCAAATAACATAGTAGATAAATTAGGATCGATTAGATACATCACAGGAACAACGCTAAGACGTGTTATTTCGTTCAAAACTATTTCCAGCCGCTGTTGAGTCCGAGAACTTCGTATCTCACATCAGCGTTTCTGGAGTCCGTTGAAACGTCAAATAACATAGCAGATAATTAAGGATCGATTAGAAACATCACAGGAACAACGCTAATACGTGTTATTTCGTTCAAAACGATTTCTAGCTTATGCTGCGTCCGAGAACTTCGTATCTCACATCAGCGTTACTTGAGTTCATCGTAATGTCAAATAACATGATAGATAAATAAGGATCGATTAGATACATCACAGGAACAACGCTAATACGTGTTGTTTCGTTCAAAACTATTTCCAGCTTCTGCTGCGTCCGAAAACATCGTATCTCACATCAGTGTTACTGGAGTTAGTTGAAACGTCAAATAACTTAGTAGATAAGTAAGGATAGATTAGGTACATAACAGGAATAACGCTAATACGTGTTGTTTCGTTCAAAACTATTTCTAGCTTATGCTGAGTCCGAGAACTTCGTATCTCACATCAAAGTTACTGGAGTCCGTTGAAACGTCAAATAACATAGTAGATAAGTAAGGATAGATTAGATACACCACAGGAACAACGCTAATACGTGCTGTTTCGTTCAAAGTTATTTCCAGCCCCTGTTGAGTTCGAGAACTTCGTATCTCACATCAGCGTTACTGGAGTCCGTTGAAACGTCAAATAACATAGTAGATAAGTAAGGATCGATTAGATACATCACAGGAACAACGCTAATACGTGTTATTTCGTTCCAAACTATTTCCAGCTTCTGCTGCGTCCGAGAACTTCGTATGTCACATCAGCGTTACTGGAGTCCATCGTAACGTCAAATAACATGATAGATAAGTAAGGATCGACTAGATACATCACACGAACAACGCTAATACGTGTTGTTTCGTTCAAAACTATTTCCAGCTTCTGCTGCGTCCGAGCACTGCGTATCCCACATCAGAGTTACTGGAGTCCATCGTAACGTCAAATAACATGATAGATAAGTAAGGATCGATTAGATACATCACAGGAACAACGCTAATACGTGTTATTTCGTTCCAAACTATTTCCAGCTTCTGCTGCGTCCGAGAACTTCGTATGTCACATCAGCGTTACTGGAGTCCATCGTAACGTCAAATAACATGATAGATAAGTAAGGATCGACTAGATACATCACACGAACAACGCTAATACGTGTTGTTTCGTTCAAAACTATTTCCAGCTTCTGCTGCGTCCGAGCACTGCGTATCCCACATCAGAGTTACTGGAGTCCATCGTAACGTCAAATAACATGATAGATAAGTAAGGATCGATTAGATACATCACAGGAACAACGCTAATACATGTTGTTTCTTTCAAAGCTATTTCCAGCTTATGTTGAGTCCGAGAACTTCGTATCTCACATCAGCGTTACTGGAGTTCATCGTAACGTCAAATAACATGATAGGTAAGTAAGGATCGATTAGATACATCACAGGAACAACGCTAATACGTGTTATTTCGTTCCAAACTATTTCCAGCTTCTGCTGCGTCCGAGAACTTCGTATGTCACATCAGCGTTACTGGAGTCCATCGTAACGTCAAATAACATGATAGATAAGTAAGGATCGACTAGATACATCACACGAACAACGCTAATACGTGTTGTTTCGTTCAAAACTATTTCCAGCTTCTGCTGCGTCCGAGCACTGCGTATCCCACATCAGAGTTACTGGAGTCCATCGTAACGTCAAATAACATGACAGATAAGTAAGGATCGATTAGATACATCACAGGAACAACGCTAATACGTGTTGTTTCGTTCAAAACTATTTCCAGCTTCTGCTGCGTCCGAGAACTTCGTATCTCACATCAGAGTTACTGAAGTCCGTTGAAACGTCAAATAACATAGTAGATAAGTAAGGATCGATTAGATACATCACAGGAACAACGCTAGTACGTGTTGTTTCATTCAAAACTATTTCCAGCTTCTGCTGCGTCCGAGCACTTCGTATCCCACATCAGATTTACTGGAGTCCATCGTAAAGTCAAATAACATGATAAATAAGTAAGGATCGACTAGATACATCACACGAACAACGCTAATACGTGTTGCTTCGTTCAAAACTATTTCCAGCTTCTGCTGCGTCCGAGCACTGCGTATCCCACATCAGAGTTACTGGAGTCCATCGTAACGTCAAATAACATGATAGATAAGTAAGGATCGATTAGATACATCACAGGAACAACGCTAATACATGTTGTTTCTTTCAAAGCTATTTCCAGCTTATGTTGAGTCCGAGAACTTCGTATCTCACATCAGCGTTACTGGAGTTCATAGTAACGTCAAATAACATGATAGATAAGTAAGGATCGATTAGATACATCACAGGAACAACGCTAATACGTGTTATTTCGTTCCAAACTATTTCCAGCTTCTGCTGCGTCCGAGAACTTCGTATGTCACATCAGCGTTACTGGAGTCCATCGTAACGTCAAATAACATGATAGATAAGTAAGGATCGATTAGATACATCACAGGAACAACGCTAATACATGTTGTTACTTTCAAAGCTATTTCCAGCTTATGTTGAGTCCGAGAACTTCGTATCTCACATCAGCGTTACTGGAGTCCATCGTAACGTCAAATAACATGATAGATAAGTAAGGATCGATTAGATACATCACAGGAACAACGCTAATACGTGTTGTTTCGTTCAAAACTATTTCCAGCCCCTGTTGAATCCGAGAACTTCGTATCTCACATCAGCGTTACTGGAGTCCGTTGAAACGTCAAATAACATAGTAGATAAATTAGGATCGATTAGATACATCACAGGAACAACGCTAAGACGTGTTATTTCGTTCAAAACTATTTCCAGCCGCTGTTGATTCCGAGAACTTCGTATCTCACATCAGCGTTACTGGAGTCCGTTGAATCGTCAAATAACATAGTAGATAAGTAAGGATCGATTAGGTACATCACAGGAACAACGCTAATACGTGTTGTTTCGTTCAAAACTATCTCCAGCCCCTGTTGAATCAGAGAACTTCGTATCTCACATCAGCGTTACTTGAGTTAGTTGAAACGTCAAATAACTTAGTAGATAAGTAAGGATAGATTAGATACAACACAGGAATAACGCTAATACGTGTTGTTTCGTTCAAGACTATTTCCAGCTTCTGCTGCGTCCAAGAACTTGGTATCTCACATCAGAGTTATTGGAGTCCATCGTAACGTCAAATAACATGATAGATAAGTAAGGATCGATTAGATACATCACAGGAACAACGCTAAAACGTGTTGTTTCGTTCAAAACTATTTCCAGTTTATGCTGAGTCCGAGAACTTCGTATCTCACATAAGCGTTCCTGGAGTCCGTTGAAATGTCAAACAACATAGTAGATAAGTAAGGATCGATTAGATACATCACAGGAACAACGCTAATACGTGCTGTTTCGTTCAAAACTATTTCCAGCTTCTGCTGCGTCCGAGCACTGCGTATCCCACATCAGAGTTACTGGAGTCCATCGTAACGTCAAATAACATGATAGATAAGTAAGGATCGATTAGATACATCACAGGAACAACGCTAATACGTGTTATTTCGTTCCAAACTATTTCCAGCTTCTGCTGCGTCCGAGAACTTCGTATGTCACATCAGCGTTACTGGAGTCCATCGTAACGTCAAATAACATGATAGATAAGTAAGGATCGATTAGATACATCACAGGAACAACGCTAATACGTGTTGTTTCGTTCAAAACTATTTCCAGCTTCTGCTGCGTCCGAGAACTTCGTATCTCACATCAGAGTTACTGAAGTCCGTTGAAACGTCAAATAACATAGTAGATAAGTAAGGATCGATTAGATACATCACAGGAACAACGCTAGTACGTGTTGTTTCATTCAAAACTATTTCCAGCTTCTGCTGCGTCCGAGCACTTCGTATCCCACATCAGAGTTACTGGAGTCCATCGTAAAGTCAAATAACATGATAAATAAGTAAGGATCGACTAGATACATCACACGAACAACGCTAATACGTGTTGTTTCGTTCAAAACTATTTCCAGCTTCTGCTGCGTCCGAGCACTGCGTATCCCACATCAGAGATACTGGAGTCCATCGAAACGTCAAATAACATGATAGATAAGTAAGGATCGATTAGATACATCACAGGAACAACGCTAATACGTGTTATTTCGTTCCAAACTATTTCCAGCTTCTGCTGCGTCCGAGAACTTCGTATGTCACATCAGCGTTACTGGAGTCCATCGTAACGTCAAATAACATGATAGATAAGTAAGGATCGATTAGATACATCACAGGAACAACGCTAATACATGTTGTTTCTTTCAAAGCTATTTCCAGCTTATGTTGAGTCCGAGAACTTCGTATCTCACATCAGCGTTACTGGAGTTCATCGTAACGTCAAATAACATGATAGATAAGTAAGGATCGATTAGATACATCACAGGAACAACGCTAATACGTGTTATTTCGTTCCAAACTATTTCCAGCTTCTGCTGCGTCCGAGAACTTCGTATGTCACATCAGCGTTACTGGAGTCCATCGTAACGTCAAATAACATGATAGATAAGTAAGGATCGATTAGATACATCACAGGAACAACGCTAATACATGTTGTTTCTTTCAAAGCTATTTCCAGCTTATGTTGAGTCCGAGAACTTCGTATCTCACATCAGCGTTACTGGAGTCCATCGTAACGTCAAATAACATGATAGATAAGTAAGGATCGATTAGATACATCACAGGAACAACGCTAATACGTGTTGTTTCGTTCAAAACTATTTCCAGCCCCTGTTGAATCCGAGAACTTCGTATCTCACATCAGCGTTACTGGAGTCCGTTGAAACGTCAAATAACATAGTAGATAAATTAGGATCGATTAGATACATCACAGGAACAACGCTAAGACGTGTTATTTCGTTCAAAACTATTTCCAGCCGCTGTTGATTCCGAGAACTTCGTATCTCACATCAGCGTTACTGGTGTCCGTTGAAACGTCAAATAACATAGTAGATAAGTAAGGATCGATTAGGTACATCACAGGAACAACGCTAATACGTGTTGTTTCGTTCAAAACTATTTCCAGCTTCTGCTGAGTCCGAGAACTTCGTATCTCACATCAGAGATACTGGAGTCCGTTGAATCGTCAAATAACATAGTAGATAAGTAAGGATCGATTAGATACATCACAGGAACAACGCTAATACGTGTTGTTTCGTTCAAAACTATTTCCAGCCCCTGTTGAATCAGAGAACTTCGTATCTCACATCAGCGTTACTTGAGTTAGTTGAAACGTCAAATAACTTAGTAGATAAGTAAGGATAGATTAGATACAACACAGGAATAACGCTAATACGTGTTGTTTCGTTCAAGACTATTTCCAGCTTCTGCTGCGTCCAAGAACTTGGTATCTCACATCAGAGTTATTGGAGTCCATCGTAACGTCAAATAACATGATAGATAAGTAAGGATCGATTAGATACATCACAGGAACAACGCTAAAACGTGTTGTTTCGTTCAAAATTATTTCCAGTTTATGCTGAGTCCGAGAACTTCGTATCTCACATAAGCGTTCCTGGAGTCCGTTGAAATGTCAAACAACATAGTAGATAAGTAAGGATCGATTAGATACATCACAGGAACAACGCTAATACGTGCTGTTTCGTTCAAAACTATTTCCAGCTTCTGCTGCGTCCGAGCACTGCGTATCCCACATCAGAGTTACTGGAGTCCATCGTAACGTCAAATAACATGATAGATAAGTAAGGATCGATTAGATACATCACAGGAACAACGCTAATACGTGTCATTTCGTTCCAAACTATTTCCAGCTTCTGCTGCGTCCGAGAACTTCGTATGTCACATCAGCGTTACTGGAGTCCATCGTAACGTCAAATAACATGATAGATAAGTAAGGATCGATTAGATACATCACAGGAACAACGCTAATACGTGTTGTTTCGTTCAAAACTATTTCCAGCTTCTGCTGCGTCCGAGAACTTCGTATCTCACATCAGAGTTACTGAAGTCCGTTGAAACGTCAAATAACATAGTAGATAAGTAAGGATCGATTAGATACATCACAGGAACAACGCTAGTACGTGTTGTTTCATTCAAAACTATTTCCAGCTTCTGCTGCGTCCGAGCACTTCGTATCCCACATCAGAGTTACTGGAGTCCATCGTAAAGTCAAATAACATGATAAATAAGTAAGGATCGACTAGATACATCACACGAACAACGCTAATACGTGTTGTTTCGTTCAAAACTATTTCCAGCTTCTGCTGCGTCCGAGCACTGCGTATCCCACATCAGAGATACTGGAGTCCATCGAAACGTCAAATAACATGATAGATAAGTAAGGATCGATTAGATACATCACAGGAACAACGCTAATACGTGTTATTTCGTTCCAAACTATTTCCAGCTTCTGCTGCGTCCGAGAACTTCGTATGTCACATCAGCGTTACTGGAGTCCATCGTAACGTCAAATAACATGATAGATAAGTAAGGATCGATTAGATACATCACAGGAACAACGCTAATACATGTTGTTTCTTTCAAAGCTATTTCCAGCTTATGTTGAGTCCGAGAACTTCGTATCTCACATCAGCGTTACTGGAGTTCATCGTAACGTCAAATAACATGATAGATAAGTAAGGATCGATTAGATACATCACAGGAACAACGCTAATACGTGTTATTTCGTTCCAAACTATTTCCAGCTTCTGCTGCGTCCGAGAACTTCGTATGTCACATCAGCGTTACTGGAGTCCATCGTAACGTCAAATAACATGATAGATAAGTAAGGATCGATTAGATACATCACAGGAACAACGCTAATACGTGTTGTTTCGTTCAAAACTATTTCCAGCCCCTGTTGAATCCGAGAACTTCGTATCTCACATCAGCGTTACTGGAGTCCGTTGAAACGTCAAATAACATAGTAGATAAATTAGGATCGATTAGATACATCACAGGAACAACGCTAAGACGTGTTATTTCGTTCAAAACTATTTCCAGCCGCTGTTGATTCCGAGAACTTCGTATCTCACATCAGCGTTACTGGAGTCCGTTGAAACGTCAAATAACATAGTAGATAAGTAAGGATCGATTAGGTACATCACAGGAACAACGCTAATACGTGTTGTTTCGTTCAAAACTATTTCCAGCTTCTGCTGAGTCCGAGAACTTCGTATCTCACATCAGAGTTACTGGAGTCCGTTGAATCGTCAAATAACATAGTAGATAAGTAAGGATCGATTAGATACATCACAGGAACAACGCTAATACGTGTTGTTTCGTTCAAAACTATTTCCAGCCCCTGTTGAATCCGAGAACTTCGTATCTCACATCAGCGTTACTTGAGTTAGTTGAAACGTCAAATAACTTAGTAGATAAGTAAGGATAGATTAGATACAACACAGGAATAACGCTAATACGTGTTGTTTCGTTCAAGACTATTTCCAGCTTCTGCTGCTTCCAAGAACTTCGTATCTCACATCAGAGTTACTGGAGTCCATCGTAACGTCAAATAACATGATAGATAAGTAAGGATCGATTAGATACATCACAGGAACAACGCTAAAACGTGTTGTTTCGTTCAAAACTATTTCCAGTTTATGCTGAGTCCGAGAACTTCGTATCTCACATCAGCGTTCCTGGAGTCCGTTGAAATGTCAAACAACATAGTAGATAAGTAAGGATCGATTAGATACATCACAGGAACAACGCTAAAACGTGTTGTTTCGTTCAAAACTATTTCCAGTTTATGCTAAGTCCGAGAACTTCGTATCTCACATCAGCGTTACTGGAGTCCGTTGAAACGTCAAATAACATAGTAGATAAATTAGGATCGATTAGATACATCACAGGAACAACGCTAAGACGTGTTATTTCGTTCAAAACTATTTCCAGCCGCTGTTGAGTCCGAGAACATCGTATCTCACATCAGCGTTACTGGAGTCCGTTGAAACGTCAAATAACATAGTAGATAAGTAAGGATCGTTTAGATACATCACAGGAACAACGCTAGTACGTGTTGTTTCGTTCAAAACTATTTCCAGCTTCTGCTGCGTCCGAGAACTTCGTATCTCACATCAGCGTTACTGGAGTCCGTTGAAACCTCAAATAACATAGTAGATAAATAAGGATCGGTTACATACATCACAGGAACAACGCTAATACGTGTTGTTTCGTTCAAAACTATTTCCAGCTTCTGCTGCGTCCGAGAAATTCATATCTCACATCAGCGTTACTGGAGTCCGTTGAAACGTCAAATAACATGGTGGATAAGTAAGGATCGATTAGATACATCACAGGAACAACGCTAGTACGTGTTGTTTCGTTCAAAACTATTTCCAGCTTCTGCTGCGTCCGAGCACTGCGTATCCCACATCAGAGTTACTGGAGTCCATCGTAACGTCAAATAACATGATAGATAAGTAAGGATCGATTAGATACATCACAGGAACAACGCTAATACGTGTTGTTTCGTTCAAAACTATTTCCAGCTTCTGCTGCGTCCGAGAAATTCATATCTCACATCAGCGTTACTGGAGTCCGTTGAAACGTCAAATAACATGGTGGATAAGTAAGGATCGATTAGATACATCACAGGAACAACGCTAGTACGTGTTGTTTCGTTCAAAACTATTTCCAGCTTCTGCTGCGTCCGAGCACTGCGTATCCCACATCAGAGTTACTGGAGTCCATCGTAACGTCAAATAACATGATAGATAAGTAAGGATCGATTAGATACATCACAGGAACAACGCTAATACGTGTTGTTTCGTTCAAAACTGTTTCCAGCCCCTGTTGAATCCGAGAACTTCGTATCTCACATCAGCGTTACTGGAGTCCATCGTAACGTCAAATAACATGATAGATAAGTAAGGATCGATTAGATACATCACAGGAACAACGCTAATACGTGTTGTTTCGTTCAAAACTATTTCCAGCCCCTGTTGAATCCGAGAACTTCGTATCTCACATCAGCGTTACTGGAGTCCGTTGAAACGTCAAATAACATAGTAGATAAATTAGGATCGATTAGATACATCACAGGAACAACGCTAAGACGTGTTATTTCGTTCAAAACTATTTCCAGCCGCTGTTGATTCCGAGAACTTCGTATCTCTCATCAGCGTTACTGGTGTCCGTTGAAACGTCAAATAACATAGTAGATAAGTAAGGATCGATTAGGTACATCACAGGAACAACGCTAATACGTGTTGTTTCGTTCAAAACTATTTCCAGCTTCTGCTGAGTCCGAGAACTTCGTATCTCACATCAGAGTTACTGGAGTCCGTTGAATCGTCAAATAACATAGTAGATAAGTAAGGATCGATTAGATACATCACAGGAACAACGCTAATACGTGTTGTTTCGTTCAAAACTATTTCCAGCCCCTGTTGAATCAGAGAACTTCGTATCTCACATCAGCGTTACTTGAGTTAGTTGAAACGTCAAATAACTTAGTAGATAAGTAAGGATAGATTAGATACAACACAGGAATAACGCTAATACGTGTTGTTTCGTTCAAGACTATTTCCAGCTTCTGCTGCGTCCAAGAACTTGGTATCTCACATCAGAGTTATTGGAGTCCATCGTAACGTCAAATAACATGATAGATAAGTAAGGATCGATTAGATACATCACAGGAACAACGCTAAAACGTGTTGTTTCGTTCAAAACTATTTCCAGTTTATGCTGAGTCCGAGAACTTCGTATCTCACATAAGCGTTCCTGGAGTCCGTTGAAATGTCAAACAACATAGTAGATAAGTAAGGATCGATTAGATACATCACAGGAACAACGCTAATACGTGCTGTTTCGTTCAAAACTATTTCCAGCTTCTGCTGCGTCCGAGCACTGCGTATCCCACATCAGAGTTACTGGAGTCCATCGTAACGTCAAATAACATGATAGATAAGTAAGGATCGATTAGATACATCACAGGAACAACGCTAATACGTGTTATTTCGTTCCAAACTATTTCCAGCTTCTGCTGCGTCCGAGAACTTCGTATGTCACATCAGCGTTACTGGAGTCCATCGTAACGTCAAATAACATGATAGATAAGTAAGGATCGATTAGATACATCACAGGAACAACGCTAATACGTGTTGTTTCGTTCAAAACTATTTCCAGCTTCTGCTGCGTCCGAGAACTTCGTATCTCACATCAGAGTTACTGAAGTCCGTTGAAACGTCAAATAACATAGTAGATAAGTAAGGATCGATTAGATACATCACAGGAACAACGCTAGTACGTGTTGTTTCATTCAAAACTATTTCCAGCTTCTGCTGCGTCCGAGCACTTCGTATCCCACATCAGAGTTACTGGAGTCCATCGTAAAGTCAAATAACATGATAAATAAGTAAGGATCGACTAGATACATCACACGAACAACGCTAATACGTGTTGTTTCGTTCAAAACTATTTCCAGCTTCTGCTGCGTCCGAGCACTGCGTATCCCACATCAGAGATACTGGAGTCCATCGAAACGTCAAATAACATGATAGATAAGTAAGGATCGATTAGATACATCACAGGAACAACGCTAATACGTGTTATTTCGTTCCAAACTATTTCCAGCTTCTGCTGCGTCCGAGAACTTCGTATGTCACATCAGCGTTACTGGAGTCCATCGTAACGTCAAATAACATGATAGATAAGTAAGGATCGATTAGATACATCACAGGAACAACGCTAATACATGTTGTTTCTTTCAAAGCTATTTCCAGCTTATGTTGAGTCCGAGAACTTCGTATCTCACATCAGCGTTACTGGAGTTCATCGTAACGTCAAATAACATGATAGATAAGTAAGGATCGATTAGATACATCACAGGAACAACGCTAATACGTGTTATTTCGTTCCAAACTATTTCCAGCTTCTGCTGCGTCCGAGAACTTCGTATGTCACATCAGCGTTACTGGAGTCCATCGTAACGTCAAATAACATGATAGATAAGTAAGGATCGATTAGATACATCACAGGAACAACGCTAATACGTGTTGTTTCGTTCAAAACTATTTCCAGCCCCTGTTGAATCCGAGAACTTCGTATCTCACATCAGCGTTACTGGAGTCCGTTGAAACGTCAAATAACATAGTAGATAAATTAGGATCGATTAGATACATCACAGGAACAACGCTAAGACGTGTTATTTCGTTCAAAACTATTTCCAGCCGCTGTTGATTCCGAGAACTTCGTATCTCACATCAGCGTTACTGGAGTCCGTTGAAACGTCAAATAACATAGTAGATAAGTAAGGATCGATTAGGTACATCACAGGAACAACGCTAATACGTGTTGTTTCGTTCAAAACTATTTCCAGCTTCTGCTGAGTCCGAGAACTTCGTATCTCACATCAGAGTTACTGGAGTCCGTTGAATCGTCAAATAACATAGTAGATAAGTAAGGATCGATTAGATACATCACAGGAACAACGCTAATACGTGTTGTTTCGTTCAAAACTATTTCCAGCCCCTGTTGAATCCGAGAACTTCGTATCTCACATCAGCGTTACTTGAGTTAGTTGAAACGTCAAATAACTTAGTAGATAAGTAAGGATAGATTAGATACAACACAGGAATAACGCTAATACGTGTTGTTTCGTTCAAGACTATTTCCAGCTTCTGCTGCTTCCAAGAACTTCGTATCTCACATCAGAGTTACTGGCGTCCATCGTAACGTCAAATAACATGATAGATAAGTAAGGATCGATTAGATACATCACAGGAACAACGCTAAAACGTGTTGTTTCGTTCAAAACTATTTCCAGTTTATGCTAAGTCCGAGAACTTCGTATCTCACATCAGCGTTACTGGAGTCCGTTGAAACGTCAAATAACATAGTAGATAAATTAGGATCGATTAGATACATCACAGGAACAACGCTAAGACGTGTTATTTCGTTCAAAACTATTTCCAGCCGCTGTTGAGTGCGAGAACATCGTATCTCACATCAGCGTTACTGGAGTCCGTTGAAACGTCAAATAACATAGTAGATAAGTAAGGATCGTTTAGATACATCACAGGAACAACGCTAGTACGTGTTGTTTCGTTCAAAACTATTTCCAGCTTCTGCTGCGTCCGAGAACTTCGTATCTCACATCAGCGTTACTGGAGTCCGTTGAAACCTCAAATAACATAGTAGATAAATAAGGATCGGTTACATACATCACAGGAACAACGCTAATACGTGTTGTTTCGTTCAAAACTATTTCCAGCTTCTGCTGCTACCGAGAAATTCATATCTCACATCAGCGTTACTGGAGTCCGTTGAAACGTCAAATAACATGGTGGATAAGTAAGGATCGATTAGATACATCACAGGAACAACGCTAGTACGTGTTGTTTCGTTCAAAACTATTTCCAGCTTCTGCTGCGTCCGAGCACTGCGTATCCCACATCAGAGTTACTGGAGTCCATCGTAACGTCAAATAACATGATAGATAAGTAAGGATCGATTAGATACATCACAGGAACAACGCTAATACGTGTTGTTTCGTTCAAAACTGTTTCCAGCCCCTGTTGAATCCGAGAACTTCGTATCTCACATCAGCGTTACTGGAGTCCGTTGAAACGTCAAATAACATAGTAGATAAATTAGGATCGATTAGATACATCACAGGAATAACGCTAAGACGTGTTATTTCGTTCAAAACTATTTCCAGCCGCTGTTGATTCCGAGAACTTCGTATCTCACATCAGCGTTACTAGAGTCCGTTGAAACGTCAAATAACATAGTAGATAAGTAAGGATCGATTAGGTACATCACAGGAACAACGCTAATACGTGTTGTTTCGTTCAAATCTATTTCCAGCTTCTGCTGAGTCCGAGAACTTCGTATCTCACATCAGAGTTACTGGAGTCCGTTGAAACGTCAAATAACATAGTAGATAAGTAAGGATCGATTAGATACATCACAGGAACAACGCTAATACGTGTTGTTTCGTTCAAAACTATTTCCAGCCCCTGTTGAATCCGAGAACTTCGTATCTCATATCAGCGTTACTTGAGTTAGTTGAAACGTCAGATAACTTAGTAGATAAGTAAGGATAGATTAGATGCAACACAGGAATAACGCTAATACGTGTTGTTTCGTTCAAGACTATTTCCAGCTTCTGCTGCCTCCAAGAACTTCGTATCTCACATCAGCGTTACTGGAGTCCGTTGAAACGTCAAATAACATAGTAAATAAGTAAGGATCGATTAGATACACCACAGGAAAAACGATAATACGTGTTGTTGCGTTCAAAACTATTTGCAGCTTATGCTGAGTCCGAGGACTTCGTATCTCACATCATAGTTACTGGAGTCCGTTGAAACGTCAAATAACATAGTAGATAAATTAGGATCGATTAGATACATCACAGGAACAACGCTAAGACGTGTTATTTCGTTCAAAACTATTTCCAGCCGCTGTTGAGTCCGAGAACTTCGCATCTCACATCAGCGTTTCTGGAGTCCGTTGAAACGTCAAATAACATAGTAGATAAGTAAGGATCGATTAGATACATCACAGGAACAACGCTAATACGTGCTGTTTCGTTCAAAACTATTTCCAGCTTCTGCTGCGTCCGAGAACTTCGTATCTCACATCAGCGTTACTGGAGTCCGTTGAAACGTCAAATAACATAGTAGATAAATTAGGATCGATTAGATACATCACAGGAACAACGCTAAGACGTGTTATTTCGTTCAAAACTATTTCCAGCCGCTGTTGAGTCCGAGAACTTCGTATCTCACATCAGCGTTTCTGGAGTCCGTTGAAACGTCAAATAACATAGTAGATAAGTAAGGATCGATTAGAAACATCACAGGAACAACGCTAATACGTGTTATTTCGTTCAAAACGACTTCCAGCTTCTGCTGCGTCCGAGAACTTCGTATTTCACATCAGCGTTACTTGAGTTCATCGTAACGTCAAATAACATGATAGATAAATAAGGATCGATTAGATACATCACAGGAACAACGCTAATACGTGTTGTTTCGTTCAAAACTATTTCCAGCTTCTGCTGCGTCCGAAAACATCGTATCTCACATCAGTGTTACTGGAGTTAGTTGAAACGTCAAATAACTTAGTAGATAAGTAAGGATAGATTAGGTACACAACAGGAATAACGCTAATACGTGTTGTTTCGTTCAAAACTATTTCTAGCTTATGCTGAGTCCGAGAACTTCGTATCTCACATCAAAGTTACTGGAGTCCGTTGAAACGTCAAATAACATAGTAGATAAGTAGGGATAGATTAGATACACCACAGGAACAACGCTAATACGTGCTGTTTCGTTCAAAGTTATTTCCAGCCCCTGTTGAGTTCGAGAACTTCGCATCTCACATCAGCGTTACTGGAGTACGTTGAAACGTCAAATAACATAGTAGATAAGTAAGGATCGATTAGATACATCACAGGAACAACGCTAATACGTGTTGTTTCGTTCAAAACTATTTCCAGCTTCTGCTGCGTCCGAGAACTTCGTATCTCACATCAGAGTTACTGGAGTCCATCGTAAAGTCAAATAAAATGATAAATAAGTAAGGATCGACTAGATACCTCACACGAACAACGCTAATACGTGTTGTTTCGTTCAAAACTATTTCCAGCTTCTGCTGCGTCCGAGCACTGCGTATCCCACATCAGAGTTACTGGAGTCCATCGTAACGTCAAATAACATGATAGATAAGTAAGGATCGATTAGATACCTCACACGAACAACGCTAATACGTGTTGTTTCGTTCAAAACTATTTCCAGCTTCTGCTGCGTCCGAGCATTGCGTATCCCACATCAGAGTTACTGGAGTCCATCGTAAAGTCAAATAAAATGATAAATAAGTAAGGACCGACTAGATACCTCACACGAACAACGCTAATACGTGTTGTTTCGTTCAAAACTATTTCCAGCTTCTGCTGCGTCCGAGCACTGCGTATCCCACATCAGAGTTACTGGAGTCCATCGTAACGTCAAATAACATGATAGATAAGTAAGGATCGATTAGATACATCACAGGAACAACGCTAAAACGTGTTGTTTCGTTCAAAACTATTTCCAGTTTATGCTGAGTCCGAGAACTTCGTATCTCACATCAGAGTTACTGGAGTCCATCGTAAAGTCAAATAACATGATAGATAAGTAAGGATCGATTAGATACATCACAGGAACAACGCTAAAACGTGTTGTTTCGTTCAAAACTATTTCCAGTTTATGCTGAGTCCGAGAACTTCGTATCTCACATCAGCGTTCCTGGAGTCCGTTGAAATGTCAAACAACATAGTAGATAAGTAAGGATCGATTAGATACATCACAGGAACAACGCTAGTACGTGCTGTTTCGTTCAAAACTATTTCCAGCTTCTGCTGCGTCCGAGAACTTCGTATCTCACATCAGCGTTACTGGAGTCCGTTGAAACGTCAAATAACATAGTAGATAAATTAGGATCGATTAGATACATCACAGGAACAACGCTAAGACGTGTTATTTCGTTCAAAACTATTTCCAGCCGCTGTTGAGTCCGAGAACTTCGTATCTCACATCAGCGTTACTGGAGTCCGTTGAAACGTCAAATAACATAGTAGATAAGTAAGGTTCGATTAGGTACATCACAGAAACAACGCTAATACGTGTTGTTTCGTTCAAAACTATTTCCAGCTTCTGCTGAGTCCGAGAACTTCGTATCTCACATCAGAGTTACTGGAGTCCGTTGAAACGTCAAATAACATAGTAGATAAGTAAGGATCGATTAGATACATCACAGGAACAACGCTAATACGTGTTGTTTCGTTCAAAACTATTTCCAGCCCCTGTTGAATCCGAGAACTTCGTATCTCACATCAGCGTTACTTGAGTTAGTTGAAACGTCAGATAACTTAGTAGATAAGTAAGGATAGATTAGATACAACACAGGAATAACGCTAATACGTGTTGTTTCGTTCAAGACTATTTCCAGCTTCTGCTGCGTCCAAGAACTTCGTATCTCACATCAGCGTTACTGGAGTCCGTTGAAACGTCAAATAACATAGTAAATAAGTAAGGATCGATTAGATACACCACAGGAAAAACGATAATACGTGTTGTTTCGTTCAAAACTATTTGCAGCTTATGCTGAGTCCGAGGAATTCGTATCTCACATCATAGTTACTGGAGTCCGTTGAAACGTCAAATAACATAGTAGATAAATTAGGATCGATTAGATACATCACAGGAACAACGCTAAGACGTGTTATTTCGTTCAAAACTATTTCCAGCCGCTGTTGAGTCCGAGAACTTCGTATCTCACATCAGCGTTTCTGGAGTCCGTTGAAACGTCAAATAACATAGTAGATAAGTAAGGGTCGATTAGATACATCACAGGAACAACGCTAATACGTGCTGTTTCGTTCAAAACTATTTCCAGCTTCTGCTGCGTCCGAGAACTTCGTATCTCACATCAGCGTTACTGGAGTCCGTTGAAACGTCAAATAACATAGTAGATAAATTAGGATCGATTAGATACATCACAGGAACAACGCTAAGACGTGTTATTTCGTTCAAAACTATTTCCAGCCGCTGTTGAGTCCGAGAACTTCGTATCTCACATCAGCGTTTCTGGAGTCCGTTGAAACGTCAAATAACATAGTAGATAAGTAAGGATCGATTAGAAACATCACAGGAACAACGCTAATACGTGTTATTTCGTTCAAAACGACTTCCAGCTTCTGCTGCGTCCGAGAACTTCGTATCTCACATCAGCGTTACTTGAGTTCATCGTAACGTCAAATAACATGATAGATAAATAAGGATCGATTAGATACATCACAGGAACAACGCTAATACGTGTTGTTTCGTTCAAAACTATTTCCAGCTTCTGCTGCGTCCGAAAACATCGTATCTCACATCAGTGTTACTGGAATTAGTTGAAACGTCAAATAACTTAGTAGATAAGTAAGGATAGATTAGGTACACAACAGGAATAACGCTAATACGTGTTGTTTCGTTCAAAATTATTTCTAGCTTATGCTGAGTCCGAGAATTTCGTATCTCACATCAAAGTTACTGGAGTCCGTTGAAACGTCAACTAACATAGTAGATAAGTAAGGATCGATTAGATACATCACAGGAACAACGCTAATACGTGTTGTTTCGTTCAAAACTATTTCCAGCCCCTCTTGAATCCGAGAACTTCGTATCTCACATCAGAGTTACTGAAGTCCGTTGAAACGTCAAATAACATAGTAGATAAGTAAGGATCGATTAGATACATCACAGGAACAACGCTTGTACGTGTTGTTTCATTCAAAACTATTTCCAGCTTCTGCTGCGTCCGAGCACTTCGTATCCCACATCAGAGTTACTGGAGTCCATCGTAAAGTCAAATAACATGATAAATAAGTAAGGATCGACTAGATACATCACACGAACAACGCTAATACGTGTTGTTTCGTTCAAAACTATTTCCAGCTTCTGCTGCGTCCGAGCACTGCGTATCCCACATCAGAGTTACTGGAGTCCATCGTAACGTCAAATAACACGATAGATAAGTAAGGATCGATTAGAAACATCACAGGAACAACGCTAAAACGTGTTGTTTCCTTCAAAACTATTTCCAGTTTATGCTGAGTCCGAGAACTTCGTATCTCACATCAGCGTTCCTGGAGTCCGTTGAAATGTCAAACAACATAGTAGATAAGTATGGATCGATTAGATACATCACAGGAACAACGCTAATACGTGCTGTTTCGTTCAAAATTATTTCCAGCTTCTGCTGCGTCCGAGAACTTCGTATCTCACATCAGCGTTACTGGAGTCCGTTGAAACGTCAACTAACATAGTAGATAAATTAGGATCGATTAGATACATCACAGGAACAACGCTAAGACGTGTTATTTCGTTCCAAACTATTTCCAGCTTCTGCTGCGTCCGAGAACTTCGTATGTCACATCAGCGTTACTGGAGTCCATCGTAACGTCAAATAACATGATAGATAAGTAAGGATCGATTAGATACATCACAGGAACAACGCTAATACATGTTGTTTCGTTCCAAACTATTTCCAGCTTCTGCTGCGTCCGAGAACTTCGTATGTCACATCAGCGTTACTGGAGTCCATCGTAACGTCAAATAACATGATAGATAAGTAAGGATCGATTAGATACATCACAGGAACAACGCTAATACATGTTGTTTCTTTCAAAGCTATTTCCAGCTTATGTTGAGTCCGAGAACTTCGTATCTCACATCAGCGTTACTGGAGTTCATCGTAACGTCAAATAACATGATAGATAAGTAAGGATCGATTAGATACATCACAGGAACAACGCTAATACGTGTTATTTCGTTCCAAACTATTTCCAGCTTCTGCTGCGTCCGAGAACTTCGTATGTCACATCAGCGTTACTGGAGTCCATCGTAACGTCAAATAACATGATAGATAAGTAAGGATCGATTAGATACATCACAGGAACAACGCTAATACATGTTGTTTCTTTCAAAGCTATTTCCAGCTTATGTTGAGTCCGAGAACTTCGTATCTCACATCAGCGTTACTGGAGTCCATCGTAACGTCAAATAACATGATAGATAAGTAAGGATCGATTAGATACATCACAGGAACAACGCTAATACGTGTTGTTTCGTTCAAAACTATTTCCAGCCCCTGTTGAATCCGAGAACTTCGTATCTCACATCAGCGTTACTGGAGTCCGTTGAAACGTCAAATAACATAGTAGATAAATTAGGATCGATTAGATACATCACAGGAACAACGCTAAGACGTGTTATTTCGTTCAAAACTATTTCCAGCCGCTGTTGATTCCGAGAACTTCGTATCTCACATCAGCGTTACTGGAGTCCGTTGAAACGTCAAATAACATAGTAGATAAGTAAGGATCGATTAGGTACATCACAGGAACAACGCTAATACGTGTTGTTTCGTTCAAAACTATTTCCAGCTTCTGCTGAGTCCGAGAACTTCGTATCTCACATCAGAGTTACTGGAGTCCGTTGAATCGTCAAATAACATAGTAGATAAGTAAGGATCGATTAGATACATCACAGGAACAACGCTAATACGTGTTGTTTCGTTCAAAACTATTTCCAGCCCCTGTTGAATCCGAGAACTTCGTATCTCACATCAGCGTTACTTGAGTTAGTTGAAACGTCAAATAACTTAGTAGATAAGTAAGGATAGATTAGATACAACACAGGAATAACGCTAATACGTGTTGTTTCGTTCAAGACTATTTCCAGCTTCTGCTGCTTCCAAGAACTTCGTATCTCACATCAGAGTTACTGGAGTCCATCGTAACGTCAAATAACATGATAGATAAGTAAGGATCGATTAGATACATCACAGGAACAATGCTAAAACGTGTTGTTTCGTTCAAAACTATTTCCAGTTTATGCTGAGTCCGAGAACTTCGTATCTCACATCAGCGTTACTGGAGTGCGTTGAAACGTCAAATAACATAGTAGATAAATTAGGATCGATTAGATACATCACAGGAACAACGCTAAGACGTGTTATTTCGTTCAAAACTATTTCCAGCCGCTGTTGAGTCCGAGAACATCGTATCTCACATCAGCGTTACTGGAGTCCGTTGAAACGTCAAATAACATAGTAGATAAGTAAGGATCGTTTAGATACATCACAGGAACAACGCTAGTACGTGTTGTTACGTTCAAAACTATTTCCAGCTTCTGCTGCGTCCGAGAACTTCGTATCTCACATCAGCGTTACTGGAGTCCGTTGAAACCTCAAATAACATAGTAGATAAATAAGGATCGGTTACATACTTCACAGGAACAACGCTAATACGTGTTGTTTCGTTCAAAACTATTTCCAGCTTCTGCTGCGTCCGAGAACTTCGTATCTCACATCAGCGTTACTGGAGTCCGTTGAAACGTCAAATAACATAGTAGATAAGTAAGGATCGTTTAGATACATCACAGGAACAACGCTAGTGCGTGTTGTTTCGTTCAAAACTATTTCCAGCTTCTGCTGCGTCCGAGAACTTCGTATCTCACATCAGCGTTACTGGAGTCCGTTGAAACCTCAAATAACATAGTAGATAAATAAGGATCGGTTACATACATCACAGGAACAACGCTAATACGTGTTGTTTCGTTCAAAACTATTTCCAGCTTCTGCTGCGTCCGAGAAATTCGTATCTCACATCAGCGTTACTGGAGTCCGTTGAAACGTCAAATAACGTAGTAGTTAAGTAAGAATCGATTAGATACATCACAGGAACAACGCTAATACGTGTTATTTCGTTCCAAACTTTTTCCAGTCCCTATTGAGACCGAGAATTTCTTATCTCACATCAGCGTTACTGGAGTCCGTTGAAACGTCAAATAACATGGTGGATAAGTAAGGATCGATTAGATACATCACAGGAACAACGCTAGTACGTGTTGTTTCGTTCAAAACTATTTCCAGCTTCTGCTGCGTCCGAGCACTGCGTATCCCACATCAGAGTTACTGGAGTCCATCGTAACGTCAAATAACATGATAGATAAGTAAGGATCGATTAGATACATCACAGGAACAACGCTAATACGTGTTGTTTCGTTCAAAACTATTTCCAGCCCCTGTTGAATCCGAGAACTTCGTATCTCACATCAGCGTTACTGGAGTCCGTTGAAACGTCAAATAACATAGTAGATAAATTAGGATCGATTAGATACATCACAGGAACAACGCTAAGACGTGTTATTTCGTTCAAAACTATTTCCAGCCGCTGTTGATTCCGAGAACTTCGTATCTCACATCAGCGTTACTGGAGTCCGTTGGAACGTCAAATAACATAGTAAATAAGTAAGGATCGATTAGATACACCACAGGAAAAACGATAATACGTGTTGTTGCGTTCAAAACTATTTGCAGCTTATGCTGAGTCCGAGGACTTCGTATCTCACATCATAGTTACTGGAGTCCGTTGAAACGTCAAATAACATAGTAGATAAATTAGGATCGATTAGATACATCACAGGAACAACGCTAAGACGTGTTATTTCGTTCAAAACTATTTCCAGCCGCTGTTGAGTCCGAGAACTTCGTATCTCACATCAGCGTTTCTGGAGTCCGTTGAAACGTCAAATAACATAGTAGATAAGTAAGGATCGATTAGATACATCACAGGAACAACGCTAATACGTGCTGTTTCGTTCAAAACTATTTCCAGCTTCTGCTGCGTCCGAGAACTTCGTATCTCACATCAGCGTTACTGGAGTCCGTTGAAACGTCAAATAACATAGTAGATAAATTAGGATCGATTAGATACATCACAGGAACAACGCTAAGACGTGTTATTTCGTTCAAAACTATTTCCAGCCGCTGTTGAGTCCGAGAACTTCGTATCTCACATCAGCGTTTCTGGAGTCCGTTGAAACGTCAAATAACATAGTAGATAAGTAAGGATCGATTAGAAACATCACAGGAACAACGCTAATACGTGTTATTTCGTTCAAAACGACTTCCAGCTTCTGCTGCGTCCGAGAACTTCGTATCTCACATCAGCGTTACTTGAGTTCATCGTAACGTCAAATAACATGATAGACAAATAAGGATCGATTAGATACATCACAGGAACAACGCTAATACGTGTTGTTTCGTTCAAAACTATTTCCAGCTTCTGCTGCGTCCGAAAACATGGTATCTCACATCAGTGTTACTGGAGTTAGTTGAAACGTCAAATAACTTAGTAGATAAGTAAGGATAGATTAGGTACACAACAGGAATAACGCTAATACGTGTTGTTTCGTTCAAAACTATTTCTAGCTTATGCTGAGTCCGAGAACTTCGTATCTCACATCAAAGTTACTGGAGTCCGTTGAAACGTCAAATAACATAGTAGATAAGTAGGGATAGATTAGATACACCACAGGAACAACGCTAATACGTGCTGTTTCGTTCAAAGTTATTTCCAGCCCCTGTTGAGTTCGAGAACTTCGCATCTCACATCAGCGTTACTGGAGTCCGTTGAAACGTCAAATAACATAGTAGATAAGTAAGGATCGATTAGATACATCACAGGAACAACGCTAGTACGTGTTGTTTCATTCAAAACTATTTCCAGCTTCTGCTGCGTCCGAGCACTTCGTATCCCACATCAGAGTTACTGGAGTCCATCGTAAAGTCAAATAACATGATAAATAAGTAAGGATCGACTAGATACCTCACACGAACAACGCTAATACGTGTTGTTTCGTTCAAAACTATTTCCAGCTTCTGCTGCGTCCGAGCACTGCGTATCCCACATCAGAGTTACTGGAGTCCATCGTAACGTCAAATAACATGATAGATAAGTAAGGATCGATTAGATACATCACAGGAACAACGCTAAAACGTGTTGTTTCGTTCAAAACTATTTCCAGTTTATGCTGAGTCCGAGAATTTCGTATCTCACATCAGCGTTCCTGGAGTCCGTTGAAATGTCAAACAACATAGTAGATAAGTAAGGATCGATTAGATACATCACAGGAACAACGCTAATACGTGCTGTTTCGTTCAAAACTATTTCCAGCTTCTGCTGCGTCCGAGAGCTTCGTATCTCACATCAGAGTTACTGAAGTCCGTTGAAACGTCAAATAACATAGTAGATAAGTAAGGATCGATTAGATACATCACAGGAACAACGCTAGTACGTGTTGTTTCATTCAAAACTATTTCCAGCTTCTGTTGCGTCCGAGCACTTCGTATCCCACATCAGAGTTACTGGAGTCCATCGTAAAGTCAAATAACATGATAAATAAGTAAGGATCGACTAGATACCTCACACGAACAACGCTAATACGTGTTGTTTCGTTCAAAACTATTTCCAGCTTCTGCTGCGTCCGAGCACTGCGTATCCCACATCAGAGTTACTGGAGTCCATCGTAACGTCAAATAACATGATAGATAAGTAAGGATCGATTAGATACATCACAGGAACAACGCTAAAACGTGTTGTTTCGTTCAAAACTATTTCCAGTTTATGCTGAGTCCGAGAATTTCGTATCTCACATCAGCGTTCCTGGAGTCCGTTGAAATGTCAAACAACATAGTAGATAAGTAAGGATCGATTAGATACATCACAGGAACAACGCTAATACGTGCTGTTTCGTTCAAAACTATTTCCAGCTTCTGCTGCGTCCGAGAACTTCGTATCTTACATCAGAGTTACTGAAGTCCGTTGAAACGTCAAATAACATAGTAGATAAGTAAGGATCGATTAGATACATCACAGGAACAACGCTAGTACGTGTTGTTTCATTCAAAACTATTTCCAGCTTCTGTTGCGTCCGAGCACTTCGTATCCCACATCAGAGTTACTGGAGTCCATCGTAAAGTCAAATAACATGATAAATAAGTAAGGATCGACTAGATACCTCACACGAACAACGCTAATACGTGTTGTTTCGTTCAAAACTATTTCCAGCTTCTGCTGCGTCCGAGCACTGCGTATCCCACATCAGAGTTACTGGAGTCCATCGTAAAGTCAAATAACATGATAGATAAGTAAGGATCGATTAGATACATCACAGGAACAACGCTAAAACGTGTTGTTTCGTTCAAAACTATTTCCAGTTTATGCTGAGTCCGAGAATTTCGTATCTCACATCAGCGTTCCTGGAGTCCGTTGAAATGTCAAACAACATAGTAGATAAGTAAGGATCGATTAGATACATCACAGGAACAACGCTAATACGTGCTGTTTCGTTCAAAACTATTTCCAGCTTCTGCTGCGTCCGAGAACTTCGTATCTCACATCAGCGTTACTGGAGTCCGTTGAAACGTCAAATAACATAGTAGATAAATTAGGATCGATTAGATACATCACAGGAACAACGCTAAGACGTGTTATTTCGTTCAAAACTATTTCCAGCCGCTGTTGAGTCCGAGAACTTCGTATCTCACATCAGCGTTACTGGAGTCCGTTGAAACGTCAAATAACATAGTAGATAAGTAAGGATCGATTAGGTACATCACAGAAACAACGCTAATACGTGTTGTTTCGTTCTAAACTATTTCCAGCTTCTGCTGAGTCCGAGAACTTCGTATCTCACATCAGAGTTACTGGAGTCCGTTGAAACGTCAAATAACATAGTAGATAAGTAAGGATCGATTAGATACATCACAGGAACAACGCTAATACGTGTTGTTTCGTTCAAAACTATTTCCAGCCCCTGTTGAATCCGAGAACTTCGTATCTCACATCAGCGTTACTTGAGTTAGTTGAAACGTCAGATAACTTAGTAGATAAGTAAGGATAGATTAGATACAACACAGGAATAACGCTAATACGTGTTGTTTCGTTCAAGACTATTTCCAGCTTCTGCTGCGTCCAAGAACTTCGTATCTCACATCAGCGTTACTGGAGTCCGTTGAAACGTCAAATAACATAGTAAATAAGTAAGGATCGATTAGATACACCACAGGAAAAACGATAATACGTGTTGTTTCGTTCAAAACTATTTGCAGCTTATGCTGAGTCCGAGGACTTCGTATCTCACATCATAGTTACTGGAGTCCGTTGAAACGTCAAATAACATAGTAGATAAATTAGGATCGATTAGATACATCACAGGAACAACGCTAATACGTGTTGTTTCGTTCAAAACTATTTCCAGCTTCTGCTGCGTCCGAAAACATCGTATCTCACATCAGTGTTACTGGAGTTAGTTGAAACGTCAAATAACTTAGTAGATAAGTAAGGATAGATTAGGTACACAACAGGAATAACGCTAATACGTGTTGTTTCGTTCAAAACTATTTCTAGCTTATGCTGAGTCCGAGAACTTCGTATCTCACATCAGCGTTACTGGAGTCCGTTGAAACGTCAAATAACATAGTAGATAAATTAGGATCGATTAGATACATCACAGGAACAACGCTAAGACGTGTTATTTCGTTCAAAACTATTTCCAGCCGCTGTTGAGTCCGAGAACTTCGTATCTCACATCAGCGTTTCTGGAGTCCGTTGAAACGTCAAATAACATAGTAGATAAGTAAGGATCGATTAGAAACATCACAGGAACAACGCTAATACGTGTTATTTCGTTCAAAACGACTTCCAGCTTCTGCTGCGTCCGAGAACTTCGTATCTCACATCAGCGTTACTTGAGTTCATCGTAACGTCAAATAACATGATAGATAAATAAGGATCGATTAGATACATCACAGGAACAACGCTAATACGTGTTGTTTCGTTCAAAACTATTTCCAGCTTCTGCTGCGTCCGAAAACATCGTATCTCACATCAGTGTTACTGGAGTTAGTTGAAACGTCAAATAACTTAGTAGATAAGTAAGGATAGATTAGGTACACAACAGGAATAACGCTAATACGTGTTGTTTCGTTCAAAACTATTTCTAGCTTATGCTGAGTCCGAGAATTTCGTATCTCACATCAAAGTTACTGGAGTCCGTTGAAACGTCAACTAACATAGTAGATAAGTAAGGATCGATTAGATACATCACAGGAACAACGCTAATACGTGTTGTTTCGTTCAAAACTATTTCCAGCCCCTCTTGAATCCGAGAACTTCGTATCTCACATCAGAGTTACTGAAGTCCGTTGAAACGTCAAATAACATAGTAGATAAGTAAGGATCGATTAGATACATCACAGGAACAACGCTTGTACGTGTTGTTTCATTCAAAACTATTTCCAGCTTCTGCTGCGTCCGAGCACTTCGTATCCCACATCAGAGTTACTGGAGTCCATCGTAAAGTCAAATAACATGATAAATAAGTAAGGATCGACTAGATACATCACACGAACAACGCTAATACGTGTTGTTTCGTTCAAAACTATTTCCAGCTTCTGCTGCGTCCGAGCACTGCGTATCCCACATCAGAGTTACTGGAGTCCATCGTAACGTCAAATAACATGATAGATAAGTAAGGATCGATTAGATACATCACAGGAACAACGCTAAAACGTGTTGTTTCGTTCAAAACTATTTCCAGTTTATGCTGAGTCCGAGAACTTCGTATCTCACATCAGCGTTCCTGGAGTCCGTTGAAATGTCAAACAACATAGTAGATAAGTATGGATCGATTAGATACATCACAGGAACAACGCTAATACGTGCTGTTTCGTTCAAAATTATTTCCAGCTTCTGCTGCGTCCGAGAACTTCGTATCTCACATCAGCGTTACTGGAGTCCGTTGAAACGTCAACTAACATAGTAGATAAATTAGGATCGATTAGATACATCACAGGAACAACGCTAAGACGTGTTATTTCGTTCCAAACTATTTCCAGCTTCTGCTGCGTCCGAGAACTTCGTATGTCACATCAGCGTTACTGGAGTCCATCGTAACGTCAAATAACATGATAGATAAGTAAGGATCGATTAGATACATCACAGGAACAACGCTAATACATGTTGTTTCGTTCCAAACTATTTCCAGCTTCTGCTGCGTCCGAGAACTTCGTATGTCACATCAGCGTTACTGGAGTCCATCGTAACGTCAAATAACATGATAGATAAGTAAGGATCGATTAGATACATCACAGGAACAACGCTAATACGTGTTATTTCGTTCCAAACTATTTCCAGCTTCTGCTGCGTCCGAGAACTTCGTATGTCACATCAGCGTTACTGGAGTCCATCGTAACGTCAAATAACATGATAGATAAGTAAGGATCGATTAGATACATCACAGGAACAACGCTAATACATGTTGTTTCTTTCAAAGCTATTTCCAGCTTATGTTGAGTCCGAGAACTTCGTATCTCACATCAGCGTTACTGGAGTCCATCGTAACGTCAAATAACATGATAGATAAGTAAGGATCGATTAGATACATCACAGGAACAACGCTAATACGTGTTGTTTCGTTCAAAACTATTTCCAGCCCCTGTTGAATCCGAGAACTTCGTATCTCACATCAGCGTTACTGGAGTCCGTTGAAACGTCAAATAACATAGTAGATAAATTAGGATCGATTAGATACATCACAGGAACAACGCTAAGACGTGTTATTTCGTTCAAAACTATTTCCAGCCGCTGTTGATTCCGAGAACTTCGTGTCTCACATCAGCGTTACTGGAGTCCGTTGAAACGTCAAATAACATAGTAGATAAGTAAGGATCGATTAGGTACAGCACAGGAACAACGCTAATACGTGTTGTTTCGTTCAAAACTATTTCCAGCTTCCGCTGAGTCCGAGAACTTCGTATCTCACATCAGAGTTACTGGAGTCCGTTGAATCGTCAAATAACATAGTAGATAAGTAAGGATCGATTAGATACATCACAGGAACAACGCTAATACGTGTTGTTTCGTTCAAAACTATTTCCAGCCCCTGTTGAATCCGAGAACTTCGTATCTCACATCAGCGTTACTTGAGTTAGTTGAAACGTCAAATAACTTAGTAGATAAGTAAGGATAGATTAGATACAACACAGGAATAACGCTAATACGTGTTGTTTCGTTCAAGACTATTTCCAGCTTCTGCTGCTTCCAAGAACTTCGTATCTCACATCAGAGTTACTGGAGTCCATCGTAACGTCAAATAACATGATAGATTAGTAAGGATCGATTAGATACATCACAGGAACAACGCTAAAACGTGTTGTTTCGTTCAAAACTATTTCCAGTTTATGCTGAGTCCGAGAACTTCGTATCTCACATCATCGTTCCTGGAGTCCGTTGAAACGTCAAATAACATAGTAGATAAATTAGGATCGATTAGATACATCACAGGAACAACGCTAAGACGTGTTATTTCGTTCAAAACTATTTCCAGCCGCTGTTGAGTCCGAGAACTTCGTATCTCACATCAGCGTTTCTGGAGTCCGTTGAAACGTCAAATAACATAGTAGATAAGTAAGGATCGATTAGAAACATCACAGGAACAACGCTAATACGTGTTATTTCGTTCAAAACGACTTCCAGCTTCTGCTGCGTCCGAGAACTTCGTATCTCACATCAGCGTTACTTGAGTTCATCGTAACGTCAAATAACATGATAGATAAATAAGGATCGATTAGATACATCACAGGAACAACGCTAATACGTGTTGTTTCGTTCAAAACTATTTCCAGCTTCTGCTGCGTCCGAAAACATCGTATCTCACATCAGTGTTACTGGAGTTAGTTGAAACGTCAAATAACTTAGTAGATAAGTAAGGATAGATTAGGTACACAACAGGAATAACGCTAATACGTGTTGTTTCGTTCAAAACTATTTCTAGCTTATGCTGAGTCCGAGAACTTTGTATCTCACATCAAAGTTACTGGAGTCCGTTGAAACGTCAAATAACATAGTAGATAAGTAGGGATAGATTAGATACACCACAGGAACAACGCTAATACGTGCTGTTTCGTTCAAAGTTATTTCCAGCCCCTGTTGAGTTCGAGAACTTCGCATCTCACATCAGCGTTACTGGAGTCCGTTGAAACGTCAAATAACATAGTAGATAAGTAAGGATCGATTAGATACATCACAGGAACAACGCTAGTACGTGTTGTTTCATTCAAAACTATTTCCAGCTTCTGCTGCGTCCGAGCACTTCGTATCCCACATCAGAGTTACTGGAGTCCATCGTAAAGTCAAATAACATGATAAATAAGTAAGGATCGACTAGATACCTCACACGAACAACGCTAATACGTGTTGTTTCGTTCAAAACTATTTCCAGCTTCTGCTGCGTCCGAGCACTGCGTATCCCACATCAGAGTTACTGGAGTCCATCGTAACGTCAAATAACATGATAGATAAGTAAGGATCGATTAGATACATCACAGGAACAACGCTAAAACGTGTTGTTTCGTTCAAAACTATTTCCAGTTTATGCTGAGTCCGTGAATTTCGTATCTCACATCAGCGTTCCTGGAGTCCGTTGAAATGTCAAACAACATAGTAGATAAGTAAGGATCGATTAGATACATCACAGGAACAACGCTAATACGTGCTGTTTCGTTCAAAACTATTTCCAGCTTCTGCTGCGTCCGAGAACTTCGTATCTCACATCAGAGTTACTGAAGTCCGTTGAAACGTCAAATAACATAGTAGATAAGTAAGGATCGATTAGATACATCACAGGAACAACGCTAGTACGTGTTGTTTCATTCAAAACTATTTCCAGCTTCTGTTGCGTCCGAGCACTTCGTATCCCACATCAGAGTTACTGGAGTCCATCGTAAAGTCAAATAACATGATAAATAAGTAAGGATCGACTAGATACCTCACACGAACAACGCTAATACGTGTTGTTTCGTTCAAAACTATTTCCAGCTTCTGCTGCGTCCGAGCACTGCGTATCCCACATCAGAGTTACTGGAGTCCATCGTAACGTCAAATAACATGATAGATAAGTAAGGATCGATCAGATACATCACAGGAACAACGCTAAAACGTGTTGTTTCGTTCAAAACTATTTCCAGTTTATGCTGAGTCCGAGAATTTCGTATCTCACATCAGCGTTCCTGGAGTCCGTTGAAATGTCAAACAACATAGTAGATAAGTAAGGATCGATTAGATACATCACAGGAACAACGCTAAGACGTGTTATTTCGTTCAAAACTATTTCCAGCCGCTGTTGATTCCGAGAACTTCGTGTCTCACATCAGCGTTACTGGAGTCCGTTGAAACGTCAAATAACATAGTAGATAAGTAAGGATCGATTAGGTACAGCACAGGAACAACGCTAATACGTGTTGTTTCGTTCAAAACTATTTCCAGCTTCCGCTGAGTCCGAGAACTTCGTATCTCACATCAGAGTTACTGGAGTCCGTTGAATCGTCAAATAACATAGTAGATAAGTAAGGATCGATTAGATACATCACAGGAACAACGCTAATACGTGTTGTTTCGTTCAAAACTATTTCCAGCCCCTGTTGAATCCGAGAACTTCGTATCTCACATCAGCGTTACTTGAGTTAGTTGAAACGTCAAATAACTTAGTAGATAAGTAAGGATAGATTAGATACAACACAGGAATAACGCTAATACGTGTTGTTTCGTTCAAGACTATTTCCAGCTTCTGCTGCTTCCAAGAACTTCGTATCTCACATCAGAGTTACTGGAGTCCATCGTAACGTCAAATAACATGATAGATTAGTAAGGATCGATTAGATACATCACAGGAACAACGCTAAAACGTGTTGTTTCGTTCAAAACTATTTCCAGTTTATGCTGAGTCCGAGAACTTCGTATCTCACATCATCGTTCCTGGAGTCCGTTGAAACGTCAAATAACATAGTAGATAAATTAGGATCGATTAGATACATCACAGGAACAACGCTAAGACGTGTTATTTCGTTCAAAACTATTTCCAGCCGCTGTTGAGTCCGAGAACTTCGTAACTCACATCAGCGTTTCTGGAGTCCGTTGAAACGTCAAATAACATAGTAGATAAGTAAGGATCGATTAGAAACATCACAGGAACAACGCTAATACGTGTTATTTCGTTCAAAACGACTTCCAGCTTCTGCTGCGTCCGAGAACTTCGTATCTCACATCAGCGTTACTTGAGTTCATCGTAACGTCAAATAACATGATAGATAAATAAGGATCGATTAGATACATCACAGGAACAACGCTAATACGTGTTGTTTCGTTCAAAACTATTTCCAGCTTCTGCTGCGTCCGAAAACATCGTATCTCACATCAGTGTTACTGGAGTTAGTTGAAACGTCAAATAACTTAGTAGATAAGTAAGGATAGATTAGGTACACAACAGGAATAACGCTAATACGTGTTGTTTCGTTCAAAACTATTTCTAGCTTATGCTGAGTCCGAGAACTTTGTATCTCACATCAAAGTTACTGGAGTCCGTTGAAACGTCAAATAACATAGTAGATAAGTAGGGATAGATTAGATACACCACAGGAACAACGCTAATACGTGCTGTTTCGTTCAAAGTTATTTCCAGCCCCTGTTGAGTTCGAGAACTTCGCATCTCACATCAGCGTTACTGGAGTCCGTTGAAACGTCAAATAACATAGTAGATAAGTAAGGATCGATTAGATACATCACAGGAACAACGCTAGTACGTGTTGTTTCATTCAAAACTATTTCCAGCTTCTGCTGCGTCCGAGCACTTCGTATCCCACATCAGAGTTACTGGAGTCCATCGTAAAGTCAAATAACATGATAAATAAGTAAGGATCGACTAGATACCTCACACGAACAACGCTAATACGTGTTGTTTCGTTCAAAACTATTTCCAGCTTCTGCTGCGTCCGAGCACTGCGTATCCCACATCAGAGTTACTGGAGTCCATCGTAACGTCAAATAACATGATAGATAAGTAAGGATCGATTAGATACATCACAGGAACAACGCTAAAACGTGTTGTTTCGTTCAAAACTATTTCCAGTTTATGCTGAGTCCGTGAATTTCGTATCTCACATCAGCGTTCCTGGAGTCCGTTGAAATGTCAAACAACATAGTAGATAAGTAAGGATCGATTAGATACATCACAGGAACAACGCTAATACGTGCTGTTTCGTTCAAAACTATTTCCAGCTTCTGCTGCGTCCGAGAACTTCGTATCTCACATCAGAGTTACTGAAGTCCGTTGAAACGTCAAATAACATAGTAGATAAGTAAGGATCGATTAGATACATCACAGGAACAACGCTAGTACGTGTTGTTTCATTCAAAACTATTTCCAGCTTCTGTTGCGCCCGAGCACTTCGTATCCCACATCAGAGTTACTGGAGTCCATCGTAAAGTCAAATAACATGATAAATAAGTAAGGATCGACTAGATACCTCACACGAACAACGCTAATACGTGTTGTTTCGTTCAAAACTATTTCCAGCTTCTGCTGCGTCCGAGCACTGCGTATCCCACATCAGAGTTACTGGAGTCCATCGTAACGTCAAATAACATGATAGATAAGTAAGGATCGATTAGATACATCACAGGAACAACGCTAAAACGTGTTGTTTCGTTCAAAACTATTTCCAGTTTATGCTGAGTCCGAGAATTTCGTATCTCACATCAGCGTTCCTGGAGTCCGTTGAAATGTCAAACAACATAGTAGATAAGTAAGGATCGATTAGATACATCACAGGAACAACGCTAATACGTGCTGTTTCGTTCAAAACTATTTCCAGCTTCTGCTGCGTCCGAGAACTTCGTATCTCACATCAGCGTTACTGGAGTCCGTTGAAACGTCAAATAACATAGTAGATAAATTAGGATCGATTAGATACATCACAGGAACAACGCTAAGACGTGTTATTTCGTTCAAAACTATTTCCAGCCGCTGTTGAGTCCGAGAACTTCGTATCTCACATCAGCGTTACTGGAGTCCGTTGAAACGTCAAATAACATAGTAGATAAGTAAGGATCGATTAGGTACATCACAGAAACAACGCTAATACTTGTTGTTTCGTTCTAAACTATTTCCAGCTTCTGCTGAGTCCGAGAACTTCGTATCTCACATCAGAGTTACTGGAGTCCGTTGAAACGTCAAATAACATAGTAGATAAGTAAGGATCGATTAGATACATCACAGGAACAACGCTAATACGTGTTGTTTCGTTCAAAACTATTTCCAGCCCCTGTTGAATCCGAGAACTTCGTATCTCACATCAGCGTTACTTGAGTTAGTTGAAACGTCAGATAACTTAGTAGATAAGTAAGGATAGATTAGATACAACACAGGAATAACGCTAATACGTGTTGTTTCGTTCAAGACTATTTCCAGCTTCTGCTGCGTCCAAGAACTTCGTATCTCACATCAGCGTTACTGGAGTCCGTTGAAACGTCAAATAACATAGTAAATAAGTAAGGATCGATTAGATACACCACAGGAAAAACGATAATACGTGTTGTTTCGTTCAAAACTATTTGCAGCTTATGCTGAGTCCGAGGACTTCGTATCTCACATCATAGTTACTGGAGTCCGTTGAAACGTCAAATAACATAGTAGATAAATTAGGATCGATTAGATACATCACAGGAACAACGCTAATACGTGTTGTTTCGTTCAAAACTATTTCCAGCTTCTGCTGCGTCCGAAAACATCGTATCTCACATCAGTGTTACTGGAGTTAGTTGAAACGTCAAATAACTTAGTAGATAAGTAAGGATAGATTAGGTACACAACAGGAATAACGCTAATACGTGTTGTTTCGTTCAAAACTATTTCTAGCTTATGCTGAGTCCGAGAACTTCGTATCTCACATCAGCGTTACTGGAGTCCGTTGAAACGTCAAATAACATAGTAGATAAATTAGGATCGATTAGATACATCACAGGAACAACGCTAAGACGTGTTATTTCGTTCAAAACTATTTCCAGCCGCTGTTGAGTCCGAGAACTTCGTATCTCACATCAGCGTTTCTGGAGTCCGTTGAAACGTCAAATAACATAGTAGATAAGTAAGGATCGATTAGAATCATCACAGGAACAACGCTAATACGTGTTATTTCGTTCAAAACGACTTCCAGCTTCTGCTGCGTCCGAGAACTTCGTATCTCACATCAGCGTTACTTGAGTTCATCGTAACGTCAAATAACATGATAGATAAATAAGGATCGATTAGATACATCACAGGAACAACGCTAATACGTGTTGTTTCGTTCAAAACTATTTCCAGCTTCTGCTGCGTCCGAAAACATCGTAGCTCACATCAGTGTTACTGGAGTTAGTTGAAACGTCAAATAACTTAGTAGATAAGTAAGGATAGATTAGGTACACAACAGGAATAACGCTAATACGTGTTGTTTCGTTCAAAACTATTTCTAGCTTATGCTGAGTCCGAGAATTTCGTATCTCACATCAAAGTTACTAGAGTCCGTTGAAACGTCAACTAACATAGTAGATAAGTAAGGATCGATTAGATACATCACAGGAACAACGCTAATACGTGTTGTTTCGTTCAAAACTATTTCCAGCCCCTCTTGAATCCGAGAACTTCGTATCTCACATCAGAGTTACTGAAGTCCGTTGAAACGTCAAATAACATAGTAGATAAGTAAGGATCGATTAGATACATCACAGGAACAACGCTTGTACGTGTTGTTTCATTCAAAACTATTTCCAGCTTCTGCTGCGTCCGAGCACTTCGTATCCCACATCAGAGTTACTGGAGTACATCGTAAAGTCAAATAACATGATAAATAAGTAAGGATCGACTAGATACATCACACGAACAACGCTAATACGTGTTGTTTCGTTCAAAACTATTTCCAGCTTCTGCTGCGTCCGAGCACTGCGTATCCCACATCAGAGTTACTGGAGTCCATCGTAATGTCAAATAACATGATAGATAAGTAAGGATCGATTAGATACATCACAGGAACAACGCTAAAACGTGTTGTTTCGTTCAAAACTATTTCCAGTTTATGCTGAGTCCGAGAACTTCGTATCTCACATCAGCGTTCCTGGAGTCCGTTGAAATGTCAAACAACATAGTAGATAAGTATGGATCGATTAGATACATCACAGGAACAACGCTAATACGTGCTGTTTCGTTCAAAATTATTTCCAGCTTCTGCTGCGTCCGAGAACTTCGTATCTCACATCAGCGTTACTGGAGTCCGTTGAAACGTCAACTAACATAGTAGATAAATTAGGATCGATTAGATACATCACAGGAACAACGCTAAGACGTGTTATTTCGTTCCAAACTATTTCCAGCTTCTGCTGCGTCCGAGAACTTCGTATGTCACATCAGCGTTACTGGAGTCCATCGTAACGTCAAATAACATGATAGATAAGGAAGGATCGATTAGATACATCACAGGAACAACGCTAATACATGTTGTTTCGTTCCAAACTATTTCCAGCTTCTGCTGCGTCCGAGAACTTCGTATGTCACATCAGCGTTACTGGAGTCCATCGTAACGTCAAATAACATGATAGATAAGTAAGGATCGATTAGATACATCACAGGAACAACGCTAATACATGTTGTTTCTTTCAAAGCTATTTCCAGCTTATGTTGAGTCCGAGAACTTCGTATCTCACATCAGCGTTACTGGAGTTCATCGTAACGTCAAATAACATGATAGATAAGTAAGGATCGATTAGATACATCACAGGAACAACGCTAATACGTGTTATTTCGTTCCAAACTATTTCCAGCTTCTGCTGCGTCCGAGAACTTCGTATGTCACATCAGCGTTACTGGAGTCCATCGTAACGTCAAATAACATGATAGATAAGTAAGGATCGATTAGATACATCACAGGAACAACGCTAATACATGTTGTTTCTTTCAAAGCTATTTCCAGCTTATGTTGAGTCCGAGAACTTCGTATCTCACATCAGCGTTACTGGAGTCCATCGTAACGTCAAATAACATGATAGATAAGTAAGGATCGATTAGATACATCACAGGGACAACGCTAATACGTGTTGTTTCGTTCAAAACTATTTCCAGCCCCTGTTGAATCTGAGAACTTCGTATCTCACATCAGCGTTACTGGAGTCCGTTGAAACGTCAAATAACATAGTAGATAAATTAGGATCGATTAGATACATCACAGGAACAACGCTAAGACGTGTTATTTCGTTCAAAACTATTTCCAGCCGCTGTTGATTCCGAGAACTTCGTATCTCACATCAGCGTTACTGGAGTCCGTTGAAACGTCAAATAACATAGTAGATAAGTAAGGATCGATTAGGTACATCACAGGAACAACGCTAATACGTGTTGTTTCGTTCAAAACTATTTCCAGCTTCTGCTGAGTCCGAGAACTTCGTATCTCACATCAGAGTTACTGGAGTCCGTTGAATCGTCAAATAACATAGTAGATAAGTAAGGATCGATTAGATACATCACAGGAACAACGCTAATACGTGTTGTTTCGTTCAAAACTATTTCCAGCCCCTGTTGAATCCGAGAACTTCGTATCTCACATCAGCGTTACTTGAGTTAGTTGAAACGTCAAATAACTTAGTAGATAAGTAAGGATAGATTAGATACAACACAGGAATAACGCTAATACGTGTTGTTTCGTTCAAGACTATTTCCAGCTTCTGCTGCTTCCAAGAACTTCGTATCTCACATCAGAGTTACTGGAGTCCATCGTAACGTCAAATAACATGATAGATAAGTAAGGATCGATTAGATACATCACAGGAACAACGCTAAAACGTGTTGTTTCGTTCAAAACTATTTCCAGTTTATGCTGAGTCCGAGAACTTCGTATCTCACATCAGCGTTCCTGGAGTCCGTTGAAATGTCAAACAACATAGTAGATAAGTAAGGATCGATTAGATACATCACAGGAACAACGCTAATACGTGCTGTTTCGTTCAAAACTATTTCCAGCTTCTGCTGCGTCCGAGAACTTCGTATCTCACATCAGCGTTACTGGAGTGCGTTGAAACGTCAAATAACATAGTAGATAAATTAGGATCGATTAGATACATCACAGGAACAACGCTAAGACGTGTTATTTCGTTCAAAACTATTTCCAGCCGCTGTTGAGTCCGAGAACATCGTATCTCACATCAGCGTTACTGGAGTCCGTTGAAACGTCAAATAACATAGTAGATAAGTAAGGATCGTTTAGATACATCACAGGAACAACGCTAGTACGTGTTGTTTCGTTCAAAACTATTTCCAGCTTCTGCTGCGTCCGAGAACTTCGTATCTCACATCAGCGTTACTGGAGTCCGTTGAAACCTCAAATAACATAGTAGATAAATAAGGATCGGTTACATACATCACAGGAACAACGCTAATACGTGCTGTTTCGTTCAAAACTATTTCCAGCTTCTGCTGCGTCCGAGAAATTCGTATCTCACATCAGCGTTACTGGAGTCCGTTGAAACGTCAAATAACGTAGTAGTTAAGTAAGAATCGATTAGATACATCACAGGAACAACGCTAATACGTGTTATTTCGTTCCAAACTTTCTCCAGTCCCTATTGAGACCGAGAATTTCTTATCTCACATCAGCGTTACTGGAGTCCGTTGAAACGTCAAATAACATGGTGGATAAGTAAGGATCGATTAGATACATCACAGGAACAACGCTAGTACGTGTTGTTTCGTTCAAAACTATTTCCAGCTTCTGCTGCGTCCGAGCACTGCGTATCCCACATCAGAGTTACTGGAGTCCATCGTAACGTCAAATAACATGATAGATAAGTAAGGATCGATTAGATACATCACAGGAACAACGCTAATACGTGTTGTTTCGTTCAAAACTATTTCCAGCCCCTGTTGAATCCGAGAACTTCGTATCTCACATCAGCGTTACTGGAGTCCGTTGAAACGTCAAATAACATAGTAGATAAATTAGGATCGATTAGATACATCACAGGAACAACGCTAAGACGTGTTATTTCGTTCAAAACTATTTTCAGCCGCTGTTGATTCCGAGAACTTCGTATCTCACATCAGCGTTACTGGAGTCCGTTGGAACGTCAAATAACATAGTAAATAAGTAAGGATCGATTAGATACACCACAGGAAAAACGATAATACGTGTTGTTGCGTTCAAAACTATTTGCAGCTTATGCTGAGTCCGAGGACTTCGTATCTCACATCATAGTTACTGGAGTCCGTTGAAACGTCAAATAACATAGTAGATAAATTAGGATAGATTAGATACATCACAGGAACAACGCTAAGACGTGTTATTTCGTTCAAAACTATTTCCAGCCGCTGTTGAGTCCGAGAACTTCGTATCTCACATCAGCGTTTCTGGAGTCCGTTGAAACGTCAAATAACATAGTAGATAAGTAAGGATCGATTAGAAACATCACAGGAACAACGCTAATACGTGTTATTTCGTTCAAAACGATTTCCAGCTTCTGCTGCGTCCGAGAACTTCGTATCTCACATCAGCGTTACTGGAGTCCGTTGAAACGTCAAATAACATAGTAGATAAGTAAGGATCGATTAGAAACATCACAGGAACAACGCTAATACGTGTTATTTCGTTCAAAACGATTTCCAGCTTCTGCTGCGTCCGAGAACTTCGTATCTCACATTAGAGTTACTGGAGTCCATCGAAACGTCAAATAACATAGTAGCTAAGTAAGGATCGATTAGATACGTCACAGGAACAACGCTAAAACGTGTTGTTTCGTTCAAAACTATTTATAGTTTATGCTGAGTCCGAGAATTTCGTATCTCACATCAGCGTTCCTGGAGTCCGTTGAAATGTCAAACAACATAGTAGATAAGTAAGGATCGATTAGATACATCACAGGAACAACGCTAATACGTGCTGTTTCGTTCAAAACTATTTCCAGCTTCTGCTGCGTCCGAGAACTTCGTATCTCACATCAGAGTTACTGAAGTCCGTTGAAACGTCAAATAACATAGTAGATAAGTAAGGATCGATTAGATACATCACAGGAACAACGCTAGTACGTGTTGTTTCATTCAAAACTATTTCCAGCTTCTGTTGCGTCCGAGCACTTCGTATCCCACATCAGAGTTACTGGAGTCCATCGTAAAGTCAAATAACATGATAAATAAGTAAGGATCGACTAGATACCTCACACGAACAACGCTAATACGTGTTGTTTCGTTCAAAACTATTTCCAGCTTCTGCTGCGTCCGAGCACTGCGTATCCCACATCAGAGTTACTGGAGTCCATCGTAAAGTCAAATAACATGATAGATAAGTAAGGATCGATTAGATACATCACAGGAACAACGCTAAAACGTGTTGTTTCGTTCAAAACTATTTCCAGTTTATGCTGAGTCCGAGAATTTCGTATCTCACATCAGCGTTCCTGGAGTCCGTTGAAATGTCAAACAACATAGTAGATAAGTAAGGATCGATTAGATACATCACAGGAACAACGCTAATACGTGCTGTTTCGTTCAAAACTATTTCCAGCTTCTGCTGCGTCCGAGAACTTCGTATCTCACATCAGCGTTACTGGAGTCCGTTGAAACGTCAAATAACATAGTAGATAAATTAGGATCGATTAGATACATCACAGGAACAACGCTAAGACGTGTTATTTCGTTCAAAACTATTTCCAGCCGCTGTTGAGTCCGAGAACTTCGTATCTCACATCAGCGTTACTGGAGTCCGTTGAAACGTCAAATAACATAGTAGATAAGTAAGGATCGATTAGGTACATCACAGAAACAACGCTAATACGTGTTGTTTCGTTCTAAACTATTTCCAGCTTCTGCTGAGTCCGAGAAATTCGTATCTCACATCAGAGTTACTGGAGTCCGTTGAAACGTCAAATAACATAGTAGATAAGTAAGGATCGATTAGATACATCACAGGAACAACGCTAATACGTGTTGTTTCGTTCAAAACTATTTCCAGCCCCTGTTGAATCCGAGAACTTCGTATCTCACATCAGCGTTACTTGAGTTAGTTGAAACGTCAGATAACTTAGTAGATAAGTAAGGATAGATTAGATACAACACAGGAATAACGCTAATACGTGTTGTTTCGTTCAAGACTATTTCCAGCTTCTGCTGCGTCCAAGAACTTCGTATCTCACATCAGCGTTACTGGAGTCCGTTGAAACGTCAAATAACATAGTAAATAAGTAAGGATCGATTAGATACACCACAGGAAAAACGATAATACGTGTTGTTTCGTTCAAAACTATTTGCAGCTTATGCTGAGTCCGAGGACTTCGTATCTCACATCATAGTTACTGGAGTCCGTTGAAACGTCAAATAACATAGTAGATAAATTAGGATCGATTAGATACATCACAGGAACAACGCTAAGACGTGTTATTTCGTTCAAAACTATTTCCAGCCGCTGTTGAGTCCGAGAACTTCGTATCTCACATCAGCGTTTCTGGAGTCCGTTGAAACGTCAAATAACATAGTAGATAAGTAAGGGTCGATTAGATACATCACAGGAACAACGCTAATACGTGCTGTTTCGTTCAAAACTATTTCCAGCTTCTGCTGCGTCCGAGAACTTCGTATCTCACATCAGCGTTACTGGAGTCCGTTGAAACGTCAAATAACATAGTAGATAAATTAGGATCGATTAGATACATCACAGGAACAACGCTAAGACGTGTTATTTCGTTCAAAACTATTTCCAGCCGCTGTTGAGTCCGAGAACTTCGTATCTCACATCAGCGTTTCTGGAGTCCGTTGAAACGTCAAATAACATAGTAGATAAGTAAGGATCGATTAGAAACATCACAGGAACAACGCTAATACGTGTTATTTCGTTCAAAACGACTTCCAGCTTCTGCTGCGTCCGAGAACTTCGTATCTCACATCAGCGTTACTTGAGTTCATCGTAACGTCAAATAACATGATAGATAAATAAGGATCGATTAGATACATCACAGGAACAACGCTAATACGTGTTGTTTCGTTCAAAACTATTTCCAGCTTCTGCTGCGTCCGAAAACATCGTATCTCACATCAGTGTTACTGGAGTTAGTTGAAACGTCAAATAACTTAGTAGATAAGTAAGGATAGATTAGGTACACAACAGGAATAACGCTAATACGTGTTGTTTCGTTCAAAACTATTTCTAGCTTATGCTGAGTCCGAGAATTTCGTATCTCACATCAAAGTTACTGGAGTCCGTTGAAACGTCAACTAACATAGTAGATAAGTAAGGATCGATTAGATACATCACAGGAACAACGCTAATACGTGTTGTTTCGTTCAAAACTATTTCCAGCCCCTCTTGAATCCGAGAACTTCGTATCTCACATCAGAGTTACTGAAGTCCGTTGAAACGTCAAATAACATAGTAGATAAGTAAGGATCGATTAGATACATCACAGGAACAACGCTTGTACGTGTTGTTTCATTCAAAACTATTTCCAGCTTCTGCTGCGTCCGAGCACTTCGTATCCCACATCAGAGTTACTGGAGTCCATCGTAAAATCAAATAACATGATAAATAAGTAAGGATCGACTAGATACATCACACGAACAACGCTAATACGTGTTGTTTCGTTCAAAACTATTTCCAGCTTCTGCTGCGTCCGAGCACTGCGTATCCCACATCAGAGTTACTGGAGTCCATCGTAACGTCAAATAACATGATAGATAAGTAAGGATCGATTAGATACATCACAGGAACAACGCTAAAACGTGTTGTTTCGTTCAAAACTATTTCCAGTTTATGCTGAGACCGAGAACTTCGTATCTCACATCAGCGTTCCTGGAGTCCGTTGAAATGTCAAACAACACAGTAGATAAGTATGGATCGATTAGATACATCACAGGAACAACGCTAATACGTGCTGTTTCGTTCAAAATTATTTCCAGCTTCTGCTGCGTCCGAGAACTTCGTATCTCACATCAGCGTTACTGGAGTCCGTTGAAACGTCAAATAACATAGTAGATAAATTAGGATCGATTAGATACATCACAGGAACAACGCTAAGACGTGTTATTTCGTTCAAAACTATTTCCAGCCGCTGTTGAGTCCGAGAACATCGTATCTCACATCAGCGTTACTGGAGTCCGTTGAAACGTCAAATAACATAGTAGATAAGTAAGGATCGTTTAGATACATCACAGGAACAACGCTAGTACGTGTTGTTTCGTTCAAAACTATTTCCAGCTTCTGCTGCGTCCGAGAACTTCGTATCTCACATCAGCGATACTGGAGTCCGTTGAAACCTCAAATAACATAGTAGATAAATAAGGATCGGTTAGATACATCACAGGAACAACGCTAATACGTGTTATTTCGTTCCAAACTTTTTCCAGTCCCTATTGAGACCGAGAATTTCTTATCTCACATCAGCGTTACTGGAGTCCGTTGAAACGTCAAATAACATAGTAGATAAGTAAGGATCGATTAGATACATCACAGGAACAACGCTAATACGTGCTGTTTCGTTCAAAACTATTTCCAGCTTCTGCTGCGTCCGAACACTTCGTATCCCACATCAGAGTTACTGGAGTTCATCGTAACGTCAAATAACATGATAAATAAGTAAGGATCGAATAGATACATCACACGAACAACGCTAATACGTGTTATTTCGCTCAAAACTATTTCCAGCCCCTGTTGAGACTGAGAACTTCTTATCTCACATCAGCGTTACTGGAGTCCGTTGAAACGTCAAATAACATAGTAGATAAGTAAGGATCGGTTACATAGATCACAGGAACAACGCTAATACGTGTTATTTCGTTCAAAACTATTTCCAGCTTCTGCTGCGTCCTAGAACTTCGTATCTCACATCAGCGTTACTGGAGTCCGTTGAAACGTCAAATAACATAGTAGATAAGTAAGAATCGATTAGATACATCACAGGAACAACGCTAGTACGTGTTATTTCGTTCCAAACTTTTTCCAGTCCCTATTGAGACCGAGAATTTCTTATCTCACATCAGCGTTACTGGAGTCCGTTGAAACGTCAAATATCATAGTAGATAAGTAAGGTTCGATTAGATACATCACAGGAACAACGCTAATACGTGCTGTTCCGTTCAAGACTATTTCCAGCTTCTGCTGCGTCCGAGAACTTCGTATCTCACATCAGCGTTACTGGAGTCCGTTGAAACGTCAAATAACATAGTAGATAAGTAAGGATCGATTAGATACATCACAGGAACAACGCTAGTACGTGTTGTTTCGTTCAAAACTATTTCCAGCTTCTGCTGCGTCCGAGCACTGCGTATCCCACATCAGAGTTACTGGAGTCCATCGTAACGTCAAATAATATGATAGATAAGTAAGGATCGATTAGATACATCACAGGAACAACGCTAAGACGTGTTATTTCGTTCAAAACTATTTCCAGCCGCTGTTGAGTCCGAGAACTTCGTATCTCACATCAGCGTTACTGGAGTTCGTTGAAACGTCAAATAAGATAGTAGATAAGTAAGGATCGATTAGGTACATCACAGGAACAACGCTAATACGTGTTGTTTCGTTCAAAACTATTTCCAGCTTCTGCTGAGTCCGAGAACTTCGTATCTCACATCAGAGTTACTGGAGTCCGTTGAAACGTCAAATAACATAGTAGATAAGTAAGGATCGATTAGATACATCACAGGAACAACGCTAATACGTGTTGTTTCGTTCAAAACTATTTCCAGCCCCTTTGAATCCGAGAACTTCGTATCTCACATCAGCGTTACTTGAGTTAGTTGAAACGTCAAATAACTTAGTAGATAAGTAAGGATAGATTAGATACAACACAGGAATAACGCTAATACGTGTTGTTTCGTTCAAGACTATTTCCAGCTTCTGCTGCGTCCAAGAACTTCGTATCTCACATCAGAGTTACTGGAGTCCGTTGAAACGTCAAATAACATAGTAGATAAGTAAGGATCGATTAGATACATCACAGGAACAACGCTAATACGTGTTGTTTCGTTCAAAACTATTTCCAGCCCCTTTGAATCCGAGAACTTCGTATCTCACATCAGCGTTACTTGAGTTAGTTGAAACGTCAAATAACTTAGTAGATAAGTAAGGATAGATTAGATACAACACAGGAATAACGCTAATACTTGTTGTTTCGTTCAAGACTATTTCCAGCTTCTGCTGCGTCCAAGAACTTCGTATCTCACATCAGCGTTACTGGAGTCTGTTGAAACGTCAAATAACATAGTAGATAAGTAAGGATCGATTAGATACACCACAGGAAAAACGATAATACGTGTTGTTTCGTTCAAAACTCTTTGCAGCTTATGCTGAGTCCGAGAACTTCGTATCTCACATCAGAGTTACTGGAGTCCGTTGAAACGTCAAATAACATAGTAGATAAGTAAGGATAGATTAGATACACCACAGAAACAACGCAAATACGTGCTGTTTTGTTCAAAACTATTTCCAGCCCCTGTTGAGTTCGAGAACTTCGTATCTCACATCAGCGTTTCTGGAGTCCGTTGAAACGTCAAATAACATAGTAGATAAGTAAGGATCGATTAGAAACATCACAGGAACAACGCTAATACGTGTTATTTCGTTCAAAACGATTTCCAGCTTCTGCTGCGTCCGAGAACTTCGTATCTCACATCAGCGTTACTTGAGTTCATCGTAATGTCAAATAACATGGTAGATAAATAAATATCGATTAGATACATCACAGGAACAACGCGAATACGTGTTGTTTCGTTCAAAACTATTTCCAGCTTCTGCTGCGTCCGAAAACATCGTATCTCACATCAGCGTTACTGGAGTTAGTTGAAACGTCAAATAACTTAGTAGATAAGTAAGGATAGATTAGGTACACAACAGGAATAACGCTAATACGTGTTGTTTCGTTCAAAACTATTTCTAGCTTATTCTGAGTCCGAGAACTTCGTATATCACATCAGAGCTACTGGAGTCCGTTGAAACATCAAATAACATAGTAGATAAGTAAGGATAGATTAGATACACCACAGGAACAACGCTAATACGTGCTGTTTTGTTCAAAACTATTTCCAGCCCCTGTTGAGTTCGAGAACTTCGTATCTCACATCAGCGTTTCTGGAGTCCGTTGAAACGTCAAATAACATAGTAGATAAGTAAGGATCGATTAGAAACATCACAGGAACAACGCTAATACGTGTTATTGCGTTCAAAACGATTTCCAGCTTCTGCTGCGGCCGAGAACTTCGTATCTCACATCAGCGTTACTTGAGTTCATCGTAACATCAAATAACATGATAGATAAATAAGGATCGATTAGATACATCACAGGAACAACGCTAATACGTGTTGTTTCGTTCAAAACTATTTCCAGCTTCTGCTGCGTCCGAGAACTTCGTATCTCACATCAGAGTTACTGAAGTCCGTTGAAACGTCAAATAACATAGTAGATAAGTAAGGATCGATTAGATACATCACAGAAACAACGCTAGTACGTGTTGTTTCATTCAAAACTATTTCCAGCTTCTGCTGCGTCCGAGCACTTCGTATCCCACATCAGAGTTACTGGAGTCCATCGTAAAGTCAAATAACATGATAAATAAGTAAGAATCGACTAGATACATCACACGAACAACGCTAATACGTGTTATTGCGTTCAAAACGATTTCCAGCTTCTGCTGCGGCCGAGAACTTCATATCTCACATCAGCGTTACTTGAGTTCATCGTAACGTCAAATAACATGATAGATAAATAAGGATCGATTAGATACACCACAGGAACAACGCTAATACGTGCTGTTTTGTTCAAAACTATTTCGAACCCCTGTTGAATCCGAGAACTTCGTATCTCACATCAGCGTTACTGGAGTTAGTTGAAACGTCAAATAACATAGTAGATAAGTAAGGATCGATTAGATACATCACAGGAACAAGGCTAATACGTGTTGTTTCGTACAAAGCTATTTGAAGCTTCTGCTGCGTTCGAACTCTTCATATCTCACATCAGAGTTATTGAAGTCCGTTGAAACGTCAAATAACATAGTAGATAAGTAAGGATCGATTAGATACATCACAGGAACAACGCTAATACGTGCTGTTTCGTTCAAAACTATTTCCAGCTTCTGCTGAGTCCTAGAGCTTCGTATCTCACATCAGAGTTACTGGAGTTTGTTGAAACGTCAAATAACATAGTAGATAAGTAAAGATCGATTAGATACATCACAGGAAAAACGCTAGTACGTGTTGTTTCGTTCAAAACTATTTCCAGCTTCTGCTGACTCCGAGAACTTCGTATCTCACATCAGAGTTACTGGAGTTAGTTGAAACGTCAAATAACTTAGTAGATAAGTAAGGATAGATTAGGTACACAACAGGAATAACGCTAATACGTGTTGTTTAGTTCAAAACTATTTCCAGCTTCTGCTGCGTCCGAAAACATCGTATCTCACATCAGCGTTACTGGAGTTAGTTGAAACGTCAAATAACTTAAGTAGATAAGTAAGGATAGATTAGGTACCCAACAGGAATAAAGCTAATACGTGTTGTTTCGTTCAAAACTATTTCTAGCTTATTCTGAGTCCGAGAACTTCGTATATCACATCAGAGCTACTGGAGTCCGTTGAAACATCAAATAACATAGTAGATAAGTAAGGATAGATTAGATACACCACAGGAACAACGCTAATACGTGCTGTTTTGTTCAAAACTATTTCCAGCCCCTGTTGAGTTCGAGAACTTCGTATCTCACATCAGCGTTTCTGGAGTCCGTTGAAACGTCAAATAACATAGTAGATAAGTAAGGATCGATTAGAAACATCACAGGAACAACGCTAATACGTGTTATTGCGTTCAAAACGATTTCCAGCTTCTGCTGCGGCCGAGAACTTCGTATCTCACATCAGCGTTACTTGAGTTCATCGTAACGTCAAATAACATGATAGATAAATAAGGATCGATTAGATACATCACAGGAACAACGCTAATACGTGTTGTTTCGTTCAAAACTATTTCCAGCTTCTGCTGCGTCCGAGAACTTCGTATCTCACATCAGAGTTACTGAAGTCCGTTGAAACGTCAAATAACATAGTAGATAAGTAAGGATCGATTAGATACATCACAGAAACAACGCTAGTACGTGTTGTTTCATTCAAAACTATTTCCAGCTTCTGCTGCGTCCGAGCACTTCGTATCCCACATCAGAGTTACTGGAGTCCATCGTAAAGTCAAATAACATGATAAATAAGTAAGAATCGACTAGATACATCACACGAACAACGCTAATACGTGTTATTCCGTTCAAAACGATTTCCAGCTTCTGCTGCGGCCGAGAACTTCGTATCTCACATCAGCGTTACTTGAGTTCATCGTAACGTCAAATAACATGATAGATAAATAAGGATCGATTAGATACACCACAGGAACAACGCTAATACGTGCTGTTTTGTTCAAAACTATTTCGAACCCCTGTTGAATCCGAGAACTTCGTATCTCACATCAGCGTTACTGGAGTTAGTTGAAACGTCAAATAACATAGTAGATAAGTAAGGATCGATTAGATACATCACAGGAACAAGGCTAATACGTGTTGTTTCGTACAAAACTATTTGAAGCTTCTGCTGCGTTCGAACTCTTCATATCTCACATCAGAGTTATTGAAGTCCGTTGAAACGTCAAATAACATAGTAGATAAGTAAGGATCGATTAGATACATCACAGGAACAACGCTAATACGTGCTGTTTCGTTCAAAACTATTTCCAGCTTCTGCTGAGTCCTAGAGCTTCGTATCTCACATCAGAGTTACTGGAGTTTGTTGAAACGCCAAATAACATAGTAGATAAGTAAAGATCGATTAGATACATCACAGGAAAAACGCTAATACGTGCTGTTTCGTTCAAAACTATTTCCAGCTTCTGCTGACTCCGAGAACTTCGTATCTCACATCAGCGTTACTGGAGTTAGTTGAAACGTCAAATAACTTAAGTAGATAAGTAAGGATAGATTAGGTACCCAACAGGAATAAAGCTAATACGTGTTGTTTCGTTCAAAACTATTTCTAGCTTATTCTGAGTCCGAGAACTTCGTATATCACATCAGAGCTACTGGAGTCCGTTGAAACATCAAATAACATAGTAGATAAGTAAGGATAGATTAGATACACCACAGGAACAACGCTAATACGTGCTGTTTTGTTCAAAACTATTTCCAGCCCCTGTTGAGTTCGAGAACTTCGTATCTCACATCAGCGTTTCTGGAGTCCGTTGAAACGTCAAATAACATAGTAGATAAGTAAGGATCGATTAGAAACATCACAGGAACAACGCTAATACGTGTTATTGCGTTCAAAACGATTTCCAGCTTCTGCTGCGGCCGAGAACTTCGTATCTCACATCAGCGTTACTTGAGTTCATCGTAACGTCAAATAACATGATAGATAAATAAGGATCGATTAGATACATCACAGGAACAACGCTAATACGTGTTGTTTCGTTCAAAACTATTTCCAGCTTCTGCTGCGTCCGAGAACTTCGTATCTCACATCAGAGTTACTGAAGTCCGTTGAAACGTCAAATAACATAGTAGATAAGTAAGGATCGATTAGATACATCACAGAAACAACGCTAGTACGTGTTGTTTCATTCAAAACTATTTCCAGCTTCTGCTGCGTCCGAGCACTTCGTATCCCACATCAGAGTTACTGGAGTCCATCGTAAAGTCAAATAACATGATAAATAAGTAAGAATCGACTAGATACATCACACGAACAACGCTAATACGTGTTATTCCGTTCAAAACGATTTCCAGCTTCTGCTGCGGCCGAGAACTTCGTATCTCACATCAGCGTTACTTGAGTTCATCGTAACGTCAAATAACATGATAGATAAATAAGGATCGATTAGATACACCACAGGAACAACGCTAATACGTGCTGTTTTGTTCAAAACTATTTCGAACCCCTGTTGAATCCGAGAACTTCGTATCTCACATCAGCGTTACTGGAGTTAGTTGAAACGTCAAATAACATAGTAGATAAGTAAGGATCGATTAGATACATCACAGGAACAAGGCTAATACGTGTTGTTTCGTACAAAACTATTTGAAGCTTCTGCTGCGTTCGAACTCTTCATATCTCACATCAGAGTTATTGAAGTCCGTTGAAACGTCAAATAACATAGTAGATAAGTAAGGATCGATTAGATACATCACAGGAACAACGCTAATACGTGCTGTTTCGTTCAAAACTATTTCCAGCTTCTGCTGAGTCCTAGAGCTTCGTATCTCACATCAGAGTTACTGGAGTTTGTTGAAACGCCAAATAACATAGTAGATAAGTAAAGATCGATTAGATACCTCACAGGAAAAACGCTAATTCGTGCTGTTTCGTTCAAAACTATTTCCAGCTTCTGCTGACTCCGAGAACTTCGTATCTCACATCAGAGTTACTGGAGTGCGTTGAAACGTCAAATAACATAGTAGATAAGTAAGGACCGATTAGATACATCACAGGAACAACGCTAGTACGTGTTGTTTCGTTCAAAACTATTTCCAGCTTCTGCTGCGTCCGAACACTTCGTATCCCACATCAGAGTTACTGGAGACCATCGTAACGTCAAATAACATGATAGATAAGTAAGGATAGATTAGATACATCACATGAACAACGCTAACACGTGTTATTTCGTTCAAAACTATTTCCAGCTCCTGTTGAGTTCGAGAACTTCGTATCTCACATCAACGTTACTGGAGTCCGTTGAAACGTCAAATAACATAGTAGATAAGTAAGGATCGATTAGATACATCACAGGAACAACGCTAATACGTGCTGTTTCGTTCAAAACTATTTCCAGTTTCTGCTGCGTCCGAGAACTTCGTATCTCACATCAGCGTTACTGGAGTCCGTTGAAATGTCAAATAACTTAGTAGATAAGTAAGGATCGATTAGATACATCACAGGAACAACGCTAATACGTGCTGTTTCGTTCAAAACTATTTCCAGCTTCTGCTGAGTCCTAGAGCTTCGTATCTCACATCAGAGTTACTGGAGTTTGTTGAAACGTAAAATAACATAGTAGATAAGTAAAGATCGATTAGCATTAGCGTTGTTCCTGTGATGTATCTAATCGATCCTTACTTATCTATAATGTTATTTGACGTTTGGATGGACTCCAGTATCCCTGATGTGAGATACGAAGTTTTCGGACACAGGAGGAGCTGGAAGTAGTTTTAAACGAAACAATACGCATTGGCGCTGTTCCTGTGATGTATCTAATCGATCCTTACTCATCTATCATGTTATTTGGCGTTTCGATGGACTCTAGTTTCTCTGATGTGAGATACGACGTTTTCGGACGCAGCAGAAGCTGGAAATAGTTTTAAAGGAACCAACACGTATTAGCGTTGTTCCTGTGATGTATCTAATGGATCCTTGCTTATCTATCATGTTATTTGACGTTTCGATGGACTCTAGTAACTCTGATGTGAGATAAGAAATTCTCGGACGCAGCAGAAACTGGAAATACTTTTGAACGAAACAACACGCATTAGCGTTGTTCCTGTGATGTATCTAATCGATCCTTACTCATCTATCATGTTATTTGACGTTTGGATGGACTCCAGTAACTCTGATGTGGGATACAAAGTTTTCGGACGCAGCAGAAGCTGGAAATAGTTTTGAACGAACAACACGTATTAGCGTTGTTCCTGTGATGTATCTAATCGATCCTTACTTATCTACTATGTTATTCGACGTTTGGATGGACTCCAGTATCCCTGATGTGAGATACGAAGTTCTCGGACACAGGAGGAGCTGGAAATAGTTTTAAACGAAACAATACGCATTAGCGTTGTTCCTGTGATGTATCTAATCGATCCTTACCCATCTATCATGTTATTTGGCGTTTCGATGGTCTCTAGTTACTCTGATGTGAGATACGAAGTTTTCGGACACAGAAGGAGCTGGAAATAGTTTTAAACGAAACAATACGCATTAGCGTTGTTCCTGTGATGTATCTAATCGATCCCTACTTATCTATCTTGTTGTTTGACGTTTGGATGGACTCCAGTATCCCTGATGTGAGATACGAAGTTTTCGGACACAGGAGGAGCTGGAAATAGTTTTAAACGAAACAATACGCATTAGCGTTGTTCCTGTGATGTATTTAATCGATCCTTACCCATCTATCATGTTATTTGGCGTTTCGATGGTCTCTAGTTACTCTGATGTGAGATACGAAGTTCTCGGACGCAGCAGAAGCTGGAAATAGTTTTAAATGAAACAACACGCATTAGCGTTGTTCCTGTGATGTACCTAATCGATCCTTACTCATGTATCATGTTATTTGATGTTTCGATAGACTCCAGTAACTCTGATATTGGATACAAAGTTTTCGGACGCAGCAGAAGCTGGAAATAGTTTTGAACGATACAACACTTCTTAGCGTTGTTCCTGTGATGTATCTAATCGATCGTTACTTATCTACCATGTTATTTGAGGTTTCGATGGACTCCAGTATCTCTGATGTGAGATACGAAATTTTCGGAAGCAGCAGAAGCTGGAAATAGTTTTAAACGAAACAACACGCATTAGCGTTGTTCCTGTGCTGTATCTAATCGATCCTTACTCATCTATCATGTTATTTGACGTTTGGATGGACTCCAGTATCCCTGATGTGAGATACGAAGTTTTCGGACACAGGAGGAGCTGGAAATAGTTTTAGACGAAACAATACGCATTAGCGTTGTTCCTGTGATGTATCTAATCGATCCTTACTCATCTCTCATGTTATTTGGCATTTCGATGGACTCTAGTTACTCTGATGTGAGATACGACGTTTTCGGACACAGCAGAAGCTGGAAATAGTTTTAAACGAACCAACACGTATTAGCGTACTTCCTGTGATGTATCTAATCGATCCTTGCTTATCTATCATGTTATTTGACGTTTCGATGGACTCTAGTAACTCTGATGTGAGACAAGAAATTCTCGGACGCAGAAGAAGCTGGAAATAGTTTTGAACGAAACAACACGCATTAGCGTTGTTCCTGTGATGTATCTAATCGATCCTTACTCATCTATCATGTTATTTGACGTTTGGATGGACTCCAGTAACTCTGATGTGGGATACAAAGTTTTCGGACGCAGCAGAAGCTGGAAATAGTTTTGAACGAACAACACGTATTAGCGTTGTTCCTGTGATGTATCTAATCGATCCTTACTTATCTACTAAGTTATTTGACGTTTGGATGGACTCCAGTATCCCTGATGTGAGATACGAAGTTTTCGGACACAGGAGGAGCTGGAAATAGTTTTAAACGAAACAATACGCATTAGCGTCGTTCCGGTGATGTATCTAATCGATCCTTACTTATCTATCATGTTGTTTGACGTTTGGATTTACTCCATTATCCCTGATGTGATATACGAAGTTTTCGGACACTGGAGGAGCTGGAAATAGTTTTAAACGAAACAATACGCATTAGCGTTGTTCCTGTGATGTATCCAATCGATCCTTACTCATCTATCATGTTATTTGGCGTTTCGATGGACTCTAGTTACTCTGATGTGAGATACGAAGTTCTCGGACGCAGCAGAAGCTGGAAATAGTTTTAAATGAAACAACACGCATTAGCGTTGTTCCTGTGATGTATCTAATCGATCCTTACTCATCTATCATGTTATTTGACGTTTGGATGGTCTCCAGTATCCCTGATGTGAGATACGAAGTCTTCGGACACAGGAGGAGATGGAAATAGTTTTAAACGAAACAATACGCATTAGCGTTGTTCCTGTGATGTATCTAATCGATCCTTACTTATCTATCATGTTATTTGACGTTTGGATGGACTCCACTATCCCTGATGTGAGATACGAAGTCTTCGGACACAGGAGGAGATGGAAATAGTTTTAAACGAAACAATACGCATTAGCGTTGTTCCTGTGATGTATCTAATCGATCCTTACTTATCTATCATGTTATTTGACGTTTGGATGGACTCCAGTAACTCTGATGTGAGATAAATAGTTTTCGGACGCAGCAGAAGCTGGAAATAGTTTTAAACGAAACAACACGCATTAGCGTTGTTCCTGTGATGTATCTAATCGATCCCTACTTATCTATCATGTTATTTGGCGTTTCGATGGACTCCAGTATCTTTGATGTGAGATACGAAGATCTCGGACGCAGCTGAAGCTGGAAATAGTTTTAAACGAAATAACACGGATTAGCGTTGTTCCTGTGCTGTATCTCATCGATCCTTACTTATCTATCATGTTATTTGACGTTTGGATGGACTGCAGTATCCCTGATGTGAGATACGAAGTTTTCGGACACAGGAGGAGCTGGAAATAGTTTTAAACGAAACAATACGCATTAGCGTTGTTCCTGTGATGTATCTAATCGATCCTTACTTATCTATCATGTTACTTGACGTTTGGATGGACTTATCTATCATGTTATTTGACGTTTGAATGGACTCCATTATCCCTGATGTGAGATACGAAGTTTTCGGACACAGGAGGAGCTGGAAATAGTTTTAAACGAAACAATACGCATTAACGTTGTTCCTGTGATGTATCTAATCGATCCTTACTTATCTATCATGTTATTTGACGTTTCGATGGACTCCAGTAGCTCTGATGTGAGATACGACGTTTTCGGACGCAGCAGAAGCTGGAAATAGTTTTGAACGAAACAACACGCATTAGCGTTGTTCCTGTGATGTATCTAATCGATCCTTACTTATCTATCATGTTATTTGACGTTTCGATGGACTCTAGTAACTCTGATGTGAGATAAGAAGTTCTCCGACGCAGCAGAAGCTGGAAATAGTTTTGAACGAAACAACACGTATTAGCGTTGTTCCTGTGATGTATCTAATCGATCCTCACTTATCTATCATGTTATTTGACGTTTCGATGGACTCTAGTAACTTTGATGTGAGATAAGACATTCTCGGACGCAGCAGAAGCTGGAAATAGTTTTGAACGAAACAACACGCATTAGCGTTGTTCCTGTGATGTATCTAATCGATCCTTACTTATCTACTAAGTTATTTGACGTTTGGATGGACTCCAGTATCCCTGATGTGAGATACGAAGTTTTCGGACACAGGAGGAGCTGGAAATAGTTTTAAACGAAACAATACGCATTAGCGTCGTTCCGGTGATGTATCTAATCGATCCTTACTTATCTATCATGTTGTTTGACGTTTGGATTTACTCCATTATCCCTGATGTGATATACGAAGTTTTCGGACACTGGAGGAGCTGGAAATAGTTTTAAACGAAACAATACGCATTAGCGTTGTTCCTGTGATGTATCCAATCGATCCTTACTCATCTATCATGTTATTTGGCGTTTCGATGGACTCTAGTTACTCTGATGTGAGATACGAAGTTCTCGGACGCAGCAGAAGCTGGAAATAGTTTTAAATGAAACAACACGCATTAGCGTTGTTCCTGTGATGTATCTAATCGATCCTTACTCATCTATCATGTTATTTGACGTTTGGATGGTCTCCAGTATCCCTGATGTGAGATACGAAGTCTTCGGACACAGGAGGAGATGGAAATAGTTTTAAACGAAACAATACGCATTAGCGTTGTTCCTGTGATGTATCTAATCGATCCTTACTTATCTATCATGTTATTTGACGTTTGGATGGACTCCACTATCCCTGATGTGAGATACGAAGTCTTCGGACACAGGAGGAGATGGAAATAGTTTTAAACGAAACAATACGCATTAGCGTTGTTCCTGTGATGTATCTAATCGATCCTTACTTATCTATCATGTTATTTGACGTTTGGATGGACTCCAGTAACTCTGATGTGAGATAAATAGTTTTCGGACGCAGCAGAAGCTGGAAATAGTTTTAAACGAAACAACACGCATTAGCGTTGTTCCTGTGATGTATCTAATCGATCCCTACTTATCTATCATGTTATTTGGCGTTTCGATGGACTCCAGTATCTTTGATGTGAGATACGAAGATCTCGGACGCAGCTGAAGCTGGAAATAGTTTTAAACGAAATAACACGGATTAGCGTTGTTCCTGTGCTGTATCTCATCGATCCTTACTTATCTATCATGTTATTTGACGTTTGGATGGACTGCAGTATCCCTGATGTGAGATACGAAGTTTTCGGACACAGGAGGAGCTGGAAATAGTTTTAAACGAAACAATACGCATTAGCGTTGTTCCTGTGATGTATCTAATCGATCCTTACTTATCTATCATGTTACTTGACGTTTGGATGGACTTATCTATCATGTTATTTGACGTTTGAATGGACTCCATTATCCCTGATGTGAGATACGAAGTTTTCGGACACAGGAGGAGCTGGAAATAGTTTTAAACGAAACAATACGCATTAACGTTGTTCCTGTGATGTATCTAATCGATCCTTACTTATCTATCATGTTATTTGACGTTTCGATGGACTCCAGTAGCTCTGATGTGAGATACGACGTTTTCGGACGCAGCAGAAGCTGGAAATAGTTTTGAACGAAACAACACGCATTAGCGTTGTTCCTGTGATGTATCTAATCGATCCTTACTTATCTATCATGTTATTTGACGTTTCGATGGACTCTAGTAACTCTGATGTGAGATAAGAAGTTCTCCGACGCAGCAGAAGCTGGAAATAGTTTTGAACGAAACAACACGTATTAGCGTTGTTCCTGTGATGTATCTAATCGATCCTCACTTATCTATCATGTTATTTGACGTTTCGATGGACTCTAGTAACTTTGATGTGAGATAAGACATTCTCGGACGCAGCAGAAGCTGGAAATAGTTTTGAACGAAACAACACGCATTAGCGTTGTTCCTGTGATGTATCTAATCGATCCTTACTTATCTACTAAGTTATTTGACGTTTGGATGGACTCCAGTATCCCTGATGTGAGATACGAAGTTTTCGGACACAGGAGGAGCTGGAAATAGTTTTAAACGAAACAATACGCATTAGCGTTGTTCCTGTGATGTATCTAATCGATCCTTACTTATCTATCATGTTGTTTGACGTTTGGATTTACTCCATTATCCCTGATGTGAGATACGAAGTTTTCGGACACAGGAGGAGCTGGAAATAGTTTTAAACGAAACAATACGCATTAGCGTTGTTCCTATGATGTATCTAATCGATCCTTACTCATCTATCATGTTATTTGACGTTTGGATGGACTCCAGTAACTCTGATGTGGGATACAAAGTTTTCGGACGCAGCAGAAGCTGGAAATAGTTTTGAACGAACAACACGTATTAGCGTTGTTCCTGTGATGTATCTAATCGATCCTTACTTATCTACTAAGTTATTTGACGTTTGGATGAACTCCAGTATCCCTGATGTGAGATACGAAGTTTTCGGACACAGGAGGAGCTGGAAATAGTTTTAAACGAAACAATACGCATTAGCGTCGTTCCGGTGATGTATCTAATCGATCCTTACTTATCTATCATGTTGTTTGACGTTTGGATTTACTCCATTATCCCTGATGTGATATACGAAGTTTTCGGACACAGGAGGAGCTGGAAATAGTTTTAAACGAAACAATACGCATTAGCGTTGTTCCTGTGATGTATCTAATCGATCCTTACTCATCTATCATGTTATTTGGCGTTTCGATGGACTCTAGTTACTCTGATGTGAGATACGAAGTTCTCGGACGCAGCAGAAGCTGGAAATAGTTTTAAATGAAACAACACGCATTAGCGTTGTTCCTGTGATGTATCTAATCGATCCTTACTCATCTATCATGTTATTTGACGTTTCGATGGAATCCAGTAACTCTGATATTGGATACAAAGTTTTCGGACGCAGCAGAAGCTGGAAATAGTTTTGAACGAAACAACACGTATTAGCGTTGTTCCTGTGATGTATCTAATCGATCCTTACTTATCTATCATGTTATTTGACGTTTGGATGGTCTCCAGTATCCCTGATGTGAGATAGGAAGTCTTCGGACACAGGAGGAGATGGAAATAGTTTTAAACGAAACAATACGCATTAGCGTTGTTCCTGTGATGTATCTAATCGATCCTTACTTATCTATCATGTTATTTGACGTTTGGATGGACTCCAGTATCCCTGATGTGAGATACGAAGTCTTCGGACACAGGAGGAGATGGAAATAGTTTTAAACGAAACAATACGCATTAGCGTTGTTCCTGTGATGTATCTAATCGATCCTTACTTATCTATCATGTTATTTGACGTTTGGATGGACTCCAGTAACTCTGATGTGAGATAAATAGTTTTCGGACGCAGCAGAAGCTGGAAATAGTTTTAAACGAAACAACACGCATTAGCGTTGTTCCTGTGATGTATCTAATCGATCCCTACTTATCTATCATGTTATTTGGCGTTTCGATGGACTCCAGTATCTTTGATGTGAGATACGAAGATCTCGGACGCAGCTGAAGCTGGAAATAGTTTTAAACGAAATAACACGGATTAGCGTTGTTCCTGTGCTGTATCTCATCGATCCTTACTTATCTATCATGTTATTTGACGTTTGGATGGACTGCAGTATCCCTGATGTGAGATACGAAGTTTTCGGACACAGGAGGAGCTGGAAATAGTTTTAAACGAAACAATACGCATTAGCGTTGTTCCTGTGATGTATCTAATCGATCCTTACTTATCTATCATGTTACTTGACGTTTGGATGGACTTATCTATCATGTTATTTGACGTTTGAATGGACTCCATTATCCCTGATGTGACATACGAAGTTTTCGGACACAGGAGGAGCTGGAAATAGTTTTAAACGAAACAATACGCATTAACGTTGTTCCTGTGATGTATCTAATCGATCCTTACTTATCTATCATGTTATTTGACGTTTCGATGGACTCCAGTAGCTCTGATGTGAGATACGACGTTTTCGGACGCAGCAGAAGCTGGAAATAGTTTTGAACGAAACAACACGCATTAGCGTTGTTCCTGTGATGTATCTAATCGATCCTTACTTATCTATCATGTTATTTGACGTTTCGATGGACTCTAGTAACTCTGATGTGAGATAAGAAGTTCTCCGACGCAGCAGAAGCTGGAAATAGTTTTGAACGAAACAACACGTATTAGCGTTGTTCCTGTGATGTATCTAATCGATCCTCACTTATCTATCATGTTATTTGACGTTTCGATGGACTCTAGTAACTTTGATGTGAGATAAGACATTCTCGGACGCAGCAGAAGCTGGAAATAGTTTTGAACGAAACAACACGCATTAGCGTTGTTCCTGTGATGTATCTAATCGATCCTTACTTATCTACTAAGTTATTTGACGTTTGGATGGACTCCAGTATCCCTGATGTGAGATACGAAGTTTTCGGACACAGGAGGAGCTGGAAATAGTTTTAAACGAAACAATACGCATTAGCGTTGTTCCTGTGATGTATCTAATCGATCCTTACTTATCTATCATGTTGTTTGACGTTTGGATTTACTCCATTATCCCTGATGTGAGATACGAAGTTTTCGGACACAGGAGGAGCTGGAAATAGTTTTAAACGAAACAATACGCATTAGCGTTGTTCCTGTGATGTATCTAATCGATCCTTACTCATCTATCATGTTATTTGGCGTTTCGATGGACTCTAGTTACTCTGATGTGAGATACGAAGTTCTCGGACGCAGCAGAAGCTGGAAATAGTTTTAAATGAAACAACACGCATTAGCGTTGTTCCTGTGATGTATCTAATCGATCCTTACTCATCTATCATGTTATTTGACGTTTCGATGGAATCCAGTAACTCTGATATTGGATACAAAGTTTTCGGACGCAGCAGAAGCTGGAAATAGTTTTGAACGAAACAACACGTATTAGCGTTGTTCCTGTGATGTATCTAATCGATCCTTACTTATCTATCATGTTATTTGACGTTTGGATGGACTCCAGTAACTCTGATGTGAGATAAATAGTTTTCGGACGCAGCAGAAGCTGGAAATAGTTTTAAACGAAACAACACGCATTAGCGTTGTTCCTGTGATGTATCTAATCGATCCCTACTTATCTATCATGTTATTTGGCGTTAAGATGGACTCCAGTATCTTTGATGTGAGATACGAAGATCCCGGACGCAGCTGAAGCTGGAAATAGTTTTAAACGAAACAACACGCATTAGCGTTGTTCCTGTGCTGTATCTAATCGATCCTTACTTATCTATCATGTTATTTGACGTTTGGATGGACTCCAGTATCCCTGATGTGAGATACGAAGTCTTCGGACACAGGAGGAGATGGAAATAGTTTTAAACGAAACAATACGCATTAGCGTTGTTCCTGTGCTGTATCTAATCGATCCTTACTTATCTATCATGTTATTTGACGTTTGGATGGACTCCAGTATCCCTGATGTGAGATACGAAGTTTTCGGACACAGGAGGAGCTGGAAATAGTTTTAAACGAAACAATACGCATTAGCGTTGTTCCTGTGATGTATCTAATCGATCCTTACTTATCTATCATGTTACTTGACGTTTGGATGGACTTATCTATCATGTTATTTGATGTTTGAATGGACTCCATTATCCCTGATGTGAGATACGAAGTATTCGGACACAGGAGGAGCTGGAAATAGTTTTAATCGAAACAATACGCATTAGCGTTGTTCCTGTGATGTATCTAATCGATCCGTACTTATCTATCATGTTATTTGACGTTTCGATGGACTCCAGTAGCTTTGATGTGAGATACGACGTTTTCGGACGCAGCAGAAGCTGGAAATAGTTTTGAACGAAACAACACGCATTAGCGTTGTTCCTGTGATGTTTCTAATCGATCCTTACTTATCTATCATGTTATTTGACGTTTCGATGGACTCTAGTAACTCTGATGTGAGATAAGAAGTTCTCCGACGCAGCAGAAGCTGGAATTAGTTTTGAACGAAACAACACGTATTAGCGTTGTTCCTGTGATGTATCTAATCGATCCTCACTTATCTATCATGTTATTTGACGTTTCGATGGACTCTAGTAACTCTGATATGAGATAAGACATTCTCGGGCGCAGCAGAAGCTGGAAAGAGTTTTGAACGAAACAACACGCATTAGCGTTGTTCCTGTGATGTATCTAATCGATCCTTACTCATCTATCATGTTATTTGACGTTTGGATGGACTCCAGTAACTCTGATGTTGGATACAATGTTTTCGGACGCAGCAGAAGCTGGAAATAGTTTTAAACGAAACAACACGTATTAGCGTTGTTGCTGTGATGTATCTAATCGATCCTTACTTATCTACTATGTTATTTGACGTTTGGACGGACTCCAGCATCCCTGATGAGAGATACGAAATTTTCGGACACAGGAGGAGCTGGAAATAGTTTTAAACGAAACAATACGCATTAGCGTTGTTCCTGTGATGTATCTAATCGATCCTTACTTATCTATCACGTTATTTGACGTTTGGATGGACTCCAGTATCCCTGATGTGAGATACGAAGTTTTCGGACACAGGAGGAGCTGGAAATAGTTTTAAACGAAACAATACGCATTAGCGTTGTTCCTGTGATGTATCTAATCGATCCTTACTCATCTATCATGTTATTTGGCGTTTCGATGGACTCTAGTTACTCTGATGTGAGATACGAAGTTCTCGGACACAGGAGGAGCTGGAAATAGTTTTAAATGAAACAACACGCATTAGCGTTGCTCCTGTGATGTATCTGATCGATCCTTACTCATCTATCATGTTATTTGACGTTTGGATGGACTCCAGTAACTCTGATGCGAGATACAAAGTTTTCGGACGCAGCAGAAGCTGGAAATAGTTTTGAACGAAACAACACGTATTAGCGTTGTTCCTGTGATGTATCTAATCGATCCTTACTTATCTACTATGTTATTTGACGTTTGGATGGACTCCAGTATCCCTGATGTGAGATACGAAGTTTTCGGACACAATAGGAGCTGGAAATAGTTTTAAATGAAACAACACGCATTAGCGTTGTTCCTGTGATGTATCTAATCGATCCTTACTTATCTTTCATGTTATTTGACGTTTGGATGGACTCCAGTATCCCTGATGTGAGATACGAAGTTTTCGGACACAGGAGGAGCTGGAAATAGTTTTGAACGAAACAACACGTATTAGCGTTGTTCCTGTGATGTATCTAATCGATCCTTACTTATCTACTATGTCATTTGACGTTTGGATGGACTCCAGTATCCCTGATGTGAGATACGAAGTTTTCGGACACAGGAGGAGCTGGAAATAGTTTGAAACGAAACAATACGCATTGGCGTTGTTCCTGTGATGTATCTAATCGATCCTTACTCACCTATCATGTTATTTGGCGTTTCGATGGACTCTAGTTACTCTGATGTGAGATACGAAGTTCTCGGACGCAGCAGAAGCTGGAAATAGTTTTAAATGAAACAACACGCATTAACGTTGTTCCTGTGCTGTATCTAATCGATCCTTACTCATCTATCATGTTATTTGAAGTTTGGATGGACTCCAGTAACTCTGATGTTGGACACAAAGTTTTCGGACGCAGCAGAAGCTGGAAATAGTTTTGAACGAAACAACACGTATTAGCGTTGTTCCTGTGATGTATCTAGTCGATCCTTACTTATCTACTGTGTTATTTGACGTTTCGATGGACTCCAGTAACTCTGATGTGAGATACGAAATTTTCGGAAGCAGCAGAAGCTGGAAATAGTTTTAAACGAAACAGCACGCATTAGCGTTGTTCCTGTGCTGTATCTAATCGATCCTTACTTATCTATCATGATATTTGACGTTTGGATGGACTCCAGTATCCCTGATGTGAGATACGAAGTTTTTGGACACAGGAGGAGCTGGAAATAGTTTTAAACGAAACAATACGCATTAGAATTGTTCCTGTGATGTATCTAATCGATCCTTACTTATCTATCGTGTTATTTGAAGTTTAGATGGACTCCAGTATCCCTGATGTGAGATACGAAGTTTTCGGACACAGGAGGAGCTGGAAATAGTTTTAAACGAAACAATACGCATTAGCGTTGTTCCTGTGATGTAACTAATCGATCCTTACTCATCTATCATGTTATTTGACGTTTCGATGGACTCCAGTAACTCTGATGTGAGATACGAAGTTTTTGGAAGCAGCAGGAGCTGGAAATAGTTTTAAACAAAACAACGCGCATTAGCGTTGTTCCTGTGATATATCTAATCGATCGCTACTTATCTAACATGTTATTTGGCGTTTCGATGGACTCTAGTAACTCTGATGAGAGATAGGAAGTTTTTGGATGCAGCAGGAGCTGGAAATAGTTTTAAACGAAACAACACGCATTAGCGTTGTTCCTGTGCTGTATCTAATCGATCCTTACTTATCTATCATGTTATTTGACGTTTGGATGGACTTATCTATCATGTTATTTGACGTTTGGATGGACTCCAGTATCCCTGATGTGAGATACGAAGTTTTCGGACACAGGAGGAGCTGGAAATAGTTTTAAACGAAACAATACGCATTAGCGTTGTTCCTGTGATGTAACTAATCGATCCTTACTCATCTATCATGTTATTTGACGTTTCGATGGACTCCAGTAACTCTGATGTGAGATACGAAGTTTTTGGACGCAGCAGGAACTGGAAATAGTTTTAAACAAAACAAGGCGCATTAGCGTTGTTCCTGTGATATATCTAATCGATCGCTACTTATCTAACATGTTATTTGGCGTTTCGATGGACTCTAGTAACTCTGATGAGAGATAAGAAGTTCTCCGACGCAGCAGAAGCTGGAAATAGTTTTGAACGAAACAACACGTATTAGCGTTGTTCCTGTGATGTATCTAATCGATCCTCACTTATCTATCATGTTATTTGACGTTTCGATGGACTCTAGTAACTCTGATGTGAGATAAGACATTCTCGGACGCAGCAGAAGCTGGAAATAGTTTTGAACGAAACAACACGCATTAGCGTTGTTCCTGTGATGTATCTAATCGATCCTTACTCATCTATCATGTTATTTGACGTTTGGATGGACTCCAGTAACTCTGATGTTGGATACAAAGTTTTCGGACGCAGCTGAAGCTGGAAATAGTTTTGAACGAAACAACACGTATTAGCGTTGTTCCTGTGATGTATCTAATCGATCCTTACTTATCTACTATGTTATTTGACGTTTGGACGGACTCCAGCATCCCTGATGTGAGATACGAAATTTTCGGACACAGGAGGAGCTGGAAATAGTTTTAAACGAAACAATACGCATTAGCGTTGTTCCTGTGATGTATCTAATCGATCCTTACTTATCTATCACGTTATTTGACGTTTGGATGGACTCCAGTATCCCTGATGTGAGATACGAAGTTTTCGGACACAGGAGGAGCTGGAAATAGTTTTAAACGAAACAATACGCATTAGCGTTGTTCCTGTGATGTATCTAATCGATCCATACTCATCTATCATGTTATTTGGCGTTTCGATGGACTCTAGTTACTCTGATGTGAGATACGAAGTTCTCGGACTCAGCAGAAGCTGGAAATAGTATTAAATGAAACAACACGCATTAGCGTTGCTCCTGTGATGTATCTGATCGATCCTTACTCATCTATCATGTTATTTGACGTTTGGATGGACTCCAGTAACTCTGATGCGAGATACAAAGTTTTCGGACGCAGCAGAAGCTGGAAATAGTTTTGAACGAAACAACACGTATTAGCGTTGTTCCTGTGATGTATCTAATCGATCCTTACTTATCTACTATGTTATTTGACGTTTGGATGGACTCCAGTATCCCTGATGTGAGATACGAAGTTTTCGGACACAGGAGGAGCTGGAAATAGTTTTAAATGAAAGAACACGCATTAGCGTTGTTCCTGTGATGTATCTAATCGATCCTTACTTATGTATCATGTTATTTGACGTTTCGATGGACTCTAGTAACTCTGATGTGAGATAAGAAGTTCTCCGACGCAGCAGAAGCTGGAAATAGTTTTGAACGAAACAACACGTATTAGCGTTGTTCCTGTGATGTATCTAATCGATCCTCACTTATCTATCATGTTATTTGACGTTTCGATGGACTCTAGTAACTTTGATGTGAGATAAGACATTCTCGGACGCAGCAGAAGCTGGAAATAGTTTTGAACGAAACAACACGCATTAGCGTTGTTCCTGTGATGTATCTAATCGATCCTTACTTATCTATCATGTTATTTGACGTTTCGATGGACTCCAGTAACTCTGATGTGAGATACGAAGTTTTTGGACGCAGCAGGAACTGGAAATAGTTTTAAACAAAACAACGCGCATTAGCGTTGTTCCTGTGATATATCTAATCGATCGCTACTTATCTAACATGTTTGGACGGACTCCAGCATTCCTGATGTGATATACGAAATTTTCGGACACAGGAGGAGCTGGAAATAGTTTTAAACGAAACAATACGCATTAGCGTTGTTCCTGTGATGTATCCAATCGATCCTTACTTATCTATCACGTTATTTGACGTTTGGATGGACTCCAGTATCCCTGATGTGAGATACGAAGTTCTCGGACGCAGCAGAAGCTGGAAATAATTTTAAATGAAACAACACGCATTAGCGTTGTTCCTGTGCTGTATCTAATCGATCCTTACTCATCTATCATGTTATTTGACGTTTGGATGGACTCCAGTAACTCTGATGTTGGACACAAAGTTTTCGGACGCAGCAGAAGCTGGAAATAGTTTTGAACGAAACAACACGTATTAGCGTTGTTCCTGTGATGTATCTAATCGATCCTTACTTATCTACTATGTTATTTGACGTTTCGATGGACTCCAGTAACTCTGATGTGAGATACGAAATTTTCGGAAGCAGCAGAAGCTGGAAATAGTTTTAAACGAAACAGCACGCATTAGCGTTGTTCCTGTGCTGTATCTAATCGATCCTTACTTATCTATCATGATATTTGACGTTTGGATGGACTCCAGTATCCCTGATGTGAGATACGAAGTTTTCGGACACAGGAGGAGCTGGAAATAGTTTTAAACGAAACAATACGCATTAGAATTGTTCCTGTGATGTATTTAATCGATCCTTACTTATCTATCATGTTATTTGACGTTTGGATGGACTCCAGTATCCCTGATGTTAGATACGAAGTTTTCGGACACAGGAGGAGCTGGAAATAGTTTTGAACGAAACAACACGTATTAGCGTTGTTCCTGTGATGTATCTAATCGATCCTTACTTATCTACTATGTCATTTGACGTTTGGATGGACTCCAGTATCCCTGATGTGAGATACGAAGTTTTCGGACACAGGAGGAGCTGGAAATAGTTTGAAACGAAACAATACGTATTGGAGTTGTTCCTGTGATGTATCTAATCGATCCTTACTCACCTATCATGTTATTTGGCGTTTCGATGGACTCTAGTTACTCTGATGTGAGATACGATGTTCTCGGACGCAGCAGAAGCTGGAAATAGTTTTAAATGAAACAACACGCATTAACGTTGTTCCTGTGCTGTATCTAATCGATCCTTACTCATCTATCATGTTATTTGAAGTTTGGATGGACTCCAGTAACTCTGATGTTGGACACAAAGTTTTCGGACGCAGCAGAAGCTGGAAATAGTTTTGAACGAAACAACACATATTAGCGTTGTTCCTGTGATGTATCTAGTCGATCCTTACTTATCTACTATGTTATTTGACGTTTCGATGGACTCCAGTAACTCTGATGTGAGATACATAATTTTCGGAAGCAGCAGAAGCTGGAAATAGTTTTAAACGAAACAGCACGCATTAGCGTTGTTCCTGTGCTGTATCTAATCGATCCTTACTTATCTATCATGTTATTTGACGTGTCGATGGACTCCAGTAACTCTGACGTGAGATACGACGTTTTCGGACGCAGCAGAAGCTGGAAATAGTTTTAAACGAAACAACACGTATTAGCGTTGTTCCTGTGATGTATCTAATCGATCCTTACTTATCTATCATGTTATTTGACGTTTCGATGGACTCTAGTAACTCTGATGTGAGATAAGAAGTTCTCGGACGCAGCAGAAGCTGGAAATAGTTTTGAACGAAACAACAGGTATCAGCGTCGTTCCTGTGATGTATCTAATCGATCCTTACTCATCTATCATGTTATTTGGCGTTTCGATGGGCTCTAGTTACTCTGATGTGAGATACGAAGTTCTCGGACGCAGCAGAAACTGGAAATAGTTTTAAATGAAACAACACGCATTAGCGTTGTTCCTGTGATGTATCTAATCGATCCTTACTCATCTATCATGTTATTTGACGTTTGGATGGACTCCAGTAACTCTGATGCGAGATACAAAGTTTTCGGACGCAGCAGAAGCTGGAAATAGTTTTGAACGAAACAACACGTATTAGCGTTGTTCCTGTGATGTATCTAGTCGATCCTTAATTATCTACTATTTTATTTGACGTTTCGATGGACTCCAGTAACTCTAATGTGAGATACGAAATTTTCGGAAGCAGCAGAAGCTGGGAATAGTTTTAAACGAAACAACACGCATTAGCGTTGTTCCTGTGCTGTATCTAATCGATCCTTATTTATCTATCATGTCATTTGACGTTTGGATGGACTCCAGTATCCCTGATATGAGATACGAAGTTTTCGGACACAGGAGGAGCTGGAAATAGTTTTAAACGAAACAACACTTATTAGCGTTGTTCCTGTGATGTATCTAATCGATCCTTACTTATCTATCATGTTATTTGGCGTTTCGATTGACTCCAGTAACTTTGATGTGAGATACGAAGTTCTCGAACGCAGCTGAAGCTAGAAATAGTTTTAAACGAAACAACACGCATTAGCGTTGTTCCTGTGATGTATCTAATCGATCCCTACTTATCTATCATGTTATTTGACGTTTGGATGGACTCCAGTAACTCTGATGTGAGATACATAGTTTTCGGACGCAGCAGAAGCTGGAAATAGTTTTAAACGAAACAACACGCATTAGCGTTGTTCCTGTGATGTATCTAATCGATCCCTACTTATCTATCATGTTATTTGGCGTTTCGATGGACTCCAGTAACTCTGATGTGAGATACGAAGTTTTTGGACGCAGCAGGAGCTGGAAATAGTTTTAAACAAAACAACGCGCATTGCCGTTGTTCCTGTGATATATCTAATCGATCGATACTTATCTAACATGTTATTTGGCGTTTCGATGGACTCTAGTAACTCTGATGAGAGATAAGACATTCTCGGACGCAGCAGAAGCTGGAAATAGTTTTGAACGAAACAACACGCATTAGCGTTGTTCCTGTGATGTATCTAATCGATCCTTACTCATCTATCATGTTATTTGACGTTTGAATGGACTCCAGAACTCTGATGTTGGATACGAAGTTTTCGGACACAGGAGGAGCTGGAAATAGTTTCGAACGAAACAACACGTATTAGCGTTGTTCCTGTGATGTATCTAATCGATCCTTACTTATCTATCATATTATTTGACGTTTCGATGGACTATAGTATTCTGATGTGAGATAAGACATTCTCGGACGCAGCAGAAGCTGGAAATAGTTTTGAACGAAACAACACGCATTAGCGTTGTTCCTGTGATGTATCTAATCGATCCTTACTCATCTATCATGTTATTTGACGTTTGAATGGACTCCAGAAACTCTGATGTTGGATACGAAGTTTTCGGACACAGGAGGAGCTGGAAATAGTTTCGAACGAAACAACACGTATTAGCGTTGTTCCTGTGATGTATCTAATCGATCCTTACTTATCTATCATGTTATTTGACATTTCGATGGATTCTAGTAACTCTGATGTGAGATACGAAGTTTTTGGACGCAGCAGGAGCTGGAAATAGTTTTAAACAAAATAACGCCCATTAGCGTTGTTCCTGTGATATATCTAATCGATCCCTACTTATCTAACATGTTATTTGGCGTTTCGATGGACTCCAGTAACTTTGATGTGAGATATGAAGTTCTCGGACGCAGCTGAAGCTGGAAATAGTTTTAAACTAAACAACACGCATTAGCGTTGTTCCTGTGCTGTATCTAATCGATCCTTACTTATCTATCATGTTATTTGACGTTTGGATGGACTTATCTATCATGTTATTTGACGTTTGAATGGACTCCAGTATCCCTGATGTGAGATACGAAGTTTTCGAACACAGGAGGAGCTGGAAATAGTTTTAAACGAAACAATACGCATTAGCGTTGTTCCTGTGATGTATCTAATCGATCCATACTTATCTATCATGTTATTTCACGTTTCGATGGACTCCAGTAACTCTGATGTGAGATACGACGTTTTCGGACGCAGCAGAAGCTGGAAATAGTTTTAAACGAAACAACACGTATTAGCGTTGTTCCTGTGATGTATCTAATCGATCCTTACTTATCTATCATGTTATTTGACGTTTCGATGGACTCTAGTAACTCTGATGTGAGATAAGAAGTTCTCCGACGCAGCAGAAGCTGGAAATAGTTTTGAACGAAACAACACGTATTAGCGTTGTTCCTGTGATGTATCTAATCGATCCTTACTTATCTATCATGTTATTTGACGTTTCGATGGACTCTAGTATCTCTGATGTGAGATAAGACATTCTCGGACGCAGCAGAAGCTGGAAATAGTTTTGAACGAAACAACACGCATTAGCGTTGTTCCTGTGATGTATCTAATCGATCCTTACTAATCTATCATGTTATTTGACGTTTGAATGGACTCCAGTAACTCTGATGTTGGATACAAAGTTGTCGGACGCAGAAGAAGCTGGAAATAGTTTTGAACGAAACAACACGTATTAGCGTTGTTCCTGTGATGTATCTAATCGATCCTTACTTAACTACTATGTTATTTGACGTTTGGACGGACTCCAGTATCCCTGATGTGAGATACGAAATTTTCGGACACAGGATAAGCTGGAAATAGTTTTAAACGAAACAATACGCATTAGCGTTGTTCCTGTGATGTATCTAATCGATCCTTACTTATCTATCATGTTATTTGACGTTTGGATGGACTCCAGTATCCCTGATGTGAGATACGAAGTTTTCGGACACAGGAGGAGCTGGAAATAGTTTTAAACGAAACAATACGCATTAGCGTTGTTCCTGTGATGTATCTAATCGATCCTTACTCATCTATCATGTTATTTGGCGTTTCGATGGACTCTAGTTACTCTGATGTGAGATACGATGTTCTCGGACTCAGCAGAAGCTGGAAATAGTTTTAAATGAAACAACACGCATTAGCGTTGTTCCTGTGATGTATCTGATCGATCCTTACTCATCTATCATGTTATTTGACGTTTGGATGGACTCCAGTAACTCTGATGCGAGATACGAAGTTTTCGGACGCAGCAGAAGCTGGAAATAGTTTTGAACGAAACAACACGTATTAGCGTTGTTCCTGTGATGTATCTAATCGATCCTTACTTATCTACTATGTTATTTGACGTTTGGATGGACTCCAGTATCACTGATGTGAGATACGAAGTTTTCGGACACAGGAGGAGCTGGAAATAGTTTTAAATGAAACAACACGCATTAGCGTTGTTCCTGTGATGTATCTAATCGATCCTTACTTATCTATCATGTTATTTGTCGTTTGGATGGACTCCAGTATCCCTGATGTGAGATACGAAGTTTTCGGACACAGGAGGAGCTGGAAATAGTTTTGAACGAAACAACACGTATTAGCGTTGTTCCTGTGATGTATCTAATCGATCCTTACTTATCTACTATGTCATTTGACGTTTGGATGGACTCCAGTATCCCTGATGTTAGATACGAAGTTTTCGGACACAGGAGGAGCTGGAAATAGTTTGAAACGAAACAATACGCATTGGCGTTGTTCCTGTGATGTATCTAATCGATCCTTACCCACCTATCATGTTATTTGGCGTTTCGATGGACTCTAGTTACTCTGATGTGAGATACGAAGTTCTCGGACGCAGCAGAAGCTGGAAATAGTTTTAAATGAAACAACACGCATTAGCGTTGTCCCTGTGCTGTATCTAATCGATCCTTACTCATCTATCATGTTATTTGACGTTTGGATGGACTCCAGTAACTCTGATGTTGGACACAAAGTTTTCGGACGCAGCAGAAGCTGGAAATAGTTTTAAACGAAACAGCACGCATTAGCGTTGTTCCTGTGCTGTATCTAATCGATCCTTACTTATCTATCATGATATTTGACGTTTGGATGGACTCCAGTATCCCTGATGTGAGATACGAAGTTTTCGGACACAGGAGGAGCTGGAAATAGTTTTAAACGAAACAATACGCATTAGAATTGTTCCTGTGATGTATCTAATCGATCCTTACTTATCTATCATGTTATTTGACGTTTGGATGGACTCCAGTATCCCTGATGTGAGATACGAAGTTTTCGGACACAGGAGGAGCTGGAAATAGTTTTAAACGAAACAATACGCATTAGCGTTGTTCCTGTGATGTATCTAATCGATCCTTACTCATCTATCATGTTATTTGACGTTTCGATGGACTCCAGTAACTCTGATGTGAGATACGAAGTTTTTGGACGCAGCAGGAGCTGGAAATAGTTTTAAACAAAACAACGCGCATTGCCGTTGTTCCTGTGATATATCTAATCGATCGATACTTATCTAACATGTTATTTGGCGTTTCGATGGACTCTAGTAACTCTGATGAGAGATAGAAAGTTTTTGGATGCAGCAGGAGCTGGAAATAGTTTTAAACAAAACGACGCGCATTAGCGTTGTTCCTGTGATATATCTAATCGATCCCTACTTATCTAACATGTTATTTGGCGTTTCAATGGACTCCAGTAACTTTGATGTGAGATACGACGTTTTCAGACGCAGCAGAAGCTGGAAATAGTTTTAAACGAAACAACACGTATTAGCGTTGTTCCTGTGATGTATCTAATCGATCCTTACTTATCTATCATGTTATTTGACGTTTCGATGGACTCTAGTAACTCTGATGTGAGATAAGAAGTTCTCGGACGCAGCAGAAGCTGGAAATAGTTTTGAACGAAACAACACGTATCAGCGTTGTTCCTGTGATGTATCTAATCGATCCTTACTCATCTATCATGTTATTTGGCGTTTCGATGGGCTCTAGTTACTCTGATGTGAGATACGAAGTTCTCGGACGCAGCAGAAGCTGGAAATAGTTTTAAATGAAACAACACGCATTAGAGTTGTTCCTGTGATGTATCTAATCGATCCTTACTTATCTATCATGTTATTTGACGTTTCGATGGACTCTAGTAACTCTGATGTGAGATAAGAAGTTCTCGGACGCAGCAGAAGCTGGAAATAGTTTTGAACGAAACAACACGTATCAGCGTTGTTCCTGTGATGTATCTAATCGATCCTTACTCATCTATCATGTTATTTGGCGTTTCGATGGGCTCTAGTTACTCTGATGTGAGATACGAAGTTCTCGGACGCAGCTGAAGCTGGAAATAGTTTTAAACGAAACAACACGCATTAGCGTTGTTCCTGTGCTGTATCTAATCGATCCTTACTTATCTATCATGTTATTTGACGTTTGGATGGACTTATCTATCATGTTATTTGACGTTTCGATGGACTCTAGTATCTCTGATGTGAGATAAGACATTCTCGGACGCAGCAGAAGCTGGAAATAGTTTTGAACGAAACAACACGCATTAGCGTTGTTCCTGTGATGTATCTAATCGATCCTTACTCATCTATCATGTTATTTGACGTTTGAATGGACTCCAGTAACTCTGATGTTGGATACAAAGTTGTCGGACGCAGAAGAAGCTGGAAATAGTTTTGAACGAAACAACACGTATCAGCGTTGTTCCTGTGATGTATCTAATCGATCCTTACTTAACTACTATGTTATTTGACGTTTGAACGGACTCCAGTATCCCTGATATGAGATACGAAATTTTCGGACACAGGATAAGCTGGAAATAGTTTTAAACGAAACAATACGCATTAGCGTTGTTCCTGTGATGTATCTAATCGATCCTTACTTATCTATCATGTTATTTGACGTTTGGATGGACTCCAGTATCCCTGATGTGAGATACGAAGTTTTCGGACACAGGAGGAGCTGGAAATTGTTTTAAACGAAACAATACGCATTAGCGTTGTTCCTGTGATGTATCTAATCGATCCTTACTCATCTATCATGTTATTTGGCGTTTCGATGGACTCTAGTTACTCTGATGTGAGATACGATGTTCTCGGACTCAGCAGAAGCTGGAAATAGTTTTAAATGAAACAACACGCATTAGCGTTGTTCCTGTGATGTATCTGATCGATCCTTACTCATCTATCATGCTATTTGACGTTTGGATGGACTCCAGTAACTCTGATGCGAGATACGAAGTTTTCGGACGCAGCAGAAGCTGGAAATAGTTTTGAACGAAACAACACGTATTAGCGTTGTTCCTGTGATGTATCTAATCGATCCTTACTTATCTACTATGTTATTTGACGTTTGGATGGACTCCAGTATCACTGATGTGAGATACGAAGTTTTCGGACACAGGAGGAGCTGGAAATAGTTTTAAATGAAACAACACGCATTAGCGTTGTTCCTGTGATGTATCTAATCGATCCTTACTTATCTATCATGTTATTTGACGTTTGGATGGACTCCAGTATCCCTGATGTGAGATACGAAGTTTTCGGACACAGGAGGAGCTGGAAATAGTTTTGAACGAAACAACACGTATTAGCGTTGTTCCTGTGATGTATCTAATCGATCCTTACTTATCTACTATGTCATTTGACGTTTGGATGGACTCCAGTATCCCTGATGTTAGATACGAAGTTTTCGGACACAGGAGGAGCTGGAAATAGTTTGAAACGAAACAATACGCATTGGCGTTGTTCCTGTGATGTATCTAATCGATCCTTACTCACCTATCATGTTATTTGGCGTTTCGATGGACTCTAGTTACTCTGATGTGAGATACGAAGTTCTCGGACGCAGCAGAAGCTGGAAATAGTTTTAAATGAAACAACACGCATTAGCGTTGTTCCTGTGCTGTATCTAATCGATCCTTACTCATCTATCATGTTATTTGACGTTTGGATGGACTCCAGTAACTCTGATGTTGGACACAAAGTTTTCGGACGCAGCAGAAGCTGGAAATAGTTTTAAACGAAACAGCACGCATTAGCGTTGTTCCTGTGCTGTATCTAATCGATCCTTGCTTATCTATCATGATATTTGACGTTTGGATGGACTCCAGTATCCCTGATGTGAGATACGAAGTTTTCGGTCACAGGAGGAGCTGGAAATAGTTTTAAACGAAACACTACGCATTAGAATTGTTCCTGTGATGTATCTAATCGATCCTTACTTATCTATCATGTTATTTGACGTTTGGATGGACTCCAGTATCCCTGATGTGAGATACGAAGTTTTCGGACACAGGAGGAGCTGGAAATAGTTTTAAACGAAACAATACGCATTAGCGTTGTTCCTGTGATGTATCTAATCGATCCTTACTCATCTATCATGTTATTCGACGTTTCGATGGACTCCAGTAACTCTGATGTGAGATACGAAGTTTTTGGACGCAGCAGGAGCTGGAAATAGTTTTAAACAAAACAACGCGCATTGCCGTTGTTCCTGTGATATATCTAATCGATCGATACTTATCTAACATGTTATTTGGCGTTTCGATGGACTCTAGTAACTCTGATGAGAGATAGAAAGTTTTTGGAAGCAGCAGGAGCTGGAAATAGTTTTAAACAAAACAACGCGCATTAGCGTTGTTCCTGTGATATATCTAATCGATCCCTACTTATCTAACATGTTATTTGGCGTTTCAATGGACTCCAGTAACTTTGATGTGAGATACGACGTTTTCGGACGCAGCAGAAGCTGGAAATAGTTTTAAACGAAACAGCACGTATTAGCGTTGTTCCTGTGATGTATCTAATCGATCCATACTTATCTATCATGTTATTTGACGTTTCGATGGACTCTAGTAACTCTGATGTGAGATAAGAAGTTCTCGGACGCAGCAGAAGCTGGAAATAGTTTTGAACGAAACAACACGTATCAGCGTTGTTCCTGTGATGTATCTAATCGATCCTTACTCATCTATCATGTTATTTGGCGTTTCGATGGGCTCTAGTTACTCTGATGTGAGATACGAAGTTCTCGGACGCAGCAGAAGCTGGAAATAATTTTAAATGAAACAACACGCATTAGCGTTGTTCCTGTGATGTATCTAATCGATCCTTACTTATCTATCATGTTATTTGACGTTTCGATGGACTCTAGTAACTCTGATGTGAGATAAGAAGTTCTCGGACGCAGCAGAAGCTGGAAATAGTTTTGAACGAAACAACACGTATCAGCGTTGTTCCTGTGATGTATCTAATCGATCCTTACTCATCTATCATGTTATTTGGCGTTTCGATGGGCTCTAGTTACTCTGATGTGAGATACGAAGTTCTCGGACGCAGCTGAAGCTGGAAATAGTTTTAAACGAAACAACACGCATTAGCGTTGTTCCTGTGCTGTATCTAATCGATCCTTACTTATCTATCATGTTATTTGACGTTTGGGTGGACTTATCTATCATGTTATTTGACGTTTGGATGGACTCCAGTATCCCTGATGTGAGATACGAAGTTTTCGGACACAGGAGGAGCTGGAAATAGATTTAAACGAAACAATACGCATTTGCGTTGTTCCTGTGATGTATCTAATCGATCCTTACTTATCTATCATGGTATTTGACGTTTCGATGGACTCCAGTAACTCTGATGTGAGATACGACGTTTTCGGACGCAGCAGAAGCTGGAAATAGTTTTGAACGAAACAACACGTATCAGCGTTGTTCCTGTGATGTATCTAATCGATCCTTACTCATCTATCATGTTATTTGGCGTTTCGATGGGCTCTAGTTACTCTGATGTGAGATACGAAGTTCTCGGACGCAGCAGAAGCTGGAAATAGTTTTAAATGAAACAACACGCATTAGCGTTGTTCCTGTGATGTATCTAATCGATCCTTACTCATCTATCATGTTATTTGACGTTTGGATGGACTCCAGTAACTCTGATGCGAGATAAAAAGTTTTCGGACGCAACAGAAGCTGGAAATAGTTTTGAACGAAACAACACGTATTAGCGTTGTTCCTGTGATGTATCTAGTCGATCCTAGTCGATCCTAGTAGATAAGTATATCTACTATGTTATTTGACGTTTCGATGGACTCCAGTAACTCTGATGTGAGATACGAAATTTTCGGAAGCAGCAGAAGCTGGGAATAGTCTTAAACGAAACAACACGCATTAGCGTTGTTCCTGTGCTGTATCTAATCGATCCTTATTTATCTATCATGTTATTTGACGTTTTGGATGGACTCCAGTATCCCTGATATGAGATACGAAGTTTTCGGACACAGGAGGAGCTGGAAATAGTTTTAAACGAAACAACACTTATTAGCGTTGTTCCTGTGATGTATCTAATCGATCCTTACTTATCTATCATGTTATTTGGCGTTTCGATTGACTCCAGTAACTTTGATGTGAGATACGAAGTTCTCGAACGCAGCTGAAGCTAGAAATAGTTTTAAACGAAACAACACGCATTAGCGTTGTTCCTGTGATGTCTCTAATCGATCCCTACTTATCTATCATGTTGTTTGACGTTTGGATGGACTCCAGTAACTCTGATGTGAGATACATAGTTTTCGGACGCAGCAGAAGCTGGAAATAGTTTTAAACGAAACAACACGCATTAGCGTTGTTCCTGTGATGTATCTAATCGATCCCTACTTATCTATCATGTTATTTGACGTTTGGATGGACTCCAGTATCCCTGATGTGAGATATGAAGTTTTCGGACACAGAAGGAGCTGGAAATAGTTTTAGAAGAAACAATACGCATTAGCGTTGTTCCTGTGATGTAACTAATCGATCCTTACTCATCTATCATGTTATTTGGCGTTTCGATGGACTCCAGTAACTCTGATGTGAGATACGAAATTTTCGGAAGCAGCAGAAGCTGGAAATAGTTTTAAACGAAACAACACGCATTAGCGTTGTTCCTGTGGTGTATCTAATCGATCCTTATTTATCTATCATGTTATTTGACGTTTGGATGGACTCCAGTAACTCTGAATTGAGATACGAAGTTTTCGGACACAGGAGGAGCTGGAAATAGTTTTAGACGAAACAATACGCATTAGCGTTGTTCCTGTGATGTATCTAATCGATCCTTCCTTATCTATCATGTTATTTGACGTTTCGATGGACTCTAGTAACTTTGATGTGAGATACGAAGTTTTTGGACGCAGCAGGAGCTGGAAATAGTTTTAAAGAAAACAACGCGCATTAGCGTTGTTCCTGTGATATATCTAATCGATCCCTACTTATCTAACATGTTATTTGGCGTTTCGATGAACTCCAGTAACCTTGATGTGAGATACGAAGTTCTCGGACGCAGCTGAAGCTGGAAATAGTTTTAAACGAAACAACACGCATTAGCGTTGTTCCTGTGCTCTATCTAATCGATCCTTACTTATCTATCATGTTATTTGACATTTGGATGGACTTATCTATCATGTTATTTGACGTTTCGATGGACTCTAGTAACTCTGATGTGAGATACATAGTTTTCGGACGCAGCAGAAGCTGGAAATTGTTTTAAACAAAACAACACGCATTAGCGTTGTTCCTGTGATATATCTAATCGATCCCTACTTATCTATCATGTTACTTGGCGTTTCGATGAACTCCAGTAACTTTGATGTGAGATACGAAGTTCTCGGACGCAGCTGAAGCTGGAAATAGTTTTAAACGAAACAACACGCATTAGCGTTCTTCCTGTGCTGTATCTAATCGATCCTTACTTATCTATCATGTTATTTGACGTTTGGATGCACTCCAGTATCCCTGATGTGAGATACGAAGTTTTCGGACGCAGCTGAAGCTGGAAATAGTTTTAAACGAAACAACACGCATTAGCGTTGTTCCTGTGCTGTATCTAATCGATCCCTACTTATCTATCATGTTATTTGACGTTTGGATGGACTCCAGTAACTCTGATGTGAGATACGAAATTTTCGGACGCAGCAGAAGCTGGGAATATTTTTAAACGAAACAACACGCATTAGCGTTGTTCCTGTGATATATCTAATCGATCCCTACTTATCTATCATGTTACTTGGCGTTACGATGAACTCCAGTAACTTTGATGTGAGATACGACGTTTTCGGACGCAGCAGAAACTGGAAATAGTTTTGAGCGAAACAACACGTATTAGCGTTGTTCCTGTGATGTATCTAATCGATCCTTACTTATCTAACATGTTATTTGACGTTTGGATGGACTCCAGTAAGTCTGATGTGAGATACGAAGTTCTCGGACGCAGCAGAAGCTAGAAATAGTTTTAAACGAAACAACACGCATTAGCGTTGTTCCTGTGCTGTATCTAATAGATCCTTACTTATCTATCATGTTATTTGACGTTTCGATGGACTCTAGTAACTCTGATGTGAGATACATAGTTTTCGGACGCAGCAGAAGCTGGAAATAGTTTTAAACGAAACAACACGCATTAGCGTTGTTCCTGTGATGTATCTAATCGATCCCTACTTATCTATCATGTTATTTGGCGTTTCGATGGACTCCAGTATCCCTGATGTGAGATACGAAGTTTTCGGACTCAGGAGGAGCTGGAAATAGTTTTAGACGAAACAATACACATTAGCGTTATTCCTGTGATGTATCTAATTGATCCTTACTCATCTATCATGTTATTTGGCGTTTAGATGGACTCTAGTTACTCTGATGCGAGATACGATGTTTTCGGACGCAGCAGAAGCTGGAAATAGTTTTAAACGAAACATCACGTATTAGCGTTGTTCCTGTGATGTATCTAATCGATCCTTACTCATCTATCACGTTATTTGACGTTTGGATGGGCTCCAGTAACTCTGAAGTGAGATACGAAGTTCTCGGACACAGGAGGAGCTGGAAATAGTTTTAGATGAAACAATACGCATTAGCGTTGTTCCTGTGATGTATCTAATCGATCCTTACTTATCTATCATGTTATTTGACGTTTCGATGGACTCTAGTAACTTTGATGTGAGATACGAAGATTTTGGACGCAGCAGGAACTGGAAATAGTTTTAAACAAAACAACGCGCATTAGCGTTGTTCCTGTGATATATCTAATCGATCCCTACTTATCTAACATGTTATTTGGCGTTTCGATGTACTCCAGTAACCTTGATGTGAGATACGAAGTTCTCGTACGCAGCTGAAGCTGGAAATAGTTTTAAACGAAACAACACGCATCAGCGTTGTTCCTGTGCTCTATCTAATCGGTCCTTACTTATCTATCATGTTATTTGACGCTTGGATGGACTTATCTATCATGTTATTTGACGTTTCGATGGACTCTATTAACTCTGATGTGATATACGATGTTTCTGGACGCAGCAGGAGCTGGAGATAGTATTAAACAAAACAACACGCATTAGCGTTGTTCCTGTGATATATCTAATCGATCCCTACTTATCTATCATGTTATTTGGCGTTTCGATAGACTCCAGTAACGTTGATGTGAGATACGAAGTTCTCGGACGCAGCTGAAGCTAGAAATAGTTTTAAACGAAACAACACGCATTAGCGTTGTTCCTGTGCTGTATCTAATCGATCCTTACTTATCTATCATGTTATTTGACGTTTCGATGGACTCTAGTAACTCTGATGTGAGATACATAGTTTTCGGACGCAGCAGCAGCTGGAAATTGTTTTAAACAAAACAACACGCATTAGCGTTGTTCCTGTGATATATCTAATCGATCCCTACTTATGTATCATGTTATTTGGCGTTTCGATGAACTCCAGTAACTTTGATGTGAGATACGAAGTTCTCGGACGCAGCTGAAGCTGGAAATAGTTTTAAACGAAACTACACGCATTAGCGTTCTTCCTGTGCTGTATCTAATCGATCCTTACTTATCTATCATGTTATTTGACGTTTGGATGCACTCCAGTATCCCTGATGTGAGATACGAAGTTTTCGGACGCAGCTGAAGCTGGAAATAGTTTTAAACGAAACAACACGCATTAGCGTTGTTCCTGTGCCGTATCTAATCGATCCTTACTTATCTATCATGTTATTTGAAGTTTGGATGGACTCCAGTAACTCTGATGTGAGATACGAAATTTTCGGACGCAGCAGAAGCTGGGAATAGTTTTAAACGAAACAACACGCATTAGCGTTGTTCCTGTGATGTATCTAATCGATCTCTACTTATCTATCATGCTATTCGGCGTTCCGATGGACTCCAGTAACTCTGATGTGAGATGCGAAGTTCTCGGACGCAGAAGAAGCTGGAAATAGTTTTAAATGAAACAACACGCATTAGCGTTGTTCCTGTGATGTATCTAATCGATCCTTACTTATCTATCATGTTATTTGACGTTTGGATGGACTCCAGTATCCCTGATGTGATATACGAAGTTTTCGGACACAGGAGGAGCTGGAAATAGTTTTAAATGAAACAACACGCATTAGCGTTGTTCCTGTGATGTATCTAATCGATCCTTACTTATCTATCATGTTATTTGAAGTTCCGATGGACTCCAGTAACTCTGATGTGAGATACGACGTTTTCGGACGCAGCAGAAGCTGGAAATAGTTTTAAACGAAACAACACGTATTACCGTTGTTCCTGTGATGTATCTAATTGATCCTTACTTATCTATCATATTATTTGACGCTCCGATGGACTCTAGTAACTCTGATGTAAGATACGAAGTTCTCGGACGCAGCAGAAGCTGGAAATAGTTTTGAACGACGCAACACGTATTAGCGTTGTTCCTGTGATGTATCTAATCGATCCTTACTTATCTAACATGTTATTTGACGTTTGGATGGACTCCAGTATGTCTGATGTGAGAAAAAAGTTTTCGGACGCAGCAGAAGCTGGAAATAGTTTTGAACGAAACAACACGTATTAGCGTTGTTCCTGTGATGTACCTAATTGATCCTTACTCATCTATCATGTTATTTGGCGTTTCGATGGACTCCAGTAACTTTGATGTGAGATACGAAGTTCTCGGACGCAGCTGAAGCTGGAAATAGTTTTAAACGAAACAACACGCATTAGCGTTGTTCCTGTGCTGTATCTAATCGATCCTTACTTATCTATCATGTTATTTGACGTTTCGATGGACTCTAGTAACTCTGATGTGAGATACGATGTTTTTGGACGCAGCAGGAGCTGGAAATAGTTTTAAACAAAACAACACGCATTAGCGTTGTTCATGTGATGTATCTAATCGATCCTTACTTATCTATCATGTTTTTTGACGTTTGGATGGACTCCAGTATCCCTGATGTGATATACGAAGTTTTCGGACACAGGAGGAGCTGGAAATAGTTTTAAACGAAACAATACGCATTAGCGTTGTTCCTGTGATGTATCTAATCGATCCTTACTCATCTATCATGTTATTTGGCGTTTCGATGGACTCCAGTAACTCGGATGTGAGGTACGAAATTTTTGGACGCAGCAGAAGCTGGAAATAGTTTTAAACGAAACAACACGCATTAGCGTTGTTCCTGTGCTGTATCTAATCGATCCTTACTTATCTATCATGTTATTTGACGTTTCGATGGACTCTAGTAACTCTGATGTGAGATACATAGTTTTCGGACGCAGCAGAAGCTGGAAATAGTTTTAAACGAAACAACACGCATTAGCGTTGTTCCTGTGATGTATCTAATCGATCCCTACTTATCTATCATGTTATTTGGCGTTTCGATGGACTCCAGTATCCCTGATGTGAGATACGAAGTTTTCGGACTCAGGAGGAGCTGGAAATAGTTTTAGACGAAACAATACACATTAGCGTTATTCCTGTGATGTATCTAATTGATCCTTACTCATCTATCATGTTATTTGGCGTTTAGATGGACTCTAGTTACTCTGATGCGAGATACGATGTTTTCGGACGCAGCAGAAGCTGGAAATAGTTTTAAACGAAACATCACGTATTAGCGTTGTTCCTGTGATGTATCTAATCGATCCTTACTCATCTATCACGTTATTTGACGTTTGGATGGGCTCCAGTAACTCTGAAGTGAGATACGAAGTTTTCGGACACAGGAGGAGCTGGAAATAGTTTTAGATGAAACAATACGCATTAGCGTTGTTCCTGTGATGTATCTAATCGATCCTTACTTATCTATCATGTTATTTGACGTTTCGATGGACTCTAGTAACTTTGATGTGAGATACGAAGATTTTGGACGCAGCAGGAACTGGAAATAGTTTTAAACAAAACAACGCGCATTAGCGTTGTTCCTGTGATATATCTAATCGATCCCTACTTATCTAACATGTTATTTGGCGTTTCGATGTACTCCAGTAACCTTGATGTGAGATACGAAGTTCTCGTACGCAGCTGAAGCTGGAAATAGTTTTAAACGAAACAACACGCATCAGCGTTGTTCCTGTGCTCTATCTAATCGGTCCTTACTTATCTATCATGTTATTTGACGCTTGGATGGACTTATCTATCATGTTATTTGACGTTTCGATGGACTCTATTAACTCTGATGTGATATACGATGTTTCTGGACGCAGCAGGAGCTGGAGATAGTATTAAACAAAACAACACGCATTAGCGTTGTTCCTGTGATATATCTAATCGATCCCTACTTATCTATCATGTTATTTGGCGTTTCGATAGACTCCAGTAACGTTGATGTGAGATACGAAGTTCTCGGACGCAGCTGAAGCTAGAAATAGTTTTAAACGAAACAACACGCATTAGCGTTGTTCCTGTGCTGTATCTAATCGATCCTTACTTATCTATCATGTTATTTGACGTTTCGATGGACTCTAGTAACTCTGATGTGAGATACATAGTTTTCGGACGCAGCAGCAGCTGGAAATTGTTTTAAACAAAACAACACGCATTAGCGTTGTTCCTGTGATATATCTAATCGATCCCTACTTATGTATCATGTTATTTGGCGTTTCGATGAACTCCAGTAACTTTGATGTGAGATACGAAGTTCTCGGACGCAGCTGAAGCTGGAAATAGTTTTAAACGAAACTACACGCATTAGCGTTCTTCCTGTGCTGTATCTAATCGATCCTTACTTATCTATCATGTTATTTGACGTTTGGATGCACTCCAGTATCCCTGATGTGAGATACGAAGTTTTCGGACGCAGCTGAAGCTGGAAATAGTTTTAAACGAAACAACACGCATTAGCGTTGTTCCTGTGCCGTATCTAATCGATCCTTACTTATCTATCATGTTATTTGAAGTTTGGATGGACTCCAGTAACTCTGATGTGAGATACGAAATTTTCGGACGCAGCAGAAGCTGGGAATAGTTTTAAACGAAACAACACGCATTAGCGTTGTTCCTGTGATGTATCTAATCGATCTCTACTTATCTATCATGCTATTCGGCGTTCCGATGGACTCCAGTAACTCTGATGTGAGATGCGAAGTTCTCGGACGCAGAAGAAGCTGGAAATAGTTTTAAATGAAACAACACGCATTAGCGTTGTTCCTGTGATGTATCTAATCGATCCTTACTTATCTATCATGTTATTTGACGTTTGGATGGACTCCAGTATCCCTGATGTGATATACGAAGTTTTCGGACACAGGAGGAGCTGGAAATAGTTTTAAATGAAACAACACGCATTAGCGTTGTTCCTGTGATGTATCTAATCGATCCTTACTTATCTATCATGTTATTTGAAGTTCCGATGGACTCCAGTAACTCTGATGTGAGATACGACGTTTTCGGACGCAGCAGAAGCTGGAAATAGTTTTAAACGAAACAACACGTATTACCGTTGTTCCTGTGATGTATCTAATTGATCCTTACTTATCTATCATATTATTTGACGCTCCGATGGACTCTAGTAACTCTGATGTAAGATACGAAGTTCTCGGACGCAGCAGAAGCTGGAAATAGTTTTGAACGAAGCAACACGTATTAGCGTTGTTCCTGTGATGTATCTAATCGATCCTTACTTATCTAACATGTTATTTGACGTTTGGATGGACTCCAGTATGTCTGATGTGAGAAAAAAGTTTTCGGACGCAGCAGAAGCTGGAAATAGTTTTGAACGAAACAACACGTATTAGCGTTGTTCCTGTGATGTACCTAATTGATCCTTACTCATCTATCATGTTATTTGGCGTTTCGATGGACTCCAGTAACTTTGATGTGAGATACGAAGTTCTCGGACGCAGCTGAAGCTGGAAATAGTTTTAAACGAAACAACACGCATTAGCGTTGTTCCTGTGCTGTATCTAATCGATCCTTACTTATCTATCATGTTATTTGACGTTTCGATGGACTCTAGTAACTCTGATGTGAGATACGATGTTTTTGGACGCAGCAGGAGCTGGAAATAGTTTTAAACAAAACAACACGCATTAGCGTTGTTCATGTGATGTATCTAATCGATCCTTACTTATCTATCATGTTATTTGGCGTTTCGATGGACTCCAGTAACTCGGATGTGAGGTACGAAATTTTTGGACGCAGCAGAAGCTGGAAATAGTTTTAAACGAAACAACACGCATTAGCGTTGTTCCTGTGCTGTATCTAATCGATCCTTACTTATCTATCATGTTATTTGACGTTTGGATGGTGTTAACACGATTTTTACGTTCATTTTAATGAATCACATACACTTGTAAAAAAAAAAAACAATTGCAATATAAATAAAAAACTTTCATATAAAAAAAGGTAATTGTACCAGCAAAATTTTTCTGCAAACAAACACAAAGAAATACAGTCCACTATATCGAATCAACATATTATTTTTGGTCCGATCGAGCCGGATTCAAGATTTACAAGAACTAAGCGCATCAGCGAAGAAGAGAAACACCGCATAGAAAACTATCGTTCAGGACTACAGATAAGGCTCTAGAACAGTTCTAGAATTTGTAGGCTGCTATCTGTGTTAAGGTAGTACACATTTATAAAACACATTCATACTTTTATACATTTATTTGCAAAAGAAAATATTTTGACAAATATTTTTACACATTAACACAATTTCTTTGTAACTAGGTTACAATAATTCAATTCATAGTTTTCTGAATTTGAAAAGTCATGCAAGACGTCACATCTACTGAAAAACTTGTGCGTAAACGAGGTACTATTAAATACAAACTAACAAATTTTATAAAATATTTACGCACAGTTCAAGATGCATATGCAAGTGATCAAGTTTTAGCAGAAAAAACAATCATTGAATTGCAAGATCGTAGTAGCAAGTTTGCATCGTTGTTTGAGGAATTTGATGAAACTCAGAGTAAAATAGAATATATTTGCGATGAAGATGACTTAGAAAGGCAATATTTAGAGAGAGAAGATTTCACTGAAAAGCATTCATCCGCAATCACAGACGCAAAATTTATTTTAAAGCAAGTCTGCACACCTGTCATCCAAATTCAAAGCGACAGTATCACTGGCATATCAGATTCCTCAAAACAAAACGGTATTTCTCACAACATTAAACTTCCAACAATTAAACTTGCAAAATTTAACGGTGCATATGATAATTGGTTGGAATTCAAAGATACTTTTGAGTCACTAATTAATTCAAACAAATCAATTGACAATGTTCAGAAGTATCATTATTTACGTGCTTCACTAGAAGGTGACGCACTAAAGGTTATACAGTCTCTAGAATTCTCATCCGAAAATTACATAATCGCATGGGAACTACTTTGCAATAGGTATAATAACATCAGATTGTTAATTAATAATCACATCAAATCTCTGTTTGAATTAAATTCACTTACAAAGGAGTCCTCAAGAGGAATAAGAGACTTGATAGATACCATTTTTAAACATTTAAGAGCTCTTCAAACACTAGAACAACCAACAGAACATTGGGACACTTTGTTGATATTTTTAATTACGTCAAAATTAGACAAATTTACTGTTCGGGAATGGGAAAAAGTTAAAACAGGCAATAATTTCCCAACACTTTCTGAATTCAAGAGTTTTTTGAATTCAAGAGCAGATTTTCTAGAAACACTTGAAATCAATCATAATAAAATTGCCAAAGAACATAAACAGTTACATAATAATATCAAACAAGTTTCGTTAATATCCTCAAATGTGAAATGTCCTGTATGTAATGGGGCACATTTAATTTATTATTGTGAAAAATTCTTAAAATTAAATTTGTCAGATAAATTAAAAACAGTAAAGCAGCTGAATCTTTGTAATAACTGTTTACGTTCAGGCCACACAACTAAAAACTGCAGATCTGGATTTTGTAAAAAGTGCAAAGCTAAACATAACACTTTACTTCATCCAGAATTATTATATACACGTGAACCAATTACATCAAAAACAATTCATCCAAATGCATCAACAACAATTTCGCCACAAGTTAGTTTCACAAGTCATTATCCTAATCAACATGTTCTGCTTTCCACTGTATCAATTTTAGTTCCAGATGTTTTTGGCAACATTCATACTGCAAAAGCTTTACTTGACTGTGGTTCTCAGTCAAATTTTCTTACTTCAAAATTTTGCAAAAAGTTAGGATTAGAAGAACATTCAACAAACATGACCATTGGAGGAATCAATGGCGTTTCATCAGTCATTAAAAAAAAATGCAACATTGTGATATATTCACTCAATTATGAATTTTCTACTAATCTTTGTTGTTTTATTTTGCCCACAATTACAGGTAATTTGCCTTCATTCACTATCAACACCAGCTCATGGAATATTCCAGCCAACATTCAATTGGCAGATCCTCAATTCACCGAGCCTAGTGAAATAGATGTACTTATTGGTGCAGGTATTTTTTGGAATATTCTTCATCATCAAAGAATTCAGTTGGGTAAGAATATGCCAGTTCTTCAAAACACAGAATTCGGTTGGATTATATCAGGTACCATCTCAGAATCCATTTCAAAAATTCATTGCAATTTTTCTAAAACTCACAGCAATCTTGATTCTGAATTGCAGAAATTTTGGGAGATAGAGGAAATTAATAACGAGCATTCTATGTCTTCCGATGATGTTTATTGCGAAAAACATTTCCTAGAAACGTTTTCTAGAAATGAAGAAGGACGGTTCATTGTTCGAATACCACTAAAACATTCTGCTTCTAATTTAGGTAACTCAAAACCATTATCAATTAAACGTCAACAACAATTAGAACGTAAATTTTCATACGATTCTAATCTAAAATTTCAATATTCTCAATTCATAAAAGAATACATAGATTTAAACCACATGTCTCAAGTAAATTTAATTCCTTCCAATACAGCATATTTTTTGCCACATCATGGTGTTTTTAGACAAGAAAGTTTGACTACTAAACTAAGAGTAGTCTTTGATGGATCAGCGAATTCTGATTCAGGTTGGTCAGTTAATGATTTACAATTTACAGGGCCACCCATTCAGAATGAAATATTTTCTATACTCATAAAATTCAGACAACATCCTTTTGCAGTTTCGGCAGATATAGAAAAAATGTATAGGCAGGTCGTCATTCATCCTGATGACAGACATCTTCAAAATATTGTTTGGAGATTTAGTTCAGACGATCCAATTTCCATTTACACTTTAAATACAGTTACCTACGGCACTAGATCTGCTCCGTATTTAGCCATAAGATGCTTAAAGCAGTTGGCTCATGAATATCAAACAAAATCTTCTTTCGCATCTTCAATAATAAAAAATGATTTTTATGTTGATGATCTCATAACAGGTTTTGATTCTGAAACAGTTGCAATCAATGTATGTAAAGAAATTGCATCAATTCTAAATTCAGCATGTTTCCCATTAAGAAAATGGAATTCTAATAGTCAGCTTTTCTTGCAAGAGTTTCAAAATGAAAATGAACCTGTGAGTGTTTTAAATTTAGGAGATAATGAGTTTTCAAAAACTTTAGGAATAAAATGGTACAGTAAATCTGATACATTAGGTTTTCAAATCAAAAATTTTGAAAATTCTTTATCAATTAATAAACGATCAATCTTATCTGACGTAGCAAGGATTTTTGATCCATTAGGTTTGTTAAGCCCATGCACTATTTTCTCAAAAATAATTATTCAAAAACTATGGTCTCTTAAATTAGATTGGAATGATCCTATTCCAGACGATTTGAAAGCTACGTGGATACGATTCAGAAATAATTTAACAAAATTAAATCAACTCAAATTAGATAGGCACGTCATTTGTAAAAATTCTACAGAAATCGAATTACATGGTTTCTGTGACGCGTCACAAAACGCATACGGTGCGTGTGTATACGTTCGCAGCATCGATCAAAAAGAAAAGATTTTAATTAATCTCTTATGCGGAAAGACAAAGGTTGCTCCACTGAAATGTTTAACTATGCCAAGATTAGAATTGTGCAGTGCTTTGTTGTTAAGTCAATTAATTAACAAAGTACAAAAATCATTCACTATCGAATGCTCATATCATCTATGGTCAGATTCTCAAATAATATTACACTGGATTAACTCTCCATCTCATTCATTACCAATTTTTGTAAGAAATCGCATTTCTAAAATTCAAGAATTAACACAGATTAGTAATTGGAAGTACATAAACACAAAAGATAATCCTGCCGATCTTACATCACGAGGAATTTCTCCTGAAAATTTACTCAAGTCTCAATTGTGGTGGAACGGCCCTTCATGGTTGTCTCTTCCAACTAATCATTGGCCATCATCCGCATTCTCAATTTCAATTAAATATTCTAAAAATAATGTTTGCTCAGCTACTGTTGAAAATAATTTTCAGATATTCGAAAGGTTTTCTAGTTTGAATAGGTTGAAAAGAACAATGGCATACATTTTACGATTCATCTTAAACATTAAGAAACAAAAATCTGAACGGCCGTACGGATATTTGACTATTGCAGAATTAGATCTCAGTATGAAACAATTAATAAAATTGTCACAACAAGACAGTTTTCCTCAAGAAATTAATTTATTACTAAATAATAAAAATTTAAAGCCAAAACACAATTTATTATCCCTTGCTCCGTTCATTGATACTGAAGGTTTATTAAGAGTCGGTGGTCGATTAAAAAACTCTTATTTAGATTTTGCTCAGAAACATCCTTTGATTTTATCGGGAAAACATCGTTTAGCAAAACTAATTTTTGAAAATACGCATATAACATTACTTCATGCAGGTCCACAATTGTTATTATTTACAGTAAGACAGCATTTTTGGGTTACATCTGGAATGAGTGTGGCTAAGTCAGTAGTGCGAGGTTGCATCAGATGTTTTAAATCTAAACCAAAATCTTTTGATCAAATAATGGCAAATTTGCCAAAAGAAAGAGTTACAGTTAATAATCCATTTTATATCACGGGAATAGATTATGCAGGGCCTTTTAATATAAAAGATCGCAAAGGTCGAGGTTCAAAGACTATAAAGGGCTACATTTGTCTTTTCATCTGCTTTTCTACTAAAGCTATGCATCTTGAACTTGTGACAGATTTATCAAGCGAAACATTCCTTGCTGCTTTGAGAAGATTTGCATCACGAAGAGGCAAACCAGCTCATTTATATTCAGATAATGCAACAAATTTTATCGGAGCAGCTAAGAAACTATCTGCCTTGCATGAATTTTTCTCAAACTCTAAAACAGAAATAACAAATTATTGTACAAATGAAAATATAACCTGGCATTTTATTCCCCCAAACTCGCCTCATTTCGGAGGGCTTTGGGAATCAAACATAAAAAACATAAAACATCATTTATCAAGAGTAATTAATGACACAAAATTAACATATGAAGAATTTTACACAATCTTAACACAGATAGAAGCAACTTTAAATTCTAGACCTTTATACCCTCTGTCATCGGATGTTGATGATCTGCAGCCACTAACTCCAGCTCATTTCTTGATTGGCAAACCATTGACTGCTATTCCGGAACCGCAATTGCTGGACACACCAACAAACAGGCTGTCGCGTTTCCAGTTACAGCAACAGTTGGTACAAAGTTTTTGGAAGCGGTGGTCACAAGAATATTTGTATCATCTGCAAGAAAGAAAGAAATGGAAGAGCAAAAATCCAGGGCTAAAGATTGGAAGTTTGGTAATAATCAAACAGGATAACTTACCTCCTTCCCAGTGGCTCCTTGGAAGAATAGTAGAGCTTCATCCCGGTGACGACAACGTAGTTCGAGTTGCTACAGTCAAGACTCATAAAGGCAATTTCAAGCGAGCAGTAGCGAAGTTGTGTCCCCTTCCAGTACCTGAAAATGGCAGTAGTGACAGTGAAATTGTGCATGTTAAAAACAGTTAAAATAATTCATTTTCATTATTACAATCAGTTCATACTTACCTGCAATTTATGAATATTTGAACACTTTCTTAAAAAAAAAAAATGTTCAAGGCGGGGAGCTATGTTAACACGATTTTTACGTTCATTTTAATGAATCACATACACTTGTAAAAAAAAAAAACAATTGCAATATAAATAAAAAACTTTCATATAAAAAAAGGTAATTGTACCAGCAAAATTTTTCTGCAAACAAACACAAAGAAATACAGTCCACTATATCGAATCAACAGATGGACACCAGTAACTCTGATGGGAGATAAGAAGTTTTCGGACGCAGCAGAAGCTGGAAATAGTTTTAAACGAAACAACACGTATTAGCGTTGTTCCTGTGATGTATCTAATCGATCGTTACTCATCTATCACGTTATTTGACGTTTGGATGGACTCCAGTATCCCTGATGTGATATACGAAGTTTTCGGACACAGGAGGAGCTGGAAATAGTTTTAAACGAAACAATACGCATTAGCGTTGTTCCTGTGATGTATCTAATCGATCCTTACTCATCTATCATGTTATTTGGCGTTTCGATGGACTCCAGTAACTCGGATGTGAGGTACGAAATTTTTGGACGCAGCAGAAGCTGGAAATAGTTTTAAACGAAACAACACGCATTAGCGTTGTTCCTGTGCTGTATCTAATCGATCCTTACTTATCTATCATGTTATTTGACGTTTGGATGGACACCAGTAACTCTGATGGGAGATAAGAAGTTTTCGGACGCAGCAGAAGCTGGAAATAGTTTTAAACGAAACAACACGTATTAGCGTTGTTCCTGTGATGTATCTAATCGATCGTTACTCATCTATCACGTTATTTGACGTTTGGATAGGCTCCAGTAACTCTGAAGTGAGATACGAAGTTTTCGGACGCAGCAGAAGCTGGAAATAGTTTTGAACGAAACAACACGTATTAGCGTTGTTCCTGTGATGTATCTAATCGATCCTTACTCATCTATCATGTTATTTGACGTTTCGATGGACTCTAGTAACTCTGATGTGAGATAAGAAGTTTTTGGACGCAGCATGAGCTGGAAATAGTTTTAAACAAAACAACGCGCATTAGCGTGTTTCCTGTGATATATCTAATCGATCCCTACTTATCTAACATGTTATTTGACGTTTCGATGGACTCCAGTAACTCTGATGTGAGATATGACGTTTTCGGACGCAGCAGAAGCTGGAAATAGTTTTAAACGAAACAACACGTATTACCGTTGTTCCTGTGATGTATCTAATCGATCCTTACTTATCTATCATGTTATTTGACGTTCGATGGACTCTAGTAACTCTGATGTGAGATAAGAAGTTCTCGGACGCAGCAGAAGCTGGAAATAGTTTTGAACGAAGCAACACGTATTAGCGTTGTTCCTGTGATGTATCTAATCGATCCTTACTTATCTAACATGTTATTTGACGTTTGGATGGACTCCAGTAAGTCTGATGTGAGATACCAGTTTTCGGACGCAGCAGAAGCTGGAAATAGTGTTGAACGAAACAACACGTATTAGCGTTGTTCCTGTGATATATCTAATTGATCCTTATTCATCTATCATGTTATTTGGCGTTTCGATGGACTCCAGTAACTTTGATGTGAGATACGAAGTTCTCGGACGCAGCTGAAGCTGGAAATAGTTTTAAACGAAACAGCACGCATTAGCGTTGTTCCTGTGCTGTATCTAATCGATCCTTACTTATCTAACATGTTATTTGACGTTTCGATGGACTCTAGTAACTCTGATGTGAGATACGATGTTTTTGGACGCAGCAGGAGCTGGAAATAGTTTTAAACAAAACAACACGCATTAGCGTTGTTCCTGTGATATATCTAATCGATCCCTACTTATCTATCATGTTATTTGGCGTTTCGATAGACTCCAGTAACTTTGATGTGAGATGCGAAGTTCTCGGACGCAGCTGAAGCTAGAAATAGTTTTAAACGAAACAACACGCATTAGCGTTGTTCCTGTGATGTATCTAATCGTTCCTTACTCATCTATCATGTTATTTGGCGTTTCGATGGACTCTAGTTACTCTGATGTGAGATACGACGTTTTCGGACGCAGCAGAAGCTGGAAATAGTTTTAAATGAAACAACACGCATTAGCGTTGTTCCTGAGATGTATCTAATCGATCCTTACTTATCTATCATGTTATTTGACGTTTGGATGGACTCCAGCATCCCTGATGTGAGATAAGAAGTTTTCGGACACAGGAGGAGCTGGAAATAGTTTTAAATGAAACAACACGCATTAGCGTTGTTCCTGTGATATATCTAATCGATCCCTACTTATCTATCATGTTATTTGGCGTTTCGATGAACTCCAGTAACTTTGATGTGAGATACGAAGTTTTTGGACGCAGCAGGAGCTGGAAATAGTTTTAAACAAAACAACGCGCATTAGCGTTGTTCCTGTGATGTATCTAATCGATCCTTACTCATCTATCACGTTATTTGACGTTTGGATGGGCTCCAGTAACTCTGAAGTGAGATACGAAGTTCTCGGACGCAGCAGAAGCTGGAAATAGTTTTAAACGAAACAACACGTATTAGCGTTGTTCCTGTGATGTATCTAATCGATCCTTACTGATCTATCATGTTATTTGACGTTTCGATGGACTCCAGTAACTCTGATGTGAGATACGACGTTTTCGGACGCAGCAGAAGCTGGAAATTGTTTTAAACGAAACAACACTTATTAGCGTTGTTCCTGTGATGTATCTAATCGATCCTTACTTATCTATCATGTTATTTGACGTTTCGATGGACTCTAGTAACTCTGATGTGAGATGCGAAGTTCTCGGACGCAGCAGAAGCTGGAAATAGTTTTAAATGAAACAACACGCATTAGCGTTGTTCCTGAGATGTATCTAATCGATCCTTACTTATCTATCATGTTATTTGACGTTTGGATGGACTCCAGCATCCCTGATGTGAGATAAGAAGTTTTCGGACACAGGAGGAGCTGGAAATAGTTTTAAATGAAACAACACGCATTAGCGTTGTTCCTGTGATATATCTAATCGATCCCTACTTATCTATCATGTTATTTGGCGTTTCGATGAACTCCAGTAACTTTGATGTGAGATACGAAGTTCTCGGACGCAGCTGAAGCTGGAAATAGTTTTAAACGAAACAACACGCATTAGCGTTCTTCCTGTGCTGTATCTAATCGATCCTTACTTATCTATCATGTTATTTGACGTTTGGATGGACTCCAGTATCCCTGATGTGAGATACGAAGTTTTCGGACTCAGCTGAAGCTGGAAATAGTTTTAAACGAAACAACACGCATTAGCGTTGTTCCTGTGCTTTATCTAATCGATCCTTACTTATCTATCATGTTATTTGACGTTTGGATGGACTCCAGTAACTTTGATGTGAGATACTAAGTTCTCGGACGCAGCTGAAGCTGGAAATAGTTTTAAACGGAACAACACGCATTAGCGTTCTTCCTGTGCTGTATCTAATCGATCCTTACTTATCTATCATGTTATTTGACGTTTGGATGGACTCCAGTATCCCTGATGTGACATACAAAGTTTTCGGACGCAGCTGAAGCTGGAAATAGTTTTAAACGAAACAACACGCATTAGCGTTGTTCCTGTGCTGTATCTAATCGATCCTTACTTATCTATCATGTTATTTGACGTTTCGATGGACTCCAGTAACTCTGATGTGAGATACGACGATTTCGGACGCAGCAGAAGCTGGAAATAGTTTTAAACGAAACAACACTTATTAGCGTTGTTCCTGTGATGTATCTAATCGATCCTTACTTATCTATCATGTTATTTGACGTTTCGATGGACTCTAGTAACTCTGATGTAAGATACGAAGTTCTCGGACGCAGCAGAAACTGGAAATAGTTTTGAGCGAAACAACATGTATTAGAGTTGTTCCTGTGATGTATCTAATCGATCCTTACTTATCTAACATGTTATTTGAAGTTTCGATGGATTCTAGTAACTCTGATGTGAGATACATAGTTTTCGGACGCAGCAGAAGCTGGAAATAGTTTTAAACGAAACAACACGCATTAGCGTTGTTCCTGTGCTGTATCTAATCGATCCTTACTTATCTATCATGTTATTTGACGTTTCGATGGACTCTAGTAACTCTGATGTAAGATACGAAGTTCTCGGACGCAGCAGAAACTGGAAATAGTTTTGAGCGAAACAACATGTATTAGAGTTGTTCCTGTGATGTATCTAATCGATCCTTACTTATCTAACATGTTATTTGACGTTTCGATGGACTCTAGTAACTCTGATGTGAGATACATAGTTTTCGGACGCAGCAGAAGCTGGAAATAGTTTTAAACGAAACAACACGCATTAGCGTTGTTCCTGTGATGTATCTAACCGATCCCTACTTATCTATCATGTTATTTGGCGTTTGGATGGACTCCAGTATCTCTGATGTGAGATACCAAGTTCTCGGACGCAGCAGAAGCTGGAAATAGTTTTAAACGAAACAACACGCATTAGCGTTGTTCCTGTGCTGTATCTAATTGATCCTTACTTATCTATTATGTTATTTGACGTTTCGATGTACTCCAGTAACTTTGATGTGAGATACGAAGTTCTCGGACGCAGCTGAAGCTGGAAATAGTTTTAAACGAAACAACACGCATTAGCGTTGTTCCTGTGCTCTATCTAATCGATCCTTACTTATCTATCATGTTATTTGACGTTTGGATGGACTTATCTATCATGTTATATGACGTTTCGATGGACTCTAGTAACTCTGATGTGAGATACGATGCTTTTGGACGCAGCAGGAGCTGGAAATAGTTTTAAACAAGACAACACGCACTAGCGTTGTTCCTGTGATATATCTAATCGATCCCTACTTATCTATCATGTTATTTGGCGTTTCGATAGACTCCAGTAACTTTGATGTGAGATACGAAGTTCTCGGACGCAGCTGAAGCTAGAAATAGTTTTAAACGAAACAACACGCATTAGCGTTCTTCCTGTGCTGTATCTAATCGAACCTTACTTATCTATCATGTTATTTGACGTTTCGATGGACTCTAGTAACTCTGATGTGAGATACATAGTTTTCGGACGCAGCAGAAGCTGGAAATTGTTTTAAACGAAACAACACGCATTAGCGTTGTTCCTGTGATATATCTAATCGATCCCTACTTATCTATCATGTTATTTGGCGTTTCGATGAACTCCAGTAACTTTGATGTGAGATACGAAGTTCTCGGACGCAGCTGAAGCTGGAAATAGTTTTAAACGAAACAACACGCATTAGCGTTGTTCCTGTGATATATCTAATCGATCCATACTTATCTATCATGTTATTTGACGTTTGGATGGACTCCAGTAACTCTGATGTGAGATACGAAATTTTCGGACGCAGCATAAGCTGGAAATAGTTTTAAACGAAACAACACGCATTAGCGTTGTTCCTGTGCTTTATCTAATAGATCCTTACTTATCTATCATGTTATTTGACGTTTGGATGGACTCCAGTAACTTTGATGTGAGATACGAAGTTCTCGGACGCAGCTGAAGCTGGAAATAGTTTTAAACGGAACAACACGCATTAGCGTTCTTCCTGTGCTGTATCTAATCGATCCTTACTTATCTATCATGTTATTTGACGTTTGGATGGACTCCAGTATCCCTGATGTGAGATACGAAGTTTTCGGACGCAGCTGAAGCTGGAAATAGTTTTAAACGAAACAACACGCATTAGCGTTGTTCCTGTGCTGTATCTAATCGATCCTTACTTATCTATCATGTTATTTGACGTTTCGATGGACTCCAGTATCTCTGATGTGAGATACGACGATTTCGGACGCAGCAGAAGCTGGAAATAGTTTTAAACGAAACAACACTTATTAGCGTTGTTCCTGTGATGTATCTAATCGATCCTTACTTATCTATCATGTTATTTGACGTTTCGATGGACTCTAGTAACTCTGATGTAAGATACGAAGTTCTCGGACGCAGCAGAAACTGGAAATAGTTTTGAGCGAAACAACACGTATTAGAGTTGTTCCTGTGATGTATCTAATCGATCCTTACTTATCTAACATGTTATTTGACGTTTCGATGGACTCTAGTAACTCTGATGTGAGATACATAGTTTTCGGACGCAGCAGAAGCTGGAAATAGTTTTAAACGAAACAACACACATTAGCGTTGTTCCTGTGCTGTATCTAATTGATCCTTACTTATCTATCATGTTATTTGACGTTTCGATGGACTCTAGTAACTTTGATGTGAGATACATAGTTTTCGGACGCAGCAGAAGCTGGAAATAGTTTTAAACAAAACAACGCGCATTAGCGTTGTTCCTGTGATATATCTAATCGATCCCTACTTATCTAACATGTTATTTGGCGTTTCGATGTACTCCAGTAACTTTGATGTGAGATACGAAGTTCTCGGACGCAGCTGAAGCTGGAAATAGTTTTAAACGAAACAACACGCATTAGCGTTGTTCCTGTGCTCTATCTAATCGATCCTTACTTATCTATCATGTTATTTGACGTTTGGATGGACTTATCTATCATGTTATATGACGTTTCGATGGACTCTAGTAACTCTGATGTGAGATACGATGTTTTTGGACGCAGCAGGAGCTGGAAATAGTTTTAAACAAGACAACACCCACTAGCGTTGTTCCTGTGATATATCTAATCGATCCCTACTTATCTATCATGTTATTTGGCGTTTCGATAGACTCCAGTAACTTTGATGTGAGATACGAAGTTCTCGGACGCAGCTGAAGCTAGAAATAGTTTTAAACGAAACAACACGCATTAGCGTTCTTCCTGTGCTGTATCTAATCGATCCTTACTTATCTATCATGTTATTTGACGTTTGGATGGACTCCAGTATCCCTGATGTGAGATACGAAGTTTTCGGACGCAGCTGAAGCTGGAAATAGTTTTAAACAAAACAACGCGCATTAGCGTTGTTCCTGTGATATATCTAATCGATCCCTACTTATCTAACATGTTATTTGGCGTTTCGATGTACTCCAGTAACTTTGATGTGAGATACGAAGTTCTCGGACGCAGCTGAAGCTGGAAATAGTTTTAAACGAAACAACACGCATTAGCGTTGTTCCTGTGCTCTATCTAATCGATCCTTACTTATCTATCATGTTATTTGACGTTTGGATGGACTTATCTATCATGTTATATGACGTTTCGATGGACTCCAGTAACTCTGATGTGAGATACGAAATTTTCGGACGCAGCATAAGCTGGAAATAGTTTTAAACGAAACAACACGCATTAGCGTTGTTCCTGTGCTTTATCTAATCGATCCTTACTTATCTATCATGTTATTTGACGTTTGGATGGACTCCAGTAACTTTGATGTGAGATACGAAGTTCTCGGACGCAGCTGAAGCTGGAAATAGTTTTAAACGGAACAACACGCATTAGCGTTCTTCCTGTGCTGTATCTAATCGATCCTTACTTATCTATCATGTTATTTGACGTTTGGATGGACTCCAGTATCCCTGATGTGAGATACGAAGTTTTCGGACGCAGCTGAAGCTGGAAATAGTTTTAAACGAAACAACACGCATTAGCGTTGTTCCTGTGCTGTATCTAATCGATCCTTACTTATCTATCATGTTATTTGACGTTTCGATGGACTCCAGTATCTCTGATGTGAGATACGACGATTTCGGACGCAGCAGAAGCTGGAAATAGTTTTAAACGAAACAACACTTATTAGCGTTGTTCCTGTGATGTATCTAATCGATCCTTACTTATCTATCATGTTATTTGACGTTTCGATGGACTCTAGTAACTCTGATGTAAGATACGAAGTTCTCGGACGCAGCAGAAACTGGAAATAGTTTTGAGCGAAACAACACGTATTAGAGTTGTTCCTGTGATGTATCTAATCGATCCTTACTTATCTAACATGTTATTTGACGTTTCGATGGACTCTAGTAACTCTGATGTGAGATACATAGTTTTCGGACGCAGCAGAAGCTGGAAATAGTTTTAAACGAAACAACACACATTAGCGTTGTTCCTGTGCTGTATCTAATTGATCCTTACTTATCTATCATGTTATTTGACGTTTCGATGGACTCTAGTAACTTTGATGTGAGATACATAGTTTTCGGACGCAGCAGAAGCTGGAAATAGTTTTAAACAAAACAACGCGCATTAGCGTTGTTCCTGTGATATATCTAATCGATCCCTACTTATCTAACATGTTATTTGGCGTTTCGATGTACTCCAGTAACTTTGATGTGAGATACGAAGTTCTCGGACGCAGCTGAAGCTGGAAATAGTTTTAAACGAAACAACACGCATTAGCGTTGTTCCTGTGCTCTATCTAATCGATCCTTACTTATCTATCATGTTATTTGACGTTTGGATGGACTTATCTATCATGTTATATGACGTTTCGATGGACTCTAGTAACTCTGATGTGAGATACGATGTTTTTGGACGCAGCAGGAGCTGGAAATAGTTTTAAACAAGACAACACCCACTAGCGTTGTTCCTGTGATATATCTAATCGATCCCTACTTATCTATCATGTTATTTGGCGTTTCGATAGACTCCAGTAACTTTGATGTGAGATACGAAGTTCTCGGACGCAGCTGAAGCTAGAAATAGTTTCAAACGAAACAACACGCATTAGCGTTCTTCCTGTGCTGTATCTAATCGATCCTTACTTATCTATCATGTTATTTGACGTTTCGATGGACTCTAGTAACTCTGATGTGAGATACATAGTTTTCGGACGCAGCAGAAGCTGGAAATTGTTTTAAACGAAACAACACGCATTAGCGTTGTTCCTGTGATATATCTAATCGATCCCTACTTATCTATCATGTTATTTGGCGTTTCGATGAACTCCAGTAACTTTGATGTGAGATACGAAGTTCTCGGACGCAGCTGAAGCTGGAAATAGTTTTAAACGAAACAACACGCATTAGCGTTGTTCCTGTGATATATCTAATCGATCCATACTTATCTATCATGTTATTTGACGTTTGGATGGACTCCAGTAACTCTGATGTGAGATACGAAATTTTCGGACGCAGCATAAGCTGGAAATAGTTTTAAACGAAACAACACGCATTAGCGTTGTTCCTGTGCTTTATCTAATTGATCCTTACTTATCTATCATGTTATTTGACGTTTGGATGGACTCCAGTAACTTTGATTTGAGATACGAAGTTCTCGGACGCAGCTGAAGCTGGAAATAGTTTTAAACAACACGCATTAGCGTTCTTCCTGTGCTGTATCTAATCGATCCTTACTTATCTATCATGTTATTTGACGTTTGGATGGACTCCAGTATCCCTGATGTGAGATACGAAGTTTTCGGACGCAGCTGAAGCTGGAAATAGTTTTAAACGAAACAACACGCATTAGCGTTGTTCCTGTGCTGTATCTAATCGATCCTTACTTATCTATCATGTTATTTGACGTTTCGATGGACTCCAGTAACTCTGATGTGAGATACGACGATTTCGGACGCAGCAGAAGCTGGAAATAGTTTTAAACGAAACAACACTTATTAGCGTTGTTCCTGTGATGTATCTAATCGATCCTTACTTATCTATCATGTTATTTGACGTTTCGATGGACTCTAGTAACTCTGATGTAAGATACGAAGTTCTCGGACGCAGCAGAAACTGGAAATAGTTTTGAGCGAAACAACACGTATTAGAGTTGTTCCTGTGATGTATCTAATCGATCCTTACTTATCTAACATGTTATTTGACGTTTCGATGGACTCTAGTAACTCTGATGTGAGATACATAGTTTTCGGACGCAGCAGAAGCTGGAAATAGTTTTAAACGAAACAACACACATTAGCGTTGTTCCTGTGCTGTATCTAATTGATCCTTACTTATCTATCATGTTATTTGACGTTTCGATGGACTCTAGTAACTCTGATGTGAGATACATAGTTTTCGGACGCAGCAGAAGCTGGAAATAGTTTTAAACGAAACAACACGCATTAGCGTTGTTCCTGTGATGTATCTAACCGATCCCTACTTATCTATCATGTTATTTGGCGTTTGGATGGACTCCAGTATCCCTGATGTGAGATACGAAGTTCTCGGACGCAGCAGAAGCTGGAAATAGTTTTAAACGAAACAACACGCATTAGCGTTGTTCCTGTGCTGTATCTAATTGATCCTTACTTATCTATCATGTTATTTGACGTTTCGATGGACTCTAGTAACTTTGATGTTAGATACATAGTTTTCGGACGCAGCAGAAGCTGGAAATAGTTTTAAACAAAACAACGCGCATTAGCGTTGTTCCTGTGATATATCTAATCGATCCCTACTTATCTAACATGTTATTTGGCGTTTCGATGTACTCCAGTAACTTTGATGTGAGATACGAAGTTCTCGGACGCAGCTGAAGCTGGAAATAGTTTTAAACGAAACAACACGCATTAGCGTTGTTCCTGTGCTGTATCTAATCGATCCTTACTTATCTATCATGTTATTTGACGTTTGGATGGACTCCAGTAACTCTGATGTGAGATACGACGATTTCGGACGCAGCAGAAGCTGGAAATAGTTTTAAACGAAACAACACTTATTAGCGTTGTACCTGTGATGTATCTAATCGATCCTTACTTATCTATCATGTTATTTGACGTTTCGATGGACTCTAGTAACTCTGATGTAAGATACGAAGTTCTCGGACGCAGCAGAAACTGGAAATAGTTTTGAGCGAAACAACACGTATTAGAGTTGTTCCTGTGATGTATCTAATCGATCCTTACTTATCTAACATGTTATTTGACGTTTCGATGGACTCTAGTAACTCTGATGTGAGATACATAGTTTTCGGACGCAGCAGAAGCTGGAAATAGTTTTAAACGAAACAACACACATTAGCGTTGTTCCTGTGCTGTATCTAATTGATCCTTACTTATCTATCATGTTATTTGACGTTTCGATGGACTCTAGTAACTCTGATGTGAGATACATAGTTTTCGGACGCAGCAGAAGCTGGAAATAGTTTTAAACGAAACAACACGCATTAGCGTTGTTCCTGTGATGTATCTAACCGATCCCTACTTATCTATCATGTTATTTGGCGTTTGGATGGACTCCAGTATCCCTGATGTGAGATACGAAGTTCTCGGACGCAGCAGAAGCTGGAAATAGTTTTAAACGAAACAACACGCATTAGCGTTGTTCCTGTGCTGTATCTAATTGATCCTTACTTATCTATCATGTTATTTGACGTTTCGATGGACTCTAGTAACTTTGATGTTAGATACATAGTTTTCGGACGCAGCAGAAGCTGGAAATAGTTTTAAACAAAACAACGCGCATTAGCGTTGTTCCTGTGATATATCTAATCGATCCCTACTTATCTAACATGTTATTTGGCGTTTCGATGTACTCCAGTAACTTTGATGTGAGATACGAAGTTCTCGGACGCAGCTGAAGCTGGAAATAGTTTTAAACGAAACAACACGCATTAGCGTTGTTCCGGTGCTCTATCTAATCGATCCTTACTTATCTATCATGTTATTTGACGTTTGGATGGACTTATCTATCATGTTATATGACGTTTCGATGGACTCTAGTAACTCTGATGTGAGATACGATGTTTTTGGACGCAGCAGGAGCTGGAAATAGTTTTAAACAAAACAACACGCATTAGCGTTGTTCCTGTGATATATCTAATCGATCCCTACTTATCTATCATGTTATTTGGCGTTTCGATAGACTCCAGTAACTTTGATGTGAGATACGAAGTTCTCGGACGCAGCTGAAGCTAGAAATAGTTTTAAACGAAACAACACGCATTAGCGTTCTTCCTGTGCTGTATCTAATCGATCCTTACTTATCTATCATGTTATTTGACGTTTCGATGGACTCTAGTAACTCTGATGTGAGATACATAGTTTTCGGATGCAGCAGAAGCTGGAAATTGTTTTAAACGAAACAACACGCATTAGCGTTGTTCCTGTGATATATCTAATCGATCCCTACTTATCTATCATGTTATTTGACGTTTCGATGGACTCTAGTAACTCTGATGTGAGATACGATGTTTTTGGACGCAGCAATAGCTGGAAATAGTTTTAAACAAAACAACACGCATTAGCGTTGTTCCTGTGATATATCTAATCGATCCCTACTTATCTATCATGTTATTTGGCGTTTCGATAGACTCCAGTAACTTTGATGTGAGATACGAAGTTCTCGGACGCAGCTGAAGCTAGAAATAGTTTTAAACGAAACAACACGCATTAGCGTTGTTCCTGTGCTGTATCTAATCGATCCTTACTTATCTATCATGTTATTTGACGTTTCGATGGACTCTAGTAACTCTGATGTGAGATACATAGTTTTCGGACGCAGCAGAAGCTAGAAATTGTTTTAAACGAAACAACACGCATTAGCGTTTTTCCTGTGCTGTATCTAATCGATCCATACTTATCTATCATGTTATTTGACGTTTGGATGGACACCAGTAACTCTGATGTGAGATACGAAATTTTCGGACGCAGCAGAAGCTGGAAATAGTTTTAAAAGAAACAACACGCATTAGTGTTCTTCCTGTGATGTATCTAATCGATCTCTACTTATCTATCATGTTATTTGGCGTTTCGATGGACTCCAGTAACTTTGATGTGAGATACGAAGTTCTCGGACGCAGCTGAAGCTGGAAATTGTTTTAAACGAAACAACAGGCATTAGCGTTGTTCTTGTGCTGCATCTAATCGATCCTTACTTATCTATCATGTTATTTGACGTTTGGATGGACTCCAGTATCCCTGATGTGAGATACGAAGTTTTCGGACACAGGAGGAGCTGGAAATAGTTTTAAACGAAACAATACGCATTAGCGTTGTTCCTGTGATGTATCTAATCGATCCTTACTCATCTATCATGTTATTTGGCGTTTGGATGGACTCCAGTAACTTTGATGTGAGATACGAAGTTCTCGGACGCAGCTGAAGCTGGAAATTGTTTTAAACGAAACAACAGGCATTAGCGTTGTTCCTGTGCTGCATCCAATCGATCCTTACTTATCTATCATGTTATTTGACGTTTGGATGGACTCCAGTATCCCTGATGTGAGATACGAAATTTTCGGACGCAGCAGAAGCTGGAAATAGTTTTAAAAGAAACAGCACGCATTAGTGTTCTTCCTGTGATGTATCTAATCGATCTCTACTTATCTATCATGTTATTTGGCGTTTCGATGGACTCTAGTTACTCTGATGTGAGATACGATGTTCTCGGACGCAGCAGAAGCTGGAAATTGTTTTAAATGAAACAACACGCATTAGCGTTGTTCCTGTGATGTATCTAATCGATCCTTACTTATCTACTATGTTATTTGACGTTTCGATGGACTCCAGTAACTCAGATGTGAGGTACGAAATTTTCGGACGCAGCAGAAGCTGGGAAGAGTTTCAAACGAAACAACACGCATTAGCGTTGTTCCTGTGCTGTATCTAATCGATCCTTACTTATCTATCATGTTATTTGACGTTTGGATGGACACCAGTAACTCTGATGTGAGATACGAAGTTTTCGGACGCAGCAGAAGCTGAAAATAGTTTTGAACGAAACAACACGTATTAGCGTTGTTTCTGTGATGTATCTAATCGATCCTTACTCATCTATCATGTTATTTGGCGTTTCGATGGACTCTAGTTACTCTGATGTGAGATACGATGTTCTCGGACGCAGCAGAAGCTGGAAATAGTTTTAAACGAAACAACACGCATTAGCGTTGTTCCTGTGCTGTATCTAATCGATCCTTACTTATCTATCATGTTATTTGGCGTTTGGATGGACTCCAGTATCCCTGATGTGAGATACGAAGTTCTCGGACGCAGCAGAAGCTGGAAATAGTTTTAAACGAAACAACACGCATTAGCGTTGTTCCTGTGCTGTATCTAATTGATCCTTACTTATCTATCATGTTATTTGACGTTTCGATGGACTCTAGTAACTTTGATGTGAGATACATAGTTTTCGGACGCAGCAGAAGCTAGAAATAGTTTTAAACGAAACAACACGCATTAGCGTTGTTCCTGTGATGTATCTAATCGATCACTACTTATCTATCATGTTATTTGGCGTTTCGATGGACTCCAGTAACTTTGATGTGAGATACGAAGTTCTCGGACGCAGCTGAAGCTGGAAATAGTTTTAAACGAAACAACACGCATTAGCATTGTTCCTAAGCTGTATCTAATCGATCCTTACTTATCTATTATGTTATTTGAGGTTTGGATGGACTCCAGTATCCCTGATGTGAGATACGAAGTTCTCGGACGCAGCAGAAGCTGGAAATAGTTTTAAACGAAACAACACGCATTAGCGTTGTTCCTGTGCTGTATCTAATCGATCCTTACTTATCTATCATATTATTTGACGTTTCGATGGACTCTAGTAACTCTGATGTGAGATACATAGTTTTCGGACGCAGCAGAAGCTGGAAATAGTTTTAAACAAAACAACGCGCATTAGCGTTGTTCCTGTGATATATCTAATCGATCCCTACTTATCTAACATGTTATTTGGCGTTTCGATGTACTCCAGTAACTTTGATGTGAGATACGAAGTTCTCGGACGCAGCTGAAGCTGGAAATAGTTTTAAACGAAACAACACGCATTAGCGTTGTTCCTGTGCTCTATCTAATCGATCCTTACTTATCTATCATGTTATTTGACGTTTGGATGGACTTATCTATCATGTTATTTGACGTTTCGATGGACTCTAGTAACTCTGATGTGAGATACGATGTTTTTGGACGCAGCAGGAGCTGGAAATAGTTTTAAACAAAACAACACGCATTAGCGTTGTTTCTGTCATATATCTAATCGATCCCTACTTATCTATCATGTTATTTGGCGTTTCGATAGACTCCAGTAACTTTGATGTGAGATACGAAGTTCTCGGACGCAGCTGAAGCTAGAAATAGTTTTAAACGAAACAACACGCATTAGCGTTTTTCCTGTGCTGTATCTAATCGATCCATACTTATCTATCATGTTATTTGACGTTTGGATGGACACCAGTAACTCTGATGTGAGATACGAAATTTTCGGACGCAGCAGAAGCTGGAAATAGTTTTAAAAGAAACAACACGCATTAGTGTTCTTCCTGTGATGTATCTAATCGATCTCTACTTATCTATCATGTTATTTGGCGTTTCGATGGACTCCAGTAACTTTGATATGAGATACGAAGTTCTCGGACGCAGCTGAAGCTGGAAATTGTTTTAAACGAAACAACAGGCATTAGCGTTGTTCTTGTGCTGCATCTAATCGATCCTTACTTATCTATCATGTTATTTGACGTTTGGATGGACTCCAGTATCCCTGATGTGAGATACGAAGTTTTCGGACACAGGAGGAGCTGGAAATAGTTTTAAACGAAACAATACGCATTAGCGTTGTTCCTGTGATGTATCTAATCGATCCTTACTCATCTATCATGTTATTTGGCGTTTGGATGGACTCCAGTAACTTTGATGTGAGATACGAAGTTCTCGGACGCAGCTGAAGCTGGAAATTGTTTTAAACGAAACAACAGGCATTAGCGTTGTTCCTGTGCTGCATCCAATCGATCCTTACTTATCTATCATGTTATTTGACGTTTGGATGGACTCCAGTATCCCTGATGTGAGATACGAAATTTTCGGACGCAGCAGAAGCTGGAAATAGTTTTAAAAGAAACAGCACGCATTAGTGTTCTTCCTGTGATGTATCTAATCGATCTCTACTTATCTATCATGTTATTTGGCGTTTCGATGGACTCTAGTTACTCTGATGTGAGATACGATGTTCTCGGACGCAGCAGAAGCTGGAAATTGTTTTAAATGAAACAACACGCATTAGCGTTGTTCCTGTGATGTATCTAATCGATCCTTACTTATCTACTATGTTATTTGACGTTTCGATGGACTCCAGTAACTCAGATGTGAGGTACGAAATTTTCGGACGCAGCAGAAGCTGGGAAGAGTTTCAAACGAAACAACACGCATTAGCGTTGTTCCTGTGCTGTATCTAATCGATCCTTACTTATCTATCATGTTATTTGACGTTTGGATGGACACCAGTAACTCTGATGTGAGATACGAAGTTTTCGGACGCAGCAGAAGCTGAAAATAGTTTTGAACGAAACAACACGTATTAGCGTTGTTTCTGTGATGTATCTAATCGATCCTTACTCATCTATCATGTTATTTGGCGTTTCGATGGACTCTAGTTACTCTGATGTGAGATACGATGTTCTCGGACGCAGCAGAAGCTGGAAATAGTTTTAAACGAAACAACACGCATTAGCGTTGTTCCTGTGCTGTATCTAATCGATCCTTACTTATCTATCATGTTACTTGGCGTTTGGATGGACTCCAGTATCCCTGATGTGAGATACGAAGTTCTCGGACGCAGCAGAAGCTGGAAATAGTTTTAAACGAAACAACACGCATTAGCGTTGTTCCTGTGCTGTATCTAATTGATCCTTACTTATCTATCATGCTATTTGACGTTTCGATGGACTCTAGTAACTTTGATGTGAGATACATAGTTTTCGGACGCAGCAGAAGCTAGAAATAGTTTTAAACGAAACAACACGCATTAGCGTTGTTCCTGTGATGTATCTAATCGATCACTACTTATCTATCATGTTATTTGGCGTTTCGATGGACTCCAGTAACTTTGATGTGAGATACGAAGTTCTCGGACGCAGCTGAAGCTGGAAATAGTTTTAAACGAAACAACACGCATTAGCATTGTTCCTAAGCTGTATCTAATCGATCCTTACTTATCTATTATGTTATTTGAGGTTTGGATGGACTCCAGTATCCCTGATGTGAGATACGAAGTTCTCGGACGCAGCAGAAGCTGGAAATAGTTTTAAACGAAACAACACGCATTAGCGTTGTTCCTGTGCTGTATCTAATCGATCCTTACTTATCTATCATATTATTTGACGTTTCGATGGACTCTAGTAACTCTGATGTGAGATACATAGTTTTCGGACGCAGCAGAAGCTGGAAATAGTTTTAAACAAAACAACGCGCATTAGCGTTGTTCCTGTGATATATCTAATCGATCCCTACTTATCTAACATGTTATTTGGCGTTTCGATGTACTCCAGTAACTTTGATGTGAGATACGAAGTTCTCGGACGCAGCTGAAGCTGGAAATAGTTTTAAACGAAACAACACGCATTAGCGTTGTTCCTGTGCTCTATCTAATCGATCCTTACTTATCTATCATGTTATTTGACGTTTGGATGGACTTATCTATCATGTTATTTGACGTTTCGATGGACTCTAGTAACTCTGATGTGAGATACGATGTTTTTGGACGCAGCAGGAGCTGGAAATAGTTTTAAACAAAACAACACGCATTAGCGTTGTTTCTGTCATATATCTAATCGATCCCTACTTATCTATCATGTTATTTGGCGTTTCGATAGACTCCAGTAACTTTGATGTGAGATACGAAGTTCTCGGACGCAGCTGAAGCTAGAAATAGTTTTAAACGAAACAACACGCATTAGCGTTGTTCCTGTGCTGTATCTAATCGATCCTTACTTATCTATCATGTTATTTGACGTTTCGATGGACTCTAGTAACTTTGATGTGAGATACATAGTTTTCGGACGCAGCAGAAGCTAGAAATAGTTTTAAACGAAACAACACGCATTAGCGTTGTTCCTGTGATGTATCTAATCGATCACTACTTATCTATCATGTTATTTGGCGTTTCGATGGACTCCAGTAACTTTGATGTGAGATACGAAGTTCTCGGACGCAGCTGAAGCTGGAAATAGTTTTAAACGAAACAACACGCATTAGCATTGTTCCTAAGCTGTATCTAATCGATCCTTACTTATCTATTATGTTATTTGAGGTTTGGATGGACTCCAGTATCCCTGATGTGAGATACGAAGTTCTCGGACGCAGCAGAAGCTGGAAATAGTTTTAAACGAAACAACACGCATTAGCGTTGTTCCTGTGCTGTATCTAATCGATCCTTACTTATCTATCATATTATTTGACGTTTCGATGGACTCTAGTAACTCTGATGTGAGATACATAGTTTTCGGACGCAGCAGAAGCTGGAAATAGTTTTAAACAAAACAACGCGCATTAGCGTTGTTCCTGTGATATATCTAATCGATCCCTACTTATCTAACATGTTATTTGGCGTTTCGATGTACTCCAGTAACTTTGATGTGAGATACGAAGTTCTCGGACGCAGCTGAAGCTGGAAATAGTTTTAAACGAAACAACACGCATTAGCGTTGTTCCTGTGCTCTATCTAATCGATCCTTACTTATCTATCATGTTATTTGACGTTTGGATGGACTTATCTATCATGTTATTTGACGTTTCGATGGACTCTAGTAACTCTGATGTGAGATACGATGTTTTTGGACGCAGCAGGAGCTGGAAATAGTTTTAAACAAAACAACACGCATTAGCGTTGTTTCTGTCATATATCTAATCGATCCCTACTTATCTATCATGTTATTTGGCGTTTCGATAGACTCCAGTAACTTTGATGTGAGATACGAAGTTCTCGGACGCAGCTGAAGCTAGAAATAGTTTTAAACGAAACAACACGCATTAGCGTTTTTCCTGTGCTGTATCTAATCGATCCATACTTATCTATCATGTTATTTGACGTTTGGATGGACACCAGTAACTCTGATGTGAGATACGAAATTTTCGGACGCAGCAGAAGCTGGAAATAGTTTTAAAAGAAACAACACGCATTAGTGTTCTTCCTGTGATGTATCTAATCGATCTCTACTTATCTATCATGTTATTTGGCGTTTCGATGGACTCCAGTAACTTTGATGTGAGATACGAAGTTCTCGGACGCAGCTGAAGCTGGAAATTGTTTTAAACGAAACAACAGGCATTAGCGTTGTTCTTGTGCTGCATCTAATCGATCCTTACTTATCTATCATGTTATTTGACGTTTGGATGGACTCCAGTATCCCTGATGTGAGATACGAAGTTTTCGGACACAGGAGGAGCTGGAAATAGTTTTAAACGAAACAATACGCATTAGCGTTGTTCCTGTGATGTATCTAATCGATCCTTACTCATCTATCATGTTATTTGGCGTTTGGATGGACTCCAGTAACTTTGATGTGAGATACGAAGTTCTCGGACGCAGCTGAAGCTGGAAATTGTTTTAAACGAAACAACAGGCATTAGCGTTGTTCCTGTGCTGCATCCAATCGATCCTTACTTATCTATCATGTTATTTGACGTTTGGATGGACTCCAGTATCCCTGATGTGAGATACGAAATTTTCGGACGCAGCAGAAGCTGGAAATAGTTTTAAAAGAAACAGCACGCATTAGTGTTCTTCCTGTGATGTATCTAATCGATCTCTACTTATCTATCATGTTATTTGGCGTTTCGATGGACTCTAGTTACTCTGATGTGAGATACGATGTTCTCGGACGCAGCAGAAGCTGGAAATTGTTTTAAATGAAACAACACGCATTAGCGTTGTTCCTGTGATGTATCTAATCGATCCTTACTTATCTACTATGTTATTTGACGTTTCGATGGACTCCAGTAACTCAGATGTGAGGTACGAAATTTTCGGACGCAGCAGAAGCTGGGAAGAGTTTCAAACGAAACAACACGCATTAGCGTTGTTCCTGTGCTGTATCTAATCGATCCTTACTTATCTATCATGTTATTTGACGTTTGGATGGACACCAGTAACTCTGATGTGAGATACGAAGTTTTCGGACGCAGCAGAAGCTGAAAATAGTTTTGAACGAAACAACACGTATTAGCGTTGTTTCTGTGATGTATCTAATCGATCCTTACTCATCTATCATGTTATTTGGCGTTTCGATGGACTCTAGTTACTCTGATGTGAGATACGATGTTCTCGGACGCAGCAGAAGCTGGAAATAGTTTTAAACGAAACAACACGCATTAGCGTTGTTCCTGTGCTGTATCTAATCGATCCTTACTTATCTATCATGTTACTTGGCGTTTGGATGGACTCCAGTATCCCTGATGTGAGATACGAAGTTCTCGGACGCAGCAGAAGCTGGAAATAGTTTTAAACGAAACAACACGCATTAGCGTTGTTCCTGTGCTGTATCTAATTGATCCTTACTTATCTATCATGCTATTTGACGTTTCGATGGACTCTAGTAACTTTGATGTGAGATACATAGTTTTCGGACGCAGCAGAAGCTAGAAATAGTTTTAAACGAAACAACACGCATTAGCGTTGTTCCTGTGATGTATCTAATCGATCACTACTTATCTATCATGTTATTTGGCGTTTCGATGGACTCCAGTAACTTTGATGTGAGATACGAAGTTCTCGGACGCAGCTGAAGCTGGAAATAGTTTTAAACGAAACAACACGCATTAGCATTGTTCCTAAGCTGTATCTAATCGATCCTTACTTATCTATTATGTTATTTGAGGTTTGGATGGACTCCAGTATCCCTGATGTGAGATACGAAGTTCTCGGACGCAGCAGAAGCTGGAAATAGTTTTAAACGAAACAACACGCATTAGCGTTGTTCCTGTGCTGTATCTAATCGATCCTTACTTATCTATCATATTATTTGACGTTTCGATGGACTTATCTATCATGTTATTTGACGTTTCGATGGACTCTAGTAACTCTGATGTGAGATACGATGTTTTTGGACGCAGCAGGAGCTGGAAATAGTTTTAAACAAAACAACACGCATTAGCGTTGTTTCTGTCATATATCTAATCGATCCCTACTTATCTATCATGTTATTTGGCGTTTCGATAGACTCCAGTAACTTTGATGTGAGATACGAAGTTCTCGGACGCAGCTGAAGCTAGAAATAGTTTTAAACGAAACAACACGCATTAGCGTTGTTCCTGTGCTGTATCTAATCGATCCTTACTTATCTATCATGTTATTTGACGTTTCGATGGACTCTAGTAACTCTGATGTGAGATACATAGTTTTCGGACGCAGCAGAAGCTAGAAATAGTTTTAAACGAAGCAACACGCATTAGCGTTGTTCCTGTGATATATCTAATCGATCCCTACTTATCTATCATGTTATTTGGCGTTTCGATGAACTCCAGTAACTTTGATGTGAGATACGAAGTTCTCGGACGCAGCTGAAGCTGGAAATAGTTTTAAACGAAACAACACGCATTAGCGTTGTTCCTGTGCTCTATCTAATCGATCCTTACTTATCTATCATGTTATTTGACGTTTGGATGGACTTATCTATCATGTTATTTGACGTTTCGATGGACTCTAGTAACTCTGATGTGAGATACGATGTTTTTGGACGCAGCAGGAGCTGGAAATAGTTTTAAACAAAACAACACGCATTAGCGTTGTTTCTGTCATATATCTAATCGATCCCTACTTATCTATCATGTTATTTGGCGTTTCGATAGACTCCAGTAACTTTGATGTGAGATACGAAGTTCTCGGACGCAGCTGAAGCTAGAAATAGTTTTAAACGAAACAACACGCATTAGCGTTGTTCCTGTGCTGTATCTAATCGATCCTTACTTATCTATCATGTTATTTGACGTTTCGATGGACTCTAGTAACTCTGATGTGAGATACATAGTTTTCGGACGCAGCAGAAGCTAGAAATAGTTTTAAACGAAGCAACACGCATTAGCGTTGTTCCTGTGATATATCTAATCGATCCCTACTTATCTATCATGTTATTTGGCGTTTCGATGAACTCCAGTAACTTTGATGTGAGATACGAAGTTCTCGGACGCAGCTGAAGCTGGAAATAGTTTTAAACGAAACAACACGCATTAGCGTTGTTCCTGTGCTGTATCTAATCGATCCATACTTATCTATCATGTTATTTGACGTTTGGATGGACACTAGTAACTATGATGTGAGATACGAAATTTTCGGACGCAGCAGAAGCTGGAAATAGTTTTAAAAGAAACAACACGCATTAGTGTTCTTCCTGTGATGTATCTAATCGATCTCTACTTATCTGTCATGTTATTTGGCGTTTCGATGGACTCCAGTAACTTTGATGTGAGATACGAAGTTCTCGGACGCAGCTGAAGCTGGAAATTGTTTTAAACGAAACAACAGGCATTAGCGTTGTTCTTGTGCTGCATCTAATCGATCCTTACTTATCTATCATGTTATTTGACGTTCGGATGGACTCCAGTAACCCTGATGTGAGATACGAAGTTTTCGGACACAGGAGGAGCTGGAAATAGTTTTAAACGAAACAATACGCATTAGCGTTGTTCCTGTGATGTATCTAATCGATCCTTACTCATCTATCATGTTATTTGGCTTTTTGGATGAACTCCAGTAACTTTGATGTGAGATACGAAGTTCTCGGACGCAGCTGAAGCTGGAAATTGTTTTAAACGAAACAACAGGCATTAGCGTTGTTCCTGTGCTGCATCCAATCGATCCTTACTTATCTATCATGTTATTTGACGTTTGGATGGACTCCAGTATCCCTGATGTGAGATACGAAATTTTCGAACGCAGCAGAAGCTGGAAATAGTTTTAAAAGAAACAGCACGCATTAGTGTTCTTCCTGTGATGTATCTAATCGATCTCTACTTATCTATCATGTTATTTGGCGTTTCGATGGACTCTAGTTACTCTGATGTGAGATACGATGTTCTCGGACGCAGCAGAAGCTGGAAATAGTTTTAAATGAAACAACACGCATTAGCGTTGTTCCTGTGATGTATCTAATCGATCCTTACTTATCTACTATGTTATTTGACGTTTCGATGGACTCCAGTAACTCAGATGTGAGGTACGAAATTTTCGGACGCAGCAGAAGCTGGAAATAGTTTTAAACGAAACAACACGCATTAGCGTTGTTCCTGTGCTGTATCTAATCGATCCTTACTCATCTATCATGTTATTTGGCGTTTCGATGGACTCTAGTTACTCTGATGTGAGATACGATGTTCTCGGACGCAGCAGAAGCTGAAAATAGTTTTGAACGAAACAACACTTATTAGCGTTGTTTCTGTGATGTATCTAATCGATCCTTACTCATCTATCATGTTATTTGGCGTTTCGATGGACTCTAGTTACTCTGATGTGAGATACGATGTTCTCGGGCGCAGCAGAAGCTGGAAATAGTTTTAAACGAAACAACACGCATTAGCGTTGTTCCTGTGCTGTATCTAATCCATCCTTACTTATCTATCATGTTATTTGGCGTTTCGATGGACTCTAGTAACTCTGATGTGAGATGCGAGGTTCTCGGACGCAGCAGAAGCTGGAAATAGTTTTAAATGAAACAACAGGCATTAGCGTTGTTCCTGTGATGTATCTAATCGATCCCTACTTATCTATCATGTTATTTGGCGTTTCGATGGACTCTAGTAACTCTGATGTAAGATACGAAGTTCTCGGACGCAGCAGAAGCTGGAAATAGTTTTGAACGAAGCAACACGTATTAGCGTTGTTCCTGTGATGTATCTAATCGATCCTTACTTATCTAACATGTTATTTGACATTTGGATGGACTCCAGTAAGTCTGATGTGAGATACAAAGTTTTCGGACGCAGCAGAAGCTGGAAATAGTTTTGAACGAAACAACACGTATTAGCGTTGTTCCTGTGATGTATCTAATTGATCCTTATTCATCTGTCATGTTATTTGGCGTTTCGATGGACTCCAGTAACTTTGATGTGAGATACGAAGTTCTCGGACGCAGCTTAAGCTGGAAATAGTTTTAAACGAAACAACACGCATTAGCGTTGTTCCTGTGCTGTATCTAATCGATCCTTACTTATCTATCATGTTATTTGACGTTTCGATGGACTCTAGTAACTCTGATGTGAGATAAGAAGTTTTTGGACGCAGCAGGAGCTGGAAATAGTTTTAAACAAAACAACGCGCATTAGCGTTGTTCCTGTGATATATCTAATCGATCCCTACTTATCTAACATGTTATTTGGCGTTTCGATGTACTCCAGTAACTTTGATGTGAGATACGAAGTTCTCGGACGCAGCTGAAGCTGGAAATAGTTTTAAACGAAACAACACGCATTAGCGTTGTTCCTGTGCTCTATCTAATCGATCCTTACTTATCTATCATGTTATTTGTCGTTTGGATGGACTTATCTATCATGTTATTTGACGTTTCGATGGACTCTAGTAACTCTGATGTGAGATACGATGTTTTTGGACGCAGCAGGAGCTGGAAATAGTTTTAAACAAAACAACACGCATTAGCGTTGTTTCTGTCATATATCTAATCGATCCCTACTTATCTATCATGTTATTTGGCGTTTCGATAGACTCCAGTAACTTTGATGTGAGATACGAAGTTCTCGGACGCAGCTGAAGCTAGAAATAGTTTTAAACGAAACAACACGCATTAGCGTTGTTCCTGTGCTGTATCTAATCGATCCTTACTTATCTATCATGTTATTTGACGTTTCGATGGACTCTAGTAACTCTGATGTGAGATACATAGTTTTCGGACGCAGCAGAAGCTAGAAATAGTTTTAAACGAAGCAACACGCATTAGCGTTGTTCCTGTGATATATCTAATCGATCCCTACTTATCTATCATGTTATTTGGCGTTTCGATGAACTCCAGTAACTTTGATGTGAGATACGAAGTTCTCGGACGCAGCTGAAGCTGGAAATAGTTTTAAACGAAACAACACGCATTAGCGTTGTTCCTGTGCTGTATCTAATCGATCCATACTTATCTATCATGTTATTTGACGTTTGGATGGACACTAGTAACTATGATGTGAGATACGAAATTTTCGGACGCAGCAGAAGCTGGAAATAGTTTTAAAAGAAACAACACGCATTAGTGTTCTTCCTGTGATGTATCTAATCGATCTCTACTTATCTGTCATGTTATTTGGCGTTTCGATGGACTCCAGTAACTTTGATGTGAGATACGAAGTTCTCGGACGCAGCTGAAGCTGGAAATTGTTTTAAACGAAACAACAGGCATTAGCGTTGTTCTTGTGCTGCATCTAATCGATCCTTACTTATCTATCATGTTATTTGACGTTCGGATGGACTCCAGTAGCCCTGATGTGAGATACGAAGTTTTCGGACACAGGAGGAGCTGGAAATAGTTTTAAACGAAACAATACGCATTAGCGTTGTTCCTGTGATGTATCTAATCGATCCTTACTCATCTATCATGTTATTTGGCTTTTTGGATGAACTCCAGTAACTTTGATGTGAGATACGAAGTTCTCGGACGCAGCTGAAGCTGGAAATTGTTTTAAACGAAACAACAGGCATTAGCGTTGTTCCTGTGCTGCATCCAATCGATCCTTACTTATCTATCATGTTATTTGACGTTTGGATGGACTCCAGTATCCCTGATGTGAGATACGAAATTTTCGAACGCAGCAGAAGCTGGAAATAGTTTTAAAAGAAACAGCACGCATTAGTGTTCTTCCTGTGATGTATCTAATCGATCTCTACTTATCTATCATGTTATTTGGCGTTTCGATGGACTCTAGTTACTCTGATGTGAGATACGATGTTCTCGGACGCAGCAGAAGCTGGAAATAGTTTTAAATGAAACAACACGCATTAGCGTTGTTCCTGTGATGTATCTAATCGATCCTTACTTATCTACTATGTTATTTGACGTTTCGATGGACTCCAGTAACTCAGATGTGAGGTACGAAATTTTCGGACGCAGCAGAAGCTGGAAATAGTTTTAAACGAAACAACACGCATTAGCGTTGTTCCTGTGCTGTATCTAATCGATCCTTACTCATCTATCATGTTATTTGGCGTTTCGATGGACTCTAGTTACTCTGATGTGAGATACGATGTTCTCGGACGCAGCAGAAGCTGAAAATAGTTTTGAACGAAACAACACTTATTAGCGTTGTTTCTGTGATGTATCTAATCGATCCTTACTCATCTATCATGTTATTTGGCGTTTCGATGGACTCTAGTTACTCTGATGTGAGATACGATGTTCTCGGGCGCAGCAGAAGCTGGAAATAGTTTTAAACGAAACAACACGCATTAGCGTTGTTCCTGTGCTGTATCTAATCCATCCTTACTTATCTATCATGTTATTTGGCGTTTCGATGGACTCTAGTAACTCTGATGTGAGATGCGAGGTTCTCGGACGCAGCAGAAGCTGGAAATAGTTTTAAATGAAACAACAGGCATTAGCGTTGTTCCTGTGATGTATCTAATCGATCCCTACTTATCTATCATGTTATTTGGCGTTTCGATGGACTCTAGTAACTCTGATGTAAGATACGAAGTTCTCGGACGCAGCAGAAGCTGGAAATAGTTTTGAACGAAGCAACACGTATTAGCGTTGTTCCTGTGATGTATCTAATCGATCCTTACTTATCTAACATGTTATTTGACATTTGGATGGACTCCAGTAAGTCTGATGTGAGATACAAAGTTTTCGGACGCAGCAGAAGCTGGAAATAGTTTTGAACGAAACAACACGTATTAGCGTTGTTCCTGTGATGTATCCAATTGATCCTTATTCATCTGTCATGTTATTTGGCGTTTCGATGGACTCCAGTAACTTTGATGTGAGATACGAAGTTCTCGGACGCAGCTTAAGCTGGAAATAGTTTTAAACGAAACAACACGCATTAGCGTTGTTCCTGTGCTGTATCTAATCGATCCTTACTTATCTATCATGTTATTTGACGTTTCGATGGACTCTAGTAACTCTGATGTGAGATAAGAAGTTTTTGGACGCAGCAGGAGCTGGAAATAGTTTTAAACAAAACAACGCGCATTAGCGTTGTTCCTGTGATATATCTAATCGATCCTTACTTAACTATCATGTTATTTGACGTTTGGATGGACTCCAGTATCCCTGATGTGAGATACGAAGTTTTCGGACACAGGAGGAGCTGGAAATAGTTTTAAACGAAACAATACGAATTAGCGTTGTTCCTGTGATGTATCTAATCGATCCTTACTCATCTATCATGTTGTTTGGCGTTTCGATGGACTCTAGTTACTCTGATGTGAGATACGATGTTCTCGGACGCAGCAGAAGCTGGAAATAGTTTTAAATGAAACAACACGCATTAGCGTTGTTCCTGTGATGTATCTAATCGATCCTTACTTATCTACTATGTTATTTGACGTTTCGATGGACTCTAGTAACTCTGATGTGAGATACATAGTTTTCGGACGCAGCAGTAGCTGGAAATAGTTTTAAACAAAACAACGCGCATTAGCGTTGTTCCTGTGATATATCTAATCGATCCCTACTTATCTAACATGTTATTTGGCGTTTCGATGTACTCCAGTAACTTTGATGTGAGATACGAAGTTCTCGGACGCAGCTGAAGCTGGAAATAGTTTTAAACGAAACAACACGCATTAGCGTTATTCCTGTGCTCTATCTAATCGATCCTTACTTATCTATCATGTTATTTGACGTTTGGATGGACTTATCTATCATGTTATTTGACGTTTCGATGGACTCTAGTAACTCTGATGTGAGATACGATGTTTCTGGACGCAGCAGGAGCTGGAAATAGTTTTAAACAAAACAACACGCATTAACGTTGTTCCTGTGATGTATCTAATCGATCTCTACTTATCTATCATGTTATTTGGCGTTTCGATGAACTCCAGTAACTTTGATGTGAGATACGAAATTCTCGGACGCAGCTGAAGCTGGAAATTGTTTTAAACGAAACAACACGTATTAGCGTTGTTCCTGTGATGTATCTAATCCATCCTTACTTATCTAGCATGCTATTTGACGTTTAGATGGACTCTAGTAACTCTGATGTAAGATACGAAGTTCTCGGACGCAGCAGAATCTGGAAATAGTTTTGAACGAAGCAACACGTATTAGCGTTGTTCCTGTGATGTATCTAATCGATCCTTACTTATCTAACATGTTATTTGACGTTTGGATGGACTCCAGTAAGTCTGATGTGAGATACAAAGTTTTCGGACGCAGCAGAAGCTGGAAATAGTTTTGAACGAAACAACACGTATTAGCGTTGTTCCTGTGATGTATCTAATTGATCCTTATTCATCTGTCATGTTATTTGGCGTTTCGATGGACTCCAGTAACTTTGATGTGAGATACGAAGTTCTCGGTCGCAGCTTAAGCTGGAAATAGTTTTAAACGAAACAACACGCATTAGCGTTGTTCCTGTGCTGTATCTAATCGATCCTTACTTATCTATCATGTTATTTGACGTTTCGATGGACTCTAGTAACTCTGATGTGAGATAAGAAGTTTTTGGACGCAGCAGGAGCTGGAAATAGTTTTAAACAAAACAACGCGCATTAGCGTTGTTCCTGTGATATATCTAATCGATCCTTACTTAACTATCATGTTATTTGACGTTTGGATGGACTCCAGTATCCCTGATGTGAGATACGAAGTTTTCGGACACAGGAGGAGCTGGAAATAGTTTTAAACGAAACAATACGAATTAGCGTTGTTCCTGTGATGTATCTAATCGATCCTTACTCATCTATCATGTTGTTTGGCGTTTCGATGGACTCTAGTTACTCTGATGTGAGATACGATGTTCTCGGACGCAGCAGAAGCTGGAAATAGTTTTAAATGAAACAATACGCATTAGCGTTGTTCCTGTGATGTATCTAATCGATCCTTACTTATCTACTATGTTATTTGACGTTTCGATGGACTCCAGTAACTCAGATGTGAGGTACGAAATTTTCGGACGCAGCAGAAGCTGGAAATAGTTTTAAACGAAACAACACGCATTAGCGTTGTTCCTGTGCTGTATCTAATCGATCCTTACTTATCTATCATGTTATTTGACGTTTGGATGGACACCAGTAACTCTGATGTGAGATACGAAGTTTTCGGACGCAGCAGAAGCTGAAAATAGTTTAGAACGAAACAACACGTATTAGCGTTGTTTCTGTGATGTATCCAATCGATCCTTACTTATCTAGCATGCTACTTGGCGTTTCGATGGACTCTAGTAACTCTGATGTGAGATACGATGTTCTCGGACGCAGCAGAAGCTGGAAATAGTTTTAAATGAAACAACAGGCATTAGCGTTGTTCCTGTGATTTATCTAATCGATCCTTACTTATCTATCATGTTATTTGACGTTTGGATGGACTCCAGTATCCCTGATGTGAGATACGATGTTTTCGGACACAGGAGGAGCTGGAAATAGTTTTAAATGAAACAACACGCATTAGCGTTGTTCCTGTGATGTATCTAATCGATCCTTACTTATCTAGCATGCTGTTTTTCGTTTCGATGGACTCTAGTAACTCTGATGTGAGATGCGAAGTTCTCGGACGCAGCAGAAGCTGGAAATAGTTTTAAATGAAACAACACGCATTAGCGTTGTTCCTGTGATGTATCTAATCGATCCTTACTTATCTAACATGTTATTTGACGTTTGGATGGACTCCAGTAAGTCTGATGTGAGATACAATGTTTTCGGACGCAGCAGAAGCTGGAAATAGTTTTGAACGAAACAACACGTATTAGCGTTGTTCCTGTGATGTATCTAATTGATCCTTATTCATCTGTCATGTTATTTGGCGTTTCGATGGACTCCAGTAACTTTGATGTGAGATACGAAATTCTCGGACGCAGCTTAAGCTGGAAATAGTTTTAAACGAAACAACACGCATTAGCGTTGTTCCTGTGCTGTATCTAATCGATCCTTACTTATCTATCATGTTATTTGACGTTTCGATGGACTCTAGTAACTCTGATGTGAGATAAGAAGTTTTTGGACGCAGCAGGAGCTGGAAATAGTTTTAAACAAAACAACGCGCATTAGCGTTGTTCCTGTGATATATCTAATCGATCCCTACTTATCTAACATGTTATTTGACGTTTCGATGGACTCCAGTAACTCTGATGTGAGATACGACGTTTTCGGACGCAGCAGAAGCTGGAAATAGTTTTAAACGAAACAACACGTATTAGCGTTGCTCCTGTGATGTATCTAATCGATCCTTACTTATCTATCATGCTATTTGACGTTCGATGGACTCTAGTAACTCTGATGTGAGATACAAAGTTTTCGGACGCAGCAGAAGCTGGAAATAGTGTTGAACGAAACAACACGTATTAGCGTTGTTCCTGTGATGTATCTAATTGATCCTTATTCATCTATCATGTTATTTGGCGTTTCGATGGACTCCAGTAACTTTGATGTGAGATACGAAGTTCTCGGACGCAGCAGAAGCTGGAAATAGTTTTAAACGAAACAACACGCATTAGCGTTGTTCCTGTGCTGTATCTAATCGATCCTTACTTATCTATCATGTTATTTGACGTTTGGATGGACTCAGCCACAGGAGGAACTGGAAATAGTTCTTGACGAAACAATACGCATTAGCGTTGTTCCTGTGATGTATCTAATCGATCCTTACTCATCTATCATGTTATTTGGCGTTTCGATGGACTCTAGTTACTCTGATGTGAGATACGACGTTTTCGGACGCAGCAGAAGCTGGAAATAGTTTTAAACGAAACAACACGTATTAGCGTTGTTCCTGTGATGTATCTAATCGATCCTTACTCATCTATCATGTTATTTGGCGTTTCGATGGACTCTAGTTACTCTGATGTGAGATACGACGTTTTCGGACGCAGCAGAAGCTGGAAATAGTTTTAAACGAAACACGTATTAGCGTTGTTCCTGTGATGTATCTAATCGATCCTTACTCATCTATCACGTTATTTGACGTTTGGATAGGCTCCAGAAACTCTGAAGTGAGATACGAAGTTTTCGGACGCAGCAGAAGCTGGAAATAGTTTTGAACGAAACAACACGTATTAGCGTTGTTCCTGTGATGTATCTAATCGATCCTTACTTATCTATCATCTTATTTGACGTTTCGATAGACTCTAGTAACTTTGATGTGAGATAAGAAGTTTTTGGACGCAGCAGGAGCTGGAAATAGTTTTAAACGAAACAACACGCATAAGCGTTGTTCCTGTGCTCTATCTAATCGATCCTTACTTATCTATCATGTTATTTGACGTTTCTATGGACTCTAGTAACTCTGATGTGAGATACGATGTTCTTGGACGCAGCAGGAGCTGGAAATAGTTTTAAACAAAACAACACGCATTAGCGTTGTTCCTGTGATATATCTAATCGATCCCTACATATCTATCATGTTATTTGGCGTTTCGATAGACTCCAGTATCTTTGATGTGAGATACGAAGTTCTCGGACGCAGCTGAAGCTAGAAATAGTTTTAAACGAAACAACACGCATTAGCGTTGTTCCTGTGCTGTATCTAATCGATCCTTACTTATCTATCATGTTATTTGACGTTTATATGGACTAAAGTATCCCTGATGAGAGATACGAAATTTTCGGACACAGGAGGAACTGGAAATAGTTCTTGACGAAACAATACGCATTAGCGTTGTTCCTGTGATGTATCTAATCGATCCTTACTTATCTAGCATGCTGTTTTTCGTTTCGATGGACTCTAGTAACTCTGATGTGAGATGCGAAGTTCTCGGACGCAGCAGAAGCTGGAAATAGTTTTGAACGAAGCAACACGTATTAGCGTTGTTCCTGTGATGTATCTAATCGATCCTTACTTATCTAACATGTTATTTGACATTTGGATGGACTCCAGTAAGTCTGATGTGAGATACAAAGTTTTCGGACGCAGCAGAAGCTGGAAATAGTTTTGAACGAAACAACACGTATTAGCGTTGTTCCTGTGATGTATCTAATTGATCCTTATTCATCTGTCATGTTATTTGGCGTTTCGATGGACTCCAGTAACTTTGATGTGAGATACGAAGTTCTCGGACGCAGCTTAAGCTGGAAATAGTTTTAAACGAAACAACACGCATTAGCGTTGTTCCTGTGCTGTATCTAATCGATCCTTACTTATCTATCATGTTATTTGACGTTTCGATGGACTCTAGTAACTCTGATGTGAGATAAGAAGTTTTTGGACGCAGCAGGAGCTGGAAATAGTTTTAAACAAAACAACGCGCATTAGCGTTGTTGCTGTGATATATCTAATCGATCCTTACTTAACTATCATGTTATTTGACGTTTGGATGGACTCCAGTATCCCTGATGTGAGATACGAAGTTTTCGGACACAGGAGGAGCTGGAAATAGTTTTAAACGAAACAATACGAATTAGCGTTGTTCCTGTGATGTATCTAATCGATCCTTACTCATCTATCATGTTGTTTGGCGTTTCGATGGACTCTAGTTACTCTGATGTGAGATACGAAGTTCTCGGACGCAGCTTAAGCTGGAAATAGTTTTAAACGAAACAACACGCATTAGCGTTGTTCCTGTGCTGTATCTAATCGATCCTTACTTATCTATCATGTTATTTGACGTTTCGATGGACTCTAGTAACTCTGATGTGAGATAAGAAGTTTTTGGACGCAGCAGGAGCTGGAAATAGTTTTAAACAAAACAACGCGCATTAGCGTTGTTCCTGTGATATATCTAATCGATCCTTACTTAACTATCATGTTATTTGACGTTTGGATGGACTCCAGTATCCCTGATGTGAGGTACGAAATTTTCGGACGCAGCAGAAGCTGAAAATAGTTTAGAACGAAACAACACGTATTAGCGTTGTTTCTGTGATGTATCCAATCGATCCTTACTTATCTAGCAAGCTACTTGGCGTTTCGATGGACTCTAGTAACTCTGATGTGAGATACGATGTTCTCGGACGCAGCAGAAGCTGGAAATAGTTTTAAATGAAACAACAGGCATTAGCGTTGTTCCTGTGATTTATCTAATCGATCCTTACTTATCTATCATGTTATTTGACGTTTGGATGGACTCCAGTATCCCTGATGTGAGATACGAGGTTTTCGGACACAGGAGGAGCTGGAAATAGTTTTAAATGAAACAACACGCATTAGCGTTGTTCCTGTGATGTATCTAATCGATCCTTACTTATCTAGCATGCTGTTTTTCGTTTCGATGGACTCTAGTAACTCTGATGTGAGATGCGAAGTTCTCGGACGCAGCAGAAGCTGGAAATAGTTTTAAATGAAACAACACGCATTAGCGTTGTTCCTGTGATGTATCTAATCCATCCTTACTTATCTAGCATGCTATTTGACGTTTAGATGGACTCTAGTAACTCTGATGTAAGATACGAAGTTCTCGGACGCAGCAGAAGCTGGAAATAGTTTTGAACGAAGCAACACGTATTAGCGTTGTTCCTGTGATGTATCTAATCGATCCTTACTTATCTAACATGTTATTTGACGTTTGGATGGACTCCAGTAAGTCTGATGTGAGATACAAAGTTTTCGGACGCAGCAGAAGCTGGAAATAGTTTTGAACGAAACAACACGTATTAGCGTTGTTCCTGTGATGTATCTAATTGATCCTTATTCATCTGTCATGTTATTTGGCGTTTCGATGGACTCCAGTAACTTTGATGTGAGATACGAAGTTCTCGGACGCAGCTTAAGCGGGAAATAGTTTTAAACGAAACAACACGCATTAGCGTTCTTCCTGTGCTGTATCTAATCGATCCTTACTTATCTATCATGTTATTTGACGTTTCGATGAACTCTAGTAACTCTGATGTGAGATAAGAAGTTTTTGGACGCAGCAGGAGCTGGAAATAGTTTTAAACAAAACAACGCGCATTAGCGTTGTTCCTGTGATATATCTAATCGATCCCTACTTATCTAACATGTTATTTGACGTTTCGATGGACTCCAGTAACTCTGATGTGAGATACGACGTTTTCGGACGCAGCAGAAGCTGGAAATAGTTTTAAACGAAACAACACTTATTAGCGTTGCTCCTGTGATGTATCTAATCGATCCTTACTTATCTATCATGCTATTTGACGTTCGATGGACTCTAGTAACTCTGATGTGAGATACAAAGTTTTCGGACGCAGCAGAAGCTGGAAATAGTGTTGAACGAAACAACACGTATTAGCGTTGTTCCTGTGATGTATCTAATTGATCCTTATTCATCTATCATGTTATTTGGCGTTTCGATGGACTCCAGTAACTTTGATGTGAGATACGAAGTTCTCGGACGCAGCAGAAGCTGGAAATAGTTTTAAACGAAACAACACGCATTAGCGTTGTTCCTGTGCTGTATCTAATCGATCCTTACTTATCTATCATGTTATTTGACGTTTGGATGGACTCAGCCACAGGAGGAACTGGAAATAGTTCTTGACGAAACAATACGCATTAGCGTTGTTCCTGTGATGTATCTAATCGATCCTTACTCATCTATCATGTTATTTGGCGTTTCGATGGACTCTAGTTACTCTGATGTGAGATACGACGTTTTCGGACGCAGCAGAAGCTGGAAATAGTTTTAAACGAAACAACACGTATTAGCGTTGTTCCTGTGATGTATCTAATCGATCCTTACTCATCTATCATGTTATTTGGCGTTTCGATGGACTCTAGTTACTCTGATGTGAGATACGACGTTTTCGGACGCAGCAGAAGCTGGAAATAGTTTTAAACGAAACACGTATTAGCGTTGTTCCTGTGATGTATCTAATCGATCCTTACTCATCTATCACGTTATTTGACGTTTGGATAGGCTCCAGAAACTCTGAAGTGAGATACGAAGTTTTCGGACGCAGCAGAAGCTGGAAATAGTTTTGAACGAAACAACACGTATTAGCGTTGTTCCTGTGATGTATCTAATCGATCCTTACTTATCTATCATCTTATTTGACGTTTCGATAGACTCTAGTAACTTTGATGTGAGATAAGAAGTTTTTGGACGCAGCAGGAGCTGGAAATAGTTTTAAACGAAACAACACGCATAAGCGTTGTTCCTGTGCTCTATCTAATCGATCCTTACTTATCTATCATGTTATTTGACGTTTCTATGGACTCTAGTAACTCCGATGTGAGATACGATGTTCTTGGACGCAGCAGGAGCTGGAAATAGTTTTAAACAAAACAACACGCATTAGCGTTGTTCCTGTGATATATCTAATCGATCCCTACATATCTATCATGTTATTTGGCGTTTCGATAGACTCCAGTATCTTTGATGTGAGATACGAAGTTCTCGGACGCAGCTGAAGCTAGAAATAGTTTTAGACGAAACAACACGCATTAGCGTTGTTCCTGTGCTGTATCTAATCGATCCTTACTTATCTATCATGTTATTTGACGTCTATATGGACTAAAGTATCCCTGATGAGAGATACGAAATTTTCGGACACAGGAGGAACTGGAAATAGTTCTTGACGAAACAATACGCATTAGCGTTGTTCCTGTGATGTATCTAATCGATCCTTACTTATCTAGCATGCTGTTTTTCGTTTCGATGGACTCTAGTAACTCTGATGTGAGATGCGAAGTTCTCGGACGCAGCAGAAGCTGGAAATAGTTTTGAACGAAGCAACACGTATTAGCGTTGTTCCTGTGATGTATCTAATCGATCCTTACTTATCTAACATGTTATTTGACATTTGGATGGACTCCAGTAAGTCTGATGTGAGATACAAAGTTTTCGGACGCAGCAGAAGCTGGAAATAGTTTTGAACGAAACAACACGTATTAGCGTTGTTCCTGTGATGTATCTAATTGATCCTTATTCATCTGTCATGTTATTTGGCGTTTCGATGGACTCCAGTAACTTTGATGTGAGATACGAAGTTCTCGGACGCAGCTTAAGCTGGAAATAGTTTTAAACGAAACAACACGCATTAGCGTTGTTCCTGTGCTGTATCTAATCGATCCTTACTTATCTATCATGTTATTTGACGTTTCGATGGACTCTAGTAACTCTGATGTGAGATAAGAAGTTTTTGGACGCAGCAGGAGCTGGAAATAGTTTTAAACAAAACAACGCGCATTAGCGTTGTTGCTGTGATATATCTAATCGATCCTTACTTAACTATCATGTTATTTGACGTTTGGATGGACTCCAGTATCCCTGATGTGAGATACGAAGTTTTCGGACACAGGAGGAGCTGGAAATAGTTTTAAACGAAACAATACGAATTAGCGTTGTTCCTGTGATGTATCTAATCGATCCTTACTCATCTATCATGTTGTTTGGCGTTTCGATGGACTCTAGTTACTCTGATGTGAGATACGAAGTTCTCGGACGCAGCTTAAGCTGGAAATAGTTTTAAACGAAACAACACGCATTAGCGTTGTTCCTGTGCTGTATCTAATCGATCCTTACTTATCTATCATGTTATTTGACGTTTCGATGGACTCTAGTAACTCTGATGTGAGATAAGAAGTTTTTGGACGCAGCAGGAGCTGGAAATAGTTTTAAACAAAACAACGCGCATTAGCGTTGTTCCTGTGATATATCTAATCGATCCTTACTTAACTATCATGTTATTTGACGTTTGGATGGACTCCAGTATCCCTGATGTGAGGTACGAAATTTTCGGACGCAGCAGAAGCTGAAAATAGTTTAGAACGAAACAACACGTATTAGCGTTGTTTCTGTGATGTATCCAATCGATCCTTACTTATCTAGCATGCTACTTGGCGTTTCGATGGACTCTAGTAACTCTGATGTGAGATACGATGTTCTCGGACGCAGCAGAAGCTGGAAATAGTTTTAAATGAAACAACAGGCATTAGCGTTGTTCCTGTGATTTATCTAATCGATCCTTACTTATCTATCATGTTATTTGACGTTTGGATGGACTCCAGTATCCCTGATGTGAGATACGATGTTTTCGGACACAGGAGGAGCTGGAAATAGTTTTAAATGAAACAACACGCATTAGCGTTGTTCCTGTGATGTATCTAATCGATCCTTACTTATATAGCATGCTGTTTTTCGTTTCGATGGACTCTAGTAAACGAAACACGTATTAGCGTTGTTCCTGTGATGTATCTAATCGATCCTTACTCATCTATCACGTTATTTGACGTTTGGATAGGCTCCAGAAACTCTGAAGTGAGATACGAAGTTTTCGGACGCAGCAGAAGCTGGAAATAGTTTTGAACGAAACAACACGTATTAGCGTTGTTCCTGTGATGTATCTAATCGATCCTTACTTATCTATCATCTTATTTGACGTTTCGATAGACTCTAGTAACTCTGATATGAGATAAGAAGTTTTTGGACGCAGCAGGAGCTGGAAATAGTTTTAAACGAAACAACACGCATAAGCGTTGTTCCTGTGCTCTATCTAATCGATCCTTACTTATCTATCATGTTATTTGACGTTTCGATGGACTCTAGTAACTCTGATGTGAGATACGATGTTCTTGGACGCAGCAGGAGCTGGAAATAGTTTTAAACAAAACAACACGCATTAGCGTTGTTCCTGTGATATATCTAATCGATCCCTACATATCTATCATGTTATTTGGCGTTTCGATAGACTCCAGTAACTTTGATGTGAGATACGAAGTTCTCGGACGCAGCTGAAGCTAGAAATAGTTTTAAACGAAACAACACGCATTAGCGTTGTTCCTGTGCTGTATCTAATCGATCCTTACTTATCTATCATGTTATTTGACGTTTATATGGACTAAAGTATCCCTGATGAGAGATACGAAATTTTCGGACACAGGAGGAACTGGAAATAGTTCTTGACGAAACAATACGCATTAGCGTTGTTCCTGTGATGTATCTAATCGATCCTTACTTATCTAGCATGCTGTTTTTCGTTTCGATGGACTCTAGTAACTCTGATGTGAGATGCGAAGTTCTCGGACGCAGCAGAAGCTGGAAATAGTTTTAAATGAAACAACACGCATTAGCGTTGTTCCTGTGATGTATCTAATCCATCCTTACTTATCTAGCATGCTATTTGACGTTTAGATGGACTCTAGTAACTCTGATGTAAGATACGAAGTTCTCGGACGCAGCAGAAGCTGGAAATAGTTTTGAACGAAGCAACACGTATTAGCGTTGTTCCTGTGATGTATCTAATCGATCCTTACTTATCTAACATGTTATTTGACGTTTGGATGGACTCCAGTAAGTCTGATGTGAGATACAAAGTTTTCGGACGCAGCAGAAGCTGGAAATAGTTTTGAACGAAACAACACGTATTAGCGTTGTTCCTGTGATGTATCTAATTGATCCTTATTCATCTGTCATGTTATTTGGCGTTTCGATGGACTCCAGTAACTTTGATGTGAGATACGAAGTTCTCGGACGCAGCTTAAGCGGGAAATAGTTTTAAACGAAACAACACGCATTAGCGTTCTTCCTGTGCTGTATCTAATCGATCCTTACTTATCTATCATGTTATTTGACGTTTCGATGAACTCTAGTAACTCTGATGTGAGATAAGAAGTTTTTGGACGCAGCAGGAGCTGGAAATAGTTTTAAACAAAACAACGCGCATTAGCGTTGTTCCTGTGATATATCTAATCGATCCCTACTTATCTAACATGTTATTTGACGTTTCGATGGACTCCAGTAACTCTGATGTGAGATACGACGTTTTCGGACGCAGCAGAAGCTGGAAGTAGTTTTAAACGAAACAACACGTATTAGCGTTGCTCCTGTGATGTATCTAATCGATCCTTACTTATCTATCATGCTATTTGACGTTCGATGGACTCTAGTAACTCTGATGTGAGATACAAAGTTTTCGGACGCAGCAGAAGCTGGAAATAGTGTTGAACGAAACAACACGTATTAGCGTTGTTCCTGTGATGTATCTAATTGATCCTTATTCATCTATCATGTTATTTGGCGTTTCGATGGACTCCAGTAACTTTGATGTGAGATACGAAGTTCTCGGACGCAGCAGAAGCTGGAAATAGTTTTAAACGAAACAACACGCATTAGCGTTGTTCCTGTGCTGTATCTAATCGATCCTTACTTATCTATCATGTTATTTGACGTTTGGATGGACTCAGCCACAGGAGGAACTGGAAATAGTTCTTGACGAAACAATACGCATTAGCGTTGTTCCTGTGATGTATCTAATCGATCCTTACTCATCTATCATGTTATTTGGCGTTTCGATGGACTCTAGTTACTCTGATGTGAGATACGACGTTTTCGGACGCAGCAGAAGCTGGAAATAGTTTTAAACGAAACAACACGTATTAGCGTTGTTCCTGTGATGTATCTAATCGATCCTTACTCATCTATCATGTTATTTGGCGTTTCGATGGACTCTAGTTACTCTGATGTGAGATACGACGTTTTCGGACGCAGCAGAAGCTGGAAATAGTTTTAAACGAAACACGTATTAGCGTTGTTCCTGTGATGTATCTAATCGATCCTTACTCATCTATCACGTTATTTGACGTTTGGATAGGCTCCAGAAACTCTGAAGTGAGATACGAAGTTTTCGGACGCAGCAGAAGCTGGAAATAGTTTTGAACGAAACAACACGTATTAGCGTTGTTCCTGTGATGTATCTAATCGATCCTTACTTATCTATCATCTTATTTGACGTTTCGATAGACTCTAGTAACTTTGATGTGAGATAAGAAGTTTTTGGACGCAGCAGGAGCTGGAAATAGTTTTAAACGAAACAACACGCATAAGCGTTGTTCCTGTGCTCTATCTAATCGATCCTTACTTATCTATCATGTTATTTGACGTTTCTATGGACTCTAGTAACTCCGATGTGAGATACGATGTTCTTGGACGCAGCAGGAGCTGGAAATAGTTTTAAACAAAACAACACGCATTAGCGTTGTTCCTGTGATATATCTAATCGATCCCTACATATCTATCATGTTATTTGGCGTTTCGATAGACTCCAGTATCTTTGATGTGAGATACGAAGTTCTCGGACGCAGCTGAAGCTAGAAATAGTTTTAAACGAAACAACACGCATTAGCGTTGTTCCTGTGCTGTATCTAATCGATCCTTACTTATCTATCATGTTATTTGACGTTTATATGGACTAAAGTATCCCTGATGAGAGATACGAAATTTTCGGACACAGGAGGAACTGGAAATAGTTCTTGACGAAACAATACGCATTAGCGTTGTTCCTGTGATGTATCTAATCGATCCTTACTTATCTAGCATGCTGTTTTTCGTTTCGATGGACTCTAGTAACTCTGATGTGAGATGCGAAGTTCTCGGACGCAGCAGAAGCTGGAAATAGTTTTGAACGAAGCAACACGTATTAGCGTTGTTCCTGTGATGTATCTAATCGATCCTTACTTATCTAACATGTTATTTGACATTTGGATGGACTCCAGTAAGTCTGATGTGAGATACAAAGTTCTCGGACGCAGCAGAAGCTGGAAATAGTTTTGAACGAAACAACACGTATTAGCGTTGTTCCTGTGATGTATCTAATTGATCCTTATTCATCTGTCATGTTATTTGGCGTTTCGATGGACTCCAGTAACTTTGATGTGAGATACGAAGTTCTCGGACGCAGCTTAAGCTGGAAATAGTTTTAAACGAAACAACACGCATTAGCGTTGTTCCTGTGCTGTATCTAATCGATCCTTACTTATCTATCATGTTATTTGACGTTTCGATGGACTCTAGTAACTCTGATGTGAGATAAGAAGTTTTTGGACGCAGCAGGAGCTGGAAATAGTTTTAAACAAAACAACGCGCATTAGCGTTGTTGCTGTGATATATCTAATCGATCCTTACTTAACTATCATGTTATTTGACGTTTGGATGGACTCCAGTATCCCTGATGTGAGATACGAAGTTTTCGGACACAGGAGGAGCTGGAAATAGTTTTAAACGAAACAATACGAATTAGCGTTGTTCCTGTGATGTATCTAATCGATCCTTACTCATCTATCATGTTGTTTGGCGTTTCGATGGACTCTAGTTACTCTGATGTGAGATACGAAGTTCTCGGACGCAGCTTAAGCTGGAAATAGTTTTAAACGAAACAACACGCATTAGCGTTGTTCCTGTGCTGTATCTAATCGATCCTTACTTATCTATCATGTTATTTGACGTTTCGATGGACTCTAGTAACTCTGATGTGAGATAAGAAGTTTTTGGACGCAGCAGGAGCTGGAAATAGTTTTAAACAAAACAACGCGCATTAGCGTTGTTCCTGTGATATATCTAATCGATCCTTACTTAACTATCATGTTATTTGACGTTTGGATGGACTCCAGTATCCCTGATGTGAGGTACGAAATTTTCGGACGCAGCAGAAGCTGAAAATAGTTTAGAACGAAACAACACGTATTAGCGTTGTTTCTGTGATGTATCCAATCGATCCTTACTTATCTAGCATGCTACTTGGCGTTTCGATGGACTCTAGTAACTCTGATGTGAGATACGATGTTCTCGGACGCAGCAGAAGCTGGAAATAGTTTTAAATGAAACAACAGGCATTAGCGTTGTTCCTGTGATTTATCTAATCGATCCTTACTTATCTATCATGTTATTTGACGTTTGGATGGACTCCAGTATCCCTGATGTGAGATACGATGTTTTCGGACACAGGAGGAGCTGGAAATAGTTTTAAATGAAACAACACGCATTAGCGTTGTTCCTGTGATGTATCTAATCGATCCTTACTTATCTAGCATGCTGTTTTTCGTTTCGATGGACTCTAGTAACTCTGATGTGAGATGCGAAGTTCTCGGACGCAGCAGAAGCTGGAAATAGTTTTAAATGAAACAACACGCATTAGCGTTGTTCCTGTGATGTATCTAATCCATCCTTACTTATCTAGCATGCTATTTGACGTTTAGATGGACTCTAGTAACTCTGATGTAAGATACGAAGTTCTCGGACGCAGCAGAAGCTGGAAATAGTTTTGAACGAAGCAACACGTATTAGCGTTGTTCCTGTGATGTATCTAATCGATCCTTACTTATCTAACATGTTATTTGACGTTTGGATGGACTCCAGTAAGTCTGATGTGAGATACAAAGTTTTCGGACGCAGCAGAAGCTGGAAATAGTTTTGAACGAAACAACACGTATTAGCGTTGTTCCTGTGATGTATCTAATTGATCCTTATTCATCTGTCATGTTATTTGGCGTTTCGATGGACTCCAGTAACTTTGATGTGAGATACGAAGTTCTCGGACGCAGCTTAAGCTGGAAATAGTTTTAAACGAAACAACACGCATTAGCGTTGTTCCTGTGCTGTATCTAATCGATCCTTACTTATCTATCATGTTATTTGACGTTTCGATGGACTCTAGTAACTCTGATGTGAGATAAGAAGTTTTTGGACGCAGCAGGAGCTGGAAATAGTTTTAAACAAAACAACGCGCATTAGCGTTGTTCCTGTGATATATCTAATCGATCCCTACTTATCTAACATGTTATTTGACGTTTCGATGGACTCCAGTAACTCTGATGTGAGATACGACGTTTTCGGACGCAGCAGAAGCTGGAAATAGTTCTAAACGAAACAACACGTATTAGCGTTGCTCCTGTGATGTATCTAATCGATCCTTACTTATCTATCATGCTATTTGACGTTCGATGGACTCTAGTAACTCTGATGTGAGATACAAAGTTTTCGGACGCAGCAGAAGCTGGAAATAGTGTTGAACGAAACAACACGTATTAGCGTTGTTCCTGTGATGTATCTAATTGATCCTTATTCATCTATCATGTTATTTGGCGTTTCGATGGACTCCAGTAACGTTGATGTGAGATACGAAGTTCTCGGACGCAGCAGAAGCTGGAAATAGTTTTAAACGAAACAACACGCATTAGCGTTGTTCCTGTGCTGTATCTAATCGATCCTTACTTATCTATCATGTTATTTGACGTTTGGATGGACTCAGCCACAGGAGGAACTGGAAATAGTTCTTGACGAAACAATACGCATTAGCGTTGTTCCTGTGATGTATCTAATCGATCCTTACTCATCTATCATGTTATTTGGCGTTTCGATGGACTCTAGTTACTCTGATGTGAGATACGACGTTTTCGGACGCAGCAGAAGCTGGAAATAGTTTTAAACGAAACAACACGTATTAGCGTTGTTCCTGTGATGTATCTAATCGATCCTTACTCATCTATCATGTTATTTGGCGTTTCGATGGACTCTAGTTACTCTGATGTGAGATACGACGTTTTCGGACGCAGCAGAAGCTGGAAATAGTTTTAAACGAAACACGTATTAGCGTTGTTCCTGTGATGTATCTAATCGATCCTTACTCATCTATCACGTTATTTGACGTTTGGATAGGCTCCAGAAACTCTGAAGTGAGATACGAAGTTTTCGGACGCAGCAGAAGCTGGAAATAGTTTTGAACGAAACAACACGTATTAGCGTTGTTCCTGTGATGTATCTAATCGATCCTTACTTATCTATCATCTTATTTGACGTTTCGATAGACTCTAGTAACTCTGATGTGAGATAAGAAGTTTTTGGACGCAGCAGGAGCTGGAAATAGTTTTAAACGAAACAACACGCATAAGCGTTGTTCCTGTGCTCTATCTAATCGATCCTTACTTATCTATCATGTTATTTGACGTTTCGATGGACTCTAGTAACTCTGATGTGAGATACGATGTTCTTGGACGCAGCAGGAGCTGGAAATAGTTTTAAACAAAACAACACGCATTAGCGTTGTTCCTGTGATATATCTAATCGATCCCTACATATCTATCATGTTATTTGGCGTTTCGATAGACTCCAGTAACTTTGATGTGAGATACGAAGTTCTCGGACGCAGCTGAAGCTAGAAATAGTTTTAAACGAAACAACACGCATTAGCGTTGTTCCTGTGCTGTATCTAATCGATCCTTACTTATCTATCATGTTATTTGACGTTTATATGGACTAAAGTATCCCTGATGAGAGATACGAAATTTTCGGACACAGGAGGAACTGGAAATAGTTCTTGACGAAACAATACGCATTAGCGTTGTTCCTGTGATGTATCTAATCGATCCTTACTTATCTAGCATGCTGTTTTTCGTTTCGATGGACTCTAGTTACTCTGATGTGAGATACGATGTTCTCGGACGCAGCAGAAGCTGGAAATAGTTTTAAATGAAACAACACGCATTAGCGTTGTTCCTGTGATGTATCTAATCCATCCTTACTTATCTACTATGTTATTTGACGTTTCGATGGACTCCAGTAACTCAGATGTGAGGTACGAAATTTTCGGACGCAGCAGAAGCTGGAAATAGTTTTAAACGAAACAACACGCATTAGCGTTGTTCCTGTGCTGTATCTAATCGATCCTTACTTATCTATCATGTTATTTGACGTTTGGATGGACACCAGTAACTCTGATGTGAGATACGAAGTTTTCGGACGCAGCAGAAGCTGAAAATAGTTTAGAACGAAACAACACGTATTAGCGTTGTTTCTGTGATGTATCCAATCGATCCTTACTTATCTAGCATGCTACTTGGCGTTTCGATGGACTCTAGTAACTCTGATGTGAGATACGATGTTCTCGGACGCAGCAGAAGCTGGAAATAGTTTTAAATGAATCAACAGGCATTAGCGTTGTTCCTGTGATTTATCTAATCGATCCTTACTTATCTAGCATGCTGTTTTTCGTTTCGATGGACTCTAGTAACTCTGATGTGAGATGCGAAGTTCTCGGACGCAGCAGAAGCTGGAAATAGTTTTAAATGAAACAACACGCATTAGCGTTGTTCCTGTGATGTATCTAATCCATCCTTACTTATCTAGCATGCTATTTGACGTTTAGATGGACTCTAGTAACTCTGATGTAAGATACGAAGATCTCGGACGCAGCAGAAGCTGGAAATAGTTTTGAACGAAGCAACACGTATTAGCGTTGTTCCTGTGATGTAGCTAATCGATCCTTACTTATCTAACATGTTATTTGAAGTTTGGATGGACTCCAGTAAGTCTGATGTGAGATACAAAGTTTTCGGACGCAGCTTAAGCTGGAAATAGTTTTAAACGAAACAACACGCATTAGCGTTGTTCCTGTGCTGTATCTAATCGATCCTTACTTATCTATCATGTTATTTGACGTTTCGATGGACTCTAGTAACTCTGATGTGAGATAAGAAGTTTTTGGACGCAGCAGGAGCTGGAAATAGTTTTAAACAAAACAACGCGCATTAGCGTTGTTCCTGTGATATATCTAATCGATCCCTACTTATCTAACATGTTATTTGACGTTTCGATGGACTCCAGTAACTCTGATGTGAGATACGACGTTTTCGGACGCAGCAGAAGCTGGAAATAGTTTTAAACGAAACAACACGTATTAGCGTTGCTCCTGTGATGTATCTAATCGATCCTTACTTATCTATCATGCTATTTGACGTTCGATGGACTCTAGTAACTCTGATGTGAGATACAAAGTTTTCGGACGCAGCAGAAGCTGGAAATAGTGTTGAACGAAACAACACGTATTAGCGTTGTTCCTGTGATGTATCTAATTGATCCTTATTCATCTATCATGTTATTTGGCGTTTCGATGGACTCCAGTAACTTTGATGTGAGATACGAAGTTCTCGGACGCAGCAGAAGCTGGAAATAGTTTTAAACGAAACAACACGCATTAGCGTTGTTCCTGTGCTGTATCTAATCGATCCTTACTTATCTATCATGTTATTTGACGTTTGGATGGACTCAGCCACAGGAGGAACTGGAAATAGTTCTTGACGAAACAATACGCATTAGCGTTGTTCCTGTGATGCATCTAATCGATCCTTACTCATCTATCATGTTATTTGGCGTTTCGATGGACTCTAGTTACTCTGATGTGAGATACGACGTTTTCGGACGCAGCAGAAGCTGGAAATAGTTTTAAACGAAACAACACGTATTAGCGTTGTTCCTGTGCTGTATCTAATCGATCCTTACTTATCTATCATGTTATTTGACATTTATATGGACTAAAGTATCCCTGATGAGAGATACGAAGTTTTCGGACACAGGAGGAACTGGAAATAGTTCTTGACGAAACAATACGCATTAGCGTTGTTCCTGTGATGTATCTAATCGATCCTTACTTATCTAGCACGCTGTTTTTCGTTTCGATGGACTCTAGTAACTCTGATGTGAGATGCGAAGTTCTCGGACGCAGCAGAAGCTGGAAATAGTTTTAAATGAAACAACACGCATTAGCGTTGTTCCTGTGATGTATCTAATCCATCCTTACTTATCTAGCATGCTATTTGACGTTTAGATGGACTCTAGTAACTCTGATGTAAGATACGAAGTTCTCGGACGCAGCAGAAGCTGGAAATAGTTTTAAACGAAACAACACGTATTAGCGTTGTTCCTGTGATGTATCTAATCGATCCTTACTCATCTATCATGTTATTTGGCGTTTCGATGGACTCTAGTTACTCTGATGTGAGATACGACGTTTTCGGACGCAGCAGAAGCTGGAAATAGTTTTAAACGAAACACGTATTAGCGTTGTTCCTGTGATGTATCTAATCGATCCTTACTCATTTATCACGTTATTTGACGTTTGGATAGGCTCCAGAAACTCTGAAGTGAGATACGAAGTTTTCGGACGCAGCAGAAGCTGGAAATAGTTTTGAACGAAACAACACGTATTAGCGTTGTTCCTGTGATGTATCTAATCGATCCTTACTTATCTATCATCTTATTTGACGTTTCGATAGACTCTAGTAACTCTGATGTGAGATAAGAAGTTTTTGGACGCAGCAGGAGCTGGAAATAGTTTTAAACAAAACAACACGTATTAGCGTTGTTCCTGTGATGTATCTAATCGATCCTTATTCATCCTTACTTATCTATCATGTTATTTGACGTTTCGATGGACTCTAGTAACTCTGATGTGAGATACGATGTTCTTGGACGCAGCAGGAGCTGGAAATAGTTTTAAACAAAACAACACGCATTAGCGTTGTTCCTGTGATATATCTAATCGATCCCTAGATATCTATCATGTTATTTGGCGTTTCGATAGACTCCAGTAACTTTGATGTGAGATACGAAGTTCTCGGACGCAGCTGAAGCTAGAAATAGTTTTAAACGAAACAACACGCATTAGCGTTGTTCCTGTGCTGTATCTAATCGATGCTTACTTATCTATCATGTTATTTGACGTTTATATGGACTAACGTATCCCTGATGAGAGATACGAAGTTTTCGGACACAGGAGGAACTGGAAATAGTTCTTGACGAAACAATACGCATTAGCGTTGTTCCTGTGATGTATCTAATCGATCCTTACTCATCTGTCATGTTATTTGGCGTTTCGATGGACTCTAGTTACTCTGATGTGAGATACGACGTTTTCGGACGCAGCAGAAGCTGGAAATAGTTTTAAACGAAACACGTATTAGCGTTGTTCCTGTGATGTATCTAATCGATCCTTACTCATCTATCACGTTATTTGACGTTTGGATAGGCTCCAGAAACTCTGAAGTGAGATACGAAGTTTTCGGACGCAGCAGAAGCTGGAAATAGTGTTGAACGAAACAACACGTATTAGCGTTGTTCCTGTGATGTATCTAATTGATCCTTATTCATCTATCATGTTATTTGGCGTTTCGATGGACTCCAGTAACTTTGATGTGAGATACGAAGTTCTCGGACGCAGCAGAAGCTGGAAATAGTTTTAAACGAAACAACACGCATTATCGTTGTTCCTGTGCTGTATCTAATCGATCCTTACTTATCTATCATGTTATTTGACGTTTATATGGACTAAAGTATCCCTGATGAGAGATACGAAGTTTTCGGACACAGGAGGAACTGGAAATAGTTCTTGACGAAACAATACGCATTAGCGTTGTTCCTGTGATGTATCTAATCGATCCTTACTCATCTGTCATGTTATTTGGCGTTTCGATGGACTCTAGTTACTCTGATGTGAGATACGACGTTTTCGGACGCAGCAGAAGCTGGAAATAGTTTTAAACGAAACACGTATTAGCGTTGTTCCTGTGATGTATTTAATCGATCCTTACTCATCTATCACGTTATTTGACGTTTGGATAGGCTCCAGAAACTCTGAAGTGAGATACGAAGTTTTCGGACGCAGCAGAAGCTGGAAATAGTTTTGAACGAAACAACACGTATTAGCGTTGTTCCTGTGATGTATCTAATCGATCCTTACTTATCTATCATCTTATTTGACGTTTCGATAGACTCTAGTAACTCTGATGTGAGATAAGAAGTTTTTGGACGCAGCAGGAGCTGGAAATAGTATTAAACAAAACAACACGTATTAGCGTTGTTCCTGTGATGTATCTAATCGATCCTTACTTATCTATCATGCTATTTGACGTTCGGTGGACTCTAGTAACTCTGATGTGAGATACAAAGTTTTCGGACGCAGCAGAAGCTGGAAATAGTGTTGAACGAAACAACACGTATTAGCGTTGTTCCTGTGATGTATCTAATTGATCCTTATTCATCTATCATGTTATTTGGCGTTTCGATGGACTCCAGTAACTTTGATGTGAGATACGAAGTTCTCGGACGCAGCTGAAGCTGGAAATAGTTTTAAACGAAACAATACGCATTAGCGTTGTTCCTGTGATGTATCTAATCGATCCTTACTTATCTATCATCTTATTTGACGTTTCGATAGACTCTAGTAACTCTGATGTGAGATAAGAAGTTTTTGGACGCAGCAGGAGCTGGAAATAGTATTAAACAAAACAACACGTATTAGCGTTGTTCCTGTGATGTATCTAATCGATCCTTACTTATCTATCATGCTATTTGACGTTCGGTGGACTCTAGTAACTCTGATGTGAGATACAAAGTTTTCGGACCCAGCAGATGCTGGAAATAGTTTTAAACGGAACAACACGCATTAGCGTTGTTCCTGTGATGTATCTAATCGATCTCTACTTATCTATCATGTTATTTGACGTTTGGATGGACTCCAGTAACTCTGATGTGAGATACGAAATTTTCGGACGCAGCAGAAGCTGGAAATAGTTTTAAACGAAACAACACGCATTAGCGTTGTTCCTGTGATGTATCTAATCGATCTCTACTTATCTATCATGTTATTTGGCGTTTCGATGGACTCCAGTAACTTTGATGTGAGATACGAAGTTCTCGGACACAGCTGAAGCTGGAAATTGTTTTAAACGAAACAACACGCATTAGCTTTGTTCCTGTGCTGCATCTAATCGATCCTTACTTATCTATCATGTTATTTGACGTTTGGATGGACTCCAGTATCCCTGATGTGAGATACGAAGTTTTCGGACACAGGAGGAGCTGGAAATAGTTTTAAATGAAACAACACGCATTAGAGTTGTTCCTGTGATGTATCTAATCGATCCTTACTTATCTATCATGTTATTTGGCGTTTCGATGGACTCTAGTTACTCTGATGTGAGATACGATGTTCTCGGACGCAGCAGAAGCTGGAAATAGTTTAGAACGAAACAACACGTATTAGCGTTGTTTCTGTGATGTATCCAATCGATCCTTACTTATCTAGCATGCTACTTGGCGTTTCGATGGACTCTAGTAACTCTGATGTGAGATAAGAAGTTTTTGGACGCAGCAGGAGCTGGAAATAGTTTTAAACAAAACAACGCGCATTAGCGTTGTTCCTGTGATATATCTAATCGATCCTTACTTAACTATCATGTTATTTGACGTTTGGATGGACTCCAGTATCCCTGATGCGAGATACGAAGTTTTCGGACACAGGAGGAGCTGGAAATAGTTTTAAACGAAACAATACGAATTAGCGTTGTTCCTGTGATGTATCTAATCGATCCTTACTCATCTATCATGTTGTTTGGCGTTTCGATGGACTCTAGTTACTCTGATGTGAGATACGATGTTCTCGGACGCAGCAGAAGCTGGAAATAGTTTTAAATGAAACAACACGCATTAGCGTTGTTCCTGTGATGTATCTAATCCATCCTTACTTATCTACTATGTTATTTGACGTTTCGATGGACTCCAGTAACTCAGATGTGAGGTACGAAATTTTCGGACGCAGCAGAAGCTGGAAATAGTTTTAAACGAAACAACACGCATTAGCGTTGTTCCTGTGCTGTATCTAATCGATCCTTACTTATCTATCATGTTATTTGACGTTTGGATGGACACCAGTAACTCTGATGTGAGATACGAAGTTTTCGGACGCAGCAGAAGCTGAAAATAGTTTAGAACGAAACAACACGTATTAGCGTTGTTTCTGTGATGTATCCAATCGATCCTTACTTATCTAGCATGCTACTTGGCGTTTCGATGGACTCTAGTAACTCTGATGTGAGATACGATGTTCTCGGACGCAGCAGAAGCTGGAAATAGTTTTAAATGTATCAACAGGCATTAGCGTTGTTCCTGTGATTTATCTAATCGATCCTTACTTATCTAGCATGCTGTTTTTCGTTTCGATGGACTCTAGTAACTCTGATGTGAGATGCGAAGTTCTCGGACGCAGCAGAAGCTGGAAATAGTTTTAAATGAAACAACACGCATTAGCGTTGTTCCTGTGATGTATCTAATCCATCCTTACTTATCTAGCATGCTATTTGACGTTTAGATGGACTCTAGTAACTCTGATGTAAGATACGAAGATCTCGGACGCAGCAGAAGCTGGAAATAGTTTTGAACGAAGCAACACGTATTAGCGTTGTTCCTGTGATGTAGCTAATCGATCCTTACTTATCTAACATGTTATTTGAAGTTTGGATGGACTCCAGTAAGTCTGATGAGAGATACAAAGTTTTCGGACGCAGCAGAAGCTGGAAATAGTTTTGAACGAAACAACACGTATTAGCGTTGTTCCTGTGATGTATCTAATTGATCCTTATTCATCTGTCATGTTATTTGGCGTTTCGATGGACTCCAGTAACTTTGATGTGAGATACGAAGTTCTCGGACGCAGCTTAAGCTGGAAATAGTTTTAAACGAAACAACACGCATTAGCGTTGTTCCTGTGCTGTATCTAATCGATCCTTACTTATCTATCATGTTATTTGACGTTTCGATGGACTCTAGTAACTCTGATGTGAGATAAGAAGTTTTTGGACGCAGCAGGAGCTGGAAATAGTTTTAAACAAAACAACGCGCATTAGCGTTGTTCCTGTGATATATCTAATCGATCCCTATTTATCTAACATGTTATTTGACGTTTCGATGGACTCCAGTAACTCTGATGTGAGATACGACGTTTTCGGACGCAGCAGAAGCTGGAAATAGTTTTAAACGAAACAACATGTATTAGCGTTGCTCCTGTGATGTATCTAATCGATCCTTACTTATCTATCATGCTATTTGACGTTCGATGGACTCTAGTAACTCTGATGTGAGATACAAAGTTTTCGGACGCAGCAGAAGCTGGAAATAGTGTTGAACGAAACAACACGTATTAGCGTTGTTCCTGTGATGTATCTAATTGATCCTTATTCATCTATCATGTTATTTGGCGTTTCGATGGACTCCAGTAACTTTGATGTGAGATACGAAGTTCTCGGACGCAGCAGAAGCTGGAAATAGTTTTAAACGAAACAACACGCATTAGCGTTGTTCCTGTGCTGTATCTAATCGATCCTTACTTATCTATCATGTTATTTGACGTTTGGATGGACTCAGCCACAGGAGGAACTGGAAATAGTTCTTGACGAAACAATACGCATTAGCGTTGTTCCTGTGATGCATCTAATCGATCCTTACTCATCTATCATGTTATTTGGCGTTTCGATGGACTCTAGTTACTCTGATGTGAGATACGACGTTTTCGGACGCAGCAGAAGCTGGAAATAGTTTTAAACGAAACAACACGTATTAGCGTTGTTCCTGTGCTGTATCTAATCGATCCTTACTTATCTATCATGTTATTTGACATTTATATGGACTAAAGTATCCCTGATGAGAGATACGAAGTTTTCGGACACAGGAGGAACTGGAAATAGTTCTTGACGAAACAATACGCATTAGCGTTGTTCCTGTGATGTATCTAATCGATCCTTACTTATCTAGCATGCTGTTTTTCGTTTCGATGGACTCTAGTAACTCTGATGTGAGATGCGAAGTTCTCGGACGCAGCAGAAGCTGGAAATAGTTTTAAATGAAACAACACGCATTAGCGTTGTTCCTGTGATGTATCTAATCCATCCTTACTTATCTAGCATGCTATTTGACGTTTAGATGGACTCTAGTAACTCTGATGTAAGATACGAAGTTCTCGGACGCAGCAGAAGCTGGAAATAGTTTTAAACGAAACAACACGTATTAGCGTTGTTCCTGTGATGTATCTAATCGATCCTTACTCATCTATCATGTTATTTGGCGTTTCGATGGACTCTAGTTACTCTGATGTGAGATACGACGTTTTCGGACGCAGCAGAAGCTGGAAATAGTTTTAAACGAAACACGTATTAGCGTTGTTCCTGTGATGTATCTAATCGATCCTTACTCATTTATCACGTTATTTGACGTTTGGATAGGCTCCAGAAACTCTGAAGTGAGATACGAAGTTTTCGGACGCAGCAGAAGCTGGAAATAGTTTTGAACGAAACAACACGTATTAGCGTTGTTCCTGTGATGTATCTAATCGATCCTTACTTATCTATCATCTTATTTGACGTTTCGATAGACTCTAGTAACTCTGATGTGAGATAAGAAGTTTTTGGACGCAGCAGGAGCTGGAAATAGTTTTAAACAAAACAACACGTATTAGCGTTGTTCCTGTGATGTATCTAATCGATCCTTATTCATCCTTACTTATCTATCATGTTATTTGACGTTTCGATGGACTCTAGTAACTCTGATGTGAGATACGATGTTCTTGGACGCAGCAGGAGCTGGAAATAGTTTTAAACAAAACAACACGCATTAGCGTTGTTCCTGTGATATATCTAATCGATCCCTAGATATCTATCATGTTATTTGGCGTTTCGATAGACTCCAGTAACTTTGATGTGAGATACGAAGTTCTCGGACGCAGCTGAAGCTAGAAATAGTTTTAAACGAAACAACACGCATTAGCGTTGTTCCTGTGCTGTATCTAATCGATGCTTACTTATCTATCATGTTATTTGACGTTTATATGGACTAACGTATCCCTGATGAGAGATACGAAGTTTTCGGACACAGGAGGAACTGGAAATAGTTCTTGACGAAACAATACGCATTAGCGTTGTTCCTGTGATGTATCTAATCGATCCTTACTCATCTGTCATGTTATTTGGCGTTTCGATGGACTCTAGTTACTCTGATGTGAGATACGACGTTTTCGGACGCAGCAGAAGCTGGAAATAGTTTTAAACGAAACACGTATTAGCGTTGTTCCTGTGATGTATCTAATCGATCCTTACTCATCTATCACGTTATTTGACGTTTGGATAGGCTCCAGAAACTCTGAAGTGAGATACGAAGTTTTCGGACGCAGCGGAAGCTGGAAATAGTGTTGAACGAAACAACACGTATTAGCGTTGTTCCTGTGATGTATCTAATTGATCCTTATTCATCTATCATGTTATTTGGCGTTTCGATGGACTCCAGTAACTTTGATGTGAGATACGAAGTTCTCGGACGCAGCAGAAGCTGGAAATAGTTTTAAACGAAACAACACGCATTATCGTTGTTCCTGTGCTGTATCTAATCGATCCTTACTTATCTATCATGTTATTTGACGTTTATATGGACTAAAGTATCCCTGATGAGAGATACGAAGTTTTCGGACACAGGAGGAACTGGAAATAGTTCTTGACGAAACAATACGCATTAGCGTTGTTCCTGTGATGTATCTAATCGATCCTTACTCATCTGTCATGTTATTTGGCGTTTCGATGGACTCTAGTTACTCTGATGTGAGATACGACGTTTTCGGACGCAGCAGAAGCTGGAAATAGTTTTAAACGAAACACGTATTAGCGTTGTTCCTGTGATGTATTTAATCGATCCTTACTCATCTATCACGTTATTTGACGTTTGGATAGGCTCCAGAAACTCTGAAGTGAGATACGAAGTTTTCGGACGCAGCAGAAGCTGGAAATAGTTTTGAACGAAACAACACGTATTAGCGTTGTTCCTGTGATGTATCTAATCGATCCTTACTTATCTATCATCTTATTTGACGTTTCGATAGACTCTAGTAACTCTGATGTGAGATAAGAAGTTTTTGGACGCAGCAGGAGCTGGAAATAGTATTAAACAAAACAACACGTATTAGCGTTGTTCCTGTGATGTATCTAATCGATCCTTACTTATCTATCATGCTATTTGACGTTCGGTGGACTCTAGTAACTCTGATGTGAGATACAAAGTTTTCGGACGCAGCAGAAGCTGGAAATAGTGTTGAACGAAACAACACGTATTAGCGTTGTTCCTGTGATGTATCTAATTGATCCTTATTCATCTATCATGTTATTTGGCGTTTCGATGGACTCCAGTAACTTTGATGTGAGATACGAAGTTCTCGGACGCAGCTGAAGCTGGAAATAGTTTTAAACGAAACAATACGCATTAGCGTTGTTCCTGTGATGTATCTAATCGATCCTTACTTATCTATCATCTTATTTGACGTTTCGATAGACTCTAGTAACTCTGATGTGAGATAAGAAGTTTTTGGACGCAGCAGGAGCTGGAAATAGTATTAAACAAAACAACACGTATTAGCGTTGTTCCTGTGATGTATCTAATCGATCCTTACTTATCTATCATGCTATTTGACGTTCGGTGGACTCTAGTAACTCTGATGTGAGATACAAAGTTTTCGGACCCAGCAGATGCTGGAAATAGTTTTAAACGGAACAACACGCATTAGCGTTGTTCCTGTGATGTATCTAATCGATCTCTACTTATCTATCATGTTATTTGACGTTTGTATGGACTCCAGTAACTCTGATGTGAGATACGAAATTTTCGGACGCAGCAGAAGCTGGAAATAGTTTTAAACGAAACAACACGCATTAGCGTTGTTCCTGTGATGTATCTAATCGATCTCTACTTATCTATCATGTTATTTGGCGTTTCGATGGACTCCAGTATCTTTGATGTGAGATACGAAGTTCTCGGACACAGCTGAAGCTGGAAATTGTTTTAAACGAAACAACACGCATTAGCTTTGTTCCTGTGCTGCATCTAATCGATCCTTACTTATCTATCATGTTATTTGACGTTTGGATGGACTCCAGTATCCCTGATGTGAGATACGAAGTTTTCGGACACAGGAGGAGCTGGAAATAGTTTTAAATGAAACAACACGCATTAGAGTTGTTCCTGTGATGTATCTAATCGATCCTTACTTATCTATCATGTTATTTGGCGTTTCGATGGACTCTAGTAACTCTGATGTGAGATGCGAAGTTCTCGGACGCAGCAGAAGCTGGAAATAGTTTTAAATGAAACAACACGCATTAGCGTTGTTCCTGTGATGTATCTAATCGATCCTTACTTATCTATCATGTTATTTGACGTTTCGATGGACTCTAGTAACTCTGATGTAAGATACGAAGTTCTCGGACGCAGCAGAAGCTGGAAATAGTTTTGAACGAAGCAACACGTATTAGCGTTGTTCCTGTGATGTATCTAATCGATCCTTACTTATCTAACATGTTATTTGACGTTTGGATGGACTCCAGTAAGTCTGATGTGAGATACGAAGTTCTCGGACGCAGCAGAGCTGGAAATAGTTTTAAACGAAACAACACGCATTAGCGTTGTTCCTGTGCTGTATCTAATCGATCCTTACTTATCTATCATGTTATTTGAAGTTTCGATGGACTCTAGTAACTCTGATGTGAGATACATAATTTTCGGACGCAGCAGAAGCTGGAAATAGTTTTAAACGAAACAACACGCATTAGCGTTGTTCCTGTGATGTATCTAATCGATCCCTACTTATCTATCATGTTATTTGGCGTATCGATGGACTCCAGTAACTTTGATGTGAGACACGAAGTTCTCATACGCAGCTGAAGCTGGAAATAGTTTTAAACGAAACAACACGCATTACCATTGTTCCTATGCTGTATCTAATCGATCCTTACTTATCTGTCATGTTATTTGACATTTGGATGGACTCCAGTATCCCTGATGTGAGATACGAAGTTTTCGGACACAGGAGGAGCTGGTAAGAGTTTTAGACGAAACAATACACATTAGCGTTGTTCCTGTGATGTATCTAATCGATCCTTACTCATCTATCATGTTATTTGGCGTTTCGATGGACTCTAGTAACTTTGATGTGAGATACGAAGTTTTTGGACGCAGCAGGAGCTGGAAATAGTTTTAAACGAAACAACACGTATTAGCGTTGTTCCTGTGATGTATCTAATAGATCCTTACTCATCTATCACGTTATTTGACGTTTGGATGGGCTCCAGTAACTCTGAAGTGAGATACGAAGTTTTCGGACACAGGAGGAGCTGGAAATAGTTTTAGACGAAACAATACGCATTGGCGTTGTTCCTGTGATGTATCTAATCGATCCTTACTTATCTATCATGTTATTTGACGTTTCGATGGGCTCTAGTAACTTTGATGTGAGATACGAAGTTTTTGGACGCAGCAGGAGCTGGAAATAGTTTTAAACAAAACAACGCGCATTAGCGTTGTTCCTGTGATATATCTAATCGATTCCTACTTATCTAACATGTTATTTGGCGTTTCGATGTACTTCAGTAACTTTGATGGGAGATACGAAGTTCTTGGACGCAGCTGAAGCTGGAAATAGTTTTAAACGAAACAACACGCATAAGCGTTGTTCCTGTGCTCTATCTAATCGATCCTTACTTATCTATCATGTTATTTGACGTTTGGATGGACTTATCTATCATGTTATTTGACGTTTCGATGGACTCTAGTAACTCTGATGTGAGATACGATGTTTTTGGACGCAGCAGGAGCTGGAAATAGTTTTAAACAAAACAACACGCATTAGCGTTGTTCCTGTGATATATCTAATCGATCCCTACTTATCTATCATGTTATTTGGCGTTTCGATAGACTCCAGTAACTCTGATGTGAGATACGACGTTTTCGGACACAGGAGGAGCTGGAAATAGTTTTAAACGAAACAATACGCATTAGCGTTGTTCCTGTGATGTATCTAATCGATCCCTACTTATCTATCATGTTATTTGGCGTTTCGATGGACTCCAGTAACTTTGATGTGAGACACGAAGTTCTCGGACGCAGCTGAAGCTGGAAATAGTTTTAAACGAAACAACACGCATTAGCATTGTTCCTATGCTGTATCTAATCGATCCTTACTTATCTGTCATGTTGTTTGACATTTGGATGGACTCCAGTATCCCTGATGTGAGATACGAAGTTTTCGGACACAGGAGGAGCTGGAAAGAGTTTTAGACGAGACAATACACATTAGCGTTGTTCCTGTGATGTATCTAATCGATCCTTACTCATCTATCATGTTATTTGGCGTTTCGATGGACTCTAGTAACTTTGATGTGAGATACGAAGTTTTTGGACGCAGCAGGAGCTGGAAATAGTTTTAAACGAAACAACACGTATTAGCGTTGTTCCTGTGATGTATCTAATCGATCCTTACTCATCTATCACGTTATTTGACGTTTGGATGGGCTCCAGTAACTCTGAAGTGAGATACGAAGTTTTCGGACACAGGAGGAGCTGGAAATAGTTTTAGACGAAACAATACGCATTAGCGTTGTTCCTGTGATATATCTAATCGATCCTTACTTATCTATCATGTTATTTGACGTTTCGATGGACTCTAGTAACTTTGATGTGAGATACGAAGTTTTTGGACGCAGCAGGAGCTGGAAATAGTTTTAAACAAAACAACACGCATTAACGTTGTTCCTGTGATATATCTGATCGATCCCTACTTATCTATCATGTTATTTGGCGTTTCGATTGACTCCAGTAACTTTGATGTGAGATACGAAGTTCTCGAACGCAGCTGAAGCTAGAAATAGTTTTAAACGAAACAACACGTATTAGCGTTGTTCCTGTGATGTATCTAATCGATCCTTACTTACCTATCATGTTATTTGACGTTTCGATGGACTGTAGTAACTCTGATGTGAGATAAGAAGTTTTCGGACGCAGCAGGAGCTGGAAATAGTTTTAAACAAAACAACGCGCATTAGCGTTGTTCCTGTAATATATCTAATCGATCCTTACTCATCTATCATTTATTTGGCGTTTGGATGGACTCCAGTAACTCTAATGTTGGATACAAAGTTTTCGGACGCAGCAGAAGCTGGAAATAGTTTTGAACGAAACAACACGTATTAGCGTTGTTCCTGTGATGTGTCTAATCGATCGTTACTTATGTACTATGTTATTTGACGTTTCGATGGACTCCAGTATCTCTGATGTGAGATACGAAATTTTCGGAAGCAGGAGGAGCTGGAAATAGTTTTAAACGAAACAATACGCATTAGCGTTGTTCCTGTGATGTATTTAATCGATCCTTACTTATCTATCATGTTATTTGACGTTTCGATGGACTCCAGTAACTCTGATGTGAGATACGACGTTTTCGGACGCAGCAGAAGCTGGAAATAGTTTTAAACGAAACAACATTTATTAGCGTTGTTCCTGTGATGTATCTAATCGATCCTTACTTATCTATCATGTTATTTGACGTTTCGATGGACTCTAGTAACTCTGATGTAAGATACGAAGTTCTCGGACGCAGCAGAAACTGGAAATAGTTTTGAGCGAAGCAACACGTATTAGCGTTGTTCCTGTGATGTATCTAATCGATCCTTACTTATCTAACATGTTATTTGACGTTTGGATGGACTCCAGTAAGTCTGATGTGAGATACGAAGTTCTCGGACGCAGCAGAAGCTGGAAATAGTTTTAAACGAAACAACACGCATTAGCGTTGTTCCTGTGCTGTATCTAATCGATCCTTACTTATCTATCATGTTATTTGACGTTTCGATGGACTCTAGTAACTCTGATGTGAGATACATAGTTTTCGGACGCAGCAGAAGCTGGAAATAGTTTTAAACGAAACAACACGCATTAGCGTTGTTCCTGTGATGTATCTAATCGATCCCTACTTATCTATCATGTTATTTGGCGTTTCGATGGACTCCAGTAACTTTGATGTGAGACACGAAGTTCTCATACGCAGCTGAAGCTGGAAATAGTTTTAAACGAAACAACACGCATTAGCATTGTTATTATGCTGTATCTAATCGATCCTTACTTATCTGTCATGTTATTTGACATTTGGATGGACTCCAGTATCCCTGATGTGATATACGAAGTTTTCGGACACAGGAGGAGCTGGAAAGAGTTTTAGACGAAACAATACACATTAGCGTTGTTCCTGTGATGTATCTAATCGATCCTTACTCATCTATCATGTTATTTGGCGTTTCGATGGACTCTAGTAACTTTGATGTGAGATACGAAGTTTTTGGACGCAGCAGGAGCTGGAAATAGTTTTAAACGAAACAACACGTATTAGCGTTGTTCCTGTGATGTATCTAATCGATCCTTACTCATCTATCACGTTATTTGACGTTTGGATGGGCTCCAGTAACTCTGAAGTGAGATACGAAGTTTTCGGACACAGGAGGAGCTGCAAATAGTTTTAGACGAAACAATACGCATTAGCGTTGTTCCTGTGATGTATCTAATCGATCCTTACTTATCTATCATGTTATTTGACGTTTCGATGGACTCTAGTAACTTTGATGTGAGATACGAAGTTTTTGGACGCAGCAGGAGCTGGAAATAGTTTTAAACAAAACAACGCGCATTAGCGTTGTTCCTGTGATATATCTAATCGATTCCTACTTATCTAACATGTTATTTGGCGTTTCGATGTACTCCAGTAACTTTGATGTGAGATACGAAGTTCTCGGACGCAGCTGAAGCTGGAAATAGTTTTAAACGAAACAACACGCATAAGCGTTGTTCCTGTGCTCTATCTAATCGATCCTTACTTATCTATCATGTTATTTGACGTTTGGATGGACTTATCTATCATGTTATTTGACGTTTCGATGGACTCTAGTAACTCTGATGTGAGATAACATGTTTTTGGACGCAGCAGGAGCTGGAAATAGTTTTAAACAAAACAACACGCATTAGCGTTGTTCCTGTGATATATCCAATCGATCCCTACTTATCTATCATGTTATTTGGCGTTTCGATAGACTCCAGTAACTCTGATGTGAGATACGACGTTTTCGGACACAGGAGGAGCTGGAAATAGTTTTAAACGAAACAATACGCATTAGCGTTGTTCCTGTGATGTATCTAATCGATCCCTACTTATCTATCATGTTATTTGGCGTTTCGATGGACTCCAGTAACTTTGATGTGAGACATGAAGTTCTCATACGCAGCTGAAGCTGGAAATAGTTTTAAACGAAACAACACGCATTAGCATTGTTCCTATGCTGTATCTAATCGATCCCTACTTATCTGTCATGTTATTTGACATTTGGATGGGCTCCAGTATCCCTGATGTGAGATACGAAGTTTTCGGACACAGGAGGAGCTGGAAAGGGTTTTAGACGAAACAATACACATTAGCGTTGTTCCTGTGATGTATCTAATCGATCCTTACTCATCTATCATGTTATTTGGCGTTTCGATGGACTCTAGTAACTTTGATGTGAGATACGAAGTTTTTGGACGCAGCAGGAGCTGGAAATAGTTTTAAACGAAACAACACGTATTAGCGTTGTTCCTGTGATGTATCTAATCGATCCTTACTCATCTATCACGTTATTTGACGTTTGGATGGGCTCCAGTAACTCTGAAGTGAGATACGAAGTTCTCGGACACAGGAGGAGCTGGAAATAGTTTTAGACGAAACAATACGCATTAACGTTGTTCCTGTGATGTATCTAATCGATCCTTACTTATCTATCATGTTATTTGACGTTTCGATGGACTCTAGTAACTTTGATGTGAGATACGAAGTTTTTGGACGCAGCAGGAGCTGGAAATAGTTTTAAACAAAACAACGCGCATTAGCGTTGTTCTTGTGATATATCTACTCGATCCCTACTTATCTAACATGTTATTTGGCGTTTCGATGTACTCCAGTAACTTTGATGTGAGATACGAAGTTCTCGGACGCAGCTGAAGCTGGAAATAGTTTTAAACGAAACAACACGCATAAGCGTTGTTCCTGTGCTCTATCTAATCGATCCTTACTTATCTATCATGTTATTTGACGTTTGGATGGACTTATCTATCATGTTATTTGACGTTTCGATGGACTCCAGTAAGTCTGATGTGAGATACGAAGTTCTCGGACGCAGCAGAAGCTGGAAATAGTTTTAAACGAAACAACACGCATTAGCGTTGTTCCTGTGCTGTATCTAATCCATCCTTACTTATCTATCGTGTTATTTGACGTTTCGATGGACTCTAGTAACTCTGATGTGAGATACATAGTTTTCGGACGCAGCAGAAGCTGGAAATAATTTTAAACGAAACAACACGCATTAGCGTTGTTCCTGTGATGTATCTAATCGATCCCTACTTATCTATCATGTTATTTGGCGTTTCGATGGACTCCAGTAACTTTGATGTGAGACACGAAGTTCTCGGACGCAGCTGAAGCTGGAAATAGTTTTAAACGAAACAACACGCATTAGCATTGTTCCTATGCTGTATCTAATCGATCCTTACTCATCTATCACGTTATTTGACGTTTAGATGGACTCTAGTAACTCTGATGTGAGATACGAAGTTCTCGGACGCAGCTGAAGCTAGAAATAGTTTTAAACGAAACAACACGCTTTAGCGTTGTTCCTGTGCTGTATCTAATCGATCCTTACTTATCTATCATGTTATTTGACGTTTCGATGGACTCTAGTAACTCTGATGCGAGATTCGAAGTTTTTGGACGCAGCAGGAGCTGGAAATAGTTTTAAACAAAACAACACGCATTAGCGTTGTTCCTGTGATATATCTAATCGATCCCTACTTATCTATCATGTTATTTGGCGTTTCGATTGACTCCAGTAACTTTGATGTGAGATACGAAGTTCTCGAACGCAGCTGAAGCTAGAAATAGTTTTAAACGAAACAACACGTATTAGCGTTGTTCCTGTGATGTATCTAATCGATCCTTACTTACCTATCATGTTATTTGACGTTTCGATGGACTGTAGTAACTCTGATGTGAGATAAGAAGTTTTCGGACGCAGCAGGAGCTGGAAATAGTTTTAAACAAAACAACGCGCATTAGCGTTGTTCCTGTGATATATCTAATCGATCCTTACTCATCTATCATTTATTTGGCGTTTCGATGTACTCCAGTAACTTTGATGTGAGATACGAAGTTCTCGGACGCAGCTGAAGCTGGAAATAGTTTTAAACGAAACAACACGCATAAGCGTTGTTCCTGTGCTCTATCTAATCGATCCTTACTTATCTATCATGTTATTTGACGTTTCGATGGACTCTAGTAACTCTGATGTGAGATACGATGTTTTTGGACGCAGCAGGAGCTGGAAATAGTTTTAAATAAAACAACACGCATTAGCGTTGTTCCTGTGATATATCTAATCGATCCCTACTTATCTATCATGTTATTTGGCGTTTCGATAGACTCCAGTAACTTTGATGTGAGATACGAAGTTCTCGGACGCAGCTGAAGCTAGAAATAGTTTTAAACGAAACAACACGCATTAGCGTTGTTCCTGTGCTGTATCTAATCGGTCCTTACTTATCTATCATGTTATTTGACGAGTCGATGGACTCTAGTAACTCTGATGCGAGATACGATGTTTTTGGACGCAGCAGGAGCTGGAAATAGTTTTAAACAAAACAACACGCATTAGCGTTGTTCCTGTGATATATCTGATCGATCCCTACTTATCTATCATGTTATTTGGCGTTTCGATTGACTCCAGTAACTTTGATGTGAGATACGAAGTTCTCGAACGCAGCTGAAGCTAGAAATAGTTTTAAACGAAACAACACGTATTAGCGTTGTTCCTGTGATGTATCTAATCGATCCTTACTTACCTATCATGTTATTTGACATTTCGATGGACTGTAGTAACTCTGATGTGAGATAAGAAGTTTTCGGACGCAGCAGGATCTGGAAATAGTTTTAAACAAAACAACGCGCATTAGCGTTGTTCCTGTGATATATCTAATCGATCCTTACTCATCTATCATTTATTTGGCGTTTGGATGGACTCCAGTAACTCTAATGTTGGATACAAAGTTTTCGGACGCAGGAGAAGCTGGAAATAGTTTTGAACGAAACAACACGTATTAGCGTTGTTCCTGTGATGTGTCTAATCGATCGTTACTTATGTACTATGTTATTTGACGTTTCGATAGACTCCAGTATCTCTGATGTGAGATACGAAATTTTCGGAAGCAGGAGGAGCTGGAAATAGTTTTAAACGAAACAATACGCATTAGCGTTGTTCCTGTGATGTATCTAATCGATCCTTACTTATCTATCATGTTATTTGACGTTTCGATGGACTCCAGTAACACTGATGTGAGATACGACGTTTTCGGACGCAGCAGAAGCTGGAAATAGTTTTAAACGAAACAACATTTATTAGCGTTGTTCCTGTGATGTATCTAATCGATCCTTACTTATCTATCATGTTATTTGACGTTTCGATGGACTCTAGTAACTCTGATGTAAGATACGAAGTTCTCGGACGCAGCAGAAACTGGAAATAGTTTTGAGCGAAACAACACGTATTAGCGTTGTTCCTGTGATGTATCTAATCGATCCTTACTTATCTAACATGTTATTTGACGTTTGGATGGACTCCAGTAAGTCTGATGTGAGATACGAAGTTCTCGGACGCAGCAGAAGCTGGAAATAGTTTTAAACGAAACAACACGCATTAGCGTTGTTCCTGTGCTGTATCTAATCGATCCTTACTTATCTATCGTGTTATTTGACGTTTCGATGGACTCTAGTAACTCTGATGTGAGATACATAGTTTTCGGACGCAGCAGAAGCTGGAAATAATTTTAAACGAAACAACACGCATTAGCGTTGTTCCTGTGATGTATCTAATCGATCCCTACTTATCTATCATGTTATTTGGCGTTTCGATGGACTCCAGTAACTTTGATGTGAGACACGAAGTTCTCGGACGCAGCTGAAGCTGGAAATAGTTTTAAACGAAACAACACGCATTAGCATTGTTCCTATGCTGTATCTAATCGATCCTTACTTATCTGTCATGTTATTTGACATTTGGATGGACTCCAGTATCCCTGATGTGAGATACGAAGTTTTCGGACACAGGAGGAGCTGGAAAGAGTTTTAGACGAAACAATACACATTAGCGTTGTTCCTGTGATGTATCTAATCGATCCTTACTCATCTATCATGTTATTTGGTGTTTCGATGGACTCTAGTAACTTTGATGTGAGATACGAAGTTTTTGGATGCAGCAGGAGCTGGAAATAGTTTTAAACGAAACAACACGTCTTAGCGTTGTTCCTGTGATGTATCTAATCGATCCTTACTCATCTATCACGTTATTTGACGTTTGGATGGGCTCCAGTAACTCTGAAGTGAGATACGAAGTTTTCGGACACAGGAGGAGCTGGAAATAGTTTTAGACGAAACAATACGCATTAGCGTTGTTCCTGTGATGTATCTAATCGATCCTTACTTATCTATCATGTTATTTGACGTTTCGATGGACTCTAGTAACTTTGATGTGAGATACGAAGTTTTTGGACGCAGCAGGAGCTGGAAATAGTTTTAAACAAAACAACGCGCATTAGCGTTGTTCCTGTGATATATCTAATCGATCCCTACTTATCTAACATGTTATTTGGCGTTTCGATGTACTCCAGTAACTTTGATGTGAGATACGAAGTTCTCGGACGCAGCTGAAGCTGGAAATAGTTTTAAACGAAACAACACGCATAAGCGTTGTTCCTGTGCTCTATCTAATCGATCCTTACTTATCTATCATGTTATTTGACGTTTGGATGGACTTATCTATCATGTTATTTGACGTTTCGATGGACTCTAGTAACTCTAATGTGAGATACGATGTTTTTGGACGCAGCAGGAGCTGGAAATAGTTTTAAACAAAACAACACGCATTAGCGTTGTTCCTGTGATATATCTAATCGATCCCTACTTATCTATCATGTTATTTGGCGTTTCGATTGACTCCAGTAACTTTGATGTGAGATACGAAGTTCTCGAACGCAGCTGAAGCTAGAAATAGTTTTAAACGAAACAACACGCATCAGCGTTGTTCCTGTGCTGTATCTAATCGATCCTTACTTATCTATCATGTTACTTGACGTTTCGATGGACTCTAGTAACTCTGATGCGAGATACGAAGTTTTTGGACGCAGCAGGAGCTGGAAATAGTTTTAAACAAAACAACACGCATTAGCGTTGTTCCTGTGATATATCTAATCGATCCCTACTTATCTATCATGTTATTTGGCGTTTCGATTGACTCCAGTAACTTTGATGTGAGATACGAAGTTCTCGAACGCAGCTGAAGCTAGAAATAGTTTTAAACGAAACAACACGTATTAGCGTTGTTCCTGTGATGTATCTAATCGATCCTTACTTACCTATCATGTTATTTGACGTTTCGATGGACTGTAGTAACTCTGATGTGAGATAAGAAGTTTTCGGACGCAGCAGGAGCTGGAAATAGTTTCAAACAAAACAACGCGCATTAGCGTTGTTCCTGTGATATACCTAATCGATCCTTACTCATCTATCATTTATTTGGCGTTTCGATGTACTCCAGTAACTATGATGTGAGATACGAAGTTCTCGGACGCAGCTGAAGCTGGAAATAGTTTTAAACGAAACAACACGCATAAGCGTTGTTCCTGTGCTCTATCTAATCGATCCTTACTTATCTATCATGTTATTTGACGTTTGGATGGACTTATCTATCATGTTATTTGACGTTTCGATGGACTCTAGTAACTCTGATGTGAGATACGATGTTTTTGGACGCAGCAGGAGCTGGAAATAGTTTTAAACAAAACAACACGCATTAGCGTTGTTCCTGTGATATATCTAATCGATCCCTACTTATCTATCATGTTATTTGGCGTTTCGATATACTCCAGTAACTTTGATGTGAGATACGAAGTTCTCGGACGCAGCTGAAGCTAGAAATAGTTTTAAACGAAACAACACGCATCAGCGTTGTTCCTGTGCTGTATCTAATCGATCCTTACTTATCTATCATGTTACTTGACGTTTCGATGGACTCTAGTAACTCTGATGCGAGATACGAAGTTTTTGGACGCAGCAGGAGCTGGAAATAGTTTTAAACAAAACAACACGCATTAGCGTTGTTCCTGTGATATATCTAATCGATCCCTACTTATCTATCATGTTATTTGGCGTTTCGATTGACTCCAGTAACTTTGATGTGAGATACGAAGTTCTCGAACGCAGCTGAAGCTAGAAATAGTTTTAAACGAAACAACACGTATTAGCGTTGTTCCTGTGATGTATCTAATCGATCCTTACTTACCTATCATGTTATTTGACGTTTCGATGGACTGTAGTAACTCTGATGTGAGATAAGAAGTTTTCGGACGCAGCAGGAGCTGGAAATAGTTTTAAACAAAACAACGCGCATTAGCGTTGTTCCTGTGATATATCTAATCGATCCTTACTCATCTATCATTTATTTGGCGTTTCGATGTACTCCAGTAACTATGATGTGAGATACGAAGTTCTCGGACGCAGCTGAAGCTGGAAATAGTTTTAAACGAAACAACACGCATAAGCGTTGTTCCTGTGCTCTATCTAATCGATCCTTACTTATCTATCATGTTATTTGACGTTTGGATGGACTTATCTATCATGTTATTTGACGTTTCGATGGACTCTAGTAACTCTGATGTGAGATACGATGTTTTTGGACGCAGCAGGAGCTGGAAATAGTTTTAAACAAAACAACACGCATTAGCGTTGTTCCTGTGATATATCTAATCGATCCCTACTTATCTATCATGTTATTTGGCGTTTCGATAGACTCCAGTAACTTTGATGTGAGATACGAAGTTCTCGGAGGCAGCTGAAGCTAGAAATAGTTTTAAACGAAACAACACGCATTAGCGTTGTTCCTGTGCTGTATCTAATCGATCCTTACTTATCTATCATGTTATTTGACGATTCGATGGACTCTAGTAACTCTGATGTGAGATACGATGTTTTTGGACGCAGCAGGAGCTGGAAATAGTTTTAAACAAAACAACGCGCATTAGCGTTGTTCCTGTGATGTATCTAATCGATCCTTACTCATCTATCATTTATTTGGCGTTTCGATGTACTCCAGTAACTATGATGTGAGATACGAAGTTCTCGGACGCAGCTGAAGCTGGAAATAGTTTTAAACAAAACAACACGCATTAGCGTTGTTCCTGTGATATATCTGATCGATCCCTACTTATCTATCATGTTATTTGGCGTTTTGATTGACTCCAGTAACTTTGATGTGAGATACGAAGTTCTCAAACGCAGCTGAAGCTAGAAATAGTTTTAAACGAAACAACACGCATTAGCGTTGTTCCTGTGCTGTATCTAATCGATCCTTACTTACCTATCATGCTATTTGACGTTTCGATGGACTGTAGTAACTCTGATGTGAGATAAGAAGTTTTCGGACGCAGCAGGAGCTGGAAATAGTTTTAAACAAAACAGCGCGCATTAGCGTTGTTCCTGTGATATATCTAATCGATCCTTACTCATCTATCATGTTATTTGGCGTTTCGATGGACTCCAGTAACTTTGATGTGAGACACGAAGTTCTCGGACGCAGCTGAAGCTGGAAATAGTTTTAAACGAAACAACACGCATTAGCATTGTTCCTATGCTGTATCTAATCGATCCTTACTCATCTATCACGTTATTTGACGTTTAGATGGACTCTAGTAACTCTGATGTGAGATACGAAGTTCTCGGACGCAGCTGAAGCTAGAAATAGTTTTAAACGAAACAACACGCTTTAGCGTTGTTCCTGTGCTGTATCTAATCGATCCTTACTTATCTATCATGTTATTTGACGTTTCGATGGACTCTAGTAACTCTGATGCGAGATTCGAAGTTTTTGGACGCAGCAGGAGCTGGAAATAGTTTTAAACAAAACAACACGCATTAGCGTTGTTCCTGTGATATATCTAATCGATCCCTACTTATCTATCATGTTATTTGGCGTTTCGATTGACTCCAGTAACTTTGATGTGAGATACGAAGTTCTCGAACGCAGCTGAAGCTAGAAATAGTTTTAAACGAAACAACACGTATTAGCGTTGTTCCTGTGATGTATCTAATCGATCCTTACTTACCTATCATGTTATTTGACGTTTCGATGGACTGTAGTAACTCTGATGTGAGATAAGAAGTTTTCGGACGCAGCAGGAGCTGGAAATAGTTTTAAACAAAACAACGCGCATTAGCGTTGTTCCTGTGATATATCTAATCGATCCTTACTCATCTATCATTTATTTGGCGTTTCGATGTACTCCAGTAACTTTGATGTGAGATACGAAGTTCTCGGACGCAGCTGAAGCTGGAAATAGTTTTAAACGAAACAACACGCATAAGCGTTGTTCCTGTGCTCTATCTAATCGATCCTTACTTATCTATCATGTTATTTGACGTTTCGATGGACTCTAGTAACTCTGATGTGAGATACGATGTTTTTGGACGCAGCAGGAGCTGGAAATAGTTTTAAATAAAACAACACGCATTAGCGTTGTTCCTGTGATATATCTAATCGATCCCTACTTATCTATCATGTTATTTGGCGTTTCGATAGACTCCAGTAACTTTGATGTGAGATACGAAGTTCTCGGACGCAGCTGAAGCTAGAAATAGTTTTAAACGAAACAACACGCATTAGCGTTGTTCCTGTGCTGTATCTAATCGGTCCTTACTTATCTATCATGTTATTTGACGAGTCGATGGACTCTAGTAACTCTGATGCGAGATACGATGTTTTTGGACGCAGCAGGAGCTGGAAATAGTTTTAAACAAAACAACACGCATTAGCGTTGTTCCTGTGATATATCTGATCGATCCCTACTTATCTATCATGTTATTTGGCGTTTCGATTGACTCCAGTAACTTTGATGTGAGATACGAAGTTCTCGAACGCAGCTGAAGCTAGAAATAGTTTTAAACGAAACAACACGTATTAGCGTTGTTCCTGTGATGTATCTAATCGATCCTTACTTACCTATCATGTTATTTGACATTTCGATGGACTGTAGTAACTCTGATGTGAGATAAGAAGTTTTCGGACGCAGCAGGATCTGGAAATAGTTTTAAACAAAACAACGCGCATTAGCGTTGTTCCTGTGATATATCTAATCGATCCTTACTCATCTATCATTTATTTGGCGTTTGGATGGACTCCAGTAACTCTAATGTTGGATACAAAGTTTTCGGACGCAGGAGAAGCTGGAAATAGTTTTGAACGAAACAACACGTATTAGCGTTGTTCCTGTGATGTGTCTAATCGATCGTTACTTATGTACTATGTTATTTGACGTTTCGATAGACTCCAGTATCTCTGATGTGAGATACGAAATTTTCGGAAGCAGGAGGAGCTGGAAATAGTTTTAAACGAAACAATACGCATTAGCGTTGTTCCTGTGATGTATCTAATCGATCCTTACTTATCTATCATGTTATTTGACGTTTCGATGGACTCCAGTAACACTGATGTGAGATACGACGTTTTCGGACGCAGCAGAAGCTGGAAATAGTTTTAAACGAAACAACATTTATTAGCGTTGTTCCTGTGATGTATCTAATCGATCCTTACTTATCTATCATGTTATTTGACGTTTCGATGGACTCTAGTAACTCTGATGTAAGATACGAAGTTCTCGGACGCAGCAGAAACTGGAAATAGTTTTGAGCGAAACAACACGTATTAGCGTTGTTCCTGTGATGTATCTAATCGATCCTTACTTATCTAACATGTTATTTGACGTTTGGATGGACTCCAGTAAGTCTGATGTGAGATACGAAGTTCTCGGACGCAGCAGAAGCTGGAAATAGTTTTAAACGAAACAACACGCATTAGCGTTGTTCCTGTGCTGTATCTAATCGATCCTTACTTATCTATCGTGTTATTTGACGTTTCGATGGACTCTAGTAACTCTGATGTGAGATACATAGTTTTCGGACGCAGCAGAAGCTGGAAATAATTTTAAACGAAACAACACGCATTAGCGTTGTTCCTGTGATGTATCTAATCGATCCCTACTTATCTATCATGTTATTTGGCGTTTCGATGGACTCCAGTAACTTTGATGTGAGACACGAAGTTCTCGGACGCAGCTGAAGCTGGAAATAGTTTTAAACGAAACAACACGCATTAGCATTGTTCCTATGCTGTATCTAATCGATCCTTACTTATCTGTCATGTTATTTGACATTTGGATGGACTCCAGTATCCCTGATGTGAGATACGAAGTTTTCGGACACAGGAGGAGCTGGAAAGAGTTTTAGACGAAACAATACACATTAGCGTTGTTCCTGTGATGTATCTAATCGATCCTTACTCATCTATCATGTTATTTGGTGTTTCGATGGACTCTAGTAACTTTGATGTGAGATACGAAGTTTTTGGATGCAGCAGGAGCTGGAAATAGTTTTAAACGAAACAACACGTCTTAGCGTTGTTCCTGTGATGTATCTAATCGATCCTTACTCATCTATCACGTTATTTGAAGTTTGGATGGGCTCCAGTAACTCTGAAGTGAGATACGAAGTTTTCGGACACAGGAGGAGCTGGAAATAGTTTTAGACGAAACAATACGCATTAGCGTTGTTCCTGTGATGTATCTAATCGATCCTTACTTATCTATCATGTTATTTGACGTTTCGATGGACTCTAGTAACTTTGATGTGAGATACGAAGTTTTTGGACGCAGCAGGAGCTGGAAATAGTTTTAAACAAAACAACGCGCATTAGCGTTGTTCCTGTGATATATCTAATCGATCCCTACTTATCTAACATGTTATTTGGCGTTTCGATGTACTCCAGTAACTTTGATGTGAGATACGAAGTTCTCGGACGCAGCTGAAGCTGGAAATAGTTTTAAACGAAACAACACGCATAAGCGTTGTTCCTGTGCTCTATCTAATCGATCCTTACTTATCTATCATGTTATTTGACGTTTGGATGGACTTATCTATCATGTTATTTGACGTTTCGATGGACTCTAGTAACTCTAATGTGAGATACGATGTTTTTGGACGCAGCAGGAGCTGGAAATAGTTTTAAACAAAACAACACGCATTAGCGTTGTTCCTGTGATATATCTAATCGATCCCTACTTATCTATCATGTTATTTGGCGTTTCGATTGACTCCAGTAACTTTGATGTGAGATACGAAGTTCTCGAACGCAGCTGAAGCTAGAAATAGTTTTAAACGAAACAACACGCATCAGCGTTGTTCCTGTGCTGTATCTAATCGATCCTTACTTATCTATCATGTTACTTGACGTTTCGATGGACTCTAGTAACTCTGATGCGAGATACGAAGTTTTTGGACGCAGCAGGAGCTGGAAATAGTTTTAAACAAAACAACACGCATTAGCGTTGTTCCTGTGATATATCTAATCGATCTCTACTTATCTATCATGTTATTTGGCGTTTCGATTGACTCCAGTAACTTTGATGTGAGATACGAAGTTCTCGAACGCAGCTGAAGCTAGAAATAGTTTTAAACGAAACAACACGTATTAGCGTTGTTCCTGTGATGTATCTAATCGATCCTTACTTACCTATCATGTTATTTGACGTTTCGATGGACTGTAGTAACTCTGATGTGAGATAAGAAGTTTTCGGACGCAGCAGGAGCTGGAAATAGTTTCAAACAAAACAACGCGCATTAGCGTTGTTCCTGTGATATACCTAATCGATCCTTACTCATCTATCATTTATTTGGCGTTTCGATGTACTCCAGTAACTATGATGTGAGATACGAAGTTCTCGGACGCAGCTGAAGCTGGAAATAGTTTTAAACGAAACAACACGCATAAGCGTTGTTCCTGTGCTCTATCTAATCGATCCTTACTTATCTATCATGTTATTTGACGTTTGGATGGACTTATCTATCATGTTATTTGACGTTTCGATGGACTCTAGTAACTCTGATGTGAGATACGATGTTTTTGGACGCAGCAGGAGCTGGAAATAGTTTTAAACAAAACAACACGCATTAGCGTTGTTCCTGTGATATATCTAATCGATCCCTACTTATCTATCATGTTATTTGGCGTTTCGATATACTCCAGTAACTTTGATGTGAGATACGAAGTTCTCGGACGCAGCTGAAGCTAGAAATAGTTTTAAACGAAACAACACGCATCAGCGTTGTTCCTGTGCTGTATCTAATCGATCCTTACTTATCTATCATGTTACTTGACGTTTCGATGGACTCTAGTAACTCTGATGCGAGATACGAAGTTTTTGGACGCAGCAGGAGCTGGAAATAGTTTTAAACAAAACAACACGCATTAGCGTTGTTCCTGTGATATATCTAATCGATCCCTACTTATCTATCATGTTATTTGGCGTTTCGATTGACTCAAGTAACTTTGATGTGAGATACGAAGTTCTCGAACGCAACTGAAGCTAGAAATAGTTTTAAACGAAACAACACGTATTAGCGTTGTTCCTGTGATGTATCTAATCGATCCTTACTTACCTATCATGTTATTTGACGTTTCGATGGACTGTAGTAACTCTGATGTGAGATAAGAAGTTTTCGGACGCAGCAGGAGCTGGAAATAGTTTTAAACAAAACAACGCGCATTAGCGTTGTTCCTGTGATATATCTAATCGATCCTTACTCATCTATCATTTATTTGGCGTTTCGATGTACTCCAGTAACTATGATGTGAGATACGAAGTTCTCGGACGCAGCTGAAGCTGGAAATAGTTTTAAACGAAACAACACGCATAAGCGTTGTTCCTGTGCTCTATCTAATCGATCCTTACTTATCTATCATGTTATTTGACGTTTGGATGGACTTATCTATCATGTTATTTGACGTTTCGATGGACTCTAGTAACTCTGATGTGAGATACGATGTTTTTGGACGCAGCAGGAGCTGGAAATAGTTTTAAACAAAACAACACGCATTAGCGTTGTTCCTGTGATATATCTAATCGATCCCTACTTATCTATCATGTTATTTGGCGTTTCGATAGACTCCAGTAACTTTGATGTGAGATACGAAGTTCTCGGAGGCAGCTGAAGCTAGAAATAGTTTTAAACGAAACAACACGCATTAGCGTTGTTCCTGTGCTGTATCTAATCGATCCTTACTTATCTATCATGTTATTTGACGATTCGATGGACTCTAGTAACTCTGATGTGAGATACGATGTTTTTGGACGCAGCAGGAGCTGGAAATAGTTTTAAACAAAACAACGCGCATTAGCGTTGTTCCTGTGATATATCTAATCGATCCTTACTCATCTATCATTTATTTGGCGTTTCGATGTACTCCAGTAACTATGATGTGAGATACGAAGTTCTCGGACGCAGCTGAAGCTGGAAATAGTTTTAAACAAAACAACACGCATTAGCGTTGTTCCTGTGATATATCTGATCGATCCCTACTTATCTATCATGTTATTTGGCGTTTTGATTGACTCCAGTAACTTTGATGTGAGATACGAAGTTCTCAAACGCAGCTGAAGCTAGAAATAGTTTTAAACGAAACAACACGCATTAGCGTTGTTCCTGTGCTGTATCTAATCGATCCTTACTTACCTATCATGCTATTTGACGTTTCGATGGACTGTAGTAACTCTGATGTGAGATAAGAAGTTTTCGGACGCAGCAGGAGCTGGAAATAGTTTTAAACAAAACAGCGCGCATTAGCGTTGTTCCTGTGATATATCTAATCGATCCTTACTCATCTATCATTTATTTGGCGTTTGGATGGACTCCAGTAACTCTAATGTTGGATACAAAGTTTTCGGACGCAGCAGAAGCTGGAAATAGTTTTGAACGAAACAACACGTATTAGCGTTGTTCCTGTGATGTATCTAATCGATCCTTCCTTATCTAACATGTTATTTGACGTTTGGATGGACTAAAGTATCTCTGATGTGAGATACGAAATTTTCGGAAGCAGGAGGAGCTGGAAATAGTTTTAAACGAAACAATACGCATTAGCGTTGTTCCTGTGATGTATCTAATCGATCCTTACTTATCTATCATGTTATTTCACGTTTCGATGGACTCCAGTAACTCTGATGTGAGATACGACGTTTTCGGACGCAGCAAAAGCTGGAAATAGTTTTAAACGAAACAACATTTATTAGCGTTGTTCCTGTGATGTATCTAATCGATCCTTACTTATCTATCATGTTATTTGACGTTTCGATGGACTCTAGTAACTCTGATGTAAGATACGAAGTTCTCGGAAGCAGCAGAAACTGGAAATAGTTTTGAGCGAAACAACACGTATTAGCGTTGTTCCTGTGATGTATCTAATCGATCCTTCCTTATCTAACATGTTATTTGACGTTTGGATGGACTCCAGTAAGTCTGATGTGAGATACGAAGTTCTCGGACGCAGCAGAAGCTGGAAATAGTTTTAAACGAAACAACACGCATTAGCGTTGTTCCTGTGCTGTATCTAATCGATCCTTACTTATCTATCATGTTATTTGACGTTTCGATGGACTCTAGTAACTCTGATGTGAGATACATAGTTTTCGGACGCAGCAGAAGCTGGAAATAGTTTTAAACGAAACAACACGCATTAGCGTTGTTCCTGTGATGTATCTAATCGATCCCTACTTATCTATCATGTTATTTGGCGTTTCGATGGACTCCAGTAACTTTGATGTGAGACACGAAGTTCTCGGACGCAGCTGAAGCTGGAAATAGTTTTAAACGAAACAACACGCATTAGCATTGTTCCCATGCTGTATCTAATCGATCCTTACTTATCTGTCATGTTATTTGACATTTGGATGGACTCCAGTATCCCTGATGTGAGATACGAAGTTTTCGGACACAGGAGGAGCTGGAAAGAGTCTTAGACAAAACAATACACATTAGCGTTGTTCCTGTGATGTATCTAATCGATCCTTACTCATCTATCATGTTATTTGGCGTTTCGATGAACTCTAGTAACTTTGATGTGATATACGAAGTTTTTGGACGCAGCAGAAGCTGGAAATAGTTTTAAACGAAACAACACGTATTAGCGTTGTTCCTGTGATGTATCTAATCGATCCTTACTTACCTATCATGTTATTTGACGTTTCGATGGACTGTAGTAACTCTGATGTGAGATAAGAAGTTTTCGGACGCAGCAGGATCTGGAAATAGTTTTAAACAAAACAACGCGCATTAGCGTTGTTCCTGTGATATATCTAATCGATCCTTACTCATCTATCATTTATTTGGCGTTTGGATGGACTCCAGTAACTCTAATGTTGGATACAAAGTTTTCGGACGCAGGAGAAGCTGGAAATAGTTTTGAACGAAACAACACGTATTAGCGTTGTTCCTGTGATGTGTCTAATCGATCGTTACTTATGTACTATGTTATTTGACGTTTCGATAGACTCCAGTATCTCTGATGTGAGATACGAAATTTTCGGAAGCAGGAGGAGCTGGAAATAGTTTTAAACGAAACAATACGCATTAGCGTTGTTCCTGTGATGTATCTAATCGATCCTTACTTATCTATCATGTTATTTGACGTTTCGATGGACTCCAGTAACTCTGATGTGAGATACGACGTTTTCGGACGCAGCAGAAGCTGGAAATAGTTTTAAACGAAACAACATTTATTAGCGTTGTTCCTGTGATGTATCTAATCGATCCTTACTTATCTATCATGTTATTTGACGTTTCGATGGACTCTAGTAACTCTGATGTAAGATACGAAGTTCTCGGACGCAGCAGAAACTGGAAATAGTTTTGAGCGAAACAACACGTATTAGCGTTGTTCCTGTGATGTATCTAATCGATCCTTACTTATCTAACATGTTATTTGACGTTTGGATGGACTCCAGTAAGTCTGATGTGAGATACGAAGTTCTCGGACGCAGCAGAAGCTGGAAATAGTTTTAAACGAAACAACACGCATTAGCGTTGTTCCTGTGCTGTATCTAATCGATCCTTACTTATCTATCGTGTTATTTGACGTTTCGATGGACTCTAGTAACTCTGATGTGAGATACATAGTTTTCGGACGCAGCAGAAGCTGGAAATAATTTTAAACGAAACAACACGCATTAGCGTTGTTCCTGTGATGTATCTAATCGATCCCTACTTATCTATCATGTTATTTGGCGTTTCGATGGACTCCAGTAACTTTGATGTGAGACACGAAGTTCTCGGACGCAGCTGAAGCTGGAAATAGTTTTAAACGAAACAACACGCATTAGCATTGTTCCTATGCTGTATCTAATCGATCCTTACTCATCTATCACGTTATTTGACGTTTAGATGGACTCTAGTAACTCTGATGTGAGATACGAAGTTCTCGGACGCAGCTGAAGCTAGAAATAGTTTTAAACGAAACAACACGCTTTAGCGTTGTTCCTGTGCTGTATCTAATCGATCCTTACTTATCTATCATGTTATTTGACGTTTCGATGGACTCTAGTAACTCTGATGCGAGATTCGAAGTTTTTGGACGCAGCAGGAGCTGGAAATAGTTTTAAACAAAACAACACGCATTAGCGTTGTTCCTGTGATATATCTAATCGATCCCTACTTATCTATCATGTTATTTGGCGTTTCGATTGACTCCAGTAACTTTGATGTGAGATACGAAGTTCTCGAACGCAGCTGAAGCTAGAAATAGTTTTAAACGAAACAACACGTATTAGCATTGTTCCTGTGATGTATCTAATCGATCCTTACTTACCTATCATGTTATTTGACGTTTCGATGGACTGTAGTAACTCTGATGTGAGATAAGAAGTTTTCGGACGCAGCAGGAGCTGGAAATAGTTTTAAACAAAAGAACGCGCATTGGCGTTGTTCCTGTGATATATCTAATCGATCCTTACTCATCTATCATTTATTTGGCGTTTCGATGTACTCCAGTAACTTTGATGTGAGATACGAAGTTCTCGGACGCAGCTGAAGCTGGAAATAGTTTTAAACGAAACAACACGCATAAGCGTTGTTCCTGTGCTCTATCTAATCGATCCTTACTTATCTATCATGTTATTTGACGTTTCGATGGACTCTAGTAACTCTGATGTGAGATACGATGTTTTTGGACGCAGCAGGAGCTGGAAATAGTTTTAAATAAAACAACACGCATTAGCGTTGTTCCTGTGATATATCTAATCGATCCCTACTTATCTATCATGTTATTTGGCGTTTCGATAGACTCCAGTAACTTTGATGTGAGATACGAAGTTCTCGGACGCAGCTGAAGCTAGAAATAGTTTTAAACGAAACAACACGCATTAGCGTTGTTCCTGTGCTGTATCTAATCGGTCCTTACTTATCTATCATGTTATTTGACGAGTCGATGGACTCTAGTAACTCTGATGCGAGATACGATGTTTTTGGACGCAGCAGGAGCTGGAAATAGTTTTAAACAAAACAACACGCATTAGCGTTGTTCCTGTGATATATCTGATCGATCCCTACTTATCTATCATGTTATTTGGCGTTTCGATTGACTCCAGTAACTTTGATGTGAGATACGAAGTTCTCGAACGCAGCTGAAGCTAGAAATAGTTTTAAACGAAACAACACGTATTAGCGTTGTTCCTGTGATGTATCTAATCGATCCTTACTTACCTATCATGTTATTTGACATTTCGATGGACTGTAGTAACTCTGATGTGAGATAAGAAGTTTTCGGACGCAGCAGGATCTGGAAATAGTTTTAAACAAAACAACGCGCATTAGCGTTGTTCCTGTGATATATCTAATCGATCCTTACTCATCTATCATTTATTTGGCGTTTGGATGGACTCCAGTAACTCTAATGTTGGATACAAAGTTTTCGGACGCAGGAGAAGCTGGAAATAGTTTTGAACGAAACAACACGTATTAGCGTTGTTCCTGTGATGTGTCTAATCGATCGTTACTTATGTACTATGTTATTTGACGTTTCGATAGACTCCAGTATCTCTGATGTGAGATACGAAATTTTCGGAAGCAGGAGGAGCTGGAAATAGTTTTAAACGAAACAATACGCATTAGCGTTGTTCCTGTGATGTATCTAATCGATCCTTACTTATCTATCATGTTATTTGACGTTTCGATGGACTCCAGTAACTCTGATGTGAGATACGACGTTTTCGGACGCAGCAGAAGCTGGAAATAGTTTTAAACGAAACAACATTTATTAGCGTTGTTCCTGTGATGTATCTAATCGATCCTTACTTATCTATCATGTTATTTGACGTTTCGATGGACTCTAGTAACTCTGATGTAAGATACGAAGTTCTCGGACGCAGCAGAAACTGGAAATAGTTTTGAGCGAAACAACACGTATTAGCGTTGTTCCTGTGATGTATCTAATCGATCCTTACTTATCTAACATGTTATTTGACGTTTGGATGGACTCCAGTAAGTCTGATGTGAGATACGAAGTTCTCGGACGCAGCAGAAGCTGGAAATAGTTTTAAACGAAACAACACGCATTAGCATTGTTCCTATGCTGTATCTAATCGATCCTTACTTATCTGTCATGTTATTTGACATTTGGATGGACTCCAGTATCCCTGATGTGAGATACGAAGTTTTCGGACACAGGAGGAGCTGGAAAGAGTTTTAGACGAAACAATACACATTAGCGTTGTTCCTGTGATGTATCTAATCGATCCTTACTCATCTATCATGTTATTTGGTGTTTCGATGGACTCTAGTAACTTTGATGTGAGATACGAAGTTTTTGGATGCAGCAGGAGCTGGAAATAGTTTTAAACGAAACAACACGTCTTAGCGTTGATCCTGTGATGTATCTAATCGATCCTTACTCATCTATCACGTTATTTGACGTTTGGATGGGCTCCAGTAACTCTGAAGTGAGATACGAAGTTTTCGGACACAGGAGGAGCTGGAAATAGTTTTAGACGAAACAATACGCATTAGCGTTGTTCCTGTGATGTATCTAATCGATCCTTACTTATCTATCATGTTATTTGACGTTTCGATGGACTCTAGTAACTTTGATGTGAGATACGAAGTTTTTGGACGCAGCAGGAGCTGGAAATAGTTTTAAACAAAACAACGCGCATTAGCGTTGTTCCTGTGATATATCTAATCGATCCCTACTTATCTAACATGTTATTTGGCGTTTCGATGTACTCCAGTAACTTTGATGTGAGATACGAAGTTCTCGGACGCAGCTGAAGCTGGAAATAGTTTTAAACGAAACAACACGCATAAGCGTTGTTCCTGTGCTCTATCTAATCGATCCTTACTTATCTATCATGTTATTTGACGTTTGGATGGACTTATCTATCATGTTATTTGACGTTTCGATGGACTCTAGTAACTCTAATGTGAGATACGATGTTTTTGGACGCAGCAGGAGCTGGAAATAGTTTTAAACAAAACAACACGCATTAGCGTTGTTCCTGTGATATATCTAATCGATCCCTACTTATCTATCATGTTATTTGGCGTTTCGATATACTCCAGTAACTTTGATGTGAGATACGAAGTTCTCGGACGCAGCTGAAGCTAGAAATAGTTTTAAACGAAACAACACGCATCAGCGTTGTTCCTGTGCTGTATCTAATCGATCCTTACTTATCTATCATGTTACTTGACGTTTCGATGGACTCTAGTAACTCTGATGCGAGATACGAAGTTTTTGGACGCAGCAGGAGCTGGAAATAGTTTTAAACAAAACAACACGCATTAGCGTTGTTCCTGTGATATATCTAATCGATCCCTACTTATCTATCATGTTATTTGGCGTTTCGATTGACTCCAGTAACTTTGATGTGAGATACGAAGTTCTCGAACGCAGCTGAAGCTAGAAATAGTTTTAAACGAAACAACACGTATTAGCGTTGTTCCTGTGATGTATCTAATCGATCCTTACTTACCTATCATGTTATTTGACGTTTCGATGGACTGTAGTAACTCTGATGTGAGATAAGAAGTTTTCGGACGCAGCAGGAGCTGGAAATAGTTTTAAACAAAACAACGCGCATTAGCGTTGTTCCTGTGATATATCTAATCGATCCTTACTCATCTATCATTTATTTGGCGTTTCGATGTACTCCAGTAACTATGATGTGAGATACGAAGTTCTCGGACGCAGCTGAAGCTGGAAATAGTTTTAAACGAAACAACACGCATAAGCGTTGTTCCTGTGCTCTATCTAATCGATCCTTACTTATCTATCATGTTATTTGACGTTTGGATGGACTTATCTATCATGTTATTTGACGTTTCGATGGACTCTAGTAACTCTGATGTGAGATACGATGTTTTTGGACGCAGCAGGAGCTGGAAATAGTTTTAAACAAAACAACACGCATTAGCGTTGTTCCTGTGATATATCTAATCGATCCCTACTTATCTATCATGTTATTTGGCGTTTCGATAGACTCCAGTAACTTTGATGTGAGATACGAAGTTCTCGGAGGCAGCTGAAGCTAGAAATAGTTTTAAACGAAACAACACGCATTAGCGTTGTTCCTGTGCTGTATCTAATCGATCCTTACTTATCTATCATGTTATTTGACGATTCGATGGACTCTAGTAACTCTGATGCGAGATACGATGTTTTTGGACGCAGCAGTAGCTGGAAATAGTTTTAAACAAAACAACACGCATTAGCGTTGTTCCTGTGATATATCTGATCGATCCCTACTTATCTATCATGTTATTTGGCGTTTTGATTGACTCCAGTAACTTTGATGTGAGATACGAAGTTCTCAAACGCAGCTGAAGCTAGAAATAGTTTTAAACGAAACAACACGTATTAGCGTTGTTCCTGTGATGTATCTAATCGATCCTTACTTACCTATCATGCTATTTGACGTTTCGATGGACTGTAGTATCTCTGATGTGAGATAAGAAGTTTTCGGACGCAGCAGGAGCTGGAAATAGTTTTAAACAAAACAGCGCGCATTAGCGTTGTTCCTGTGATATATCTAATCGATCCTTACTCATCTATCATTTATTTGGCGTTTGGATGGACTCCAGTAACTCTAATGTTGGATACAAAGTTTTCGGACGCAGCAGAAGCTGGAAATAGTTTTGAACGAAACAACACGTATTAGCGTTGTTCCTGTGATGTGTCTAATCGATCGTTACTTATGTACTATGTTATTTGACGTTTCGATGGACTAAAGTATCTCTGATGTGAGATACGAAATTTTCGGAAGCAGGAGGAGCTGGAAATAGTTTTAAACGAAACAATACGCATTAGCGTTGTTCCTGTGATGTATCTAATCGATCCTTACTTATCTATCATGTTATTTCACGTTTCGATGGACTCCAGTAACTCTGATGTGAGATACGACGTTTTCGGACGCAGCAAAAGCTGGAAATAGTTTTAAACGAAACAACATTTATTAGCGTTGTTCCTGTGATGTATCTAATCGATCCTTACTTATCTATCATGTTATTTGACGTTTCGATGGACTCTAGTAACTCTGATGTAAGATACGAAGTTCTCGGAAGCAGCAGAAACTGGAAATAGTTTTGAGCGAAACAACACGTATTAGCGTTGTTCCTGTGATGTATCTAATCGATCCTTCCTTATCTAACATGTTATTTGACGTTTGGATGGACTCCAGTAAGTCTGATGTGAGATACGAAGTTCTCGGACGCAGCAGAAGCTGGAAATAGTTTTAAACGAAACAACACGCATTAGCGTTGTTCCTGTGCTGTATCTAATCGATCCTTACTTATCTATCATGTTATTTGACGTTTCGATGGACTCTAGTAACTCTGATGTGAGATACATAGTTTTCGGACGCAGCAGAAGCTGGAAATAGTTTTAAACGAAACAACACGCATTAGCGTTGTTCCTGTGATGTATCTAATCGATCCCTACTTATCTATCATGTTATTTGGCGTTTCGATGGACTCCAGTAACTTTGATGTGAGACACGAAGTTCTCGGACGCAGCTGAAGCTGGAAATAGTTTTAAACGAAACAACACGCATTAGCATTGTTGTCATGCTGTATCTAATCGATCCTTACTTATCTGTCATGTTATTTGACATTTGGATGGACTCCAGTATCCCTGATGTGAGATACGAAGTTTTCGGACACAGGAGGAGCTGGAAAGAGTCTTAGACAAAACAATACACATTAGCGTTGTTCCTGTGATGTATCTAATCGATCCTTACTCATCTATCATGTTATTTGGCGTTTCGATGAACTCTAGTAACTTTGATGTGATATACGAAGTTTTTGGACGCAGCAGAAACTGGAAATAGTTTTGAGCGAAACAACACGTATTAGCGTTGTTCCTGTGATGTATCTAATCGATCCTTACTTATCTAACATGTTATTTGACGTTTGGATGGACTCCAGTAAGTCTGATGTGAGATACAAAGTTTTTGGACGCAGCAGGAGCTGGAAATAGTTTTAAACGAAACAACACGTATTAGCGTTTTTCCTGTGCTGTATCTAATCGATCCTTACTCATATATCATGTTATTTGGCGTTTCGATGGACTCCAGTAAGTCTGATGTGAGATACAAAGTTTTTGAACGCAGCAGGAGCTGGAAATTGTTTTAATCGAAACAACACGTATTAGCGTTGTTCCTGTGATGTATCTAATCGATCCTTACTCATCTATCACGTTATTTGACGTTTGGATGGGCTCCAGTAACTCTGAAGTGAGATACGAAGTTTTCGGACACAGGAGGAGCTGGAAATAGTTTTAGACGAAACAATACGCATTAGCGTTGTTCCTGTGATGTATCTAATCGATCCTTACTTATCTATCATGTTATTTGACGTTTCGATGGCCTCTAGTAACTTTGATGTGAGATACGAAGTTTTTGGACGGAGCAGGAGCTGGAAATAGTTTTAAACAAAACAACGCGCATTAGCGTTGTTCCTGTGATATATCTAATCGATCCCTACTTATCTAACATGTTATTTGGCGTTTGGATGGACTTATCTATCATGTTATTTGACGTTTGGATGGACTCCAGTATCCCTGACGTGAGATACGAAGTTTTCGGACACAGGAGGAGCTGGAAACTCCAGTAACTCTGATGTGAGATACGAGGTTTTCGGACGCAGCAGAAGCTGGAAATAGTTTTAAACGTAACAACACGTATTAGCGTTGTTCCTGTGATGTATCTAATCGATCCTTACTTATCTATCAAGTTATTTGACGTTTTGATGGGCTCCAGTAACTCTGAAGTGAGATACGAAGTTTTCGCACACAGGAGGAGCTGGAAATAGTTTTAGACGAAACAATACGCATTAGCGTTGTTCCTGTGATGTATCTAATCGATCCTTACTTATCTATCATGTTATTTGACGTTTCGATGGACTCTAGTAACTTTGATGTGAGATACGAAGTTTTTGGACGCAGCAGGAGCTGGAAATAGTTTTAAACAAAACAACGCGCATTAGTGTTGTTCCTGTGATATATCTAATAGATCCCTACTTATCTAACATGTTATTTGGCGTTTGGATGGACTCTAGTAACTCTGATGTGAGATAAGAAGTTCTCGGACTCAGCAGAAGCTGGAAATAGTTTTGAACGAAACAACTCGTATTAGCGTTGTTCCTGTGATGTATCTAATCGATCCTTACTTATCTATCAAGTTATTTGACGTTTCGATGGACTCTAGTAACTCTGATGTGAGATAAGAAGTTCTCGGACGCAGCAGAAGCTGGAAATAGTTTTAAATGAAACAACACGCATTAGCGTTGTTCCTGTGATGTATCTAATCGATCCCTACTCATCTATCATGTTATTTGGCGTTTCGATGGACTCTAGTTACTCTGATGTGAGATACGAAGTTCTCGGACTCAGCAGAAGCTGGAAATAGTTTTAAATGAAACAACACGCATTAGCGTTGTTCCTGTGATCTATCTAATCGATCCTTACTCATCTATCATGTTATTTGACGTTTGGATGGACTCCAGTAACTCTGATGCGAGATATAAAATTTTCGGACGCAGCAGAAGCTGGAAATAGTTTTGAACGAAACAACAGGTATTAGCGTTGTTCCTGTGATGTATCTAATCGATCCTTACTTATCTACTATGTTATTTGACGTTTGGATGGACTCCAGTATCCCTGATGTGAGATACGAAGTTTTCGGACACAGGAGGAGCTGGAAATAGTTTTAAATGAAACAACACGCATTAGCGCTGTTCCTGTGCTGTATCTAATTGATCTTTACCTATCTATCATGTTATTTGACGTTTCGATGGACTCCAGTAACTCTGATGTGAGATACGAAGTTTTTGGACGCAGCAGGAGCTGGAAATAGTTTTATACAAAACAACACGCATTAGCGTTGTTCCTGTGATATATCTAATCGATCCCTACTTATCTATCATGTTATTTGGCGTTTCAATTGACTCCAGTAACTTTGATGTGAGATACGAAGTTCTCGAACGCAGCTGAAGCTAGAAATAGTTTTAAACGAAACAACACGCTTTAGCGTTGTTCCTGTGATGTATCTAATCGATCCCTACTTATCTATCATGTTATTTGACGTTTGGATGGACTCCAGTAACTCTGATGTGAGATACATAGTTTTCGGACGCAGCAGAATCTGGAAATAGTTTTAAACGAAACAACACGCATTAGCGTTGTTCCTGTGATGTATCTAATCGATCGCTACTTATCTATCATGTTATTTGGCGTTTCGATGGACTCCAGTAACTTTGATGTGAGATACGAAGTTCTCGGACGCAGCTGAAGCTGGAAATAGTTTTAAACGAAACAACACGCATTAGCATTGTTCCTGTGCTGTATCTAATCGATCCTTAATTATCTATCATGTTATTTGACGTTTCGATGGACTCCAGTAACTCTGATGTGAGATACGACGTTTTCGGACGCAGCAGAAGCTGGAAATAGTTTTAAACGAAACAACACGCATTAGCGTTGTTCCTGTGCTGTATCTAATCGATCCCTACTTATCTATCATATTATTTGGCGTTTCGATGGACTCCAGTAACTTTGATGTGAGATACGAAGTTCTCGGACGCAGCTGAGGCTGGATATAGTTTTAAACGAAACAACACGCATTAGCATTGTTCCTGTGCTGTATCTAATCGATCACTACTTATCTATCATGATATTTGACGTTTGGGTGGACTCCAGTATCCCTGATGTGAGATACGAAGTTTTCGGACACAGGAGGAGCTGGAAATAGTTTTAGACGAAACAACACGTATTAGCGTTGTTCCTGTGATGTATCTAATCGATCCTTACTCATCTATCACGTTATTTGACGTTTGGATGGGCTCCAGTAACTCTGAAGTGAGATACGAAGTTTTCGGACACAGGAGGAGCTGGAAATAGTTTTAGACGAAACAATACGCATTAGCGTTGTTCCTGTGATGTATCTAATCGATCCTTACTTATCTATCATGTTATTTGACGTTTCGATGGACTCTAGTAACTTTGATGTGATGGACTCTAGTAACTTTGATGTGAAATACGAAGTTTTTGGACGCAGCAGGAGCTGGAAATAGTTTTAAACAAAACAACGCGCATTAGCGTTGTTCCTGTGATATATCTAATCGATCCCTACTTATCTAACATGTTATTTGGCGTTTCGATGTACTCCAGTAACTTTGATGTGAGATACGAAGTTCTCGGACGCAGCTGAAGCTGGAAATAGTTTTAAACGAAACAACACGCATTAGCGTTGTTCCTGTGATGTATCTAATCGATCCCTACTTATCTATCATGTTATTTGACGTTTGGATGGACTCCAGTAACTCTGATGTGAGATACGAAGTTCTCGAACGCAGCTGAAGCTAGAAATAGTTTTAAACGAAACAACATGCATTAGCGTTGTTCCTGTGATGTATCTAATCGATCCCTACTCATCTATCACGTTATTTGACGTTTGGATGGGCTCCAGTAACTCTGAAGTGAGATACGAAGTTTTCGGACACAGGAGGAGCTGGAAATAGTTTTAGACGAAACAACACGCATTAGCATTGTTCCTGTGATGTATCTAATCGATCCCTACTTATCTATCTTGTTATTTGACGTTTGGATGGACTCCAGTAACTCTGATGTGAGATACATAGTTTTCGGACGCAGCAGAAGCTGGAAATAGTTTTAAACGAAACAACACGCATTAGCGTTGTTCCTGTGCTGTATCTAATCGATCCTTACTTATCTATCATGTTATTTGACGTTTCGATGGACTCCAGTATCCCTTATGTGAGATACGAAGTTTTCGGACACAGGAGGAGCTGGAAATAGTTTTAGACGAAACAATACGCATTAGCGTTGTTCCTGTGATGTATCTAATCGATCCTTACTTATCCATCATGTTATTTGGCGTTTCGATGGACTCTAGTTACTCTGATGTGAGATACGACGTTTTCGGACGCAGCAGAAACTGGAAATAGTTTTAAACGAAACAACACGTATTAGCGTTGTTCCTGTGATGTATCTAATCGATCCTTACTTATCCATCATGTTATTTGACGTTTCGATGGACTCCAGTATCTCTGATGTGAGATACGAAGTTTTCGGACGCAGCAGAAGCTGGAAATAGTTTTAAACGAAACAACACGTATTAGCGTTGTTCCTGTGATGTATCTAATCGATCCTTACTTATCTATCATGTTATTTGACGTTTCGATGGACTCTAGTAACTCTGATGTGAGATAAGAAGTTCTCGGACGCAGCAGATGCTGGAAATAGTTTTGAACGAAACAACACGTATTAGCGTTGTTCCTGTGATGTATCTAATCGATCCTTACTTATCTATCATGTTATTTGACGTTTCGATGGACTCTAGTAACTCTGATGTGAGATAAGAAGTTCTCGGACGCAGCAGAATCTGGAAATAGTTTTGAACGAAACAACACGCATTAGCGTTGTTCCTGTGATGTATCTAATCGATCCTTACTCATCTATCATGTTATTTGGCGTTTCGATGGACTCTAGTTACTCTGATGTGAGATACGAAGTTCTCGGACGCAGCAGAAGCTGGAAATAGTTTTAAATGAAACAACACGCATTTGCGTTGTTCCTGTGATGTATCTAATCGATCCTTACTCATCTATCATGTTATTTGACGTTTGGATGGACTCCAGTAACTCTGGTGTTGGATACAAAGTTTTAGGACGCAGCAGAAGCTGGAAATAGTTTTGAACGAAACAACACGTATTAGCGTTGTTCCTGTGATGTATCTAATCGATCGTTACTTATCTACTATATTATTTGACGTTTCGATGGACTTCAGTATCTCTGATGTGAGATACGAAATTTTCGGAAGCAGCAGAAGCTGGAAATAGTTTTAAACGAAACAACACGCATTGGCGTTGTTCCTGTGCTGTATCTAATCGATCCTTACTTATCTATCATGTTATTTGACGTTTGGATGGACTCCAGTATCCCTGATGTGAGATACGAAGCTTTCGGACACAGGAGGAGCTGGAAATAGTTTTAAACGAAACAATACGCATTAGCGTTGTTCCTGTGATGTATCTAATCGATCCTTACTTATCTATCATGTTATTTGACGTTTGGATGGACTCCAGTAAGTCTGATGTGAGATACAAAGTTTTCGGACGCAGCAGAAGCTGGAAATAGTTTTAAACGAAACAACACTTATTAGCGTTGTTCCTGTGATGTATCTAATCGATCCCTACTTATCTATCATGTTATTTGGCGTTTCGATGGACTCCAGTAACTTTGATGTGAGATACGAAGTTCTCGGACGCAGCTGAAGCTGGAAATAGTTTTAAACGAAACAACACGCATTAGCATTGTTCCTATAGTTTTAAACAAAACAACGCGCATTAGCGTTGTTCCTCTGATATATCTAATCGATCCCTACTTATCTAACATGTTATTTGGCGTTTCGATGTACTCCAGTAACTTTGATGTGAGATACGAAGTTCTCGGACGCAGCTGAAGCTGGAAATAGTTTTAAACGAAACAACACGCATTAGCGTTGTTCCTGTGCTCTATCTAATCGATCCTTACTTATCTATCATGTTATTTGACGTTTGGATGGACTTATCTATCATGTTATTTGACGTTTCGATGGACTCTAGTAACTCTGATGTGAGATACGATGTTTTTGGACGCAGCAGGAGCTGGCAATAGTTTTAAACAAAACAACTCGCATTAGCGTTGTTCCTGTGATATATCTAATCGATCCCTACTTATCTATCATGTTATTTGGCGTTTCGATAGACTCCAGTAACTTTGATGTGAGATGCGAAGTTCTCGGACGCAGCTGAAGCTAGAAATAGTTTTAAACGAAACAACACGCATTAGCGTTGTTCCTGTGCTGTATCTAATCGATCCTTACTTATCTATCATGTTATTTGACGTTTCGATGGACTCTAGTAACTCCGATGTGAGATACATAGTTTTCGGACGCAGCAGAAGCTGGAAATAGTTTTAAACGAAACAACACGCATTAGCGTTGTTCCTGTGCTGTATCTAATCGATCCCTACTTATCTATCATGTTATTTGGCGTTTCGATGGACTCCAGTAACTTTGATGTGAGATACGAAGTTCTCGGACGCAGCTGAAGCTGGAAATAGTTTTAAACGAAACAACACGCATTAGCATTGTTCCTGTGCTGTATCTAATCGATCCTTACTTATCTATCATGTTATTTGACGTTTGGGTGGACTCCAGTATCCCTGATGTGAGATACGAAGTTTTCGGACACAGGAGGAGCCGGAAATAGTTTTAGACGAAGCAATACGCATTAGCGTTGTTCCTGTGATGTATCTAATCGATCCTTACTCATCTATCATGTTATTTGGCGTTTCGATGGACTCTAGTTACTCTGATGTGAGATACGACGTTTTCGGACGCAGCAGAAGCTGGAAATAGTTTTAAACGAAACAACACGTATTAGCGTTGTTCCTGTGATGTACCTAATCTATCCTTACTCATCTATCACGTTATTTGACGTTTGGATGGGCTCCAGTAACTCTGAAGTGAGATACGAAGTTTTCGGACACAGGAGGAGCTGGAAATAGTTTTAGACGAAACAATACGCATTAGCGTTGTTCCTGTGATGTATCTAATCGATCCTTACTTATCTATCATGTTATTTGACGTTTCGATGGACTCTAGTAACTTTGATGTGAGATACGAAGTTTTTGGACGCAGCAGGAGCTGGAAATAGTTTTAAACAAAACAACGCGCATTAGCGTTGTTCCTGTGATATATCTAATCGATCCCTACTTATCTAACATGTTATTTGGCGCTTGGATGGACTTATCTATCATGTTATTTGACGTTTGGATGAACTCCAGTATCCCTGATGTGAGATACGAAGTTTTCGGACACAGGAGGAGCTGGAAATAGTTTTAAACGAAACAATACGCATTAGCGTTGTTCCTGTGATGTATCTAATCGATCCTTACTTATCTATCATGTTATTTGACGTTTCGATGGACTCTAGTAACTCTGATGTGAGATAAGAAGTTCTCGGACTCAGCAGAAGCTGGAAATAGTTTTGAACGAAACAACACGTATTAGCGTTATTCCTGTGATGTATCTAATCGATCCTTACTTATCTACTATGTTATTTGACGTTTGGATGGACTCCAGTATCCCTGATGTGAGATACGAAGTTTTCGGACACTGGAGGAGCTGGAAATAGTTTTAAATGAAACAACACGCATTAGCGTTGTTCCTGTGCTGTATCTAATCGATCCTTACTTATCTATCATGTTATTTGACGTTTCGATGGACTCCAGTAACTCTGATGTGAGATACGAAGTTTTTGGACGCAGGAAGAGCTAGAAATAGTTTTAAACGAAACAACACGCATTAGCGTTGTTCCTGTGATGTATCTAATCGATCCCTACTTATCTATCATGTTATTTGACGTTTGGATGGACTCCAGTATCTCTGATGTGAGATACATAGTTTTCGGACGCAGCAGAATCTGGAAATAGCTTTAAACGAAACAACACGCATTAGCGTTGTTCCTGTGATGTATCTAATCGATCCCTACTTATCTATCATTATTTGGCGTTTCGATGGACTCCAGTAACTTTGATGTGAGATACGAAGTTCTCGGACGCAGCTGAAGCTGGAAATAGTTTTAAACGAAACAACACGCATTGGCATTGTTCCTGTGCTGTATCTAATCGATCCTTAATTATCTATCATGTTATTTGACGTTTCGATGGACTCCAGTAACTCTGATGTGAGATACGACGTTTTCGGACGCAGCAGAAGCTGGAAATAGTTTTGAACGAAACAACACGTATTAGCGTTGTTCCTGTGATGTATCTAATCGATCCTTACTTATCTACTATGTTATTTGACGTTTGGATGGACTCCAGTATCCCTGATGTGAGATACGAAGTTTTCGGACACTGGAGGAGCTGGAAATAGTTTTAAATGAAACAACACGCATTAGCGTTGTTCCTGTGCTGTATCTAATAGATCCTTACTTATCTATCATGTTATTTGACGTTTCGATGGACTCCAGTAACTCTGATGTGAGATACGAAGTTTTTGGACGCAGCAGGAGCTGGAAATAGTTTTAAACAAAACAACACGCATTAGCGTTGTTCCTGTGATCTATCTAATCGATCCCTACTTATCTATCATGTTATTTGACGTTTCGATGGACTCCAGTAACTCTGATGTGAGATACGACGTTTTCGGACGCAGCAGAAGCTGGAAATAGTTTTAAACGAAACAACACTTATTAGCGTTGTTCCTGTGATGTATCTAATCGATCCTTACTTATTTATCATGTTATTTGACGTTTCGATGGACTCTAGTAACTCTGATGTAAGATACGAAGTTCTCGGACGCAGCAGAAGCTTTAAATAGTTTTGAACGAAAAAACACGTATTAGCGTTGTTACTGTGATGTATCTAATCGATCCTTACTTATCTAACATGTTATTTGACGTTTGGATGGACTCCAGTAAGTCTGATGTGAGATACGAAGTTCTCGGACGCAGCAGAAGCTGGAAATAGTTTTAAACGAAACAATACGCATTAGCGTTGTTCCTGTGCTGTATCTAATCGATCCTTACTTATCTATCATGTTATTTGACGTTTCGATGGACTCCAGTATCCCTTATGTGAGATACGAAGTTTTCGGACACAGGAGGAGCTGGAAATAGTTTTAGACGAAACAATACGCATTAGCGTTGTTCCTGTGATGTATCTAGTCGATCCTTACTCATCTATCATGTTATTTGGCGTTTCGATGGACTCTAGTTACTCTGATGTGAGATACGACGTTTTCGGACGCAGCAGAAGCTGGAAATAGTTTTGAACGAAACAACACGCATTAGCGTTGTTCCTGTGATGTATCTAATCGATCCTTACTCATCTATCATGTTATTTGACATTTGGATGGACTCCAGTAACTCTGATGTGGGATACAAAGTTTACGGACGCAGCAGAAGCTGGAAATAGTTTTGAACGAAACAACACGTATTAGCGTTGTTCCTGTGATGTATCTAATCGATCCTTACTTATCTACTATGTTATTTGACGTTTGGATGGACTCCAGTATCCCTGATGAGAGATACGAAGTTTTCGGACACAAGAGGAGCTGGAAATAGTTTTAAACGAAACAATACGCATTAGCGTTGTCCCTGTGATGTATCTAATCGATCCTTACTTATCTATCATGTTATTTGACGTTTGGATGGACTCCAGTATCCCTGATGTGAGATACGAAGTTTTCGGACACAGGAGGAGCTGGAAATAGTTTTTAACGAAACAATACGCATTAGCGTTGTTCCTGTGATGTATCTAATCGATTCTTACTCATCTATCATGTTATTTGGCGTTTCGATGGACTCTAGTTACTCTGATGTGAGATACGAAGTTCTCGGACGCAGCTGAAGCTGGAAATAGTTTTAAACGAAACAACACGCATTAGCGTTGTTCCTGTGCTCTATCTAATCGATCCTTACTTATCTATCATGTTATTTGACGTTTGGATGGACTTATCTATCATGTTATTTGACGTTTCGTTGGACTCTAGTAACTCTGATGTGAGATACGATGTTTTTGGACGCAGCAGGAGCTGGCAATAGTTTTAAACAAAACAACTCGCATTAGCGTTGTTCCTGTGATATATCTAATCGATCCCTACTTATCTATCATGTTATTTGGCGTTTCGATAGACTCCAGTAACTTTGATGTGAGATGCGAAGTTCTCGGACGCAGCTGAAGCTAGAAATAGTTTTAAACGAAACAACACGCATTAGCGTTGTTCCTGTGCTGTATCTAATCGATCCTTACTTATCTATCATGTTATTTGACGTTTCGATGGACTCTAGTAACTCCGATGTGAGATACATAGTTTTCGGACGCAGCAGAAGCTGGAAATAGTTTTAAACGAAACAACACGCATTAGCGTTGTTCCTGTGCTGTATCTAATCGATCCCTACTTATCTATCATGTTATTTGGCGTTTCGATGGACTCCAGTAACTTTGATGTGAGATACGAAGTTCTCGGACGCAGCTGAAGCTGGAAATAGTTTTAAACGAAACAACACGCATTAGCATTGTTCCTGTGCTGTATCTAATCGATCCTTACTTATCTATCATGTTATTTGACGTTTGGGTGGACTCCAGTATCCCTGATGTGAGATACGAAGTTTTCTGACACAGGAGGAGCTGGAAATAGTTTTAGACGAAGCAATACGCATTAGCGTTGTTCCTGTGATGTATCTAATCGATCCTTACTCATCTATCATGTTATTTGGCGTTTCGATGGACTCTAGTTACTCTGATGTGAGATACGACGTTTTCGGACGCAGCAGAAGCTGGAAATAGTTTTAAACGAAACAACACGTATTAGCGTTGTTCCTGTGATGTACCTAATCTATCCTTACTCATCTATCACGTTATTTGACGTTTGGATGGGCTCCAGTAACTCTGAAGTGAGATACGAAGTTTTCGGACACAGGAGGAGCTGGAAATAGTTTTAGACGAAACAATACGCATTAGCGTTGTTCCTGTGATGTATCTAATCGATCCTTACTTATCTATCATGTTATTTGACGTTTCGATGGACTCTAGTAACTTTGATGTGAGATACGAAGTTTTTGGACGCAGCAGGAGCTGGAAATAGTTTTAAACAAAACAACGCGCATTAGCGTTGTTCCTGTGATATATCTAATCGATCCCTACTTATCTAACATGTTATTTGGCGCTTGGATGGACTTATCTATCATGTTATTTGACGTTTGGATGGACTCCAGTATCCGTGATGTGAGATACGAAGTTTTCGGACACAGGAGGAGCTGGAAATAGTTTTAAACGAAACAATACGCATTAGCGTTGTTCCTGTGATGTATCTAATCGATCCTTACTTATCTATCATGTTATTTGACGTTTCGATGGACTCTAGTAACTCAGATGTGAGATAAGAAGTTCTCGGACTCAGCAGAAGCTGGAAATAGTTTTGAACGAAACAACACGTATTAGCGTTATTCCTGTGATGTATCTAATCGATCCTTACTTATCTACTATGTTATTTGACGTTTGGATGGACTCCAGTATCCCTGATGTGAGATACGAAGTTTTCGGACACTGGAGGAGCTGGAAATAGTTTTAAATGAAACAACACGCATTAGCGTTGTTCCTGTGCTGTATCTAATCGATCCTTACTTATCTATCATGTTATTTGACGTTTCGATGGACTCCAGTAACTCTGATGTGAGATACGAAGTTTTTGGACGCAGCAGGAGCTAGAAATAGTTTTAAACGAAACAACACGCATTAGCGTTGTTCCTGTGATGTATCTAATCGATCCCTACTTATCTATCATGTTATTTGACGTTTGGATGGACTCCAGTAACTCTGATGTGAGATACATAGTTTTCGGACGCAGCAGAATCTGGAAATAGCTTTAAACGAAACAACACGCATTAGCGTTGTTCCTGTGATGTATCTAATCGATCCCTACTTATCTATCATTATTTGGCGTTTCGATGGACTCCAGTAACTTTGATGTGAGATACGAAGTTCTCGGACGCAGCTGAAGCTGGAAATAGTTTTAAACGAAACAACACGCATTGGCATTGTTCCTGTGCTGTATCTAATCGATCCTTAATTATCTATCATGTTATTTGACGTTTCGATGGACTCCAGTAACTCTGATGTGAGATACGACGTTTTCGGACGCAGCAGAAGCTGGAAATAGTTTTGAACGAAACAACACGTATTAGCGTTGTTCCTGTGATGTATCTAATCGATCCTTACTTATCTACTATGTTATTTGACGTTTGGATGGACTCCAGTATCCCTGATGTGAGATACGAAGTTTTCGGACACTGGAGGAGCTGGAAATAGTTTTAAATGAAACAACACGCATTAGCGTTGTTCCTGTGCTGTATCTAATCGATCCTTACTTATCTATCATGTTATTTGACGTTTCGATGGACTCCAGTAACTCTGATGTGAGATACGAAGTTTTTGGACGCAGCAGGAGCTGGAAATAGTTTTAAACAAAACAACACGCATTAGCGTTGTTCCTGTGATCTATCTAATCGATCCCTACTTATCTATCATGTTATTTGACGTTTCGATGGACTCTAGTAACTCTGATGTAAGATACGAAGTTCTCGGACGCAGCAGAAGCTTTAAATAGTTTTGAACGAAAAAACACGTATTAGCGTTGTTACTGTGATGTATCTAATCGATCCTTACTTATCTAACATGTTATTTGACGTTTGGATGGACTCCAGTAAGTCTGATGTGAGATACGAAGTTCTCGGACGCAGCAGAAGCTGGAAATAGTTTTAAACGAAACAATACGCATTAGCGTTGTTCCTGTGCTGTATCTAATCGATCCTTACTTATCTATCATGTTATTTGACGTTTCGATGGACTCCAGTATCCCTTATGTGAGATACGAAGTTTTCGGACACAGGAGGAGCTGGAAATAGTTTTAGACGAAACAATACGCATTAGCGTTGTTCCTGTGATGTATCTAATCGATCCTTACTCATCTATCATGTTATTTGGCGTTTCGATGGACTCTAGTTACTCTGATGTGAGATACGACGTTTTCGGACGCAGCAGAAGCTGGAAATAGTTTTGAACGAAACAACACGCATTAGCGTTGTTCCTGTGATGTATCTAATCGATCCTTACTCATCTATCATGTTATTTGACATTTGGATGGACTCCAGTAACTCTGATGTGGGATACAAAGTTTTCGGACGCAGCAGAAGCTGGAAATAGTTTTGAACGAAACAACACGTATTAGCGTTGTTCCTGTGATGTATCTAATCGATCCTTACTTATCTACTATGTTATTTGACGTTTGGATGGACTCCAGTATCCCTGATGAGAGATACGAAGTTTTCGGACACAAGAGGAGCTGGAAATAGTTTTAAACGAAACAATACGCATTAGCGTTGTTCCTGTGATGTATCTAATCGATCCTTACTTATCTATCATGTTATTTGACGTTTGGATGGACTCCAGTATCCCTGATGTGAGATACGAAGTTTTCGGACACAGGAGGAGCTGGAAATAGTTTTTAACGAAACAATACGCATTAGCGTTGTTCCTGTGATGTATCTAATCGATTCTTACTCATCTATCATGTTATTTGGCGTTTCGATGGACTCTAGTTACTCTGATGTGAGATACGAAGTTCTCTGACTCAGCAGAAGCTGGAAATAGTTTTAAATGAAACAACACGCATTAGCGTTGTTCCTGTGATGTATCTAATCGATCCTTACTCATCTGTCATGTTATTTGACGTTTGGATGGACTCCAGTAACTCTGATGCGAGATACAAAGTTTTCGGACGCAGCAGAAGCTGGAAATAGTTTTGAACGAAACAACACGTATTAGCGTTGTTCCTGTGATGTATCTAATCGATCCTTACTTATCTACTATGTTATTTGACGTTTGGATGGACTCCAGTATCCCTGATGTGAGATACGAAGTTTTCGGACACAGGAGGAGCTGGAAATAGTTTTAAACGAAACAATACGCATTAGCGTTTTCCTGTGATGTATCTAATCGATCCTTACTCATCTATCATGTTATTTGGCGTTTCGATGGACTCTAGTTACTCTGATTTGAGATACGATGTTCTCGGACGCAGCAGAAGCTGGAAATAGTTTTAAATGAAACAACACGCATTAACGTTGTTCCTGTGATGTATCTAATCGATCCTTACTCATCTATCATGTTGTTTGACGTTTGGATGGACTCCAGTAACTCTGATGTTGGATACAAAGTTTTCGGACGCAGCAGAAGCTGGAAATAGTTTTGAACGAAACAACACGTATTAGCGTTGTTCCTGTGATGTATCTAATCGATCGTTACTTATCTACTATGTTATTTGACGTTTCGATGGACTCCAGTATCTCTGATGTGAGATACGAAATTTTCGGAAGCAGCAGAAGCTGGAAATAGTTTTAAACGAAACAACACTTATTAGTGTTGTTCCTGTGATGTATCTAATCGATCCTTACTTATCTATCATGTTAGCGTTGTTCCTGTGATGTATCTAATCGATCCTTACTCATCTATCATGTTATTTGGCGTTTCGATGGACTCTAGTTACTCTGATTTGAGATACGAAGTTCTCGGAGGCAGCAGAAGCTGGAAATAGTTTTAAATGAAACAACACGCATTAGCGTTGTTCCTGTGATGTATCTAATCGATCCTTACTTATCTATCATGTTATTTGATGTTTGGATGTACTCCAGTATCCCTGATGTGAGATACGAAGTTTTCGGACACAGGAGGAGCTGGAAATAGTTTTAAACGAAACAATACGCATTAGCGTTGTTCCTGTGATGTATCTAATCGATCCTTACACATCTATCATGTTATTTGGCGTTTCGATGGACTCTAGTTACTCTGATGTGCGATACGAAGATCTCGGACTCAGCAGAAGCTGGAAATAGTTTTAAATGAAACAACACGCATTAGCGTTGTTCCTGTGATGTATCTAATCGATCCTTACTCATCTGTCATGTTATTTGACGTTTGGATGGACTCCAGTAACTCTTATGCGAGATACAAAGTTTTCGGGCGCAGCAGAAGCTGGAAATAGTTTTGAACGAAACAACACGTATTAGCGTTGTTCCTGTGATGTATCTAATCGATCCTTACTTATCTACTATATTATTTGACGTTTGGATGGACTCCAGTATTCCTGATGTGAGATACGAAGTTTTCGGGCACAGGAGGAGCTGGAAATAGTTTTAAACGAAACAATACGCATTAGCGTTTTCCTGTGATGTATCTAATCGATCCTTACTCATCTATCATGTTATTTGGCGTTTCGATGGACTCTAGTTACTCTGATTTGAGATACGAAGTTCTCGGACGCAGCAGAAGCTGGAAATAGTTTTAAATGAAACAACACGCATTAGCGTTGTTCCTGTGATGTATCTAATCGATTCTTACTCATCTATCATGTTATTTGACGTTTGGATGGACTCCAGTAACTCTGATGTTGGATGCAAAGTTTTCGGACGCAGCAGAAGCTGGAAATAGTTTTGAACGAAACAACACGCATTAGCGTTGTTCCTGTGATGTATCTAATCGATCTTTACTTATCTACTATGTTATTTGACGTTTCGATGGACTCCAGTATCTCTGATGTGAGATACGAAGTTTTCGGACACAGGAGGAGCTGGAAATAGTTTTAAACGAAACAATACGCATTAGCGATTTCCTGTGATGTATCTAATCGATCCTTACTCATCTATCATGTTATTTGGCGATTCAATGGACTCTAGTTAGTCTGATTTGAGATACGAAGTTCTCGGACGCAGCAGAAGCTGGAAATAGTTTTAAATGAAACAACACGCATTAGCGTTGTTCCTGTGATGTATCTAATCGATCCTTACTCATCTATCATGTTATTTGACGTTTGGATGGACTCCAGTAACTCTGATGTTGGATACAAAGTTTTCGGACGCAGCGGAAGCTGGAAATAGTTTTGAACGAAACAACACGTATTAGCGTTGTTCCTGTGATGTATCTAATCGATCGTTACTTTTCTACTATGTTATTTGACGTTTCGATGGACTCCAGTATCTCTGATGTGAGATACGAAATTTTCGGAAGCAGCAGAAGCTGGAAATAGTTTTCAACGAAACAACACTTATTAGCGTTGTTCCTGTGATGTATCTAATCGATCCTTACTTATGTATCATGTTATTTGACGTTTCGATGGACTCTAGTAACTCTGATGTAAGATACGAAGTTCTCGGACGCAGCAGAAGCTGGAAATAGTTTTGAACGAAACAACACGTATTAGCGTTGTTCCTGTGATGTATCTAATCGATCCTTACTTATCTACTATGTTATTTGACGTTTGGATGGACTCCAGTATCCCTGATGTGAGATACGAAGTTATCGGACACAGGAGGAGCTGGAAATAGTTTTAAACGAAACAATACGCATTAGCGTTTATTCCTGTGATTTATCTAATCGATCCTTACTTATCTATCATGTTATTTGACGTTTCGATGGACTCTAGTAACTCTGATGTGAGATAAGAAGTTCTCGGACGCAGCAGAAGCTGGAAATAGTTTTGAACGAAACAACACGTATTATCGTTGTTCCTGTGATGTATCTAATCGATCCTTACTTATCTATCATGTTATTTGATGTTTCGATGGATTCTAGTAACTCTGATGTGATATAAGACGTTCTCGGACGCAGCAGAAGCTGGAAATAGTTTTGAACGAAACAGCACGCATTAGCGTTGTTCCTGTGATGTATCTAATCGATCCTTACTCATCTATCATGTTATTTGACGTTTGGATGGACTCCAGTAACTCTGAATTGGGATACAAAGTTTTCGGACGCAGCAGAAGCTGGAAATAGTTTTGAACGAAACAACACGTATTAGCGTTGTTCCTGTGATGTATCTAATCGATCCTAACTTATCTACTATGTTATTTGACGTTTGGATGGACTCCAGTATCCCTGATGTGAGATACGAAGTTTTCGGACACAGGAGGAGCTGGAAATAGTTTTAAACGAAACAATACGCATTAGCGTTGTTCCTGTGATGTATCTAATCGATCCTTACTTATCTATCATGTTATTTGACGTTTGAATGGACTCCAGTACCCCTGATGTGAGATACGAAGTTTTCGGACACAGGAGGAGCTGGAAATAGTTTTAAACGAAACAATACGCATTAGCGTAGTTCCTGTGATGTATCTAATCGATCCTTACTCATCTATAATGTTATTTGGCGTTTCGATGGACTCTAGTTACTCTGATGTGAGATACGAAGTTCTCGGACGTAGCAGAAGCTGGAAATAGTTCTGAACGAAACAACACGTATTAGCGTTGTTCCTGTGATGTATCTAATCGATCCTTACTTATCTACTATGTTATTTGACGTTTGGAAGGACTCCAGTATCCCTGATGTGAGATACGAAGTTTTCGGACACAGGAGGAGCTGGAAATAGTTTTAAACGAAACAATACGCATTAGCGTTGTTCCTGTGATGTATCTAATCGATCCTTACTCATCTATCATGTTATTTGGCGTTTCGATGGACTCTAGTTACTCTGATTTGAGATACGAAGTTCTCGGACGCAGCAGAAGCTGGAAATAGTTTTAAATGAAACAACACGCATTAGCGTTGTTCCTGTGATGTATCTAATCGATCCTTACTCATCTATCATGTTATTTGACGTTTGGATGGACTCCAGTAACTCTGATGTTGGATACAATGTTTTCGGACGCAGCAGAAGCTGGAAATAGTTTTGAACGAAACAACACGTATTAGCGTTGTTCCTGTGATGTATCTAATCGATCCTTACTTATCTATCATGTTATTTGACGTATCGATGGACTCTAGTAACTCGGATGTAAGATACGAAGTTCTCGGACGCAGCAGAAGCTGGAAATAGTTTTGAACGAAACAACACGTATTAGCGTTGTTCCTGTGATGTATCTAATCGATCCTTACTTATCTACTATGTTATTTGACGTTTGGATGGACTCCAGTATCCCTGATGTGAGATACGAAGTTTTCGGACACAGGAGGAGCTGGAAATAGTTTTAAACGAAACAATACGCATTAGCGTTGTTCCTGTGATGTATCTAATCGATCCTTACTTATCTATCATGTTATTTGACGTTTCGATGGACTCCAGTATCTCTGATGTGAGATACGAAATTTTCGGAAACAGCAGAAGCTGGAAATAGTTTTAAACGAAACAACACTTATTAGCGTTGTTCCTGTGATGTATCTAATCGATCCTTACTTATCTGTCATGTTAGCGTTGTTCCTGTGATGTATCTAATCGATCCTTACTCATCTATCATGTTATTTGGCGTTTCGATGGACTCTAGTTACTCTGATTTGAGATACAAAGTACTCGGACGCAGCAGAAGCTGGAAATAGTTTTAAATGAAACAACACGCATTAGCGTTGTTCCTGTGATGTATCTAATCGATCCTTACTCATCTATCATGTTATTTGACGTTTGGATGGACTCCAGTAACTCTGATGTTGGATACAATGTTTTCGGACGCAGCAGAAGCTGGAAATAGTTTTGAAAGAAACAACACGTATTAGCGTTGTTCCTGTGATGTATCTAATCGATCCTTACTTATCTATCATGTTATTTGACGTTTCGATGGACTCTAGTAACTCTGATGTGAGATACGAAGTTTTTGGACGCAGCAGGAGTTGGAAATAGTTTTAAACAAAACAACACGCATTAGCGTTGTTCCTGTGATATATCTAATCGATCCCTACTTATCTATCAAGTTATTTGGCGTTTCGATTGACTCCAGTAACTTTGATGTGAGATACGAAGTTCTCGAACGCAGCTGAAGCTGGAGATAGTTTTAAACGAAACAACACGCATTAGCGTTTTTCCTGTGCTGTATCTAATCGATCCTTACTTATCTATCATGTTATTTGACGTTTCGATGGACTCTAGTAACTCTGATGTGAGATACGAAGTTTTTGGACGCAGCAGGAGCTGGAAATAGTTTTAAACAAAATAACGCGCATTAGCGTTGTTCCTGTGATATATCTAATCGATCCCTACTTATCTAACATATTATTTGGCGTTTCGATGGACTCCAGTAACTTTGATGTGAGATACGAAGTTCTCGGACGCAGCAGAAGCTGGAAATAGTTTTGAACGAAACAACACGCATTAGCGTTGTTCCTGTGATGTATCTAATCGATCCTTACTCATCTATCATGTTATTTGACTTTTGGATGGACTCCAGTAACTCTGATGTGGGATACAAAGTTTTCGGACGCAGCAGAAGCTGGAAATAGTTTTGAACGAAACAACACCTATTAGCGTTGTTCCTGTGATGTATCTAATCGATCCTTACTTATCTACTATGTTATTTGACGTTTAGATGGACTCCAGTATCCCTGATGGGAGATACGAAGTTTTCGGACACAGGAGGAGCTGGAAATAGTTTTAAACGAAACAATACGCATTAGCGTTGTTCCTGTGATGTATCTAATCGATCCTTACTCATCTATCATGTTATTTGGCGTTTCGATGGACTCTAGTTACTCTGATGTGAGATACGAAGTTCTCGGACTCAGCAGAAGCTGGAAATAGTTTTAAATGAAACAACACGCATTAGCGTTGTTCCTGTGATGTATCTAATCGATCCTTACTCATCTGTCATGTTATTTGACGTTTGGATGGACTCCAGTAACTCTGATGCGAGATACAAAGTCTTCGGACGCAGCAGAAGCTGGAAATAGTTTTGAACGAAACAACACGTATTAGCGTTGTTCCTGTGATGTACCTAAGCGATCGTTACTTATCTACTATGTTATTTGACGTTTCGATGGACTCCAGTATCTCTGATGTGAGAAACGAAATTTTCGGAATCAGCAGAAGCTGGAAATAGTTTTAAACGAAACAACACTTATTAGCGTTGTTCCTGTGATGTATCTAATCGATCCTTACTTATCTATCACGTTATTTGACGTTTCGATGGACTCTAGTAACTCTGATGTAAGATACGAAGTTCTCGGACGCAGCAGAAGCTGGAAATAGTTTTGAACGAAACAACACGTATTAGCGTTGTTCCTGTGATGTATCTAACCGATCCCTACTTATCTAACATGTTATTTGACGTTTGGATGGACTGCAGTAAGTCTGATGTGAGATACGATGTTCTCGGACGCAGCAGAAGCTGGAAATAGTTTTAAACGAAACAACACGCATTAGCGTTGTTCCTGTGCTGTATCTAATCGATCCTTACTTATCTATCATGTTATTTGACGTTTCGATGGACTCTAGTAACTCTGATGTGAGATACGAAGTTTTTGGACGCAGCAGGAGCTGGAAATAGTTTTAAACGAAACAATACGCATTAGCGTTGTTCCTGTGATGTATCTAATCGATCCTTACTCATCTATCATGTTATTTGGCGTTTCGATGGACTCTAGTTACTCTGATGTGAGATACGAAGTTCTCGGACTCAGCAGAAGCTGGAAATAGTTTTAAATGAAACAACACGCATTAGCGTTGTTCCTGTGATGTATCTAATCGATCCTTACTCATCTGTCATGTTATTTGACGTTTGGATGGACTCCAGTAACTCTGATGCGAGATACAAAGTCTTCGGACGCAGCAGAAGCTGGAAATAGTTTTGAACGAAACAACACGTATTAGCGTTGTTTCTGTGTTGTATCTAATCGATCCTTACTTATCTACTATGTTATTTGACGTTTGGATGGACTCCAGTATCCCTGATGTGAGATACGAAGTTTTCGGACACAGGAGGAGCTGGAAATAGTTTTAAACGAAACAATACGCATTAGCGTTGTTCCTGTGATGTATCTAATCGATCCTTACTCATCTGTCATGTTATTTGACGTTTGGATGGACTCCAGTAACTCTGATGTTGGATACAAAGTTCTCGGACGCAGCAGAAGCTGGAAATAGTTTTGAACGAAACAACACGTATTAGCGTTGTTCCTGTGATGTATCTAATCGATCCTTACTTATCTATCATGTTATTTGACGTTTCGATGGACTCTAGTAACTCTGATGTAAGATACGAAGTTCTCGGACGCAGCAGAAGCTGGAAATAGTTTTGAACGAAACAACACGTATTAGCGTTGTTCCTGTGATGTATCTAATCGATCCTTACTTATCTACTATGTTATTTGACGTTTGGATGGACTCCAGTATCCCTGATGTGAGATACGAAGTTCTCGGACACAGGAGGAGCTGGAAATTGTTTTAAAAGAAACAATACGCATTAGCGTTGTTCCTGTGATGTATCTAATCGATCCTTATTCATCTGTCATGTTATTTGGCGTTTCGATGGACTCTAGTTACTTTGATTTGAGATACGAAGTTCTCGGACGCAGCAGAAGCTGGAAATAGTTTTAAATGAAACAACACGCATTGGCGTTGTTCCTGTGATGTATCTAATCGATCCTTACTCATCTATCATGTTATTTGACGTTTGGATGGACTCCAATATCCCTGATGTGAGATACGAAGTTTTCGGACACAGGAGGAGCTGGAAATAGTTTTAAACGAAACAATACGCATTAGCGTTGTTCCTGTGATGTATCTAATCGATCCCTACTTATCTATCATGATTTTTGACGTTTCGATGGACTCCAGTAACTCTGATGTGAGATACGACGTTTTCGGACACAGGAGGAGCTGGAAATAGTTTTAAACGAAACAATACGCATTAGCGTTGTTCCTGTGATGTATCTAATCGATCCTTACTTATCTACTATGTAATTTGACGTTTGGATGGACTCCAGTATCCCTGATGTGAGATACGAAGTTTTCGGACACAGGAGGAGCTGGAAATAGTTTTGAACGAAACAACACGTATTAGCGTTGTTCCTGTGATGTATCTAATCGATCGTTACTTATCTACTATGTTATTTGATGTTTCGATGGACTCCAGTATCTCTGATGTGAGATACGAAATTTTCGGAAGCAGCAGAAGCTGGAAATAGTTTTAAACGAAACAACACTTATTAGCGTTGTTCCTGTGATGTATCTAATCGGTCTTTACTATCTATCATGTTATTTTACGTTTCGCCGGACTCCAGTAACTCCGATGTGAGATACGAAGTTCGCGGACGCAGCAGAGGCTGGAAAGAGTTTTCAAAGAAATAACACGCATTAGCGTTGTTCCTGTGATGTATCTAATCGATCTCTGCTATCTATCGTGTTATTTGACGTTTCGACGGACTCCAGTAACTCCCATGTTAGATACGAAGTTCTCGGTCGCAGCAGAAACTAGAAAGAGTCTTGAGCAAAAGAACAAGTTTCAGCATTGTTCCTGTGATGTATCTAATCTAATCGATCTTTACTATCTATCATGTTATTTGACGTTTCGACGGACTCCAGTAACTCAGATGTGAGATAGGAAGTTCTCGGACGCAGCAGAAGCTGGAAAGAGTTTTGAACGAAATAACACGTATTAGCGTTGTTCCTGTGATGTATCTAATCGATCTTTACTATCTATCATGTTATTTGACGTTTCGACGGACTCCAGTAACTCAGATGTGAGATACGAAGTTCTCGGACGCAGCAGAAGCTGGAAATAGTTTTGAACGAAATAACACTTATAAGCGTTGTTCCTGTGATGTATCTAATCGATCTTTACAATCTATCATGTCATTTTACGTTTCGACGGACACCAACAACTCCGATGTGAGATCCGAAGTTCTCGGACGCAGTAGAGGCTGGAAAGACTTTTGAACGAAACAAGACGTATTAGCGTTGTTCCTGTGATGTATCTAATCTATCTTTACAATCTATCATGTTATTTTACGTTTCGACGGACTCCAGTAACTCCGATGTTAGATACGAAGTTCTCGGACGCAGCAGAAGCTAGAAAGAGTTTTGAACGAAACAACACGTATTATCGTTGTTCCTGTGATGTATCTTTACAATCTATCATGTTATTTTACGTCTCGACGGACTCCAGTAACTCCGATGTGAGATACGATGTTCTCGGATGCAGCAGAAGCTGGAAAGAGTTTTGAACGAAACAACACCTATTAGCGTTGTTCCTGTGATGTATCTAATCGGTCTTTGCTATCATGTTATTTTACGTATCGACGGACTCCTGTAACTCCGATGTGAGATACGAAGTTCTCGGGCGCAGCAGAAGCTGGAAAGAGTTTTGAGCAAAAGAACAAGTTTCAACGTTGTTCCTGTGCTGTATCTAATCGGTCTTTACTGTCTATCATGTTATTTTACGTTTCGACGGACTCCTGTAACTCCGATGTGAGATCCGAAGTTCTCGGACGCAGTAGAGGCTGGAAATAGTTTTGAACGAAGTAACACGTATTAGCGTTGTTCCTGTGATGTATCTAATCGGTCTTGGCTATCTAACATGTCATTTTACGTTTCGACGGACTCCAGTAACTCCGATGTGAGATCCGAAGTTCTCGGACGCAGTAATGGCTGGAAAGACTTTTGAACGAAATAACACGTATTAGCGTTGTTCCTGTGATTTATCTAATCGATCTTTACAATCTATCATCTTATTTTACGTTTCGACGGACTCCAGTAACTCCGATGTTAGATACGAAGTCCTCGGACGCAGCAGAAGCTAGAAAGAGTTTTGAACGAAACAACATGTATTATCGTTGTTCCTGTGATGTATCTTTACAATCTATCATGTTATTTGACGTTTCGACGGACTCCAGTAACTCCGATGTGAGGTACGATGTTCTCGGACGCAGCAGAAGCTGGAAAGAGTTTTGAACGAAACAACACCTATTAGCGTTGTTCCTGTGATGTATCTAATCGGTCTTTACTCATCTGTCATGTTATTTGACGTTTCGACGGACTCCAGTAACTCCGATGTGAGATACGATGTTCTCGGATTCAGCAGAAGCTGGAAATAGTTTTAAATGAAACAACACGCATTAGCGTTGTTCCTGTGATGTATCTAATCGATCCTTACTCATCTGTCATGTTATTTGACGTTTGGATAGACTCCAGTAACTCTGACGCGAGATACAAAGTTTTCGGACGCAGCAGAAGCTGGAAATAGTTTTGAAAGAAACAACACGTATTAGCGTTGTTCCTGTGATGTATCTAATCGATCCTTACTTATCTACTATGTTATTTGACGTTTGGATGGACTCCAGTATCCCTGATGTGAGATACGAAGTTTTCGGACACAGGAGGAGCTGGAAATAGTTTTAAACGAAACAATGCACATTAGCGTTGTTCCTGTGATGTATCTAATCGATCCTTACACATCTATCATGTTATTTGACGTTTGGATGGACTCCAGTAACTCTGATGTTGGATACAAAGTTTTCGGACGCAGCAGAAGCTGGAAATAGTTTTGAACGAAACAACACGTATTAGCGTTGTTCCTGTGATGTATCTAATCGATCCTTACTTATCTACTATGTTATTTGACGTTTGGATGGACTCCAGTATCCCTGATGTGAGATACGAAGTTTTCGGACACAGGAGGAGCTGGAAATAGTTTTAAACGAAACAATGCACATTAGCGTTGTTCCTGTGATGTATCTAATCGATCCTTACTCATCTATCATGTTATTTGGCGTTTCGATGGACTCTAGTTACTCTGATTTGAGATACGAAGTTCTCGGACGCAGCAGAAGCTGGAAATAGTTTTAAATGAAACAACACGCATTAGCGTTGTTCCTGTGATGTATCTAATCGATCCTTACTTATCTATCATGTTATTTGACGTTTAGATGGACTCTAGTAACTCTGATGTAAGATACGAAGTTCTCGGACGCAGCAGAAGCTGGAAATAGTTTTGAACGAAACAACACGTATTAGCGTTGTTCCTGTGATGTATCTAATCGATCGTTACTTATCTACTATGTTATTTGACGTTTGGATGGACTTCAGTATCCCTGATGTGAGATACGAAGTTTTCGGACACAGGAGGAGCTGGAAATAGTTTTAAACGAAACAATACGCATTAGCGTTGTTCCTGTGATGTATCTTATCGATCCTTACTCATCTATCATGTTATTTGGCGTTTCGATGGACTCTAGTTACTCTGATTTGAGATACGAAGTTCTCGGACGCAGCAGAAACTGGATATAGTTTTAAATGAAACAACACGCATTAGCGTTGTTCCTGTGATGTATCTAATCGATCCTTACTTATCTACTATGTTATTTGACGTTTGCATGGACTCCAGTATCCCTGATGTGAGATACGAAGTTTTCGGACGCAGGAGAAGCTGGAAATAGTTTTGAACGAAACAACACGTATTAGCGTTGTTCCTGTGATGTATCTAATCGATCCCTACATATCTAATATGTTATTTGGCGTTTCGATGGACTCCAGTAACTTTGATGTGAGATACGAAGTTCTCGGACGCAGCTGAAGCTGGAAATAGTTTTAAACGAGACAACACGCATTAGCGTTGTTCCTGTGCTGTATCTAATCGATCCTTACTTATCTACTATGTTATTTGACGTTTGCATGGACTCCAGTATCCCTGATGTGAGATACGAAGTTTTCGGACGCAGCAGAAGCTGGAAATAGTTTTAAACAAAATAACGCGCATTAGCGTTGTTCCTGTGATATATCTAATCGATCCCTACTTATCTAACATGTTATTTGGCGTTTCGATGGACTCCAGTAACTTTGATGTGATATACGAAGTTCTCGGACGCAGCTGAAGCTGGAAATAGTTTTAAACGAAACAACACGCATTAGCGTTGTTCCTGTGCTGTATCTAATAGATCCTTACTTATCTATCATGTTATTTGACGTTTGGATGGACTTATCTATCGTGTTATTTGACGTTTGGATGGACTCCAGTATCCCTGATGTGAGATACGAAGTTTTCGGACACAGGAGGAGCTGGAAATAGTTTTAAACGAAACAATACGCATTAGCGTTGTTCCTGTGATGTATCTAATCGATCCTTACTTATCTATCATGTTATTTGACGTTTCGATGGACTCTAGTAACTCTGATGTGAGATAAGAAGTTCTCGGACGCAGCAGAAGCTGGAAATAGTTTTGAACGAAACAACACGTATTAGCGTTGTTCCTGTGATGTATCTAATCGATCCTTACTTATCTATCATGTTATTTGATGTTTCGATGGATTCTAGTAACTCTGATGTGATATAAGAAGTTTTCGGACGCAGCAGAAGCTGGAAATAGTTTTGAACGAAACAACACGTATTAGCGTTGTTGCTGTGATGTATCTAATCGATCCTTACTTATCTACTATGTTATTTGACGTTTGGATGGACTCCAGTATCCCTGATGTGAGATACGAAGTTTTCGGACACAGGAGGAGCTGGAAATAGTTTTAAACGAAACAATACGCATTAGCGTTGTTCCTGTGATGTATCTAATCGATCCTTACTCATCTATCATGTTATTTGGCGTTTCGATGGACTCTAGTTACTCTGATGTGAGATACGAAGTTCTCGGTCTCAGCAGAAGCTGGAAATAGTTTTAAATGAAACAACACGCATTAGCGTTGTTCCTGTGATGTATCTATTCGATCCTTACTCATCTGTCATGTTATTTGACGTTTTGATGGACTCCAGTAACTCTGAAGCGAGATACAAAATTTTCGGACGCAGCAGAAGCTGGAAATAGTTTTGAACGAAACAACACGTATTAGCGTTGTTCCTGTGATGTATCTAATCGATCCTTACTTATCTAATATGTTATTTGACGTTTGGATGGACTCCAGTATCCCTGATGTGAGATACGAAGTTTTCGGACACAGGAGGAGCTGGAAATAGTTTTAAACGAAACAATTCGCATTAGCGTTGTTCCTGTGATGTATCTAATAGATCCTTACTTATCTATCATGTTATTTGACGTTTGGATGGACTCCAGTATCCCTGATGTGAGATACGAAGTTTTCGGACACAGGAGGAGCTGGAAATAGTTTTAAACGAAACAATACGCATTAGCGTTGTTCCTGTGAAGTATCTAATCGATCCTTACTCATCTATCATGTTATTTGGCGTTTCGAAGGACTCCAGTAACTCTGATGTTGGATACAAAGTTTTCGGACGCAGCGGAAGCTGGAAATAGTTTTGAACGAAACAACACGTATTAGCGTTGCTCCTGTGATGTATCTAAGCGATCGTTACTTATCTACTATGTTATTTGACGTTTCGATGGACTCCAGTATCTCTGATGTGATAAACGAAATTTTCGGAATCAGCAGAAGCTGGAAATAGTTTTAAACGAAACAACACTTATTAGCGTTTTCCTGTGATGTATCTAATCGATCCTTACTTATCTATCATGTTATTTGACGTTTCGATGGACTCTAGTAACTCTGATGTAAGATACGAAGTTCTCGGACGCAGCAGAAGCTGGAAATAGTTTTGAATGAAACAACACGTATTAGCGTTGTTCCTGTGATGTATCTAATCGATCCCTACTTATCTAACATGTTATTTGACGTTTGGATGGACTGCAGTAAGTCTGATGTGAGATACGATGTTCTCGGACGCAGCAGAAGCTGGAAATAGTTTTAAACGAAACAACACGCATTAGCGTTGTTCCTGTGCTGTATCTAATCGATCCTTACTTATCTATCATGTTACTTGACGTTTCGATGGACTCTAGTAACTCTGATGCGAGATACGAAGTTTTTGGACGCAGCAGGAGCTGGAAATAGTTTTAAACAAAACAACACGCATTAGCGTTGTTCCTGTGATATATCTAATCGATCCCTACTTATCTATCAAGTTATTTGGCGTTTCGATTGACTCCAGTAACTTTGATGTGAGATACGAAGTTCTCGAACGCAGCTGAAGCTGGAAATAGTTTTGAACGAAACAACACGTATTAGCGTTGTTCCTGTGATGTATCTAATCGATCCTTACTTATCTATCATGTTATTTGACGTTTCGATGGACTCTAGTAACTCTGATGTGAGATACGAAGTTTTTGGACGCAGCAGGAGCTGGAAATAGTTTTAAACAAAATAACGCGCATTAGCGTTGTTCCTGTGATATATCTAATCGATCCCTACTTATCTAACATGTTATTTGGCGTTTCGATGGACTCCAGTAACTTTGATGTGAGATACGAAGTTCTCGGACGCAGCTGAAGCTGGAAATAGTTTTAAAGGAAACAACACGCATTAGCGTTGTTCCTGTGCTGTATCTAATCGATCCTTACTTATCTATCATGTCATTTGACGTTTGGATGGACTTATCTATCATGTTATTTGACGTTTGGATGGACTCCAGTATCCCTGATGTGAGATACGAAGTTCTCGGACACAGGAGGAGCTGGAAATAGTTTTAAACGAAACATTACGCATTAGCGTTGTTCCTGTGATGTATCTAATCGATCCTTACTTATCTATCATGTTATTTGATGTTTCGATGGACTCCAGTAACTCTGATGTGAGATAAGAAGTTCTCGGACGCAGCAGAAGCTGGAAATAGTTTTGAACGAAACAACACGTATTAGCGTTGTTCTTGTGATGTATCTAATCGATCCTTACTTATCTGTCATGTTATTTGATGTTTCGATGGATTCTAGTAACTCTGATATGATATAAGAAGTTCTCGGACGCAGCAGAAGCTGGAAATAGTTTTGAACGAAACAACACGCATTAGCGTTGTTCTTGTGATGTATCTAATCGATCCTTACTCATCTATCATGTTATTTGACGTTTGGATGTACTCCAGTAACTCTGATGTGGGATACAAAGTTTTCGGACGCAGCAGAAGCTGGAAATAGTTTTGAACGAAACAACACGTATTAGCGTTGTTGCTGTGATGTATCTAATCGATCCTTACTTATCTACTATGTTATTTGACGTTTGGATGAACTCCAGTATCCCTGATGTGAGATACGAAGTTTTCGGACACAGGAGGAGCTGGAAATAGTTTTAAACGAAACAATACGCATTAGCGTTGTTCCTGTGATGTATCTAATCGATCCTTACTTATCTATCATGTTATTTGACGTTTGGATGGACTCCAGTATCCCTGATGAGAGATACGAAGTTTTCGGACACAGGAGGAGCTGGAAATAGTTTTAAACGAAACAATACGCATTAGCGATGTTCCTGTGATGTATCTAATCGATCCTTACTCATCTGTCATATTATTTGACGTTTGGATGGACTCCAGTAACTCTGATGCGAGATACAAGGTTTTCGGACGCAGCAGAAGCTGGAAATAGTTTTGAACGAAACAACACGTATTAGCGTTGTTCCTATGATGTATCTAATCGGTCCTTACTTATCTACTATGTTATTTGACGTTTGGATGGACTCCAGTATCCCTGATGTGAGATACGAAGTTTTCGGACACAGGAGGAGCTGGAAATAGTTTTAAACGAAACAATACGCATTAGCGTTGTTCCTGTGATGTATCTAATCGATCCTTACTTATCTATCATGTTATTTGACGTTTGGATGGACTCCAGTATCCCTGATGTGAGATACGAAGTTTTCGGACACAGGAGGAGCTGGAAATAGTTTTAAACGAAACAATACGCATTAGCGTTGTTCTTGTGAAGTATCTAATCGATCCTTACTCATCTATCATGTTATTTGGCGTTTCGATGGACTCTAGTTACTCTGATTTGAAATACGAAGTTCTCGGACGCAGCAGAAGCTGGAAATAGTTTTAAATGAAACAACACGCATTAGCGTTGTTCCTGTGATGTATCTAATCGATCCTTACTCATCTATCATGTTATTTGACGTTTGGATGGACTCCAGTAACTCTGATGTTGGATACAAAGTTTTCGGACGCAGCAGAAGCTGGAAATAGTTTTGAACGAAACAACACGTATTAGCGTTGTTCCTGTGATGTATCTAATCGATCCTTACTTATCTATCATGTTATTTGACATTTCGATGGACTCTAGTAACTCTGATGTAAGATACGAAGTTCTCGGACGCAGCAGAAGCTGGAAATAGTTTTGAACGAAACAACACGTATTAGCGTTGTTCCTGTGATGTATCTAATCGATCCTTACTTATCTACTATGTTATTTGACGTTTGGATGGACTCCAGTATCCCTGATGTGAGATACGAAGTTCTCGGACACAGGAGGAGCTGGAAATAGTTTTAAAAGAAACAATACGCATTAGCGTTGTTCCTGTGATGTATCTAATCAATCCTTACTCATCAATCATGTTATTTGGCGTTTCGATGGACTCTAGTTACTCTGATTTGAGATACGAAGTTCTCGAACGCAGCAGAAGCTGGAAATAGTTTTAAATGAAACAACACGCATTAGCGTTGTCTCTGTGATGTATCTAATCGATCCTTACTCATCTATCATGTTATTTGACGTTTGGATGGCCTCCAATATCCCTGATGTGAGATACGAAGTTTTCGGACACAGGAGGAGCTGGAAATAGTTTTAAACGAAACAATACGCATTAGCGTTGTTCCTGTGATGTATCTAATCGATCCCTACTTATCTATCATGATTTTTGACGTTTCGATGGACTCCAGTAACTCTGATGTGAGATACGACGTTTTCGGACACAGGAGGAGCTGGAAATAGTTTTAAACGAAACAATACGCATTAGCGTTGTTCCTGTGATGTATCTAATCGATCCTTACTTATCTACTATGTTGTTTGACGTTTGGATGGACTCCAGTATCCCTGATGTGAGATACGAAGTTTTCGGACACAGGAGGAGATGGAAATAGTTTTGAACGAAACAACACGTATTAGCGTTGTTCCTGTGATGTATATAATCGATCGTTACTTATCTACTATGTTATTTGATGTTTCGATGGACTCCAGTATCTCTGATGTGAGATACGAAATTTTCGGAAGCAGCAGTAGCTGGAAATAGTTTTAAACGAAACAACACTTATTAGCGTTGTTCCTGTGATGTATCTAATCGGTCTTTAGTATCTATCATATTATTTTACGTTTCGACGGACTCCAGTAACTCCGATGTGAGATACGAAGTTCGCGGACGCAGCAGAGGCTGGAAAGAGTTTTGAAAGAAATAACACGCATTAGCGTTGTTCCTGTGATGTATCTAATCGATCTCTGCTATCTATCGTGTTATTTGACGTTTCGACGGACTCCAGTAACTCCCATGTTAGATACGAAGTTCTCGGTCGCAGCAGAAACTAGAAAGAGTTTTGAGCAAAAGAACAAGTTTCAGCATTGTTCCTGTGATGTATCTAATCTAATCGATCTTTACTATCTATCATGTTATTTGACGTTTCGACGGACTCCAGTAACTCCGATGTGAGATACAAAATTCTCGGACGCAGCAGAAGCTAGAAAGAGTTTTGAACGAAACGATACGTATTATCGTTGTTCCTGCGTTGTATCTTTACAATCTATCATGTCATTTTACGTTTTCGACGGACTCCAGTAACCCCGTTGTTAGATACGAAGTTCTCGGACGCAGCAGGAGTTAGAAAGAGTTTTGAGCAAAAGAAGAAGTTTCAGCGTTGTTCTTGTGATGGATCTAATCGGTCTTTACCATCTATTGTGTTATTTTACGTTTCGACGGACTCCAGTAACTCCGATGTGAGATACGAAGTTATCGGACGCAGCAGAGGCTGGAAAGAGTTTTGAACGAAATAACACGTATTAGCGTTGTTCCTGTGATTTATCTAATCGGTCTTAGCTATCCATCTTGTTATTTGACGTTTCGACGGACTCCAGTAACTCAGATGTGAGATACGAAGTTCTCGGACGCAGCAGAGGCTGGAAAGAGTTTTGAACGAAATTACACGCATTAGCGTTGTTCCTGTGATGTATCTAATCGATCTTTGCTATCTATCATGATATTTGACGTTTCGGCGGACTCCAGTAACTCCGATGTGAGATACGAAGTTCTCGGAAGCAGCAGAAGCTGGAAAGAGTTTTGAACGAAACAACACGTATTAGCGTTGTTCCTGTGATGTATCTAATCGGTCTTTACAATCTATCATGTTATTTTACGTTTCGACGGACTCCAGTAACACCGATGTGAGATACAATGTTCTCGGACGCAGCAGAAGCTAGAAAAAGTTTTGAACGAAACAACACGTATTAGCGTTGTTCCTGTAATGTATCTAATAGGTCCTTACAATCTATCATCTTATTTTACGTTTCGACGGACTCCAGTAACACCGATGTGAGATACGATGTTCTGGGACGCAGCAGAGGCTGGAAAGAGTTTTGAGCAAAAGAATAAGTTTCAGCGTTGTTCCTGTGATGTATCTAATCGATTCCGCCATCTATCATGTTATTTGAAGTTTCGACGGACTCCAGTAACTCAGCTGTTAGATACGAAGTTCTCGGACGCAGCAGAAGCTGGAAAGAGTCTTGAACGAAATAAAACGTATTAGCGTTGTTCCTGTGATATATCTAATCGATCTCTGCTATCTATCGTGTTATTTGACGTTTCGACGTACTCCAGTAACTCCGATGTCAGATACGAAGTTCTCGTACGCAGCAGAAGCCGGAAATAGTTTTGAAGGAAATAACACTTATTAGCGTTGTTCCTGTGATGTATCTAATCGATCTTTACAATCTATCATGTCATTTTACGTTTCGACGGGCTCCAGTAACTCCGATGTGAGATCAGAAGTTCTCGGACGCAGTAGAGGCTGGAAAGAGTTTTGAACGAAACAAGACGTATTAGCGTTGTTCCTGTGATGTATCTAATCTATCTTTACAATCTATCATGTTATTTTACGTTTCGACGGACTCCAGTAACTCCGATGTTAGATACGAAGTTCTCGGACGCAGCAGAAGCTGGAAAGAGTTTTGTGCAAAAGAACAAGTTTCAGCGTTGTTCCTGTGATGTATCTAATCGATCTTTACTATCTATCATGTTATTTTACGTCTCGACGGACTCCAGTAACTCCGATGTAAGATACGATGTTCTCGGATGCAGCAGAAGCTGGAAAGAGTTTTGAACGAAACAACACCTATTAGCGTTGTTATTGTGATGTATCTAATCGGTCTTTACTATCATGTTATTTTACGTATCGACGGACTCCTGTAACTCCGATGTGAGATACGAAGTTCTCGGACGCAGCAGAAGCTGGAAAGAGTTTTGAGCAAAAGAACAAGTTTCAACGTTGTTCCTGTGCTGTATCTAATCGGTCTTTACTGTCTATCATGTTATTTTACGTTTCGACGGACTCCAGTAACACCGATGTGAGATACAATGTTCTCGGACGCAGCAGAAGCTAGAAAAAGTTTTGAACGAAACAACACGTATTAGCGTTGTTCCTGTGATGTATCTAATAGGTCCTTACAATCTATCATGTTATTTTACGTTTCGACGGACTCCAGTAACACCGATGTGAGATACGATGTTCTGGGACGCAGCAGAGGCTGGAAAGAGTTTTGAGCAAAAGAATAAGTTTCAGCGTTGTTCCTGTGATGTATCTAATCGATCTCAGCCATCTATCATGTTATTTGAAGTTTCGACGGACTCCAGTAACTCAGCTGTTAGATACGAAGATCTCGGACGCAGCAGAAGCTGGAAAGAGTCTTGAACGAAATAACACGTATTAGCGTTGTTCCTGTGATATATTTAATCGATCTCTGCTATCTATCGTGTTATTTGACGTTTCGACGGACTCCAGTAACTCCGATGTCAGATACGAAGTTCTCGTACGCAGCAGAAGCCGGAAATAGTTTTGAAGGAAATAACACTTATTAGCGTTGTTCCTGCGATGTATCTAATCGATCTTTACAATCTATCATGTCATTTTACGTTTCGACGGGCTCCAGTAACTCCGATGTGAGATCAGAAGTTCTCGGACGCAGTAGAGGCTGGAAAGAGTTTTGAACGAAACAAGACGTATTAGCGTTGTTCCTGTGATGTATCTAATCTATCTTTACAATCTATCATGTTATTTTACGTTTCGACGGACTCCAGTAACTCCGATGTTAGATACGAAGTTCTCGGACGCAGCAGAAGCTGGAAAGAGTTTTGAACGAAACAACACGTATTATCGTTGTTCCTGTGATGTATCTTTACAATCTATCATGTTACTTGACGTTTCGACGGACTCCAGTAACTCCGATGTGAGATACGATGTTCTCGGACGCAGCAGAAGCTGGAAAGAGTTTTGAACGAAACAACACCTATTAGCGTTGTTCCTGTGATGTATCTAATCGGTCTTTACTATCATGCTATTTTACGTATCGACGGACTCCTGTAACTCCGATGTGAGATACGAAGTTCTCGGACGCAGCAGAAGCTGGAAAGAGTTTTGTGCAAAAGAACAAGTTTCAGCGTTGTTCCTGTGATGTATCTAATCGATCTTTACTATCTATCATGTTATTTTACGTCTCGACGGACTCCAGTAACTCCGATGTGAGATACGATGTTCTCGGATGCAGCAGAAGCTGGAAAGAGTTTTGAACGAAACAACACCTATTAGCGTTGTTATTGTGATGTATCTAATCGGTCTTTACTATCATGTCATTTTACGTATCGACGGACTCCTGTAACTCCGATGTGAGATACGAAGTTCTCGGACGCAGCAGAAGCTGGAAAGAGTTTTGAGCAAAAGAACAAGTTTCAACGTTGTTCCTGTGCTGTATCTAATCGGTCTTTACTGTCTATCATGTTATTTTACGTTTCGACGGACTCCTGTAACTCCGATGTGAGATCCGAAGTTCTCGAACGCAGCAGAAGCCGGAAATAGTTTTGAACGAAATAACACTTATAAGCGTTGTTCCTGTGATGTATCTAATCGATCTTTACAATCTATCATGTCATTTTACGTTTCGACGGACACCAGTAACTCCGATGTGAGATCCGAAGTTCTCGGACACAGTAGAGGCTGGAAAGAGTTTTGAACGAAAAAAGACGTATTAGCGTTGTTCCTGTGATGTATCTAATCTATCTTTACAATCTATCATGTTATTTTACGTTTCGACGGACTCCAGTAACTCCGATGTTAGATACGAAGTTCTCGGACGCAGCAGAAGCTAGAAAGAGTTTTGAACGAAACAACACGTATTATCGTTGTTCCTGTGATGTATTTTTACAATCTATCATGTTATTTTACGTCTCGACGGACTCCAGTAACTCCGATGTGAGATACGATGTTCTCGGATGCAGCAGAAGCTGGAAAGAGTTTTGAACGAAACAACACCTATTAGCGTTGTTCCTGTGATGTATCGAATCGGTTTTTACTATCATGTTATTTTACGTATCGACGGACTCCTGTAACTCCGATGTGAGATACGGAGTTCTCGGGCGCAGCAGAAGCTGGAAAGAGTTTTGAACAAAAGAACAAGTTTCAACGTTGTTCCTGTGCTGTATCTAATCGGTCTTTACTGTCTATCATGTTATTTTACGTTTCGACGGACTCCTGTAACTCCGATGTGAGATCCGAAGTTCTCGGACGCAGTAGAGGCTGGAAATAGTTTTGAACGAAGTAACACGTATTAGCGTTGTTCCTGTGATGTATCTAATCGGTCTTGGCTATCTATCATGTCATTTTACGTTTCGACGGACTCCAGTAACTCCGATGTGAGATCCGAAGTTCTCGGACGCAGTAGGGGCTGGAAAGAGTTTTGAACGAAATAACACGTATTAGCGTTGTTCCTGTCACGTATCTAATAGATCTTTACAATCTATCATCTTATTTTACGTTTCGACGGACTCCAGTAACTCCGATGTTAGATACGAAGTCCTCGGACGCAGCAGAAGCTAGAAAGAGTTTTGAACGAACGTTTGTATTATCGTTGTTCCTGTGATGTATCTTTACAATCTATCATGTTATTTGACGTATCGACGGACTCCAGTAACTCCGATGTGAGATACGATGTTCTCGGACGCAGCAGAAGCTGGAAAGAGTTTTGAACGAAACAACACCTATTAGCGTTGTTCCTGTGATGTATCTAATCGGTCTTTACTCATCTGTCATGTTATTTGACGTTTCGACGGACTCCAGTAACTCCGATGTGAGATACGATGTTCTCGGACTCAGCAGAAGCTGGAAATAGTTTTAAATGAAACAACACGCATTAGCGTTGTTCCTGTGATGTATCTAATCGATCCTTACTCATCTGTCATGTTATTTGACGTTTGGATAGACTCCAGTAACTCTGATGCGAGATACAAAGTTTTCGGACGCAGCAGAAGCTGGAAATAGTTTTGAACGAAACAACACGTATTAGCGTTGTTCCTGTGATGTATCTAATCGATCCTTACTTATCTACTATGTTATTTGACGTTTGGATGGACTCCAGTATCCCTGATGTGAGATACGAAGTTTTCGGACACAGGAGGAGCTGGAAATAGTTTTAAACGAAACAATGCACATTAGCGTTGTTCCTGTGATGTATCTAATCGATCCTTACTCATCTATCATGTTATTTGGCGTTTCGATGGACTCTAGTTACTCTGATTTGAGATACGAAGTTCTCGGACGCAGCAGAAGCTGGAAATAGTTTTAAATGAAACAACACGCATTAGCGTTGTTCCTGTGATGTATCTAATCGATCCTTACTCATCTATCATGTTATTTGACGTTTGGATGGACTCCAGTAACTCTGATGTTGGATACAAAGTTTTCGGACGCAGCAGAAGCTGGAAATAGTTTTGAACGAAACAACACGTATTAGCGTTGTTCCTGTGATGTATCTGATCGATCCTTACTTATCTATCATGTTATTTGACGTTTCGATGGACTCTAGTAACTCTGATGTAAGATACGAAGTTCTCGGACGCAACAGAAGCTGGAAATAGTTTTGAACGAAACAACACGTATTAGCGTTGTTCCTGTGATGTATCTAATCGATCCTTACTTATCTACTATGTTATTTGACGTTTGGATGGACTCCAGTATCCCTGATGTGAGATACGAAGTTTTCGGACACAGGAGGAGCTGGAAATAGTTTTAAACGAAACAATACGCATTAGCGTTGTTCCTGTGATGTATCTAATCGATCCTTACTCATCTATCATGTTATTTGGCGTTTCGATGGACTCTAGTTACTCTGATTTGAGATACGAAGTTCTCGGACGCAGCAGAAGCTGGAAATAGTTTTAAATGAAACAACACGCATTAGCGTTGTTCCTGTGATGTATCTAATCGATCCTTACTCATCTATCATGTTATTTGACGTTTGGATGGACTCCAGTATCCCTGATGTGAGATACGAAGTTTTCGGACACAGGAGGAGCTGGAAATAATTTTAAACGAAACAATACGCATTAGCGTTGTTCCTGTGATGTATCTAATCGATCCTTACTTATCTATCATGATTTTTGACGTTTCGATGGACTCCAGTAACTCTGATGTGAGATACGACGTTTTCGGACACAGGAGGAGCTGGAAATAGTTTTAAACGAAACAATACGCATTAGCGTTGTTCCTGTGATGTATCTAATCGATCCTTACTTTTCTACTATGTTAGTTGACGTTTGGATGGACTCCAGTATCCCTGATGTGAGATACGAAGTTTTCGGACACAGGAGGAGCTGGAAATAGTTTTAAACGAAACAATACGCATTAGCGTTGTTCCTGTGATGTATCTAATCGATCCTTACTTATCTACTATGTTATTTGACGTTTGCATGGACTCCAGTATCCCTGATGTGAGATACGAAGTTTTCGGACGCAGCAGAAGCTGGAAATAGTTTTGAACGAAACAACACGTATTAGCGTTGTTCCTGTGATGTATCTAATCGATCCTTACTTATCTATCATGTTATTTGACGTTTCGATGGACTCTAGTAAGTCTGATGTAAGAAACGAAGTTCTCGGACGCAGCAGAAGCTGGAAATAGTTTTGATCGAAACAACACGTATTAGCGTTGCTCCTGTGATGTATCTAATCGATCCTTGCTCATCTATCATGTTATTTGACGTTTGGATGGACTCCAGTAACTCTGATGCGAGATACAAAGTTTTCGGACGCAGCAGAAGCTGGAAATAGTTTTGAACGAAACAACACGTATTAGCGTTGTTCCTGTGATGTATCTAATCGATCCTTACTTATCTACTATGTTATTTGACGTTTGGATGGAGTCCAGTATCCCTGATGTGAGATACGAAGTTTTCGGACGCAGCAGAAGCTGGAAATAGTTTTGAACGAAACAACACGTATTAGCATTGTTCCTGTGATGTATCTAATCGATCCTTACTTATCTATCATGTTATTTGACGTTACGATGGACTCCAGTAACTCTGATGTGAGATACGAATTTCTCGGACTCAGCAGAAGCTGGAAATAGTTTAGGACGAAACAACACGTATTAGCGTTGTTCCTGTGATGAATCTAATCGATCCTTACTTATCTATCATGTTATTTGACGTTACGATGGACTCCAGTAACTCTGATGTGAGATACGAAGTTTTCGGACGCAGCAGAAGCTGGAAATAGTTTTGAACGAAACAACACGTATTAGCGTTGTTCCTGTGATGTATCTAATCGGTCTTAGCTATCCATCTTGTTATTTGAAGTTTCGACGGACTCCAGTAACTCAGATGTGAGATACGAAGTTCTCGGACGCAGCAGAGGCTGGAAAGAGTTTTGAACGAAACAACACGTATTAGCGTTGTTCCTGTGATGTATCTAATCGGTCTTTACAATCTATCATGTTATTTTACGTTTCGACGGACTCCAGTAACACCGATGTGAGATACAATGTTCCCGGAAGCAGGAGAAGCTAGAAAAAGTTTTGAACGAAACAACACGTATTAGCGTTGTTCCTGTGATGTATCTAATAGGTCCTTACAATCTATCATGTTATTTTACGTTTCGACGGACTCCAGTAACACCGATGTGAGATACGATGTTCTCGGACGCAGCAGAGGCTGGAAAGAGTTTTGAGCAAAAGAATAAGTTTCAGTGTTGTTCCTGTGATGTATCTAATCGATCTCCGCTATATATCATGTTATTTGAAGTTTCGACGGACTCCAGTAACTCAGCTGTTAGATACGAAGTTCTCGGACGCAGCAGAAGCTAGAAAGAGTTTTGAACGAGTTAACACGTATTAGCGTTGTTCCTGTGCTGTATCTAATCGGTCTTTACTGTCTATCATGTTATTTTACGTCTCGACATACTCCTGTAACTCCGTTGTGAGCTACGAAGTTCTCGGACGCAGCAGAGGCTGGAGGAGTTTTGAACGAAATAACACGTGTTAGCGTTGTTCCTGTGCTGTATCTAATCGGTCTTTAGTATCTATCATGTTATTTTACGTTTCGACGGACTCCAGTAACTCCGATGTGAGATCCGAAGTTCTCGGACGCAGTAGAGGCTGGAAAGAGTTTTGAACGAAACAAGACGTATTAGCGTTGTTCCTGTGATGTATCTAATCTATCTTTACAATCTATCATGTTATATTACGTTTCCAGTAACTCCGATGTTAGATACGAATTTCTCGGAAGCAGCAGAAGCTAGAAAAAGTTTTGAATGAAACAGCACGTATTATCGTTGTTCCTGTGATGTATCTGATCGGTCTTTCCTATCATTCGTGTTATTTGACGTTTCGACGGACTCCAGTAACTCCCATGTTAGATACGAAGTTCTCGGTCGCAGCAGAAACTAGAAAGAGTTTTGAGCAAAAGAACAAGTTTCAGCATTGTTCCTGTGATGTATCTAATCTAATCGATCTTTACTATCTATCATGTTATTTGACGTTTCGACGGACTCCAGTAACTCCGATGTGAGATACGATGTTCTCGGATGCAGCAGAAGCGGGAAATAGTTTTGAACGAAATAACACTTATTAGCGTTGTTCCTGTGATGTATCTAATCGATCTTTACAATCTATCATGTCATTTTACGTTTCGACGGACTCCAGTAACTCCGATGTGAGATACGAAGTTCTCGGACGCAGCAGAGGCTGGAAAGAGTTTTGAACGAAATTACACGCATTAGCGTTGTTCCTGTGATGTATCTAATCGATCTTTGCTATCTATCATGTTATTTGACGTTTCGGCGGACCCCAGTAACTCCGATGTGAGATACGAAGTTCTCGGACGCAGCAGAGGCTGGAAAGAGTTTTGAACGAAATAACACGTATTAGCGTTGTTCCTGTGATGTATCTAATAGGTCCTTACAATCTGTCATGTTATTTTACGTTTAGACGGACTCCAGTAACACCGATGTGAGATACGATGTTCTTGGACGCAGCAGAGGCTGGAAAGAGTTTTGAGCAAAAGAATAAGTTTCAGCGTTGTTCCTGTGATGTATCTAATCGATCTCCGCTATCTATCATGTTATTTGAAGTTTCGACGTACTCCAGTAACTCAGCTGTTAGATACGAAGTTCTCGGACGCAGCAGAAGCTAGAAAGAGTTTTGAACGAGTTAACACGTATTAGCGTTGTTCCTGTGCTGTATCGAATCGGTCTCTACTGTCTATCATGTTATTTTACGTTTCGACGGACTCTTGTAACTCCGATGTGAGCTACGAAGTTCTCGCACGCAGCAGAGGCTGGAGGAGTTTTGAACGAAATAGCACGTGTTAGCGTTGTTCCTGTGCTGTATCTAATCGGTCTTTACTATCTATCATGTTATTTTACGTTTCGACGGACCCCAGTAACTCCGATGTGAGATACGAAGTTCGCGGACGCAGCAGAGGCTGGAAAGAGTTTTGAAAGAAATAACACGCATTAGCGTTGTTCCTGTGATGTATCTAATCTATCTTTACAATCTATCATGTTATTTTACGTTTCCAGTAACTCCGATGTTAGATACGAATTTCTCGGACGCAGCAGGAACTAGAAAGAGTTTTGAGCAAAAGAACAAGTTTCAGCATTGTTCCTGTAATGTATCTGATCTAATCGATCTTTACTATCTATCATGTTATTTGACGTTTCGACGGACTCCAGTAACTCAGATGTGAGATACGAAGTTCTCGGACGCAGCAGAAGCTGGAAAGAGTTTTGAACGAAATAACACGTATTAGCGTTGTTCCTATGATGTATCTAATCGATCTCTGCTATATATCGTGTTATTTGACGTTTCGACGGACTCCAGTAACTCAAATGTCAGATACGAAGTTCTCGAACGCAGCAGAAGCCGGAAATAGTTTTTAACGAAATAACACTTATTAGCGTTGTTCCTGTGATGTATCTAATCGATCTTTACAATCTATCATGTCATTTTACGTTTCGACGGACTCCAGTAACTCCGATGTGAGATCCGAAGTTCTCGGACGCAGTAGAGGCTGGAAAGAGTTTTGAACGAAACAAGACGTATTAGCGTTGTTCCTGTGATGTATCTAATCTATCTTTACAATCTATCATGTTATTTTACGTTTCGACGGACTCCAGTAACTCCGATGTTAGATACGAAGTTCTCGGACGCAGCAGAAGCTAGAAAGAGTTTTGAACGAAACAACACGTATTATCGTTGTTCCTGTGATGTATCTTTACAATCTATCATGTTATTTGACGTTTCGACGGACTCCAGTAACTCCGATGTTAGATACGATGTTCTCGGACGCAGCAGAAGCTGGAAAGAGTTTTGAACGAAACAACACCTATTAGCGTTGTTCCTGTGATGTATCTAATCTGTCTTTACTATCATGTTATTTTACGTATCGACGGACTCCTGTAACTCCGATGTGAGATACGAAGTTCTCGGACGCAGCAGAAGCTTGAAAGGGTTTTGAGCAAAAGAACAAGTTTCAACGTTGTTCCTGTGATGTATCTAATCGATCTTTACTATCTATCATGTTATTTTACGTTTCGACGGACTCCAGTAACTCCGATGTGAGATACGATGTTCTCGGACGCAGCAGAAGCTGGAAAGAGTTTTGAACGAAACAACACCTATTAGCGTTGTTCCTGTGATGTATCTAATCGGTCTTTACTATCATGTTATTTTACGTATCGACGGACTCCTGTAACTCCGATGTGAGATACGAAGTTCTCGGACGCAGCAGAAGCTGGAAAGAGTTTTGAGCAAAAGAACAAGTTTCAACGTTGTTCCTGTGCTGTATCTAATCGGTCTTTACTGTCTATCATGTTATTTTACGTTTCGACGGACTCCTGTAACTCCGATGTGAGATCCGAAGTTCTCGGACGCAGTAGAGGCTGGAAATAGTTTTGAACGAAGTAACACGTATTAGCGTTGTTCCTGTGATGTATCTAATCGGTCATGGCTTTCTATCATGTCATTTTACGTTTCGACGGACTTCAGTAACTCCGATGTGAGATCCGAAGTTCTCGGACGCAGTGGGGGCTGGAAAGAGTTTTGAACGAAATAACACGTATTAGCGTTGTTCCTGTGATGTATCTTTACAATCTATCATGTTATTTGACGTTTCGACGGACTCCTGTAACTCCGATGTGAGATACGAAGTTCTCGGACGCAGCAGAAGCTGGAAAGAGTTTTGAGCAAAAGAACAAGTTTCAACGTTGTTCCTGTGCTGTATCTAATCGGTCTTTACTGTCTATCATGTTATTTTACGTTTCGACGGACTACTGTAACTACGATGTGAGTTACGAAGTTCTCGGATGCAGCAGAGGCTGGAGGAGTTTTGAACGAAATAACACGTATTAGCGTTGTTCCTGTGCTGTATCTAATCGGTCTTTACTATCTATCATGTTATTTTACGTTTCGACGGACTCCTGTAACTCCGATGTGAGATACGAAGTTCTCGGACGCAGCAGAACCTGGAAAAGAGTTTTGAACGAAGTAACACGTATTAGCGTTGTTCCTGTGATGTATCTAATCGGTCTATGCTAGTTGTCACGTTATTTGACGTTTCGACGGACTCCAGTAACTCAGATGTGAGATACGAAGTTCTCAGACGCAGCAGAAGCTCGAAAGTGTTTTGAACGAAACAACATGTATTAGCGTTGTTCCTGTGATGTGTCTAATCGATCTCTGCTATCTATCGTGTTATTTGACGTTTCGACGGACTCCAGTAACTCCGATGTCAGAGACGAAGTTCTCGAACGCACCAGAAGCTAGAAAGAGTTTTGAACGAAACAACACGTACTATCGTTGTTCCTGTGATGTATCTTTACAATGTATCATGTTATTTGACGTTTCGACGGACTCCAGTAATTCCGATGTGAGATACGATGTTCTCGGACGCAGCAGAAGCTGGAAATAGTTTTTAACAAAAGAACAAGTATTAGCGTTGTTCTTGTGATGTATCTAATCGATCTTTACCATCTATCTTGTTATTTGACGTTCGACCTTGGTAAGTAAAATTGAAAATCGCTCGGGACCAATAGAAATCGACTTCACGTATGTCCACACTCTGATTTAAGGCACTCTAGAATCACTAGAGTGCCTTAAATAACGTATGTCCACACTCTTATTTAAGGCACTCTATTGATTCTAGAGTGCCTTAAATCATAGTGTGGACATACGTGAAGTCGATTTCTATTGGTCGCGAGCGATTTTCGACTTTACTTACCAAGGTCGGTAGCCATATTTCTTCTAAGCGTGTTTGATGCGGTAGGAGAAATGTTATTTCGTATGGTTATTCGTTAATTTAACCTACATTGAGACGATTGTGACTGTTTAATAGTGTTGTTGATTAATCAGTTAATTGTTTTTGTTAATAGTGTATACTATATTGTTGTTGACTTTATTATTACTAAGAAATTAGTTGTCAATTTCGTAGACAAGAATCTTTGTTATTTATTGAGTGTGGCACAAAGGTAAGAATTTCTTTTAATATTATCTACAAACATTTTTAAAAAATCCTAGTCCAGAAGTATAGTATTGTGTAACAACTAATGAAAAGAAATAACAATTTGATACTGTCCGCGCTCTTATAACCTCGTAAGTTATTTTTGGGTAATATGTACCTACATTTATTAATGAATAAAAGTTACAGAAAAATTACAGTTTTTTTTGATCTTACAAAATAACGCTGATGAGGTTTATAAGTACTGTATCGAAATATGCACTTATGGTATTTATAAAACAATTCTTTACAGTACTATGGTTGGGTGTGTTGCAATTGGTTGTTCGAATCAGTCATCGTAGGGATTTCTGATAAAAGCTTTTCTTCGAGATCATGTAAGGAGGAAACAATGGACTGACCAAGTAAATCGAAGTGACTGGGAGCCCACAAATTATTCATGGCTGTGTGAGGTACGACTTTTGCCAATGTATTAAAATAAACACTGTAACGTATTAAAAATATCAAACCAACTAAAGTGTGTATCTTTAGGTATATTTTACACCTGAAATGTGAAGAAAGCCCAGAGTTGATGGCAAGAGAGTAGTAAGAAGAACGAGTCGCCTGTAAAAAAACGGAAACCACTTGCCGAAAGAACAATTCCACAGTCTACAATTCTTGTACAGCAGGCAGCATTACAAGCACAGCCTACAATTCCTGTACAGCAGGCAACATTAGAAGCACAGCCTACTTTGAAAAGTTTTAAGAAAAATTGTTTATTTTATAGCAATCCGGAAACATTTCATTTTTTTATGAGGCTAGAAACAGTATTCCAACAGTATTTTGAATTTCTTAAAAATAAGAACGTTAATTTGACAGGTTTTTTTTTTGAAAAATGTAATATGAAAGACAGTGAATCTATTTTAAATTGCCGAGTAAAAATGAAAATAATAAATAGATTTAATTACATTTATGGCATCACAGTATAATAATACAACAAATATAAATACTATTAGATATGTATGTCGATGGTATTTGCTGTAAACTATATAATTATTTTTATTATATAAGTGTTTTAGTGTCTACATATTAGCATAAATGTTTATTTCATTTCATATCTGATTATGTTCTTTTCTTAGTTGTGTAATTATGTTCTATGAATAAGTATACTTAAAAGTGAAGCGCTTATATTTTTCTTACTTGAAAGCATTCATGGTTATATGCGGAGGAAGAAAATGGCAAATTAGGAGAAGTCAACAGACGCCTGCCTAATTTCAAATTTGCCTCCTAAGTTAGAACAAATATGGCGTCCAGATGGCCACACTCTTATTTTAAGGCACTCTAGTGATTCCATGCGTGCGCGACCTCTTGTGGCCATGAAGCCTAGCGGGAAAATTCAAAAGGGGTTTTTATTTTACCGCCGAAAAACTTAAGGATGTATTGTTGTGAAACGCTTCATTCCACCGAACATTCGCTGTTTTTACGTCGCGACGAGTCGAAAACTGGTCAGGACCCAAAAATCGCTAATATTCGTCAGAACAAAGTGTTGCACAACAGCACATAATATAAATGTGGCAAAATAAGGTACAATCAATAACATAAGAACATATGTTTTCAGATATTTATTTATTTGAAATATACCCAAAGTGTGTTTATAAAAGTTACATTAAGTACTGGGTGATGATTGTTAATTTTTCGTTAATAATTGTTATCACCATTGAAATAGTTATAGAAAAAAATTTTTTTTTGTGCAAATCGTTTTTGATTGCAGCGAGAACCTCGAGCAGCCTCTGGACAGCTGTTTCAGCCCTGCTTGGGGCTTCTTCAGCAGAGACGTAGCTCGACATTCCCGCTGCAAACATAAGCGAGAACCTCGAGCAGCCTCTGAAATAAATTGGACAAGTCGTTTTTGTTTGCAGCGGGAATGTCGAGCTACGTCTCTGCTGAAGAAGCCCCAAGCAGGGCTGAAACAGCTGTCCAGAGGCTGCTCGAGGTTCTCGCTGCAATCAAAAACGATTTGCACAAAATTTTTCTAAAATCTTTCATTATGCTTTGACAGCAAGCATGGCCGCCTTGCATGGGGAACTTATTAGGAGCAAATCCCGCTTCAATTTGTCCACCCTACTGCAATGTCAGGTCTAAAAGCGATAGTAAGGTGTCGCTATTTTATCTGTTCATCACTCTTACATCACAAATGCGAATAAATTGGGCAAGTCGTTTTTGTTTGCATCGGGAATGTCGAGCTACATCTCTGCTGAAGAAGCCCCAAGCAGGGCTGAAACAGCTGTCCAGAGGCTGCTCGAGGTTCTCGCTGCAATCAAAAACGATTTGCACAAAATTTTTCTAAAATCTTTCATTATGCTTTGACAGCAAGCATGGCTGCCTTGCATGGGGAACTTATTAGGAGCAAATCCCGCTTCAATTTGTCCACCCTACTGCAATGTCAGGTCTAAAAGCGATAGTAAGATGTCGCTATTTTATCTGAAATAGTTACAAATAAGTAATTGCAAATTGGTATAAACTTAACTAAATTTAAGTCATGATTGCCCTTACAGTTATATTTATTATATTATACTTATTTTTAAGAAATGGTTAAATTTTACTAATGTTGATGGATTTTGCCCCCGTACTTTCACTTAATGCATGAAGACAACAGATTCATATTCCAATGGTGTCTTTGACTTGCATTTTTCTTGATTTGATATTTTCAGTTTAAATTAAATACCAGTTCAGATGTGTTCTGGTATGGCATTCCAATTTAATGAATCTTGAGACACTAAAATCGATTCCTCCAAATTGAATTCTTGGCTTCTGGTTGGAACTACATGTCTAGGATTTTTTCTGCTGCCGACGTTTCATTCTTCATTGCAAAAGAACTACCTCGGGACTGCTGATGGTGGTGGTGCTGTTGCAGCTGCTTCTCGTTAGTCGTTGAGACTGGATTCTACACATTGCGTCGTTAATCCATACCAAGTCTTCACTTCCATGCCACAGAAGTTTCTTCAAATTCTGCGGAATTTTCTTGGTGGCTTGAAATTTTGTAATTAGGTAAAGTTGTAACGGGTTGTGCTGAAATCTATGCATACTGCGTTATAATTTTCAGGCACGGCATTATTAAACTTACCCCTCGCTGATGAAATTTTCTTAAGTTCGACACTATGCCATAAATATAACATTTATTGAATTAACACAGCTTCTTTGTTAGTGTTTTAATTGTTGTCGCATGCAACAAAATGGAACTGGACTGGAATCGGGAAGGCTAAGAAATTCAGACAAGTTTCTGCGCTCTCTTGTGATTGGAATAAAAACTAACCTTGTTGAGCAGGTTGCCTACTGCACATATGATTTAATATTATTTTCTTTCAATCTGATGTATCCATGAATAACTTAGCAAGTCAAAATGACACTTTTAACTTGGTTATTCTGGTTATTCATGAAATGTCTTTCCATGTAAAAAATTACAAAAATATATATAGGTTCACAAATTTATATTAGGTGCTTTCTTTTACACAAAAAAAGTAGTTTCCAAATATTCAGCGGCTTTAAGCTCCATGTTTCTGTTTATAAGACATTACACACCAAACGTTCCATGGAATAAGTAGCTCCCCACTAAGCATAAAATGTTACATAGCATTTCTGAAACGTTTTCAACACAACTTAGCAACATTTTGAACAAAATGTTGATAGAATATTACGAATGGTACATGGAATGTTATGAAACACCAATGTAATGTTACCACATAACAGAATAATAACATTTATTGAAAATATCGAAATAATTTTACAGCTTGGTATGAAACATTATATAATTTTGTTGGAATATGATATTTTTATGATAAGTAACGTTTTATTGAAATGTTATAATAACAACCCATATTCAACGATGTCACAATTATTTAATGCGCATGTGCGCAATAATATGGCGTCGCAGCTTTCCCTTCACTCTTCACTAGTTCCGTCAATTTACTAAACTTATCCGACTTATTTTCCGATTGCTGCTGATAGTGCTGATTGTCGTCGCTGTTCTTAATTTGGGGACATGTAACATCATCTATTTAATAAAGAGGTAAGCAGTTTGTGGGCTAATTTAATACTTATATTTTATGTATTAAATTGTATGTTTATGAATCATCGTTAACATGCGCAATATGTCGCAGTTCTTTCAAATGTTTAGTGTTAAAAACGCAAAATCTATAAATAAAAAATATATCTCGACTTCTTACGTGACAAAAACTGATAGCGTTTTCTACTGACAGATGGGAGGTACACTGAGTACGACTCAGTGCATAAGATTTTACTTTTTTTATATCTGCAAATTAGCATATTTATTGGTGAAAGTGACAATGCTAGAAGAAATTTTGAAAGTACTATTTTCATATTTAAAAGAAAATAGCTTGAATTCAGGTTCATCGCATAACCTAAATTTTGTAATCTGACAGTTCTTGCGATTACCACAGAACTTGTACTGTTCAGTCTACGGTACGTACCATCGCGACCAAAAAATACTGGGATAAAGGAGTTCTAATTTTTGGTAGAAATTAAGCAAAATATTTTGGTTTAAACCCAACTTTGAATAAAAGTCATAATGAAGTTTCTTGTTATGGTCTTACTTTGACAATAAAAGTAGTTTTACTGATTCTTAATTCACGATGGTACTTTTGTTTCCAAGGCTACTCGATGTGTATTTTTTTTTTTGTTGAAGGCTCGTTGTAAGAAATACACTTTTAAAAATTTATTTAAAAAAGTTTATTTATTAAATGTAAGGATGTCAATACGGGAATTCCCTTCATCCACTACGCCCTTTCAAATCTAAATTTAGAGCAAAATAGTGGAAATCAACCGCAAATTTTTACAAATACAGCCAATTGTATTACTCTATAAAATTTGTGCTGGATTTATCTTACTTTTAAGCCAAAGCTAAGCAAAAAGACAAACATTTGCTTTCACTTCAGATTTGGAAAGAGACATTGTCTTAGGAAAAGGAAAAAAAAACCTATGCAGTTAGGCTGCACCATCGCTTTTCGATAAATCCTCGAAAGTGATGCTTTGCTACATTTTAATGATAGAATACAAAATACACGTAGAAAATATAGAGGTAAAATGCTTTATTTATTTTACGTATTTGTAAAACAGATAAATTTCAGATTATCAGTCACATCGTCTAAAGTGTTTTTATATTAATAAGGAAAAACTGATGAAGGGTAAGTAATACGATTTTCTTTAATAGTTTTGACATTATAATGTACTTATATATCATTTTCTTAATTTATATTTCCAGAATTTTGCTACCTCACCGAGAACAAAATTTTTAGCATGGTAAAATGATGAAGCCATACAAGTTTTTGAAGCAAATGCATGATTAACAACGATTACATAGAAGTTTTGGACCAAACTCAACTCAGCGAATAGACACAGCTGATACGCAGCTTTACGTTGTATTGTCTCCCGCCCGCAAGTACGCCTATTTCGCCCGCTCAGATTAATAAGCGGATTAGATTTTATAATTATTATGATCTTCACGGTTTATATTTTTATATTCGGTGCTTCAACATATTATTTTGTGTAGATACTTTAATACAGATATACTTTATCTTTGCATTTGGTCATTGGGACTTTCTTACAAGAGGATGGGTTTCCAATTTATTAAATCTATCTCTGTCTCACAAAATAAGGAAATCTCAGGATAAGGAGAATTTAAATATTATACATGTGTGAGTAAGATTCCTTTGCAACTACTTATTATGAATACAGTTTCGATTACAGTGGGATCTCTTAGACAGCTGTTTCGACCCAATTTGGGGGCTCCTCAGCAAAGGGGTAGCGCTGTAATGAAACATTTTAAAGTTTACAAGTGTTAAAGCAGCTTTATCGAAGTGAACGTTAGGATGTTACATTGCTTCATATGCTAAACTAAAAATTGGCACCAATCAGTACGGAATGAACTGACGTACAAAAACTATATTAGGTAGTGATTGCTGCGGATTTTTAGTTTGCAAAATGATGCGACGCTAATGTGCGGTTTGCTTTAAAGATATTCACTGTGTTTCAATTCTCAGCTACAAATCCCTGACTTTTTTAATTTATTAACTGATCGATTCTAAATATTTGCAAATTGCAAAAAAAGGAACATATTTGATCTTGTTTAATCACGAAAAGTTACAAAGAAAAGTTGTTTAGAATCAGAATAATCCGAATTCTCAAATTTTGGCGAAAAATTTTAATTTTTAATTATTCAAAGACAAGCTGAAATAATACATTTACAGTGAATATTTTCTTTTGTAACTGTCCCATGGAGAGCAAAGTGCACACCACATGATGAAGGCTTAGTATAACATATAGATAATGATATTTTTGGTTCTGTGTATTTCAGCTAGCTAAATTTTGCTGTTAATCAAATAATTAAAAATCAAAAATTTTCGCTGAAATTTGGAATTGGGGTTATTTCCTAATTTTAAACAACTTTTCTTAATAACCTTTCATGATTTAAAATCGATGCGTAAATAAAATTAAAAAAAAGGACAGGGGTGTGTAGTTGAGAAGTGAAACGCAGTGTGTTGTACTGAAACAGTAGTGCAATGTTTCTAAAGGAACGTCAATGACATTCCTAAAGGAACGTTCATGAAACAAGTATAGGAAACATAAAGATAATATTACATGTAAACATTAAGAAAACATTGCAATTTATATTTATGCAGCGTTAATAAAGAGACGTCGGGTCAACATTTTTTTTTGTAACGTTATTCTGCAACATCGCTTACTAGGACATAGAACTATTGGCGTAACGTTACTTTCTACATTAAAAACGTTTAACCGTAAACATTACATCTACCAAAATAACGAACATATAAAATAGCGACATCTTACTATCGCTTTTTGACCTAACATTTGCACAAAATTTTTTTATAATAACAAAATAACGTTAACACAATGTTTATATAACATCTTTTTGCTTAGTGGGTCTGAACTGCTTCCTTAAATTTTTCCACTCCGAAATTATTGTCATCTGAATGTTTTCTGACTAACAAGTTGATAATGTTCTTTCTTCTGACATTCGGTATTGCGTCAGTCAAAAATAATTCTTCCGCCTACAGATACCAGAACGCAATATCAACAAAATTCTTTGCGATGGATTAAAATTTGACAGTTGTGAAATTTATGTTGGCTCTTCCTCGATTTCTACCCAAAAGCGGGACTAGTTTTCTTCAGAAACGTACAGAAAGATCTAATTTCGATTCACTACTACCAGATCGGTACCGCTTATCGTTAAGTACAATTTCTGGATACAGCACCATGTCTTTCTAAAACCACATTTTTTAAGGATGACTGAACAACTTCAGTTTAAGGTTTTCAGTTAAGTAAAACTTCTAAAGCCGGCAAAACATGTTCCAATAATTTCACGTAAAAATTCATGTAAACATGTGTGTATAAATTCGTGAATTGTAATTTGCAATACACGTTTCAATTATATTAATAAAAAGATGTTCTGCTAAATAGTAATTTAGATTGTTAATGTTGGTGAAAATGGTAACTCATTAATGCTTCTAACTTCAAGTTATTTTCTTGAAGCAGCTGGGAATTTTGGATTATGTTATCAAGGATGTCATTCAAACGGAGAGCACGTGGCCATCACTAATTAACCTGTCTTGAAGCTAATATTATTTATAAACACATACCCGCATAAGCTAGCTGAAGTCGTTCTTTATTCATCTGAGCCAACAGCCAACAGCAACAATCAAAGTCACTAGAATTTACTAAAATTTCACGTCAAAAACCATAAGAAATGGAACTTGCCCTTTGTTTTCAATTTTACATGTATAAATTCATGTAATCCTTTTTGCTCGCTATACACGTTGAAAAATAGGTTTTGTCATAAATTTCATGCAATTCATGATCGTCTATTGCGGGCTTAAGGGGCCGTTTGACAATCACTTAACTATCTCTCGCGGGGCAAGGGTGCAGGACGTAACACACAGAAGGCGGGGCTACAAGGTAGAGCCAAATCACGCGAAATAGATTCATCGTGTACTATCATTGAAAATCGTACGATTTTCAGAATTTTTGCAGTTTTACCAACGGCTTTACCTTGAGTTTTACCGCGAAAATTTAAAATTTATTACAGAGAGGGAGAAATATGTATTCGAAAATGAAACGAAACATAATAGCACAGACAACTAAAGCAGACCTGTCAGCACTGTAGAAATTTTACACCAGATTTATGTATTAAAATTTTACAGCGAGATGGCATACACTTAGTTGGTTGTACTTCGGAAATTAATTTTGAGCCTAGTGCAACCGAGAACTAAGACCGGAGGACTTAAAAATATCTTCCTCCCTTTCTGCGCGGATGTTTTAAAATATATAATAATCTATGATTGAGATTGAGAATATGTCCACTAGAGTCTAGCCACTATCAGACCCGAAGGCGCCACGAAAATTGCCGAGCAAAAGATGATAGTATTTTCATTCATATTGAATTATGTAATTATTTTCCCCAGTGATTCAAAAGTACATACATACATTAAAGAATTATTTAAAATTAATATAAAAATATTTGAAGTACTAAATACCTGATTTCTGAAATTCAAGGTGTTCTTTTACTAAGATTATAGCGTTGGGATGTTGAAAAATATAAAGAAAAATACTGGAGGCGTTCGTAGAAATAAAAGAAATCAATCGTTCTTGTGTTGATTAGTAATCTCTTCAAACTAAATATGAAAAAAATAACTATAACATTGGCGCAAAACGAACGAGCAAGCTACAAAGAAAAAATAAACTAATAATAAATAAGAATATTGTGCATTTTATTATTATAAATACTGTGTTGAAAAATTCGTTTGCCAAATTTCTAAGGTGAGACCAAATGACAACAAAATAAGCCACTTTCATTTAACCTGGGATTTGAAATTAATTATTGCATAAGACTGTAAAAGCCAAAAAAGTAATATTGCCAAATCAAACAAAAAATTAACAAGCGAAATTTTGAACGCACACGACATTAATTAGTATTGTTGTCAGATGTGTGTAAAAGTAATCATTAGCTGCTTTCTTTCGCTTAAAAGTTTGAATCGTGTTTCGCATTGTTTGGACCTGAAATTCGTAGTTGTTGCAATAAAACGCCTGACTTGAATTTTTGATTGACAGTTCATTTGTAAATAACAATAATTCAATCGAAACAAGTTTTAAAAATAGAGAGATTCGTAGAAAAGAACGTCTGTTTTTGAATCAAAACACGTTTGGATCACGATTTTGTGAGCGAAAGAAAGCACCTATTTTCGACCCTAGGGAACATCGGGTGTTAATATGAAAATTGTACACACTTTAATTGGATGGGAAATTTTTAGTTAAGCTGCCAAATTTTATGGCAAGCGTTAATAAAATTTTTTCAAAACAACAAGTATTAGCGTTGTTCCTGTGATGTATCTAATCGATCCTTACTTATCTACTATGTTATTTGACGTTTCGATGGAAATATTACATTTGATATAAAAAATGAACAAGGCTAAAGAACATAAGATTCTGTCTTAACATGAGGCAAAATATTTCCCACATAAAATAAATTTAAAGTCGACATTTCGAAGTTTTCTGACACTTAAACGTCGCAAACGTCAAATGCACATTTATGACAGTGCAACGGTGCAAATTAATTAAAACTACTTTGTTATAATTATTAAATTATTTTTATTGAAAGGAATAACGTAATGGGGCACGAAATTACATTATAAAGCTTCGCAAGCCAGGATCAGAATAAATTTGTCAAACAGGGCAAGTAATTTTTACGTTACATTATAGTGTTCCTCTTTGTGCCACAACAACCAAAGAAGAAAGAAGACTAAAGAAGTTTGAGTAAGGAAAGTTAAGAAAACGATTTTTTTATTTTGTACCTACCGTGTAAAATTTCAAACTACTTTACCCTGAAATTAAGATTTGGCCGTAATTAAATCATTTGTAGAATTAGTACTGTCTACCGATACCGCCAGAAAACTATACCTGAGCCAACCTGAGCAAAGAAACACAACTTTACTGAGCATATACGCGAAACTGTCAAAGAAGCTGACATCTGTCAAAAATGACGTCACGGATGTACATCCGTTTCCGGTTTTTTGGCGAAGTGGCGTCAACGCAGAAACACTTGAACTAGCAAATTGCCCAGGCCGTATAGGGACGTCGTCTCGTGAAATCTAGTAGGTCGTGAATAAAACAATCATATGTCGTTTATGTCCAATGATGTCATAAGGTTATACGGAATCTAGCGTCATCTTGAATAAGTTTTAACATTACAGAGAGAAAGATAATATGAGCATTCCCTAAGAGTAACAAAGATCAGAAATGGCCGATACCACGTGGTTTGGGGCAAATGAAAGCTTAGTTCAGATGCATCCGGATACGCAAAAAACTAGCCAATCAAAAACAAATCCCAATAAATATTTTGCATATTCGGAATCACAGGGGTTTATGTCTATTGCCACAGTTTTAAACGCAATTATAATTGCTCCCAGGTCGCTGGGATGGCAGTGATGGCACTGTACTTACAGTAACGAACAGGACAATTTGTGATAAAAATAAGGTAAGAGAGAATGCTAAGCGAAGAGTGCACTTTTTCGGCTATCATGGCCGCGCGGCCTTATTAAGCGCCGGAGCGAAAAACGATCCAAGCAAACGTGGTCGTAATTTATAGAAAGAAAATCACAAATTGTCCGTTTATTCTTCTGGAATAGCCCCAAAGTTTTTGTTTTGCAGTGAGAATGTTGAGCTACGTCTCCGCTGATGAAGCCCCAAACAGGGCTGAAAAAGCTGTACAGAGGCTGCTGAAGGTTTTCACTGCAATCAAAAACGATTTGCAACAAAATTTTTTAAAACTTTCATTATGCTTTGACAGCAAGCATGGCCGCCTTGCATGGGGGACTTATTAGGGGCAAATCCGCTTTAGTTTGTCTATCCTACTGCAATATCAGGTCAAAAAATGTAGGATGTCGCTGTTTTATCTGTTCAATGCTTAAACCGTTAACTCAGAAATATTTTTAAATTACGCGCCTTTTTTATTTTAATTCCCCCAGGCCGCGCGAGGCGCGCATTTTGTTGCTCCACATATCAACGTTGGCTTTGATATCTAATATATCTTTTATCTATGATTCGGAATGCATCTGAACTAAGCTTAATGCGTTTGCAAACACCGTTGCCATGGCGGGCAAGCGGTAGCGAATTGTCAAAATGAAGGCTGCGGTTAGTGAACGGTCGAAGTGGTCAGACCAAATCACGTGATCACTTTTTTCAATTGCTGATTGGTCAGAGTGTTTAGTCGGACCGTTGACTTGACCATTCTGTGCAATTTGACCACTCATTTAACTCGACCTTAATGAACTTCGTAATTTATAGTTCATATTCCAATTTTAAATTAGACTATCTATTTTTACAATTTGCACATGCGTGTAACACGAAATATATTCAATATTTTAAGTAATTTTAAAATCTGTCTACCCTCTCTGTGGATGGATATATTTACATCTTTTTGTCGCATATTTATGCAATCATCAGCGAAACAAGTAGGTATTCTCCATTTTATTAACGCGATTATTGAAATATTATAATAAAAACTAATAAAGAAACCTGCTTATCTTTTTAGAGTAAAATAGTCACTCACATAAAACTAAAAATCTAATAAAATGACATTCAAAATCAATTTAAAACATCCCGTAAAAACTAGGAGCTAAATCAATGGATGTTAGATAATAAACAAAAACTTGATAAGTCACTTTATATAACTTAAAATCGAGAAAACGACCCCACAAAATCCAAAAAACTGGCTAAGTAAACGCGCAGACAACGAATGTTTTCACGTTTTGCTCCGACTCAGCTGATCGAGGCTAGTTTTCTCTCTCTCTCTGACGTTCGTCGCGATACCTCTCACTCTACATCCCATCCACCCCATACCAGATCATTGTTTATGTCACACCTCTCACATGTACATTATGCAGAAGTATATTTTTAAGTTCTAACTTCTATATAATTGCAACTCAATTTAAATTTCCTTCAGCGTATGCATTAAATATGATTATGCAAAATTTGCTAAAATTATTTACAATCTTATGATTCTCGTTCTCAGGTTGCGAGTGTCGAGATGTGTGATATGTAATGTTTACAAATTCTACAAAAATACAGTGATCGTGCCTATTCGGAACAAGTCGTCGTTGCTTGGCGGAAATTGAACTGTAATGGTGGGTTGTGTAGACCAGAAGAATAAAAGACCTGTTGACTACTTCACAGACTTACTGTATCTACAACTGACGCCAGTGACACCTAGTTTAGTTGTAGACAATTTTCGATTTGATGGGGTGCATAAAAGTCCATATAGGTGGAACGTCTGCTTTAGTTGTTGTCTGGTTATGTTCACAAATTTTGTTACTACCGGCTACAGTTTCCTATTCATGTCGCTAGCGCCATCTCGCAGCCACGAAGAACTGATCCGCCATGATGGAATCAGGTCGGGCTATTCAAGTTTACATACCCTTCAGGTTTTTCCTTCGATGCAACGACTAAGTGATTTAAATGTATTTAATCATCAAAACGTTTCTCGCACATCCTAGAGAAAGTTTCTCTTTGAAAATATAAAAATGCATGTGAAAGTCGCTGCAAATCACCACTTAGTTTAAATATTTTTTTAATATTAAAATACTGCGGGCGGAGCTAGTACGGTAGTGTCGAGAAGTTTTAAGACGAAATGAAATACTCCTGGCTGTACGAATATCCCTGCTTTGCAATTATGAACCTTAACAACATTTAGCCGACTGACCTGCTTTTATGGTACGGCCGGCGGCAAGCCTAATAAATAAATATTGGTTACGGTTTCCAGTAATAATAACAGGTATCGTTGGTCCTATGACAATATACATACAATGGAATAATTATCTTTTTCGGTAGTATGTGTTCTGCGTTCCATTTCACAACGAAATTAAACAAAACTTTCCGACACAAAAAATTGTTCAATACTAAAAGATAATTAGTTCGCAGCTTCTTATACACAGAGAGAAATCAATAGTAAAAAGTAACACAAATTGTAGTCAAAATAAAGACAGAAACAAATTGGAACAAATATTAACACAATTGTAGTAAATATTAGCACAATTGTAGTAAATAGTCCGACAAGTGTGCGAATATTTGCTACAATTTGTTTCCGTCTTCATTCTAACTACAATTTGTGTTACTTTTTACTAATTATTTTTCTCTGTGTACCTACACACTAAATTGGGATAATGCACGGTATTACCGGAAATTTTCCAGAATACCAACATTTTACAAATGTAATAGGATGTAGAGGTATAAAATCATTCCTGCGCAAGATACTTAAACAGGATTAAATATTAGGGACAATATCCTACTTAGTATTAATTTTCATTTTCTTATAAGATGCTTAAATTCCTCAATTTGTATTTAAATTCCCGGTTTCATGAACAGAAATTTGCATCACTTTTAAGAATATTCTTTATCATACGTTTTCATGAATTAATTAATATAACAGTAAGGTCCGATTTCATAATAGGATTTTAATTTTAAAGTTATTTTAACCTAAAAAAAATACATTTGTTTTCCCATTTTTAAATTGACTTAACGCTTCCTTACAGTCTGATTATGAAAACGGCCATAAGTCCAATTAAAAATTAATGTATCATTAAAAATACTTTGTTACTCATTCGATTTATACAGAAAAAATAGGATAATAAAATAATGTTGGTTTATTTAACTCGTTTTATTGACTCTGTATAATAGTTTGATCTAAATTAGCGTTGGAAATTTTTAATTGCAACACATGAAACATAAAAAGAATTTTCCTTTTCTGATCACTTCGTTTATTTATTATTCAACAATAATACGTTCAAACTTAAATTTAAATACATTCATATTTAAATTGTTAACAAAATTGAAAGATATTAAATCAAAATGTTTTAAACTGCGATATCTTTCAATTTTGTTAAAAATTTAAATATGAAAATGTAAATTGAATCATAAAAAAATAGAATATAACAAAACCCGGGTAGGTATTATTTTTATTAACATTAAACTAAAAACAATTAACAAACTAAACATGACTTCACAAAATATAACTATATACCTGAATTAATTTTATTAATAATTACTGTTATAATACATTACAAATTACACAATCTCATTACCTTAATTTCCTTATTCAATGCTTGACAGATTACCTGCTCTCGTGAATGAATTTTATGACCCTGCTCATCCCTTGGTCAAGAGAGGGAGAGAGAAACGGGGAGGCTTCAATGCAGAAGGTTCTAAATTCAGACGGGCTATTTCAATAAGGCTCAAATTCCAACAGATTTACTGCTTTTCGTCTTACAACTTTTCGACAGAAGTGTACAGTCCGAGTATTAAATTTTCGTACTGATCGCGGAATAGGTGGTCCGATTTCTTTTCCTTGATTATTACATGTTCTTGCATGTTTAGTTTTTAAGATTTATAGACTTTCCTTAAGAAAAATGTAATAAAATGTACTATATGTTGTTCACAAATTTAAAAAACCACCACCTGTTCATATATGTAGTACTGTCTATATTAGTTGTCTTTTATTTGCAAAGTGAACTGATCTTAAGTGATCGATTTAATAGTAAATAAAACATGCGAGATGCGATTGCTACATTTTAATCTTCAGATGAAGATATTATTCTTGCATCACTTTACAGCGAGTTAAGCAAAAACAAAAGGTTATTTCGACGAGTAATGTAAGAAAGAGTTGAAATAACATCCCCTCTACAAGTGAACCAACTGATCCAAACTGATCTAGAAATTCCGAGGTGTAGTATCAGCAAAATCTTTTAGATCACTTTGGGTTAGATTATGTAGCCAAACAGACAAATTTTTGAATAAGTGATCCAGGGTAAAAGTGAACTGATCTGACGTGCAAATAAAAGACAACTATTGCATGTAGAGTCGGAAACGAATGCCCAGCGAGTTCGCTGATGAAAGGAGAGAAAACATGCAGTAGTGTGAAACATAAGCAATGCGCTTGCGCTGCTTTCATGTTAAGTGCGGTAACTTTAAACAGAACTGTATACCGAGTGGAATGTTTCAAACCCGCACATAGAATATTTGCAGTGAAAAGTAGGTTTATGGAGATAATTGCCCGCTATTTAAACATACAAAAGTGGTAATGGTGTTAAAGGAAAGAGAAAATTATGTGTAGTCGACACTGCATTCCGACTTTTCCATGTATGCACCCATATGGCAGTAAAAAGGAATAAATCAATGACTGAGGTAATAAAACCAAAATAATGTTGAAACTAGAAACTTTAATAACAAAAAAACGCACTTATTGCCCCTTAAATAAAACTAACTTTGTATATTTCTGACGAATATACTCATCTTTTGTACACATTTTGCTGGCTTCGTGAAAAAAGCGGACATTTAAATATAAATTTATTATTAATTTACACAGCTGTACTCAGTGATTGTCGAGGATATCTTGTAACGTTACATGGTTGTTCATTTCGGTGGTGTCAAAAGGAACTCTCAATTTGTTGAAAATTTCGTTAACGATTATTAGTTTTATATTTTTTTGTAGTTAAGCGATGGGAGTTTTGCCTAATAATTTTTTCAGACAACGTGCAGGAAACATGTTTTGATGGTGCTAAATAATATGCTCCACGATCTTTAATTTTAAAATATAGCCTGCTATACCGGGTGTCCCGCGCCATGTGCTCACCCTTCTAGAATCTTTATTTATTAATCTATTAACCTGAATTTTGGAGACAATAAATTAAACAAAAAATGGGATTTTTTGACATACTGCAAGTCGTCATAGGACTTCCGGTTTCGCCGGAAGTGATATCAACTTTCTTATTTTAAATTGAACACTCAAGGGACATGGCAACATGCAAAATTTCAACCCCATCAAAGAGGCAGTTGCCATTCTCTACTTCTTTGATTTCGTGCCTCACCAACAAATGTTTATATGCACTTTTGAATTGGAGGGCATTAGGGTTATTATTGAACCCACCCCTACTTCTAACTGCACTAAAAAATGTCTCTAAATAGTCTTGCGATAATTTATACGTTAACAAATATGTGAAACCGTGGCTTTTTAATTTTTCAAAGAGCGACAAAATATTTGTCAATAATATTATCAAGCCTAAAAAGCCAGTTTTCCTATTGGATTTCAGGATAGCTTGGTCATTTGCATCACGTAAACTGATAATGTAGGAGACAAAATTGTCTGCATGTTCCTTCATCGTTTTGTAGTTGCTTTCTGTTAATGGAGTGTCAAATTGTCTTTTAGAGAATCTGTTTTTGCAATTCAGCATATCTGCAATATTGCTAAAACTAAAACAGAAATCAGCTGTGGGTAAGCAACCAGAAAATTGTGTTTTTAAATATACATCAGGCACTATAATTAAAAAAAACAAAAGACTTATACACACTCTCACTTAAAACTTGTATCGCTAACTGAACGTTCATAAAGCTGTTTGTAAAATTTACATGTTTCTCAGTTAATTTGTTTCCTAATTGCAACCCCTCATGTTTCTGCAAGTCTTACAATTTTACAATATATTTCCAATTTATAATGTCACCACCTGCAGTTTTTAATTTTCCTTTATCTCCTAGTGTTTCAAATCAACTTTATCATATGACACAAATCCAGAAACACATAACAAGGCTCCAATGTCACAGGGTTTTGAAAATAGGGCTTAAAATTGGGACCATAATCGAAATTTGCCCCTAAATTTGTGCACATGCTTAAATTCATCGACATTCCGTCAAAAGTTATGGAATACACTTTAACATTACTTTCCTCCAATAACCGAAATGCTTGGGACAATATATTTGCTCTCTCTCTTCCATTTAACCCACAGTTTAAGAAATATCCAATGGGAATCTTCCACCTTCCATTTAATGACACCGCCATAAAAACCAAAGCATTAGTCGCCATTGGCACATTGTCATTGTCCTGTTTATTGTTGACTGTTCCAAAATCAACACCACCATGGAATTCATTGTGTTGATACACTATTGCTTCCTTAATGGACATTTCTTCAATAACCAAATTGACGATAATGTCTTTGGAAGTAGCACGAAGGGCCATGGCATCCAATGCTTCTTTTGTAAAACCTGGGGAACCATCGACAACTTTGTACCAGTGACGCATAGTAGATGGATGTGGCAAAAGTTTCTCCCAATGCTTTAGCACATAATTGTATGCCTTTGGTGAGTAGAAATGTAAAGTCAAGACGAAACTCCGTATTTCAGGGGAATACTGTCCCTTTTTCTTTATTTTTCTTGACACAATTTCCCTCATGCTACTAGGTAGCATCTCCTGTAAACAAATTACATTACCAACACTCAAGCATGCATTTATGAATTTAAAATTCAAACCTTTTATTTATTAATTAAGGTAGTTTTGGGCTAGTGTTTGTGCAAAACATAATTTCCATAACATTATATGTACCATTAGAATGTTTCCTGCTTCTTCAGTAATTGGTCCTTGTTTATGCAAATTTTTTATCAAATCCTTCAGAGAAGCAATACGTTTCAAAAGGTATCTATGTTTGTCTTGTAAACTTTTTATTTTCTTGGTTTTTTCTGCGTCAGTTAGCCTCACTAATGACAAAACTCTTCAAGCTCTTTTAGGGCTTGCCATGTCAGAGATCGTAATTTCGGATTTCCGAATTTTGCAGAGCCATGATTTATTTAAATCGTGGCTCAGCAAATTTTCGCTTTTTAGGAGTATGAATTATTTCTCCTTTCTCAGCACCTAAAAGTAGATTTAGAAAAATTTATACAAACTTTTGTAATAACTCTTATTTTGTTGTTTTTCATGATTACATACTGGTAGTTCTGTTAGCATCTCTATAACAGGCTCTGTTGTTGCCATTTCAACCTCGGTTATTGCTACCGCTGGTGTAGCCAATAAATGCAAATCTTCCATTTCACATTTAGATGAAGTTTCACTAAATTCATCAACTACTGCAGGTGGTGGGTTAGAGACTAAAACTGTTGGAACTGCCCCTCTGTTCAGAACCATTCTTCCGCCATGTAATCTTGTATGGGGTTCAGGAATCATTTTTTTCAATAAAACCTATAACGTAATCATTTTCATACTTACTTATGGAGGGTTATCTTGGGTCGCGATGATGTAAAACGTCACAGAAAACACTAAAATTAGGTTAGCCGCCATTAGCCACGCGACAATTGCCCTATCTAGTCATAGACAAGGAAGGAAGTAGATTGCCGACTCTTGCATATAAAAGTGGTGTCTAGTTTTTGCGCCATCTGTATTTGCCTGACATAAGTACATTAATAATAATGCAGAACCCTGTTAAAGGAAAAGGCCGGGAAATTTAAATAAATCCCTACAGACCCATAAAAAATTTTATTTATAAGTACATGTGAATTATTCGGTGAAAGAACAATAAGTGACTACTTTGTATTTACGTAATCACTTACTATCCTTTCACTGAATAATTCACGTGTACTATATATGAAGTTAGATCAAATCAATGAAATAAAAGAGATATATAAATTACGATACAATTCTATACGATACGATTTATTAACGTGTAGCTAAATACAAAAAGTAATAATAAGAAATTAAAAAATGGTACAAAACTATTTATTTAACAAAAATAGTCTTAAGAGTAACAATTCAAAATATATTAAGATTAATCTCAATCTAAACTTGGTTCAAAAACTAAATTTACTGGGAAATATTGTTCTAATGTATGAATTCCTGGCCTTGAATACGACAAACAAAGTGATCCTGTTAGAGGTTTTGTAGATTTTAGTGGACCTCATATAGGACCTAGTATTTACTGATCATGCATTAACATTTATTGTGAAGGGAATTCATAGAAAGTGTAAAGAAACTGTATGTTCGCTTTTGTCAAGGAACTATGTCAACTATTGAATTATTATTATTCAACTGCTGACTGATTGTGGTTTATATGTGGTAGCCATAAATTCAGATGAAGGTTCAGCTAATCAAGCTGCTGTTATTAGATTAATTTCCGAAACCTTTATTTCGCATAACAAAATTTCTTTATCACTATCTTCAGCAGGTGTCACCTTTTTTTAATTTCTTATTATTATTTTTTGTATTTAGGTACATGTTAATAAATCCTATCGTATAAAATTGTATCGTAATTTATATTTCTCTTTTATTTCATTGATTTGATCAAACTTCATATATATAGTACACGAAAATTATTCAGTGAAAGGATAGTAAGTGATTACGTAAATACAAAGTAGTCACTTATGGCCAGTGGCACCAAACATTTAAGGTCAACTTAACACTAGGCATCCCTTAGATTGTGATTTATTGAATGTTATGTAACCCCAGATGTCACATTATAAGCAGTACTTAAATTTAACCTCGGTTTAGTGCAACTGGCCATTATTGTTCTTTCACCGAATAATTCACATGTACCTACTTATAAATAAAATTTTTATGGGTTTGTGGGAATTTATTTAAATTTCCCGGCCTTTTCTTTTAACAGGGTTCTGCGTTATTATTAATGTACTTATATCAGGCAAATACAGATGGCGTAAAAACTCGACAACCACTTTTACATGCAAGAGTCAGCAGTCTATTTCCTTCCTTGTCCAACGTGTCCAGGTGAATAAAGTTCAAATTTGAATACTTCCAATTGGTTGGTACTTGACGCAAGCGTATCAGCTATCAATCAGACTACGGTACAGGAATATAATTGCTATCTCGTTTTGATTTCGGAACTTTCGCCTGAAACGCAACAAAGACAGTACTACCACAGACAACAACCACAGACAACAACTAAAGCAGACGTTCCACCTATATGCACCTTTATGCACCCCATTAAATCGAAAATTGTCTACAACTAAACTAGGTGTCACTGGCGTCAGTTGTAGATACAGTAAGTCTGTGAAGTAGTCAACAGGTCTTTTATTGTTCTGGTCTACACAACCCACCATTACAGTTCAATTTCCGCCAAGCAATGACGACTTGTTCCGAATAGGCACAATCACTGTACTTTTGTAGTATTTGTAAACATTACATTTCACACATTTCGACATTCGAAACCCGAGAACGAGAATCATAAGATTGTAAATAATTTTAGCAAATTTTGTATAATCATATTTAATGCATACGCTGAAGGAAACTTAAATTGAGTTGCAATTACATAGAAGTTAGAACTTAAAAATATACTTCTGCATAATGTACATGTGAGAGGTGTGACATAAACAATGATCTGGTATGGGGTGGATGGGATGTAGAGTGAGAGGTATCGCGACGAACATCAGAGAGAGAGAGAGAGAGAGAGAGAGAGAAAACTAGCCTCGATCAGCTGAGCCGGGGCAAAACGTCGTCTGCGCGTTTAGTTAGCCAGTTTTTTGGATTTTGTGGGGTCGTTTTCTCGATTTTAAGTTATATAAAGTGACTTATCATGTTTTTGTTTATTATTTAACATCCATTGATTTAACTACTAGTTTTACGGGATGTTTTAAATTGATTTTGAATGTCATTTTATTAGATTTTTAGTTTTATGTGAGTGACTATTTTACTCTAAAAAGATAAGCACGTTTCTTAATTATTTTTTATTATAATATTTCAATAATCGCGTTAATAAAATGGAGAATACCTACTTGTTTCGCTGATAATTGCATAAATATGCGACAAAAAGATGTAAATATATCCATCCATAGAGAGGGTAGACACATTTTAAAATTACTTAAAATATTGAATATATTTCGTGTTACACGCATGTGCAAATTGTAAAAATAGATAGTCTAATTTAAAATTGGAATATGAACTATAAATTACGAAGTTCATTAAGGCCGAGTTAAATGAGTGGTCAAATTGCACAGAATGGTCAAGTCAACGGTCCGACTAAACCGTCTGACCAATCAGCAATTGAAAAAAGTTCACTAACCGCAGCCTTCATTTTGACAATTCGCTTCCGCTTACTCGCCATGGCAACTTTGTTTGCAAACGCATTAAGCTTAGTTCAGATGCATTCCGAATCATAGATAAAAGATAAATTAGATGTCAAAGCCAACGTTGTATATGTGGAGCAACAAAATGCGCGCCTCGCGCGGCTTGAAGGGGAATTAAAATAAAAAAGGCGCGTAATTTAAAAATATTTCTGCGTTAACGGTTTAAGTATTGAACAGATAAAACAAAATCGACATCCTACATTTTTTGACCTGATATTGCAGTAGGATAGACAAACTAAAGCGGATTTGCTCCTAATAAGTCCCCCATGCAACAGCCTCTGTACAGCTGTTTCGGCCCTGTTTGGGGCTTCATCAGCAGAGACGTAGCTCAACATTCTCACTGCAAAACAAAATCTTTAGGGCTATTCCAGAAGAATAAACGGACAATTTGTGATTTTCTTTCTATAAATTACGACCACGTTTGCTTGGATCGTTTTTCGCTCCGGCGCTTAATAAGGCCGCGCGGCCATGATAGCCGAAAAAGTGCACTCTTCGCTTAGCATTCTCTCTTACCTTATTTTTATCACAAATTGTCCTGTTCGTTGGCCTGGGATGGCCGCAAATGAAATTTAAACGTTTAATTAAATAAAAAATCGAATTAATACTTTAGCTTCAGACAACCGATTCCAAACTTTCCAAAATCAATAAAAGGTAACCATGATAATTTAAAAATATGCTAAGGATTACAGCTTACTGTAAATACAGTGCCATCACTGCCATCCCAGCGACCTGGGGGGAATTATAATTGCGTTTAAAACTGTGGCAATAGACATAAACCCCTGTGATTCCGAATATGCAAAATATTTATTGCGATTTGTTTTTGATTGGCTAGTTTTTTGCGTATCCGGATGCATCTGAACTAAGCTTTCATTTGCCCCAAACCACGTGATATCGGCCATTTCTGATCTTTGTTACTCTTAGGGAATGCTCATAGTATCTCTCTCTCTGTAATGTTAAAACTTATTCAAAATGACGCTAGACTCCATCTAACCTTATGACATCATTGGACATAAACGACATATGATTGTTTTATTCACAACCTACTAGATTTCACGAGACGACATCCCTATACGGCCTGGGCAATTTGTTAGTTCAAGTGTTTCTGAGTTGACGCCACTTCGCCAAATAACCGGAAACGGATGTATATCCGTGACGTCATTTTTGACAGATGTCAGCTTCTTTGACAGTTTCGCGTATACGCTCAGTAAAGTTGTGTTTCTTTGCTCAGGTTGGCTCAGATATAGTTTTCTGGCGGTATCGGTAGACAGTACTAATTCTACAAATGATTTAATTACGGCCAAATCTTAATTTAAAGGTAAAGTAGTTTGAAATTTTACACGGTAGGTACAAAATAAAAAAATCGTTTTCTTAACTTTCCTTACTCAAACTTCTTTAGTCTTCTTTCTTCTTTGGTTGTTGTGGCACAAAGAGGAACTCTATAATGTAACGTAAAAATTACTTGCCCTGTTTGACAAATTTATTCTAATCCTGGCTTGCGAAGCTTTATAATGTAATTTCGTGCTCCATTACGTTATTCCTTTCAATAAAAATAATTTAATAATTATAACAAAGTAGTTTTAATTCATTCGCACCGTTGCACTGTCATAAACGTACATTTGACGTTTGCGACTTTTAAGTGTCAGAAAACTTCGAAATGTCGACTTTAAATTTATTTTATGTGGGAAATATTTTGCCTCATGTTAAGACAGAATCTTATGTTCTTTAGCCTTGTTCATTTTTTATATCAAATGTGATATTTTAAAATGCTTGCCATAAAATTTGGCAGCTTAACTAAAAATTTCCCATCCCATTAAAGTGTGTACAATTTTCATATCATCATCATCATATTTCATACACCCGATGTTCCCTAGGGTCGATAATAGGTGCTTTCTTTCGCTCACAAAATCGTGATCCAAACGTGTTTTGATTCAAAAACAGACGTTCTTTTCTACGAATCTCTCTATTTTTAAAACTTGTTTCAATTGAATTATTGTTTTTAGAAAAATTTTGTGCAAATCGTTTTTGATTGGAGTGAAAACCTCGAGCAGCCTCTGTACAGCTGTTTCAGCCCTGCTTGGGGCTTCTTCAGCAGAGACGTAGCTCGACATTCCCACTGCAAACAAAAACGACTTGTCCAATTTATTCGCAATTGCGATTTAAGAGTGATGAACAGATAAAATAGCGACATCTTACTATCGCTTTTTGACCTGATATTGCAGTAGGATAGACAAATTGAAGCGGGATTTGCTCTTAATAAGTCCACCAAAGCGGCCATGCTTGCTGTCGAAGCATAATGAAAGTTTTTAGAAAAATTTTGTGCAAATCGTTTTTGATTGCAGTAAATTATTGTAATTTTCATATTAACACCCGATGTTCCCTAGGGTCGAAAATAGGTGCTTTCTTTCGCTCACAAAATCGTGATCCAAACGTGTTTTGATTCAAAAACAGACGTTCTTTTCTACGAATCTCTCTATTTTTAAAACTTGTTTCGATTGAATTATTGTTATTTACAAATGAACTGTCAATCAAAAATTCAAGTCAGGCGTTTTATTGCAACAACTATGAATTTCAGGTCCAAACTATTCGAAACACGATTCAAACTTTTAAGCGAAAGAAAGCAGCTAATGATTACTTTTACACACATCTGACAACAATACTAATTAATGTCGTGTGCGTTCAAAATTTCGCTTGTTAATTTTTTGTTTGATTTGGCAATATTACTTTTTTGGCTTTTACAGTCTTATGCAATAATTAATTTCAAATCCCAGGTTAAATGAAAGTGGCTTATTTTGTTGTCATTTGGTCTCACCTTAGAAATTTGGCAAACGAATTTTTCAACACAGTATTTATAATAATAAAATGCACAATATTCTTATTTATTATTAGTTTATTTTTTCTTTGTAGCTTGCTCGTTCGTTTTGCGCCAATGTTATAGTTATTTTTTTCATATTTAGTTTGAAGAGATTACTAATCAACACAAGAACGATTGATTTCTTTTATTTCTACGAACGCCTCCAGTATTTTTCTTTATATTTTTCAACATCCCAACGCTATAATCTTAGTAAAAGAACACCTTGAATTTCAGAAATCAGGTATTTAGTACTTCAAATATTTTTATATTAATTTTAAATAATTCTTTAATGTATGTATGTACTTTTGAATCACTGGGGAAAATAATTACATAATTCAATATGAATGAAAAAACCATCATCTTTCGCTCGGCAATTTTCGTGGCGCCTTCGGATCTGATAGTGGCTAGACCCTAGTGGACATATTCTCAATCTCAATCATAGATTATCTCAATTTTAAAACATCCGCGCAGAAGGGGAGGAAGATATTTTTAAGTCCTCCGGTCTTAGTTCTCGGTTGTACTAGGCTCAAAATTAATTTCCGAAGTACAACCAACTAAGTGTATGCCATCTCGCGGTAAAATTTTAATACATAAATCTGGTGCAAAATTTCTACAGAGCTGACAGGTCTGCTTTAGTTGTTGTCTGTGCATGGTCTGTGCAACAACTAAAGCAGACGTTCCACCTATATGCGCTTTTATGCACCCCATCAAATCGAAAATTGTCTACAACTAAACTAGGTGTCACTGGCGTCAGTTGTAGATACAGTAGGTCTGTGAAGTAGTCAACAGGTCTTTTATTCTTCTGGTCTGCACAACCCACCATTACAGTTCAATTTCCGCCAAGCAACGACGACTTGTTCCGAATAGGCACGATCACTGTATTTTTGTAGAATTTGTAAACATTACATATCACACATCTCGACACTCGCAACCTGAGAACGAGAATCATAAGATTGTAAATAATTTTAGCAAATTTTGTATAATCATATTTAAAGCCGGCAATACATGTTCCAATAATTTCACGTAAAGATTCATGTAAACGTGTGTATATAAATTCATGAATTGTAATTTGCAATACACGTTTCAATTATATTAATAGAAAGTTGTTCTGCTAAATAGGTATTTAGAGTGTTAATGTTGGTGAAAATGGTAACTCATTAATACTTCTAACTTCAAGTTATTTTCTTTGGGCAGCTGAGAATGTTGGATTCTGTTATCAAGGGTATCATCCAAAGGGAGAGCACTGATTAAACTGTCTTGAAGCTAAAATTATTTATAAACATATACCCACATAAATTAGCTGAAGTTCTTCATTCATCTGAGTCAACAGCCAACAGCAACAATCAAAGTCACTAGAATTTACTAAAATTTCACGTCAAAAACCTTGAGAAATAGAACTTGTTCTTTGTTTTCAATTTTACATGTATAAATTCGTGTAATTCTTTTTGCTCGCTATACACGGTGAAAAATAGGTTTTGCCATAAATTACATGTAAATTTCATGCAATTTATGATCATGTATCCATCCAACATCAGAGAGAGTCGGGGCAAAACGTGAAAACATTCGTTGTCTGCGCGTTTAGTCAGTCAGTTTTTTGGATTTTGTGGGGTCGTTTTCTCGATTTTAAGTTATATAAAGTGACTTATCAAGTTTTTGTTTATTATTTAACATCCATTGATTTAGCTTCTAGTTTTTACGGTATTTTTTAAATTGATTTTGAATGTCATTTTATTAGATTTTTAGTTTTATGTGAGTGACTATTTTACTCTAAAAAGATAAGCAGGTTTCTTAATTATTTTTTATTATAATATTTCAATAATCGCGTTAATAAAATGGAGAATAGTTACTTGTTTCGCTGATGATTGCATAAATATGCGACAAAAAGATGTAAATATATTCATCCACAGAGAGGGTAGACACATTTTAAAATTACTTAAAATATTGAATATATTTCGTGTTACACGCATGTGCAAATTGTAAAAATAGATAGTCTAATTTAAAATTGGGTTATGAACTATAAATTACGAAGTTCATTAAGACCGAGTTAAATGAGTGGTCAAATTGCACAGAATGGTTAAGTCAACGGTCCGACTAAATCCTCTGACCAAACAGCAATTGAAAAGTGATCACGTGATTTGGTCTGACCACTTCGACCGTTCACTTACCGCAGCCTTCATTTTGACAATTCGCTACCGCTTACTCGCCATGGCAATGGTGTTTGCAAACGCATTAAGTAAGCTTGTTCAGATGCATTCCGAATCATAGATAAAAGATATATTAGATATTAAAGCCAACGTAGTATATGTGGAGCAACAAAATGCGCGCCTCGCGCGGCCTGGGGGAATTAAAATAAAAAAGGCGCGTAATTTAAAAATATTTCTGCGTTAACGGTTTAAGTATTGAACAGATAAAACAGCGACATCCTACATTTTTTGACATGATATTGCAGTAGGATAGTCAAACTAAAGCGGATTTGCTCCTAATAAGTCCCCGATGCAAGGCGGCCATGCTTGCTGTCAAAGCATAATGAAAGTTTTAAAAAATTTTGTTGCAAATCGTTTTTGATTGCAGTGAAAAACTTTTCATTATGCTTTGACAGCAGACATGGCCGCCTTGCATGGGGGACTTATTAGGAGCAAATCTGCTTCAGTTTGTCTATCCTACTGCAATGTCAGGTCAAGAAGCGATCGTAAGATGTCGCTATTTTATCTGTTCATCACTCTTACATCGCAATTGCGAATAAATTGGGCAAGTCGTTTTTGTTTGCAGTGGGAATGTCGAGCTACGTCTCTGCTAACGAAGCCCCAAGCAGGGCTGAAACAGCTGTACAGAGGCTGCTCGATGTTTTCACTGCAATCAAAAACGATTTGCAACAATTTTTTTTTTAAAATAATGTAATGCAAAGAATAGGTACATCCTAAAGTATTGGTGTTTTGTATTAAAATACACAATCACAAATCAAATTAGATTTTTGGGAAGCAAGGAATTTTACACCAAACACCAATCATTCCATTTCATATAAAAAATATTAACTAAGACCCACTTGTATAAGATATAGTTAAATACGCAGTTACTTAAGCAATTTCACCGTTCAAACCTTTTATTAGTTCAATCAGTTAGTATAAAGTGGCTTTTACAAAATGGTTTAAGGTGCTTTATTTCGCTTACAAAAACGTGGTCCAAACGCGTTTAGATTCAAAGACGGACGATCTTTTGCAAACGGATTAATCCCCACTCTCCTTGAAAATTCAGTCCCGATCAATAATCTCATTTCCCTTTCGAATCAAACTATTTTTATATTTCGTTCGGATTGAATTGCAGTTGTTTACAGGCGAACTGTCAATCAATAATTCAAATCTGAAGTGTTTTATTGCAGCAACTACGGAATGCAGATTCAAACTACTCGAAATCAGATTCCAACTTTTAAGCAAAAGAAAGCAGCTTTTATCACATTTTACATGATGGGGCCTAATTATTTTGGCATTCATTACTTTATTCATTATTTCATTACTACAACACTCATATTCACGAATTAACTTGCTCATTATGAATGAGCCATGGTTACTTACATTTTCATCTGCAGCCTCCTTTTAAAGTTTTCATACAAATTTTTTAATTGCTGATATGACCTCGGGACCATGGTTTGACAATTAAATTCATCCGCAATTCTTTTCCATGTCTCGAATTTGATTTTTATGGAAACGTCATCTGATTTTTAATTTTCTATTACGTTTTTAAACATAGAAAGTAAGGACGGGAAAGTTGAAGGGACAAACTATGAGAAAGGAATAATAACTACTGGTAAATGGTAATAGATTATATTATCCCAAGAATTTGATTACATTTACGTATTAATCTAAACTTTAATTACTACAAAGTAATAATTTCTATGGACGCATTAGGTGTGTTCTTTTTACCGCAAAACTCAGAGTAACTCAGTGGCACTCAGTAACCTTGGAAATTTGTATGTTTTTTTTCGCTCGTTGGTGAGATTTTGTGAGCTTCCTCTAAATCAATCAAATAGAGATCGTCTCGCGTCGACGCGTCTCGTTTTCTTTATATTTTCTTTATACATTCGCGTTACGCGGTCTTATGTTTTACGGGAAATTGCGAAAAAACGTACTTTCCCGAGAAAATCGTCGAGATTAATTACGTCTGCAGTGCACCTGGGTTGAATTATACCTATTTGAAGAGGCAGAGCAACAATTATGGCCGCAATTTATTATCAATTTCTGCGCATGCAATTTTTGGAGCGCAGAGTCCGTGCATCGGTCGACATTCCGTCGAATTACTGAAAATTCTAGGGGAGAACAACTTTTAGACTCCATATTCTTAAGGACGCGTTTCATTTGGTGCGGATTACATTCTCTGCTTGTCAGATTGCATAAGTAAATGTCGTTTAAGAAGTGGCGGCATCTTTTGCATACGAAGAATATTGACTTTACAGTTTTACCGGGTAGATGGCCATATTATATACTAGTATTCTCCTTAAATTACAAAGTAAGGGGGAGCACAACAGAATTTCATGGCAGAAGCTTGTCCATTGGCGCAAGAGCCACAACACAATAAAGAAAATAACCGCAATGGCCGCAATTCACAAAATCAGTAGAATAAAGTAATTTGAAGCAAACGGAATCTTGTCAATTTATTATACAAATAAAATAAATTTATTAATTAGTAACTATATTATTTTCATGAAATACTTGATTAGAACTAAATTTATTTCTGACTCCAATAGAATAGTCATTGGGAAAACGAAAAATATAGATAGAAAGTGAGGACGTATTTTTTTATTATTTAATTATGTTGAAAATTCTAATAAACAGTAACATAATTATGCGTAATGTAATTAAATTTTGGTTGCAACTGTTATACAGGATGTTTGCAAAATAAGTGCAAAATTTTTAACCACAGTACGTCGACAGTACAAACAACACGATAAAAATACAAAAAAAATCTTGTTACAAAAAGAAAATTCTCTTATCTGTCCTTATCCGGCGCTCATGAAATAACAAAAAAAAAACTTACGGAACTTGCTTCTCTGATCATAGACAGTAAACATCGCGGGAATCACTAACAGGAGAGAGGTTTATTGGCAATTGAAAATTTTTGTCCTGTATATATTAATAGTAACGTATTTATCCACAGAGATGGCGCTAGGAGTAATTGTAAATTTGGCGCGAATGAAATGTCACATGTTGTCAATGTTAATTGCTTTAGTGATGGCGGTCATGGTGATCGTTTAAGTAAATTAAAGAACTGGCACAAATATAATGGGTTAAATCAAATTGTCCGTTAAATAAACATTGTTGATGATTAAATTATTTTTGTGTGACCAGAGAATAGTCTCTAACATAAACAGAGTTTGAGAAAAAGGGACCTTGCAAGATCTGCAAAAGAAAATTTAAATGTGTAGTTATTGGATGCAATTCATGTTCCAATCAGACAAAACTTCCATCAATTTGGAATTGGGGCTGCTAATTTAGGTAACGAAACCCTGTGACAATTTCGATGCAAGATGTGTATGCGTCACACTGATGAAAGGTTAGCATTACCGTTAGCATCATAACAATCCATAATAAGGTTTTTATTTTACCAAGTTAACAATGGCAGTAAAATATAAATTGTTACAGATATGTGTATCCAGGACATGAATGCATGAAGATTAAATTATTACGGAGACTTAACCTGTAACCTACATCGTATTGCCTACCGAGACAATTCATCATTTTAATAGAAATGAAAGTGCAGAAGGTAGGAGTACAACTATGAAACAATCACTTTAAATAATTTTATTAAAGTGTAAAAAGTATTATTGTGTGTGAGTGATTAGCTGATTTATAAAATTTAAAGGTGGTCAATGTACAGTATTCTGAATAAAAATTGTTAAAAAAAAGTTTAATTTGCAGTAATTTTGAAGATATTCGCACTTAAAGTCAAAAATAATGTGTACGGATAAAGAAAGGATGTATTGAATTGCAATTTTGGAAGCATTTCCATAAATTATGAACTTCATGAATGACAATGTACAAATAATGTGTTATTACTAGCAGTTACTTTTGCAGTTAAATATAGTAATTTGAGAATAATATGTAGTTTGTTTTATTAGCTTAAAATCTAATAAATATCATAATTTAAGCTTAATTTTCTGTTTCTTTAGGTTTTCTTCTCCACACATTCATTTAGGTAATACGTTACATTCTGTAAAGACTTGTAATGTATATTACAGCATATTAGAGTCTTTGCAGAATATAACGTATTACTTAAATGAATGTATGGAGAAGAAAACCTAAAGAATTATTTAAATTAAAAAGGCGCGTAAAAAGCGCGCGTAGAATAGTGGCGCTATCGCAACAGATAAATACATTACTAAGTACTACTACGTCATATTACGTGGACAAAAAAATTTACATGGGAATTGGCTCTCTCTCCTGATGCAAACGTAGCGCAAATCACTGCTGCTCCAAACTCTTCAGGGACTTCAAGCTCTGTATTCCGTTTCACAAAACAGTTTTCCATTGAACAACTAACTTTGAGCGGCTCCAGGATTCAAGACCTGGGGCCAGGACCTTGTTCGTCGCAACTTGAATTGGAAAGTAGCTATCGTGGACAGATTCGAATCTAGAATCGGAGAAACGTTTCAGTTGTTAAGACTCTTCTAGAATTACCCGGGAACAGTGACAATTAACTTTGTCAAAAAGTCCACTACCCCCTGGACTATAAGATTTGCTAATATTCACACTCTAAATATTCAATAATTAAACATGGGCAAAAATAGAGATTGCTAATTCATTGTTAAAATACAAGTTTAGGTAAATGCTCTTCTCTTATATACTGTGGCTTTCAAAAAAAAACACGTACACCTGTTTTTCGATGTATTAAGCTGGTCTTGAGATTTAATTTGTCAGTGTCAAACAACTAAAATTCAAACTGACAGAAAACGAGTAACTTAGAAGACGAATAGTGATTCACAGCAGTAGCGAATGATTATAGCTTAAATAAAAATACTATGATGCACAAATAATATGTGGGAAGAGGAACATTTTGCAAACAGAAAAGATGGTTGGAGATAGATGTCCAAAATACCCATTTACAAAGCAAAAAATAGGTGAAAACTCGGCTACTTGATTTTGAATGTGTACGCGATTTTATTGCAAGCAAGTGTACATTATTGGCCCTAAAAATATCAGAAAACAACTTTCAATGCGACACCAAATTATAAATAATATTAATTTCGATGCCGAGTGCCGACCATGTGCTGAAAAGGTTCATTTTGCCCTACTGGAAAATTGCACCAGGTTTTCGTGTTGGATGTTATACCTCCATCTTGATATTTCAAACTTCGTATTCACATATGAATAATAAGCAAGAAAGAGAGGTTAAACACATTGACATTGTATCGAGTGAAATAGAGAGGTATACCGGTGTCGGTGATATGTTTTCCGCGGATTTATAGGGCAAGGCGTATCTTTTACTACTATATCCATGGTCGAAGGACACAGGTACTGCCATCATGTTTTTGACACGCGACAGTGGGTATTTGACCTTGAACGAGCGGTTTGTCAAAAATGACAAGATGAATACTTTATGTAAATCAGAATGCAAATGTAACGCAAATCACTTTAAATTTCAATTTTATTAACACAACATATAAATTTATAATAAGCGTTAATAGTGCGAATATGACACAATAAATAGGAAAATAACCAAAAAAGCATATGTGACTTTGACGTGAGTATATTGGATGCTTTTCAGGTAAAGTATTAAATTCACTTAAAACTCCGAAATTATTTCAATGCATAAATTTCTAAATAGTTAACAATATGAACAGAAATTTTAATAATTTATTTGTTAATATTGAAAGTAATAGAACTGTGGACTATAATTTTCCGAACTTGAAAAACAATTAGATTTAGCAAATTCCAAAACCAATGAGGATAAAAACGAGGTTCAGTGTCCAGTCCAAAGAACCGTAGGTAATACTTGACCAAAACAAAACAGATGCTTTTTAAGAGGCAACGTTGCACAAGCTTTATCCGACTATCAAAATTTCTCGGTTAATATTAAACAGATAGGAACGAAATTTTGTACGTTTATTATGGAGATATATATGTACGCCTTAACGTTTGACTTTTTAAATATACTTTTTATTTTCACTAAGAAAAAAAAATTATCATCAAAATAATGTATTTTTTTAAATCTCTCCGTGAAAGCGTAGATAAATTATAATATATACAATAGCCAAATGTAACAATTTAATTATTGCTATTAACTTTGCAAAACGACAAGCAAAATTCACCTCGATAGATGGCAGTTCAATTCGAAAGAAGGGGCGATGTTTGTACTGGAGAGGCAAAACAGTGGTAGGAGCAGGGTAGGAGAAACACAAGGTGGGATGGGGAAGGGTACTCTACCTATTGCGATGTGAAACTGCTTCGTAGATGTGATAAATTTTGTATCTAATAATCTTTGTTAAACTCGAAAAAAAAATTTAGAAATAAGTAGCACATTCTGTTGTTATTTAGTGAAGCCGGCTACTCATTCCGCGGTACTTGGCAAATGACGTGGCAAGTAGTGCCGAGTTGCACGCCGCGTTTTAATACACATTACCCGGCACGTACTTGCCAAGTATCGCGTAATGAGTAGCCGGCTTCGACGATTTTGACAATAGCAACGAAAGTGCTTCATTACTTTGTTAATAACAAATTTAATGTTCCCAGTTTCAACATTACGTTACTTCCAAATTAAGAACAGTTTGAAAAGGACATATAATATTGAAGTTGCAGTAACGGTGTTAAATGTATTACATTACAAATCTTTTTTGTATAGGAGAATGCTTGTTGAAGAATGCGTAGCGTCCGATATGTTTCTTCAAAGCATCCGAGCCAAGCAAAATCTTCATGATGTGATGTATTATACTTTTTGTGAAATAGGTTTTAAAAATTTACAAATAGACTTCTTGTAAAAACGTATTAAAATTAGGTCATTTGTGCATTAATTTGCGAGCGTAAATTATGCTTTTTGCGCCCCAAGGCAATTGTATTTTTTGTTTCTTTTTTGTTTATTTGCAAGACATTGGCAATCAACAACATAACTTGATTGTTGAGAACGAACGGTGCCATTTATTTTTTTAAAGCTTTAAGGTGGACTTAAACGATTTTACAAAAAATTTATTTGCCTGTCGGACGTGTACGACGATTTTGGCCCGCGGCGAAATTACAAGCCCGGGACCCGAAAGATTATAAGGTTATAATACAAAAATAGCTATTTAAATTTAGAATTTTTACTAAAATCAAGTTTGGATGGATTGTACATCGTCACGCAATAAATATACTTTCTTAGCAGCTTCATATTCTTCAGTTGATAAATCAGGCGTTTCACAATTTTCTCCATAATTTTTATCTGTCTTTCTTAAAAAGAGACGCCTTTTCACTCTTTTGTTTCTCAATAATTTCTCTCTTAAAATTTTAATTCTGTTCCGAATTTCTCAAAATTTCGTATACATTCCTGGACCGCTTTGATTCAATTTTTTGCTGATAATGTATAACGACTTTTTAGTGTTAAACGAAACGACTGCTGCAGCACAACGTGCCTGGTATGAACCTTTACTGCAATAATTTATTCGTTTTCCGCCTATAAATTTGGAAATAAAGGAATTGAATTGTTCTACGAAATTATTATTTAAATCGTAAATGACTGTGAGCATGTTTTGATAAGGCAAATACACAATTCTTTAGTTTTTCGTATAAAACAGTTAATCTTATGTCCGACATTAAAGTGTTAGAGGAAACATAGGGTTTTTCACAAAAATATTTTAAATTTGCACAGTTTTTATGCTCACCTAAAATGTGACTAGGGCTATTCAAAATATCATTTCGTAGCTTTGAAATTTTTTCCAGTACAGGAATATTCAATTCTGATTTTCGGCATTCCGTATTCCTATGCTGCTTTTAATATGCCTAATTGTGCTACTTGTATTTTATCATTTATCTAAATTATAAAATTAAAGGAGATGGAAATTCTTGTGGTGACACCCTCTTCAATAAAGAAGAGGCAGCTTATCTTATTAATTATAACAAATAAACTCAAGAAATTATACATTTTGATATTTCCGACACATAAAAATTGGCATAGTGTTGATTAACGTAGTGCAATTATTTGAAAGAGACGTATTCCGTATATGACGTACATGTATCCTTTCCTGAACTGAACTGTATAAATCCATATTATAAGTCGAAAATTTAACTGATTACATAATATGCACTATGCCCGCCAAAAACATCTGGGACATGTAGTATGTCCTATTGTAAATAAGGCCCGATTTCTTCACCTACGGATAAATTTATCTGCCAGGTAGTGTCCTCGGAAACTATTATCGACACAATGATTTCCAAGGATAATACCTGGCAGATAAATTTATCAGGAGGTGAAGAAATTTGGCATAAGACGAGTTAATTATTGTTGCTATGAAGTATTCATTCGTTTGTTTCTGATTTTTACGTTATCGCAAAAACAAGCTTAAAGGTGCATTCAAATTAATAAAGTAAGTCAAAAATACATGTAAATACATGTCCCAGACTTTTTTGGTGGCCATAGTACATGAAAGAACTAACTACACTGAGTTGTATTTCTGATGTTTAATACATTTTGATGGATTGATTTTTATAAGATACACTATTTTAAATATTCATTACATTATTTGTCTCACATACAAATTAGTAACTGGACGCACACACTGTCCATCATGTACGCAGGCATGTATTCTTGAAACATTATTCCAGGTGTCCCGCGCCATGTGCTCACTCTTCTAGAATCTTTATTTATTAATCGATTAACCTGAATTTTGGAGGAAATAAAGAAAAAATGGAATTTTTCGACATACTGCTAGCCGTCATAGGACTTTCGGTTTCACCGGAAGTGATATCAACTTTCTTATTTTAAATGGAATACCCTATATATTTTTACATATTTAAAATCGACGGATCATTACGAGTCCGAATACGTATCAATTGATAATTTTGTTTTCCATGAAAACGAAAAAAAAAAACTTTATTTTTCAATCTAGAAAGCTATCAATCACCTTTTTTCGATCTAATGCGATCAAGTGTTTCGAGAAAATCACTTCTTTAATTGTATTTTGCTTGTAAACATTTTTACAGCATTTGAAATTTTCATTAGGTCGTAACTCACTTTTTTATTAGAAACTCATATGTTTCTAAGCTTAGTTAAACAGAACATTTCTTTCTGAATACGTTGATACCAAATATATCATATTTTCCTTGAAAGTCATTTCAAATAAAGGGAGTGTAAAATTTCAATAAGACATGCTCTATTTTAAATTATTTTCAAAGAAAATATGATGTATTTGGTATCAGCGTACTCAGAAAAAAATGTTCTGTTGAACTAAGCTAAGAGACATATGAGGTTCTATTTAAAAACATGAGTTACGACCTAATGAAAATTCCAAATGCTGTAAAAATGTTAAAAATTAAAATACCGTCAAAGGAGTGATTTTCTCGAAATACTTGATCGCAGTAGATTGAAAAAATGTGATTCATTGCTTTCTATTTCGAAAAATAAAAAAAAAATTTTCGTTGTCATGGAAACCAAAATTAACAATTGATTGATTGACATATTCAGACTCGTAATGATCCGTACATTTCAAATATGTAAAAATATGTAGTGTTCCATTTAAAATAAGAAAGTTGATATCACTTCCGGCGAAACCGGAAGTCCTATGACATCTAGCAGTATGTCAGTTTGTTTAATTTATTGTCTCCAAAATTTAGGTTAATCGATTAATAAATAAAGATTATAGAAGGGTGAACACATGGCGCGGGACACCCGGTATTTTATGTTTGCACAGTATTCGAAAATGTGTCATAATAATATTGGAACAGTTTCTTAATCTTCTTAAAATGAACGAGAACCAATTATTATTTACGGTATTAAATATTTTGTTTGGAAAAGACATCGAGGCTTGGCCAACAATTTTTTTTGTAAAACAACAGCGACACACATCGAAATAGATAGACCCTGTACATTTGCAAGCAACAAATTAATTTGATTAACAGTCATTTTTATACAATTTATTGTACAAGAAATTGTTTAATTTTTTTAACAAATAAGTTGTGCAGTTTCAAACGTTAAACTTCGTGAAATGTTGCCTGCCTTAAAAATTGTGTCGGTCTGCTCTATTTTCCATACAATTTCGTCTCAGCATAGGTAGAAATATTATGAAAGATGAAATATTCACATGATAATACTTTCTACAGTTCAGTTCTTTCCTATAACATTTTAAGTACAAAATTTTTTAAATCTCGAACCGGACAGAATTATGAAGGGAAAACACTCAACGTTTCGCCATAGATTTATAACTTCGTCAGGAGTGAAAAAAAGTAAATAAACAAGTTGTCAAGAGAAACAAGTCGTCAAGAGAAACGAAAAGGTAACATGATTTTAAACTAAACTACGAGTTGTCCGGAATAAAGAGAAAAGTAACTAGAACTAAATTAAAACTAATTTTTTTTTTTTAATTAATTGACAGATCTGACAGTCGAATTGGGACCCGTGTAATTGCGTCAAAAGCCGTCGCTGCTTCTCCTCCACTCAGTCCCAGTCCCCACCAACTCGCTTTTTAGTATTTCCGACTTAGCTTTTCACACGTTAAATGTATCAGAGTTGGGCAAATTGTATTCATGAGTATGTGTACTGATTAGGAGTACTATGTAATCATACTCTTAATATGAGTAAAGTCTATGTAATCAGTAATCATACAAAGTGAGAATGAGTAAAGTACATGTAATCAGTAATCATATAAAATGAGTATGAGTAGTGAGTACAGGTAAAAACTAATGGCATGATTCAATTTTTCGTCTCCTGTCACTTTGATATTACTTAGCGGCACAATGCTGGTCCGCTGGGTCTCGCAATTCGCAGTGTTTGTACGTTTGCAAATTCGTCCGAACGGTACTGTACAAAGTGTCTTACCTTCGATGGCATTCTATAGATATTTCCGATATCTAAATATGATAAGAACACTTTTTATTCAACTTTTAACTAGATTATGATTTCTTCATTAAATCACTTAAAAATTCGTAATAGTCCACAGGAAAACCCAACTGTGCATATTGTGAGTGCCATTTTTTCTGAACTACAATAAAATATTATGGGTTCTCAAATATTATTGAATTTTATGCCTCCAAGGCAAAATACGATAAAAGTTTACAAATTTACAGATTTTTACAATTCTTTAAATAAAGAAAGATTTCGGAAATTGTAATCTTATTTAAAAACCGTATTTTTTATGTTTGAATTAGGCAAGCCTACTAGCGCACTTCCCGACTTTCTTTCATCAAAAATCGAACTTTTCAATCGAACACTCGTTATAAATTACATAAATAATTTGAAACAATATAAACTAATATGTGTCGCAAATGTTATAATCCAGACTCCTCTGACGAGTAAAAAATAAGTTGAATATTAATCAATAATTTATATGGTGGATCAAATAAAGCCCAAGATTTTTAATTTTTTGCATAATTTGAATATTAGACATTCAGTTTTCAAATAGTCAAATATTACAATTCGAGCGTCTAGATTATAAGACTTTTGGGACATACGTTATATAAAAGAGTTCGTAGTTTGGCAATTATGAAGTTTTCATGTGATTTAATTGTTAATTAAGGAACCATAATCTCTGTTCAAAATCAAACAAAGAAGCTATCATTTTTTATATCTTTAAAAATAAAAAAAGTTATTTGCATTTAAAATGTTGGTAAATTTTATATTTTTCAATCGTACCACAAAACAACAAGAAACAGCGAATTTTTGATTTAATCATTTAAATTAACATTAAAAGTTAAAACTCAATATTAGGTTCTGGGTTCTTTCCTTTTTCCATTACTCATGAAGAAACCTGTACAATACCATCGAAAATGGGACACCTATACACACATCTTAGACAAAACAAATAAAATCAAAATCAAAAGCTTAAGGACGCTCGAGGGATTCACCGCAATCAAAAACGATTTGCAACAAAATTTTTTAAAACAAAAATTTCCACAGTAAACTTAAATCCGTTCACTTTAAAGCTTAGACCACGTGGTAAGCGTACAATTAACAGCGTTTGGGAAAGCCTGAATAATAATATTCAGGTATAATAATAGACGTGAATAATGGATTTCTATTGATACTCCATTATGTTTATACTCATAATTTTAGATTACAAAACAATTCAATTACTTCTCCTACTCAAGTGAGTAAATTTGTAATCGATTACAGTGAACTCTCTCATTACGGACACCTCTGATATACGGACACCTCTCGTAACCGGACAATTTTGTGAAACTTTTCTATAGAATCTTTTAATAAAATTCTCTCTAATAAGCGGACACCTCTTACAAGCGGACAGATAATTGGCGACGGTTCGTGCCCGCTTATCAGAGATTTCACTGTACATTGTACTCATAATTTTTGAGTATTTTCGTAATTAATTACTTTTGTACTTAACCAATTTGAGTAAATTTGTAATCGAGTACATTGTACTCATAATTATTGAGTACTTTTGTCATCAATTACTTTTTATACTCAATTACTGCCCAACACTGAAATGTATGGAGACGGCCATTTATTACCGTTAATATTCATTTTAGGAAATTATGTCCTGTAAGAAAGTAATTTTTTTGGGAAATTTTTATCTACAGTTGAAAATACTTGAATAATTTTTTTCTTCAATTGGTTTTGAGTTGCACCTGCCTGCGTAATTTTTTTAAATGGAAACTTATTAATTTTACTCTACCATTCGATAGAGTATTTTTTCTCTTTACATTAGCAGTTTTGTTTTTTTTTTCAGAATTCAGGAGTTTCCAAAAAAAAGCAACAGTTCAACTATTAATTTCCCGCCGTGCATACTTATTAGCTCCAGGTCAGGTACACTTGCATGCAATAAAATCGCGTACCTTTCAAAATCAAGTAGCCGAGTTTTCACCTATTTTTTGCTTTGTAAATGGGTATTTTGAGAATTTTGTCATATTTCAAAACATACAGGTTAGGAAAGGCCCTTGAAATTATTACTATCTTACCTGATGTGAGCATAGATAAAAGATATATTAGATGTCAAAGCTAACGTTGTATATGTGGAACAACAAAATGCGCGCCTCACGCGCGTGTGATTTTCTTTCTATAAATATAGGGATGCGCCGAAGCGGAGTGGATAGGAAAGGGTAACCAAATACCGAATATTCGGCTATACCGCAAGTCGAAGCTTCGGCGCTTCGGCCGAAGCAGGTTCTTGCTATATCTACAAAAATTGTACCGCATAATGCACCATAATTATCCCACCGGGAAAAATAAATAAACTTTTATTTCATAATCGTTAAACTAAACTAAATATAATACTGTTATTACTAAAGTATAGTGAAACAAGATTTAGTACTCAAAATTATTTTTTTTTTTAAATTATGATGGAAAAAAGGAGTTTTTCGGCATTAAGTAACCTATTTCTTGTTTCTTCATATATATTTTCAATTTCTGAAAATAGGCTTTCACTATATATACTGGTTGCTGTTGCAGACAAAAATTTTCTAGCCATCTCAGATAAAATTGGAAACAGCATCTTTCTTTCATTCCACCATTTAAGTGGGTCATCTTTCCTTTTGATTAATGCTACATCCAAAAACGTTTTAATTTCATCATTAAAATGCTGTTTTTTGGAAGCTCCCTCGCCCAAATGCTGCTGCTTTTGTGTAGCCGGCCCAACAGCTATTTCATCAAAGCAATCCCATATATTTTTCTTTTTTTCATTATTAGGTAATAACTTTATTCGTTTAGACATTGGAATGCTTTCATTACTATTGGATTCATCACTAGATTTAGTTTTTGAGACATATTCTTCAAAGATCATCAACATTATCTGCTCTTTGTTTATATCTTTCTTAAAAAAAAAAAACAACTTAAATCTTGGATCTAAAACGGTAGATATTACGTAATATTTGTTTGTATAAATCCAATTAAATCTTCTGATGATTTTCGTGCATAAAAATTCTTTCATTGCTCCTACTCCAAAAAAGAGTTGTTTTTCATCCGGTTCTTTAGAAAAATATTTTACCAAGGTTATAATAGTTGGAATGACTTCAGAAATTAACGCTAGGTCTGAACTCATAACTCTAGTAATTTCTTCAAACGGCTCTAGTAAGTTTATCAGTGGTTCAATTAAAGCCCATTGGTTGGCGTTTAATAAATTCAAATTATTATCTGCGGTATATGTGTTCAAAACTCTTTTTTGTTCATGGATACGTTGCAGCATGTAAAATGTGGAATTCCACCGGGTTTGTACGTCTTGTACTAATTTTTCATGGGGAACATTTAATTCACTTTGTATATTTTTTAATGCTGAACATGACTTGGATGAATGGTTAAAATGTCCTACCAATTTTCTAGCGGCTGTTACTAAATCAAGTACTGATCTCTGGGTATTTATACCTTCTAATATTACTAACTGCATTGTATGAATGAAGCAAGAGACTCACAATTTCAGCATCATTACATCCCTTAATCATATTTGCAGCATTATCTCGAAGTATGAATGCGTGCACGGTCAATACTCCATATTTGAAGCATCTCATTAATGATATTCTTGGTTGGTTCACCTGCATGACTACCAGGAAAATGTTTGCAGTTAAAAACCATTTAGTTATACTGGAAATTTTCAGTTAGAAAATGTCCTGTAAAACTTATAAAACTTTCGTTTGTGTTTGAATAAGTCCATATATCCGAAGTGAAGGACATGTATTTTCAACTGTAGCTTTACTTTTTATAGTTTTTATAACACGATCATACATTTCAGGAATTATTTTTTCACTAAAATATTTTCTTGCTGGTAAATCATAATTTAGAACAAGTTTCATATTGTCTAATGTAATCATTTCTGCAATAGTAAAATGTAATGATTTACTACGCTTATCGTTTATATCCCATTTTGTAGATTTTTCCATAATGTCATACAATGTTTGTTGATGCAATTGACTCATAGACGACATATTTTTTTCACTTTTTTTACACGTATTTGTACTTAATAATTCCTTCTCCTTTTGAAAACTTTCATAATTATCACTATGACAACGTTTAACGTGATTCATAAGAGAAGCAGTAGAGGCTTTTCGTCCAATCCCACCACGAGATATTTACACTTAGCGAATTTTTTATCGTCACATATATCATAAAATTTCCAAATGTCGCTTTTCTTACCACTCATGTTGATTACAATACAAATAGTGTTCAATGAATAACTAAGATGATTAATGTACCTACACGAATTTGTAATTTTCGACGTGTTGGTGACAAGAGTATAGGAAAATTTATTCAAACATGGAATCCCTTGCGGTTTATAATGGATTTTTTCTTAATTCAAAAGGGCATTATCCGAATCGTAAATGGACATTTTCGGACATCTATCTCCAACCATCTTTTCTACTTGCAAATTTTTCCTCTTCCCACATATTATTTGTGCATCATATTATTTTTACTTAAACTATAATCATTCGCTACTGCTGTGAATCACTATTCGTCTTCTAATAGCGTTTTCCACTGGCTGCACCAGCACGCACTGAGTGTATCTTCATCTCGGTTCAGCTTTATGTAATAAAACGAGATAGAGATACACTCAGTGCACACTAGTGCAGCCAGTGAAAAACGTTGTTTATTACTCGTTTTCTGTCAGTTTGAATTTTAATTGTTTGACACTAACAAATTGACTCTAAAAACCAACTTAATACAACGAAAAGCAGGTGTACGTCATTTTTTTGCGAGACACAGTACTATTGCGTCCTTAAAATTTCGCACGATTCAGTTTTTCTATTTAATCATTTTGAATAGCAGACTCCAAATCGTAAAATTGAAATGTTTAAAATGCCAAATTACATACTTTCTGAAGTAGAAACTTGTTGCTGATGCTTATTTTACTTTTCTATTAAATTCTATTACTTCGGTTCTAATAATTATCTTACTTTTCTGCTGTTTTTTTCTGCAAGCCACAGTACATCTAAGCGATAAACAAATTCGAGCGAGTAACTTTATCAATAGTAATTGTTTATTTTATGGCGCTTTATGGCATGCACTATCGGAAATGAATACTTGAACCGTTTTTTTTTCTCAGAAACCCCTCACTTTAAAAAAAATAAGACCACTATTGTAAAGAGAAAGAAATACTCTATCGAATGGTAGGTTAAAATTAAGAAGCTTCCATTAAAAAAAATACGCAGATAGGCGTAACTCAAAAACAATTGAAGAAAAAAAAATTCAAGTACACCCCAACTGTAGATAAAAATTTCCAAAAAAACTTTCAGAAAAGACATAATTTCCTCAAATGAATATTAACGTCAATAAATAGCCATCTACATACTTTTAACTAACCCCGTATACCGTGTGCCCGGATTTCGTAGGGACAACATGGGTAACTTTTGTATTTGAAGAAATAGAGAGATGATTAAATTTGCAAGAAGGCAGGTTCGAGAGCTCATTATGAATCCATTTTCAAATATTATTTGTCATGGCCAACTTAGTTAAAATTTTACAAAAACCAAAATCACCTAATTTCTTTCATTTGCCATAACTTTTGTGTTCTTAAGATGAGATGAGAGAGATGTGGTTTGAACTAATTTGCAAGGCAATTTAATTATTTTTATTAGCACTTAATAATACTAATTTCATTTTTGCAAATTTCAGTAATCTAACCTGACCTCAAAATTTTTAATTGGAACCGCCTAATTTTTTTCTGAATGCAATGATGTATCGCATGATATGTAAACTTCTTCAAATTTTGAAACATTGAGCTTATTCCTTTTATCAACCAATATCACTCCTTTTACGAACCGATATCACTAGTGCCAGGATCACAAAACTCTATTTCTTGTTTATCAGATTATCTGTAAAATTATGTTTCTAAACAAGAAGCGCACTTATCATCAATACGTTCCTGTCAATAGTGTCAGTGTTATTACTTACTTTATCTTATAATGGGAAATTTTTAAGACTGTGGTAAATTTTATCCCGATCATCCTTATCGAGACTGTTGCAAGCTAACTGCGTTCTTGTTAACGTTGGTAATAAGTAAAGTCCGGATTTATATGTGCTAAAAAAGTGGAAAATAAGTTTTTTTTATGCGATTAAAATGGATCAAAATATGGATATTATATGCGATAAAAATTTTATTTTACTTATACATACTTTAGAATAATAAAAACATAAATTGTTTCATATAAGTAATTTTGACACTTAACACTTAAATAGTAGGATTACAAAATATAATCAACAGTTGATTTAAATTATTTGGGGTAAAATTTTGTCGTCTGTCTGTCAAAATATTTTTATAAGAGGAAAACGAACGCTCGACATCGCATGAAGTAATGGGCGCAAATTTCATGGATGCTACATCTTTGGGGTCCATGTCCAAATCCTCTTCACTTTGACCTTTTAAAACTAAACAGATTTTCCTCATTTTATTGTAGTCAGGATTACGTAATAGAACCTTGTCTAATTTTGCCATTAACTTCTCTCCTATCTCCCCTGGAATTGATTTTACACTTTCAATTGCATCATCGACCACTTCAAAAGAATCTAATAGAGCCGTCTGGGATGATTCCAACTTTTTAATGGTGGATATTAAAACCGAAAAATGAGTTTTAATGAATGCTAATTGATTCCCGATGTTTGTGTTCGACATGCATTCCTTACAAATTCTTAAAGCCGCTGAATTGGAATCATCCAATTCTAAGAAATTTTCCTTTAATTGTTTAAAGTTATCTGCGTAAAAATTTGCTGCTTCAAGCCACGTACCCCATCTCGTAATTATTGGTTCTGGTGGTAATGGCAGGTCAGCAGCTAATTCTTTATAGTGTTGTATACGCAGTGGGGCTTTAAGAAACGCCTTTTTTCCGTTATTGATCAACTTATTTACTGTTGGGTATTCTAGTCGCACCAATTCAGCGAGCCTATTCATTGCGTGAGCCATACAAGTGAAGTGCATCAGATTTGGGTAAAACACCTGTAAAGCCTGTCCTGCTTTTATCATGTAGGCTGCTGCATCAGACACCATTAGTAATATATTTTCCGATTTAACTTGATTAGGCGCATATGAAAGTGTCAAGCTGTCGTTAATAAAACGTGCGATCGTTGAATGATTTGTTTTTTCCAAAACTGCACTATTTACCAAATAAGATATTGGTGCAACTGTGTTGCTTAATACTCCTGCTAACATATTTGCTACATAACGACCGCAGGCATCTGTCGTTTCATCAACTACTATATTAATATTGTTGTCGCTAAGCTTCTCTCTTATTTTCTTCATCCGTTGCTGGTAGCATATACTTAGATAGTTTTTCCGCAAAGTCGATTCATTTGGAATATGACGATTGCAGTATTTTTCCAAAAAAGTTCGAAAACTTGGTTGCTCAAGTTTATGCCAAGGAAAGTTTGACTCTGCCATAGCACTGCACAAGTCTAAAAAGAATTCATTTCCTGTGTCACTGCCCTGTGAGTTACTGGCTGTTGAAGAAATAAAAGACTGCTTAAAGTGAGATACATCTTTTCTCCGACTCCTTATGGAGGTTTGTAGCCAAATGTTGATCAATCTGGTACTTTTGGTCTGACGATGACACCTTAAAATATTGTCAAAATGAAAATGTGATTTTTAAGAGAATTTGTAAGGTGTCTACCTGTTTTGAGCATGCGTCGCAAAAATTAACTTTTCCATCTGTAGTTAGATGTTTAGATGCTTTAATCCATTTTTTCAATAGATCAAGAGGATGCTACTTTCGGCATTTTGAAAAGATAAGCACTGAATTTATTTCGTCTTTAAATTAAATAAGAAAATAACAACTAATTCGCGTTGATAAATACACTAGTCACTAGTCACACACATTCACGGAGTTCTTATCTCAAACTGAAATGCAAAACATAAGTGCAAAATGCAAGTGCAAGTCGCTACAGATTCCCAGAAAATCACATTCCGGGAAATCGTAAAATAAAGTGGCCAGACGTTGAGGAGAATAAATTACTTCTTGGAAAAGCTGCAGACCTGAATATTGACCGTATATGGAATTATAATGTTATTTATATCAATATATGGATAAATAAATAAATATGCGCTAAAAGTCTAAAATATTAAGTTATATGCGAAATAAAACTACCATTTTTGGGCTTCTCTAATCGACAAACATATAAATACAAAACGCCAAGTTTAGGTATGTTAGCGTAAAAAACTTGTAAAAACTTATAAATCCGGTCTCTAGTAATAAGGATTAAATACATGCTACAAGAACGTAGAACTTACTCATGAAATATACAACGCTCATATCTGGCTCATATCTAGAAAAGGCTATAGGTGAGACTGCAATCTCACTGATCGTTCGTGGATAATGGTATATAAGCGATTAAAATTTTAATCAATGAAATTCTTTTTGGCACAACATGTCCCTAGTTGATGTGATATTGGTTTAAAATTTTAATCGCTCGCGCACGATTAGCTGCAATCGGTCAGTGGGACTGCAGCTTAATTTGACAAACAAAAAGCAAAGTTTTTGTGATCATGGCATTAGCGATTTCTGTTCGTAAAAATAATACGTTCAGTTTTTCAAAATTTCGAAGAAGTTTCGATATCATGCGATACATCAACTGTATTCAATTTCTTCCACATCATCCCTTTTCTACAAAATTAATCTTACCTTAAAATAAACCTTAGCTAAAATAGTTCTTACTAACGCAACATTTATTTTACTTGCCTCAGTAACAAGTTTTTTTTATGTAGTCGTAGTTTCACGATTTCGCACTTTATAAAGGAAAGTGGCAGCCAGCAAAAAAGTTTATGGCTTCTTTGTGGACGCATTGCCACCTAATAAAACTAGAATCCGTGTCTGTGCGCGATTATTATGTTTTAATTGTTTTCAGTCAGTTAAATTTTAAAAATACCAATCAATGATGGACATTATTCGTTATAATTTCTAAATTTTGATACGTGATTGGTTCGTTTCATTTTCTTTTCTGTATGCTACGCAGTCCACGTGGACTTGAGAATTTATATAAAAAATTGGAAGGACACATTTTTATCGCCCCATTAAGATTTGCTTTATAAACATAGTTTTATCATCTCACATTGCAGTTTCAACGTGAAACTACGACTTCATAAAAAGCAGGCAAGTATACACGGAAACATATCCTTTCAGGCTTCTTATTTGTTTGTTAGCTATTAATGATTTCAAGTTAATATATTATTAGTTCTTTAAAGATTTAAAAGTAAGTAAATAAAATAGGAGAACAATAAAGTTGCTAGATGCTAATAAGTATGTGTGCATGAAAATTGAAAGGCTTATAACGCGGTATGATAATTACTGTTGATAACTTTATCACTTGAAAGTATTCATTAATATTATTGCGTGTTGATTTTACTATTACTACGCTTGCACTGCAACATGAAATTCATTCGTAATAAATGTTATATCGGCTCATATCTAGAAAAGGCTATAGGTGAGACTGCAATCTCACTGATCGTTCGTGGATAATGGTATATAAGCGATTAAAATTTTAATCAATGAAATTCTTTTTGGCACAACATGTCCCTAGTTGATGTGATATTGGTTTAAAATTTTAATCGCTCGCGCACGATTAGCTGCAATCGGTCAGTGGGACTGCAGCTTAATTTGACAAACAAAAAGCAAAGTTTTTGTGATCATGGCATTAGCGATTTCTGTTCGTAAAAATAATACGTTCAGTTTTTCAAAATTTCGAAGAAGTTTCGATATCATGCGATACATCATTGCATTCAGCAAAAGAAATCTCTCTTAAAAGCGCCAAAAAAATTGGGCGGTACCAATTTAAAATTTTGAGGTTACGTTTGATAACTGAAAATTTGCAAAAATGAAATTACTTAAATTATCATGCAAATTAGTTCAAACCGCATCTCAGTAACAAAAAAAGAAATTAGAAGATTTAGAAGACAAATAAAAGAAATTAGAAGATTTTGTTTTTTATAAAGTTTTAACCAAGTTGGCCATGACAAGTAATATTTGAAAATGGATTCTTAATGAGCTCTCGAACTTGCACCTTTTTGCTAATTTAACTGTCTCTCTATCTCTTCAAATATAAAAGTTCCCCAAGTTGTCTCTTCGAAATCCGGACACACTGTATGCACGATTTGTGCAATTCCCTCTAGCGAGGCAGAGTTTGTTCTCTGTTCAGAGGTTGATGTAAATATTCTGTGTTCACTGCAATGGATAGTTCAATAGGTACATGGTACGTTCACTATATCAAAACTCTACTGTATTCAATTTCTTCCACATCATCCCTTTTCTACAAAATTAATCTTACCTTAAAATAAACCTTAGCTAAAATAGTTCTTACTAACGCAACATTTATTTTACTTGCCTCAGTAACAAGTTTTTTTTATGTAGTCGTAGTTTCACGATTTCGCACTTTATAAAGGAAAGTGGCAGCCAGCAAAAAAGTTTATGGCTTCTTTGTGGACGCATTGCCACCTAATAAAACTAGAATCCGTGTCTGTGCGCGATTATTATGTTTTAATTGTTTTCAGTCAGTTAAATTTTAAAAATACCAATCAATGATGGACATTATTCGTTATAATTTCTAAATTTTGATACGTGATTGGTTCGTTTCATTTTCTTTTCTGTATGCTACGCAGTCCACGTGGACTTGAGAATTTATATAAAAAATTGGAAGGACACATTTTTATCGCCCCATTAAGATTTGCTTTATAAACATAGTTTTATCATCTCACATTGCAGTTTCAACGTGAAACTACGACTTCATAAAAAGCAGGCAAGTATACACGGAAACATATCCTTTCAGGCTTCTTATTTGTTTGTTAGCTATTAATGATTTCAAGTTAATATATTATTAGTTCTTTAAAGATTTAAAAGTAAGTAAATAAAATAGGAGAACAATAAAGTTGCTAGATGCTAATAAGTATGTGTGCATGAAAATTGAAAGGCTTATAACGCGGTATGATAATTACTGTTGATAACTTTATCACTTGAAAGTATTCATTAATATTATTGCGTGTTGATTTTACTATTACTACGCTTGCACTGCAACATGAAATTCATTCGTAATAAATGTTATATCGGCTCATATCTAGAAAAGGCTATAGGTGAGACTGCAATCTCACTGATCGTTCGTGGATAATGGTATATAAGCGATTAAAATTTTAATCAATGAAATTCTTTTTGGCACAACATGTCCCTAGTTGATGTGATATTGGTTTAAAATTTTAATCGCTCGCGCACGATTAGCTGCAATCGGTCAGTGGGACTGCAGCTTAATTTGACAAACAAAAAGCAAAGTTTTTGTGATCATGGCATTAGCGATTTCTGTTCGTAAAAATAATACGTTCAGTTTTTCAAAATTTCGAAGAAGTTTCGATATCATGCGATACATCATTGCATTCAGCAAAAGAAATCTCTCTTAAAAGCGCCAAAAAAATTGGGCGGTACCAATTTAAAATTTTGAGGTTACGTTTGATAACTGAAAATTTGCAAAAATGAAATTACTTAAATTATCATGCAAATTAGTTCAAACCGCATCTCAGTAACAAAAAAAGAAATTAGAAGATTTAGAAGACAAATAAAAGAAATTAGAAGATTTTGTTTTTTATAAAGTTTTAACCAAGTTGGCCATGACAAGTAATATTTGAAAATGGATTCTTAATGAGCTCTCGAACTTGCACCTTTTTGCTAATTTAACTGTCTCTCTATCTCTTCAAATATAAAAGTTCCCCAAGTTGTCTCTTCGAAATCCGGACACACTGTATGCACGATTTGTGCAATTCCCTCTAGCGAGGCAGAGTTTGTTCTCTGTTCAGAGGTTGATGTAAATATTCTGTGTTCACTGCAATGGATAGTTCAATAGGTACATGGTACGTTCACTATATCAAAACTCTACTGTATTCAATTTCTTCCACATCATCCCTTTTCTACAAAATTAATCTTACCTTAAAATAAACCTTAGCTAAAATAGTTCTTACTAACGCAACATTTATTTTACTTGCCTCAGTAACAAGTTTTTTTTATGTAGTCGTAGTTTCACGATTTCGCACTTTATAAAGGAAAGTGGCAGCCAGCAAAAAAGTTTATGGCTTCTTTGTGGACGCATTGCCACCTAATAAAACTAGAATCCGTGTCTGTGCGCGATTATTATGTTTTAATTGTTTTCAGTCAGTTAAATTTTAAAAATACCAATCAATGATGGACATTATTCGTTATAATTTCTAAATTTTGATACGTGATTGGTTCGTTTCATTTTCTTTTCTGTATGCTACGCAGTCCACGTGGACTTGAGAATTTATATAAAAAATTGGAAGGACACATTTTTATCGCCCCATTAAGATTTGCTTTATAAACATAGTTTTATCATCTCACATTGCAGTTTCAACGTGAAACTACGACTTCATAAAAAGCAGGCAAGTATACACGGAAACATATTCTTTCAGGCTTCTTATTTGTTTGTTAGCTATTAATGATTTCAAGTTAATATATTATTAGTTCTTTAAAGATTTAAAAGTAAGTAAATAAAATAGGAGAACAATAAAGTTGCTAGATGCTAATAAGTATGTGTGCATGAAAATTGAAAGGCTTATAACGCGGTATGATAATTACTGTTGATAACTTTATCACTTGAAAGTATTCATTAATATTATTGCGTGTTGATTTTACTATTACTACGCTTGCACTGCAACATGAAATTCATTCGTAATAAATGTTTATAAAGAGTGACGTTAACCAACAGCTTTCTTATTTAGTCACACAAAAGTCTAGCATATAGGAAAACAAAATCATGTAAAAGCGAGATAGTATAATAATTTATAGCTCATTTATTAGAGAAAGACAAAAATAAGGGCGGGAAAATCAATATAGAGTGAAGTTCGCGAGAATCCTTGACGAGGGCAGCACTACACAGGACAGACACCGCAATAACATGCAATGAATGGACTGGCACGCGTTATATATACCTGCCCGAAACTAAACGAACGGAAATCCCAACTCTTGGTCCGGATTGCCGAATATGCGCAATCGAACTTTGGGTATTTTACGTTTTCGGTTCTATTTTATAACATTAAGTTGGCTATCGTGCTCCTTTAAGGGTGGTTAGCGTAAGAATTGAATCTGCAAAACACACTTCGAAAAAAACCTGACCGGTGAGTTTTTCTGAGTTAACAGATTCATATTTCAGTACGTAATTCTGGGCTGGATTTGAATGTCGCGCTTAGATCCTTTCATTATCCTGAACCAGGAACATTCCTGACATATCATGTGGTTAAAATACACGTAGTTCTATTTATAATACGTATTACCATAACGGTCGATCTTCGGATGCTATGCAAACAAAGCTAAAACAAATTGTTCGAGTTTTTTACTTAGAAAAGTCTTGACTGTTAATTTGTTTCATCGCTCCGGTATAAAGCTTCGGTTTCCGGAGTATTTGTACCATTTCCGATCCGCCGGAACATGTTTTGCGGTTTATGAATCCTTCTGAACCTAGAAATCGATTTCCTCTATTATCTTTCACTTGATTGACGGAATAAACTCGGCTTTGGCATGTGAGGAAATGGTTTAAACCAACGGACTAATAAAAAGCGAACTTTTGAGATAACATAAATATCAATTCATTTACCAAAAAAATTACTAGTTTTATTAGAACAGTAATATACAGAATTTAAATGTTCCTTTCAATTTCTAATTTTCTTTCAAATTTCATTTAAATTCACATGTTTCAATTTAGAAGCTATAGCCCTGATTCTTTTGGTACACGCAAAATTTCAATTTAAAACTTTTCCGTACAGCTTTTAAATTTGATTGGTTGACGCAACTCTTGCGCTGAGCTTAACCTTGCGATCATATCCGCGATGTCATTAAATTTCTTGATCAAAATCGGTTGTGTAATTAAGACATTCATGTTGTGCCTGATTTATTTGAGTTAGGAAAAGCTGCATTGAATTTATCTTTTGGTAAACATTTGAGATGTGGCTGTCTGTTTTAATGTTTACCCTAGTTCTCCTTACAACAATATTAGTGATTTCTTTTGAGGTTTCCTTGAATTGAATTGAATTTGGATTTGCACTCTATATATTTTCAAGCTTTTGTTTTATTGTTGCACTTATTTTCTTGACATTAGAGAAGAATTCTCTTAAGAAATCTACACATAACTCTCGGCCCAGGTAAACTATACGTATAAATGTAACTAAAAAATTCACAAGATAAAATCATCTAGATATTTTTATAGTTGACTTTTTGAGAATCCTTCAAATTATGTTTTGTCTTAAAGAATAATTTTCAATGTTTTGGTAACTACAGGTTGACTTGACCCTATATTTCGATATTTCAGTTTTCAATTTTTATAAATCAAAATATACATTAATAAACGATGTAAAATTGTACTGATGATATTCTTTCACTTATTTTTGTGCTGACTTTATTTGCTTGACCATAGATACTGCAACGTATGTTGGCATACAGTTGCCAATGAGGTCGTCTTTTTAGAAAGGAATTGATTTTACATTAATGCATATTTCCAAGTCACTTTGCCAATGCAGAAAACCTAGAATTACAGTTGTGTCGTTCACGAACGATTGAGTTGTTTCGAACGAATCTTTTGACTAAAGATTCGTTCATTTCGTTCATTCGTGAACGAACGAATCTTTTCGAACGATTTGATTCAGCTGAACGAAATGAACGAATCCTTATGCTGCACCGTTGCATCCAGTTTTATTTGTGAATTTTTCACCTCTTGTTTTCATGTATTTTAATAATTAAAATATAGTATATGAATCATCCTCCACATTTTTACATTTTTGAAGAAAGAATTAAATTACTTTATCAATACTATAGCACAGTATATTAATCAAAAAGATTGTGAGAAATACGGCTTTCAATAATATATCGTCAAAAGCACTCAGTGCTCTTAACTTGCGGTGTGTGTGTGTGTGATTTGCTCTCATCTGTAGGTTATTTTTTAAAAAATAATTAATTATTTTATGTCAAAATGGTGAAAATTGTAAGACGCGAAATGAAAATTGCTATACAAAAAGCATTTGTAAGGTACCAAACGGACAGGCCAGATTTGGGGAAAATGGAAATTACTGAAAGATTAGAGGAAATTTTTGCAGTGAGTACAAAATTTCAAACTTGTAAGCGTAATTTTCATTTAGAAATACTTATTGTAGATGTCATAAAAGTGTATAAGGGATATATTGACGAAAAAACGAAAAGACGAATTCGAAAGTTTTTCTTCTGGCAAACATACTGCTACGGACAAGTTTTTAAATTACATGTTTAGAAAAGATTTGCAACTAATGCGGCAATATAATATAAAAAATGAAAAATACACCTTGTGACGAAAAGATAATATTGCAACATTGGTTCATTCGTAGTAACCTTAAACTCAAAAAAAATTGTTGCAAATCGTTTTTGATTGCAGTTAAAACCTCGAGCAGCCTCTGTACAGCTGTTTCAGCCCTGCTTGGGGCTTCATCAGCAGAGACGTAGCTCGACATTCCCACTGCACACCAAAAACGACTTGTCCAATTTATGCGCAAATGCGATATAATAGTGATGAACAGATAAAACAGCTACATCTTACGATCGCTTTTTGACCTGACATTGCAGTAGGATAGACAAATTGAAGCGGATTTGCTCCTAATAAGTCCCCCATGCAAGGCGGCTATGCTTGCTAAAAAAAATGACTTTCATTATGCTTTGACAATATCAATTCCCATTATTATTGGTTGAATCATAATATTTTAAAGTATGAATATCTGAAACTAAATTTTTCAATCTGTTGTACTCGTTTTCTTCTTTTTCAGACCATTTCTAAACTGTTTTTTCTAGAGTAAGTTTTCTCAAGTCGGTTGTCTCCACACTAAGGTTTTTTTTATAAATCTACCTAAGTATGTCATCATACCTAAAAATCTTTGACAAATCTGGTTTAAGTCTTGCGTTTTTGACTTGCATTTTTCTTGATTTTAGGATATTTTTAGTTTAATTTAAATACCAGTTCAGATGTGTTCTGGTACGGCATTCCAATTTAATGAATCTTGAGACACTAAAATCGATTCATTCAAATTGAATTCTTGGCTTCTGGTTGGAACTGCATGTCTCGGATTCTTTTTGCTGCCGACGTTTCATTCTTCATTGCGAAAGAACTACCTCGATGCTGCTGGTGGTGGTGGTGCTATTGTCGCTGCTTCTCGTTAGTCGTTGAGACTGGATTCTACAGATTGTGTCGATAATCCGTACAAAGTCTTCACTTCCATGCCTCAGACGTTTCATCAAATTCTGTGGAATTTCCTTGGTGGCTTGAAATTTTGTAATTAGGTAAAGTTGTAACGGGTTGTGCTGAAATCTATGAATCCTGCGTTATAATTTTCAGGCACGGCATTATTAAACTTAGCTCTCGCTGACGAAATTTTTGTAAGTTCGACACTATGCCATAAATATAACGTTTATTGAATTGACACAGGTTCTTTATTAGTATTTTAATTGTTGTCGCATGCAACAAAATGGCTACAAATCTATGGTCGCAGGGCACGGTGTAAGATATCAGGTGATGCGACTAGCTATTGTGAGCTGGCTAATTTTTATCCTCATTCTAAAGGAATCCACTAGGTGGCTACGTGTAGCGTTGGTATTTGTCATGGAGGTTAAGTAACGGAGGAGTAAATAGCGAGCAGAAAGCGAGCTGATTTTCGAACGCGTTGACCTCTAGATAGATTTGATGCACTGCGTAGTATTAATTACATATCTGAAGATCTCAATGCTTAAGTTGTTTATAACTGAATTATCAATTATTATCAGGCCTACGCGCATTTTAGGCGGAAGGTTTCGTTAAATATACGATGAATTACTAATATGCTGAAGCTTTCGTAGTAGGAAAAAGTTCTATTCTTTAACGCGTCTGTCCTGTAAAAACAAAACAATAAACCGTCGAAGACCGAGAAGTCTATGCGGCACGCAGTAACCACTACAGTTCTGGTCGACTGGATATAAAAACTTGTTTACATAATCGATTAATTCCGAAATGAAGTCGCATTCTTTTTGCAGTGACGGCGCTATAATTGATATGAATTAAATGTATTATGCCAGACTTTTTAAAAGCTGCATTAAAGAATTATGTGTTCATAATTATTAATTCGAAAGAAATTGTAAAGGCAATTATGTTACACATGTAATTTACATCAAGTGGCTGCTTCTGATGCAATGAGCGCGAGAGTGAGAGTGTCTCGGTTCAGCGGCGACGTTGAAATCTACGCCGCTGCTTTGTTTATCTTTATACTGGTTTTTACCAGATATCCTAGGAATGTCCGACCCTTAATTGTTATTTAAGAATCGTCAATATAATTTTTCGTGAGACAAAATAATTTATGATTTTGTCAGTGTGATTAGGTTGTTTTTAGACATTTTTTAGTGCTTTTAAATTGGTAGCGTACTGAAGATGGCATAGCTGCTGAAATACGTATCTACGGATATAAAATTTATTGTGGGCGGAGGTTAATTTCAATTGTCTCTTAAACCACATCTCCTTTGCTATTTTAATAAAATAATTCTGTCATGTTTAACGCGGCGTCGTAATTATTTTAACATTTTCAATATGTTCCCTTTTTAGGGTGACCGCTTCCCTTTTTTCTACTTATAGAACCAGTTTCTCTAAATACGTGGGCTGCTGGAAAATTTTCTAGAATCTAGTAGGTCTAGAATTGTTAGCGTTTATCAACTGTCATATTTGAAAAATTTGACGTTTTTCGCCTTTAATTCTATTGATAGTTCCTATCCAAATGAACCAGTTTTGTTTGTACAGAATTTGAGAAAAAGTAATTTTGTGCAAACATGGAAATCTCGCGTGAAAATTTTCATGCCATTATTTTTCACGATTTTAAATGTGGTCTAACGCCGAAACAATGCCTCGATCGGCTTGATTTGGCTTTTGGAGATGAAGCACCTCAAAGAGCAGTGTTTATAAATTGTTTGCCGAATTCCAGCGTGGACGTACCTCTCTCAGTGACGAATTTCGTGAAGGTCGTCCATCATCATCTGTTGTTGTCACTAATGTAGATGCTGTGCGTGAAATGCTTGAGCGAGATCGACATGTGACATACCGTGAGATTCAAGCATCCTTACGCATTGACATGATAGCAATACACCAGATTTTGCATGATCATTTGAACGTACGAAAGCTTTGCAGTCGTTAGATTCCACACAATATAACAGAAGCGCAAAAGCAGGGTCGTGTCAAATGGTGCGAAGAAATGCTCAAGAAATTCAATGGAGGTCGTTCAAATTTAGTTTATAACATCGTTACTGGTGGATCTACTCGTACGAGCCAGAAAGTAAACAACAATCTATCGTTTGGGTATTTCAAAATGAACCAAAACCAACAAAAGTTGTCCGTTCACGCAGTGCTGCGAAGCAAATGATTGCTTGTTTCTTTGATTTAACTGGACATACAACAACGGTGGCTTTAGAGGCTCGAAAAACCGTGAATGCTGATTGGTATACTACAATTTGTTTGCCGGAAGACATCGATCAAATAAGAAGAAACAATCGAAATCGACGAATTATTCTCCTTCATGACAACGCCAGCTTTCACTCAGCCCGTCAAACAGTTGATTTTTGTCCAACAAAAGTGCTGAATTAATGACTCATTATCCATATTCACCTGATTTATTACCTAATGTTTTCTTGTTCCCAAATATCAAAAATAACATGCGTGGTGAGCGATTTTCGTTGGCTGAAGCAGCGGTTGAAACATTCCGGACACTGGTTTCTGAGGTACCATCTTTAGAGTGGAAAACGTGTTTTAGAAATTGGTTCGAGCGTATGCAAAAGTGTATTGAGGTCAAAGGCGAATACTTCGAAAAACAATGATACCGTTTACCAAATTTCATACGCGTTTTTTCATACCGTTTCCAGAAACTTTTCCAGCAGTCCGTGTGTTGAACAAGCATTGAATATTAACAAATTGATTATAGTCAATGACTACTTCTGGAATTTATTTTTTTGAAATGCTATTGAAAATTGCTTCTCATCATTAACTATTTCGCATGTAGAAAAGTATGACTGCAAAAACTTTTTGAATTGCTTTATTTTTAATAAAATACACAGTCGCTAAATTTGATAATTTGTGAATATATAACATCAATTAAATGAATTAATCACAGACATACTATTTCATTGCACCACCTGCTCTGATCTAATCTAATTTTATATTTAATTCCACCGTGTACAGTGTTGAGATTTTAAAATAATTTTCATGGGATATAAAATACGTTTTGGCCGTGGCTTTGGTTCAAATAAATTCACACTTAACCCTTAATAGGGCATGTGGCGTCTGAGACACCATGCGATGTATACAAAAATTACGCCACAAAATGTTTGGTTACCGTGTGGTTTATAATTTATTTTTGATTTCTCAGCACAAACTTATGTATATTATTTCAAATAATATAACATAAGGTGTGTTTCTAACATACGAGTAGTTATTACACAGTTAAAACGATAAAAAATAACGCTTTATTTATTTGTCCACTGTCCACTAACAACGGTTTGGGCCACGGATACATTTGAATTCGATAACCTGGCACTTGAACTATTCGTAGACAACTGCGATATTTGTTGCATTTCCAGTAATTGTTTGTTTATTAACTGCATGTGTTGCATTTGTAAACTTAAAAATTCACCAAACAGTTCTGCCATTTTGCAACCTCTTCTGACCTTGAAGATTCTTCTGACGAACTTGAACTATTATCAGTTTACTTTGTTGATCAGCTTACATATATTAGCTAATTATTGTTGCCTTTAATAACACGTTTTAATTGTTACACAAGTTAGCACATGTTACAAGCACGAACCTTAATGGCGCTGCGGTTCCCACGGAATGTACACCTATAGATCCGTCACTATTACCAACCGTATAATAGACATTAACATTGTAGACTTAACTTATATACCAACATTAAATAAATTTAGTAGTTAATGAGCATTCACTCTTTTTTCTCGTCAGAGCAGGCCGTATTTTAGTTACCTTGGGTTGCTTATATGAATTTTGATAGATGCCAGAATCTGACAAGAAAAATATTATGACAGTTTCTCATTCGTAATCTGACTATACTGTCAAGTATGAAGAAGCACCCGTCTGTGACCCACTCTGGCATAAATAAGGTACTTACTACTGCACTCGAGGTGGTGTCAATGTACTAAAATCATAAACTTGAAATTAAACATAAACGTAACCACTTCATCTGACGTCTATATTTCATTGTGATACCAACAAAAATGTCACCCTAACTCGCCTACTTTGACGATAAAAAAGAGTGAATGCTTAAAAGATCTTTGTATCATTAGGCCTGAAACTGTCATTTTACAAGTGCGAGCAAAGGGCAGACGCGTTAAAGATTAGAACAAAACAAATACAAAACAATAAACCAGTCGAAGCCCGAGAAGTCTATGCGGCATGCAGTAACCACCACAAAATGCGTTTCATAGCTTTCTAGATTGAAATTTTTTTTATTTCTCAATCTGTAAAATAATTCATAATACTTTTTGACTAACGCATGACATATAAATTATTTTTCATTAATTGAAAGTTTCAAATCTGACATAGGCGACTAAATTTTTCGTTTAAAATTTGAAAATTTTGTTTATATTCCGAAAGTATTAATATTTAGGAATAATTTGAACACAACAATATTGTCCTTAATTTTCTCTTTTCTTTATTACCATTGCCATTTTTGTGTCTTCAAATGGCCAGCAGCAATTCACAGAAACATAGTTTTCAATACTAGTTTGCTATGTTCGGGTTTGAAACCCGGTACAGTTTAACAGTAACAGGGAATTTATACTTATTTATTCGTTAGAATAAGAACTTTTTTCGGGTCTTTGGACTATTTATTTCCGTATTTCCGTGTTGTTAGAATTTATTTGTAAGGTTTTTCTGACAGTTAATTTTAGATCTCTACATATTAATTTATATTTACTTACATTTAGACATATACAGTGACCGGCTGAACGTTGGCTACATACGGGAAAATTATTATTGATTTCTCAGAAAAATGTATTCTTTATGAAATCAAAATATTTGAAACCGACATAAGAGTAAAGTACTTTTATTTTCAACGCTACGCGGAAATTTTACTTGGAAAAGTTACTCAGAATTATTATGAGATCTCAAATATGAAATCTTGGCTGTCTACGATGAAAAGAAGAATTTCACGTATTTTTCAATTTTTCTCGCACCAACGTGTGTTTCGCAGAACTTTGAATGTTTAGAGCTGGACGTTTCTTCAAGTGTGACATGAACAAACTCTAAGATTTGTCTTTTGCTCAACTGTCAACTGGAAATTATGATTAATAACATTGATACCCTAAAAATTACAAATTTTTGTAGCCAAATTGTTATTTTCCATCGTAGGTAACTATGATTTCATAATAATTCTGAGTAATTTTTCTAAATTAAATTTCCGCATAGCGTGGAAAATAAAGGTAGTTTACTCTTATATTGATTTCAAATATTTTGTTTTCCTCGGTATATGACAAGAGATATTCAAACTTTGACACATGCATCTTAAGTTTTGAAAGATGCAGGAGCTTTCATAAAAAAATATTTTTTTCTGAGAAATCAATAATAAAGAATTTTCCCATATGTAGCCAACTTTCTGCCGGTCACTGTATATCCTTCAGGATGATTAGATTGTTGTTAGTTTTAACATTTTTATGATTTTATTAGGATTTAGATCTTTTTAATGCTTTTAAGTTGGTAGCATAGTGAAGATGGCAGCTTAGCTGCCGAAATACGTATCTACGGATCTAAAAAATATTGTGGGCGGAAGTTAATTTCAATTAAATAAGACCTAGCCAAACAACACGGAAATACGGAAATAAGTAGCCCAAAGACCCGAATAAAGTTCTTATTCTAACGAATAAATAACTATAAATTCCTTTAAAAAATTTTGTTGCAAATCGTTTTTGATTGCAGTGAAAACCTCGAGCAGCCTCTGTACAGCTGTTTCAGCCCTGTTTGGGGCTTCATCAGCAAAGACGTAGCTCGACATTCCCACTGCAGACCAAAAACGACTTGTCCAATTTATTCGCAATTGCGATGTAATAGTGATGAACAGATAAAACAGCGACATCCTACGATCGCCTTTTGACCTGACATTGTAGTAGGATAGACAAATTGTAGCGGATTTGCTCCTAATAAGTCCTTCATGCAAGGCGGCCATGCTTGCTGTCAAAGCATAATGAAAGTTTAAAAAAATTTTGTTGCAAATCGTTTTTGATTGCAGTAAAAACTATTAGGAGCAAATCCGCTTCAATTTGTCTATGCAATGTCAGGTCAAAAAGCGATTGTAAGATGTCGCTGTTTTATCTGTTCACCACTCTTATATCGCAATTGCGAATAAATTGGGCAAGTCGTTTTTCTTTGCAGTGCGAATGGCTGCCTTGCATGGGGGACTTATTAGGAGCAAATTCGCTTCAATTTGTCTATCCTACTGCAATGTCAGGTCAAAAAGCGATCATAGGATGTCGCTGTTTTATCTGTTCATCATTATTACAGCGCAATTGCGAATAAATTGGACAAGTCGTTTTTGGTCTGCAGTGGGAATGTCGAGCTACGTCTCTGCTGATGAAGCCCAAACAGGGCTGAAACAGCTGTGCAGAGGCTGCTCGAGGTTTTCACTCCAATCAAAAACGATTTGCAACAAATTTTTTTAAAACTTTCATTATGCTTTGACAGCAAGCATGGCCGCCTTGCATGGGGGACTTATTAGGAGCAAATCCGCTTCAGTTTGTCTATCCTACTGCAATGTCAGGTCGAAAAGCGATCGTAGGATGTCGCTGTTTTATCTGTTTATAAATTCCTTGTTTTTTGATATCTAAAAATCCTGAAAATAAAATAAAATGTAGATATTATGAATAAATCGTCACAGATAAAAGCATACCTGCACTGTAACAAGGTCCTTTCTGAAGGTATGCACAAAAAGAAAACACGAGGCCTGTGTTTTCGTTTCTGTATAGTGGGATTTAATCCACTGAATCCTTCCAATTTGTGATAGCGCCAACGTTCTCTTTTCTTAAGTACTTAATGTCAGTTACACTTGTTCGATCGTCAGCCAAGGATCGTTTTTCGTAACTAAATGTTGGGGGTTAATCGTGTAGTTCCCTTAGCGTAATAATCTCTCTTAATTCTATTCCAATGGTAGCGCAATATTGGAAATTACGTAATTTCTGTTTGTGAAATTGCATTGTCATGTAAAACGTAAAAAAACCTAAGAATTTAGGTTTAATTGAATTTAAATGTTCACTGTGTCTTTTATAATAAAGTTAATAGCTGTAATTGTTAGTGAATATGAAGTATTTAGTATATTATATTATAGTGGGCGGTGTAATTAACAAAATTAAATATGTTTATAAAATAAATATTTATGATGCTGAATGACAGTTTCTAAAATAACGGTTTATTTATTTTTTTGGGGGTCATTCACGAAACAGGACTTGCAAGTCGTTACCCACGCTGCAAATTGCAAATCGTTTTCAATGCAGTGACGTTGTCATGGTAACTACACGTATACGGTCAAAACAGTTTTTGGGCGGTTTTTGCAAATCAGACTGAAGGGGAAGAGCTAATTATAATAGATTATCGACATTAATAGTTTTCAAAAGTCTTGTTCTTCTTGTCACATCGTTTTCAATCAAACCTTTTACAATAAAATCACCAATGAGTTAGCAATAATTCCAGCAATAAAATTATGAAATTTCAAAACGCTGCCACAGCAGATCAATAATATTTAATCTATTACAAAGAGTATAATGTGTAGATTCCCCTCATATGAAGAAACTGAAAAAAAATTTGATATTAAGTTAACTATGAGTATTTTAACCAGCATAAGTCATTATTCATATATTGCACCAAAACAATTGTTTTCACTGAAAATTTTCACGTAGTCATAAAGTAAACATACATATCTATTTAATAATGCCTTTAGAAAGTTTTAGCCGGTTGATTTAAAGCAATTAGAAAATTAATTAAATATGCAGGATGCGGGATGGAAAGTTATGAACATTTGAAATTAGTACTGTTTCATTGGCCCGAGCGTCACTTTTAATTAATTTCTAATTACTTCAAATCAACCGGCTAAAACTCAGAGGGTGATTCAAGCGATAGATTTCAATCCGTGCTTTCATATTCTGCAAACAGAATTTTTATCAAGTGCTGTGAGGAAAGTTATGAACATTTGAAATTGGTACTGTTTCATTGGCCCGAGCGTCACTTTTAATTAATTTCTAATTACTTCAAATCAACCGGCTAAAACCCAGAGGGTGATTTAAACGATAGATTTCGATCTGTGCTTTAATATTCTGCAAACAGAATGTTTATGCGAATACAGCATGAAAAGATATGGACGTTAAAATAAGTTTTTAGAAAAATTTGTCTACCCTACTGCAATGTCAGGTCAAAAAGCGATAGTAAGATGTCGCTATTTTATCTGTTAAAATAAGTATTATTTGATTGCTGGGAATGCCATATTTAAATAATTTTCTAATTACTTTAAATCAACCGGCTAAAACTTTCTAAAGGCATTATTAAATAGATATGTATGTTTACTTTATAACTGTGTGAAAATTTTCAGTGAAAGCAATTGTTTTGGTGCAATATATGAATAATGACTTATGCTGGTTTAAATAGTCATAGTTAACTTAATATCAAATATTTTTTCAGTTTCTTCATATGAGGGAAATCTACACATTATACTCTTTGTAATTGATTAAATATTATTGATCTGTGATCGTTATTTTAGCGGTGGCAGCGTTTTGAAATTTCATAATTTTATTGCTGGAATTTTATTGCTAACTTCTCATCGGTAATAAAATCGTAATTCTGTTTAGTTTTCTTTAAAAAATATTTTTGCATGTATAAAAATTTTCACGCAAATTAATACTTACCAGATTTACTAGTATTAATTATTATATAAAAATACTTTTTAAATAAAATTAAATAGAATGTGGCCTATTACTACAGCATACAAATGTCATTGCAGGACGTCAAGATCAGGTGCAATTTAAAAATCGATAACGACACTTTGTAAATCTTATTGAAGAATTACCTTATCGGTGTTTACTTGTTCCCATGGTTACACTAATAATGTTCTCATATGGCTAAGAGTTTAATGAATCAAGTTACCTGCATCTGCAAATTGCAAACGGTTGCAGACGCTTATCGTGTTTCGTGAATGACCCCCTTTGTACATAAATTAATTTACTCTTAAAGCAGGGCTGGAAAAAAACTGTTTTTTTTAAAGAACAAAACTTCTGTTTTTTTTGTTTTAAACAGTTTTTTTTTGTTTAAAACATGTTTAAAATCGACCCTAAATTAAACATGTTTTAAACAAAACAAAACAGCTGTTTAAAACAACTTTTAAATGTTTAAATTGCCCTTACAGCTTACGTAAAAAGATATATATTATTATTATTATTATTATTTGATATTTGTGTAGAAAGAAAAATTTATTCGATCTCTAATTAAAAGAAAAATGAAAAGTTTGTAATGTTAGATTATGTACCCTTTTAAAAATAATGTATGTACTTTGATAATAATTAAAATCATTTAAGGCAGAGCTCTATTTATTTAGGATCTACAGTCGTGATGTTTTCAATGATTTTCAAAGAAAGTATGAAGTATTTGGTATCAACATACTGAGAAAAACATTCCTAATAAAAACCAAAATACATGACTCGTGGCTTTCAATACTAGAAAACAAAAATTTATTTATTTAATTAATATGTAAAAACATGTAGGATGTTCCATTTAAAATAACAAAGTTGATATTACTTCCGGCGAAACCAAAAGTCCAGTAGGTATATGTCTGAAATTTCAAATTAAATTTTTGTTTAATTCATCGTTTTCAAATTTTAAAATTCTAGAAGGACGAATATACGGCCTTGGGACACACCGTAGAAATTCAATGAAGACAAATGAAACGATAACGTTGTAAATAGTTTAAACAGCGACATCCTACGATCACTTTTTGACCTAACATTGCATTATCATTGACAAATTCAAGCCAGTTTGCCACATAATAACTCATCCCGTAGCCCATGGTATAAACAGGGAAGCGGAGGACCCAGTATGTTTCAAAACTTAATGTTAATAAGGTTAAATATTGAAAAGGTATTTCAAAATTTTACAATATAATACAATATATTATTCTAGTGATCAGTAATAATTAATGAATTGATTATAATCAATCTAATGCAATTTAAATTTAGTTCAAATCAGAGCTACAGCGTAGTCATCACGTCATCAGCTTAGCCGCGCATTGTCTACAATTATTAAAAGAATTGATATGAGAATAAACTAAAGTTTAAAGTTAATCTGTCAGTGAAATACAGACCCTAAACAATTAACTTCTGGTTCCACAGTATTACGTTGCAAAAATAAACACATATATCAAAAGTGGTCCTTTTTAGCTTAAAATTACAAAAAATGAATTTAAAACATTATCAAAGAAAACACTTTACCCTGTCTCCTACCGCGAAGCTTACATGTCGATGTTTTTTGTTGAACGTTTTCTTATCTTTTTCTTGCTTTGTCTTGATGTTCTTTTTAGCATTTTGTCGTAGTTCTTGTATTACTTGCTGACTTCTGAGACTGAAATTTGTGAGCATTGGTTGACATAACTCAGCATCCGTCGGAAGTATGGGTTCCCGACCGTATATCAATGAAAATGGGCTACATTTAATTGCTTCTTGCCTCGTTGTGCTGTAAGCAAATATGCAGTGCGAAAGGTAAACATCCCAATCTTTCTGTGAGGTAGATGTATACTTACTTAACATGTCAACTATTGTCTTATTTAATCTTTCCGTCAACCCATTAGTTGACGGTTTGTAAGCTGTTGTGAATGTATTATCTATCTGTGCCTAACAACCTCAAAATTTCCGAAACTAATTTTGACATAAAAACCGCTCCTCGGTTGCTTAAAATTTTTTCCGGACATCCATGACGGCAAATTATCTGGTCTACAATAAATTTTGCAACAGGTTCAGCCTTTCCACTCGGCAAAGCTTTTGCCTCCGACCATCTTGTAGCGTAGTCTGTGGCTATCACTTTACATTTAGATCCTGCCGAACTTCTTGGAAATAGGCCTACTAAGTCAATTCCTACCATTGAGAATGGTTTTTTCACATGTATAGGTTGTAATAATCCTGCGGGTTTTTGGTTCGTTGGTCCTTTACGGATCTGACATTCTGGACAACCTCTTATGAATTTTGTAATATCCTGCTTCATACCTTCCCAAAAATATCTCTTTTTTATTTTGTCTAACGTCCTCGTTAATCCCAAATGACCGCTTATGGGATCTCTGTGGTTGTTGTTCAGGATTTCTTCTTACAGCGTTCTAGGTATTACCAGTAGTTTATTATCAGTAATAGATGCTGGATCTTTCTTATATAAAACATTTTTTACTACTTCGAAATTTTTCGACATTCTCTGTAGCGCAGGTCCTCCGTAATCACTGTTTTCTACTGCTGCCCGTATTTCTTGTAATCGCGGATCTTCCGTCTGCCAACGCTCTAAGTCTTCTGAGTTGGCGATAAAAGTATGTACGTCTAGTGCTATTTTCTCATCTTTATCTGTGCCCAAAACGCAGGGATATCTTGACAATGCATCCGCATCTTTATTGAACGTTCCCTTCTTATGAAATACTTTATATGAGTACTCCGTAAGTTTTAATGACCATCTCAGAAGTCGGCCTCCCGGTGTTTTTGAAGTGTGTAACCAGCATAAAGCACGATGGTCCGAAATTATATTGAAGTTTTCCAGTCCCCACAGATACGTTCTAAAATATTCGACAGCTCATACTGCTGCCAAACATTCTAATTCCGTAATAGGATAATTTTTCTCGTATTTTGTGAGGGTACGCGAAATAAATGATATAGGATGAAACTTTTTTTGTGGATTCATCTCGTTGTACCAGAATTGCTCCAAGACCAGATTGGCTTGCGTCAATCTGTAATTCAGTTTCCGCTTTCGGATTATAGTGTCTTAGTACAGGGGTACTCGTCAATTTTTCCTTCAGATTTTCGAAAGCCTCTGCTTGTTGTTCTTTCCATTCAAATTTAGAATTAGCACCTATTATACTGTATAAAGGGTTGGCAAGCTTCGAAAAATTATCCACGAATCTTCTAAAAAAATTACAAAGTCCCAGAAAGCTTTGTACGTCCTTTACCTTCTTTGGTACCGGAAAGTTTCTTATAGCTTCGACTTTTGAATCATCAGGTAAAATGCCTTTTTTGGGGATTTGAAATCCTAAAATCCTTAATTCTTCCATGAAAAAATGACATTTAGATGGTTTTAAGGTGAGGCCGGCTTTTATATACACGAGAAAACTTTTGTAAGACGTCCTAAATGCTCTTCAATAGTGCGACTGACCACTATAATATCATCTAGGTACACCGCCACTTCTTTCCATTTCAGGTCCTTGAATATTGTATCGGTTAACCTTTGAAACGTACTTGGAGCATTACAGAGTCCAAAACTTAACCTATTAAATTCATATAAACCATCATTAGTTATAAATGCTGTTTTATGCCTATCCTCTTCTTTTACTGGACATTGCCAGTATCCACTATTTAGATCCAACGTTAAAAATATTTATTTCCGCCCAAAAAATTTACTATATCATCTATTAGGGGTAATGGATAAGATGATTTCGTAGTGATGGTGTTAAGTTTCCGGTAATCTATACAAAATCTGAATGATCCGTTTGGCTTTTTTAGTAGGACCACTGGCGATGCAAATTCACTGTCCGACGGTCTTATAATTCCTAATTCCAACATTTCCTCCACTTGCTGTCTGATTTTATCTCGCTCTTTGATACACGATAAGCACGTGATCTAACTGGTGGATTCTGTCCAATATTGATGGTGTGCTCTGCCAGATTAGTTTTTCCTAACAATTTATAATTCCAAGCCATTATGTTGGAATATTCCTCTAATAACTTTTTAATATTTTTTATGTCCTTTTTGGGAAGGCCTTTATTTATATTAAATGATTTGTCCGCTTCCTTTTCGTCTGTTACGTTAACATCAAAAGAGTTATCCTCTGTAATTAACATTTCTTTCATTTTGTTTTTGTGATCTAATGCGATGTAACCTAAAGCTGTATTCTTCCGAAGCGTTTTTGCAGTTGTTCCATAATTAGAAACACATAATTTGAGCTCTCCCAATTTTGAAAAATTATCACTTAATTCCAGTTTATTTTTAAAGAGGAAATGACCTCTGGGCATGAAGGTACAAAATAATATAGGTTGTTCATAATTTATATTTTCTGAAAATTTTATAATACAGTATTTACTATTACTTTTCTCAATTGTAACATCTTCCAAGATATTTACTTTTATTATTTTATTTTTTACAATTTCGTCAATAATTTCCTGTTTAGGTAATTCGTTCCAAAATTCTGCTTTTTTTTTGTTTTTTGTATTTGCCTACTTCTTTCACTTTTTTCTTTGTGTTCCCGTACAAATTACAATGTCAATGTCCGTTCCTTCAAATACGTATTGTAACATCCTTTCTACATCTTCCCATTTATGTCCGTCTAGACCACATGCTATCTTTGGCATCGCCACTTTTTTCAGTTTATTTTTTAACAAATGTTGTTTTAAAGTAATAAGGGCTTGAAATACGTTTTGGTAGTGTTGGTTTGTCCTGCGAACGTTTTTTTGTAATTAAATTAATAATATGCCTTTCCCCTTTTTTAAGGAAGGCTAATCTTCCCACCTGCGGATTTTGTTGTTTAAGTTGATCCACATTGTTAAATTTTAGTTTAAATTCTTTGGCAATACCTTTCGACATCATCAAATCTTTGGCTACACAATGAGGTAGATTAAAGTATTTTCATATCAAATAAATCTCTCGGCGATATTTTTATTTTCTTTGTGAACGCATTAAGTTTTTGTTTTTCAAAATTTTCAAATGTTAAATCATGTTTTTTTCCATTTTGGTATCTTTAGCAATCTTTGTTTTCTTTGCACTTTCATTTTCTCTGTATTTTCCAGACTCCTTATTTGCTTCTTATTATCGATTTCTGCAGTAATATTTTTTAAAGTCATTGATCGATTAGCAAAATTAATTTCAGCCCTTTGATCTCTAAGAAAAGGGCATCCGAGGATTAATGGCGCTGTTAAATTATCTACAACTAACGCTCTAATATGAAAAATTGTATTATGTAAATTTATTTTTGTATTTATTATACCTAACGGAATAACTTTTTTTTCATTAATTGTGCTTCAAATTGGAGGATCCTCTAATCGCTCCATATTTTTTGCAAAGCGCTTGGTAATTATATTATGCGGCTCCCGTATCCAGAATTACTTCTATCAATTCACCATCCAGATGAGCTGTTGTCAGGGTATTTGTATTCTTCATGCAAATTGGTATTGAACTACAATTGAAGCTTAAACTTTCGTTACTCGTCGGTTTAGGAGTTGCTACTTTATTGCGGCGTTATTGCTTTTCTAGTCTGGAAAAACATACTGATAGTTTTATTCGCCGTTGTGTCTTCTAGGTATCTACTATTCCGGATGTAGTCCGATTTTCTTCCGTAGCTTTCTGTATCTATACTCAATTCTTCGTCTCGATTTATCAATCTACTTCGTTTAGGTACAGCCCCTGTTTGATTAAACATTTTATTTTGTTGAACGGGAACCGGTGCAGGTAGAATTTGTTCTTGCTGGAATTTTATGGAATCACAAAAATTTTTGCGATTCTGCTTTCCTGTATCCGGTTTGCTGATTTCCGGTAATTCTGGAGGGATTGGTATTTTCTTTTGTTTTCCTGAATCCTTTATTTTCTCTTGTTCAAGAGATTCGATTTTTTGTTCCTCTTGATTCTCGACTTGGATTTGCTCCTTTACAAAGAACCTGTCAAATAAAACCAATAAATTGGAATTTTAAATTAGAGTATTCAGTCAAAAGTTTGGTAAATAACGCTACAGCACGCAATATTGGGTCAACTTTTTGTGCTAATTTCAGTGGTTACAACAAAAATTTCCAACTTCTACTACGCTATTGTTTTCGTGGTACAGTCGAAATCTAAAAATTCATCAAAATTTCAAATGCAAATAACTTCGTGTTTTTAAATATAGCAAAAAATTATAAGGATATTGCAAAAAAATATAAGGACATTGACATTATATGTATACAGCCTGTAATTAAACAAGTTCCACATATTGAAACTGTAAGTTCTTCATCATTCAAGAAAATGATTTCTGCAAACATGAATTTTTTTGTGAAAAATGAAAGAAATTTAATCCTCCTAATAGCCCGGAGACTTTTTGTTTGAAAACTTCTGACGGGTCATGTATCAATTTCTGAAAGTGCATTATAAAACACTGTAAAACAATAAAGTGTCATGGAATTGAAGGGCACTGGATTAAAATCTTCGCTTATACAATTCCATAACGGAAGAAAATTATGAATATTCATCGGGTTGTTTACTGAATTAATCAATTTTATTCAATTTTTACGTAATTGTTAATACAGATCTTTATCTTTTGCCCACAAAAGCGTGACAATAAATAAACATTAAAAATTTCTTTTTCTAAAATTGTTGTAAATCGTAGGTAATCGTAGGGTAATTCAGGGAGAGATGGACCACTGTCTGAGATGAATCTTTTGATTTATTTTCACCTTTTTAAAGGTATTTTTTGTGTGTTTTTAAGTTGTCAACAGTTTTTTCATCATTATTTACCTCTCACAAAAATTTCATCAATTCCGTTGAAGCACTCTAACACATTAAAAAAAATTGAAAGTTCTTAAAAGTGTCTCATTTTTACACCACTTGACCCTACCCAACAGCCTCACGATATGGAACTTTCTCATTTAGGGTCTTTTCTAATCCTGCTCCACTGGGATCAGCTGAATTTGCGTGTCTCATATTGAACCGTGTTAAAATTTCCTGTATATGCAATAAGGTATTTGACTGAAATGGGAATGTACAGGGTGGGCCAATAGTGCGTATTCGTATTTTGAAAATCTGTTTACGCTATTACTTACCTGTGGCATAGATGCATGATTTAAAATTAATTACAATTACACAGGATGTTCCGTGTGGCCGTGTACCAGACCAAAGTTGTGTTTTTTAAATGGACTGTACTGTATATTATGGTTTATTTCGATTTGTCTTTAAGAGTAGATAAATTTATTATAAAGATGTTATGTACCTAAACCTAATAGGTTTTGAGATATTGACATTTCAATGTAAGAAAATGCTATTATTTGATGTTTACAGATTAGATGTTTATTAAAATTCGTCATTTAAATTTTACAGTAACGTTACATAACCTCTATGAAACAGAAAACAATTTCCATAGGTCTTTGATTAAGCTTTATAATGATATAGGGTTCAGAAGGTGTTACACAACAAACCTACACACAGTAAGATGTCAAATCTGTAAATTCATAAAACAGCATTATTCCGTCTTCCAATGGAATATTTTGTCTATAATATTGTTGATTTTATTTAGAAAAATCTGTATATATTCGGCTTCCATTGTTACTAGTAGAAATGTTCTGCCTATCTGTGTCACATATGAAGCTCGTCAAAGTACAGAAGAAACAATTTCAAATTTTCTAGGTACTAAACAAAATAGAACGCGAACAACAAACCGGCTCCGTACTGGCTGTTTGTTTACTGAGGCATGACATCAAACATTCTGATTGGTGTTTGAGATCACATGATTAGCAGATTAAATATGTTAAATTTTAAATAACTATATTAATTTAATTTCAACTAGTTTTGTCCAATTTTGCTTTGGCAGTTGCCACATGATTGTACCTTTCGGCATTAACTATGTAAGTAGATATATTCCTTTAAAGGCGTGTTACTAGAGCTCATTTGCAATTGATTTGACCATTCAAAATGCAATAGTTTCTGACATATTTAAATTTTTGTGTTTTGTGTTTAGAAATACGATCCCTACAACCATTTATCTATAATTACTCAGAGAATATAAATGTTTTTCTTAATATCTATGTTTCCTGGTCAAACTAAACAGTACGTACTACAGCACAAACATAAGTTAAATACTTTAATAATAATAATAATAATAATAATGAACAGATAAAATAGCGACATCATACGTTCGCTTTTTGACCTGACATTGCAGTAGGAGAGATAAATTGAAGCGGGATTTGCTCCTAATAAGTCCCCCATCCAAGGTGGCCATGCTTGCTGTCAAAGATGTCGCTATTTTATCTGTTCATCACTCTTACATCGCAATTGCGAATAAATTGGACAAGTCGTTTTTGTTTGCAGTGGAAATGTCGAGTTACGTCTCTGCTGAAGAAGCCCCAAGCAGGGCTGAAACAGCTGTATAGAGGCTGCTCGAGGTTTTCACTGCAATCAAAAACGATTTGCACAATTTTTTTTCAATAATAATAATAATAGTTTATTTGCCCAACAGATAAAAATCCCATTATAGAGCAAACTTAAACATATATAAGTACGTAAATACAAGTATAAGTATAAGTATAATAACAAAATAAAACTTGTAAAGCTGCACTGCAAAACTATTAAACAAAAGAAAAACAGAAATAATTAACAGATAAAACAGCGACATCTTACTATCGCTTTTTGACCTGACATTGCAGTAGGATAGACAAATTGAAGCGGGATTTGCTCCTAATAAGTCCCCCATGCAAGGCGGCCATGCTTGCACTGCAATCAAAAACGATTTGCACAAAATTTTTCTAAAAACTTTCATTTTGCTTTGACAGCAAGCATGGCCGCCTTGCATGGGGGACTTATTAGGAGCAAATCCCGCTTCAATTTGTCTATCCTACTGCAGTGTCAAGTCAAAAAGCGATAGTAAGATGTCGCTGTTTTATATATTTCTCATTTTGCCAAATTCAAATTAATTTAATTATTTCTAGAAAAATTTTGTGCAAATCGTTTTTGATTGCAGTGAAAACCTTGAGCAGCCTCTGGACAGCTGTTTCAGCCCTGCTTCGGGCTTCTTCAGCAGAGACGTAGCTCGACATTATGCTTTGACAGCAAGCATGGCCGTCTTGCATGGGGGACTTATTAGGAGCAAATCCCGCTTCAATTTGTCTATCCTACTGCAATGTCAGATCAAAAAGCGATAGTAAGATGTCGCTATTTTATCTGTTCAGCAAAAAATAAGGTTTTTAACAGTGCTGTATCATTAAAAGGTCTAACAGATCTAATTAAGAAGCCTAAAGTTCTGGATTCAGATAGGGCAACAGCTTCAATATGTTGCGAAAAACTTAATCGGGAATCAAACAAGACACCAAGATCCTTAAAAGTGTTAGTTTTTGTTAACGGCTGACCATTTATTTCATAAACTGAATCGATTCCAAGCTTTTTTCTACTAAAAGTAAGTATGTGACATTTATTAACATTTAATTTCAACTTATTACCATCACACCAACGAACAAGTATATCAATGTCCGACTGAAGTTTAAATACATCCAAAAAGCTGGAGACAGATGAATAGATTTTTGAATCATCGGCATATGCAAGAACATAGCAAGGGAAAGAAGACAGAAGATCATCAATGAAAATTGAAAAAAGAAGAGGACCTAAATTTGACCCCTGAGGCACGCCTGACGTTGATACAAAATCATAAGAGTGAAAACCATTGTAACAAACATAATTAATTCTATTGGTAAGATAAGATTGAATAAGACACAAAAAGTTAACACTGAATCCAAAAGAACTTAATTTATCTAATAATATACCACGATCAATTCGATCAAAAGCGCTAGAAAAATCAGTGTAAACAACGTCCACTTATTTTTGCCCATCCAGTTCTTCATTAATAAATTGCGTAATCGAAGCAAGATTTGTTACTATTGACCTTTCTGGCAAGAAACCGTGCTGGTTAAGTGACATATAGGGGTAAAGACAAAAATAAATATAAGTATAAATAACATTTTCATAGACCTTAGCAAAGTTAGATAATATAGATATAGGCCTATAATTTTTAAGCTCACATGATTTGCCTTTCTTAAAAACAGGGGTAATACGAGCATATTTCCACTTTTCAGGGAAAACAGATGCTTTGATAGACAAATTAATAATTGTAGCTAGGGACTTTGAGAAAATATATCTACAGCCTACAGAAAATATATCTACATCTTGTACTGGGGAGGAAGATTTAGGGAGAAACGTCCTGGAAAATAATTCTGCAAAGGCATCGACAATAGATTGAGAAGTATTAAAATGAGATCAATTGTCGCAAAGTTTACTGGGTATTCTTGTAGTACCTTTTTTGTCGTGCAGATATTTTAACAAATGTTTTGGATTAGATTTGATCGACTTTTCAATATTCGTCGTATAAGATTTATAGGCTGCTGAAATTTTAATCTTGCAAGTAGATCTTAGTCTTCGAAACTCTTCAAGGAACATAGGTTTATTAGTAGATTTCCATCGGCATCTGTAGTAATCTTTGAGCTTTAACATAGAAATAATATCAGAATTAAACCAAGCTGGATAGGTTTTTTTAGAACCAGAAACTGAGAAATTCGGTATGGATTTGTTGAAAATGTCAACTTTGAATAAAACATATCCAGAGCAGCATTGACTTCCGTACAAGTATTAACAAATGTCCATTCTGCATTGAACAGATCATGATAAATGAAAATAATTTGCCTTACGGAAATTATATTTGCGATTTGTCGCCGTCGGAAAAGCCATCGATTCAGAATTTACGAAAAAATCAGTTGTTATTGTCAAAGGAGGGTGATATGGATCAATAGGAACAAAAGGATGTTCATCCAAATCAACAGATAGAGAAAAAGTAGAACTGGCCAAAACTAAGTCCAGTAATCTACCATTAGTGTTTGTGATTTTATTAAATTGTTTAAGATCAAGAATATTGCATGTTAATAGAAACGAATTGGTTTTGGAACAACCTGCAGGATTACTGTGGAATAGTGGAAGGTTGAAATCGCCCACAAAGAGAACCGGCTTCTCAATAAAATACTCTTCTAAGCATTCCGAGAATATTTCAAATTCATACGCAGAAACATTTGGAGGAATATATACCGCAGCAATAAAAAAACTTCTTGAGAATAATGAACATTCACACACAACAAAATCAATTAAGGGAGTGTTACTTGTTATATTTTCTGTATTTAAAAGTTTATATTGTATGCCTTCAGTAAAGGCAATAAGAACATCGTCACCAACAGAGCGTCCAGTAGCAGCAAACTTTCTATCAGATCGAACGACAACGTAATTAGAAGGAAAGAGTTCAGCGCTTGAAATAGAATTATTGAGCCAAGTTTCAGTTATGACAACAATGTTATGTGAAACTTCACAAGCATTGGTATAAAAAGAGTGTGTTTTGGTGCAGAGACCACGAGCATTTTGATAGTAAATGCTAAGTGTGGGGTTCATTTTACTGCTGGGCGCTGCTAGTTTAAAGAAACGACATATGGAATGTTTATATATTTCAATTTCAGATTCGATTCACCATTATTCAACCGATCCATTAACTCAGTTTTAGCATTTTTATATAGTTCAAGTTGCATAGGAGTCTTATCACTTGATATAAAAATATTTTTGAAGTTAGGACTCGCTTTTAGACGCTTGGAGTTGCGCAAAGCACAAGCAACAGAGGCATTGGAACTCAAATTGACTTTAATTGGACGACAGCGAGTATTGTTCGACGAATCAAATTTACGTAATCAGTAGTAGGAATAGGTCGATTCTGGAACCTCCTCCGACCTTGACCAATAAAGTTCAAGGTCAAGGTCGGAGGAGGTTCCAGAATCGGCCTATTCCTGACGTGACCCCATCATGAATTTCAAGGTCAAGGCCATGACCTTGAGGTGACCCTGAAATGACCTTGGTGTGACCTTGAAATGACCTTGAGGTGACCTTGAAATGAACTTGAGGTGACCTCGAAATGACCTTGAGGTGATATTGAAATGAACTTGAGGTGACCTTGAAATGACCTTGAGGTGACCTTGATATTACCTTGAAATGACCTTGAGGTGACCTCGAAATGACCTTGAGGTGACCTTGAAATGACCTTGAGGTGACCTTGAGATGACCTTGAGGCGACATTGAAATGACTGGGGTGACCTCGTAACAGACCTTGAAGCGCGGTGACTCAAATGCAATTGTTTTGAAATAACCCTGACGCAACCTGTTATTGAATATGTACCTATTTAAGGAGGTGTTTAATTTGATACCCGCAGACGACGGTTGACCCTCAGATTGAGTTTACCAACTTATTAGTGAACGTGATAGTGCTTATTAGAATTATAAAACATGGTTGATTGTAATCAGTGTGGCAAACAATTTACGCGAATCGATAATATGAATCGTCATTTGCGTACGTCATACCAGGGAAAACCTTTGAAATTAGATGAAATTGCCGGACCGTCCAAAGTTGTTGACCAGGTGAACGTTATGAAATGTGATCTGTGTGAAATATACGTCAGCAGAAAGTGTTTCTCAGCACATTTGCGTAGTAATTCACATAAAAGTAATGCTTTTGTGGTCGTCGATAACGGTGTGGAGAAGATAGCTGGTGCATTCGGAGACAAAATCGTAACGTACCGTACAACGGAACCTTACAATTATGTTGATGTCGAGGATTTTATGTACAATATTCAAGAAAAAGTATTAACTTTGGTTCAAAGTGTATTAGACATCCATAAAGCATTAAAGTGGAATGTGGAAATTTTCGGAGTCTATTTCTTAGATTCTAAAGAAAGTTCTGAGATAAAATCTTTTAACACCAAAAATAAAATAACTTGTTTTGGAACTGATATATACAATATATATCGTGATTTTGTAAACGAAATACATGTAAAAATGTCGGAATTTCAGGAGCGAGATTCAGGTAAAAAAAATAATAAGTGCAATCGTTTAGAATAAAACTTAAAGTTGCAAATATTGTTACAGGATGGACTTTGTGCAGAATTTTATATATGGAAGTCAACATTAATAAATACAATCCACTGAAAGCATCCAGCTTCATGCCATTATCGTCTTCAATAAGTGCGAAGAAAGCTGTCATAAATGCTAGAAATAACGACAAAGCTTGCTTTGCCTGGGCGATAACGTCAGCGATGTGTCAACCGACAGGTCTTCCTCAAAGGATGTCTTCGTATCCCCATTATAACACAGTAGCGGATTTCACTGACCTAGAATTTCCACTGAAAGTTTGTGACGAAGAAATTTGAAAGCAAGAACAATATTTCTATAAATGTCTACGGACTAGGTTCCCATTATAATGGTAAGGTTACGGTTGATGAAATTGTAGGACATTTTACTAGAAATAGAAAAAATATTCATATAAACTTATTATATTGATGACAACAACGAAAATACTCACTAGTGTTGGATTAAAAATTTATCACGTTTAGTGTCAAAACAGACTTCACATCACGGTCACGAGAAATATATTTGTGAAGGATGTTTAGTGTATTTTCCATGTATTGAAAAATTGCAACGACACGAGAGGGAAGACTGTAAAGTTATCAAAACAGTTTTACCATTGACAGAGTTAAAAATAAATAAGTATGGTGAATCTTTGCCAGAGAATATATTACAATTTGAAAATTTTGAAAAACAGTTAAAACTTCCTTTTGTTATATATGCCGATTTCGAAGCATTGCTAAAACCACTGGACAGAGTAGAACTAAATCCAGATAAATCTTTCACTGTTAACTGTTATGAACACGAATCTCATTCATTTGCATATTACATTAAGTGCAGTTTCAATGCTAATTTGTCAATGTTAAAGTTGTATCGCGGAGAGAATGCCGCCACTGAGTTTATAAAATGGTTAGAAAAAGATATTAAAGAAATTTATGATAAATATTTGAGTAAAATTGAACCGATGACTGATTTAACACGAGAAGAAAAAGAGTGCAACAATGTGTCATATTTGTGAAAAACCAATATTAGATGTTAAGGAGAAGGTGCGTGATCGCGAACATTTATCGGGAGCGTTTAGAGGTGCTGCTCATTCTGTGTGCAACATTAATTTTAAAATGCCAAAATTTATTCCAGTGTTTTTTCATAATCTTTCTAATTATGACAGTCACTTGTTTGTAAAGACAATGGCATTAGAAGGTGAAGATGTGGACGTGATCGCACAAAATAAGGAAAAATATATATCCTTTTCGAAATTAATACACGTGGGGGATAAGACAGACTGTAAAGGTAAAAAGCGTAAAGTATATTTCAAAATAAGATTTGTAGATTCTTTTCGTTTCATGCAATCGTCTTTAGAGAAATTAAGCTCATACTTGGAAGATTGGCAATGTAGGGAAATTAGAAAATATTTTAAAGATGAGGAGATGTTTAAATTAATACGTCAAAAAGGAATTTTCCCGTATTGTTTTATTGACTCACTCATGAAATTAGATTTTCCCACTTTACCTTCTAAAGCCGCGTACAGACTTGAATGTGCATGTGGTGAGTCGAGACGAATGCACATGCATATGCGTATTAACTCGAGTTGTACACCCGATTGACGTGCGTTGAAATATTTTCATATAAATGCATGCATGTTGTCTCAGTGTGCTTAGTGTCTTCGAGAGGGACACTAATCGTGTAATCAGCGGCTGAAATAAAAAATGGCAGAATAAGTAATAATAGCAGCGGCTGCATTTTTCGCCATCGCAGAGTTATTGAAGAGAAGAAGAAAAAGGATAAACAAAGACGATGGTGGATGACACAAATGTACACCAAGAGAGAATATTATGGTGAGTCTCCTCTTCTCCAAGGTTTGCTTCTTGAAGAACCATCTGGGCATTTTAAGAATTTTGTTAGAATGGCTTCCGAAGATTTTGTAGTATACCTACTTACCTTCTCCAGTTCCAACCGTTTTCCTGCCTTTGCTTTTTTGGGCACGAAAAGATCCCAGCAAACTTATCATTTTTTGCTTAACGCCATTTATATATCTATTAATTTTTTTTGCTATCTCGTTCCAAGCGTCTGTTTTTTTTTGTTTTAAATAATGGAAAGGATGCTTGGCCTCCCACAAAACCGGATATTGTTCATAATAATCAATTAATTGAAGGCAGTCGTCATTTGACCATTCCATCGTAGCGAGAATAAACCTTTATTAACAAATAAATAACCGATAGGTCCTGAAACCCTATTCAGACTGCAGAACATGCAGTCATATGATATAAATGGATTGTGCATGTTCAAACACGTCCAAACTGAACGCACATGCACAATATATTTCCTTTTAGCGGTACCAAAAGACCGACACGCTCTGGCTCGCATTATATGCGTTCGCAGGGTCTCGCAAGATGCTAAACATGTGTTGAGTCGCTGCGAATATACAGTCCACACCGACGCATGCATGCGTATGCGCCTCGGCTCAACGCATGCACATTCAAGTCTGTACGCAGCTTAAGAAAGAGTTTTATGATGTGCTGTATGATGAACACGTAAGTGATGAAGATTATGAGAGAGCACAGCGCGTTTGGAATTTATTTAACTGTAAAACTATGGGTGATTACAGTGATATATACGTTACATCTGATGTTTTACTATTGGCAGATGTATTTGAAAATTTCAGAGACCTTTGTATTGATAATTACAAACTAGATTCTTGCCATTTTTTCACCGCTCCGGGATTAAGTTGGGATGCACTGTTAAGAATGACAAAAATTAAATTAGAGCTACTGCAAGATGTTGATATGTTACATTTTTTTAGAATGGGTATACGCGGTGGAGTGAGTATGTGCACTAAAAGAATCGAAAACGCTAATAATAAATTTGTGCATGGTTTTGACTCTAAGAAGGCAACTAAATATTTACTTTATCTTGATGCTACAAATCTGTACGGTCACGCAATGTGTTCCAGATTTCCGTGGGGAGAATTTACTTGGTTGTGTACAGAAGAGATTAACAATCTTAACATTTCAGAGTTAGAAGAAAATTCAGATGTCGGGTACATATTCGAAGTAGATTTGGAATATCCGACTCATTCACATGACAACCACAACGAATTACCATTTTTTCCGGAAAACATAATTCCACCAAATTCGAAATATGGTAAACTTATTCCAAATCTGTACAACAAAAGGAAATACATATTATCACTATTTAAATCTGAAACAATGTTTGGAAAATGGTTTAATATTAAACCAAACTCATAGGGCAATTAAATTTAAGCAATCTCGTCAGCTAAAAATATTCAGACTTTAATTCACAAAAACGAGGTGAAGCTAAAAACGAATTCGAAAATTTTTTTTACAAATTAAATTGGCCACCAGCTGGGAAACCCATAACCGAAGACCGGGAGCTGAATCACTGATAGCTAAACCAAACTATAAATCGAGTAAAATTTTTAGTGATCACATGGCCGCAATAGAATTATGCAAAGTACAAGTAAATTATAATAAACCTTTATACGTAGGGTTTTGTGTTTTGGAAATATCAAAAACAGTAATGTACGATTTTTATTACAATTTTATAAAGCGAAAATATAACAATAGAACAGCTTTATTATATACGGATAGTTTAATACTGACCGTTAATACTGACAATGTATACGATGACATAAAGCAAAATTTAGATAAATTTGATACTTCAAATTACCCACCGAATAATACACATGAAATGCCTCGAACTGAATCAGTTATTGGACAATTTAAAAACGAATACGCAGGACAGATCATAGAATCTTTTATCGGGACCGGTGCGAAAGCCTACTGTGTAAAGCTTATTTCAAAATGTACTAAGAAAGCAAAAGGTGTTAAAAAATACGTTATGGATAAATGTAGATGACTACAAAGAAATCTTTGAACGAGATGGTTTTATTTTTTAAAAGATGTACGCGTTTCACTCGGATTTTCATACGGTGTATACAGAATTGAAAAATAAAATTGCCTTATCATCTAAAGACGATAAACGTTATATTTTGGATGACAAAATTCATACTCTGGCGTGGGGTCACCATAAAATTGCTGATATAGAAAGAGATAAAAAACTAAAAGAACTAATTGAAAAACTGGAAAAAGATTTAGAAAATAAATAAAGTATGTGTTATTTATAAGTTTTGTTAGAAAGTAAATAAATTAATTCGTAAAATTCATTTATTGTGTATTGTGAGTATTGTATGTTTACAGTTGTAGTTAATAAATATTTATTATAAAACATTGCATATTGGTATCCATGAAGCATGTTTAGAACTCAATCCTAAATAACTTACAAGCGCTTTATTACCTTTTTCTCTCCATACATTAATTAAATATATATCTGGATGGTTTACTTTTTGTAACTCGTACTCATAAAACCCACCAAGAATGGCGTCTTTAATTAGATATGTTCTGGGATTAGTATTCTGCACCAACGAAATGGTAAATATTTCGTTGGACCAATTCAGAGTGTACATCTTCGAAAATGCTTGTCTGTATTTACTGATGCGCACATGATCTCTAACTTTAAATTTTGCAATTCTTGGATCCACAATTTTAAGGTTGCTGTAGACGGACTGTAAAATACTTTGCGCATTTCTTTGATTTATCTTGCTGGGTTTGTAACCCGTCGTACTGTGAACAGTGTTATTGTATTCTTCAATTAGCCTTGGTAATAAATTGAACCATCCGAAATTTCCTTGCATGCTAAATTCTTTCCACATTTTTTGTTTCAGGGTTCTATTAAATCTTTCGACTATCGAACTTTTTAAATTAGAGTATGTGCTATAGTGATTAATTGTATATTTCTTTATTAAATTTTGGAACTCTGCATTGTAAAATTCCTTTCCGTTATCTGTTTGTATATTTTTCGGTACAGAATTTCTACCTTCAGATAAAATCGATTGAAAAGCTTTGGCTACTTCTTTACCTGTCTTATTTTTTAATGGTATTCCCGAAGCATACTTGGAAAATGCCTTGATCACTGTCAGAATGTATTTGTATCCTTTGTTTATCTTGGCATAAGGTAGCATTTCAATTAAGTCTGCTTGGAAGAGATCTTTTGTTATTACTCGACGACGGCGAAAGTTTTTCCTTGCTGGTTTGTGCAACTCGTTAACAACATCACGTTTCACATTAGAAGATAGATTAGACATTTTCAGTTAGAACTCGTTTTCTTACGATGAATTCAACAAATAATGGAACTGCACAAACTGAAGATGTGCAAGTAAACGAGATTTGATCTCCCACATTCAACGTTCTTCCAATTAAAGTATCAGTACAATTTATAGCGTTCATGGATACTATAATCTTGACAATAGTACGTTGATGAATAAATACTTTTTTAACAACGCAAGTTTCTTGGATCGTATACGTCGTTCGGTGATCTCTATTTGAAAGCAAATATACACTTTCGGCGTTAAGCTCTTGACTCTGAAAGTCTAATAATGTTTCGTAAAGTAATGGTGTAGCAGCAATGTGTTTGAAAACCGTGAAATGTGTGCTCGCTCGCACTCCACTAAATACTACAATTTACAAAATAATTTTAGCCTCTTTTAATTCTTCAATGATCGCTATGATTTCATTGTTACGTGCGGAGTGACCTGCTGATTTGGATGCGTTCATTCGTTTATAATATTCACATATTTAAATCCTCTGCTTCCAGATATTCGCCCTGAGGGATTATAATTAACTTTAAACGCACTAGTACTTCTCAATTTATCTCTATAGTCTCGCACATCGTGAAACGTAAATTTCTCTGGATTTTTCTTAAAAACCAGCTCGTATAAACCTATAGTACCCTTATACGCCAAGTCTCCAATTACAAGATCGGGACCGTCAAACTTAAGCTCCTAGTTCCCAACAAACAATCTCTCATCTTCTTCTCTTACACCGTATTTTGTATGGAATTCATTTTCTACATCAGTTTCAAATCGTGTAACATAATCACGTGCTAACGGATGATACGATGCTAAGGCAGCTTCTACCAGCGGTGATTCTAATCTAGTCTGAAGTAATGATTTTCGTTCTTCTAGAAGTGTACGAGCATGAGCCAGGGATTCGTCCACAGGGGGGTTACTGCTTTCGGTGTCAAATTCTTCTGCTTCTTCATAAACAGATTTTGAAGTTGGAGATGTGGACTTTTCATGAGGAACCTCAAGAATTTCTTCATCTTCTAAGATGGAAGGTTGTTTAATTTCACGTCCAAGTGGTGTTGAAGTACCTACATCATGCTCCTCTGACAATCTAATTCGCGACGAAGGATCGGATTTTAATTTATAACTCGGTCTTCTTCGTATGAAAGAAGGATCAGATCTCAATTTATGAATCGATTTTTTCGTAGGAAAGAACTCTTTGGCTCCTCTTTCAATCTCTTTTCACTGGCTTCGTATGAATGTTGCTCCTCTTTCATAGGTAATACGCTGCGAACAACATCTAGCTTATTGACAATATCTCGGAGTGGCTCTACAATAGGTGAATAAGTTGTCTGCAGATACTTTTTTGATTGTTCCGTATGATGTTTTGCTTGTGCAATATCGGATTTAAGTGTTTTTAATTTAGTACGCAAACTTTCGCGCGCAGTAGCTAATTCTGCTTTAAGTTTGTTACTCATGGCGCATCCGCATCCTTTAACGTCTGTTACAGTACTGAAGAACTGTAGAACTATGTAAAAATGAAAGAACTACGTAAAATGTAGTGGTTTTAAAGATATATGTACGTGTCGAATCCTTTACGACATCTCCCTGCGTTTATGGAACAATCGGTATCAATAACTAAGAAACCAAACGGTTCCTTCCAACAAGCGTAACAGATATTACGAAACTGGTCCATAGTCATATCTCCTCTGACGTAATCATCGTAAACGTGTTTCAAATTTGTGAAATCTTGACGAAATAGTATTAAGAAATTACAATTATCACGAATCATTTCTTTGGGTATTGCACTGTAAGTTTGACTTAAACAAAAGCAGTCAACATTTCTATGACGTCTGTAATGGCGATTGAATGGACTGTATTTAATTTTTGTAGAAAGAAAGAATTTTTACTGTGACATGTTCTAAAGAGCTTTTTTTTTATTATTTCATGGCATTCTTAAATACATATGCATAATTATACATAATACGTATGCATTCATACAAAGCACTCTATTTACATCGTAACAACGTCAAAAGGAGAAATATTCTTTAATTAAATTTTGTGTAGTACACTGAATATCATCAAAAACAACGACTGAATATTCTTTTACATTTGTAGGTGATACCATTTTTTCAATATCGAAAATTTCAAAGTAACCTATTCCGGGCACTGTTGATAGCAAATGTCGGAGAAATTTATACTTCCCCTGAGATAAGGTCTTACAGCAGATGTATAAATTTTTGAAACGTATTCCGTTCGGATAGGTCACTAAGGAATTACTTTTACCAGCCCCTGAGCTCCCGCTAATGATAACGCGTTTGCTTGATCCTCCGAAGAGAACACTGTGACGTTTAAAGGTTTCATTTGCGATTGCATCGTCGACATTTTGTACGTGTAACTTTAAAGACTGTTGTTGAATCTTCATATTTAAAATAATATTTTTCAAAAATATTCAAAATATTTTTGCTCCTTATAACACGTTATTAATTTCCTCTTTACCAAACGCGATACTCTATTACTGTGCTGTAGTTATCAATATCAACTGCTATATAAACACTGTTACTAAAACTCATAAATTATTTATTTAAATAAATGTAATAAATTAATATTCCTAACTAAATTAATATTTCTCCAGCCACTCTGATTAATGCTACTCACTGTAAAAAATCCTCCACCTCCGTCTTTAGTTGTAAAGGTCTTGGTAGAGGAGGCTCCAACACTGGCGGCGCAAACACCCTCCTTTTTAGGAGGATGCGTTGAGGCGCCGCCACTTGCTGCACCGGCGGCCGTCGTTCAGGTGTGGCCGCCGCTAGCGGCGTTGGAGTGTACCTGGGTGAAGGTGACCTTTCGAGTCGTGGATGAACCACTCGATAATTAACTACCGCCGTTTCCGCATTAATCAGAGTTCCGTCCATTAACTGAAAAAGTAAATAATCAAAAATGTAAACCGTAAAATACAAATTAGATTACTCACTTTCAGTTCTACTTGGCTCATAAAAACTGATTTCACAAGAGGCACGTTTGGTGAAGAACTCATCTGTAAAACGAATAACAATTATTAAAAATTGTACAAAGAAAAATAATTTTTTATATCCTCGAAAACATACCTAATATCTCGACAACATTTCTAACTTCATGTGAGGAACAAACCATTGAACAACAATATAATTCACAGACATATCTACTTAAGAGAAGAAGTTAAATCTTAAGACACTAAATCAAACTTAATCTTTTAAATAGATATGTCTGCGACAAGATTATGAAACAAATCTTGGATCAGGCTCAGGCGGTTGTGAATGAGGGAAATTTTGTCATATTGTTCGTTTAAAGCCTGGTCAGTCGGAGACCTTAAGCGAACTGTACGTAAAATTTCACAAGATTGGAACTCATCCATGACTTTTCTAAAATTTTTCTCACCCTCTAAACAACAGTTCCTGACTTCAGGCATAATTCCGTCATAATAATTTTGGACTGCTGTTGAGATAACTCCCACTAAATTGGGAGAGGGTGAAGGAAGGGGTATAACATGTTGTGATGAAATTCCTATTAAATTTGTTCCTGAGGAAAGGGATCGAATAGGTGTAGAGGTTCGGACACTAGGAGAGGAAATTTCAAGCCGAGAAGTTGAAATCTGAAGTCGAGAAAGTGGAATTTGAGAGGGTGGGATATGTAGTTCCAGTTGTGATTGTGAAGGTGACAAATTCTGAATATTGGATATAATATTAGCAGATTCACTAACATTAGTCCTCGGTCGATGAACAGAAGGAGAATTATTAATCATTACTGGATTAATATTAATTGATGAGTTCGTGTTATTATTATTCCCAATTGGTGATAATTGAGATATCTCCATTGAACGGTCTGATATATCAATTATCTCAGAAACTGAGTCATTATCATTAGGATTTAGCGGGATATTATCTGCAATAATACGGGGTTACGACTGACTCAGTTGACCTTGCAACTTCGCACTATGCATCAAGTCATCATTTGAACGCAAAGAAGAAAGAAAAACTCTTTCATTAGCAATTCTTTCCAATCTACGTTCCATTGTGCGTTCCCTTCTGCGGTGCAAATATTCTGCTTTAGGCAACCACACTCTTTCATACTTGTCGCTAACGGTCCCTAGACGAGAATATTGGTTGCCACGTAGGATGCGTAAATATTGTGTGGGTTCACGAGTATTAGAAACGGATTTAGAAACAACAGATTTAGAAATGGAACTCGGAGTTTTTGATTTAGAAATAACAGATCTAGAAATGGCACTCGGAGTTGTAAAGACGGATGTAACAATAGGAACACTTTCCGATGTAGCAATAGGAACGGAACAGCAACCTTAGGAATGGATGTAACAGCAACCAAAGTAGTAGAGGCTGATGTGGATGTAACAATAGGAGTAACTATTGACTGTTGAGAAATGAGGGGTTGAGTACGTTTGGTTTGCGTACGGAAAGACGAAATAAGGGGTTGAGTAGGTTGTTTAAGAATGGGAACTGATTTATTTGATGGGGAAACTGGTTTATTTGGTGGTTTCGAAGTTTGATTTGGTGGTTTCATTAAAGAAGAAGTAACGATTAATTGTTGTGGAATAATAAAAGGAGGTTGGGTAGATTGCTGATTAAGAATAAAAGGGCTAGGAACCAGCAATTGGCTAACAATTGGTTGACTGGAATGAATGTCTCGAGAATACACACGATCTATTACGTCACCAACTGCGTTCAGTGCAGAATCATTGATAATTCCTTCTTGCAACAGGAAAGAGGAATTATCAATTTCATTCCACCATGAAGGCGGCACATTGCTTAAGTGGTAAATGCACTCTGAGAAACATTTACTTGAGCAGTACTTGCCACTCCTGTCTGTTTCTCTAAATGCAGATTCCACGCTAGTAGTTACTGTTGAAGAAGGATTTCCTTGTAAATATTGCTGTAAAATTGGGCGTTCATTTCCAAACGACATTACTAGCATGCAAATAATACGGAGTATATTAAAACATTAAAACGTAAATCTTACTTAATAATACTTACAGTTAAATTGTTAGAAAAAAGAACAAGAAGAATATATCTGGAAAAAATAGAGTGTCATACTATAGATCTATTGATGAATAAAGTAAGAGCACTTACCAGTAGATTAACTGTACAAGTAACTTGTGAGTTTATCCGAACTAAATGCCTCCTGTTATACTCGAAAAGGTAAACCTTTTAAAACTGCACGTAAGAAATTATGTAATACGTTATTCAAAATTAATATTATAAAAGGTCACATAATAAACACGCGTACCGGAACATCGAAAAGTGCAAGAACACTTTGCCCAGAAATGATGCAATACGTATTTTGTATTACAGCATCCTGAACATAATGTTATTCAAAACTAAAGTTGTATAAGGTCAAACCGAACGCGCATAATAAATTTTCTTTTTATTATTTATTTTTATAACATCCTGTTTCCATTTGCAGTAGCAGTAAAAGAGTATGAATGGGAGGAGACTGGGCGGGACTTGGTGGGCGGTGGGCGGAGTTTGGTGGGGGTAACTTTCTGTTTCCGCGGAATCTGGGTCAACCGGTGGGGGGGAGGGAGAAAGCCCTCTCCCCACTCCCTTCCCTACTCTTCCCTTTCCATTTTCTGGGCGTCACAAAGGCGTAACGAAGGCGTAACCACGTCCCACTGGAACTAACCTTTCCTCTTTTCTTCTTTTTTTCTTTCCTCCTTTCTTTCCTCCTTTCTTTCCTCCTTTTTTCCCTCCTTCCTCTTCTTTTCTTCTTTCTTTTCTCTCCTTTTTTCTCCCCTTCTCTTTTTTTCATTCTTACTTGCAGTTATTTTGAAAAAATTTCAATAACTAATTATTCTCTCTAACGACTTTAGAATTTGAATAACATTTATGAAATTTAATAATAATCTTATTATTACCAAGTTGAATAGTAATTCTAATCTTATTATTACTAAGTTTATAATAATCTTTATTCAAATCAATGTAAGGAAAAGGTGTATCTGTCGAATAATAATCTTTATTTGCAAAAATTTTCCTAAATCAAACATGCAAGTGTCACACAGTTTAACGATACACATTTCACGAGCACTCATCTCCTAGAACCATGATTTCATCGAACTGGCAGCCCCTGAACTTTATTTGTAAGAAATTAAAAATATTCTCTTACTTATATTCTCTTGGTAAACACGCATTAAACTCTGTGAGAGACCGATTGAGACTGGTGTGTAATAATAATATATTAGTTAAACGATTTCTATGCAAATTGAATTTGAATTTTAAATCCACGGTGAATGCTCGTAAATATGTTAATTTACTATTATGCAATTTTTGCTAGTATGGCTCGCTTTAAAACGTACTTGTTTTTATTTATTTAAAACGGTATTTATATTCATTCACAACTCGGAATACATATGTAAATTTTATAGTGTTTGTATATTTAATCGATGTTCGCCTTCAAACAAGTTTATTTTTCTATGCCACTTAATTTATTATACGACGGTGTGTGAATTTAAATCCTTAAATTTGAAATTAATCGATTAAAATTAATAAAGTCTCCTTTCTGATTTAGTTTGTTTATTTTAATACAGATCACTTCTTGCTATGAAATTTTTAACGCTGCACAGTGAAAACCATTTTTGTGACTTTTACATCGTAGAAAATTCGTAAATTTGAAAACGTTTGAAATTTCAATCGAATAAAGAGATACTTTCAAAGACAATAAAAATTTGTCAAGCTAAATTGCGCATCAAGAGTTAATCTAAATAATTTAATAACGCAATGTATTTCTAAATTCTTTCTTAAATCCTTAAATTGATTTATTAAAATTAATAACGAATAAAATAACAACTCCTTTCTGATTATAGTTTATTGTATAATAATATATTATTAATAACAATATTTAATAATTAATATTTTAATAATAATATTTAAGAATAAGTACACAAATAGTAATTCTTCTTCCGTGGAAGTGGACCATCTATTTCATCCAAAGAAAATTCGGTTTGATTCCAATGTTGGTGACAGAGTCTCTGACTTTGTAGGTATTTACAACTTTGATAATTAATCGGCAATTTAGGCCAGATGTATTCTAGATCTACGGCTGTGACTCTGGTACATAGATACGATTTTGGAAAGTACTTCAAATCCTTGTCTGGTATACTACTGAACGAACAATCTTTTTCGTACTGGTCAATAACTTCGCCAACCTTCTCTACAACATGCTTTATAATGTTCTTGCAAAATAGACGGGAGAAGAAATCCATTGCGAAGCTGAACTTTTCTTATACTAACTAAGAATCAAAGTTTCCTCATAATATATCACAAATGTGTAGTGTAAAAAACCCTTCATATAACTTTGTTTGAATAAATTTATGTAAATCAAACACGTTCGTTGAAGCACACATGCAATTTCTTCTTGAGTGAAACGGACACTTGGGTTCTGATTTTTGCAATTTTTGTACATCTTCGTAAATTTCACTCAAATCTAACACAAGTACACTTTCACCATTGCTTTTCGCTAGAATTTCACATAGAAATCGAGACTTCTCCACTCCTTTAACGTAAACGACTTTGGCTGTACAACATAAAAAGGTGATGATTGCGTCAAACTCAGATAAGGGGACGAATCCTCTATTCCAATCAATGCAATGGTGATTGGTCATTAACCAGTTTGCAACAATTTGAAATTTTCTGGGGACTTATAGGTGGTTGAAATAAAAAATGACTCACTTTTCTTTCACTATCGTAAGAAGCCAACTCTTTTGGTATAAATGGATTATTTTCCACTTTAAATCCTTGAATGTCAATGACAATAAATCGTCTTTTCATGGTTCGGTTGATGTTACTTCTTATAAAATCAAATGAAATCAAATAGTTTTAGCTTCTCTAATACTGCCATTCACGGTTTACATCAACTGACGGACAATTTTGGTGAGAGGTGAATAAGAGAACGCTTTGTCATGCAGAATTAAACAGTAAACAATAGTATCAGCTTTAATATTTTCTTTAGTTGTAAACTCAATTCTTATTTCTACTGCACTTTTATGCATTACATCTCTCTGAAAAGTGCAGTCGATTCCTATTAATGGGCAACAAGCTAATCCTTTTAGATTGAACCAGGGTTGACTGCTTTCACGATGATAATAATTTTCCTGAAATCTAGAATACATGTCGTATATAAGGGCGTATTTGTTATTTTCAATATCAATTTCTATGTTGTCGTGCGGATAGCGTTCGCCATTTAGAAATACTGTTAATGATATTAACTTAACGTCATCAAACGGACTCATGTTTGCATCGACGACACCCTGGGAGCGACGGATACTCGTGCAACTCCCAGCTTCTGAAAGGAATTTGTATTTTAACATCTCTATCTGTCACTCTCGTTAAAGCCAATTGCTCACGTAGTCCAATAGAAATATGAGGTATACGCCATACAATTTTGTCAATTATTAATTTAATCTTTTCCGTCTTGTTTGTTTCCACAACTGCATCAACGTCATCATTTGCTCTGATCAATACTAATTCTTGCCTCATATTCAAGACGATCTTTCTATAATCTTCCCCAAAACCTAATAATGTCTTTAAAGGTACACTTGCTGAGAAATCTCCCTTAACGTTGAGTATATCGCTCATTTTATCATTCTCCTGGATCCATCCTGCATTTTCCAATTTTACTGTATCGTTGCGAGTAAAAGAAAAATACCCTTTCATTGTTGATGTTATGCCAACATTTCTTACCGAATCCACCTGTACTCCGTTCAGAAGATATCTAATCTCGCTATACATATAGGCTACCGGATTATTTATCAATTGTTCCGTCGCACTGTGTTTAGTATTATCACTAACCAAACGCAGTCTTCCCTCTACGAACAAATAACTTTCGCAAGGGAAGGTGTAATTGTCGATCTCAGGTACGGTGATACGCACTTCATCGTTATTACCAAATGATGAACTGAATGGTAAGTGTGAATGGAACTCCATACTGGTTATTGAAGTGTCCAATTTAATTTTATCAGTCACTCCCAAAATATCCATTTCGTTCTGTTTATATGATTATTGCCTTACGTGTAATGATGGTGTTCACCCTTTGACGGTTACGTCTCTTCTACAGAATAATTCCCCCTATGTTAGCACCTCATAACCTAAACTCTCTAAATATATTCGATTTCTCTGTGTCAATTTCAGTTTTTTTTGTCGACAACAGTTCAGTATCTGTTTCCGTGGTTTAAATAATACATTACGTCTAATTCTGCTACACTCTTTCCGTTTCGAATAATTGCTATCGTAAATAATCATTATGTGAATCTTCTCAAATGAAGTCTTAGAGTAATTACTTCTAAAATTAACTAATCGATTCTCTTGATATAATCGTCGAATGACGATTCTCGTAATCACGTTCACGGTCACTGGAAGATAAATAGCTTGAAGAGGGGATACTATTATTTTAAACCCTGGAGGTACATTTGGAAAGAAATGATACAAAACACGACCGGGTTCTCCGTTGTTATAAGATCCACCGGTTAGATTACATTCTATTCTTATAGCATTTACTTTATTTATTTTCACCGGAAAATCACCAATGTTATTATCGTTTACTTTCAACATTCTCGGTTTAAAACCCAACAATTTTCCCAATGAATTTGGTTTACTAAAATCGAGCTTAGCCGAACTGTGTATGGTTGCCTTTAAAGTATTATTATTTCCTTTAATGTTTATATAATCAGGGATATTGTTATTTTGAAAATAATCTTTCAGATATTGGTTGATATCGTCTAGTTCATATTGTCACGATAAGGATTTAATTCTTAGCCTAAAATTAATAATTATAAAATGTAAAGGAGTCGCGACGAAATATTTCCGCGAGGAATAAAGTAGAACAATTAAGACATCAATCTTGCGAAATCTAAGCTACAAGCGGTTCACGTTTCATAACAAAACACGCGCTATATGTGGGACAAATTAATACAACAGGTGACGAAAGGAGAACACAGAAACATGTCATAACAGTCGAATAGACAGATTTTCGTCTATATAACGTACGGAAGAAAATGGGAAGGCAGTCGAATCCGACTCCGGTAGGCTTAGTGCCTACTGTAAGAAGGGCAGCCGCCCTCGCAGTCGAACCAGCCGTCGACTCAAGTAGGCCTAGTGCCAACTTCCCCAGGAGGACCTTCCTCACCAACGCCGTGCAACCGCCACCCGCATCAGGACGCTGCCGTTTCCAAGAAGGATCATCATCACCGACGCCTTGTTGCCGCCACCCTCATCAGGACGCTGCCCGTTCCACGGAGGCATCCTCACCGACGCCTTGCCGCCGCCACCCTCATCAGGACGCTGCCCGTTCCACGGAGGCATCCTCACCGACGCCGTGCTGCCGCCACCCTCATCAGGACATCTCATCGCAATTGCTGCAGCCCTCGAGATTGCCCTGGATCCGGTTAGTCGAATCGTCGGGTCTCTTCAACCCCAGCACGGAGGGATTCCTCATCCTCGCTGTCGCAGCCGACCCGTCGCGATTTCCGATAATTACGAAAACGCACCCCCGCACATTTAAAGATCGTCCGCCGATAGATAAAAATATTCATTTAATAAAGGTATACATTGTTTTGGTAAACTGTGTTTTCAAGCTCTACCACTGAGAACCCGCTACCTACCCCTAAACCACGTGACAATATGTACCTGTAGGTATAACGACAGTTTTCCAAACCGTCGTTTTTCCTGTTTCTTCATAATGTATCAAATTATTCCTTTCATCTATGTTAGGTATTGCATTAAACGTTTCAAAATTTAACAAGCACATTTCATATGTTGCGTCTTACATTTTAGCATATTTCAGTATGTCAATGTTAGTCAACGGTCGCCGAGGCAAATATTTCAGTTTTTTGGATTGGATCGTAAATATAACCCATACCCGGTTTTGTAAAGTTTTATATAGAATCCGCTTCCCACTGCTTTTGTTTCCATAGCGCGATTATGTCGCTTTGCCTCTTTCAGTTGCTCTTTCGCAGCTTTTGCATCGTTTACCGCCTTAGCAATTGCAACTGCACCGCCGCCGAGCGATCCTATTGCGCCCAAAGCCGCAAATAATGGAATTAAAGGTAAAAACCCTCCTCTCTTAGGAATTGGTATCACTCTTTGACGTGGAGGTCTTATTTTCTTGTGGTCCTTCTTTAAAACAGCCTGCGCCAATTTCACATTATTTAACAGACTCTTGTTACCATTACGTGAAATTGCATATTGCGCTTTCCTTACAGCTTGTCGAAATGATAATTTACCACCACGCTTCTTCCGTTTACTACGCTTCAACTTCACTCCGTTTCCCATTCAAAGCTTTGTCTTAGCTTTCATTAAGGCGGCTACAGATAACGCAGATGCTTTTTCACCAAATCCCGCTTCTGTACTCTTCACTCTTTTCACTGCCGCTTGATACAATTTTTTATCTGCTTCGTGACGTTTTTCTAAATCGCTACTCTTACAGAATATGCGATATCATGTTGCTTGCACGCCTCATCCAACGCATTCACACCTCCGTCTCCTCTTTTAAGTCAAACGTCTAATTTTGTGCCCGGACCGCAGTAATTGTAATCTGGCAAGTGTAACTCTACTGGTAGTTTATTAATTAACGTATTAAGTAAACCACGACCTTTTCGTTTTAAGGTACTTCTCGCAGTGTAATCTGTTTTGACACGACGTCGCATTTATGGCTTTTCTTTCTAACATTCAAAGATGTTACATGTGTACTACTTCAATACTCACTGCTTATCTTTATATAGCGTAAAAATTTCTCTTAATTTTTTGGTTAAGTATCGTTAGTTTATTAAATAAAGGATCAAACAGTGTTCTTAGAAAATTTTATTTATAACTGACAGTGTCATATCTAGAAATATATACATATTAAATCACATAACATTCACATATTAACAGCTTTATGCATACTTATATCAAAAATTATTTTACTAATTCCAAACATCATTAATTCATTTGTAATTGCTCTTTTCTCAGATATTTCATTATTAAGAAATGATTTAACATTTGTCTTCATATCACTTTCCATAACACTCAAGCATGGAATCATGTTGCTATAGAATGATATATAGTTCAATTGTTTCAAAACTTCTAAACGATATAATATAATATCACACAATTTCCAGAGTTCCAACAGACCTTTATAAGATATATATAATGTCTCCACACCTCTTTCTAATTTCAGTATTTTCGTTCCTTCGATGCGTTCGAAAGACGCCTTTACTGAGCTGATTTTCATTACCGAATAAATAGTTTTCTTCTCAGTAAAATACGACTTCAAAGTGTAGTTATAAGAACCAAATTCTTTCCATTCCTCTTCTAAAAACGATATGCTCTGCCTTTTGGAACCCATAATACGTATTATCGGATCAAAAAATGTTTCGGTACACAGTCCGACACAAATCCACTTCGTACGGCTCTTATTTAGAAAACATACACTAAAGTGCTAAAAGTGGCAAGTGGACCGGTTTTGGATCCTACGTCAAGTTAAGGTCACGTCAAGGATAGATAATTTTTGGAACCCTCCTCTGACCTCGCTTTTAGAGATAATGATGAGGTCACGTCAATGACAATGAGATTTTGCAACCTCCTCTGACTTGATCCTTAACCTTGTAGTTACATCGGCACAAAGCAAATTTTAAAACCACCTCCGACCTTAACCTTGAACCTTCAAGGTCATTTCAAAGTTACCTCTCAGTTACGTTAGGAACAGGTCGATTCTGGATCTTTCTCCAATCTTGACCTTGATCGAGGTCACCTCAAGGTCATGGCCTTGAAGTTTAAGGTCATGGTGAGGTCACGTCAGGAATAGGCCGATTCTGGAACCTCCTCCGACCTTGAACTTGACTTTTATTGGTCAAGGTCGGAGGAGGTTCCAGAATCGGCCTATTTCTACTACTCTAATCTGATAGGTTTTAAATCAGGTATAGCAACTTGCACGATTTCGAGTAAATCACGTACTACCGGAATATCAAGATCAACTTGGCTTTACAGCCAAATATAATAATATTACATTTACGGCTCTCTCGATCAGTAATTTCTTGAATATTTTTTTTCAGTATCTAACAGGGTTTTACCGGGAGGAGCTACAGGCAAGTTAACATTAGCTTTCAGGAATTTGATTTCGTCTTGCAGGACAATAATAGCAGCTTTTAAAGCATTAAAATCATTACCAATTAGTTCACAGTTTTTATAAGTCCAAGTTAAACCTGACTTGGAGTGAATTTTCCGAGCTTCACCCGTGGACAATCCTATACAATCAATTTTAAAGGATTTGTTACAAATAGGGCATTTAACAATTTTGTGCAGCTCAGCTAATTGATTACAACAAGAACACTTATCTATTACTAATGCATCAATGAACGTAATAGAAATAGTAAGAAAAAAAGGGAAGAAAAAATAAATAATGCAATAGCAAATGCCAAATAGAAACTGAAATGCTGAAAGCAGCGACCTTTAAATACACAAGTTTTATTGAAGACAAGCAAAGAAATGTACACCGCAAAAAGTTGTGTAGGTGTGAACATTAATGAGCAATGCAAACTTACCACTCAAATACAGCAGCTCAGGAAAGTAAGCTAATGAAGAATCTTTAATAAGGTTGAAATACAATGACTGAAAAGATACTTTTCTAAAAAAAAAATTAACCTACTCGAACCTTCATTCTGATTTATTTCCAAATTATTCTTAGAGTGAGGTATTAAGTTTTAGTAAATATCGGTATACATCATACTTCCAGCCAGACTTGAGCAAATTGTACTCATGAATATGAGTACTGATTACGAGTACTATGTAATCATACTCTTAATATGAGGACACTTTTTATTTAACTTTTAACTAGATTATGATTTCTTCATTAAATCACTTAAAAAATCGTAATAGTCCACAGGAAAACCCAACTGTGCATATTGTGAGTGCCATTTTTTCATGATGTTTCAATTTTTCGTCTCCTGTCACTTTGACATTACTTAGCGGCACAATGCTGGTCCGGTGGGTCTCGCAATTCGCAGTGTTTGTACGTTTGCAAATTCGTCCGAACTGTACTGTACAAAGTGTCTCATCTTCGATGGCATTCTATAGATATTTCCGATATCTAAATATGATAAGGACACTTTTTATTCAACTTTTAACTAGATTATGATTTCTTCATTAAATCACTTAAAAATTCGTAATAGTCCACAGCAAAACCCAACTGTGCATATCGTGAGTGCCATTTTTTCTGAGCTACAATAAAATATTATGGGTTCTCAAATATTATTGAATTTTATGTCTCCAAGGTAAAATACGATAAAAATTTACAAATCTACACAATTCTTTAAATAAAGAAAGATTTCGGAAGTTGTAATATTATTTAATAACCGTATTTTTTATGTTTGAATTAGACAAGCCTACTAGCGCACTTCCCGACTTTCTTTCATCAAAAATCGAACTTTTCAATCAAATACTCGTTATAAATTACATAAACAATTTCAAACAATATAAACTAATATGTGTCGCAAGTGTTATAATCCAGACTCCTCTGACCAGTAAAAAATAAGTTGAATATTAACCAATATTTGATATGGTGGATCAAATAAAGCCCAAGATTTTTAATTTTTTGCACAATTTGAATATTAGACATTCAGTTTTCAAATAGTCAAATATTACAATTCGAATTATCTCTTATGAACTCATGAGCGTCTAGATTATAGACTTTTGGGACACACGTTATATAAAAGATTGAGTTCGTAGTTTGGCTATTATGAAGTTTTCATGTGATTTAATTGTTAATTAAGGAACCATAATCTATGTTCAAAATCAAACAAAAAAGCTATCATTTTTTATCTTTAAAAATAAAAAAAGTTATTTACATTTAAAATGTTCAATCGTGCCACAAAACAACAAGAAACAGCGAATTTTTGATTTAACCATTTAATTAACATTAAAAGTTAAAACTCAATATTCTGGGTTCTTTTCTCTTTCCATCACTCTTGAAGAAACCTGTACAATACCATCGAAAATGGGACACCTATACACACATCTTAGACAAAACAAAAAAAATCAAAATCAAAAGCTTGAGGATGCTCGAGGGATTCACCGCAATCAAAAACGATTTGCAACAAAATTTTTTAAAATAAAAATTTCCACAGAAAATTTAGGTCCTTTCACTTTAAAGCTTAGACCAGGTGGTAAGCGTACAATTAACAGCATTTGGAAAAGCCTGAATATTATTGGACGTGAATAACGGATTTCTGTTGATACTCCTTATGTTTGTACTCATAATTTCAGGTTACTAGAAAAGCTCAATTACTTTTACTACTTAAGTACTTTGTACTCAATTATTTTTATACTTAAGCAATGTGAGTAAATTTGTAATCGATTACATTGTACTCATAATTTTTGAGTATTTTCGTAATCAATTACATTTGTACTTAACCATTGTGAGTAAATTTGTAATCGAATACATAACAATCATAATTATTGAGTATTTTTGTAATCAATTACTCAATGTAATTTATACTCAATTACTGCCCAACACTGCTTCCATCATAATACAGGGATATTCAGGCAACCCATTCATTGAAAGTTTTCGGACTTCTCCTTTGAATTTCTGTTTCATATTTTGCAATTATAAGTTAACAATAAGTATCTATCAAAATATAATATTTTCAATTTTCAGACGCTTCCGCTTATACCGGAAGTACTGTTAACTTTCTTATTTTAAGTAAAATACCCCAGTTTTTAATGCATTTTTGAAATCTTCACAAAATTCTGAAAATATTTTGTGCAACATGTGATACAAGAAAAATTAACCGTTTCCGAGGTATTCCCATTTTTAAAAAAAAGCTGAGACTTGCAGTACCTTGCTCATGATACTGTCATCTTTGTGCAACAAAAACCACGATCCCAATTTTCGGCCTGTAGTAGAATACAGTAACATTCTTTAAGATCATGTCCAGTTTTGCACTTGATTGTTTACAGGCTGCTTGAAAAGTAACTTCTATTCGAACTGATTTCAACTGTCGAAAAGTCATGTTTTTTTTTTTAAATGGAACGCCTAATATACTTTCATACTACGTGGGCTGCTGGAAAATTTTCTGGAATCTAGTAGGTCTAGAATTGTTAGAGTTTATCAACTGTCATATTTGAAAAATTTGACGTTTCTCGCCTATAATTCTATTGACAGTTCCTATCCAAGTGAACTAGTTTTGTTTGTAGAGCATTTGAGAAAAAGTAATTTTGTGTAAACATGGAAATTTCGCGTGAAAATTTTCGTGCCATGATTTTTTACTATTTCAAATGTGGTCTAATGCCGAAACAATGCCTCGATCGGCTTCATTTGGCTTTTGGAGATGAAGCACCATCAAAGAGCAGTGTCTATAATTGGTTTACCGAATTTCAGTGTACACGTACCTCTCTCAGTGACGAATTTCGTGAATGTCGCTCATCAACATCTGTCGATGCCATTAATGTAGATGCTGTGCGTGAAATGCTTGAGCGAGATCGACACGTGACATACCGTGAAATTCAAGCATCCTTACGCATTGACATGATAGCAATACACCAAATTTTGCATGATCATTTGAACGTACGAAAGCTTTTCAGTCGTTAAATCCCATACAATTTAACAGAAGCGCAAAAGCAGGGTCGTGTCAAATGTTGTGAAGAAATGCTCAAGAAATTCAATGCAGGTCGTTCAAATTTAGTTTATAACATCGTTACTGGTGACGAAACGTGGATCTATTCGTACGAGCCAGAAAGTAAACAACAATCTACCGTTTGGGTATGTCAAAATGAACCAAAACCAACAAAAGTTTTCCGTTCACGCAGTGCTGCGAAGCAAATGATTGCTTGTTTCTTTAGTTTAACTGGACATGTAGCAACCGTGGCTTTAGAGGATCGAAAAACCGTGAATGCAGATTGGTATACTACAATTTGTTTGTCGGAAGTCATCGATCAAATAAGAAGAAACAATCGAAATCGACGAATTATTCTCCATCATGACAACGCCAGCTTTCACTCAGCCCGTCAAACAGTTGATTTTTTGTCCAACAAAAATGTTGAATTAATGACTCATTGTCCATATTCACCTGATTTGTCGCCTAATGATTTCTTTTTGTTCCCAAATATCAAAAATAAAATGCGTGGTGAGCAATTTTCGTCGGCTTAAGTAACGATTGAAACATTCCGGACATTGGTTTCTGAGAGAATGGAAAACATGCTTTAGAAATTGGTTCGAGCGTATGCAAAAATGTATTGACGTCAAAGGCGAATACTTCGAAAAACAATGATACTGTTACCGTTCAATTTGTCGCCTAATGATTTTTTTGTTCCCAAATATCAAAAATAAAATCACCCACAGGGTGATTCGGGGTCGGACAGAAAAGATTGAAAATCAACTGTTTGACGGGCTGCAATATACAGATACAGGGAGCAATATACAGATTGCTCCCCGTGACATATTTTCGCAGACCGTCCGGCGAACTCTTTGCGTTCCGCCGATTTGCTTTCAAAGTATTTCCCCAGTGTTATTTGTTTTCCTGTAAAAATTAGGATAAGGAAAATTTGGGTTTTGAAAGTTAATTTTTCAGTCGCATAGATTCTTTATTTAGCCTTTTTGATTTACGCATTATTGCAACATATTGTGAAATCAGCGATTTCTTTCCCACGAAAGCTATACAGAAATTGAACCCCGGCATTTAAGCCCATTGGTCCTCGTTGACGTAAGATTCTGTCGCGGTTGGCGGAGGCATCTTATCTCTTCTTTTTTCTAACCCCATCTCTTTTTCGTTCGCCTGCGCAAAGCGATTTTTCAAAACAGAATTGACCCCGTACTTCTCGGTGCCACAACACGTCTCGCGTTGGTGTCTTTTTTTTTGTGTGTGTTTTCGCCCATAATTGATGTTGGGGAATTCATCAACAGCTTTATTGCTGGATTAGTCTGTTGTACAGAGAGAAAAATTAATACGCTCGTATTGTCTACGCCTGTTCCCTGCCAAGTAGTTCTGCGAACAGGCTTTAGTTCAGGGGTACCCTTACCTCTGTGCCGCATTCGTTAAGAATTCACGGTATTTGTGGCCGTTCACCGCATCTGCACGGTCCCGTGAGCCTTAGCGTACCCCCTTGGAGCTGCCCAACACGCCGACCGACGTTCGGAACGCGTAGGGACAAGGTTTGCTTGCCTTTCGTTATTTTTGTTTTATTTTACGAGCATTCCTGCCGGATAAAGACGTGTATTTACGCGGTGCGCGTTGACTTTATTTGGATTCGCCGTTTGACATTTTTGCGTAGCGCTCCTGTCAATTTTAAAGTCACCGATGCGTCTATTTTAAGCGCATTTACGTATGAGTAATGTAATTAGCGCTGTTGCTGCTAGATTTAACTGATAATTACGTTGCATTTGCGATTTTGTTTCAGTTTATACTGGTTTGATATTCTTTTTTGTGTTACACAAAATTGTTTACAGGCTGGTTAAAAAGTAACTTCTATTCGAACTGATTTCAACTGTTGAAAAGTCTTATTTGTTAAAGAGAACACCCAGTATATTTTTATAGCATAAAAACCGGAATTAAATGTTCGTTCGAACAGTATTAGCATTCCCTATACCCATCTCTTACCTTTCTCTTTCTATTCATCATTTTCTCTTTGACACATCAATTTTTTCACTTTTCAGTACTATTCCTTAATAGCGTAATATGAATATTTAACAGACTGAGGCTTTTTAAATTAATTTCTGACTGTAATTTAAATATCATTTAAAAAAAAACGAAAAATAATATTTAAATACATATCTATCACTTAAATTTATTATTTACGTATGCCGCATATATTAGAATTCTTGGTATGACTTTTTACACATTTACAAGGAGAAATTTGCACTAACAATACAAAATTTTATGAAAACTAATAAATAAATCAAAAATATTAAAAAAGATACACAAATTGTTGGTTATAATGTTGGCTCTAAGATGTCCTCAGCTATTATTTATTAATAATAACTTTCTATTGTATCTAAGTAATTACGTATTTTCATTAACTTCTTGAATTGTCGATTTTTTTATCGTCAAATACATTTAATATGTCTGTGTTTGAATATTCATTTTTTGGTTCTTGGTAGAAATTTAATTGTTTTTTTTAATTCCTACTAGACGGATGATTTCAAAAATTATAATTTCTCTGGTTTTCGTAGTTCACTATTTAAAAATACCGAAATACCGAAAAATGGAAAAAAATTAGGCGAGTGAACTATAAGAGATAAGTATAGGTAATGCTAATACAGGACGAAAGAACATTTAATCCTGAATCACATGATATAAAAGTGATACTACGCGTTTCATTTAAAAAAGATGACTTTTCGACAGTTGAAATCAGTTAAAATAGAAGTTACTTTTTAACCGGCTTGTAAACAATCAAGCGTAAAACTGTGCATGGTCTAAAAGAATGTTACTGTAGCCTACTACACGCCAAAAATTGGCATCGTGGTTGTTGTTGCACAAAGATGGCAGTATCATAAATAAGGTTCTACAAGTCTGAGCTTTCTTTAAAAAATGGAAATACCACGGAAACGATTAATTTTTCTTTTATCACATGTTGCACAAATTATTTTTAGAATTTTATGAAGATTTCAGAAAATGCATTAAAAAGTGTTGTATTCCATTTAAAATAAGGAAGTTGACAGCAGGAAGTGTCCGAAACTTGAAAATATAATAATAATAATAATAATAATAATAATAATAATAATAATACGTTATTGGTGATAACATTCCATAGGAATATTCACACGTCAAAATACATACAGTTTAACGTGTATAACACAGAACATAAAAATGGGTCTAAACGAACTAATAACAAAATAACAACAGACAAATACCGGGGGTCCCACGCCATGTGCTCACCCTTCTAGAATCTTTATTTATTAATCGATTAATCTAAATTTTGGAGGCAATAAATTAAACAAAAATGGGATTTTTCGACATACTGCTAGTCGTCATAGGACTTTCTTATTTTAAATGGAATACCCTATATATTTTTTCATATTTGAAATTTACGGATCATTATTTGTTAATTTTGGTTTCCATGAAACGAAAAAAAAACTTTTTTATTCTTCAATCTAGAAAGCATAGAGTCACACTTTTTGGATCTAATGCGATCAAGTGTTTCGAGAAAATCATTTCTTTGATTGTATTTTGCTTTTTAACATTTGAAATTTTCATTAGGTTGTAACTCATTTTTTTAACAGAAAGTCATATGTTTCTTAGCTTGGTTCTACAGAATATTTCTTTCTGAGCACGTTGATACCAAATACATGATATTTTCATTAAATGTTATTTGAAATAAAGCGAATGTAAAATTTCAATAAGTCATGCTCTATTTTAAATTATTTTCAAAGAAAATATGACGTATTTGGTATCAGCGTACTCATAAAAAAATATCCTGTTGAAGTAAGCTAAGAAGCATATGTGGTTCTATCGAAAAAAAATGTGACCTAATGAAAATTTCAGGTACTGTAAAAATGTTAAAAATCAATATACCATGAAAGGAGTGATTTTCTCGAAACACTTGACCGCATTAGATCGAAAAAATGCGATTCGTAGCTTTCTAGATTGAAAGTTTTTTTTCGTTGTCATGGAAACGAAAATTAACAATTTATACGTATTCGGACTCATAATGATCCGTATATTTCAAATACGTAAAAGTATATAGGGTATTCCACCGGCTTCCGTTAAATATTAGTTTTTCATAAACGGAAAAAAAAGTCCCGCGGCTTCACAAAATTGGAAATTAAAGAAAACTGTTCAAGTTCAAAGTTTGAATTTCTCGTTTTTCAACTGAAGCCGATTCTTCAGGGACAGAACTAATTGGAAGATGATTTGATTTCAATGGATGGCCATCTTAAATGATATTTGTATTAAATTTAATTCCAACCAAAAACTGTCCTAAATAATTTTTAAATATCCGATGGAATTATTAAGAGGACTTGGTCAGATCAGATATGTATTAATACTAGATTAACGCCAAGATACATTAAAAAATTTGGTTACAAGATACCATTCATAACATAAGCAAAAGCTTGATAATTGTCCATGTCAAACACTGCAGTCATTAATTGTAATTTTCTACATTCTGTTTAATTAATCTGTGTGACCCCTTTCTTGTCGTTAATTTTTGTTGATATTGACAAGTTATTGTTATTCAGTTTTTCCTATTGTACTCTTCTGACAGTTAGTGAAACGGAAGTAATAAAAAGATAACGATTTTGCGTACTTGTCATTTTAAAAATCAAACATAATTAAAAATGTGGACTATAAATTTACTGAATTTTATTTATTAGACTATTTCCTCTCTAATAAAGACGATATTGAAATCCATACTTACGTCTAGTATAGTTATATTATTATTGGAAGTAAAAGACTTTTATTAAAATTTAATACTTCACCCAAGAGGAAATAAATCAAAGAAGTTTTTGGAATAAATTGCAAGCTGATTGTATTATCAAATTTTGGAAATAAATCAGAATGAATGTTTACGTAGGTTGAATTTTTCAGAGAAGTATCTTTTAAGCCATTGTATTTAAAACTTATTAAAATTTTTAACTTAATGTTTGTTGTGTAGTATGTATTATTTAGTCTGAGAAAAATATAAATATTAAGAAAAAACTTTTATATTCTCTGAGTAATTATACATAAATGGTTGTCGGGAATCTATTTCTAAGGAAAACATAAAAATTAAAACATTTCAGAATTGCAAATGAACTCTAGTAATCGCCTTCAAAGGAATACGTCCAGTTACCATTCACCCTGTATACTTACTCAATAGGCAGAAACTCTGAAAATAATTGTAATATTAAATGAATTATCGAAGCAGGCGCGGTTGATGACTGACGTATAATGGATAATCGTAAAAAAGCACGAACATTCTTATCTGAAAAAAAATATTAGCCTCCATTAAAGGGAAGCCAGGAAAACGAGGGATTTTGTAAAAGGACCGCTTTAGACCACTGTACAAGCCTTGGTTCAATTTCTACAATAAATATTCAGAACAAGAAATTTTTGGACAATTTTAGAACAACGTTATAGTTTTTTAGATAGTTTTCAATTTAATTTAAATTTTTGATACGATACTCTATAATTAAATTATTCAAGAAAAATAATAAATTAAATATGATACAAGAACTAATAATGGGCAACTACCTCCCACATTTTGCAACAGTTACACGTATCACTCTAGATCCAGATGTTTCATTTTCATTACCTCGACTGTTATTTTCTTTCGGTAATTCAAAAAAAGGTCAAGAAGTTAGGACTACAAGATAATAAGTGGCACATACAGTCTTGAAATTTCTTAGAATTAGCACCAAATTAATAGGCTTATTTTATTTCCATTGCCCCCCAACCCATTCGAAGTAATTCTTAAGCAGCACGCGCACTGAATCGACTCGGATCGGTCAACTTGGCTCGGAATGAGCGGCGCGTTTTTCTATGAATGAGATTAAATAGTCCCGCGCACTCGACCGCGGTTTAGAAATAATTATACAAATCATACAAATATTTTACACCTGTTATAACTTTTTGATGAAACTTTTTGTTTAGTAATTCCGAATATCACCTGTTGGAGATCTATGTTTAAATGTTCTATACACTTTGTGTTTTCATAATAAAACTTAAAAACTTGCGCGCTCTTGCGCCACTCTGACTTTTTATTTATTATTTGTTGTAAGTCACTTCGTGGAATTTTCTCGACATGAAAATCATATTTTTCAAATAATTAATGAAAACGAATTTTAAAGAATTTAAACAAACTAGAAAATTTGAGTAATTGTCTGAAATTAAAGAACAGGAAAAAAATTATGGAACATTTCTTTCAACAGAGGAGTCATAATTACAGAAGAATAATTGATAAAAATGCTCCGATCAAACATATGAGATAAATACATACATTCAGGAATTGGAAGTTGCAGCAGTATTTTATCTTTTTCCTGCTACTTTCTATACGGAGTGTAAATTCTATTATAGACTGAGGATGAAAGTCCAGAACACCCTAAATATTTGCAAAACTATTTTGTTTTTACAAGAACGCTCTAACTCGATTCCTACATTTCAGGTTATTTACTTTCAGCAATCATTGGGGTACAATATAAATTTCTTTTTTTGTAATAAATCTCCATTTTCATTTTTATTTACCAAGTGTTTTAATAAATATTTAATTTTGAATGAAATAAATTAAATAATATTTGTTAGTCACAGTGCACCAGTGTATCTTTAATAATTTCCTTTGAAGAAACTGAAAATTTTGTCACATTTCATGATAATGAGCGTTGATGAAATAATCTGCATTCAAAGTACTTCATCTATTTGTTTTGTTTCCTTATTAATACTTGAACATTTGTTTCAAAAAGATTCTTATGTGACTATAATTTTTTTTATATAGTTGTACGTATAAAAATATGCCCGCTTGGAATTCGTAATAACAATAGAGGTTTCCATTAAAAAAATAAAGTTGTTTTAGTACCCCAATGGTACGCCACTGTATAAATAAATGAATTGAAATGTAGATTTGTAGTAATAACTTTTATGTCCGAGCATTTTTGCAAAAAGAAAATATTTTCGGAAATATTTACTTTACCAGACTTTTTCTTCACATTTTATGTATTATTGTATTAAAAAGTACTTTTCGAATTTCTATATTTTTCATGTATTTTTCAATGTAATATAATTATTTTTAATGAAAAAAAAAATTAAATAATTTTGTCCAAGTTTTTATTAGTACTCGGCAACTGAGGGTCGGGCGCCGCGCGATTTTAAATACTTATTTGTATAATAATTTATTATATTTTACATATTCAAAAGCAGCGAAGAGTTATTGTTATCTATTGGAATTTGCAATTGTGAATATTCTGAGGATATCTAACTGCGCGAAAGCCCGAGTAGTCATATATGATGAGATATAAGCTCGGCTAACAACGTAACGCAGGTTCCGTATTGGGACTGCCGCTGTCTGAAACGAGTTTAATCCAGTTCACTTTTTTAAATCCTCGGTCTGGTTATTTATTATTCCTATCAGACGTTTTTCTCTTGAATTGCATGTAAGAGCAATTAAGTAAGTTTTCTTGTGCTCACTATCTGTTTGCTTGCTTTCTTTGCGGCTAGGCTTCCCGCTCGGCCACGCTACAGCCCTCACTATCTGTTTAAAAGAAGATTAAATATGAAGAAATCAAAGTGCGCTAGACATTTAAATTATTTGAATAATGGCCATTTTCATAATCTTTAAGGAAACTTCAATTTAAAGTCACTTTAAGAATAGGGAAACAAATGTATTTTTTTAGGTTAAAGTAAATTTAGATTTTAACTCATATTATGAAAATGGCCGTTGGCCTTATTAGTTGTTCATGGTTACCATGCTTGGACACGATTATTTTAAAAAGCAACATAAGGATATGTTGCATAATAAAATAATGTCACTGTATGTTTAAGAGAATTCTTTATTTTCAGAAGAGATGGCTTAATAATAACGAACTGTAGGTACTAAACGGGTTACTGAAAACGCTGAATGTGTGAATTCAGTGCGCGGTGTACGCTGCCGTGCCGAGTTGACTCGGACCGGTCGATTCTAGTGTTGTGCCGACTCGAGTAAACTCGGTGCCGGACTTCATTCTTTACAGTACTCGAGTAACTCGAGTACTGAACTTTTGAAACTCGAGTACAGTGTTTGAGTACTGGAATAGAGTATTTTCTTACTCGAGTACCGGAATCAAGTATTTTCTTGCTCATGTATGGAATCGGGTATTTTCTTACTCGAGTACCGAAATCGAGTATTTTATTACCGGAATCGAATGTTTTTTACTCGAGGACTTTAATGGACTTTAGTGGACTCGTGAAATTTTATTCTTAGCAATACTTAATCGAGTGGAGAACTCTTCGAAATGGACCTGAATTTGAAGTCAAATTCGAATACTGCAATTTTAGGAACAAATATCGATTGATATAAGTATCGAGTGGGTTTTCGGTAGACTCGTGAAACTTCGATTGACACTTGAAATGAGAATCGAGTGCTTCTTAGCTAAACAACCAGGAATTTTATATTTGGTTTCTTTCTTGAAAATTTTAACAGGACTTTTTTATATACTTAAAAAATGAATTTCTAAGAATCCTAGAGTAAATACACATCAAAGATAGTAAAAAAATATTAGTAGATATTGACAAGGAATTAAATATACAGTGTGTCCCGGATTGAGTTCGCGATACGTATTGTTACGAATTTGGGGTTCACAAATTATAGTCGTTAAATTTCAGAACACTTTATTATAAGCTGCGGCTTACCACAATTAACAACACAATTGTAATGAGCTTGTCTATTAAATAACATTTTACAAAATGTATTTTCTATTTATTCGAGGTACGAATCCTTCGCTGGCTAACTTCATAACTATCACTCCTGACGGATCGTACGGCTTATATAGCAGAGCCCTCTAGTGCTCCAACATACTGGAATGATAGTAGTCTCCAGTCATGTTCTGTGACGCAAGGTGGCGTACTGATGCTAAAAATAGATCTGTTTGCGCGTGAAGGCTGTAACAGTATAATAGACATAATAGACCAAAAATTTTTGAATTCAGATTACATATTTTACAGTTCAGATCTGCTTGGTGCGAAATGCATTTGTGCCGAATTTGACCTCGAAAGTTTTCAAGGTAATAAAATATGCAAAGTGGCATTCCTTTTGAATTTAGGAAAAAATATTACCAAAATAAAATGATTCTCTCTGAAATTATGGAAATATATCAAATTTCAACGTCCTATTCATTCATTTGTTTTTTTTTCTACTTTATAATTACATCAGTTTTAATCTAATTATTTGTTTATTCATCCGCTTATTTTAAATGGTACAATTTAATTTTTCTAATTTTTTTATATTATCATTAACGTCTTGTATCATTGATCTAAGTTGGAGCGATTGTCTTTTGTTTGTGAGATTTATAGTTGTCTTTGTTTGTCGCGTGCATAAAGAATATTTTGTTTTTCTTTTCCTTTTTTTTAAACAATCGATTTTTTCTTCAACTTTCCTTCGTCCAGTCCAGTGTTAAGCTTTGTTTTTATTTTGAGTTTAAGGGATCGTTTTTTGTTTGCCATAAATTAATAATTTCAGTTTCTAAAATTTGTTTTTTTTTATTTATTGCTTGCGCAAGTCATTTTCCATTTCCTTTAACAATATGTATAATTTGATCGTCTTTTTTTTTGTTTAATATACGTTTACTTACTTTGTCCTATTTTGTTCTCAATTTGCCTTTTTTATCCAAATCAGGGTTAGCTTTTTTTTAATTTTAAACAACTTTTTGCTTTAAATTTAAGCGATCGCCTTTTGTTTTTGAATGATTTTTTTTTAATTTTCGAAGAAGAGAATCCCGCCTAAGGTACTTTCATTTTTGTCTTCGGTTTTTAATTTGATTAGCTTTGACATTTCTTCTTTTTAATTAAAGCGGTCGTCTGTAGTTTTTCATCGTTCGATCGTCTTTTATTTGTGTTGTTTTATTTTATTCTTAAAATTTTTTCGATATATTTTTTCAATTTGTCTCTGTCCATGTCAGAGTTAGTTTTTTTCTTTATTTTGACTTATCTATTATTGTTTAAATTTAAGCGTTTGTTTTTGTTTCTCAAATTTGTTGCTTTTTTTCCAAATTTTCGAAAGAGAATCCTTCCCAAGGTACTTACAGTACACAATTGTGTCTTCGATTTTTATTATTTGATTGATTTTCTTGTTTCGAAAATTAAAACAATCGTCTTTTGTTTCTGAAATTTGTTCTTGTTTATTTTTTCTTCGCAAAGAATTTTCTGTTTCTTTTTTCATTTTATTTAGAAATATTATTCGATCGTCTTTTGTTTTATCGTTTCTTTTTTTTCTATTTACATTTTCCGACTTTTTTTATCAAGGTCTCAGATAGGCTTATTCTTATTTTGACTATTTACATGTATATCAGCACAATTGTAAGAAAGTAACGCGGTGCTTATAGGAGTGGACTATTATTTAAATAATCACTTTTTATTTGTATTTTGGTCAGTAAATATGTAGATGGTATTATTATTTTACAACTTTACTGAAATATTATTTATATGTGATTAGTAATTTTCCGTAATTCAATTTTTCTTTCCGGAATGTTGGAATTTGGAATATTTCTCTAAATTCAAAAGGAAGGATTTTATTTCTTCTTGTGTTAATTCCACTTCCTTGAAGAAATTCAATATATTTGGCACACATTTATTTCGAGCTAAGCAGACTTGAACTGCAAAACATGAAACCTGATTTCGAAAATTTTTGGTCTATTATACGTATCGCGGAGTCGATTCGGGGACACACTGTATACATACATCAGGCAGGACTTATTCCTACCTACAATGTGCGGTGTTACATTTATTCTAAGGGCTGGTTTTTCAATCACAAGTTAACTTTATCCTTCAGTTTATTCCCGTGGTAATAATTGTCTTCGTACCCGTTAGTATGAAAATAAACAGAAAGTTGGGGTTAGCTTGTGATAAAAAAATCGGACCTAAATGTCTTACAAAACCCTCGGCGTTACGCTAGCCTATGTTGCCTTTAATGTGCCGTCGGTATAAGATTCGATTTGAAGTTACGCTTGAATTTCTTTGCACGTGAGTGATTCGGTTTTCAAAATTTACATCCCGTCGCATTATTGGAGTTGAGTACCGGACTTGAATACTAAACTCGAGTTCCAGAGTTAATAACGAGACTCGAAAACTAAGAAAATTCCAAATAAGAGTATTGGACTGGAGTATCAGATTCGAATACTGAACTCCAGTACGGGACTCGAGTACTGGATTCGTGTTCCAGACTCGAGTACGAGTCCACTCGATTCTTATAATAACCGAGTCGGCGCATCACTAGTCGATTCGGCTCGAAACGATTGGCACGTTTTGTTATACTTGAAATTTAGACGGGCGTCACACTAAGCGATCCCGGACGGAAACCGTCGAACGGTCAACATTTCATTACAAGATTGTGTAAAAGATAAAAAGTTTTAAACATTTTTAGGCATAAATTCTTCACGAGTGATTACGACTGACCGGATACAACCGGTAAGTTTGACATTTTGCGATAATATTATGTTTTATATTGTACGTAAAATGTCGAACTGAATGGTTGTATCCGGTCAGTCGGAACCACTCGTAAAGAATTTATGCCTAAAACTTTTTAAAACTTTAACGGTGGGTTTCACAAAAAAATTGTTAATCAGCGATTAATTTAATTATCTGATTAAGGAACGTCATTGGACGAAGTTAACAATAGATTTGAAACAACTAATTATATTGTTTCACCCAACCAAACAGAGGCTTTAATCACGCTGTTAAATTAATCAGTGATTAAATATTTTTTGTGAAACTGACTAATGAAATTTTGACCGTTCGAGTGTTCCCATCCGGGTTCGCTTAATGTGCTGCCTATCAAAAAGTAACCCCGCTATTAGGAAAAAGACTTCTTTGCTGCAATTAATATTTTTTTTAAATAGTAGCAATTAAATATACTCTGTGTCCACGGATTGGGTTCACAACAGAAAAAACTTTTTATTTTTGAGTTTACGATAAAAAGTGATTCTTTATAAAAGTTTTTGCTTGTCTTAAAACTCCAAGAAACTTTAGAGAAACTGTTAAATTTTGATTAATAGCCGAGAAAAATTGAAAATTCTGTTTCTACTTTCATAAAATGTGGCAAATTTTACGAGTAAAATCTTTTCAGTCAAAAATGTTAACTCTAAAGCAGCGAATTTATTTAATTTATTCAAATGTTACGACATTGCAAGTTTTTTCTATAACTTCACAATTGAGATTTTTCGGATGTGCCAGTGACGGTAAATGTACTGAAGAAATTATTTTAAAGAATGGAGGAAATAGGGTCGGTATTAAACAGAGAAAACGGAGGAAACTTATAATGATGATGCAGGTACCGTGTTGGCGATGGCTTCTGTAGCTCAAACAAACCGTGCCTGACTTTACCCAGAAGAGTAGTTTATTTAAATCTTGGCAAGTCTTTATTGCATGCCAAGACAGACTTTCAAATTCATGACAATACCGACTAATATGATTTTACACAAAACTTTTCGGACTTTGCCTATTTTATGAAAATCAGAACAGAATTTTCAGTTTTTCTCAGCTATAAACTTTTCAGCTATAAGCTACAAACTTTTCTGGGTTTTTTTAGACAAGCAAAACTTTAAAAAGAATCACTTTTTTTCGAAAAACTGTACGTGACGGAAGACATCTGACCTTCGACACCACACAAGGTCCTTCGGCAGTCAACCGGTCTAGGAAAAAAAACTAAAAACCCAAAAAGGACAAAAGGTGCGTGAAGCGAAGGCATCGGTCGTCCAAGTGACAACCGAGTACAGCTACACCACGACAGACCTCTTATAAAAAAAGAAAACCAAAAAATAGGGGGGATAGACAAAGGACAGTTAATGGTGTAACTACAGGAGTTAAATGCGATATGGTATGGCACTGAGCTTCTACAGTGGGTCAACCGCAGGAGACGCCACCCAAGCCGTCTTACATGCCTGAACCAGAAGAGTGCCCAGGATGGGCGAAGAAACATAAAGGAAATCAAATAAATCAAAAGTGAACACGACCACGCCCAATCACAACAAGTACAACCTGAACCCACACACACACACACACAAAACACGACCAACTCCCCGTGACGCGAAGAGGGGTCCAAAAAAAGGACACCCAAAAACGGGATATTACTATCAAAAAGGGAAAAACAAGCGGATAGATAAAATAGGAACTCGGGTAATAAAGATGTCTCCGTCCAAACATACAAGGACAGTAATGCACCCCAAAAGCCCGAACTAAAACGCCTGAAAACGTTGAAAAACATCACGCAAGATCAGCGACATCCTACGTACTGAAACAAACAAGGCCAAAGTGTCAAAATCCAAACCAGTACAAAAGACAAAAACGAAACTGCCATATTATCAGGACTCTGGCGATCATTCTACGAAGAAAAGCACTTAACCAGGTATCAAGAAGTTCACAGAACGAAACGACCTGAAGGACAAGCACCTCGTTTGGCAGAGCTGAGACGAACTTCCGCCACAACCGCACGCATCGCACACCCCGAAACTACCCCACAGCGTCAAGAGAGAGAGAGAGTATTAGAGCCGTCACGAGATCAGGCTCGCCTGTTGATCCCACACGTCCCAAGAGATTTCATGGTGCGCACCACATGCACAGCGCAGTCTCCACCCGCTACACCGTCGCCTAGGACGAAAGGAAGAGAAAAACCCAAGTGTTGCTACGTGAACTCACAGCCACTTGATTCAAAGGTCAAATCCAGGAAAAAGGGAAACTCCAAAACCACCACAAAACAGGTCCAAAATTAAATTCATAAAACTTGTCACTAAACGGCACTTCACACACCGGTATGACACCAACTGCGTGGGATGAACTCAACTACTCTAAAGATGACAAACGGACAATTCCAAAGTTGCTCAATGCAAAATAAAACTCAATGGCACATGCAGACGTCTTTTACATTACGTAGTGTTACACGGCAGCGTACGTCTCAATGACCTCGGCTGCGAGCCGAACAAGGTTTAATCGTCCACGGGCTGTGGCTTAAGATGACTGACGTTCCAGGTTGCTGGCAAAATTTTACCTTCACACGTTTTCAGGTCATACTCATTATTGGACACTCGACGATGAACTAAGAAAGGTCCAATGAACTTATCCGCTAACTTGGCATTGTAATACTTCGCTGCATCAGAAAGAACAAGGGTCCTTCGCCAGACCAACTTATTCGATTCGTTTTGTACGTGGCGTTTACCTACGCCATAACGAGATTTAGTTTGCTCATAAGCCTTTTGTAAACGACGGTGTACCTCCTAATACAACTTAGGAAAACCTTGAGCTTACCTAATCACTCTCGACTCGTTTGAAGCGTCTTGTTCTTTATTTGACTCATCTTCTTACTTAGATTCGTTCCTAACCCCAGACAGAGACTGTCAAAGTTCATAAAATACGGTGTCAACCCTGTAACCGTAACCTCATGCTCAGCCGTGCGAAGAGCACAAGCGAATTTCGGGAATTTTATCCCACACACAATGATTAGAGGAGACATAGGCAACCAACATTGTCTTAAGAACTAGATTCAATCTTTCGGCTGGGTATGCTTGGGGATGCTGAAACGAAGTAAAGGTTGAACGAACTTGATATGTTGTCAAAAGAGCACGATATGCCTTTGAGCGAAGTTGGACATTATTGTCCAAAAGGAATCTCTAAATAACGGAATAACACACAGTTTTCAACTCGAAAAATAGGTAACTAAGGAATTTTTGTCGAACAGCTCCCAACAGCTTAGAGTACCAAGGATCTTAAACAATTTTGTAGCCAACACAAGAAACAAACGGGACAAATCTAGACAACGCATCAGGAAGGAAATGTTCTTTCCTTTTACGGTGGACAATAGTAAAGTCATTCTATTGAAGCCGAACACTTCAACGTGATAATCTCCCAGTCGGCGTCTGAAGATTATTTAACCACACCAGAGAATAAATAGTTCGTTACGACAGTAAAATGTGAACCCTCCAAATAAGGTCTCAATTTCTCGATGCCCCAAAGGACTGCTAACCATTTTTTCTCGGTGGTGGAATACTTCCTTTCTTATTTAATTAATGAACGACTAAGCAATGACTTTCTCACCTTCTTTAAATTGTTGCGACAGAACAGCACGAATTCCCTTGAGAAATCCGGGCAGAACAATACTGGAGCAGTGATGAGACGCTCTTTAATCTTTGTCCACAACTCCTCGCAAGCCAGGGTCCAGATAAAAGGACGATTTTTTCTTAAGAATTCAGTAAGGGGAGCAAGGATCGAAGAAAAATTGGGCACGAAACGTCGGCACCAACTCGCCACACCGATAAGCTTTCGTACTTCCGCAACAGATTTAGGCTGAGAAAATTTCAAGATGGCCTGCATTTTCTCAGAATCGTCTTAAATGATTAATGATGTAACCCAGATATCTTAAACCCCTCCCTGCAAAACTGGCATTTTTCTTTACTTAAGGTCGAACCTGCCTCATGAATGCGATCAACGAGGGATCTGAAGAATTTCCAAATGTTTTGGCATTTCTATCTAAGACATTATTCAGGCACTTTTTTATGAGGAATTCGAATATGACATCCTCTTTTCAAGAATTTTCAAGATGGCGGAAAAACACCTAGTAACTTCTATTTATGGATGCCATTTTGGATTTTTACATTTTCAGATTACATTTTTTTTTTCTCTTTACAACGATATATCACACATGGTGGTCCAATATCACATTTTTGCCAAAAATTCTATTTTTCATTTTTTTGCGAAGAGTGGAAAAACAAAATGTTCTTTTATTCTGAACAAAAGTTTGACAATTTGATCCTATCTCAAATCTTTGTAAGCAGACTGGACACTTGGCTTTCAAGTGCCCTCAACCTAAGACTAGGTATTGTTTTGGCTGTAAAACTCCTAACGTCAACCGTACGAACTGTCCTCAATACTCGGGAAACGGCCGCAGGGTACAGTAGGGGACCGATTAGTGTGCCTTCGCTCTCGTAAACCGGTCGCAAATCATCAACAAGTTATTTTGGACTTCATTTTGTTACATGCGAGAGGTGATGAACGTACTTATTTGGCAGTATTCATCCTTGGTACCCCTTTCCTTGGCTTGTTCGATTCGGGAGTTTCTTGTCGGAAATTCAATTTGGAAGGTCTTGAAGGACCTAGGTTTCAGGTTAAGTCCACATCCTACTGCATGTACTGCAGCCAATGGTGACATATGTCCAAAACATGGTTACGTCAGTGTACCATTCCGCTTGCGGGATGTGACAAAAATTATGAATGTCCTGGTTATGCCTAGTTTAGAGCATCATTTGATTTTGGGTACTGATTTTTGGCGAACCATGGGAATTGTTCCAGACCTCAGATCAAATGAGTGGAAATTTTCTGCTGAGTCCACTTGCAACATTGATGCTGTCGTTCCACAGTCATCTGTCAGATACTGAGAAACGGGTTCGTGATGATGCACAATGGTCTATAATGAATATTTAGCGCGAAATAATTCGGGAAATTAAGTCTTCATATATCACGTAAATGAAAATAATTCTGTTAATAAACATCACAAAGAATATGAAAAAAATATAGGTTTGCGTAAATATTATTTTAATTTTGAATAAGTGATTATCAAACTTATTAATTTATCAAATCGTCCTTCGTGTTGTCATCAGTCGTCTTTGAAAGATCTTGCTTTTTAAAGTTATCTATGTTTATTTCTATGTTGTGTTATATGTTTTGCAATGATAATCATATACTGAATATGTAATACATTTGTTACTAAGTGGGCTGCTGGAAAATTTTCTGGAATCTAGTAGGTCTAGAATTGTTAGCGTTTATCAACTGTCATATCTGAAAAATTTGACGTTTCTCGCCTATAATTCTATTGACAGTTCCTATCCAAGTGAACTAGTTTTGTTTGTAGAGCATTTGAGAAAAAGTAATTTTGTGTAAACATGGAAATCTCGCGTGAAAATTTTCGTGCCATGATTTTTTACTATTTCAAATGTGGTCTAATGCCGAAACAATGCCTCGATCGGCTTCATTTGGCTTTTGGAGATGAAGCACCATCAAAGAGCAGTGTTTATAAATGGTTTGCCGAATTCCAGCGTGGACGTACCTCTCTCAGTGACGAATATCGTGAAGGTCGTCCATCATCATCTGTTGTTGCCACTAATGTAGATCCTGTGCGTGAAATGCTTGAGCGAGATCGACATGTGACATACCGTGAGATTCAAGCATCCTTACGCATTGACATGAAAGCAATACACCAGATTTTGCATGATCATTTGAACGTACGAAAGCTTTGCAGTCGTTGGATTCCACACAATATAACAGAAGCGCAAAAGCAGGGTCGTGTCAAATGGTGCGAAGAAATGCTCAAGAAATTCAATGGAGGTCGTTCAAATTTAGTTTATAACATCGTTACTGGTGGATCTATTCGTACGAGTCAGAAAGTAAACAACAACCTATCGTTTGGATATTTCAAAATGAACCAAAACCAACAAAAGTTATCCGTTCACGCAGTGCTGCGAAGCAAATGATTGCTTATTTCTTTGGTTTAACTGGACATGTAGCAACGGTGGCTTTAGGGGATCGAAAAACCGTGAATGCTGATTGGTATACAATTTGTTTGTCGATCGATCAAATAAGAAGAAACAATCGAAATCGACGAATTATTCTCCATCATGACAACGCCAGCTTTCACTCAGCCCGTCAAACAGTTGATTTTTTGTCTAACAAAAATGTTGAATTAATGACTCATTGTCCATATTCACCTGATTTATGATTCTCTAAAGCGAGGGTCTCACCGGATTCCGTCAACGAAATCAAGAAACACGGAACCTGCCAAAGGCGCATGATCGGTGTTCATTAAATCTCTCTTATTTTTGTATATGAAAATGTTTTCAAACCCATCTAATTCCCTATTTCTTGACGTTGGTTTTACTAACCTAAGATTGTTTAAATCTATTTTATGACTGGTGTCAAAAATGTGTTGGGCAACACTGGATTTTTCAATTCTATTGTACTTTAAATGAGCTAAGTGTTCTTTAAAACGTGTCAATATATTTCTTTTTATTTGCACAATATGTTTTTTAGTACACCCTTGACAATTTCTGATTTGGTTCAGTTTTCTCTTTAGGATTTGCCAGTAAACGTTTTAAAGTATTAGTATTAGTGGCCTTACATGGGACAAACACATTACTGTTTTACAAAAACACTTGTCAACAGCTATATACACAATAAGAATAATCAAAAGTAATGTTTCTTATCAAGCTGCTAGAATGATACACTTCGCAAACTTCCACTTTAAGGCATATTAATATGAGGAAATTTGTCTGACGCCGGAAAAATTTTTTTGCTACAAAAGAAGCAATTAGAGCATTAGCTGGAGTTGCTTATAACGAAACGCCCCCCAATTTTCAAAGTTCACCGTATACTTACAGTACCATTGCTTTTTATACTTGCCTGCTTGTTACACATACGTAAAAATTCTGTAAAGTTTTCTCACAATAGCGAATTTCATACTTACAACACAAGAGCTCAGGACGACGTAAGCCTTCCGTACCACCGAATTAAAAGGTCGCAAACAGGACCAAATTATCTGTGCGTTAAATTTTATAACAAGCTCCCAACTCAAGTGAGGCAAATGAATTGTAAGATGTTTGAAAAATGGGTGAAATCGTTTCTTTTAGATAAAGTTTTTTATAGTATTAAAGACTATCTGAACTGTGATATCGAACTTTAACATGCCCTGACCTTTCTGTATTTTCTACTGTATGTTTTTTTTACCATCATCACTGTGATTATTATTACGATTATTTTTTTATTATTCTGTTTTATTTTCTAAAATCTTATTACTTATTTGTCTTTTTTGCGTCCGTATTTACATAATTGACTCTGTTGACTTTACAACATTTTTTATATTATTTATTTGTGATTGTACGTACCTATTTACACTTATTTTATTTATACACTTTTTTATTTACACATTATTTTATTTATACAAATTTTTTTATCTGTATATCTTTGTTATATACTCATGAAGTATTGTAATATTCATTTCACTCGCATTTACGTGTTGTCTGCAAATTGTAATATGTTGCTTTTTTGACGATTGTAACTATGTACATTGTTACAAAATAAATATCTATCTATCTAATATCTATCTATATGCGCGATTGTGTACCCCTGCGTTTGAAAAATGCTATTTAAACCTTTGGAACAATATCTGTCAAACGGAATTTTAAAGTATTTGGATATGTTTGTTTCTACTGGTAACAAAGTGATAAGTTTTTTGATGTTGGCTTTGCTTACAATCTTCCTTAAAGTATTTTCTACGACATCTACTGAATAACCATGGTAGACTGCTATATCTTTAATAAATCTGAGTTCTTTGTTGTATCTTTCTTTTGAAAGTTGACTAATCTATTAAGTAGAAAAGAAATTGCAGAATATTTATGCGATGTGAGTCATTAATAAATCTATTGGTGCTTGTTTCTTTCCTGTATATATCAAATTCTAATTTGTTTTCACTATTTTTAATAACCAAGGCATCTAGGAATGGTAATTTTCCATCAACCTCTTTTTTAACCATGAATTTATTACTAGGAAATTTAGAATTTAAAATATCCAAAAAATCCTGTATTTTGCATTCCTTGGTATTAAAAAAAGCAAAAACATAAGCTACTTATTTAAGCCAAATTTTTGGGAAATAATTACAATTTTCTTTGAAGGAAGTTTCTAAATTACACATAAAAAATTGGCAAGATATGATGACGAGCAATTTCCCATTGAAGTCCCTTCGGTTTGTTTAAAAAATTCCCCATTCACTTGGAAACAATTGTGCGACATACATATGAAATAATGAATAAAATTCATCTAACTTACATTGTTCTGTGTTGTTGGAGTCCTAGGAGATCTTGCAGTTGGTTTATGTGGTTGGAATAGGGAAACTGGAAAATAATGATTCGACATCAAAGGTTACCAGTGTTTCATCATCGCTTAGTGTTACATCTCTAACGCGTTGTATGAAACCTACTGAGTTTTTGACGGACAACACGTCTTTGGAGTTAGAAAGTTTGTTAAACTCGGTGTTTAACCATTTTGATAGGAAATAGGTGGGAGAATTAAATCCCGGTTACTATTGATCTTACTTCAAAATAGTAAAGGAGACTGTGGTTTAAGAGGTAATTGAAATTAATCTCCGTCCACAATAATTTTTATATCCGTAGATACGTATTTCGGTAGCTAAGCTGCCATCTTCAGTACGCTACCAACTTAAAAGCACTAAAAAGATCTAAAACCAACCTAATCATCCTGATAAAATCATAAAAATGTTAAAACTAACAATAATCTAATCATCCTAAAAGATATATATGTCTAAATGTAAGTAAATATAAATTAATATGTAAAGATCTAAAATTAACCGTCAGTAAAACCTTAAAAATAAGTTCTAACCAAACAACACGGAAATACGGAAATAAATAGTCCATAGACCCGAAAAACTTCTTATTCTGTCGAATAAATAAGTATAAATTCCCTGTTATTTGATACCTAAAAATCCTAAAAATAAACTATATACTGGAAAATGGACTCTTGGTAGTGTGACTGCACAACATCAAGAAGTGGATGGACTAGTTCGTGTAGTCACAGTGCAAACTGCCAAAGGAGAGTTTCGACGGCCAATTACTCGTCTTAGTCCATTACCAATTGAACAGTCCCAAGAAAATAGTGACACGTCTGTTTTTTAGTCAATCCGTTTCATCATAACTCAGTTGCCTTACGGTGGGCAGCCTTCAGTTATGTTTTAAGTTATCGCGTTCGTGTAATTTGTTGCGTCTTTCAATATATACTTTTATTTATAAGAGCTTCTTTCTCCACGTGTGATCATAAATTCGAATTATTTTCTCGCTTCACTCGAAGGTGGGCAGTAATGTTTGAGCTTTTATTAACATTCTGAATGCTTGATCACAAGTAAAGATCGTAGCGACCAAAAAACAAATAAGAGCGAATAAAGTTTTCGATCTGTCAGCACACAGTTTTCTTAACCATCCAGTTCTTGTGAAATCCGCAACATTCTCATTCTAACGAATAAATAAGTATAAATTCCCTGTTATTTGATACCTAAGAATCCTGAAAATAAACTGTATATGTTACGTATAAATCGAAAAAAAATATGTGAACACCTAAAATTAACTGTCAGAAAACCTTACAAATAAGAGCTAATCAAACAACACGGAAATATGGAAATAAATAGTCCAAAGACCCGAAAAAACTTCTTATTCTAACGAATAAATAAGTATATAATTCCCTGTTATTTGATACCTAGAAATCCTGAACATAAAATAAAATATATATATAATATAATATATTATGTATAAATCGTCAAAAAACAACCTACAGATGAGAGCAAATCACACCCACACACCACAGGTTAAGAGCACTTTAGGAAAATTTATCTCGGAACATCCTCTCCTTATCAAATATCCAGTGCAAATGCTCTTAACTGTCTCTAACACCTCTTTATATATGAATCAGGTAGCGACATCTTGCGGATGATTTTTGACATAACAAGTACGACATCTAGGGGCCAATTTTGACTTAAGATCTAGAAAATAATAATGATAATAATCATAATAATCATATACATCTAAATATGAACCGTCAATTAACAACCTACAAATTAGAGTAAATCAAATAATACGGAATTAGGTATTGGTCCGTTGTCTGAATTCATTAAATTGTTTTTATTTTTCCGAACAAATATGTGTAACACTTGATTTCTCAAACCTGTTGTACCTGTAGTGACTTAAATGTTCTTTAAAACATGTTAATATATTTCTTTTTGTTTATCCAATATATTTACTAGTACATTCGTTACACCTAATTTCATAAATTTCAGATTTCTGTTCAACATCAACTTTATCTTTCGGGTTTCCCAATAAATTCTTTATGGTATTGTTAGTTGAAAAACCTAATCGTAAATTTTGGATTTTAAAAATATGTTTTAAACCTTTGGTGCAAGACGGATCGAAAGGCATTTTAACAAATTTTCCTAGATATGAAGTTGCCGTTAAAGTGCTAGAATTTTAGACCTGTTTCCTATAGCTAATCTTCCTAATTACATTATCTGCTATTGGGGGGAGGGGGTATAACCGTCATGAACCGTAACATTTTTAGTATATTTAAGTTCTTTATCATATCGGGGTTTAGTAAGTGGAAAATAGAGTAATCTATTTACTAAAAAATTTAGAACCGCGAGTTTGTGTTGCACAGAATGTTGAGATTCATTAATTATAAACCGGCTTGTATTTGTATTTTTACGATAAATGTCGATTTCTAATTCATTTTTGCTGTTTCTAATTATGCGAGTGTCTAAAAAGGGAATCGCCCCGTTTTCTTCCATTTCGTATGTAAATTTAATACTATTAAATTTTGAATTTAATTTTCCTATAGAATCCTCCAGATCACACTTCTTCAGATCAAAAATAGCAAAAATGTTATCAACATAATGTAACCAAATTCTTGGAAAATACTGATCATCTCTTACGTCATTTTCGAATTTACTCATACATAACTTGACCAAAAACTGTGACAAACAGTTACCCATTGCGGTCCCTTGAACTTGTTCAAAATACTCACCATTTATTTGAAAACAATTCTGAGACATGCAAAAAGATGTCAGCCTGACGTATTCCTCCAATTTATCTTTATCTGCATTATTAACTGTCAGTAGTTCCCGCAAATAAGTTAGTGTTTCACATATGGGCACACTAGGAAATAAGGATTGAACAACAAACGAGACCATAATTTCCCCTTCTTGTAAAGAAATATTTTTAATCTTATTTATAAACTCCATTTAGTTTTTTTACTGAAAATTTATTTTGAAGATTGGGAAGCGCAATGAGCTCGATATTAAACCATCTTAAATTTATTCTGTTTAGTAATAAGATTGGGACATTTAATCGTGTCTTTGGCCAGCCTCAGTGGGATAGGGTGGGTTCGTACAAATCCTTTGCAAACAATAACGAGAAAAAGGAAAGGCGCCACTTAATTTTTTTGGCTATGGGAAACTGCGGGAAAACCAAGAAAACGCGACTCACCCAAAATATTTACAATATCGCTTTATTTAAAACAATAATAAAACACAACATTATTTCGATACAGCAATAATAGTTCAACAACAATGCACAAAAAAAATCAAAAGTTAACGTGTGCTGACACAGCGGACACTTTAATTTGACTCAAAATTAAGAAAAAAAAATCACGCCGCACGCAATCAAACACAATCGTCTATATTTTCTTAAATACACCGCAAGAAATCGGCGCAAAATAAACGCTCGCCGGCGAAAAGTTAAAACGGAGACGTCGTGCCGCGCAAAGACGTGCTTATTGAACAAACAAATTAAAATAATAACAACGCCTGCAATCACGCTTCGAACGAGGAAAAGAAACAAAAAGTTTGTCCGACCTGTTCGGCAGCAGTCGCCCTCCACAGTATGTTCAAGCGCCGAACTCACCTGTTCACAAAGCTACTTGGGGGAAAATACGCACTTAATCACACATAACCAAACGTGCTGTTACGTCGAGGGATACAGCGGAAAATGAGTTCTGAAATCGCTCCGAACTAGCGGGTGAGAAAGAAACGGGGTAAGAGAAAAGAAGAGGTGAGATGCGAACAGCAACCACCGCCGAATCTTACGTCAACAACAACCAATGGGCTTAAATATCGGGGGTCAATTTCTGTACGACCAGCGTGGGAACGAAGAAGCTGTCGAAATATTTCACAGTATTGCACAACTCAAAAATTGCTAAATAAATAAAATAACTTAGCCGAAAATTTACTTTCAAATTCCATTTTCCTTATCTTAAATTTTACAGGAAAATCTTGTAACACTGGGGAGACACTTTGAAAGCATATCGGCGAAACGCAAAGAGTTTGCTGGGGCGGGTTTGCGAAAATATTCCACGGGAATCAATATACAGGATGTCTCGGGGTCGGGCAGAAATTGAACGGTAACAAACTTGCTGTGTGTGGGTATGATTTGCTCTCATCTGTAGGATGACGACTTGACGACTTATACATAATATATTATTTTATATATATTTTTTGTTTTGGTTTCAAGATTTTTAGGTATCAAATAACAGGGAATTATATACTTATAAATTCGTTAGAATAAGAAGTGTTTTCGGGTCTTTGGACTATTTATTTCCGTATTTCCATGTTGTTTGTTTAGCTCTTATTTGTAAGGTTTTTCTGACGGTTAATTTTAGGTGTTTACATTTTTTTTTCGATTTATACGTAACATATACAGTTTATTTTCAGGATTCTTAGGTATCAAATAACAGGGAATTTATACTTATTTATTCGTTAGAATGAGAATGTTGCGGATTTCACAAGAACTGGATGGTTAAGAAAACTGTGTGCTGACAGATCGAAAACTTTATTCGCTCTTATTTGTTTTTTGGTCGCTACGATCTTTACTTGTGATCAAGCATTCGGAATGTTAATAAAAGCTCAAACATTACTGCCCACCTTCGAGTGAAGCGAGAAAATAATTCGAATTTATGATCACACGTGGAGAAAGAAGCTCTTATAAATAAAAGTATATATTGAAAGACGCAACAAATTACACGAACGCGATAACTTAAAACATAACTGAAGGCTGCCCACCGTAAGGCAACTGAGTTATGATGAAACGGATTGACTAAAAAACAGACGTGTCACTATTTTCTTGGGACTGTTCAATTGGTAATGGACTAAGACGAGTAATTGGCCGTCGAAATTCTCCTTTGGCAGTTTGCACTGTGACTACACGAACTAGTCCATCCACTTCTTGATGTTGTGCAGTCACACTACCAAGAGTCCATTTTCCAGGTGGTAACTGCGGATTGTGGACTAGTACTAACTGAACAAGGTTGAAGTTTTTATTTACGTTGCACCACCGGGATCTTTGTTGAAGGTGATGCAAGTGTTGTGAAGACCACTTCCGCCAGAAATATTGCTGCAGTTGCTGCACCAATCGCCATCTGGATGAGAAATGTGTAGCTTTGTCGTCGATTTCAGGTTCAGGAACTGTCAGGAGAGAAGACCCAACCAAGAAATGAGCAGGAGTCAATACGGAGAGATCTGAAGAATCTGAGGACAATGGTATTAGTGGCCGGGAGTTCAGACAGGCCTCTACATGTGCCAGAACAGTTGAAAGTTCTTCGTACGTGAGAGTATGATCACCGATTACTTTTCGCAGCAAACCTCTTGTTGATGTTATCCCAGCCTTCCAGAAGCCTCCAAAATGTGAACTTGACGGTGGGATAAAACGCCAATGAGTTCCGGAATTAGCTAGCTCGGAAGCGACATCTTTATAATAGTCAAAACTTTCTCGGTAGAGTGCTTTCAATTGTGCGGCTGCTCCAATAAAGGTAGTTCCATTATCAGACCAAAATTCTGTGCATACTCCTCGGCGAGCGACGAACCTGCGAAAAGCAGCCAAGAAAGCATTAGTGGTGAGGTCGCTGACGACCTCGATATGAATTGCTTTTGTGCTAAGGCACACAAAAAGTGCATTATAGGCTTTATGCGCTCGCTGTCCACGACCACCGCTGTCCACCGGAATGAAGAAATGGGCGATTCGGTGAAACTCGTGACTCTGGTAACTGACGCATTAGCTGATGTCCTGGAATAGGTCGTTGTCGTCTGCAAAGCGCACAATTTCGGAGTGTCTGCTTGACCAATGCTCGTCCTCGAATAATCCGTACATGCTTCTGTAAGAAGCTGAGGGTAAGTGCCACTCCATCATGTAAAACTGATTGATGAGCATATCGAACAAATAGCAGGCTTAACGGGAAGATTTTGGCAGTATTGGCGGATGCTTCTCGGATCGGGACAATTTAGCAGTTTCAAGGCGTCCACCGACACGTAATACTTGATGTTTATCAAGAAAAGGATTCCGATTAAAAATAGGAGGTGAGGAACGAGAAATCGGTTGCGAAACATTTAATGCTGCAATTTCTCTTAGAAGCGATGAAAATTGAACAAATCTTATGAGACGCAATTTAGCACCGCCTACTTTATTTAGGGTGATGAAGTTAAGAAAATCGACTTTCTCACGACAAAGATTTGCAAATCGAATGCAATAAGCAGTTAAGCGGAGTGTCCGAGAAAGAGATGAATAACGAGACAGTAAATCAAAATTTGTATTTTCAACTTGCACATGCAGGGAGTGTGTGTGAGTAGAAAATTCTTCATCCGATGAATCAGTAAATACACTTTTTTGAGTTAGCCAACTTGATGGAGTCTTGGAAAGCCAATGGAGTTCAGAAAGCCACAAATGTGAAGTCGAGAGTTCTTGAGGAGCCATTCCACGCGATGCGATATCCGCGGGATTCTCAGCACTCGGCACGTGACGCCACGTTAATCCAGGTAACGAAGTTTGGATCACGGGGGTTTATGTCTATTGCCACAGTTTTAAACGCAATTATAATTCCCCCCAGGTCGCTGGGATGGCAGTGATGGCACTCTATTTACAGTAATCTGTAATCCATAGCATATTTTTAAGTTACCATGGTTACCTTTTTATTGATTTTGAAAAGTTTGGAATCGGTTGTCAAAAAGCAAAGTATTAATTCGATTTCTTCTTTAATTAAACGTTTAAATTTCTTAGAAAAAATTTGTGCAAATCGCTTTTGATTGCAATGTCAGGTCAAGAAGCGATAGTAAGATGTCGCTATTTTATCTGTTTAAATTTCGTTTGCGGCCATCCCAGGCGAACAAACAGGACAATTTGTGATAAAAATAAGCTAAGAGAGAATAATAAGCGAAAAGCGCACTTTTTCGGCAATCATGGCCGCGAGGCCTTATTAAGCGCCGGAGCGAGAAACGATCTGAGCAAACGTGGTCGTAATTTTTAGAAAAAAAATAACAAATTGTCCGTTTATTCTTCTGGAATAGCCCTAAACTAATATCTTGTATTAGATTTTTTAATTTCCTGAAAAATACTTAAATCGTTAACGCAGAAATATTTTTAAATTACGCGCCTTTTTTTAATTTTAATTCCCCCCAGGCCGCGTGAGGCGCGCATTTTGTTGCTCCACATGTACAACATTGGCTTTGACATCTAATGTATCTTTTATCTACGGTTTGGATGTACGATACCCTGTTCGCAACGAAAATTTTCCATCGACTTGGATGACCGCGGTTCCAAACTCAAACTACCATGCTGTCAGTCCAAGTAAAACACTGAAATAAGGAAAATATTTCTATACGTTGTATGTGAAGCAAAAGTCGCACGAGGAGTTGCGCTGCGCAAAGTTCCAGACGCGGCACAGAAACTGTTTTTACCGGACATGCTTTAGTTTTTGAAATTAAGAGTGTTGTACGAACTGATTTTTCGGTATCGATAATACGGAGATAAATAGCTGCAGCATAGGCTCTGGTGGACGCATCAGCCAAGCCATGCAGCTCAGCACACACATTGGAGCTGAAACCGGTCCAATGAGATAATCTGACTCCTTCCAGATGAGATAAACCTTTTTGGAATTCTGACCATCGTTGTTGAACCTGAAAGTTAAGAGGTTCATTCCAATCATTTCCGGCAGGAGATATCCAACCTAAAGGATCAAATAATTGCGCTGTCAGAGAGAGCACTGAGCGCTTTGTAACCTCTGACATCTATAAGAGAGCGCGTTGCTTGAAATGGAATGCATCTGACTTTGGATCCCAGAAGATGCGCAGAAACTTAGTGGATTCAGAAAGCTCAATAGAATCTAAAAGAGTACTTAATTCTCTGGAGACATTACGGAGTAACGTGGGGTGATTTGCAGACCATTTACTCAGTTCCAACTGACCACTTGCAAGGAGTTGAATAAATTCATTGCGTCGTTTGATAGCTACAGCAAGCGAGTCGGCTCCTGATAAAATGTCATCCACGTAGGTTTCGTGATTGAGGCATTCAGGGCAAAGAGCTAATCGCTCACCTCATGTAAGACGCGAATCGCAAGAAAAGGAGCACAAGCGGTACAGTAAGTGACTGTGTTGAGTCGATAATCGTAGATAGCCTCCGACGGGCTGGTGCGCCAGACAATGCGTTGCAGGTCCTTGTCTGCAGGATCGACGAGGATCTGTCGAAACATCTTCACAATGTCTGCACAAGAAACAAATTTGTAATTACGCCAACGTATCAATACAAGCGTGAGATCATTTTGCAGAGCTGGACCTGGAAGCAAAGCTTGATTGAGAGCGTGACCGTGTGCGTTCTTTCGAGAAGCATCAAACACAACACGCAGCTTACTTCCTTGCGGGCCTTGTTGTACAACGGCATGATGAGGAATATACCAACACGGGGAAGAAGGAGAAACTTCAGTCCTTTCCATATGTCTCATTGACTCGTACTGCTGTATGAATTCTGCATATTTTAATTGTAATGGATTATCATTCGAGAAACGACATTCAAACGCGAATGATGATCAAATTGCTTGATTGCGATTATCACCGTTTGCGATTTCAGCACGACGCGGCAGTCGAACGATGAAGCGTCCACTTTCATCGCGGCGATACGTATCTGAAAAGTGTTAATCACAAACCTACTCTTCTGGGCAGACTTCGTGAATATTCGCAGGAACCTTTTCAATTTTCCAAAAATTTCGTAGTGTGTTGTTTAAATCGTCTTGAATGCAGCAATTAATGAAAGTCACCGAAGAACTGACGGAACTATCCTAGGTACCTGTTAGTACCTAACCCAAAGAAGTGTTAAGGGCTACAACTTTGGAATCTGGAATGACGTGAATTCCAGGTCGGTGCAAGGAACTGAAGACATCAGCACCGAGGAGAAGTTCGATGTTCTGATCTTGGTAATAGCTAGGGTCTGCTAGCTGGAGTCCATTCAGTAATGGCGGATCTATGGGCAAAACAGTTCGCGAAGGAATGCGACTACTTAATCGCGGTAAAACGTAAGCGTTCACAGTATGATGAGTGTCTTCATCGAAACAGGATTCGAAAGATACTTTAGTGACCGAAGAAGCAGAAACGGAAGTGGATGCACCAACTCCAACAACGCGAACAGAGGAGCGCTGTCGAGGTAATTGTAGACGTCGAACGATATGTTCAGCAACGAATGACACTTCGGATCCAGAGTCTAAAAGCGCGCGTGCTTGGATACGTTCGCCTACCGGTGAGACGACGCACAGTGGAACGATCTAATGTGATGCTTTGGACAACGGTCAGAAACTCAAGTATCAAATTCAGAAAATCTTTTCATATATATTTGTTACTTATGTTGGTCTGTTAAAACATCTTTAACTTTTTTTTTAATTTCTTTAAAAAATAAGCCTCATAATAGCTGAAAAATAATGTCTTTTTTTAAATCAGAAAAAATTTCAAATTTGAATTTCTTCGTTGGTATTTTTCTAAATTGCAACACTTTATACTGAAAAAAGAGTGTCTAAGTACATTATCTCTGATGTGTCAAATCTATGCTCCAATGTGCCGTTTAGCAGGAAAATAAAAATTATTAATGTTAATCTATTATTGACAGTTTCTTAAAACTCTCGCAATATCGCGCTGTATAATGTGCTACATTAATACACTACGACACTAAGTTTCAAGCTGATACCATCAGATTTTGCGACTTCCTGCGACCTTACAAGATATTTAAATTTTTATGAATATAGAGTATTCAATCTAAGACGGTTCTTTCCATATGTCTTTAGTTAGTCATTTTACAAAAAATGGTTTCAAACAAAAGTTTCATTATTTCATATAAGGTATATTTTAAAATAAGTTTGCTGCATACAGAGTGTTTCGTTTAGTCTGGACGTTATATCATTTCGTTATTTTAAATGGAAGACCCTATATATTCTTACATTTTCGGATTCCGGGCTCAATTTTAATGTGACATTATGTACCACATATAGGACCTAATGTAAACCATTTACGCGTTATTCAACTTTTTAAAACATATCACTGTTGCAGTACTTTAAAGAAATGCAAATATCTTCCACACAAATGACGCTGGGTTGTGTTTTTTTACAAAAGACTCGTCTTGAAATGCTTTTTCACTTACGCCATTAACGAAAAATGTCAAGTAACAAGGTTTTACAAACAATTTAAAGTATATTTATTATTTTTTAAATGTATATTTATTGTATGTAACTAAAGTACATCGAACATATCAAGAGAAATTTTATGATATTTTGACGATATAAACCTGTGTTTTTTCAAATCTGAAGTATTATTTTTCAAACAGAAAAATATTAGAAATATCTGTCACGTTGACATTAAAAGTCACAATAACACGAACAAATTAAACTATCTAACAGAAAAGTATAGTTCATTTAGCAGGTCATGATAAAAATAGACCCTGAGAAACGTCAAAATTAATATTTTGTCTTTCAGTTTGTCGACGGTTTCAATCTTTTGAAGATTCAAGTTCAAGATTCGCTGTCCTCTGTGTTCTTTTAATTTTTGATTGCAATTATTCAGGATTTTCATTGTTTTCCGTTCTTATTGATCTGATAAGATTCATTGATTATGTTCGTAAGCTTGCCGTGTTTGTAAACGGAAATTTTAATTTCCATTAAAATTCGTTTATTTATTTTTAAATATTCGAACTGTGGTTACATTATTTTTACGTTGCTTCTTTTCTTGTATAGGAAGGTAGACTTTTGTTGTGTATTCCTTTAATATTTTTTGATTTTTTTCTTTTTGTCATGTTATTTTTCTTGTTGGCTTATGCTTCTTTGATACCATTTTGTATTTTTTTGTGTATCATTACAATTGTATTAAATTTTATAAGAATATCTCAAATATAAAGAGGAGGATATGTTAGTGCTGAATTAAATAAATTAATACAAGGAAGCAAACACTAAGAGGAAGACAGGAAAATTCTGCGTTTACAAAGAAATCTTGCCGCGAAACCGAGAGAGGCCCGGGTGCATATCCCGTAAGTGACAGAATTTTTCTGTCTTCCTGGTACTGTTTCCTACCTCGTTAATTTATTTTATTAGAATAAATTATAACCAAATAACCTAATCATGATGGGTGGGAAAATATGGAACGTACTTTCTCAAAATAGTTCATCTATGCGTTGTTATATCGAGTGTTCAATTTGAAAGGATTGTGGTTCTTATTTTTTTTATTTTTGAGGATATAAATTCGGTTAAATCAGCTAATTTCTATGTTGATGCTGAATTTAATTTAATTTAATTTATAATCAAAAAACGTAATAATATACAGGGTATTCAATTAAAAAAAAACTTTAGTTTAGTTTATATCTCGTTTATCCGACCATCAATTGTTTTTCTGTGAGCACACAAAGAAACTTTGAATTAGTCCCTTTAAGTTTTGTGTTAAGTATTTTTTCCTAAAATCAAAAATAAAAGAGTTAAAGGGGGTAGGAATTCTCGCGTAGTCACTCTGTACTTTCTCAAAATAGTTCATCTATGCGTTGCTATTTTGGGTGTTCAATTTGGAAGGGTTACCATTATAAAGTTTTTTATTTTTGATGATAAAAATTAGGTTAAATTAGGAAAGATTCTTTAATTTCCATGTTGATTCTGAATTTGTAAATAACTGCATTACTGGTCAAAACATTTGTACGATCTTATTTTTTATTTTTTAACAGTATAGTATTTTGTATTTCATTCGGTAGAGATTTCTTTTTCTTTTTACAACGATTACTTAATTACTTACAACATAACTAATTAATAACAGCAAAATATTTTTAAATTAGTAGGCCATGTTCGTAATGAAACATTATCTCTATATCCACTGCAAATTCACAGATTCCTCATTCTGAGGAATAAATTCTGTGAAAGTCTTAGTAATGGCAAAAAGTACCAACCTTTTGATTTCTGACTAATCATTTTGTAGCAAAAAAGTGTGAGACCTATTGTGGGACATGTTGTATATTACTGCATTAATGTTTATATGTTACAAATTTTAGCTAATTTGCGCTAATATGCGAATTTAAAAATTATTTTAGTTTCATTTTTCTTTCATAATCCTTCTCTGATAACGTAGAACTTAACGTAACATAAGACAAGAAGTCTTTTTTTATTTTGGTTATGAACCGATGAATGAATCGTAATTTAATTTTCACCGTCTGTTGTAAATGGTATTGGTATTATCTATACAAATTTCCATAAAAATCTATACACCTATGTAGCTATAGTAGCCATGTCCAGTAGCTTCCATTAGATCGTTCCACTGTGCGACGGTCACAAGTGCAGTGGCCAACAATGCGATTGATTGCGAGACATCATCACTGGCGAAACATGAATGAACGGATTTGGTAATACTGGATGACTCATCGTTTCGAGCCGCACACGGCAAAGGCGAACTCGATTTCGACACGTTTGGATACATTTGGACTGAGTCGTGCAATAGTGAATTATGATCCTGCTTGCACGTGGAACTTACAATCTCGTTTTGGATGCTGGCCGAGACAGTTGAAGCACAGATGTAGTCTTCTTACTTCGGAAAGTCGATTCTTTCGGCGAAAGACTTCACAGGAAAAATTGGAATGTTCATTCCCGCAAAACGAGCACGTTGTTTTGCGTTGAACCAAAGCTTGATGAGCACGACGGCTTGGAGGAGGTTTGCGTGAGTTTGGGCCGGAGACGACGACGGTCGTAGAGCCCGGAGTGAACATTTCAAGAGCACGGATTCGGGATTCCAGGAAGTTTTCTACTTATTTGAAAGTCGTAAGTACAAAGTTTTTTTAATCTCAATCCGGACAGAAAAATGAAAGGAACACACTCAACGTTTTTAGCTTCGTCAGCTATAAATCTGTAGCGAAACGTTGAAAGCTATAAATCTATAGCGAAACGTTGAGTGTGTTCCCTTCATTTTTCTGTCCGGTTTGAGATTAAAAAAACTTTGTACTTACAATTTTCATCGGACAAGAACAAACTTTAATTATTTGAAAGTCGGTTGCGAAGGTTCGGAAATTCGGATCAGCTAACTTGCTTTGTGTCAAAAGCAGTTAGATGCAGTTCCCATTCTCGATGAGAAATGGGGTCGGGACAGCGAATGATCATAAACACTATTATGTCATCCCAGTGTACAACAGGTCGAGACAATTGATGAAGAGCACGAAGTTCTTCACGTACACAGTCAAGAAGAATACGCATATCGTGAACAGATTCTTGGAAACACGTTGGTAGATCGAAGAGAGCGGATAAGTGGGCACTAACAAGGAGGCGTTCATTGGTGTAACGAGTGCACACAGATTTCCAAGCACCCTCGAAGTTCACCGCTGTACTTGCAATGTTTCGTACCAGTAAAGCTGCTTCACCTTTGAGAGCGCTCTTTAATAGGAGTAATTTCTGAACTTGGCTAACATCCTCCCGATTGAGCACCAAAATAAAAATAAATAGGAGCCAGAAAATTCAGGAAGAGACACCTTCGGGAGAGGTGTCACATTTGATTCTGACAGTGGGCGAAGTTCCTCTAAGAGTGTCAAACTTGTAAGGTAGGCCAGTTCGGATTCGGAAAAGAAATTATTTGCTTGATATTCTGTATTACCGATGCCTTTTTGTAACGCCAAAATTTCATGGTTGTTGCAGAACTTCTCCCAATGTTTATTAAGGGAAGCACAGCTAACATCAATTAATTTGTTCGATCTTGCGAGAGATTTGTTTTCAATTTTATCCTTAATTTCGCGAGGTAATGCCGAAATGCTATCAAACATTTCATGTTGACCTTTGATCAAAGCAGCCGTTAACATATCAAAATTTCAAAATTGAAAATTTCTCACCTTCACCAAATTTTATGTTCCGGAAAGTGGTTAACAGTTCTTGCAGGAGATTTACGAACATGTAAGAATATCCGGCTCGAAGGACCAAAAAATTATGTTGCGGATTTCACAAGAACTGGATGGTTAAGAAAACTGTGTGCTGACGGATCGAAAACTTTATTCGCTCTTATTTGTTTTTTGGTCGCTACGATCTTTACTTGTGATCAAGCATTCGGAATGTTAATAAAAGCTCAAACAGAGAAGCTTTTTCGGATCTTTGAACTATTTATTTCCGTGTTTCTGTGTTGTTTGGTTATAACTTATTTGTAAGGTTTTTCTGACAGTTAATTTTAGATCCTTACATATTAATTTATATTTACTTACATTTAGACATATATATCTTTTAGGATGATTGTTGTTAGTTTTAACATTTTTATGATTTTATCAGGATGATTAGGTTGTTTTTAGATCTTTTTAGTGCTTTTAAGTTGGTAGCGTACTGAAGATGACAGCTTAGCTGCCGAAATACGTATCTACGGATATAAAAATTATTGTGGGCGGAGGTAAATTCCAATTATCTCTTAAACCACAGTCTCCTTTACTACTTTAGTTTATCATGGCTTCTCGGTCTAAGGAGTTAAATTTATTTAATAAAATTAGCACTAAAATTTGAAAGATTGGTGCAGATATTTCTTTTCTTAAAGCTTGTAAATCAAAGAACGTTTTCCCCAAATTTATTACTTTAAAATTTAATACTAAATCCACATTTCAAAATGCAATTATGGAAAGCGCAAATTTGAAGTGGCTCAATTTAGAAATCAAATATTTGTATCAAAAACTTAGCAAATTAGAAAATATCAGCTTCACTTAAAGCTTACCAAAAATTTAAGTGATACCGAACATACAGATTGGATGTTGTTCTACAACAAAATGCTAGAGGTAATTTCCCATAAAATTAAAAATATTAATATTACACAATCACAAACACAAACACAAACACATCTGTTCCAGAAAAGGATCCTATAAAAGAAAACATAGTTGTTAATCAATCTTCTGAACCATTCAATGATACAGAAATAGCTTTTCTAAATAGAGGCTTAAAATTTAATTTACTATATCGTAAACCACCGACCACGGATATTGTCGCGAGTATCGAAAGCGCCTTTGGATGAAAATAACAAAAACTTCACTAGAAATGCCTGCAAATTACAACTTGAAAGCAATTTAAATAATACAATAAAAACTGTACATCATAATGAATATTATAAAATCATTGAAGGGTTAAGAATGAAAAACTGTTTCTACTTAAAAGCTGACAAGGGTAATAAGATTGTGATTTTAGATAAACCTGATTATTATTAAAGGGTTAACAACTTAATAAAGAATGGTCCCTACAAGAAACTACCCCGAAACCCGTTGCCAAAGTTAATTAAAGCTGTCAAAGACACGATTAAAGAATGTCCTAATCTTATTACTAAACAGAATAAATTTAAGATTGATGTATGTAACCCCACTGTACCCAAATTGCATGTCCTTCCCAAAATACACAAGGCAGGTAAATCGGTGAGACCAATCGTGTCCGGTATAAACTCACCCACTTACTCTCTTTCCAAATGGTTGAATATCGAGCTCATTGCGCTTCCCAATCCTCAGGATAAATTTTCGGTAAAAAACTCATTGGAGTTTATAAATAAGATTAAAAATATTTTTTTACAAGAAGGGGAAATTATGGTCTCGTTTGATATTCAATCCTTATTTCCTAGTGTGCCCATACCTAAAACACTAACTTATTTGCGGGAACTACTGACAGTTAATAATGCAGATAAAAATAAATGGGTAATTGTTTGTCTCCGTTTTTGGTCAATTTATTTATGAGTAGATTCGAAAATGACGTAAGAGATAATGATCAGTATTTTCCAAGAATTTGGTTACGTTATGTGGATGACTTTTTTGGTATTTTTGATACTAAGAGGTGTGATCTGGAGGATTTTATAGGAAAATTAAATTCAAAATTTGATAGTATTATATTTACATACGAAATGGAAGTAAACGGGGCGATTCCCTTTTTAGACACTCGCATAATTAGAAACAGCAAAAATGAATTAGAAATCGACATTTATCATAAAAATACAAATACAAGCCGGTATATAATCAATGAATCTCAACATTCTGTACAACACAAACTCGCGGCTTTAAATATTTTAGTAAATAGATTACTCTATTTTCCACTTACTAAACCCCGATATGATAAAGAACTTAAATATATTAAAAATGTTGCGGTTCATAACGGTTATACCCCCCAAATAATAGATAATGTAATTAGGAAGATTAAAAGTTTTGCACCAAAGGTTTAAAACATATTTTAAAACCCAAAATTTACGATTAGGTTGTTCAACTAACAATGCCATAAAGAATTTATTGGGAAACCCGAAAGATAAAGTTGATGTTGAACAGAAATCTGGAATTTATGAAATTAGGTGTAACGAATGTACTAGTAAATATATTGGACAAACAAAAAGAAATATATTAACACGTTTACGTTTTAAAGAACATTTAAGTCACTACAGGTACAACAGGTTTGAGAAATCAAGTGTTGCACAATACAGGATACAATACAGAACACAGTATTATTAAAGAGAAGGTTCTCCGAAATAAAAGTGCTTTTAACTTGGGGTGTGTGGGTGTGATTTGCTCTCACCTGTAGGTTGTTTTTTGACGATTTATACATATAATATATTATATATATATTTTATTTTTAGGATTTTTAGGTATCAAATAACAGGGAATTGTATACTTATTTATTCATTAGAATAAGAAGTTTTTTCGGGTCTTTGGACTAATTATTTCCGTATTTCCGTGTTGTTTGGTCAGAACTTATTTGTAAGTTTTTTCTGACGATTAATTTTAGATCTTTATATATTAATTTATATTTACTTACATTTAGACATATATATCTTTTAGGATGATTATATTGTTGTTAGTTTTAATATTTTTATGATTTTATCAGGACGATGAGGTTGTTTTTAGATCTTTTTAGTGCTTTTAAGTTGATAGCGTACTGAAGATGGCAGCTTAGCTGCCGAAATACGTATCTACGGATATAAAAGTTATTGTGGGCGGAGGTTAATTTCAATTATTTATCTTACTGATTTGCCGGGTTTATGTATTTTAGGCAGGGCGTATAATTTGGGGAGGATCGGATTAGAAACTGTAACTTTTTGTCCCATTTGTTTAAGAGAAGAGGACAATTTTTAATGGTGTTCTTTACTTCTATGACGAGGCTAGGCAAAGGGTTGCGGTTCAGTTTAACGTACGCACTACTATTCAGGAGGTTCTGTATACTCTGATAATAGTCGTCTTTATCCAAAATCACAATTTGATTACCCTTGTCTGCCTTGAGGAAGAAACAGTCAAGAAACAAATTTGGTTTAGATATGTAGATGTTATTGCTGTTTTTAATACCAAGGAATGCAGAATAGAGGATTTTTTGGATATTTTAAATTCTAAATTTCCTAGTATTAAATTCATGGTTGAAAAAGAGGTTGATGGGATATTACCATTCCTAGGTGCCTTGGTTATTAGAAATAGTTAAAACAAATTAGAATTTGATATATATATATACGAAAGAAACAAGCACCAACAGATTTATTGTTAATGACTCACAACATGTCTTATCGCATAAGTATTCTGCAATTTCTTTTCTATTTAATAGATTAGTCAACTGCCCACTTTCAAAAGAAAGATACAACCAAAAAGTCAGATTTATTAAAGATATAGCAGTCCACAATGGTTACTCAGTAAATGTCGTAGAAAATACTTTAAAATACATAAAATTGATTATATAATAAATAATAATAATAATAATACATTAAAATTCCGTTTGACAAATATTGTTCCAAAGGTTTAAATAGCATTTTTAAAACGCAGGAGTACACAATCGCACATACTAATAATACGTGTTATACTTTAAAACGTTTACTGGCAAACCCTAAAGAAAAAACTGAACCAAATCAGAAATCAGGAATCTATGAAATATCTTGGTACACTTGGGTGTACTAAAAGATATATTGGGCAGACAAAAAGAAATATACTGACACGCTTTAAAGAAAACTTAGCTCATTTAAAGTACAGTAGAATTGAAAAATCCAGTGTTGCCTAACATATTTTTGACACCATTCATAAAATAGATTTAAACAATCTTGGGTTAATAAAAACAACGTCAAGCAACAGGGAATTAGACGGGTTTGAAACCGTTTTCATATACAAAAGTAAGAGAGATTTAATGAACACCGATCATGCGCCTTTGGCAGGTTCCGTGTTCCTTGACCTGGTTGACGCAATCCGGTGAGACCCTCGCTTTAGAGAGCACGCTTCACTATTAATTAGATCAAATCAACGGTGTGTTCAAAAATATTATCACAACACAACTAAAAATATAGACCGGCTGTTTCAAATTGGGTGTGCACTGAAGGAATCTCCTAAACCGTAAGAGATACAAATTCTGTTAAATGGAAGAAAAGTTGCACGAATCAATGCTTAATTCGTATCCATTGAGAGAATGGTTTTTTTCTTATTTCTTCTTGAGTTATTAATAAAAATGTAAAAGAATTGATTATCTTTTTCTCTGTATCTCTTTTATTATATATAATTTTGAAATTCTGATTTAACTTTCTACAGGCACTTTTTGAATCTGCTTCGAATAGGAGTAACAGAATTGGAGTCAAACGTTTCGTCTTTCTGCGACCATCATCAGTCTCGATTTTTTAAATACAACTTATGTCTTCTTATTATTCTGTTCGATAGAATCTTTTCTCCTGATTGTAGCGGTATATCACACTTAATAGTTGATATTAATCTAAAGCTTAAATAATACAGATTTTTATATGAAAATTTTATTTAATACATAATTTCAAATTGTTAGTTCATTTTTTTAGCTACAATGTAAACTATAATAAACTATTTAAAGTTGCACTGCACATACGAAAATGATTTTTTACTCACAAATATCTAGTGGTTCTAATATAACTTGCTAGATGTATCTCAGCTTTGGTATAGGAATGAAAAAGCCTAGTTTTTAATTTTGACTCGCACTATGTTGGGTTAAAAGAAAAAGTGAATACTAATTATGCCTTCTACAAAGATATTGGCAGCTTAAAACAAATATTTTTGTAATCAATTTGAAAGATACTTTCTATAACAATGTAATTTTTTTAAAATTTCTTTAGCACTCAGTGGCTCTCAACACTTCACTATCTTTATTTTTTTTAAATATGGTTAAGTCCAAAAATGGTACTAAATACTGTCACTCGTGTTTACCAGTTGAAGTTTGGCACGTTATATCGGGACCACCATCCATAATTTAAACAGGATAAAGTAGGCTTTATATCTTTGACATTGAAACAGTGACTAGGATTAAGGTAAATAATAAGGAGGAACTAAGAGGGTACATATTAGATCTTACAGAAATGTTTCGCGAATTCATGTTAGACCCGCTAGACAGCACGACAACGAATGTGTGTCTTGAAAACAGTGGAGGATATTTCGAGAATTTACTTTAATTTATTTATTTCACAAACTCATGTTCTTCTTCTGTAATTTTTATTCAACTTATTTATTTTGTTCTTGTAATTTAATATGTTTATATTGCTGTTTATTTGGTTTATGTTAACCACATAATATCATTTAGTCAATATTTATTGATTTTTCCTCTTCCGACAACTGAATGTTAGTTGCTAATACTTAACAAATAAAAAAGTGGTTAGGAATAAATTTACTTATTAAGAGAAAAATGACGAATAATAAAAAGATAAGAAAATGAACCAAAAATTTGAAATTATGTATTAAATAAAATTTTCATCTAAAATCTGAATTATTTAAGCTTCAAATTAATATCAACTCTTAAGTATGAAATATCATTGTAATCAGAAGAAAAAATGCTATTGAATAGAATAATAAAATGACATAAGTAGTATTTAAGAAATCGAAACTGATGATGGTCGTGGAAAAACGAAACGTTTGACTTCAATTCTATTACACCTATTCGAAGCAGAATCAAAAAGTGCCTGTAGAAAGTTAAATCAGAATTTCAAAATTATGTATAATAAAAGAGATACAGAGAGAAAAAGATAATTGATTTTTTTACATTTTTATTAATATCTCAAGAAGAAATAAGAAACAAATCATTCTCTCAATGGATACGAATTAGGCATTGATTCGTGCAACTTTTCTTCCATTTAACCGTATTTGTATCTCTTACGGTTTAGGAGATTCCTGGTATAAGGTAGCGATAGGCATGACACAGTCACTTCTCTTGTGATCAAGAAGAAGGCGTCTAGTGAAGATGGCAGCATAGCTGCCGAAATACGTATATATTTTTTAAACAAACTTTTTGCGGTTAAGAGGTTAAATGCAATTTCTTTGTACTACAAACCACAGTCTCCAATACATTTTAATATAAATATTACTATTAATCTTTGCGTGACAAACGGTTTTATTTTTAAACGACAGGTACAAATGTCTTGACATATGAGAAGTTTGGGAGGAAACTTTTCTGCTTTTTTCACTTTATGTTGTTCACTGACATTATTTACATGTGTAAAACATCATATACGGTGGATCTTGGAAAACAACCGGTTACAATTAGTGTTGGGCCATTCGTGAATGAGTTGCTTACGAGAGCTGACTCTTCAAATGAATGGTCATTCACTCACTCTTCAAAAATGAATGATCATTCATGAATGGTATACACAAATGTGTCATGAATAATTAATGACTCATTCACGAGTGAATGATGAAAGACACATTCAATATTCACAAGTAAATGGTGAATGACACATTTACCATTCACGAGAGCTGGCCTGACTATTTTATTCACTCACTCTTAAATAAATTAAATATTTTATACATAACTTATTTTTATAAGTTTTTAGATACATTGCTGAATAAAAATGAATGCAAGGATTGTAACAAATAAATAAAAATCAGATTCTTTTTACAAAGTGTACAAAGTACGTATGTAACGATGCTCACCATAAACGATACATTTAACAATTTCGAAGCTCTTACGCTCAGTGTTCTTAAGACTGTAGTTCGCCTGCTAGAGTATCATTTAAGTTGAGCGTCGTAGTATCTACAAATTCTCATGAAGAAATATAATTTGTTGCATTTTTTTCCCGAAAGACTATGATCCTTGAGATCATTCGCGTTCACTAGAGCTGACTCTCTCGATTGAATGGTCATTCCTACCCAAATGAGTCATTTGTGAATCGAGAACGGGTCATTCAATCGACAGAGCCAGCTCTGGTGAACACAAATGATCATTTACTCAAAAGAGCTGGCCCTCGTGCATGATGATGAATGATCATTTACTCGAAAGAGCCTGCTGTTGCTATCGTAATGGTGAATGATCATTCATCCAAAAGAGCCAACTCTTTTGAACGATGAATAGTGAGCCGAATCGGAAAATGAGCTCACCGGGGAAATGAAGGATCATTAATGAACGACCATTCATTTCCGTTGAATGGTGAATGACCTCACCAAAACGAATAGTTTTTTCCATCACTAGGTACAATGTATTTTCCCGCACTCTTGCCCTTAGAAGCATATAAATTGCCTACTTTCCGATTCCAACGGGTGTAGTCGGCGATGCGCGTTCCATACTATTATTATTTCTATGGTAAAAACTTCTGCTTTTTAAATTAATAAGCAATTTTAACACAGGAAAAGTACATGTGCTACAAAATTATGATTTTAAGGTAACATTCTTCATTATACACAGTTAAAATTTGATTTCGACAGTTATAAAATTGTATTCTTGTCGGACTTTGAAGGAATCACCGGAACTTTTGTATGTGTGAAAGTGTCTTTAAAAAAATGGCAAAACTTGAAACTTTTGCCACTTACTCAGGAAGTAACAAAGTTCCGATTTTTTTTAGAAACATTTGCCTTTTTGCGCCATTTTTAAATTTGTAGCCATCTAGATTTCACAATATTTTTCTTGTCTTCGAGCTCTAAAGTCGCACCTCTTAAAGATATGAAGCCCCTGCAACAAAGTTCCACAACAAAACAAAAAGGCAAAGTCACCTCAGTCGTAAATCGTACTTTAATTAGGATCAACGCTACAGCAAGTTTGTATAATTCGCATAGATTAAAATTGTGTGTGACTACGCCCAAATACGGGGCTTGCAACGACCATGCCTTAAATACGTTCATGTACAGAGTCCAACTCGTGGGCGTTACTTTACGGGAATACACGCGCGTCAGCTTACATCAAAGCATAAAAACGGTTCGCTTTAAACTCTATTCCAAGTACATTATAAAAAAAAACATTGAAATCAAATCGAACAAAAAAAATGCCTCTCAAAATTGAAGACGGAAAAAAACAAAACAAAATTTTTAACTTAACACAAAGTCCGCCACAAAAAAAAATAAATTTACTGCTATGAAGGAGCTCCTCAAAGTTAAAACCGAGCAACACAAAAAAACAGGATACACGACCAAAAGGGCCGAGGTACTTAAAATAAATATGCGCAATGCGCCAACTAAGGCACAGGGGGAGGGGAAGTTTCTCCACTCGACGGTGACGTATCAAAAGAAAAGCGACGGCGTCACTCCATAACGGTAATGACGGGACACGGAGACGAATCAAAAATAAAAAAAAAATCGACTTTAAAATTGCCTCCACGACGTCGACGATTCAGCGTCTGTCCTGCCGAGGACGATTGGGCGATGACGACCTTGTTTGAAGGAGCCTAAGACGGCGGCTGCCGGCTTGTCTCGCTGTAACAGCTCGTTCGATGATGAAACGCCGATATCACGAAGGGATTCGTCAGTTCACGTGCATAGCGATCTAATGGTCAGGCGGCCCCCTTGCCTGCGTCTAGCACTATAATAACGAGAAGAAAAAAGGGAACAATGGATAAGACAATGACCACGAGGTCGACAAAAAAAAACTCACCCTACGTAACGTAGGTGCTGAAGAGTTACCAAATATCGCCGCTCACATCCGCAGAATGCAATTCTCGCTTGACACTCGGAGGGAGGGGGGATATAACGACGGTGAAAGAAATCCACAAAGATGCGGACAATCCACACTTAAATTTACAAACCGGCTCCACCAGCCGCTGGCGATAATTCAACTGTTCTCCACGCGTCCCCGCTGTGTTCACTTCCACTCCGATCGCAACGCAAATAGCTGTTACACTTGAAACAATAGGCGATATCTAAACGTCGGGGACACAAGAGCGCGGGGAAAAGAAAGGAGACCAACACCAAACTTGATGACAGGAGTCCTAACGTAACAATTCTGTTTAAACAACTGAAAAGAGTAGTCTCTTGGAAACAATTGAAGACCGAGGTTTTAGAAATAATAAGATTGTATAAGCTGTGCCAAGTACTACTTATAAATACAATAAGTACAAGTACTATAGTACTTAATTGTCCTTAAATACAAGTACAAATCCAAAAATTTTTGTATTCGGTCTTGTACTTATAAGTACTTGTTAGTGGGGGAACAGACTCATCATAAAATGTGATGGAGCAAGGATTAAACCTGAAGTAATCTTAAAATTTGTATTGAAAATTTTATTTCAGTGTGCTAGACATTCAAATTATTTGAATTAGCGGTATTAGTTGCCTATGGTAACGAGGTTTTGACATAATTATTTTAAAAAGCAACATAAGAATATGTTACATAATAAAATAATGTCACTGTATGAGATATTCAGTGCAAGATTTTATTAGCCTCTTGGCTAAATTGATCGTTCAGTACTCGCAGTTTGGAGGTCCGTGGTTCAATCCTAACAGTATGATAAACTTTTTTACGTTTACAATTACACAAAAATTTTTAAAAAGAAAAATGTTTAACATACTTAAATTATATTTAAAACTAATGTACACGCAATGTCAAAGATTTTAATTTTTGGGTAGTTCTTGCTCGTGAGAATTGCAGAGAATATGAAACAAATAAAAAAAACTTTTTAAAACGAGCTAAAAGGATAATTTATTGACTTACTTGTAGAGTGTACTGTAGACTGAAAAAGTGGTAGTAAATAAACGTGAAACGTTTGTACCTAAATATAAAAACCAAAGAATAGACTGTTTCATATATAGTGTGTTCCCGGATTAAGTTCGCGTTACTTATAATTAGCGCATCGAGGAAAATAGCCCGTCCAGTCTCCCAGATGTCGATTATGCATCGTAACACCCCCGGTGTAGCGCAGATCTGAATCGTTCGATTGCCCGGTTTAACAGAGACGCGCGTTGTTGAGTATTCTCAGGTATTCGAAATTCGAATAGGGAAGAAAATACTAAAATTTCTCAGCTATTAATTGTTATGAAAATTAATTATTAAATAATGTTCCAAATTTTCGTTCGTTCGTTCGTTTCGATTTGCCATGAGAATGTCCTGTCTTTTAAACCGAGAAAATGATTTCTCAGTATAACGGGTTGTGAGAGACGCTTTCTGTAAGTAAATTTTGAACTCTTCAATATTTACGGAGAGACTGAGCAATGAAATAAATGTCGAATCGTCAAAATCAAAATTAATAAGACGCAGAATTCGATCGTAGAATTCCCGTGGCTATCGGAAATGCAGGGAGAAATCGAGCCCCGCCGCGCGCGGAATACAACACCTCTGAGTTTGGACCCTCAGATTCGAGGCCTTACTTATAATAGACCAAAAATTTTTAACTTCAGATTTCATGTTTTGCAGTTCAAGTCTGCGTGACGCGAAATGAATTTGTGCCAAATTTGACATCGAAAATCTTCAAAATGGCAGAATTAATACAAGTAGAAATAAAACATGTGCAGGAAAAGTGATAAAAAGATAAACATTTTGTAAAATAAAATTATTTTCATATAAAATAGCGACATCTTACTATCGCTTTTTGACCTAACATTGCAGTAGGATAGACAAATTGAAGCGGGATTTGCTCCTAATGAGTCCCCCATGCAAGGCGGCCATGCTTGCTGTCAAAGCATAATGAAAGATTTTAGAAAAATTTTGTGCAAATCGTTTTTGATTGCAGTGAGAACCTCGAGCAGCCTCTGGACAGCTGTTTCAGCCCTGCTTGGGGCTTCTTCAGCAGAAACGTAGCTCGACATTCCCACTGCAGACCAAAAACGACTTGCCCAATTTATTCGCAGATGCGATGTAAGAATGATGAACATATAAAATAGCGACATCTTACTATCGCTTTTTGACATAACATTGCAGTAGGATAGACAAATTGAAGCGGGATTTGCTCCTAATGAGTCCCCCATGCAAGGCGGCCATGCTTGCTGTCAAAGCATAATGAAAGATTTTAGAAAAATTTTGTGCAAATCGTTTTTGATTGCAGTCGCTATTTTATATGTTCATCATTCTTACATCGCATCTGCGAATAAATTGGGCAAGTCGTTTTTGGTCTGCAGTGGGAATGTCGAGCTACGTTTCTGCTGAAGAAGCCCCAAGCAGGGCTGAAACAGCTGTCCAGAGGCTGCTCGAGGTTCTCACTGCAATCAAAAACGATTTGCACAAAATTTTTCTAAAATCTTTCATTATGCTTTGACAGCAAGCATGGCCGCCTTGCATGGGGGACTCATTAGGAGCAAATCCCGCTTCAATTTGTCTATCCTACTGCAATGTTAGGTCAAAAAGCGATAGTAAGATGTCGCTATTTTATATGTTCATCATTCTTACATCGCATCTGCGAATAAATTGGGCAAGTCGTTTTTGGTCTGCAGTGGGAATGTCGAGCTACGTTTCTGCTGAAGAAGCCCCAAGCAGGGCTGAAACAGCTGTCCAGAGGCTGCTCGAGGTTCTCACTGCAATCAAAAACGATTTGCACAAAATTTTTCTAAAATCTTTCATTATGCTTTGACAGCAAGCATGGCCGCCTTGCATGGGGGACTCATTAGGAGCAAATCCCGCTTCAATTTGTCTATCCTACTGCAATGTTAGGTCAAAAAGCGATAGTAAGATGTCGCTATTTTATATGTTCATCATTCTTACATCGCATCTGCGAATAAATTGGGCAAGTCGTTTTTGGTCTGCAGTGGGAATGTCGAGCTACGTTTCTGCTGAAGAAGCCCCAAGCAGGGCTGAAACAGCTGTCCAGAGGCTGCTCGAGGTTCTCACTGCAATCAAAAACGATTTGCACAAAATTTTTCTAAAATTATTTTCGTTTGAAATCATAGAAATATACCAAATTTCAATATTCTAGAAAGAAAAATTGAATTACGGAAAATTACTAATCACAAAAATAATATTTCAGTGAAGCTTTAGAAAATTAATTAAAAAAAAAATAAAAAGTGATTATTCAATTAACCATCCACCCCTGTTATCACCTGACGGCATTAATTTCTTACAACTGTACAGAAGTATAAATTTTCCGTAACCCACTTTTTTTTCTTAGTCAAAATAAAAATAAGCCTAACTGAGACCGGACGAATTGATAAAAAAAATTCGGAAAAATTAACAAAATGTAAATTGAAAAAAAAGAAACAAAAAAAAGATGATCAAATCATGTTTCTAAATAAAATTAAAAAAGGATTGCAGAAAATTTCTTGCGCGAGCGACGAATAAAGAAGAAACAAAAACAAATTTCAAAAAGATAATCGCTTTTTAATTTTCAAAACAAGAAAATCAATCAAATAATAAAAATTGAAGACACAATTGGAAGTACTATTAGAAGAATTCTCTTTCGAAAATCTGAAAAAAACAACGATAAATTTCTGAAACAACAGCAATCGCTTAAACTTAAACCACAAAAGATCGAATCAAATTTATTTCAAAACATAACTATGACAAAATAATGTTACAATGTTTGAAATTAGCCATTTTGAGAAATAATAGATAACAGACGCAAAAAAAGAAAAAAATGAAATATAGAGAAAAATAATAGAGTTAACATAAGTCAAGAAAGAAAAATTAGGTTTATGATTTTTAACGCCTGAACGGTCCAGTGGTAAGGGACCGGCCATGTAATCGTTGTCGTGGGTTCGGACCCGCTCGAGATATTTCTCGAGGGTTGTTACTCACTTCAGGTACCCTTTAGTGTTGGGGATCAAATTCGCCACTACTTCCCCTTCAACGGCGAGGAGGTTTGGAAGTAACAAAGCCATGGAACACTTTACACACACAAAAATACACTCCCGCTCCTGAGGTCCTGACAAGTCTATGAATTAGGATCCCGTTGGGCAAACACTACAGATAAAAAAAGAAATGATACTATGTAATCCTGATCCATGATCAGTCAAAATAATAAAAAACGTAACCCTGAATTAGGCAAACGCAGATTGAAAAGAAAATCGGAAAAATTTTAAAAATAAAATAAAATAGCAAAAACAAAAGGTCGAACGATCTAAAAAACGATCTAAAAAATGAAAAAAAACAACAGAATATTCGTTGCGCAAGCAACAAACAAACAATTAATAAATTTCAGAAACAAAAGACGATCGCTTTAATTAAAAAGAAGAAATCTCAAACGCAATCAAATAAAAATCGAATTCTCTTCTTTGAAAATTTTGAAAAAAAAAACAAACAAATTTCAGAAACAAAACGCGATCTCTTAAATTTAAACCAAAAAATTGCTTAAAATTAAAAAAATAACTAACCCTGATTTGGATGAAAAAGGCAAAGTGAAAACAAAATATTAAATAATAAATTTATGCCAAATTTGTCGCTTAAAGTGGAATAACAGAATTCTCCTACTTCAAATGTTGGAATTTAGTACATCTGCTTGAATGCTTAATTTTTAACGAGAAACATATTATCTTATCTCAATTTTCACGTAAATTCAAAAGGAATACCATTTTGCCTAACTCAAATTTATTTTTTTCGTCGTTAATTTCGCCATCCGATAGACCTTCGAAGTCAAATTTCGCACGAAGGAGACTTGAATTACAAACGGAAAACTGAATTCAAAACTTCTTGCTCCAGAGCAGTGCGTGTACTTATTATTATAAGTGCAAGTCAAGTACAACTACAAGTACTAAATACAATAGTATTTAATTGTACAATTTAAGTACAAACAGAAGTCCAAAAGTACTTGTACTTGTACTTATAACAATAAGTATACGCACAGCTCTGGATTGTACCTTTAATATCCCATACTACTTTCCTGAAACATTTTTTGCTCAATCTCTCAAAATAAAAAAGATATTTTAAATATAGAACGGTGAATCGCCCAGGCAAGACAAGATGGTTCCCCGCATTTTTCTCGAAAATTTTATTATCTATGGAGATCAATTTTTTTCTCAGGTCAATACAGATTTTAAACGTCTACTATAATTGGCCATAAAAAGTACACTATGCTATTTAAAAAAATCGAAGAAAGCTTAACCGATTTAAAACAATTGCAGATCGAGGTTGCCGGAGTTATCCACTTTGTAATATTTAACATCCAGTGCAATTTTTCTTAAAGACTTTTTGGTTTATCTCTTAAAATGAAAAACTTATTTTGAAAATGCCGAATCGTAACTCATTCTGTATAAACCAACCCTCACGAAAACCACGTCAATTGCTTGAAAATTATTTGTAATCATTGGTTTATGTTTATGGACTCATTTTCCCAGTTAAAGAAGAAAATGCGCGGTATTTACAGTTATATAAATGATGGAAAAAATAGATCTTGGATGAAGACTATTGGTTGTAATTATTTAGACTTTTTTTCTTTTGTAGGATAAAGATATTAAAGGATCTCTGGAATCAATTCTGAGATCCTATTGATCAAATAATGCAAAAACCTCATTAATATGCCCAATGGAATTTATCACCTAACGTAACGTAACGAGTTACGTACCCAAATCCTCCCCTCTAAATCAAGGCAATCATTTAATACCACAGTATACACATCAATCAGTAGGGACAGCTTCGATTTTTTTGCTAATACACTTTCTGAGAGCGCATGTCTGAAAACGAGCTTTCTCAAATAGTCGAGAGTCAACGGTTGGCCGCGTTTAGGTAACCACAGGAGCTAGTTAGTTAGTAATTCAAAATAGCTATTGAACAGACACGCTTTTGGAGTGCCAAGCTTCAGCAACTAGTATTCAATATAGCCGTCAATTACCGATCAGCTGTTTTGGTGGATAAGTAACTAATACATTACCTCATCGAATTTCATCGTGTTTCGACTATTTTGAGCTCACTTGTATTTTTCTAACAAAACAAGCTTTTGTTTTTAAAATAAGAAGTATATCTTACGAAATAAATAAGTCTTTCAACTAGCGACATCTGATAGCATTAGAATGAGAGCCTGCTAACATAGGTTCGAAAAATTGTAGTATGAGCTTTAAAGGTGCCGACAGAAGCTGTCCCTACTGATTGATGTCTATACTGTGCTAATACACAGTCCAGCTCTACCAACCTTGACTAAAAGTAGTCTTAGTTCAGATGCATCCGGGTACGCAATTTCACTTTTTCATTAGTTCTTTCAAAGAAACTTACTAATAAAAATAATCCTCAATAAATATTTTACGTACCTGTAATGCTTCTAGACTAAGATTAATACAGGGTGTCTTAAAACCTCTGTTCTTAAATGAAACTGTAAGTTCCATAAGAGATTAATTCTCCAAATCTGAAATTTATTGCCCAAAAATGAAAAACCGACCTATCACAAGCGACCGCAGTTCCTTTGTTTTGAAATCTCTGCTTGGTTTACGTTTATATTAGCAATTTATTCCAATAAAAACAATAAATCGCAATAAAACTTTTTATTTACGTTTAGAAGAACTCTGTCAAGGTTTTATTGTATACGAATGTGAATCCGATTTTGCGGACATCGGAATGTTTATTTGTATTTTCAACAGGCGATAAGTAAATAAGTGTTTACGCACCTTTTTATAATAGACAATAACATTTATGTTAAAAACAAGTACCTAATCTTCGTTAGATTTTTGCTGTAGTAATTAAACATCTTCGTACGCTAGTTACGTAACTGCGTTGAAAATGCGTGAAATTATTTTTTTAATTATCGGACTAATAGCTGCAGAATAAGTATTGCAAGAGCAGAAACTATTCCTATTGTAAAAACGGAAAGCAAGAATTGGAGTACGATACGATGAAAAATTAAAAAAATTAGATTGCCTGTACACACAATAATCTATGTGTTCAAAATACATAAGTGATTGAATAACTTCGCAATCGAACTATTTTATCAATTGTTTACATTTCAACACAAAACACATGTTTTTATATGGATAATATTGAACCTGAATTTCTGCGTTGGCTTAAACCATAAAGATATAAAAGCTCTCGCCTTGGTAGACGTTTATTTCGTCGTTTATTTGAATTTTTAATGAAGAAACAAATTTATTTTTGCTGTAAAAATACAATAAACTTTAGTAATCAACATTGTAAGTTGATTATTGGCAATTTACAAATTAATATGATGTACGAATTTCCACTTTTTTGATCGCCTTTGGACTGAATTTTTTAAATTTATTATTTATTAAGAACTTACCTAGTTACAAAATTTATCTGCTTTTAAAATTAACAAAAAAATACGATACTTGACCTGCCTTAAATACAATATCTGTGCATTAGGTCATGGTCTGCGTTTTTATGACTGTGGTCTCGAAAGTCGGAGAATATTGAAAACCAAGCTCAGGTCATAGCACACCACAGCGCGGCGAAAGGAGGGGCAGCGCAGCGCCGCGAAGCTACTTATACGCATTGCAATTTCGTCGGGGCCATAAAAGAGGCCGTAAATAAACAGAATTAAACATCATAAAGATTAGGAATTTGTGAAAGGTTTTACTGGCATACCCAGGTCGTATTACGACAATTTCAGTTGCGTTAATATTTTTTGTAAATGCACTGTGATCTGAATTATAAAAAGAAATTGATAATAAAAACATTTGCATTTTGACAGTAAAATAAAATTAATTAACTAATTTAATTACTCTTTGACTGCATGAGACACACATAATTAGTGCAGCCCGTACTTGCTTTGGGCGTAAAGATAGAACTTTACTTCTTATTTTCGTGACGGACAAAATTTGTGATGTGATTTGCGTCTCACGACCTTCTCACTAGGAATATTGAATCTTTTTTTACGATGCCACTTACAACTTATAACGCGTGTGTCCGTTGTAATTGTGTACTACGCAATAAATAACTTTAGGCACTAAAAAGCAATTTTGTGTGTTCCATACTCGTTAGATTTAGAACGTCTTCGGAAATCAAGGAAACAAGAACGTTGTTTATTTGAATTGAAGTTTAAGAAGACAATTTTCTGCAATAATTACGTTGTAAAAATTTTCCTTTCATTGTAATCTGCGACGGATAATACTAAATGTAATTTATACTACACATAATTTAAATATACAGTGTTTCCCAAAAGTAAAGGATAAATTCTATAAAACGGTTGAAAAAAATATTACAGAAAAACGCTCGGACAGGTTAATTTTTATTTTTAAATTATCATTTGGAGATGTAATTTTCAACCCCTACCCCTCAACCCCTAAGCGAAGTAACCCCAACTTTAAAAATTCAAATAGCAAGGTACTACTTGTAATACCTCATTTAGTAGCATTTTTAATGGAGAATACAATAAAAAAAACTTTTTGCAAAATCGATTGATAAATAACTGAGATATTCAGCAAAAATATTTGAAATGAAAGTATTTTGCGACAGTAAAGGATAAATTCCATAAAATGGTTGAGAAAAATGTTGCAGAAAAAGCTCGGACAGGTCAAATTTTTATTTTTAAATTGTCATTTGGAGATGTAATTTTCAGCCCTCCACTCCTTGATACCTAACCGACAGCAACCCCGACTTTAAAAATTCAAATACCAAGGTACCCGTTGTAATACCTCATTTAATAGCATTATTAGAATTTATCCGTTACTTTTGGGAAACACTGTATAAATGCATGATCTTATCAGTAGCACTTTTGCTACACCGACAAAAATCGGTAACCAGCCGTCGCTTGCTGAAACACGCACATGTGGCTTTCCAGGCTATAGTGCAATAATTGTAGCGGCTTGTTTTAATTGTTTTACTTCTGAATGAGCGATTGTTTTATTAAATCGTCATCGTGTTGTCATCTGTCGTCTTTGAAAGATCTTGCTTCTTAAAGTTATCTATGTTTATTTCCAAGTTGTGTTATATTTTTTGCAATGATAATCATATACTGAATATATAATACATATGTTATTATTCTGTCTTTAATGTAAATATTTTTTGACTTGTCAAATTACTTGCGTGTCAAACAAAAATAATTTCAGAAATTAAGTGGACCCACAAAAAAAGGGATGTATGCAGATATGGAAATGTACTTTTTTAAAATCAATGTATGTCCAAAATTCATTATTAAAAAAAAGTGCAACTGTGTGTAACTTTCTTATTTTTATTTTTTTTAGGTGCATGACAACTGTTAAGCACACGGACTTGCTATGAATAAAATATTGGAAGAGATCTGAACTCTTTTCTTAACTGAAACAAATATATTATTAAATGAAATAAAAATCTTAACTTACAGTTCCCTATTACATACCTCGGAACCCCCGCTCTGCATGTAAAACTAGGGTTTTCCCCATTAAATTATTTTAAATCTATTATTTTAAAAATTAAATAGACTCACAAAAAGGTAGGTCTCTGCAGATTTTGTCCTTTTTTTTTATGATTAATGCCTATTCAGAATACAATATTTAACAAAGTAAATGCGTCTACGTGCGACTTTCCGACTTATTTAAATTTTTTTAGGAACGTGCATTACTAAACATAACCAATATTGTAACTACATTTACATAAACCTGCTCGATGGATGTTAAGAACAGGTATATTTGAAGTGATCGGAACTCTTTAATTAAAATAAATTTATTATTGATTAAAAAAAAACAATTTCCGATTTCCAATTAGGTTCCGCAGAAAAATTGATGTACCACATATAAAATATATGGTCCATTTGTGAAATAAGTTTTTTATTTTTAAATGAATAAAACATGTGCATGAAGAATTTATTTTATTAATTTAAAGAAAGAACCCCAAAATGCTTTTTCATTGTTATTTAATTTAGGAAAAAATTAGTTCAACTTTATAATAATCTAATAATAAATTTACATATTAATTTTGAAGCAAATCGTTTTTTTATTTATATTTATATTTATTTTATTTACCTAATACAGTTGATTGATTACATTTTCTGTGAAAGATCTAGCACATTTAACGGTGGCAGGGGGGGGGGGGGGGCTTGTATATACATTCATGGAAATATTATTTGTTCAGAACACGAGTAGTTGAATACACTCGTGTCACGTGATTTATATTCTTTTTTTATTCTTTTTAGGAGGGGGGATGAAAACCCTAATAAATACCTAATCTATATGTATTTATACTTTTTACTGTAATAGTTACTGTCAACACCCGGACAACGTCAGGTAGACACAGAAATAATAAGTTATTGCGAAACCAGTGATTTTAAAATATGTGACTGCTAAAAAAGTTGGGAAACACTGTTTTAGAGTATAAAATTATTCGTTTATTATGACTGTATACTTTATATTTCTTGAAAATTTGTTTAATTGAAAAAGAACTATTTAAGTAGTATTCATAATTATTTCGCGCTAAAACTGCAATCCGGACCACTGTGCGGCGCCGCGCTGTGGTGTCCTACGACCTTTAAGCTGCATTCAGCGACCCTCAAACAATTTATATGAAAAAGTAAAATTATTTTTATCTGTCTTATTATTGCTATCTGACTAATAGTTGTATAACAAATTTAGCTTCTTTTCTTGACCACTATTTGTGGTTTCTCGTTTTAATTCTTCGATAGGAAAGAAATTTAAAAAAAATATTGCTAAGTTTCTGACGTCCGAAGTTAAAGTGGACACCGGTATACAAAATCTTTAATGTAGACAGAACGTCAGTTAATTTTGCTATAAATTATAAAAATATATACATATTGCTACGTTATTGTTATTTCTCGTATAACAATTTTTGTTTATAATAATGCATATAAATTTTTGTTAACTAACATGAAACTCTTATAGGTCCAGGGTCGTGACCTTTTTGTTTGTTGTTTATAATAATCTTTTGGATTCTTTCCTAATTGTTATAAATAAAAGCTCAATTATAATTTTGAATGAAATTCAGAACAATTTAAAATTAAAATCGTTTATTTTCTTCTATGGGTTTATTTAACAATTTTTTTATTTTGAAACAATAAATGAAATGTATTTCTTTCTTTTAAACGGGTTATAACAAACTAGGTTCCTACAATGGAGTTATTAATTGTTTGATATTTATTTTTGCTATACTGATACGTTAGCTTTCCTTTAAATGTTTATTATTTGTCTTGACATTTAACGTTGCATTTAATTGATCAATCCTTTATTAAAATTGATAAATGTTCATCTTGTTCATCTTACGGCTTTTGTTCCATTTGCACTTTATTATTAATGTACAGGCGCGCACTTGTTCATAAATTTAATTCAATAGTAACTTCTACACTATACTTCCGTTTTTATCTGACTTTCTTCGAAATCACCCGACGCGGATTGTTTGCTGGTATTTTGATCACTTTCTTTGATAATACCCGACGCGGATTGTTTGCTGGTATTTTGATCACTATTTTTGATAATACCCGACACGAATTGTTTGCTGGTATTTTGTGACTTCATTCGAAAATCGCTCCATCCCTTTATATAGGTCATACAAGAAAAACACCTCCCTCTCGTATTCTGACTATCCTTAGAGCGCGTCATTCCCAATTTCTAGTAAACACTTTTTTGTTAATTGAGTTTTGTTGCTTTTCACAAAAAAACTACTTCCTTATTACTGTTGCTACCGTCTTATGAAATGTTTTAAAATGTTCCTAAATAAATTACCTTTACAGATATCAAACAATAATCTCCGTACATGATTTGTTTTGTTACCGCGAATGTGTTTCTTGTTGTCGTGATGCTTGAAGACTTCTTGGCCCAAGATGACCATTTTAGCTTAAGATGTGTTCACCTTTTGATAGGCTTAAGAGATGCCTTCATATCAGCAAAGTCTTGCAGTCCTCTGTTACATCGTAGAAGCTTCAAGACTGACTTTAAGTTGCGGTTCAATGTGTTTTGTCGCAATTCATATCATTTAATTCATGGAACAAAATTTGTGTTTTAGTGTAAGCATTATTTGAAGCGAAATACCTTGGAATTGCAATTCTCCCTTGATACACGAAAATTAAACTGACTTTAAACAAAATTCTGATGCGAAATCATAATAATACATCCCAAAAATGTAAATAAAACTTATTTAACATAATCAAAATTAAACCTTCAACTAAAATAACATAGCATATGTATTGTCAAACCTATCGAAGCTTCGGTAATTATCAGGCCTAGGTGCATTTTTGGCGGAAGGTTTCGTTAAATATACGATGAACTACTAATATGCTGAATCGATAATGCGCGGGCTGCTGGAAAATTTTCTGGAATCTGGTAGGTCTAGAATTGTTAGCGTTTATCAACTGTCATATTAGAAAAAGTTGACGTTTTTTGCCTATAATTCTATTGACAGTTCCTATCCAAGTGAACTAGTTTTGTTTGTACAGCATTTGAAAAAAAGCAATTTTGTGTAAACATGGAAATCTCACGTGAAAATTTTCATGCCATGATTTTTTATGATTTCAAATGTGGTCTAACGCCGAAACTATGCCTCGATCGGGTTCATTTGGCTTTCAGAGATGAAACACCATCAAAGAGCAGTGTTTATAATTGGTCTGCCGAATTTCAGCGTGGACGTACCTCTCTCAGTGACGAATTTCGTAATGGTCGCCCATCAACATCTGTTGTTGCCTCTAATGTAGATGCTGTATGTGAAATGCTTGAGCGAGATCGACAGGTGACATACCATGAGATTCAAGCATCCTTACGCATTGACATGAAAGCAATACACCAGATTTTGCATGATCATTTGAACGTGCGAAAGCTTTTGCAGTTGTTGGATCCCACACAATTTAACAGAAGCACAAAAGCAGGGTCGTGTCAAATGGTGCGAAGAAATGCTCAAGAAATTCAATGGAGGTCGTTCAAATTTAGTTTATAACATCGTTACTGGTGGATCTATTCGTAGTATTTCAAAATGAACCAAAACCAACAAAAGTTGTCCGTTCACGCAGTGCTGCGAAGCAAGTGATTGCTTATTTATTTGGTTTAACTGGACATGTAGCAACGGTGGCTTTAGAGGATCGAAAAACCGTGAATGCTGATTGGTATACTACAATTTGTTTGCTGGAAGTCATCGATCAAATAAGAAGAAACAATCGAAATCGACGAATTATTCTCCATCATGAAAATGCCAGCACTCACTCAACGCGTCAAATAGTTGATTTTTTGTCCAACAAAAATGTTGAATTAATTAATTATTTGGGAACAAAAAGAAATCATTAGGCGATAAATCAGGTGAATATGGACAATATGACTCATTGTCCATATTCACCTGATTTATCACCTAATGATTTCTTTTTGTTCCCAAATATCAAAAATAAAATGCGTGGTGAGCGATTTTCGTCGGCTGAAGCAGCGGTTGAAACATTCCGGACACTGGTTTCTGAGGTACCATCTTTAGAGTGGAAAACGTTTACCAAATTTCATATGCGTTTTTCATACCGTTTCCAGAAACTTTTCCAGCAGTCCATGTAGTCGGAAAAGTTCTGTTCTTTAACTCGTCTGTCCTATAAAAAAAAAAACAATAAACCAGTCGAGGCCCGAGAAGTCTATGCGGCACGCAGTAACCACTACAGTTCTGGTCGACTGGATATAAAAACTTGTTTACATAATCTATTCATTCCGAAATGAACTCGCATTTTTTTTACAGTGACGGCCCTATAATTCATATAAATTAAATGTATTATGCCAGTCTTTTTAAAAGATACATTAAAGAATTATAATGTGTTCATAATTATTAATTTGAAAGAAACTGTAAAGGCAATTATGTTTCACATGTAATTTACATCAAGTGGTTACTTCTGATGCATTGAGCGCGAGGGTGAGAGTGCCTCGGACATATAAGCCGTTCAGCGGCGACGTTGAAATCTATGCCGCTGCTTTGTTTATCTTTAGTAATTTTTTACAAAAGTTAGCGCCTGGAAATGAATCACATCCCGAGAAATAATTGGGGGAGAGGCAACAGTCGTTCTATGCAGCTCAGGTACTTAACAAATACGTACTTACATATTCCGCAATGTTTCGTGGTCCGCTACCTTGTCAGAGTGTACGGGCAGATCGCCGTATAATTACTAGCAACTATTGAGCGAACATGTGCTGAGTTTTTGTTGTCGGCCGTACCGTCCCGTCGCGCAGGTTACCTACGAAACAACGGCCAGAGGCATCAACATTATTTTGTTACGTACAGTTGAAAAGCAAAAAATGATAGATAAAAACCAGTTTACTGTAATTATTACTTCTCAAAATGGTATTTATTAAAGACGAATTCATAGATTTTACCAAAGTCTTAAGACTAGTTTACATTATTCGATTTTTATATTTGATTTTATATTCGAGTTTGTCTCGAATGGAAAATCGAATAGTGTAAGGGCAAAAATAGGTGCTTTCTTTCGCTCACAAAATCGTGATCCAAATGTGTTTTGATTCAAAACCAGATATTCTTTTCTTTGAATCTCTCTATTTTTAAAACATGTTTAGATTGAATTATAGTTATTTACAAATGAACTGTTTTATTAAATTTTTTAATAAAATTATTCACTAAAGGCCCTACAGTTGGGGAAATAGAAAGCGGCACAGTAAATTTTCGTTACTTCTAAATTTCTGTAATTTTCTGTAACTTATCAACCTTCACGTTAAATAAAATGAGTAATCATTCCGTTTATAATTAAAAGTTACTCCTACGAAATAATACTTCATAAAAATACATCATGCTAATGTAATAGTTATTTTTTCTTTTACTTACAATTCTTACCATGCGAAATAAAATGAAACAAAATTAACAGTCATGCAGCCCTTCGATTGAATTATTGAATACAAATGTCCGGAAATTGATTGAATTAAGATTTCTAATATATTTCACATCCAAAATGTCACATAATTCTTCTGTAGGCTTCACTAATTTCATTTGATTCCTGGTCGAAAATTGCTTGTTACATTTCCGCTAGAATGATGATACGTTCTTAAGAACTCTAATTTGACAAGTTATTTCTGACATTAGTAAATTAATTAGAAGGGTGACGACCGTTACCAAGGAAACTTCACACTATTAAAATATTCCGAAATTTCTTAATAAGACTTGTCCCGCTTTCTATTTCCGCAACTGTACAAAGGAGGTTTAAACTGACGTTTAAGTGAACAAGGTTCAGAGTGAACAAAATCGCATCAAATTTTATTTATGAATGCATTAATTGCCACATGTCCTTAACCCTAGGATGCATAATCCGGGCCTGCCAGGCCCACGAAGATGTTTGATTGCTTACAATTTGTTTAAAATATTTTTAATCGAATTGAGACTTTAGATGTGCTATAAACTCGTTTTTGTTTAGTACTGGATTGATGCAAAACCTTTCAATTTTTTTTCGGAATTTGAGAAAAAATTATTTTTCATCGCTAATCTCCAATCACATATACCGGGCCTCGTAGACCCGTCTAATAGAATCTTATATGAAACAAGTTTCAACGTGTTCATGACTAACTAAATTTTTATAGCTTGTCAGAGACATGTAATATTCATGTTGATACCTGTCAAAACTTGCATTATTGCCGAGTATATAAATGTGCGTGAACTTTATCACCATTCAGTTCAAGTGAGCTTGCATTGTACGAACTACTTTTACATAAGTGATAATGGCAACAAAGAAAAATGTGAAAAGTGTACGAGTTGGTGATAAAAGGTGGGAAGAAACTGTTTTACAATGGGCAGAAGAATGTGACAGTATGCCATCTGGTGAAAGTGAAACTTCGGAAGTAGAAAATGATGACACGGAAGATAAAAATTTCGAATTGAATACTGATGAGCTTTCTGAATCCAGCAGTGATGATGATGATGAAGAAGAAGATACTAGTGATAAAGAAAATTCAAATCCTACATCTCTATCGGCACGTTATTATACTGCTCCAAGTGGTCTAGATTGGTGTTTAGAACCTCCTATAGCAAGGAACAAAATTCAGCCTCATAATATAATTCGGCGTGCACCAGGTTTGGTAAAGAAGGAACTAGCTGCCACACCAAAAGAAGCGTTTCAATTATTTATAACCGAAGATATTATTCAAGAAATTGTGAACTGTACTAATTTAGAAGGCAGACGCGTTTATGAACTGAAAGAAAAACCGTGGAAAAATGTAACTATTGATGAACTTTATGCATTTTGCGGATTACTAATTCATGCTGGAGTTGATGGAAATTGGAATGTTCCTGCAAGGGAACTATTTTCTAGTGAATTTGCTAATCCTATATTCCGAGCTACGATGTCTATATTTCGCTTTGAAGAAATAAGAAGGTTTATTAGATTTGACGACAAGACAACTAGGGACACACGTTTGAGTACCGATAAATTAGCACTGGTTTCTTATATTTGGAGTTTATTCATTCAACAATGCAGAACATGTATTATACCAGACACTAATGTTACCATAGACGAACAATTTGTAGCTTTTAGAGGTAGATGCAAATTCATACAATATATGCCAAGCAAACCAGCAAAATATGGACTAAAAATATTCTGGATGTGTGAAAGTAAATCTGGCTATGCTCTCGATGGTTTAGTTTATGTTGGTCGCCAACCTGGAGAGCCTCCACATAAAAATCTGGAACTTGAAGTAGTGCAAACTCTTGTACGTAGTGTTCATAATTCTGGTCTAAATCTTACGACAGACAATTTTTTTACAAGTGTTCCATTAGCAATTTATCTTTTGGATAAAAAGATTAGTATTGTCGGCACACTTCGTCAGAATAAGCGCGATATTCCAAAAGAAATGAAACCGTCGAAGAATCGTGACATTAACTCTTCATTGTTTTGCTTCAGTAACAATGTAACTATGGTAAGTTACACACCCAAAAAAAATAAATGCATAATTTTGCTGAGTACCATGCACAATGATACAGCCGTCAATGATGATGCTAAAAGAAAGCCAGAAATCATTACATATTATAATAAAACAAAGGGTGGCGTAGATGTTATGGATCAAATGGTATCAACATATACATGCAAAAGGCAAAGTAAACGATGGCCTATGACATTTTTCTACAACATTATTGATGTGGCAGCACTGAATGCATTTATAGTTTTTACCAAAGAGCATCCAAACTACAACACAGGTGTAACTCACAAACGCAGAATATTTTTGAAAGATTTAGCTAAAGATCTAATAATACCACATATGCGAACCAGATCAACCAACCCTAACATAAGACGTCCTATCCTGGAAGGGATGAAAAAGTTTATTCAAGTTTCTGACTCACCAACTGCTGAAACAAGTAATACGATAAAGAGAAAAAGATGTTCAAAATGTCCTTCAACCAAAGATCGTAAGAGCAAATTGATATGTATTATATGCAAGAATAACATCTGCAATGAGCACAGTATTCGAATGTGCACTACTTGCTACTCTAAAAAATAAGTAAGGATGACTATATAGTTATATCAATATGCTAACATTATCTATATATCAATACGTATCGGACCTGATATTTTGATACGTATCGATACTCCATACGTATCTATATTTGATGAATCGATACGTATCGGTACAAAAATCGTTGATAATCGACATTTCAATTTTCAATTTTTCTTAATTTTGTTTACATTTATATTTAATATTAATTTTGTAACATACTTAAACAGATTTTACTTCAATAAATGTTTTTCCAATACAGCCTGATGTAATTTTATAGGCAGGGTCTCCGAAGCCCGGATCATGTAAATACCGGTATTGTATTGCTTATGCATCCTAGGGTTAAGATTCTATGCGAATTTGTTTATTTTGAACCTGGCTCAGTTAACCGCCTTTGTATAATTGGCCCCAAATCTATTAGCGTTTACAATTACTACTTTATCTAAATATTTTTGATTTTACAACACGATAATAACCAAACTACATCGTCCGAGCGAGTCGCTCAGTAATTAAACCAGCGAAAATTGGATATGCCTAAAGATTTCTCGGATTTGGATTTTATAAAAATGAATTACACAGAAATGACCCATTTTATATATAAAATAGGCAACAAAAAATTTTGTGGACACTTAAGCTATAAAATGAGACAAAGATTTGTAATAATGTAAAAGTAATCTAAATGTTAAACACTTTTTTCTTAAATGAAATTTTAGGCAATTGCCTAAAGATCCGAGGTTTAGTAATGAACAATTAGCATAACTTTAGAAAACTTTATGTCGCCTTTTCAAAATGGGTTCACTGAAAAACGATCTACATTCATCAATGGCTGTTTTACCCAATTTGTCTCCGAGATTCTTGACAAATGAGGCCAGGTTGACGTTATTTTTACTGACTTTAGGAAGTTTTTGGCTCTATTAATTATTCCATATTATTAAATAAGTTATCTGCATTTGCTGAACTTCATAATGAGCATCACAACAGTACAGTAATATATAGAGTGTTCCATTCAAAAAAATACATGTCAGGTTCGTCACACTTTTACGGGACACGGTGTATAAGTCTAAATAATTTTAGAATATGCATCTAAATGATCTGTATGTTAGTGCGTCTACAAATTTCAAAATTTTTTAATAGTAACGTCACAATCTTCCGTCGACACACTGTTGGCCTACCCTGTATATTATATTTGGTTAAAACTGCTACAAAATTTCTTAGGTTCGTCATAAGAAACTGCAAATCTTTTTCTAATACTCACGCCTTAAAAACTCTTTACTATTCTTTAATTTGTACAAGAATTGTATCCTATGTATCCTATCTATGATTGCTATTCCTATATGTTGGAAAACATCCAGCGCAAATTTTTAAAGTACTTATGGTTTAAACAGTCTAAGGTGTATCCTGTCAGGGGTTTTGATAATGATCAGTTCAAGTTCTGGCTCTCAACAATAGATTATTATTGCAGTGACTGCATTATACACCCTGTTTCAAAGTAAGTCGGCACCATTGCTAACTTTCTTATTTTTAGAGCTACAGAGTTATCCAAATTAGCAAATTTGTTTGATCTGTTCCGCTCATTACAAATATGAAAACAGAAAAACAACTGAATGCATTATAGGCCACAACTCTTTGGCCCCTTCGAATATCCTTCCCTAAAGTGTTTCTTGTCGGCTTCCACTTTTACATCCATATCAGCACTGTAACGTATCAATATAAATTATCATGAAAATAAACATTATTTATAAAATATTTACCCATTAATTGCAACTGCAACTGTAAAATTCTAAAAGTAACTGTTTTTTAAAGATTTGAAATAACAACAAATAGGTACACAAACCAAACAAACAAAGAACCAATTTCCAATTCCGGTTTTTTCGTTTTATCCATAATAAAATTAAATCGCGGGAACAACCACCGGAATGTCTTTAATCACTATAAACTTGCCCTCGAATTTCAATCAATCACAAGCCGGAAAGTACTGTCCTATCCTTTCATTTACGATGATAATATACAGGGTGAGTTTTTTTCTATGTTTAGCATGAGGATCTTGGAATCTAGCAGAGCTAGAGAGACGGTTAAATGGGGAAAGATTTGTAGTTTTAGGTAGTCAGTTTAATGCAAACGTTTCGTCTTTCCACGACCATCATCAGTTTCGATTTCTTAAATACTACTTATGTCATTTTATTATTCTATTCGATAGCATTTTTTCTTCTGATTACAATGATATATCACACTTAATAGTTGATATTAATCTGAAGCTTAAATAATACAGATTTTTATGTGAAAATTTTATTTAATACATAATTTCAAATTTTTAGTTCATTTTCTTAGGTATAGAGTAAATTATAAAAACTATTTAAAGTTTTTCTGTATCGTTATTTTAATAATACACTGCACTTACGAAAATGAATTTTTACCGAAAAATATCTAGTGGTTCTAATATAACTTGCTAGATCAGTATCTCAGCTTTAGTATAGGAACGAAAAAGCCTAGTTTTTAATTTTGACTCGCACTGTTGGATTAAAAGAAAAAGTGAATACTAATTATACTAAAAATATTTAGATATTACTGAATAGTGCCTTCTATAAATACATTGGCAGCTAAAACGAATATTTTTGTAATAAAGTTGAAAGATACTTTCTATAACAATGTATTTTTTTAAAATTTCTTTAGCACTCAGTGGCTCTCAACACTTGACTATCTTTATTTTTTTTTAATATGGTTAAGTTCACTCGTTTTAACCAGTTTGGCACGTTATATCGGAACCACCATTCATAATTTAAACAGGATAAAGTAGGCTTTATATTTTGGACCTTGAAACAGTGACTAGCATTAAGATAAATAATAAGGAGAAACTAAGAAGGCGAATATTAGATTCTTACAGAAATGTTTCGCGAATTCATGTTCGACACACTAGATAACACATAGGATTAAGAACGAATCTGTGTCTTGAAAGCAGTGGAGGACATTTCGAGGATTTACTTTAATTTATTTATTTCACTTGATTTATTTCACAGAGTCATATTATTCGTCTATAATTTTTATTCAACTTATTTATTCTGTTCTTGTAATTTAATATGTTTATACTGATGTTTATTTGGTTTGTGTTAACCACCTCATATCATTTAGTCAATATTTATTGACTTTTCCTCTTCCGACATCTGAATGTTGTTGCTAATACTTAACAAATAAAAAAGAGGTTAGGAATAAATTTACTTATTAAGAAAAACATGACGAAACGATATCAGTTCTTTTGTCATATTCCAACTTTACTTGAGAAAAAGGTATTATGTATTATACTCACTGAAATCAAAAGAAAAAATGCTTTCGACTAGAATAATAAAAAGATAAGAAAAGGAACAAAAAATTTGAAATTATGTTATTAAATAAAATTTTCATATAAAATCTGAATTATTTAAGCTTCAAATTAATATCAACTATTAAGTGTGATATATCATTGTAATCAGGAGAAAAAATGCTATCGAATAGAACAATAAAAAGACATAAGTTGTATTTAAAAAATCGAAACTGATGATGGTCGTGGGAAGACGAAACGATTGACTTCAATTCTATTACACCTATTCGAAGCAGAATCAAAAAGTGCCTAGAAAGTTAAATCAGAATTTCAAAATTATTGGCATTTATTCGTGCAACTTTTCTTCCATTTAACCGAATTTGTATCTCTTACGGTTTAGGAGATCCCTTCAGTGCACACCCAATTTGAAACAGCCGGCATATGATTGTTATGATTATTATCATTATTATTTTGTAGATCTTAAGTCAAAAATTGGCCGCTAGATGTCGTACTTGTTATATCAAAAATCATCCGCTAGATGTCGCTACCTAAATTACATATAAAGGGGTATTAGAGATTAGAGATGGGCAAAGTGACTCTTGTAGTGGAGCTAACTCTTTGCATCAGACTTACTGAAGCGAGCTGACTCACTGAATCAGCTCAAAAGAGCTGCTTGCTTCACTTTGTTCTGTAAGCATCACAGGTTTACGGAGCTGTACGGATGAGAGCTCTATACAAAAATTACGCTTAGCTTCAGCCTTGATGGTCACGTACTACTCAATTCAATCCTAGTAAACGATACATTAAGTTTAAAAGAATCATATCTATAATCGCATTCGAATTAGATAGTCAATACCTAACGATTATCGCAGTTAGAGTTTCGTTTAAGAATTGTGTTTACCGTTAAAAGTTCACAAAAGCTACATTTTTTTTTTTATTTTATACTTAAGGCTGTTTGCTCGGCCCCAAAATCGTTTTTCCCATTTCCTGGGCTTATTTTTCATTAAAATCGTACCAATTTTTCGCGAAAAATTTTTTAATAGATTCTGTTAGGCGGCTAAAGGCTCGTTTTTCGAGAATTGCCAAAAAGGCCTTTAAAAAAAATTAAAATTAAAAAAATTCGAAAATGTAAGCCTTTAGCCGAAATTTCGCAGTATTCAATAATAATAAACCGTTTAGTTTTTTTTTTTATTTTTAAAAATAAGGTCAGGAAATGGGAAACAAATTTGAAATTTTCGGAATGAAATCGCTGAAATCAAATGTGGTATGTGATACATGCTAGCTCCGCCTTCGGGCCTAGTGCAAGAGGGGCGAATTCGCACATTCATTCTCCCGATTTAGTGACAGATGAAGAGTATGAGTGAGAGCGAATGCGTTTCAGTGCGTGTATGAGTGAAACACAGAATACACGCACCGTAAACACACGAACGCTACCGAGCGCTGCCAGAAAATAATTCTACAAAGATTTCTCTTTTCAGAGTCGTGCTTTTTGGTAAATTTTTTTACGGTACATTGAAAGAAACATTTTTGTCATAATAAACTTCTGCAAATCTGGTAGTCATGCACTTAATTAGTTTTAAAAAGGGGATGTTCAATATTTTGCTCAATATTTTGTTATTTATTTGTGTACGCATTTACCTTGACATCATTAAAAATGCCTGTTAATGCATGTAATTAATATTATGTGATAACACAGGAATAAACAATAAGTAAAATGGGTCGGTGATGTAACATTTTGAATATCAAGTTCACCCAAATAGTGAAACGGAACTGCGTCAAATAATTTTTGTTTCTACACAACTAATTGAATAAAATATAAATACTTGATGAATACGAGGATTCAGATCTCATCAACTGTAACCTAATCTACAACCACGGTTTCAAATTTGTAAGTGCATCTGCATTATATGATATTTTTAAACATTCGTCAAGCATCTCAAAAAAAAAAATTAAAAGCTTGTTTTTGATCCTGTTAATATTAACGTTCTGGTGATAATAGTGCGGCCATTTTGAATCATATTGTACTACACACTAAAAGAATCTGGAACACGTAATACGTTCTGTTGTAAATACGAGGAGTTAATTATTGTTGCTATCATGTATTCGTCCGTTTGTTTATTTCCGTGTTTTTTAAGTTTCTCTAGAAACAAGTTTAAAATTGCATTCAAACTAATAGCGTTTTCCACTGGCTGCACTAGTGCGCACTGAGTGTATTTCCAACTCGTTTCAGCTTTATGTAATAAAACGAGATGGAGATACACTCAGTGCATACCGGTGCAGCCAGCAGAAAACGCTATAATAAAATAACTCAAATATGTATGCACAACAATTGTTTCAATTTTTTTTTAGTGGACATAGTACAGTTAGATATTATATGGCATTATATAATATGGAATCTTGCAGAGCAGATTTCAAATACAGATCTATTTCAGAATTGTCACCAGATTATCAGAAAGAGGTTTCAACTGTCCAGATCGATCAGGATCGTTATTTTAATTTTCTTTTAAAGCCAGTATAGGCAGCATATGTTCTAAATGAAAATATTTTAACTTCGGCTTCATTTTATGCCAAAAATTGTCATCTTTTTTAATCTGAAAAAGAAAACGTATTACAGGTGTGTTGTAAATGTAAATTGCTTGTTATTTTTTCTAAAATCGTCTATAATTTCTATTTTATACACTAGTCTTCAAAACCAAATCGGTTTTACTTATTTTTATTGTCAAAATTATAGCTTTCGTGTGCTTAAAAGTTGAAACTATTACAAAAATAATCTTATAAGATTTCAGAAAAAAATAATGTATTATGATGAATTCAGAACTTTCTTGACGTTTATGTAAATAACATTACTTGTTCACATATCATTCCCAAAGGTGTCCATACAACGAATACAACTATTCGTTATAGCCAACTGCCCTTGAATCCGATAATAGTAGATATGTGTTTTCTTCAGTTTCACAGTATTGCCATCCAAAAAGAAATAGGGCATTAACTTTCATCTTTGCTGCTTCCTGAGGAGTTATTTTGAACTTCGCTAACTTATAGGGACACTTGATCTCAATTATAGCATCCTCACCAACTAGTCCATCAGGACTAGCTCCAAGGTACGGCATTTCTTTAGATATAAATAATCCGCCGTTCAACTTTATGTCCAAATTCATGTGAAAATTGTTTTCTCGCAATTTCTTCATGGTTACGGCACCAATTTGTAACTATACTTTCGAAAAATTAGAGGAAATTAATTTTTACGCCAATTTTTTGGCATCAGTTTGACGTCTTTTACAGACAATACCAAATTTCGTTGCTGTTAGTCTTCGCTCTTTATGCCATTTCACTTTGGTATTTTGGCCAACAGTGTTTCCCTCTAACGATTCTAACTCTACCTGGGTCCTGCTCAAGTAGTTCATTAAAGATGATTTATTTTCTTCTAAGTTTTTAAGAGGGATCACCTCTTCTATTAGTCCGTAGTCACCCTCAGCTTCGGCTGCCTGTTTACTTTTCTGCCTTGCCCAAGAAATAGTCGTGCTCTGCATTTTCGGTAAAAACGTCTCCTACGCAACTTTGACGTATACAGTGTACCCGGATAGAAAGATGATTAAATTAGCAAAAGGTGCAGGTTCGAGAGCTTATTAAGAATCCATTTTCAAATATTACTTGTCATGGCCAACTTGATTATATTGAGATGCGGTTTGAACTAGTTTGCACGATAATTTAAGTACTTTTATGGGCACTTAATAAAAGTAATCCCAGTTATACAAATTTTCAATAATCTAATATCAATACCTTAAAATTTTAAATTGGTGATTTTTTTGGCCCTTTTAAGAGAGACTTTTTTTCTAAATGCAATGATGTATCACATGATATGGAAACTTCTTCAAAATTTTGGGAAACAGAACTTATTCTTTTTATGAATAGAAATCGCTAGTGCCATGATCACAAAACTTTGTTATCGAGACTGTTGCAAGCTAACCGCGCCCTTGTTAACGTTGGTAATAAACGGGCGTTTACATTACATACATATTTGTATTATACATGTGTCCTACATATTGTTTGACAAGTCTGGAATGAATCTGAAATTAGTCTCATACTACTATTACATTTTTCATGTATTTGACATGTATCCGACATGTTTTACCAGACAGATTTGTATTCCAAATTAATGGAAAACACAGCGATCGCAGACCATACAAAGGTACTTTACGCACGTGCAGAATAGTTAGCTGTTTTAAACTATTAAGCGATCTGATGGTTTGTGACGATGGAGTGATCCAAAAAGAGCATAGTAATATTATGCTCCCGCGGCCAAAAACAAAAATTGATTGTCATCTTTCACGAGCGATACTTTTTCTTATTATTAAATACTAGATATGTAGCGAACAGGTCACATAGTGTAAACGATGTCCTGTGCTAGTATTTGTCGAAGACTTGTGCTAAAGATTCATCAGGATTTGTATGCGACAAATCGACAGTTTTGTAAAGATTTGTTTTTGAATTTATTGAAGACATGTATGTAATATAAGCACTCCTTAAGGATTGCAGAACTTTAAATAGGTCTCGATTCACTTGATTGCGACTATACGTATACCAAGTGCTACAAGAACGTAGAACTTACTCGTGAAATATACGAAGCTCAGTATCCAGAAAAGGCTACACAGATGAAGCTGCAGTGCCACTGATCGTTCGTGGACAATCGTGTACAAGCGATTAAAATTTTAGACCAATGAAATTCTTATCTTTTTGGCACATCATACCCCTAACTGATGTGATATTGGTTTAAAATTTTAATGGCTCGCTCACCATTGGCTGCAATCGATCAGTGCCACTGCAGAATAACTTGATAAACAAAAAGCAAAATTTCTGTGATCATGGCACTAGCGATTTCTGTTCGTAAAAAGAATAAGTTCGGTTTTTCAAAATTTTGAAGAAGTCTCCATATCGTGTGCTACATCATTGCATTCAGAAATAAATTTTCTCTTATAAAGGTCAAGAAAATTAGGGAGTACCAATTTAAAATTTTAAGGTTAGGTTAGATTATTGAAAATTTGTAAAAATGATTATTAAAAAATTATTAAGTGCCCATAAAAGTACTTAAATTATCATGCAAACTAGTTCAAACCGCATCTCAATATCTTAAATAACAAAAAAGTTACGGCAAATAAAAGAAATGAGGAGATATTGGTTTTAGTAAAATTTTAACCAAGTTGGCCATGACAAGTAAGTTTGAAAATGGATTCTTAATGAGCTCTCGAACCTGCATCTTTTTGCTACTTTAATCGTCTCTCTATCTCTTCAAAGACAGAAGTTACCCATGCTGTCCCTACGTATCCGGGCACACTGTATACTTTGGTATATTTGCCTGGACTGTTCCCGATCATTCTCTTATAAATGCGGTGGTGATATTGCTCACTGAAATTTTAAGAAAGGCTCGCAGCGTGGCATTTCACTTCGTAGCTATTTTTCAAAGAGAAGTTAACTCTTTTTCCACCAACAAATTTTGAAACAATTGAAATGTACGTCTCCGCTGCATTAATGTTCATATTTAAAAGTAAACTGTGCATTATGCGTCAAATGATTGCAGCAAGCAATAATATCATGAAGTCATCCACATTCTACTAAGTCTGGAACTGAATTAATTTCATTATCTTTGAACCCGGTGCAAAAATAAACGTCACAATCAGAATGATCGCCGATTACGTGCTTAGGGCAATGAATAATGTCCTTTTTTAACGCATTAACTTGCTCTATGAGCGTCGGTACATTAGAGCAGTATTAATTCCTATTCCAATAATCATAAGCACAATTATTCTGTATAATGTATATTTTTTCTTTACGTCCACTTTAAACCGCAATACTTCATTGTGCCTAATTTTATTGCAGGATCTAGTCTAGTGTAGTCTAGATAAAAAAGCAACCCACGTAAAATTAAAAAAAAAAAAAAACAATTTTATAGGGGTAATAATAACGGTAATGAAACAACAAAATGACGTTATTGATTTACAGAGGAACATGCTATGCGTTTTTTTTTGTGTCGTTTCAATTCTGATAAACTTTCACTTTCCGACAGACGTAGTTTTATTTTCCGAGTTTTACATAGTTTCTGTGTTAGATCAGGTCGCCGTTTTTATTTACATCACTTTTACATAAAGAAATTTACTCATCTGAGTGTGCGCTCGACCTTAGAATTTGCAGGAGGCCGCGGGCGGTAGCCATGTGAATGAGGCCTTATCGGAATATTCTCTTGTGGGTGTGTCAAACTGACACGTAAACCAATCAAAAATAAAGATCAGTGACAGCAGAGTCATAAATTACAAGGCAAATGTTTAGGTGGTAATTCTGTTCTCTGTTCTTTTCGTTTGTGTGTAAAAATGCAGGAACACATGTTGAACGTATGTTTCTTCTAAATATATGCGAAAAATAGTGATACGCCCATTTGAAATCGAGTTCAGCTGTAAGCGAGCATACAGCCTTAAGTTGTTTTAATTGATTTACTTGTTGCTATGTTTTTTTAGTGCAGTTATTTGACTGCATGCATTTACATGTTTTTCTATATTTCGTGCAACAGTTCAAAATGTTTTGTAATGTTTGTAATGATTATCATCATTATTATTTTCTAGATCTTAAGTCAAAAATTGACCGCTAGATGTCGTACTTGTTATGTCAAAAATCATCCGCTAGTTGTCGCCACTTAGATCATATATAAAGGGATGTTAGAGACAGTTAAGCGCATTTGCACTGGATATTTGAAGAGGAGAGGATTTTCCGAGATAAAAATTATCCTAAAGTGCTCTTAACTTGTGATATGTGGGTGTGATTTGCTCTCATCTGTAGATTGTTTTATGACGATTTGTACATAATATACATATATTATTTATTTTATATTTCAGGATTTTTAGGTATTAAATATCAGGGAATTATATACTTATTTATTCATCAGAATAAGAACTCTTTGCGGCACTTATTTGTAAGGTTTTTCTGACGGTTAATTTTAGATATTTACGTATTAATTTATATATTGTGGCCAGCGAAAAAGCCACTTCGTTAATTGTGGCCTTGAGAGGGGACGCTATCGATGTGCTACAGACGATGCGCAGTTGAGGAATCGCTGTCAGAAATCCGGAGAAAGTCTTTAGGAATTCGAAGCGGACGTAGCGCGTCTGGCCCAGTTGGCATATCCCACAGCTCCTGTTGAATTCCTCAAATGTTTGACGGTGCAGACCTTCATAGATGGAATCCGTGACCCAGACAACCAGCAGGCATTGAGAATGACCCATCCGAAGACGTCCAAGAACGCATTGGCTTATGCCTTGGAATTTGAAGCGGCGAGACGAGTCTCAAGAGGGCATGTCAAGGTGCGAGCGGCCATAGACTTCCAAGAGGAAGAGGAGGAAGAATCCGCTAACTCCAAGGTGGGATCTGCTATAAAGGAGCGACCCAGGAAATATACCGCCGAGGATGTTCGCCGCATTGTGGAACAGGTCTTTAAGCAGAAGAAGCCGCTGGTGTGTTGGAATTGCCAGGAGGAAGGACATGTTCGCGGACGATGTCCAAAACCCAGACAGGATCCAAGGAAGCCACAGTTAAACTAAGCCGGGTCGGTGCAGAGGGGCAAACGTCGACCCGTATTCAAAGACCCCCAAAGACGAAATCCAAACAAGTAATATCCCTACGGCAGTTAACCAGCAGTGTCTTCGTGGATGTTACCATTGATGACATTCCTCACACCATGTTATTGGATATGGGTGCGACGAAGACCATCCTAAGACCCGGCGTCATTAAGTCATCTGGACGCACCGAGCCGACCAAGTGGAGACTGAAAACTGCAACTGGGACATCAGCAACTGTCCACGGTGAAGTAGAGGTTATCATCATCATTGGTTCAACTCCAATAAAACACCGTGCACTGGTGGCAGACATAGAGGACGAGGCAATTTTGGGCATGGACGTCATGTGTGCCCACGGGTTCCATTTGGACTTAAACCGTGGCGTGATGGCGGTCAATAATGAGGAGTTGGTTCTACATCAACAAGGAGACGTGGCCGCTCGAGTAGTCCTCGCTGAAGACGTTGTATTACCCAGCAGGACTGAGGTTATCGTTGACGCAAAACTGGACGGTGTTTTTCAGGATGGGTAAGTCATTATGGTTGAACCTAATACTGATGATCAAAGGATTGAAAGAGGAGTCCTCGTTGGGAAAATGTTGTTGAGGGCGAAGAAGGAAGTACCTGTCCGCTTGATAAACGTCAATTGTTTCTCCGTCAATATCAAGAAAGGAACCAACTTGGGAAGCTGCACCATGGTGTCCTCCATCTCCCGCCAACTTGAAGCAAACGTGCCAGAAGCAAAAGTCCCAACGAAATTATAGGAAAAGGTCAACAGCCCAGTCAACAGGTCTGGACCACGACAGTCATTTACAATTTTGATTAAAACACATTGTTCAAACCAAATAAAAAAATTTAATTTTTTTTTTAATTTACAAAAAATTAACAGCTAAAATCTAGCAAATTTGGTACTAAAATGTTTTAAATTTTATGGTCTTTCTGACTATATCTTATGTACTTATATAAATTTATTCAGGCAGATAAGATAAAGCGATTTCTGTTCCTCCTTGTTAATCGCTACGTCCTAATGTCAGACGGATATACGGTATAGATTGCCTTGTAATTGTAATGTTTTTTTTCTTTCTGTTAGGCATTAAAGTTATTATTATTATTAGTATTATTACAAATACACGTATTTACCAAAACAATGTTCTATTACAGGTGTCCTGTACGCGGCCATACGTATAGACTGGGGTAAGTTATTTACGTAACATTTCATTTTTGTTTTAAATATACTTCAGAATATTAAAAGTTAATAACCCTTTTTTAATTACAAGTACAAAGTTTTTTCAATATCGAACCGGACAGAAAATTTTTTTAATTACATAATTTAAAAAATATTTCTCTTCGTGGGTCTATTACTGTCACCGCCAAAAGAAACGTGGACACTTTTCTCGACGTACAGTTTTTTCGCTGGATCTTTGCAGTTACGTTATAGTGCCTCGATCCAAGTAAAGAATCAACACTTTCATTTATCATTGTCTGACACATATGATAAAAAAGGAAAATATCCGGTTCCGGGTTTTTAACTGACAGTCACACTGACAGTTGTGGTTAGGTTGCGATTTCTTGTGTTTATTTTGCTTGGCATTGTTTAGGTTAAAGGTCCAAACAGAATGCAACGCCGTTAAGGGCAGTCATATGTAAAATGAATGTTAAATCAAAATGTTCAAATGTAACTGCACAGAATGAAAGGCGTCAAGCGGCGTCGTACGCGAAAAGTTGGTCGACTTCCATCTTTGACGGCATCGAACGTCATAACCACAGAAAACCAAGTTAAGCTCTGGCCATCGCGGCTCCATCTGTAATTTCTGGTAAATGAATAATACGATAATCTGTCAAATTCAAACATTCATAAATAATGCTATAAATACTTGAAGTTTACTCATTTATCGCACAAGTTGTTTCACGCCATAGTATTTGCGCATGTCTTTTGAAGTGACGGCTGACGCCACCCCCGTTCGACTCAATAGGAAAATTTGTAACACTTTAAAGTATTGGTCAGGGGGTGTGAGAGACAAGGAAAAAGTAAAGTTGATTTCTCAATTTCCAGATTGCGTTAGCAATATCAAGAGATTCTAGTAACTTTATTTTCGTTATGTTCATTAAAAAAAAATATTTGCGGAATTTCTTCAAGATTTTGGTTTCTCACATTTATGGTTATTGGAGTTCGTTCACATTTCTTCTCAAAAAGAGGTCAAATACGTGGATTTCCAATTAAGCAAGAAGCAAGTTGTGTCATTTTCTCAATTCAAATAGTTTTAGAAAATATGAAAATCTTTACAGTTTTTATGCAACTTTTGGCAAAGCAGAGGCGTTGAAGTATTGTGCAAAGCTTATCGAGTTTGCGACATAACTTATTTTGACAATTATGATAGACATCGAGAAGAACTACAGTTACATTAATTTCGAATGCTAAACCGACAGAAAGTTTCAAAACGTTAAAGCTGACTACCAGAAATAGCGATTTAAGCAAATCATCGATTATTCTTTTCAAAAATGCAATTTTTAATACTTTTCTGGTATAATTGCAAATGTCAGTGTCAGTCGTATTCGTAAGCCGGTGATGTAAGTTACAAGCCGCTTTCCAATTGCCAAAATGAACTACTCGGAGTTCCTCCGAACTGAATCAATATGTTCCAATTGTAGGGTGCGGAACGCACTTCAACTGATCTTTTTACTTTCCTTCTTCCCCTCATGCACCCGTATCTATGACTACACGTATAACACGCTTATATGACTTACGCAGCGTTTCCATTAAAATCTTAGAAGCGTAGTTCGGATCAGATCAGTTCAGATCATCTCAGGTGCTTGAAATTCGTAATTGGAAAGCGGTTTATGTAAGTGCCTCATGTAATTATTTTTTGAATACATCTTTTTTAGAAAGGACGATTTCCTCTTTGCATATTGAGTTTATTTAGCTATGTTTTTGTGAAAATAAACTTACATTATTTAACATTGTACTTGCATTTTGGAAAATTATGGTAAAATGAATAAGAAATCATTAATTTTTTATTTATTTCCATATTTTTCAAAATGCGTGCGCGATAAACCTAACCTTTCCTAAATAAATTAAATCTTTAGAGCGACATCTGAAAATTGAGAAGGAAAGATGCGATTTTTGTGGAGGGGGAAAGTAGTATAGATAGCGGAATCCTGGGACAGTTTGACCTTGAAAAAAATTGCGGATGGCATGTATGCATCCGAAGTGACCATCGTTGAAGGTCATCCCCTAAGCTAAGGGAGTGGTTTAAAAGGTGAAGAAGTTACCCCTTTAGTTTTTGAACCGAAGAGGCCGTTGGAGAAAAATTTTTAGTTCTTGCAGCTCTGAAGAATGTCGGCAATGACGTCATAATACCAGAAGAGGTTGTTAAGAAAAAACATAAATCTAACGCTCCGTTTAGTTCTTGAAGAAGGATTGTAATTTTATCAAGCGTGTTCCTATAACGAGTCAGTGAACTTTGAAAAATGTGCAGATTCAGCAAAATTAGTCCAAGGCTTCTTTTATCGAACCCACTTGTAGTATGTTGTATGTGTTTGTCAAAGTGCAAGCTTGCTTAAATTTTTTATGAAATCTTTTACGTTTCTTTCTGTAAATATTACAAGAAAATATTTTTAAGGACGTTTTTTTCCCATCAAACAACTTATGAAAGTTAATTACGAGTACTCTTTTTTATTGTCATTTATGTATTTTTATGAAACTGCAAAACGTTGTACAACTAAATAATACGTAAATATCAATAATTTATAAACTAAATTAAAAATCTTTAAATTTCGAAAGAAAAAAGTAAACTCGGCTCGCTTGCAATTTTGTAATAATAATATGTTCGTTTTTTTGCATAAGAAATACTGCTTGTAATTAAGATTCGTAAGTGTGGTATTTCAGAAGCAATGTCAGCAAAATTCTTTCTTGTTCGAGCAATGACTGAGCGACGTTGCAATTTTACCTTAGGACAGATCAGGAGAGAAAATGATAAAAATTTTCGCTGTAGATAAACTGTCTATTGATTTATATATTTCTTTAAAGAAAAAGCTAAATGTACATTTTTACATATTCTACAACAAAAATAATTGTCATGTATTTTCAAATACACCAGACATCTTATGTTAAATAATTAAAATTGTCTCGGAGAGCAAAAAACCGTTGTCACGTCGAATTGTTCACGATAGTTCGGTCACTTGACCAATTAATTGTGCATTACAATCACCGTACACTATCATGTAATCATCGTCAGAATGGTTAAAATGCAGCACGATATTCTTCATCGATGATGTCTGCTCCAACTTCCGTAAAATTTTTTCAATGCAATCTTGGTGCTACACAGTAAGTTGAATTTTTTTTTATCTTAACATTGATAATTTCTTTGTCTCTTGCTGGGCCTATGTTATTACATATGCTCTTGCTAAATCGTAGACAGTAGCTTTGGTTGATTCTTTCGTAGGTGTAGTTAAATTTTAATTTTTCTGTGGCAGGTGTTATTCGTTTGCAACTACAAATAGGAAGAAGTATAATTGTAAAGATAAGAAAAAGAAAATTGAAAAGCTTACCTGATAAAGTTATCTTTGAGCAACTGCAAATAATTGAAACTGTTGTGTGGTTAAGTAATTCATTTTTTGATATTTAAAACCTCGGCATTACAAAAAAAGAAAAAGAAAAGAAAGAGGTCATTTATCTGCAAAGACAGGATTCAACGTGTTTGAACAAAACAAGTAATTACATCCGGTTGGGTCAGAAGGGTGTATGATATTTTAGAAAAAAATAAAATAAATAACTGTCGTTTTACAGAATGAGATTCTCGTTTAATTAATTTTTGAAAAATAAACAGAAGTTTATTTTTTCTGGACAAACAAAAATAAATCAAATTCGTTGAGTTGAATGAACTCTTGAAATAAGAAATCCAACAATATAAAATTCTATTTTCACAATATTTAAAAACCAATTAGCAGAACCTTACGTACTTCATGAAATCAAAATGCTTAAAATTTAATGCTAACGAAGGAACAGGAACTAAAAAATAATAAAAAATACTGCATGGTGAATTTATAATTGCAAACCGTAACTCTTATTGATAATTTTACACCACTTTCAGGTTCAAAATTATTTATTTGGTTATTCATAAGCATAACAGTATTTGAAAATGTTCTACAAAAGATGAATATTATTAAATAAGAATTGGAATTTCAATTTACTACGTACATTTAAATGCTTCAGATATTAATTTTGAGGCATTTTTGTGTAATTTTATTGCTAAATTGATAACTTTTATAAAATATCAAAATTTATGAAGAAAGAATTAAACACTTGAAAAACAAAAAAAAATCTAATTATATTATAAGGAAACATTGATATTACAGGAAACCTGTAATAAGAATACTTTTTCTTCCGTAATTTAAAATAGCCAACTCGAACGGCCCTCGGTCAATCACACTTTTAAATCGACGAGTCAGCAAGATGTTTCGCGAATCACTTGGCACTTTACAAAGTGTTTAGTTTCTTGGGTATAGAATATATTTATTTCTAACGGAACGCGCTATACATTAATACATATTTGAACAGATTTGTCTAGGCTTCCCATACACCATAGAGGTTTCAGAGACATGCATAATTAAAACGGAAAATTGTCAGACACAGAATTTCGCAAAATTCATAAAATCTTATTAATGTCAAAAGATTTATTCTTCTGCATTTAGGATGATTCGACCTAAGCACAGCAGTATTTGAAAATGTTCTGGGAAAAGATTCATACTTTTAGTGCATTTAAGCGCTTCATATATTAATTTTGAAACATTTCTGTGTAATTTTATTGGTAAATTGATGATAATCTCTCTTTAAATGTTCTTTCGCTGCATTTAAATTTAATATGTCTTTTTTTCTTCATTCAGAAATATTTTATAGTATTGTCGAGTCAATAAACCATGCGCATTTAGCAAAAAATTGTATTAGCATGTCGCCTGCGTTAGCGTGTGACATTAAAACTAGAAACGTTGCTAAACAGCAAAGCGGAAAATAAAAACTATTTTTCAGTAAGTGAAATTTTAGAACAGGCAGCATACAGAAACGGTGGAAACTACTCAATATTATTATTTCTTTTTTTAACTGCTAGTTAATTATTTTTTAAACACTTACCAAGAACAGTTCATTATTGGCCTCCCGAGAAATATATGTATTCTTTTTACGAATTTCGAAATATTATTGGAGTGAGTAAACTCTAATAGCAAGCACATGTACATATATTAGAATTCATTACAATGTTTATTACATTGATACTATATCTTTTATTTTTTATTAGTAAATTGATAACTGTTATGATTAATCTCCTACCTGTTATTTGTGTAAAAATAGAAACTCCATAGAATAACTTTTCTGAACTTGATAGACTTTTATAATGAGGATGTAAAACAATGTGTATTTATGCAATCTTACGCAGTTTATGAAATCAAAATTGAAAATTATTTTCTTTTATGCTTGACGTTTTCTAAATTCTAAATGATTTGAGAGCTCTCGTCCTTATGAATTAAAAAAATAATTGTACGTGTGCGCAATCTTTTAAATGTTGTAAAAATCTCTTATATTTTATTAGAGCTTCCTGAAAATGTCAATGTACCTTTCAACAAGAAAACTGCATAGAATAGCAGATGGAAAATTGTTTGCGTCAATCTTAAATGAAATGACAGAAATAATTTGAAAATTACTTTAAGTATAAGAATGATGTGAGAAAATAATTTAGGTAAAAAGAGAAAATTGTTTCTGTCATATCATTTAGGTTTGATGCAAACAATTTTTCATCTATTATTCTATGCTCAAAACAATTTTCTCTTATTTTTTATGATAGCTTTCTATAGCATCAATGTGTCTTTCAAGAAAAGAAACATGGATATTACAAAAGTTCTAATAAAATATAATATTAATAAACTTTTCCCTGTTATTTACCAGTTATTTATAAACTGACACTTGTTTTTGACCTGTTATTTATGAACTGCTAGCTGTTATTGGTAAATTGATGACTGTTGTCAATAATCTCATACCTGTTATTTAACTGTTATTTGTTGAATTTTTCTCGAAAAATATTTTTAATGTTGATTTTTTATAGATTTTCTTCTTCTTATAGTACCCTGGATCCTACACTTGATTTGATGAAACACAAAAACAATTTTTGTCAAACCAAAACGCGCACGCTGAATTTTGTAAAAAACCAAAATTAAAATACTAATTTAGAATGTAACTTTTTATGATTATTTTTTATTTAAGCCCATAAAACGATGAAAAGAACCTTTAAATTGATCTAAATCGACAAGTCTTCTTGTTAAGTCCCTTGATTGCAGACGAGGATCAAGAAAATGATAAGACGCTTCGTCAGAATCTAATTTTATTTCACACTTGTTTTAACAAAAAGATTAATTTTAAGATTTTTAATTTTTCCTTTTTTACAAAAAAGAAATCTTTTTTATTTAAGAAATATATTGAGATATTAAGAATTAGGAATTGTTCTGATGTGGTGCGAATGATGATTGTGTGTAACGCTCGAATGATCTAGAATTAGAAATGTCAAGCATGTAGAAATGATTTTCAAAAAAATTTTAAGTATATCCTTATGACAATTTAAGTTTTAGATTTTGATAAGCACACATTTTATATTTTATATGAAATGTATGCTCAATTTCAGCAATCTGTAAAGCCTTTCGTAATATGTTTCAGTTTTTCAATATTTAAAGATTTAATTCCATTAATCATTGTTGATTGTAGCCGACAGGGAGGTGACTTGTAGTGTGTTTTTTCTTCGCCATACAGAAACATTGAGTAGTACTGTGGAGTCAATAAACTCTGATAAACGCAATTCAGCAAAAATTTTATTAGAATGCTGTTACGTTAATGTGTATCATTTAAAACTACAAATGTTGGTAAATAGCAAAGCGTACTATAAAAAATTTTTAAATAATAATAATAGTATATTTATTTTGTAGGTCTACCGTTGGTAATACACTTGTCAAGCAACTAGTAATAGCATAAAATATATAATTTCAATATTTACAATTTTGTTAGGTTGCATTCATTAATACTATAAAATGCAATTCTGATCAAATATGTTTTTTTTTAATTTTACGTCTATGTTTGATTCTTCTCAAGAAAAAGAAAGGCGAAATAATTTGTGAACATGTACGAACAGGTCTAGTTTTTGTGAACGGTCGATGACCTTTTAAAACAGAATGGTATTCTTTTGCTGCAAATCAGAAAAAAAGGTTGAAAAGCTAAAAAATACATTTTTGCGTATGTTACAGAGAATAACTGCTCTTATTTTTTTCTGCTGATTCGTTTTCATTTTTCCGAATTGAATTTATCCAAATCGTATTCCACTTTTGTCACCCTCTCTTTTCGCTTTATCAGTATGTAGTATGTATGAGTTAACTCGTGCTGTTAAAAAAAGCATTGTTTCTTTCTATGCATTTATTTTTCCATGTTCGTGTTAGATTTATGAATGAACGAACGTATTAAAGGGACATTCATATGACAAATATATATAATAATATGCGTCAGCGATAGTTTGGGTCTGAGAATATCTGCTGACATCTAAGGTTTGAAGAGGATATTTACTTAAATGCGGACTCAAATAGAAGAAAATTTCTGGCAAAAAAAAATCTAAAACACGGTTCGCTTGCAATTTTATAAAAATAGGATCGTTTTATAATTTTTTGCATAAGAAATATTGTCTGTAATTAAGATTGGTCAGATGATCTGCCTTCAGATTAAACATATTTGATTAAACAAAACAAGTAAGTGACTTTTGCCAGCAAAGAGAAAAGAAAAATCAAAACCTATTTTCATAAACAACAACAATAATTGCTGTTTTACAAACGACTAATGTGTTTTAATTTTTACGAGAAATTTTCTTTTATTTGAGTCTTCATTTAATTGAAGATTGAAGATTAACTTCAAGCGAATGAGATAAAAAAATTGTAAAAAAAATAATGTCCACTCCAGCGAAACACGTTTGTCTTAAGTGTAAAGGAGAAACCGATATACCGAGGTGAAAATGTACACTTTGGCTCACAGATCAATTGTTAAAAGAAATCGAAAAAACAGATAATTCAGTTATCAACAGCGAAAAGTGTTTTGTTCATTTTTCTCCTGACCTCACATGTAAGAAGTCATTTTTGTAGGCAAATGCCCTTTATTCATTAATTCGTTCGTAAACCAAAAACGAACACGGAAAAACAAATGCATAGAAAGAAACATGAATTTTAAGAGCGAGTATTAACTTATACATAGTACATTTTGATAAAGGGAAAAGAGAAGTGATTGCACGAAATAAGGTGAAAAAGGTGGAATATAATTTGGATATATAAAATTTGGGAAGAAGTAAAAACGAATCAGCAGGAAAAAGAAATAAGAGCAGTTATTATCTCCGACGACGATTACATGATAGTGTGCTGTGATCATAATGCATAATTAATCGGTCAACAAATTTACTATCCAAGATGTGACCGAACTATCGCGCACAATTCGAGGCGACAACGGTTTTTTTTTGTTTTCCGAAACAATTTTAATTATTTAACGTAAGATGTCTGGTGTTGTCTGGTCTATTTGCAAATACATGACAAACAATTATTTCTGTAGTAGAATATGTAAAAATGTGTATAAAACTCCTTAGATTTTATGAACAAAAGAAAGCAGCTATTGTTGTATGGATTATTAAGAACAGGAGATAATTTTGTTTTGAGATGCTTGCAGATTTTTAACATTCCAGTTATTTCACTTTCTTTTGCATTAAACTTTGTAGCTAATTCTTTTAATGCATTTTGTTTTTTCTTTTTAATTCTGTTTCCATGTTGTTTACATTTACCTTCCATAATTATTAAGGATACAACTCCCAGTGAGTAATTATAGAAAATGTTTCATCTTTTTGACGGACTTCTTCACCGCCCTTATTGAAGAATATAAAAATAATAACTCTCGCTCCTAATTTTCAACACTAACTGTCGCAGTACAAATTGAACTAGTGGAACTTGATCTCATGCACTGAGATTTACTCTCGCAATAAATCTAAATAAATTTGTCGCTATTTTCCACGTAGCTTAGCGTATGTTCGTCAGTGTTCCTCAACGTAGACATTATTCATACATCATACAGTAAGAAACGAGTTCAGAATATAATTTTTTAACGTGACAATAATTTGTACCATAAGCCCTTGTACAGCTTATTGCTCTGGACTTCGACTTCACATACAAAAAAAAAACTTAAGCAAAATTGCTTTTTCAGAATTTCAGAACGCGCTGATGTAAAACAAAAAAAAAACATGTAGGTAATTATTATCAACATCGTGAAAACATTTTTGTAAAGTGTACAAATTATATAAAGTGTACAAATTATATTATCTTTATCATTACATAAAGTTATTAGTTAATTGGTATATGTTTAATAGATGCTGACATAAGAAAAAATGCCTATGTGTATACATTTTTAAAATATACCGTGCCTTCAATTGAATTCCTCATTAAAGTGGTCTATGATTTCACTTTTTTTTCACTTTCACAAGAAATTCAGCTATCAGTGTTAACATGTCACACTATTCTTAAAAAGGACTTAAAACTTTATCCATATAAGATTCAAGCAGTCCACGAACTCAGGCCAGTAGATTTTCATAGAAGAACAGAATATTGTCAGTGGTTTCTTGATAACTTAAACAACGACGACATTCTTGACATTTTTTCCGATGAGGCCTGGTTTCATCTCTCAGAGTATTTAAATAAACAGAATATGAGAATACGGTCAGCAGAAAATTCCCATGAATTTGTGGAAACTCCATTACATCCATTAAAAATTGGTGTTTGGCTAGCAGTGTCAAGAAGGTGTATCATCGGACCAATATTTTTTAACGACTCAGTAATTGCTGAAAGATACCGAAATGAGTTATTAGAACCTTTCATTAATCAACTACATGATGATGAACTTACAGAAGGTTTTTTTCAGCAAGACAATGCTACTGCCCACAGCTCATCAAACAATGACTTTCCTGCAGCAGTTTTTCGATAATCGGATTGTGAATTTTCAAAAAAGCAGTAAATTTCATTATGAATATAAAGTATAAATAAATAAAAGCATTATTAAAAGTTTTTCACAATATTTCAGGAGATTTTCACCTATTGCTTCTGTACTAATCCTCATCGTAACGTCACAATATTTTTTTAATTAAATAAACAATACACTCATGCTCATAATAAATCATATGTAGAAGTTTAAAATAATTTTTGGTTTTATATAAAATTCACCAACTTCTACAGGTCGATTGACTCTTTTTACGTTTTCATCGACTCTTGGTGGGGGGGGGGGGGGTCAATATACACTACATTGTTTAAAATTATTATTTTTTAATTAAATTCGTGCCTGTTTTGGTTTGACAAAAATTGTTTTTGTGTTTCATCAAATCAAGTGTAGGATCCAGGGTACTATAAGAAGAAGAATATCAATAAAAAATCAACATTAAAAATGTTTTTCGAGAAAAATTCAATAAATAACAGTAACCTGTTTAAATAACAATTAAATGACAGGTATGAGATTATTGACAACAGTCATCAATTTACCAATAACAGCTAACAGTTCATAAATAACAGGTCAAAAACAAGTGTCAGTTTATAAATAACTGGTAAATAACAGGGAAAAGTTTATTAATATTATATTTTATTAGAACTTTTGTAATATCCATGTTTCTTTCTTGAAAGACACATTGATGTTATAGAAAGCTATAATAAAAAATAAGAGAAAATTGTTTTGAGCAATTTATATACGGCGAAAGAACTTTTAAAGAGAGATTATCATCAATTTACCAATAAAATTACACAGAAATGTTTCAAAATTAATACATGAAGCACTTAAATGCACTAAAAGTATGAATCTTTTCCCAGAACATTTTCAAGTACTGCTGTGCTTAGGTCGAATCATCCTAAATGCAGAAGAATAAATCTTTTGACATTAATAAGATTTTATGAATTTTGCGAAATTCTGTGTCTGACAATTTTCCGTTTTAATTATGCATGTCTCTGAAACCTCTATGGTATATGGGAAGCCTAGACAAATCTGTTCAAATATGTATTAATGTATAGCGCGTTCCGTTAGAAATAAATATATTCTATACCCAAGAAACTAAACACTTTGTAAAGTGCCAAGTGATTCGCGAAACATCTAGCTGACTCGTCGATTTAAAAGTGTGATTGACCGAGGGCCGTTCGAGTTGGCTACTTTAAATTACGGAAGAAAGTAGTAATACTAGAGGGATCCTAGGACAACTCGATGGCATGTCCATCCGCAGTAACCACCGTTGAAGGTCATCCCCATGTTTGGAGGGGGGGGGGGGGTTTAGTGCTGAAGAAGTAATTGATGGGTGGTTTTTTTGTGCCGACGAAGTAACCCCTTTGGTTCTTGTAGCTGAAGACCTGTCAACAATGACGTAATTTTACCAGAAGAGGTTGCTGAGTATTTTTTTTGGGTGAGGTGAAAGAGACCGTCGACAATGACTAGAGGTGGTTGCAGAAAATTTTTTTTTTGTTCTCAAAGAAATCGTATAGCTGAAGACTTTTGTTGACAATGACGTAATTTTACCAGAAGAGGTTGCTGAGTATTTTTTTTTGTTGCTGAGGTGAAAGAGACCGTCGCCAATGACTAGAGGTGGTCGCAGAAGAATTTTTTTTTTTTTGTTCTCGAAGAAGTATAGCTGAAGACTTTTGTTGACGATTTTAATTTTATCAGAAGAGGTTGCTGAGTATGTTTTTTTTTGTTGCTGAAGTGAAAGAGAGACCGTCGACGATGGCCAGAGTTGGTCACAGAAGAATTTTTTTTTTTTGTTTTCGCGCGCGAAGAAACGTCGTCGTCAATGACCAAAGGAGGTTGTAAGAGATTTTTTTTGCTGACGCTAGTTCTTGCGTTGTTGTTGACGTGTATAATTTTGTAAAAAATGTGCGTAAAAGAGGGGTGTAAATTTTTCCTCAGGTAAAGTGGTGAGCGGGCATCCCCTAGGCTACCCTTGGCCGAGGTAAAAAAATTGCTTACCTGTTTAAACGGGTGAATTGAATGGAGGGAGTAACAGGGCAGCATAAAACATGCGAAAGAGTAAGATTCGCGGCTAGCCCGGCGGTAAACATATGGATCGTAATCGCGCGGGGTGGTCAAGCAAGAGGTCAGGAGGATTGATAAAACGCTCGTTCAAAATCATTTATTTATAGATAAAAATTTACTAATTAATAACAAATATTTTAATTGGCATAATCATTTAGGACTTTCTTTTTTAATTGATTTGCCTCTTGCAGAAAGTTGATTTTTCTGTTCTGAGTGATTTACAATAGAATTTTTACAAAAACAAAAATACATTTTACATATCTCGCAATAGGAACTCATGTTGTCAAAATACCAGTTGATCCGAAAAAAGCCGCTGTCACTTCGAACTGTGGATGATAATTTTGTGACTTCTTCTAATTCCGGATAGTTGATATAGATTAATTGAGCGATCCGATCACCGTTCGCTATCTCGTACGGTACGTCTGAATGATTAAACAGGACGATTTTTATTATTCCACGTCGATAATCTTCGTCGATGACAACCTTCGGGAAGTTGAATTTTGGATGCCGATGTCTATGATTTCCTTTCCTCTCGCAGGTACTAAATAAATGTAGGCGCTGATTAAAAAATGACTATCATAACCTGACATATTGTGAAATATTACAGGCACATGATTACTATTTCTTATAATTTAGATTGCTTTAGATGCTTGATGGTTTACGATATGCTCCAGTCAGATGACAATGATCTCGCACTTTAATAGATATTATACAATAAAAAATAAGCTATAGAAAACGGTTCATGTTTCTGATATTTTATGTTTTTATTGGAAGGGGTTAAATCATCAAATTTTCTCAGTATACATTCAATATCTGCATAAATAACAAACGGAATTTTTTCTTTATGTTTGAAATTTTTAAAGGTTAAATATTTTTCTTTTTCAAGCGGTATAGTAATTTTTAGTATTATTTATATCTCTGCATGCAATTATGTTTTTGTAAATTGTATTGAGACGAAACATGATTTAGGCAACGTTCACAAAACCACTTTTTATTATGTAAGTTGTCAGTTTGTCTGTGAAGTAGACCGGATAAATTTTTTTTATTAGTGCAAAATGAAACCTTATTTTTGAATTTTTATCATCATAATCATCATCAAAATCATCGTCATCATCATCGTAATCATTTTCATCACAAGGTACTATTATAAGATTAATTCTTTTCAAAAATTCAAACTTGCTTAGAGAAACAGGTAATACTTCAGTTTTATCTATTGTAAAAATATTAATTGATAGTTCATTCATTAATTCAAATTTGAAAAAAATGTGGGTAAGATGAAGTACGCTCGGATTTTTTATGTGCAGGTGTGGGGTATAAAGCTGCCACGATCGCCCAAAGAAAACAGAATTCATCATTGTTTTGTATATTTATAACGGTCTTTTTATTTTGAATAAATTTAGGCATTTCAACGTACGTTGAAATATCTACATTAATAGGTGTATAATTATTAATGTTAATTTTTAGTTGTAGAATCTCGTACAAGGCCCATCCGCTATCTCTCTCTTGAAATTCTTCTAATTTTAATAAAAATTTTTATTTTTAACATTTACGTCATACCATTCTTTTAAATTTGTGGAGCGATCTATTATGTGATTTCTAGTCGTGAAATGTTTTATGTCTGTCTCAGCGCTCTGAGGTTTAATAAATTTTACTAAAAATATTACGTTTATTTTTTAAAAGGCTTGTGATTAATTCCTTCTTAATTTTGTTATAAAAATATCTAAAAGATTTTTGCAAAAATAAATTTGGATCTTTAAGGCTTAAATTAATGATCGCCCCAGTTCTCAATCTATTTTTGAAACAAGATTCCAAATCTTGCCACACCAAAGTTTTTCTTTTTTTTATTTCTTTTTTCCCTTAGTCGTTGTTCAAAAATTTCTCGATAATTGAGTAAAATTGATAAATTAAATTAAATTCTGATATAATTGGGAACTTTGTTATTCTTTAATTTTATATATTTTTTAGTTAAAAAGATAGTTTTCCTAATAAATTTCAACCATTGCACGTAATCTTTCTTCGGCTTTACCAACTTACCAACAGTTTCAATTTTATTCACGATTTCACCCAACTGAATACTGAAACTCAGGTTACTTTGAACACGTCAACAAAAAAAAAAAAATTGTAAAAATTTCTGTTTAAGACTTTCAAACCGATAAATTATGTAAAACGTAATGGTTATTTACAGATGTACAAAGTCCAATTATAAGTATAAAAAATACACACGAGTTTCTAATCTTTTTAAAAATGTTTGTTTGTGTGTGAAACTCATAAATTTTGCAAAGTAGTGGGTATTTATTTCGCTGATTAGCTTCGACACGTCTGTAGAAATAGTTTAATGCAAACGTAGCGGTTCCTAGTAAACATCTTTAAAATTATCCCAAAATAAATTAAACATTTCAATTATAAGCATAAAAAATACGCACGAATTTCTAATCTTTTTAAAAATGTTTGTGTGTGTGTGTGAAACTCATAAATTTGGCAAAGTAGTGGGTATTTATTTCGCTGATTAGCTTCTATACGTCTGCAGAAATAGTTTAATGCAAACGTAGCGCTTTCTAGTAAACATTATGCACAAAAATATTCAGTAAAATTATAATTTTTAAATGTATATAAATACGAGCTACTTAAATAAATTATTTATTCCAACTAAAGTTTCTGTGTACGACTTCATTAGATTGTTCTTAAAAATAGTTAAAATAACAACATAGCAATAAAGGTATTTGTGTCAGTATATAGAACAGCTATTTACATTATTATTTTTACAGAAATCTGAATTGTATAATTTGGATAAAGAAATTGAACATTTATTTAAAAAGCATGTATTGGAAACTAGAGTCACTTCACCAGTCTGGTTAAGCTTGAACGGTAAACAATGGAAACGCACATTGAAACTCTTGAAATCATATATGATAAATCGATTCGATTTGAGGTTATTAAATAATCAAGCGGCTCGACGTATGACTGTTGCAAAATACCAGCAACACCAAGAGAGAAAAGATGACTTTCTCGAAAAAGTAAAACGCTGGAAAAGGGTTTTAGTAAATAATGAATTAGGAACACACAACCAATTAAAATTGCAATCAAAATTAGTCAACGCCATTAAACTTCAAGAAGAACTGAGATTCGATAAACTGAAAACTTTTATCCAAACTAATAGAAATTTAGCACAGTCTATATTAATCAGGAACGTTCAAGAGCAAAGGAAGTAAAAAGCCTTTCGAGAATTCTAGATGATGATGAAGATGATGATGATGATGAATAAAGTTAGAATTGTATTGTAATATGAAACGTAGATTATAATTTTATCTTTAATAACGTACTGAGGAGATTAAGAGTAGTTAGAGATCAAAAACATAAATTGTTGTTATTTTAATAATTTAAATATATTATGTATTTTGGATTTTTTAATCCTGTTCTCTTACCTGAATACACAGAATGAATTCTCAAAAGAAATGTCAATTTTCTGAAAATATGAATAAACATACTTAAACAAAATGATAATTGTATTTTATTATTATCATTATTAGCACTTTCACATGAATATTCAACTAATACATATTATTCATAACATATTATAATACGAAAATAATTTCAATTATTATCTTCAACCATTTTTACAGACATTCTGCTATTAAACAAATTGTGACGTCAATTAATTTTTGTTTGACAATACAAAGATATGTAAATGAAACCGTGATATCTCAAAGGGAATTGAAATTGTTGATAAGTTAGTTAAGACAGAAAAAAAGATTACTTAAATTTATTAGATAAACGATATTTTAACTAAAAAGTTATTTATATTTAATTAGTTTGCAGGGGAAATATGCAAACAACTATTAAGAGAAAAAAGAACTCCTTCGGTTTAACATGATTTACATGATTTAGAATCGTGTTTTTAAAATATATTCAAAATAAATACCACAAGATTTATCAAGTTTGACGTAAATAGACATTTTTAAAAAACATTAGAAACTTAATCAGCGAAATAAATACCCCGCTAATTAGATTGATGTAAATACACATTTTCTAAAGACGTTAAATATTTATACTTAAAATTCTATTTTGCATATGCAAGATTTCTATAAATAACCATTACATTTGCAATTTGAAGTCATAAACAAACATTTTTACAATAATTCTGACTATTTAACCACTGCATTTAAGATATTTTTAATACAATCTAATCAGTATGAATTCTAATTCTGCATCAAGTAGTAATAGTGATAGTAGTAGTAGTACCAATATTAGTGTTCCTTCTGTTACGTATTCTGGATCCACCGATGAGTTATTACAAAATATGGAATTACACGTACCAAATGGAAATTTTCAAGAATTATTGGATGATGCTGAAGAAAGAGATGAAAGTTATCATGATAGTATCTTTTCTGATAGTACCAGATTTATTATCGATGATATAAATGATGTGAATCAATGGGAAGAACATATAATAAATCATTGTGATGAATACGAACAAGCACAAAAAGAAATATATGGAGATGAATGGTTTTGTGGTAAACACTTTTTCCATAAAGTAAAACCGTTAATAATAAGTCAGTTACCCACAAATTCTTATAAACGAAGTTTTGTAAATGATTTCGCTACTACAAATGCTGGTATAGCTTATTATAAATTACATGAAAATATTGCTATTAATATTACTAAACAAATGTATGGAAAAAAAATTAATCCTAATAATATTTGCGGTTACTTAGTGGAATAAATTGTTACTGAGCGGCAACCAAATATTACAAATATTATCCAAATTGAATACGTAGCTGTAGATCGTAAAATATATTTATAAATTAAAATTATTCTTGAAACCACCATATTGGATGATAAACTTATGGAGATTGATATGACTGGAATTGATTGTACTGCTGCTGCTGCCAATGCAAACAACGGAAATTCTCCTAAAATATTTTCAAGACGTTTATCGTGTAATAAATAATTATAACTTAGTTTCTTTTATACAACTTTGTCGCTATCTGAATATTCAACAATTTTCTGCTCTTAACACTATATAAATTTATCTTTTCACCAGTACCTTCAGTAAAATCAGTAAAATGATTTGTGATAATTTTAATGATATTACAGTAAATAATTTTTACAGACATTCTAATGCGCGTATATATTTTATTTTTTTTAATACCCACTGCATTTGCGAAATTTATTTTGTGATAATTTTAATGATGTTTATGTTTAATTTATTTTGGGATAATTTTAAAGATGTTTACTAGAAAGCACTACGTTTGCATTAAACTATTCCTACAGACGTGTCGAAGCTAATAAGCGAAATAAATACCCACTACTTTGCAAAATTTATGAGATTCACACACAAGCAAACATTTTTAAAAAGATTAGAAACTCGTGTGTATTTTTTATACTTATAATGAAATTTGTACATCTGTAAATAACCATTACGTTTTACATAATTTATCGGTTTGAAAGTTTTAAACAGAAATTTTTACAATTTTTTTTTTGTTGACGTGTTCAAAGTAACCTGAGTTTCAGTATTCAGTTGGGTGAAATCGTGAATAAAATTGAAACTGTTGGTAAGTTGGTAAAGCCGAAGAAAGATTACGTGCAATGGTTGAAATTTATTAGGAAAACTATCTTTTTAACTAAAAAATATACAAAATTAAAGAATAACAAAGTTCCCAATTATATCAAAATTTAATTTAATTTATCAGTTTTACTCAATTATCGAGAAATTTTTGAACAGCGACTAAGGGAAAAAAGAAATAAAAAAAAGAAAAACTTTGGTGTGGCAAGATTTGGAATCTTGTTTCAAAAATAGATTGAGAACTGGAGCGATCATTAATGTAAGCCTTAAAGATCCAAATTTATTTTTGCAAAAATCTTTTAGATATTTTTATAACAAAATTAAGAAGGAATTAATCACAAGCCTTTTAAAAAATAAACGTAATATTTTTAGTAAAATTTATTAAACCTCAGAGCGCTGAGACAGACATAAAACATTTCACGACTAGAAATCACATAATAGATCGCTCCACAAATTTAAAAGAATGGTATGACGTAAATGTTAAAAATAAAATTTTTTATTAAAATTAGAAGAATTTCAAGAGAGAGATAGCGGATGGGCCTTGTACGAGATTCAACTAAAAATTAACATTAATAATTATACACCTATTAATGTAGGTATTTCAACGTACGTTGAAATGCCTAAATTTATTCAAAATAAAAAGACCGTTATAAATATACAAAACAATGATGAATTCTGTTTTCTTTGGGCGATCGTGGCAGCTTTATACCCCACACCTGCTCATAAAAAATCCGAGCGTACTTCATCTTACCCACATTTTTTTCAAATTTGAATTAATGAATGAACTATCAATTAATATTTTTACAATAGATAAAACTGAAGTATTACCTATTTCTCTAAGCAAGTTTGAATTTTTGAAAAGAATTAATCTTATAATAGTACCTTGTGATGAAAATGATTACGATGATGATGACGATGATTTTGATGATGATTATGATGATAAAAATTCAAAAATAAGGTTTCACTTTGCACTAATAAAAAAAATTTATCCGGTCTACTTCACAGACAAACTGACAACTTACATAATAAAAAGTGGTTTTGTGAACGTTGCATGCAGAGATATAAATAATACTAAAAATTACTATACCGCTTGAAAAAGAAAAATATTTAACCTTTAAAAATTTCAAACATAAAGAAAAAATTCCGTTTGTTATTTATGCAGATATTGAATGTATACTGAGAAAATTTGATGATTTAACCCCTTCCAATAAAAACATAAAATATCAGAAACATGAACCGTTTTCTATAGCTTATTTTTTATTGTATAATATCTATTAAAGTGCGAGATCATTGTCATCTGACTGGAGCATATCGTAAACCATCAAGCATCTAAAGCAATCTAAATTATAAGAAATAGTAATCATGTGCCTGTAATATTTCACAATATGTCAGGTTATGATAGTCATTTTTTAATAAAAAGCATTAGCTACGGAAATTCCGGGCAAAATTTCTTTATTACCTACTAATAAAGAAAAATATATTTCATTTTCTAAATACAATTTAAATAAGAATATTAGTTTTAGATTTTTAGATTCTTTTAGATTCATGGTCAGCAGTTTAGATAAACTTTCATCATATCTAGACAGCAATCAAAAAATAACTACCAAATCTTATTGTAAAAATGATACTGAATTTAAATTGCTTGAGAGAAAGGGAATTTTTCCCTACGAATATCTTGATAATTGGGAAAAAATACAGGATACACAGTTACCATCTAAAAGTGATTTCTTTGGTAAAATTAATCAATCTCACATTTCAAACGATGAATACGAGCACGCTTTAAACGTGTGGAGTACGTTTAAAATTCAAAATTTACAGGAATATGCGGAACTGTATTTGAAAACGGACGTTTTGCTTTTAACAGACATCTTTGAAAATTTTAGAGCTACATGTTTGCAGACTTATGAATTAGATGCTTTGCATTATTATACAGCACCCGGTTTAGCTTTTGACAGGATGTTGAAGACAACTTCCATTACATTGGAATTATTAACAGACGTAGATATGTTAATGTTTGTCGAAAAAGGCATCAGAGGCGGAGTATCTCAATGTTCAAATCGTTACTCAAAAATTCCCAAATTAATCCAATCCATTAAGAGTATTGAAATTAAAACAATTAAAATTGGGTGAAATCATATATGAATTTAAATAATGATTTGCGTAAAAAAAGTAAAAATGATTTTGAAAAAAATTTCTATAAATTAATGAATAATTCCGTATTTGGAAAGACAATCGAAAACGTTAGAAAATATAAAGACGTAAAACTAGTTACCAAATGAGAAGGACGTTACGGAGCAAACTATTACATATCATAACCCAATTTTCATAGTTGTACCATTTTCGATGATGACATGGTCATTATCGAAATGAAACGAATAGAATATTAAATTTAACAAACCTATTTACATCGGATTTATTATATTAGATCTTTCTAAAACGTTCTTATACGACTTTCACTGTAATTATATCAAAAATAAATTTAAAGACAAGGCTAAATTACTTTATACAGATACAGATTCTTTCAATTCACCTACTAACAGATATCAAATACCTCTTCGGAATAAAAAAAGTTTTAGCATTAATGAAAGACGAAAACATCGGGATATTAATGTTGAAATTTATCGGAGTCAGATCAAAAATGTACGCAATAAAGAATTGAAAATAATAATGTCATTAAAAAAAAAGCAAAAGGTGTGAAAAATTCAGCACTTCGTTCGATTTCATTCCAAGACTATTATCAAGCTCTGTTCAATAATTCTACTCAGGAGACAACGCAATTCCTGATCAGATCACAAAAATATGAGGTTTTTACGATCGAACAAAGAAAATTAGCCCTAAGCTCATTCGATGACAAAAGAACCATTAATTTCATTTACACAGATACATTTCCTTGGGGTTACAAAAAAAAATAAAAAAATTAACAAGTTTTCTTTTGTCAAAAAATTAACTTATAAATAGTTTCAATTATTGGACCAATCCTTTGGTCATTGACGACGACGTTTCTTCGCGCGCGAAAACAAAAAAAAAAAAATTCTTCTGTGCCCAACTCTGGCCATCGTCGACGGTCTCTCTTTCACTTCAGCAACAAAAAAAAACATACTCAGCAACCTCTTCTGGTAAAATTACGTCATCGTCAACAAAAGTCTTCAGCTATACTTCTTCGAGAACAAAAAAAAAAAAATTCTGCAACCACCTCTAGTCATTGTCGACGATCTCTTTCACCTCACCCAAAAAAATACTCAGCAACCTCTTCTGTAGAGGTTACGGTCATTGTTGACAAGTCTTCAGCTACAAGAACCAAAGGGGTTACTTCGTCGGCACAAAAAACCACCCTTCAATTACTTCCTCAGCACTAACCCCCCCCCCCCTCCAAATATGGGGATGACCTTCAACGGTGGTTACTGCGGATGGACATGCCATCGAGTTTCGTAGGATCCCTCTAGTCTTACTACTGAAGAAAAAGAATTCTTATTACAGGTTTCCTGTAATATCAATGTTTCCTTATAATATAATTAGATTTTTTTTTATCTTGTTTTTCAAGTGTTTAATTCTTTTTTCATAAATTTTATTATTTTATTATTTTTTAGTTCCTGATCCTTCGTTAGCGTTAAATTTTAAGCATTTTGATTTCATGAAGTACGTAAGGTTCTGCTAATTGGTTTTTAAATTTTGTGAAAATAGAATTTTATATTGTTGGATTTCTTATTTCAAGAGTTCATTCAACTCAACGAATTTGACTTATTTAAATAATCCTTCATCTTAGCGAACAATATATTTTTATGTTATATTTCTCTACTTTTCAGTGCTCTTTTGTTTTTTGTGAAAACTGTGAAAGATAATAGACATAAAGCCCTAAAACTTCTCCATTTAAAGTTATTTTTTTCTAGCTCTTAAAATAAAACCCCCAAGTAGGTCGCAAATTATAAAAAAGAACTGTGCATGAACAATCTTCATTAAGGGAGAGCGATAACTAAAATTAATGGTGGGAAAATATTAATTTTAGTAAATAAGTAGTTTTAAACCATTTAGACGGGTTTTATTTATCATTTCTTAACAAAATATGCATTAATTTATTTTTCGCCAACTATACACCTATTTGGCCCCAGTGTGCGTCGTGTAATGAAGCATAATTACGCGTGACCTTTCACCCACCGCTTGAACCGGCTCACGCCTGCATGCATCGACCGCGCCACCTGTCTGCACTGCCCCGCTTCGAACCGACGTCACCGATGGGAGGAGCCAACCGTTATAAAACTCGGAACGGACCCCAGAAACGCTGATTTCGCTGGTCATCCGCTTAGTCCACTTAGTCTACTTCTAACCCTACCTGGCATGGTCAACCTGCCGGTCCTTCCTTTTTAGGTATTTTGCTGGCCATCCGCAATATACAGGTCATCTATGGCTTGTAAACCGCCTCCTTGCTAGTATAACTTGCCGGTTCCCCGCGGGTTATGACCGTTCCCTCCGGTTAAGCAGGGAACTAGTCAACCGTAGCCTGTGAACCGCTGTCCGTCCCCCGTGTTATTATATTCCGTCGGTCCCCCACGGAATACGTAGTTTCCCCTTTGGTGTGGTCTTCCCACCAACCCTGCTTCTTGCATAGAGTGGTCACCGTCGTCCGGCCACACCGCCCCGCAGCCGTCCATCTACACCGCTCCGCAGTGTCCGCGAAAACCCCGGCCCCGGCAAGAATCATTTAGTGGCGTGACGGCCGGTGACGCATAATAATGAACCGACTTCTTGACGCCTTCAGTGTGACGTAGTGCTGAGTGGCTCGCCACAATATTCTTTAGTCCAAATTCACATTTACATTTCCTTAACGTAAGTCCTGTATCTCTTATTTATCCAACACTATTCTTAAATTACTGTCATATTCTTCTTGATTTCTTCCGAATACAATGATATCATCCAAATGTGCCTTTGCTCCCGGAATTAAAGCTATTAATGAATCCATAATTCTAAGAAAAAAGCCTGTGCAATTGAAATTCCAAAAGGAAGACGGTTTACTCGGAATAGTCCTTTATGTATATTGAGTGTAAGGATTTTGACTGCCTCATTATCAACATGAAGTTGTTGATAAGCTTGTGATAAATCAAGTTTCAAAAACATCGTAGCGGGTGTCAACAAGTTTATCATCTCCGTAATTGTAGGTAAAGGATTCGAGTTTTTTTTTCAATGCCTTATTTATTGTTCTGCGGTAATCTCCACATAATCTTATTAATCCATCGTACTTGAAATGACCAACGGTGTGGCCCATTCCGAACAATCGGTTGCTTCCAGACTCCCTGTTGATCAACTTGTCTAACTCTTCTACTGCTGGCTTAAGGGCGAAAGGAACTTGTCTGCTTTTCATGAAAATAGGAGATGCATCTTCCTTTAACTCCAGATTAAGTGGATCGCCGAAAAATATGCCTAGTTTCTCTCCAAAAACTGAAGGGTGTTGCTGAAATAATACTAATGGTAAAGTGCGCGAGTCCTTATTGATGCTGCACACCCAATTGTAATGCCCAATTCAGCATACCAATTTCTTCCCAGAAGATGACAACCTTCACCATACGAAACAACCACATTTAAGTTTTTGTTTTTTTTTTGTATTGAACATTAACAACGGTCTCACCCAAAATGTTAATTTTTCCTTGAGTGTGTAAATTCCACGCCACTTTTTTCTAATTTTCTTGATTTCATTCGAATCTTTTATCGAGTTTGACATGGAATCAGCACCTAATGTAATTTTTCAATCCAACGAAAATTTTAAATGCTGTAATTTTCGTAAAGCTAACTATCCGAGTCTATATACTGTTCTACTCAAGTGTGATTGGTCATCACTAGAACGCTGTATTGAAATTAATCTTGCTTGTAATGAATTCTACAGTATCCTATATAAGATTCTAGATGAACATGTTCCATTGTTCAAAGCAAGAAAATCCAGTTACCCACCATGGGTTATGAGAGACGTTATCTATAATATTAAACTCAAAAATAATTATTATAAAAAATACAGACGTAGTAACTCCGACACTTACTATCATCAATTCAAACGTGTTAGAGCGATAGTGAAAGCAAGCATAAAAGAATCTCACAAACATTATCTGTTGAACATCGAGCAATCTCTTTCACGGGAGCCCCGCGCATTTTGGTCATATATTCAAACTAAAAATCGTAGTACACGAATTCCCGGCATTATTAAGTATAATGATGTTAGTAGTGATAATCCCCAAGACATTGTAAACAACTTCGGAAATTACTTTAGCTCAGTCTACTCTCACGATGATATCGTTAACTCATCTGTAAATGGAATCAATATGACTTCGATTAATATTAATCAGGTAAAAGAAACTGATATACTCTGTGCCATAAAAAAAATTGAAAAACAAAATGGAAGCTATCGTTATTCCTGCCCTCAAATCTGGGGATCCCACAATCTCCAATTACAGGCCCATTTCTATCTATCTATCCCAGCGTAAAAAAACCTATATCACCTTTTCAACAGGGATTTGCTGAACGGTGATCTACCGTAACTAATCTAAGCAGTTCTGTACAGTTTATAACTGAATCACTTGACAAGCGAGGACAAGTTGACGTCATTTACAGTGATATTAGTAAAGCATTCGATAGCAGTAGCCACTCAATACTGTTAAATAAATGATCTGGTTTTGGTTTTACTGAAAACCTAATTACATTTTTTAAATCTTATCTAGACCAAAGACTACAATACGTCCTCCATAATGGTTTCAAATCCCACTATTTCACAGCCCCAACAGGTGTACTTCAAGCATCGAACTTGGGTCCTCTCCTCTTTGCACTCTACATAAACGACCTATGCCAATCAGTTGAATGTGAAGTTCAGCTGTTTGCCGATGATGCCAAATTCTTCCATTCAATCAACTCATTTCAAAATTGTGTTACCCAGCTAAACGTTGACAGAGTTAATCCGTGTGCGGAAAACAGTCTGCATCTTAATATTGACAAATGTATAGTTATGTCGTACCCTAAGTGCATAAAGAAGTGGATATTTGTATATAAGGAGGGTCAGGCTCCTCTAACTCGAGTTACAACTGTAAGAGATCTCGGGATAATCTTTGACTGGACTTAGCTTCTCTCAACACGTGCTGTCACTGGTCAAATCATCAAATAAAATGATAGGTTATATTATTAGATATTGTAGATCTTTCACCAATGAAAAGCCTTAAAAATGCTTTATTTCTCTTTAATCCGGTCCAGATTGGAATATTCAGTGATTGCTTGGATACCGATATTGAAATGGTATTCTTCTATCTTAGAAAATGTTCAGAGAAAATTTTTCAAATATACATATGTGGTTCAAGAGATATGGTGTATATCCTGAGAGAGGGCTAGATTAGGAACAGTTAATATCAAGATTCGAAGTTTCATCACTTAGTCACAGGAGAAAATGTTTTGTTGTTACTCTTTTGTTTAAATTAGTGCATAATCAGGTAGATTGTCCGTTTCTATTAAACAAATTAAACTTTTTAGTACTAAGACCCGAAGCAAGAGAATCTTCTACTTTTTATCTTTCCGTAGCAAGAACCAACATGTTATTGAGATCTCCAGTTCATGTAATGTGTTCAATCTATAATAACATCTGTTTAAGATGTGAAATTTTCAATGAAAATCACCTCTGTGAAGTTGGCACCCCATTTTTCAAAAAAGTGATTTTTTATAGGAGTTCTGATAGCACCCCAAAGAGTTCTGGAGTTCTATGTCAAAATTAAAAAGAGTTCTAGCGGATTAAACATAAAAAAATGACTTTTAAAATTTGGGGTGCTAAGTTCACAAAACGGAATTTGAAAATTGGCTATAAAATGTTAATTGTTGGAAATAATTAATTTCACCATTAAGACTTTCTCTAGAACTATTGAGGTGCTATCCAGAACTCTAAACGGAATCTCGAAATTTTGAAATTACTATGTCCCCCTTATTCTACAAGAGATCAGAACACGAAGAAACATTTTATTTTTGGGTGCAGAGACCTATGAATGCTAAATAATTATTAGTTTAAGTACCATACTGCTCTTAAAAGAAAAGAAATTCAAACTAATTTTCATTTTTTCATTTTACGCTTTGACAACACTTCAATTCGAGAAACGAAAAATCGCTGGAACTTTTTACTTTTGATTTTAGCGCTTTGGTCGTTAAGGATAATCGTGAGCACTCGTGGGGTGCTACCCAGAACTCCAAGCAGAACGAAAAAAATTTCCAGAAAAATTTCCATTTTGCACTTTGACAAAATTTCATATCGAGACAGGAAAAATCGCTGGAACTTTTTTACTTTTGATTTTAGCGCTTTGGTCGTTAAGGATAATCGTGAGCACTCGTGGGGTGCTACCCAGAACTCCAAGCAGAACGGAAAAATGTTTGAGAAAAATTTCCATTTTGCACTTTGACAAAATTTCATATCGAGACAGGAAAAATCGCTGGAACTTTTTTACGTTTCATTTTAGCGCTTTGGTCGTTAATGATAATCGTGAGCACTCGTGGGGTGCTACCCAGAACACCAAGCAGAACGGAAAAATTTTTGAGAAAAATTTCCATTTTGCACTTTGACAAAATTTCATATCGAGACAGGAAAAATCGCTGGAACTTTTTTACGTTTCATTTTAGCGCTTTGGTCGTTAAGGATAATCGTGAGCACTCGTGGGGTGCTACCCAGAACTCCAAGCAGAACGGAAAAATTTTCGAGAAAAGTTTCCATTTTGCACTTTGACAAAATTTCATATCGAGACAGGCAAAATCGCTGGAACTTTTTTACTTTTGATTTTAGGGCTTTGGTCGTTAAGGATAATCGTGAGCACTCGTGGGGTGCTACCCAGAACTCCAAGCAGAACGGAAAAATTTTTGAGAAAAATTTCCATTTTGCACTTTGACAAAATTTCATATCGAGACAGGAAAAATCGCTGGAACTTTTTTACGTTTCATTTTAGCGCTTTGGTCGTTAAGGATAATCGTGAGCACTCGTGGGGTGCTACCCAGAACTCCAAGCAGAACGGAAAAATTTTTGAGAAAAATTTCCATTTTGCACTTTGACAAAATTTCATATCGAGACACGAAAAATCGATGGAACTTTTTTACTTTTGATTTTAGCGCTTTGGTCGTTAAGGATAATCGTGAGCACTCGTGGGGTGCTACCCAGAACTCCAAGCAGAACGGAAAAATTTTTGAGAAAAATTTCCATTTTGCACTTTGACAAAATTTCATATCGAGACAGGAAAAGTCGCTGGAACTTTTTTACGTTTCATTTTAGCGCTTTGGTCGTTAAGGATAATCGTGAGCACTCGTGGGGTGCTACCCAGAACACCAAGCAGAACGGAAAAATTTTTGAGAAAAATTTCCATTTTGCACTTTGACAAAATTTCATATCGAGACACGAAAAATCGATGGAACTTTTTTACTTTTGATTTTAGCGCTTTGGTCGTTAAGGATAATCGTGAGCACTCGTGGGGTGCTACCCAGAACTCCAAGCAGAACGGAAAAATTTTTGAGAAAAATTTCCATTTTGCACTTTGACAAAATTTCATATCGAGACATGAAAAATCGCTGGAACTTTTTTACTTTTGATTTTAGCGCTTAGGTGATGAAAGGACACATCGGTCTTACATTGTCATCAATAATTCTAATCAATATACGAAAAATCGCTAGAGCTGGTTGATTTTAGTGTTTCGGTCCTGAAAGTTTATCGTTAGAACTTGTGAAGTGTTATCGAAAACTCTCAATAGAGAACCGAAATTCCTAAAAGTCGGTTATATTTTGTGGTATTACGTTTGTCCTTTTCTTTAAAGTATTCGTGTACAAGGAAGTCAAGGTTTAAATCAGCTCTTAAGGATAGGTAAGAGAAAGGTCCAATACAGATTATTGGAAAGTGAAATTTTACATTACATTTTACTAAGGAGAGTATTGTCCTCTTTTTCATACCGGCGAGAATTATCATGAAGTGTTTTTTTTTTAATTTGTAAGTATTTATGTGTTGTGGGTAAGAAAACAGTATGTATTTTCATTTAATTACAAATGGATATAATAACAATTAAAATTTATTTATTGCAGTATACATAATCAAGTGTGGTGCAATTTCTTCATTATCTGGAACAGTTCTTCGCTTATTTACCATGTCATCATAATGGTACCAACAGGTGGAATTATAAATGTAGGATGTATAATGGCCATTATCTTTTTCATTTGCGTACTGACGATAAGAAACTACTCCAGCTAAGAGATACTGCTGCTCATTTAGTTGTAAATATTTCGGTAGGGACCGGAGAATAGCAGTCTTCTTTTGAATACCCACTGCGGAAGCGTATCCCATGTCAGTGAAAACACTGCAGTCCACTAATAAATGCGTCTTAAAATCGTATTTTTCAACAATTAATTTTTGACACATTTTGCACATTGCATTTTTTCGTGATTGGTATCTAATATAGCACTTCGAATTTCTGAAAGTCCATTTTTTAAAAGTATATCTATATTAATAGATAGTACTGGAATTTGACGCATGTATTTGTAATTACAGTAGATGCAATTTTTACTAATAATTAAAGAAGGGAAGTCGGCGAATAAGTGCTCTGCGAGATGGGCCACATTACAGTTTCCGTTTAAGTGCATTACATTGTTCCTATATGGTATTATTTCGAACATTGAAACGTCGGTCAAAATTTTAGCACGTTCCTGATAAACAGTGCTGGTGATTTTATTCGAATTTATGAGTGAAATGCTCCTTGCAAAATTACAAATTTGTTGTTTTGCATATTGATAACATCAGCATAGAGTCTGTTTATAACAACTGCGTTTATTACAATTTGAGTAAGAGAATCAAACGCACATGTCTCACGAATCACGATGAAATTACTACCACAACGAGATGCTCTCAGTAAGCTACCATTTTTTAATACAGGGACAGTAACCCTCTTCATGGTTGTCATATGATCCCAGTCTGGATAGTCGTCCAGATACGTTAATTTACGTTTCTTAATTACATTTTTTGGGTTTTCGCTTGTCGAAAGCCGCTTCTTTATTGTCCGTTAAACCCCGCCAATTTTCATCTTCATCTTCATTTTCTGCTTCAATTGGCATTTGAACTACGTTTTCATTTGTTGTAGTTTCTTTAGCGACTGATATTAAGGTTTTACCTTTAAGCCAATTGCAATGCCTAACAACAAATTTATCAATTCGCATTGGAATTTCTCCTTTAAACACCCTGCCCTTTAGATCTGCAAATGCAGCTTCAGCGGCTGAAGACGTACTAATTTCTTTTTTCCACTGGAAATGAGGACACATAACAGCCGTCCACAATGGTAAGTATGAAACTATTTTTTTTAACTTTATTGCTACCTCTGGATTATAATATGCATTAACTACCGAACCATTTGTAGCTTTCAATGATATGGCTTTAGCTTCATTAAAAATAAATTTTGCCCATTCCGTCCATCCACTTGGACTTTCCAAGTCACTGAAACCTTCTTCTTCAGTTTTATGTTCATCACTGATAGTATCTTCAACGCATGTTCCCTTAATAATATTATTTAGATTTTGTAAATGACACTCTGAAATAAGAGCTTCGGAATGTTCATTACATCCTATCTCATCACTTAAGGAGACTACCATAATGGATGTTAAAATGGATTTTATGACTTCTATATTATTCATTTTATAAACATGGGCAATGCTTCTTAAATAAAGTTGTCTAACTTTTGCCACTTTACCGCGGAGGCAGTCCCATCTTGCCACTGTACTTATAAAATGACTTACATCAAGTCTGATATAACAAGATGGTAATTTCTGCTTCTCTTCTCGTATAATTATGTTATATAATACCTGTAGATAATTGTGGGTATCAGCGCAATTTGCAAATGTTTTTGCCACTGCCAACAGAAGTGCCTTGCTGAAGTCAATGACAATAGTTCGTGGTATTGGTGCACCATTAGCCAATACAGACAAAAAGAAATAAGCAATTATTGAAGCGTCTTGTTTTGTGGACACCATTTGAAATACTGGAGTGCTGCTTGTATCCGTAGCTAGGACACATTGATACAGATATACGTGTGAACTTTTTTGGTTATTAATTAACTTTAACTTTTTTGCAAAACTATCAGTAGCATCAATTGTTAAAAAGCTATTTACATTTTGTTTCGTAATGGTCTTATAAAACAACATTTGTTCCTCTGTCCAGTACATGCAATAAAAAGGGTCAAGTCCTATGTTCCGTATAATGCCTGCAAGTGACTCGTATTTCGACAAATTTAAGTTAAGAATGGGATCGCAATGCTCCAACTCCAGACGGCGATCCAACTCCTGCTGTTTGGCTTTTCGCAGCACTGCTGTGTTATACAACATCGGTGCAATTGGATCACCATTGTCTATAATACATCTCGCTTCATCTGTGATCCACGTAATGGCGTCTAATTTGCTATCCAATAAACTGGTCGCTATTTTCTTGCGGAGATGCCCTTTTAGCTGACGTTTCTTTTTGTGTAAGAATTCTGACAGGAAATTTTCCAGCGTGCAGTCAAATATTACATCTGAATTCTTTTCCGGTTTACGCAATAAATGACCCTTTAATTTCGCTTTACATTCTGTACATGTAGCTACAAAGCGTAATATTTAGCATCACTTCTCCTAAAAATCTTCGCATTTTTGAAACTAAAAGCACATGGAATTTTTCTCTGTTCCCATATTTTAGAGGCTATAATATGAGTCCACTTTCCAGGGGGAAGCAATAAATATTTTCGGTCAAAATATGTCTTCTTTCTGGGTTTTATGTCTTTCCAAACTTCATTAGACAAAACAAGCGGAAACGTTATATTTTGAGGGCAAATACTATCAGATAAATTGAAACTACCATCTGATAATGCACATACTTCCGTTTCTTTATTTATATTAAAAATACGTCCAACATAGTCTCTCATTCCGCTTCTATTGGTATTTAAAATAGTATAAATATGTTTTGGCCTAATGGCAGAACCTACATTATGCATTTGATTAGCAATTTCTTTGTAAATATTATGAGACGGCGGATGTTTCTTATCATTTTCATCAATAGTTCTAAACTCTGGTCTTCCTAGAATTTCTAATAGCTTATTGCGATCATACATTATGATCTCACAGTTAATAAACACAAAATAAAAGTTATTTTAATCAATTTCTTTTTTTGTACACTTGCCACTAATCAGTTAACATTAAGAAGCGAAATATTACTGCGAAGTTAATTCTTCAGTCCTTAATCTACAATATCTCGGTGTCTTAGAGAAATATTACAAACATCACTATTTAGAAGATAAAAAGACAAAATAAAAGTTATTTTAATCAGTTTCTTTTTTGTACACTTGCCACTAATCAGAGATATCACTGACAGCAAAAGAATACACACGACTTACACACACATTTCGTGTCAGCTTGAAATTTTGTCAGTATATAATGGAAGATTTTCACGATCCGCTTGGAATTCTGGATAACACCCCACAAGTTCTTATGATTATCCTTAACAACCAAAGCGCTAAAATCAAAAGTAAAAAAGTTCCAGCGATTTTTCGTGTCTCGATATGAAATTTTGTCAAAGTGCAAAATGGAAATTTTTCTCAAAAATTTTTCCGTTCTGCATGGAGTTCTGTTTAGCACCCCACGAGTGCTCACGATTATCCTTAACGACCAAAGCGCTAAAATCAAAAGTAAAAAAGTTCCAGCGATTTTTCCTGTCTCGATATGAAATTTTGTCAAAGTGCAAAATGGAAATTTTTCTCGAAAATTTTTCCGTTCTGCTTGGAGTTCTGGGTAGCACCCCACGAGTGCTCACGATTATCCTTAACGACCAAAGCGCTAAAATTAAACGTAAAAAAGTTCCAGCGATTTTTCCTGTCTCGATATGAAATTTTGTCAAAGTGCAAAATGGAAATTTTTCTCGAAAATTTTTCCGTTCTGCTTGGAGTTCTGGGTAGCACCCCACGAGTGCTCACGATTATCCTTAACGACCAAAGCGCTAAAATGAAACGTAAAAAAGTTCCAGCGATTTTTCCTGTCTCGATATGAAATTTTGTCAAAGTGCAAAATGGAAATTTTTCTCAAAAATTTTTCCGTTCTGCATGGAGTTCTGGGTAGCACCCCACGAGTGCTCACGATTATCCTTAACGACCAAAGCGATAATATCAAAAGTAATAAAGTTCCAACGATTTTTCGTTTCTCGAATTGAAGTGTTGTCAAAGCGTAAAGTGAAAAAAAAATTAATTTGAATTTCTTTTCTTTTAAGAGCAGTATGGTACTTAAACTAATAATTATTTAGCATTTATAGGTCTCTGCACCCAAAAATAAAATGTTTCTTCGTGTTCTGATCTTTTGTAGAATAAGGGGACATAGTAATTTCAAAATTTCGAAATTCCGTTTAGAGTTCTGGATAGCACCTCAATAGTTCTAAAGAAAGTCTTAATGGTGAAATTAATTATTTCCAACAATTAACATTTTATAGCCAATTTTCAAATCCCGTTTTGTGAACTTAGCACCCCGAATTTTAAAAGTCATTTTTTTTATGTTTAATCCGCTAGAACTCTTTTTAATTTTGACATAGAACTCCAGAACTCTTTGGGGTGCTATCAGAACTCCTATAAAAAATCACTTTTTTTGAAAAATGAGGTGCCAACTTCACAGAGGTATGAAAATCTTGTCTCAATAGTAAAGCTTCTAGATAATGACTAAAGTCTCATTCTTAACCTTATTGCCCTCTTTCTCCATTCTCCATTCTATTCTCTCTTTTCCATGCTATTGTTTTAATTAGGTTAATTCTAACATCATCTGTGAATTTGCTACATGTATCTTACTATCGCTTAAGTTAAGATTTAGTTAAGTTCGCTAAGCTTAGTTAATTAATGTTTAGTTGTAGCTTATAATAAGTTAATTAGATAAGCATAAATCTCTATACTGGAGTAGCATTTGCCTTGTAATTGGAAGTTTCTGTTAGGCAGAAAGAATATTATTACAATTATTATATTATTATATTGGTTGCTCTTCTCCATCTTTCATTTGTATCAATTTTGCAGCAACTGCATATTCTGATGCGACTCTCCTTAATGGGTGGATATCATATAATTGTCCATTTGTGTTTAACAAAGAAAGTAAAGTTAAGAAAATTGAAAATTGTTTCAAATTTTGCTTGCCAGTATTATAAAATTAGGCTAAATAAGTTCATTTTCAGTATCAGCAAAGAGCATACATACTTACTTTTCAATATAACTAGGCGAATCTGATTTGATTTTCGTCATTTCTGTAATGCAGAATAGTCATTTCGGTAATTTATATAAATTTCAGTTTACCATTGGACGGGAAATAAACACACACTCAAAATAATAAAACGTTTATTATATCATCAAAAGTAATTAAATTAAAATAATTTAACGTAATTTCACATGAGAAAAATCAAACAGGAAAATTGTGAAACACATAGCTATTGGGTTATGGAACTGAGGCAACGTCACGGCTAACTGATGAAAAATGTACCTAACAACCAAGGTATCCCTTACTTGTTTGGTATTTTCGAATTCATTAATCAGAATGTATTAATATATCCTTCTTCAGTTAAGTTTTTTTTTGTTGTTGACTACTGCAAAATTTCAGGCATAGGCTTACATTTTCAAATTTTGTAACTTATTTTTTTAAGGCCTTTTTTCAATTCTTGTAAAACGGGCTTTTAGCCGTCTAACAGAATTTAAAAACATCAGTGATATCTTTTTGGCTGGGATAAATTACAAAAATTAGTAGTTTTTGTTGAACACAACCTATTTATTATTTTTCGGTATTTTTTTTAGAATTTAAAAATTGGTAAGATATTAATAAAAAGTGAGCTTATGAAATGGAAAAAAATACGATTTTGTTGCTGGGTAAGCAGCCGTAATGCAAGTTTGTTACCGAAATGACCGTTACCGAAGTGACATTTTCGGTAGATTTGGAGCTAGACCACCTTTTTTGTCTAAAAACTTCAACGAACTTTTTAAGTTATGTTCGTATAATCTAATACCAGATATCAGAGAGAAGGATTTTTTCTTGTTTATTTTTTTCTCATTTACAATATGAATATTTTACCTGCTCTGACACTTTAACGCAGCTGTACTCTGCTTCACTAACACAAAAAGACATTGTTGACGTGTTGGATAAACTAGGTAGGATGATTTAACTTTGACATTGCCGAAATAACAAATTTACAGAGGACAATATTTAGAATTTTATTAGAGCAAAAAAACTGCAGCAATGCGATTTTAGATATTTATATCATCTTAAACATATATTCTACTTGCAGTACTGATCAATAAAGAAAAGACAAATAGGACTAGCTAAAAAAGAGGGCTATTTTTAGCGACTTTTATAAATTGGGACAGTTACCGAAATGACATTTTTCACACTAAAATCCAGAAAAAAGATGTAGGCTGGAGAATATGCGCTTATGTTAGTACACCAAACAAAAATGAACTATTATTAACTTCTTAAATATTTTTGACAATTTTTAACATTCAATAAAACTGGCAAAAACAGGAAATTGGTCAATTATATCAATTCAAAAACTTCAGACGAAAATATTTTTTATCTAAAAGTTTCTCGGGTTGCAGAAATCGTTCTACGGGCCGCGCGTTGCCTACAGCTGATATACACTGTGATTCAAAAGGACCGCACCATCACTTAGGTGGTCTTTAGATTTATTTATTTGTTCTCAAAAATGTAAAAAAAAATCTAGGAGCTTTTTACGTAGATACAGGCCGGAGCAGATTTGCTCCTAACAAGTCCCATGGGGGACTTATTAGGGAATCAATTTGTCTATCCTACTGCAATGTCAGATCAAAAAGCGATAGTAAGATGCGCTATTTTATCTATTCATCACTCTTACATCGCAATTGCGAATAAATTGGGCAAGTCGTTTTTGTTTGCAGTGGGAATGTCGAGCTACGTCTCTGCTGAAGAAGCCCTAAGTAGGGCTGAAACAGCTGTACAGAGGCTGCTCGAGGTTTTCACTGCAATCAAAAACGATTTGCAACAATTTTTTTTTAAACTTTCATTATGCTTTGACAGCAAGCATGGGCGCCTTGCATGAGGGACTTTTTAGGAGCAAATCCGCTTCAATTTGTCTATCCTACTGCAATGTCAGGTCAAAAAGCGAGCGTAAGATGTCGCTATTTTATCTGTTTAGAAATAAGGTCGGCAACGGTGCACCCAGAATTTGGTGTTGCTACGGTTACTAAGGTCCGATATGTGACAGTACTGACAGAAAATAAAATTTGCCGGTGGTGTAATATTTTGCATGTGACGTATTTTGTATGATTCATGAACAGGAACTGCGTAAAAGAATTCTTGATGCTGCACAAATAATAATTATAAATGCTAAGAAACGTACAAGGAAACATCAGAGGACTAGGAAGATGTATCAAGGTAGTCAAAATTTCGACGGTGTGTGGTTTAATTTTATTCGTTTGTATTTTTGTATTTTTTAGATTTTGAGTTAATCGATATTTAAATAATTTATTAAAGCATTAGGTATGTCATAGGTTATTGTCTTAGTTTTATATTCTACTCGTTTGCTTCTTTCAGTTTACGATATTTCTAAATTATTTGCAAGCTTACCTGTTTTTTTGAAAGCACCTTTCGGCCAACTCCTTCATAAAACTTTTACTTAAAAAACTTAAGAATAGTTAAATAAAATAAAGTATTACAAACTGACAATTATTATTGTGTCAAATTTGATTACCGAATGTTTTAGCAAATCAGTTCCATTGTCAAAGAGGAGGATACTTATGATTTACGGTTTCAAATTTTTAAGTGTATCTGCAAAGTACAACGTTGCCTATTTGTGATACTTTTAAACCTTTATATCTCGAAAATCACGCATCTATTCTAAAAACATATTTATGCTTCTAATAACATTCTCTATCACCACCTAAGCGATGGTGCGACACTTTTGAATCACAGTGTATATAGTAATATGCAATTTATTTTATTTCTAATATCACGACATTGAGAATGTCAAGTAAGAGTATATAGTGTAAAGATGTGATGTTTTTAGGTAAAGTAATAGTAGTACCTTGTATTAATGTGAGTTTAAAGAACAAACAGATTCCCTGCTGCGTGATAGAATTGTGCTAGGAATAGGCACCTGAAGGGTACGTCAGAAGGAAGAAGAAGAAAAGATAATGCAGAAAAAAAAAACAGAAAAGACAAATAATTACAGCAAGAGTAAAGCAGTAGAGAAGAGAAATTTCAAGTGCTACAGATGTAATACCAACGTGGCACAAGAGATTGTCCGACATATGAGAGGAAATGTCAAAAATGTGGCCTCAATAATCATTTTGCAGTGGCATGTCGAAGCAACAAGAAAAAGGTGGCATAACTGAAGAACGAAGACATCCAGGATGTGTTCATTGACTGGTGCACGTTTATCGATCCACAGAAAAATGAAGCAGAGTGGAGGAAGAAAATTTTGGTAGAAAATGAAGAAATTAGCTTCAAGTTAGACACGCGATCAGAGGTGAATATACTTCCCCAACAATTATTTAACAAAATAGTAACTAAGAAACCACAACTTTATACTAGCGTTAAGAGAACTAGAGTAGTTTTAAAGTTAGACCGAAGGGTCTAGTTAGCTTAAGTTGTAGCGTAGGAAAAGTTAAAGGTAAACAAAATTTTGTTATTGTTGATTTAAAAAACATATTAGTCAATATTAGGACTAGATAGTTGCAAAAAATTAAATTTGATTAAAAAAGATGACGGCTTGGAATTAGGGTTCGAAAGTGAGAAAAAAGTCATTGAAAGTGTACATTTACGAATTTGCGAATACAGAGAAAATGGCGCGATTGGAATAGTCGAGTGTGCTTGTGCTGCTGCTTTATTATATTTTTATTGGCTTACGATCACGTATAAATTATCATATTGTTATCCTGCCGTGTGTTGAATAGTTTGGTAACCTATGTGTGAAATTTAAATCCAGAATGGGAAGAAACAACAGTAGTAAAGTCGATATTTCTGAGCAAAACTGGGAAAACTTTTAAAACACTGCTCGAAGATAAACTTTTTGTTGGGAAAATTGCTGTGAGTATCGAAAATGAATTATTAGCTGTTTTCGAGTCAATTAATAAAGTACAACAAGAAAAAATTCACACACTAGAATCTGAATGTAGAAAATTACAATATGAAGTTGACGATCTTGAGCAGTATTCTAGAAGAAATTCAATACGTATTCACGGCGTTAAAGAAGAAGCTAATGAAGATATTTGAGCTGTTGTTTTGGAACTATTTAATTCTACCATGAAACTGAATATTAATGAACATTTTATAGACCGGTGTCATCGTATTGGCCATTCTAATAGCAACAATAAAGGCCGAGCTGTTATTGTTAAATTTGTCGCACACGTATCGAAGCAAAGAGTGATACTGAGCAAAAATTACTTAAAAATACTGATGTGTTCATTCATGAAGACTTGACTAAAAAAAGGCAGAAAAGAATATATATTTTAAAAGAAAAATTTGGGCAGAAGAACGTTTGGTCACTGAGTGAATCAATATTTACAAGTTTCCGGGGACGGCGGATAAAAGTGAATTCGTTGGAGAATGAATGAAGAAGCGGAGAATTTAACTTCTGAAGCAGCGGCGCATGACATATGAGGTCCTTTATATATACTATATATATATAGATATATTTTTTTCTTTTTTCAATTTAATTTAAAGTAATGTATTCCTCTTAATTTAAATTTTGCTTCTTAATTTGATATCATTAATTTTGATTATTAAACGATTTTTATTTTACTTTTTAAAAGAAAAGTTTGGATAGAAGAACGTTTGGTCACTGAATGGACCAGTATTTACAAGTTTTCGGGGACGGCGAGTAAAGTAAATTCGTCGGAAGAAGCGGAGAATTTAACTTTTGAAGCAGAGGCGTGTCACATGAGATCTGTTTTATTATATTTTGTATTCAATTTAATTAAAAAATACTGTTAAGTAATACATTCTTCTTAATTTTAATTTTTCTTTCTTAATTCGATATCATTAACTTTGATTATTAATTATTATACGATTCTTATTACTAATTTGGTTCAACTATTACCTAAACAATTATCTTACAAGAAATAAATTTCCTTTTTTAAGATAAATTCTAATTTCATGTATAACACATTCATTTATTATCATTGTATTTTGTTCTAATTTTAATTATTGTTATGTTTGTTATCTTTTTCGCTTATTACAAACAGTTTACATATGCATCGGCATATGTTTTTCATTTAAATTGTTTAGGGAACATTATATTATAGCGTAACTTTGGTAACAGCAAAATTTTCAAATTAACTGTTTAGTTTAATTAAAATCCATAAGTAATTATACGAATTTAATATAACTTTTTGTGAATTTGTTTTTTGTAAAATAAGTACAATTGCATGTTTGAAAGTGGCTCATCTTAATGTTAGGTCGTTATTTACTGGATTTATGCCCGGTTTCTGAAACGATACATAACTTTGTGTGAGATAAACTCAACATAAACTCACTATAATTTCTAAAAGCCGTTTCTCAAAACTTTATCGGTCAGTAAAGTATATACGTATCAACGTAAACAGTTTATACTTTTCATAAAGTTGTTTGTCAATAAATATTTGTCTTTTGCATAAAGTTATTTGTCATTTCAGAAACCCGGCATTAATGAATTTAATTTGTTGCTTGGTGAAAATTTCTATAATTTCTTAGGCGTTACAGAGACGTGGTTGAATAAAACGATTAGCAACGATGTAGTAAACATACCAGGATATGATTTTTTAGGACTGAACGTTTGAATAATGTTAAGGGTGCTGGCGTTGAGGCATATGTAAGTGGTGATATCCGAAACATTGAAAAAATTGAGTTCGACTTTCACACAGATGTAACGGAGTATGGCTCAAATTTAAGATTAAAAATAAATTCATCGCATTCAGGATAGTTCGACCTCCTAAAGTTATATTGTCAGATTTCATTGAAAATTTTGATAATATTATTAGCCAAATTTTATCATGCTTAGATGAAATCGTATGTATAGGTGATTTTGACTAAAGTTTTTATCTTCCTCTTGTGCAGCTACAGATCAATGGTGCAATTCTGTGCACTATCGAAACCATCGTAACATATTTACGATCTATGTATTCAATCCTGCAATTCTGAGCCAGATCGCAAGCCTGTAAGGTGTTACAGAGCCCTTTAAATACATAGACCGTAAATATGATACGATGGTTACAATAGTGCTCAGAATTGCAGCATAAATGGCTCTGTAACACCTTAGAGGCTTACGATCGGGCTCAGAATTGCAATACAAATCATAACTTGCTTCACATCTTATGGTTCAAAACATATTATAAATGAACCTGCTAGAGTCTCTCGAACCACTAGTACAATTTTAGATTAGATTTTTGTGAGTAACATTGATGTAATTTCTTGCGGTACTATTGATGCTGGATTTAATATCGGACCATCGCTTGATATACTGTGAAATAAATTTAAAAATCACTATTATAAAACCAAAAATCTACACTTACAGAGATTTTAAATATTTTTCATCTGATTATTTTAATTTTGATCTTTGAAATGTTTCTTGGAACTTTATTTATACTGTACATAACATCGAACATAAAATAACTTTTTTCACAACTGAATTTCTAAAATTATTCGACAAACATTCTACATTACGTACAATTACAAATACCAAACCTCATAAACTATGGATAACGGATGTAATTAAAATTATGATGAAGGAGAGGGATGACGCATCCTTAGTTTATTGTACTAATCATAAATTCCAACCTAATTGTTCGTTTCATTTTTCACTTGTATCTGTAACAGAAGTGGAGAAAATTATTAAAGAAGAAAGAAGAATTAAATTGAATGGTGTTGGATGCGATGGCCTGTTAATTAAAATGTTAAACTATTGTACACCATATTTATTAACACACTTGACACGTAAATTCATGTTTCAAAAACATATTCTGATCTTCGTCCCATTAGCATATTGCCTAAATTGTCTAAGCTTTTGGAAAAAACAGTTCGTATTCAAATATTCAAATATTTAAAACAAAAAATATCCTTCCCGATGAGCAATCCAGATTTAGAACTGGTCGCAGTACAGCCACTACCTTATTAAACGTAGTACAAAATATAATTGATGCTTCAAATAATGGAAAAGCTACGGTGTTAAGCCTGCTTGATTATTCAAAAGCATTCGATCGAATTAATCATCAGTTATTGTGTGCCAAATTAAATTATTTCGGATTTGATGTGAATTCATGTAATTTTTTTACATATTATCTATTGAACCGTAGACAAAAGGTAACTCTAAACGCAAAAACCACATTCTATGTTATTTGCATCTAAAAAACATATGTCTCTTTCCATAGAATTAAAAAGTATTATAAGCTGCAGTCTTATTGAATTTTAGTCCCCGTGTAAACATTTAGGTGTACTTTTTGATTCATCACTGCGATTTACTTCACACATCAACAATCTAATTTCAAAATGTGATTGTAAATTAAAAGTACTTTATTCTTCCAGAGGAATATTGAATTACAATTTACGTAGGCTCTTATGTGCGTCGTTTGTGCTATCTGTTTTAAACTATTGTGACGTAGTTTATGGCACTTGTCTTCTTAAAATTGATAGAAATTGTATACAAAAGATTCAAAACTCATGTTGAAAGTTTGAATGTTGAAATTTAAGTGACTACCCGTGCATCCTGAAAAATTAAATGAAATAAAACGACTAATTAGTTCTCCGTCGGTGCTAGGAACATTTGATGATAAAAAGAAAATGATAAAAAGAAAATAACAATCAAACAGATGCAAGCAAAGATGGTTTAGGCTGCTGTTTGATGCAAAAGAATAAACCCATTGCATATGCATCTAAGTCATTAACTGACACGGAAAAAGATTACGCCCGGATAGAAAAAGAATGTTTAGGAATTGTTTTTGCTACAAAAAAAATTCGCCAGTATATATAGGGTGTAATCAAATTAGTTTCACATATTAATACCGCAAGTTCCTCATCATGTAAGAAAATTAATGCTGCAACTACCAAAAGTCTAGCTCAAAAATAAAAAAATTACACTATTGGAGGAGTATTGACTCTTGATTGTTTGAGAACTTCAGGTCGGTCGTGCACAAAAACAACATTATAAAACAAAATTTCAGCAAAATTCAAGGTCAATTGCTTGATCGCATTTTAAAAGCTTTATGGGAACACAATAAAATACACCGACCCATTAAAGACGAGCGTTTAAATTCACAACCTCTCGATCGTGGCCCGTGTGTGCATTATGGTTAAAGCAGAACAATTTAAATCTGCTTGCATTGTTCAGAATTAAATCTGTTTCATTAGATAATCGACAATAATTAAATCTTGACATCCTGTTCTTTGTAAACTAATAGTACACATAATTTACAGTGCTTGTTTGTTAAAATTTCCTTATTGTATAAATTACAAAATCTGACATTCTACAAAACTGATGAAAACTGAAGTTTTGAGGATGTCGTCATCTCGAAAGTGAAGATCTGAACATGCCGCCGCCCTTTGAAGGTATAACCTTCAAAATGATCTTCAACTGGCAAAATACATAATTTCGCTGTAGCTCTTTTAAACGTTCCCTTTGAAGTGCGAATGGTAGCTACTCGAACTATGCCATCGGAACCTGGATGAAGTTTCTCAACGCGACGAGTCATCCAACAACTCGAGCGTAGGTTGTCTTCTCCAATGAGCACCATTTGACCCTCCTGTAGTTGATAATTCTTATTGAATTTCCATTTATTACGTTGTTGCATTTCAGAAATATATTCTAATGACCAACGTTTCCAGGTATGTTGTTTAATCTGTTGAATATGTTGCCAAAGTGATAATCTGTTTATTTTAAGTCTTGTTAGATCAGGTTCAGGTAATGAAGTTAATGAATCTCCTATTAAAAAATGACCGGGAGTAAGAACTGATAAGTCATTCGGGTCATTGGATAAAGTCGTAAAAGGGCGCGAGTTAAGAACAGCTTCTATTTGGGTTAATAAAGTACACATTTCTTCATATGTTAATGATGATTCTCCAATCACTCGCTGAAGATGTCGTTTTACAGATTTTATACCGGCTTCCCACAAACCTCCAAAAGGAATGAGGCAGTATGAAATGCCAATTTATACCATTTTCACAAGCGAAATCAAATATTCTCTTTTGATGAATTTCAAATTGACACAACCTTCGTAATTCTTTCATTTCAGAATTTGCACCAACAAAATTTGTACCATTATCTGAAAATACATTTCCTACCATACCTCTTCTTGAAATAAATCGCCGAAATGCGCTAATAAAAGCTTCGCTAGATAATGAATTTACCAATTCAATATGAATTGCCTTGGTGGCAAAGCATACAAATATGGCAATGTATGACTTGTATTTCTTCCTGTTTTGTCTTAGCGATTCACGAAGATGAATAGGACCTCCGAAATCAATGTTGCAATTAAAAAAAAGACACGCTGGTTGTAAGCGCTCCTTAGGTAGATCACCCGTAATACACTGAATTCTAACTAGACTAGTTTTATGACAAGGTAAACATTTTCGTATTACTTGGCGGACAATATTGCGACCAGAAAGAGGTCAATATTTTTGTTTTACAGCTGCTAAAGTGACTTGAAGTCCTGTATGCATTTGCCTAATGTGCATGTATTTAATAATTAATTTTGTTAACGGGTGATGAGAAGGTAATATCGGGTGAATTTTATCATAAGGCAAACTAGAGTTTCTTAATCTACCACCGACTCTTATAACGCCATCAATATCTAGAAACGGATCCAGTGATAACAACGAGCTTTCTTTATTAATAGCTTTTCTTGAGTCTAAATGATGTAATTCCATTTGAAAATGCATTTTTTGTACGTATTGAATTAACCGTGTTTCTGCTGTCGCTGTCTTAATTTCCAATGAATTTATTGGTTCAGTAGACAAATTTCCTTTCATTAGACTACATTTAACATTATTGAAAAATCTCAGGATGTATACAGTTATACGTAGTAGTTTATTGAATAAAGAATATTTTTCAAATATATCCCATTCGTGCAGTACTGAAACAAATGCTGACATTGTCTGATCACGTTGTTCAGGGAGATTTAATAGTTGGATATTGTTAAATGATGGCCAATATTCTTTACTGAATAAAGGCCATCTTGGGCCTTGTCACGACAATTTACAATTTAAAAATTGATCAACTGGCATTCCTCGTGAAACAAAATCAGCTGGATTGTCCATAGTTGATATATGATTCCAGTCCTCAGGGCTTGATAATTGATGAATTTCTCCAATTCTGTTTGCCACAAATGTTTTAAAATTACGTGAACTTGACTGAATACATGCTAATGTAATGGTCGAATCGGACCAGTAATATATTTTTCTAATATTAATATATAGAGAGTTGATTACGTTTAAAATAAGTTGGGCAAGTAAAAGCGCTCCGCAACTCTAGATTTTGAACAAAACAAATTCACTGCGATACAACCATTTGAATCTGTACTTCGCATATATACGCAAGCACCGTAGGCTTTTTCACTAGCGTCGCTGAAGCCGTGAATTTCAATGTCTGATTCGAACGGGATCGCATTTCTCAAAAGTTTTAACTGATTTAAGCTTTGAAGTTCTGATTGAAACTGTCTCCAATTGGAATGTATTTCAATTGATACAGATTCATCCCAACTAAGTTTTAAATGCCACAATTGTTGCATTAATATTTTTGCTCTTATTACAATTGGGCTAAGAAGACCTAGAGGGTCGAAAATATGAGAAATTTGTGCTAATATGCTTTTGTAACCTTTGAGAAAGAATGAGGGCGTATCAAATATTGCAAATGATCAGTATTAGCATTCCACTGAAGTCCCAAAGTCTTCAGGTTTTTATTATCGTCGAAATTTAAAACGGTTAAATCATTTGAAGCAGTCGAGAAATCTGATAAAAGTTGTTTGTAATTTGATGCCCATTTGCGCAGCTCGAAACCTCCTTTAGAGAAAACTTGCGATACTTCATAACAAATTCTTTTTGCTTCTTCGTAAGTATCAGCACCTGTTAATAGGTAATCCACGTAAAAATCACGCTAATTCAAACGTTTGAATGTTTTGAGTATTTTCAAAACGCCAAAGTATTCTTTGCAAACTTCTCTGTGATTTATCTACCATCACTTGTCAGTACATTTTTGTAACATCAGCTGTTATTACATAGCGATGAGCTCGATATCGCAATAAAATGGATAGTAAATCATCTTGAATTGTTGGCCCTACTATTAATATGTCATTAAGAGACACACCTGTTGATGATTTCGTTGAAGCATCGAAAACGACACATAATTTAGTTGTCAAACTGGATTCTTTTATTACGGCATGGTGAGGTAAATGAAAACAATCTGAGAAATGTTTTCTATCGTTTGTAACAAGATTCATGTGTCCTAATGAAATATATTCTTGTATAAAATCTGAATATTGACGTTTTAATTTTTGATTTTTATCCAACTTTGCTTCCAGTGAATAAAATCTTTTTAATAGAGTACATTTTGACTCACCGAGCGTCAACCCAACATTTTCTTTGATTGGTAATTTTACAATGAATCGTCCATTGGAATCTCTAGTAATATTTTTTAAGAAATGTTTTTCACAAGTTTCTTCCTCAATGTTATATTTATATCTATGTAATGGTTCTTCTAATTGCCAAAAACGTACCAAATTTTTATTTAGATCGACATTAGTTACTAGGTTGCAGAATATTTTATTTGAAGAAATAGGATTTAAAGGTAATCTTCCTGAAACAAACCAACCTAGATGTATTTTTTGTAAATAAGGACCTATTTTCGATATTTTTATTTGTCCAACACACATTATTTCCCAAAATAATTCTGCTCCAATCAACATGTCTATATTTTTTGAAACATTGAAGTGAGGATCAGCAAGCCTAATGTTATTAGGAATTGTTGTTGTACTTTGAATATCAATGTTGGTAATCGGCAATTTTTCGGTTATTGTTTTTAAAACAAGGCAATCCAGATGAACTTGAAATGAATTGAAACGAGATTTCATTTTTAAAGCAGTTCGATAAATTGTGTTAGGCCCAGTTTTAAAATGTCGGTTTAACTTTGAGCCGGAGCTTAAATCCTTCACGACAATTGATGAAATAATCGTTGCTAAGGGTTTAAGCCTCAGCTCAAAGTTGAGCCGCATTTGTAAAACTGGACCTTAGTAGTTGATCGACAAATACCAATAACAGGAATGTTTGTAATTGTACGTTTTAGATTGAGTTTATTTGCATATGATTCCGTGATAAAGTTCTATTGAGAAACTGAATCGAGTAAAACTCGACACTGATGCAGTTTACCATGATGGTCCAGTACATGTACAATTACCGTAGGCAGAAGTATTTATAGTATATAATTATTCTCTGATGATGAGGAATATTCATCCAAATGTAAAAGAGTGTTGTGATGTTCATTGCAATTTTTACATCCACTTGAATTGCACTGATAAGCTTGATGATTAGGTTTTAAACAATTAAAACATAATTTTTTAGAAATAACCTCTTGTTTCCTGTTCTCTACCGACATTTTAAGAAATGTTTTCAAAACTAATTTAATGCATTAGATATTGTATTTGTCTTTTTTTTGTTACAAAACAAAGATATTAAGCTTTTACAATATGTGACGAGGTGTTGGCACTCGCCATCTTGTTGTATGTATGCATTGTGCACATGCGCACTCTACGTTAACAGTCATGAAATTGTGCTTTGCAATTGAGAATGAGTACTAACTATTGTAGCTCATAAATCTATCGTATTTACTCTGGGAAATTTACCGGTTGTAAAAGATTTCGCAGCAAGTGTACCTACACTAACAAAAATGTATGAACGTTTTATTCGGATTCTTGTTAAAAAACCACTCAGCGTACTGATCTGCAAAATTAACAGTATGAGAATTATTTTTTCTTAGTAATACACATGATAAATACCATTCTGAACTCTTAATTTTGATGAACATATAAAATAGCGACAACTTACTATCGCTTTTTGACCTAACATTGCAGTAGGATAGACAAATTGAAGCGGGATTTGCTCCTAATGAGTCCCCCATGCAAGGCGGCCATGCTTGCTGTCAAAGCATATGCTTTGACAGCAAGCATGTCAGGCCGTACTAGCGTTGTTCCTGTGATGTATCTAATCGATCCTTACTTATCTACTATGTTATTTGACGTTTCAACGGACTCCAGTAACGCTGATGTGAGATACGATGTTCTCGGACTCAACAGCGGCTGGAAATAGTTTTGAACGAAATAACACGTCTTAGCGTTGTTCCTGTGATGTATCTAATCGATCCTAATTTATCTACTATGTTATTTGACGTTTCAACGGACTCCAGTAACGCTGATGTGAGATACGAAGTTCTCGGACGCAGCAGAAGCTGGAAATAGTTTTGAACGAAACAGCACGTATTAGCGTTGTTCCTGTGATGTATCTAATCGATCCTTACTTATCTACTATGTTGTTTGACATTTCAACGGACTCCAGTAACGCTGATGTGAGATACGAAGTTCTCGGACTCAGCATAAACTGGAAATAGTTTTGAATGAAACAACACGTATTAGCGTTGTTCGTGTGATGTATCTAGTCGATCTTTACTTATTTATCATGTTATTTGACTTTACGATGGACTCCAGTAACTCTGATGTGGGATACGAAGTGCTCGGACGCAGCAGAAGCTGGAAATAGTTTTGAATGAAACAACACGTACTAGCGTTGTTCCTGTGATGTATCTAATCGATCCTTATTTATCTATCATGTTATTTGACGTTACGATGAACTCAAGTAACGCTGATGTGAGATACGAAGTTCTCGGACGCAGCAGAAGCTGGAAATAGTTTTGAACGAAATAACACGTATTAGCGTTGTTCCTGTGATGTATCTAATCGATCCTTATTTATCTATCATGTTATTTGACGTTACGATGAACTCAAGTAACGCTGATGTGAGATACGAAGTTCTCGGACGCAGCAGAAGCTGGAAATCGTTTTGAACGAAATAACACGTATTAGCGTTGTTCCTGTGATGTTTCTAATCGATCCTTACTTATCTACTATGTTATTTGACGTTTCAACGGACTCCAGTAACGCTGATGTGAGATACGAAGTTCTCGGACGCAGCAGAAGCTGGAAATAGTTTTAAATTGGGCAAGTCGTTTTTGATCTGCAGTGGGAATGTCGAGCTACGTTTCTGCTGAAGAAGCCCCAAGCAGGGCTGAAACAGCTGTCCAGAGGCTGCTCGAGGTTCTCACTGCAATCAAGGACGATTTGCACAAAATTTTTCTAAAATTTTAATATAAAATCTGAATTATTTAAGTTTCAAATTAATGTGAACTATTAAGTATGATATATCATTACAATCAGGAGAAAAGATGCTATCGAATAGAATAATAAAAAAATATAAGTTGTATCTAAAAAATCGATACTGATGATGGTCGTAGAAAGACGAAACGTTTGACTTCAATTCTATTACTTCTGTTCGAAACAGAATCAAAAAGTGCCTGTAGAAAGTTAAATCAGAATTTCAAAATTATGTATAATAAAAGAGATACAGAGAAAAAGATAATCAATTCTTTTACATTTTTATTAATAACTCAAGAAGAAATAAGAAAAAAACCATTCTCTCAATGGATACGAATTAAGCAATGATTCGTGCAACTTTTCTTCCATTTAACCATATTTGTATCTCTTACGGTTTAGGAGATCCCTTCAGTGCACACCCAATTTGAAACAGCCGGTCTATATTTTTAGTTGTGTTGTGATAATATTTTTGAACACACCGTTGATTTGATCTAATTAATACGTAGTTGAAGTACTTATGTATTTGCTTAATTTGCAAAAATTATAATATTAGCTCATGAGTGTTTGAGACGTGTGAATGAATTAACTTATATTCTTTAATAGTTCCTTATTAAATAAAGTAAAAATATTTAAGGTATTCCAAACTGTTTATCCACAGTGCATATTAAGAAGAAAATCTTAAATAACACAGTCTAACAAAAATACAGGCCGCTAATTCACGGACGTATTCTACAAATCAAAATAAATAAAAAAGTTTGTTCACGGGAAGCTGCATCAACAGTTAACTCTCTTATTTGAAATTTTACCAAGTAACTTATACTGGAAAAGCTTCAAGACCTGTCCTGCCCAATTTTATGGCAATATCGGAAAAACAAAAACAAATGACTGTTAGGTTAATAGAAATGGAATACATCCGTGAAATAGCGGCCTGTATTTTTGTTAGGTACATCCTGTATATTATACGAACAGTCTCAATAATAAATATTAACATGGGCAATCCACTCATTGTAATTATGGAAATTTAAATTAAAATACAATTAAAACAGTAACTTAAGTAATCGATTTTATCAATTTAACTAAATGGGTGCTGCAAAGAATAATGGTCGTGTTCTTTTAAAAATATAACTTATCTGAACTACACTTAAACTAAACTGATCCAAATAGATCCAGTAACGTGGTTGATGTAATCTAATAAATTAAAAATATATAATTCTTACTTTTTTGGTTAATATTTTTAAAAGTGGCTACCGCAGGCACAAGGCTTGCGGTGCCTCAACTAGAACTGAATAATATGATAATAATAATGATAATAATTTAAACTGAAATATCGTTTGCTTTTAGAAGCACTAATATTTCAAAATATTCATCTGAAGTTGCGTGTCGTTGGGGCGCTTTGATAAATGTAGTGTAAGAAAATAATCTCTCAACGGGTGCAGACGAAGGTAGGCTGGTATTGTACTTGAAAAAGACATGTTTAATCTACGGGTAATCGTCAAGCATTTTCAAGTCTTTTCTTTTATCTTTAAGGTACTTCAGCACTTCTAAGTCAGTTGTCTCCGACAATAGATTAGGAAACTTTGCTATTCTAGATGAAGATGAAAAATAGTCATCCGCGAAATTGAAAAAAAAATCGATTTCGTCGGGTTCTTCTTCAAAATTATTTTCTTGCATATTTGAGAGATTGTTGTGAAATTCTTCACACGCAATAATAAGCATTTGTTTATGTTGATCTTGTGACTTAATGGCGCCCAAGTTATTGCAACTTTTCAGCGAATTGTACCAAGTTTACCTTTGGGACGAGACATGGTAGATATTACGGCATCATCACCTTCCAGGCTAAGACAAACGGAGAATCTCTTTTGCAGCCCGTGCAAAAGTGCTTAATAATTAATATCTCTACCATGTTTAAAAAATCTGTCTTTCAATTTAGTTAATTTTTCATTTAATGCAACTGTACATGGGAGTAGTATGCCATAAAAAACATAACACACTAAAGCGGTAGCTAGTGGTTTCAGGTTCCGTAAAGTAAGTAATTTCTAGTTCATGGAATAGATGGCGTAATCTATTTTTTCTGCAAAAATTTGTTTTAAACTGTGAAACAGAGAATTCTATTGAGTCATACCTGGTCTATTAAACGCGTGATTCGAATGTTTTATTATTGTTTCTGACGACTTTGGCAGATGTGCTTTCTTCCAAAGTGCCTTACATTTAGTAATTGTATGTAGATGTCTAGCAATTAAATGTAGAATATGTGTTGGACATCTTTTATTCTTAGGCAAAACTAATTCACACTCCAAATCATCTTCAGGTAAATACAGCAGTTATACTTCAACCTCTTCCATATCATCTTGATTATTCTCTTTACCTTCCTCGCTTTTATTTTCAACTCCAGATATTTTGAATGCTTTTGCCATGTTAGCGCCGTTGTCTGTTATTGTGGACATGACATTATTTTCATTTATAATGAACTTCAAATGACCTGCCTGAAGAATTTCAGCGACACGCTTGTAATTATGCTCACCTGTAAATCTCTGGCAGGATAAAACTGCTAATATTAATATTATTAATAAAAAAATTTGTTGCAAATCGTTTTTGATTGCAGTGAAAACCTCGAGCAGCCTCTGTACAGCTGTTTGAGCCCCGCTTGGGGCTTAGTCAGCAAAGACGTAGCTCGACATTCCCACTGCAAACAAAAACGACTTGTCCAATTTATTCGTAATTGCGATGTAAGAGTGATGAACAGATGAAACAGCGACATCTTATAATCGCTTTTTGACCTGACATTGCAATTTGTCTATCCTACCTTATTTCATTGGATTCATTAGCTGAAGAAACTAATGGTCTCTTACGATCGCCACCATTTTTTTTTCTATTTTTCACTTGTTAAATTGTGTAGAGAATCTCCAGTACCAACTATTTCCTCCATATTGTTTATTATCTGAAATGGTAGGTGGTAGGTGTCATTAATGTAACCTTGGAATCATTAAAAAGAAAAAAATGGAGCAACTCTGAGTATTACAGATTGAAAAAAATACTAAAAATTATAAAGAAGACGTTTGCAGTGTAATGTAATGTTTTTCAATTTTTATGAAAATTGTAGATGTACAGATTTATATGAGATGATTAAAAAAAATAAATACTTTTATAAACGTACGAGATAATTGTAACTGAAGCACTTTCTTGACCGATGAAAATTCTGTTCTTGCAGAAAGAATATTATATTTGGAATGACTAATGTAACGGATAGTATCTCGCTTTGTAAATTGTAATTCATAACAAAATGTGCAGTAAAAGATTAATAATTAATTAGTAATTAGTAATTTTGTAGTAAACAGACTCCTGATTTTTACGTAAATTTACATTTTACGGCAGAAACATACTTGTCATAAACTTATGGTAATTTAAAAATTGGTATAATTGCGGTGCAATTTATTCTATATATTTTTCCGTGCATTAGCCGCAGCTGCGTTTGTGCGGGGAATAACTCACACATGCACGCGTGTATAAATGCAAATAATTTCTCGCTTTACTGCAGGCACTTAGTTCAAATTTTTTATCTGTGTGACATGTGTACTATACAATAGAGGATTTCAAATTCAGCTTACCTTAAGTCATTGGCACTGACTAACTCACAATAAAAACCTAAATATCAAGAGGTTGCAAGGAAATGGGTAATTTGCTAGAGTTCTGTCTATATGTGTACATAGTATATGTATCATGTCATCCAGAAATAAGCAGAAAATAAAAATAACCCAGCGATATATGATGCGCATTTGTTGATTCTAAAAGTAATTGTAAGTATCTAAAATCTCGGTTTTATTTATTTTGCGTCATTTTATAAATTAACGTTAACGTTTTAATGCTTATGCTTATAACCATAACTATATATACAGCTCTGGAGTGTACTTGCGGTAATAAATACAAATATAAGTAGAAACACTAACACTAAGTACAGTTGTAATTAATTGTACTTAATTACAACTGTACTTAGTGTTTGTGTTTCCAAAGTACTTGTACTTGTACTTGACTCGTACTTGTAAAAGTAAGTACACGCACGGCTCTGAATGCATGTGGTATCAACAGCGTATTGATATAGAGCGCAATCGTGAATTTAGCTGTTTAATGCCCAATTTCTTCACTTCTGGACAGATTTATCTGCCAGGTATTATCCTTAGAAATCATTGTATTGATAATAGTTTCCGAGGATACTACCTGGCAGATAAATTTATCCGTAGGTGAAGAAATCGGGCCTTAATCGATTACATATAAGAGAAATAACGTAGGGCCAAGCATGGAGCCTTGTGGAACACCACAATTTATCATTATAGGTTCTGGTAAAAAAATCTAAATTATTGAGTTGCCACAAGGTCCCTTTACTGTCACCCTCTGTTCCCGATTAGATATATCGTCTGTTTGATTATAAAGGTCCCCGAGCTGTATCTCCGTTATTTTTGTTCAAACATCCAATAAAGTATACATATTATTGAATGGAATGTTCTTCTCTAGAGAATCAAGAATCAAAATAGTTTTTTGGCCACACCGTATAGGAGTCATAATGTCATGGATATTTTTTTTAATGGCACTATGAATTTTTTTGCAATATATGACAGAACATATGTTTCTCTTTTCAACCACATAAAATTTTTATATTCTTACATCAGAAAACTTTTGGGAAAATTCAGAAAATCTGCCTACATACCTACCTTTAAAGCTGCGGATTCCTAGGAGTCGGTCATGCTGAAACTAACCCGAACCGACAGTGACGTACGCTCTAACTAAAAACAATGAAAACCGAGCGAAGTCTAGGAAACCATCCTTACTTAATTTTTCGCCTTTGGTTAGCGCTAATGTCGGTCGCGGTCAGTTTCAGGCCAACTGATTCCCCTTGGAAGCCGCAGCTTTTTGTAAGTAGGTTCTTTTGAGTTTCCTCGAAAATTTTCTTATGTAAGAATATAAAAATTTTATGTGGTTGGAAAGGGATAAGGATGTTCTGTCATATTTTGCAAAAAAATTTCATCGTGCCATTTAAAAAAATTGTCGATGGCATCATGACTCCTGTACAGTGCAGCCAAAAAATATTTTGATTCTTCATTCTTTAGAGATGAGCATCCCATTCAAGAACATACAGGGTATCAATTTCCTCAATAGCGCCTTAACTATTAATTATAAAAGAAACTGTCCTGTACAAAAGTTATTGCCTGTAATGAGTTCTATCTCAACAAATTATTTCCACATATTATACACACATATATTCCATCAACTAAATTAAACCGAACCGAAAAATTAAATTTATTCACAATTATGCTTTGACAGCAAGCATGGCCGCCTCGCATGGGGGACTTATTAGGAGCAAATCCCGCTTCAATTTGTCTATCCTACTGCAATGTCAAGTCAAAAAGCGATCGTAAGATGCCGCTATTTTATCTGTTCATCACTCTTACATCGCAATTTCGAATAAACTGGACAAGTCGTTTTTGTTTGCAGTGGGAATGTCGAGCTACATCTCTGCTGAAGAAGCCCCAAACAGGGCTGAAACAGCTGTACAGAGGCTGCTCGAGGTTTTCACTGCAATCAAAAACGATTTGCACAAAATTTTTCTATTATAATTATTATTATATACAGCATGTTCCATAAGTGAGTTATCTACCACTATACTTTTTTAAATGGAATGTACCAATTTTTATTGCAGATTTCGATAAATCTCTTAAATATAAGCATTTTTATTCAGTAACTATAGGCCTAGATAGAACTATTCGCAATCTGCGACTATTCAATTTAATTAAAGAGCTAAAATGTAATAACTAATAATAACTAATTATAAATATCATGTAAAATAATCCCTATTAATAAAAGCAACATTTTTTATGTACATTTGCACAGAAACAATTGAGACTTGAAAGATCAAATTTCTCGAAAAATTTAAATGGCCCTATATATTTGACACATTCGAATAGCTGGTTAAATTCTGTTTGTAACAAATGCAACTTGTATTGATTTCAAGATTACGGTTTTCGAAATATCTGCACTTACAGTTAGAACTACTGTCAAAGGTCACAATTACGTTTATCTGTTAAATCTCAAGGCAGTATTGATATTTATAAATAATCCGAGAAATTAAGTTGACTATAGAACTGCTTACAGCTGAAATTAACTAATTGCTGAAGTTCTAAGAAAGAAATTCAAATTTAATGAAACTTGACTCTATCAACTCTTCAATTTATTTCGAACAGCTAATCGATATACAACGCTAATGATTTTGTTGGGACCTTTTAACATTTTAGATTTTACATTTGTTCTAAGTTAGGAGTGTGGAGAAAAATACAAATATGTATTATTATTTTATTCAAAACTCCTATGTATTAATTTATATTTAAGAATGCACTTTTTTTTCCTGTCAATTTTCTTAGGTATTTCGTTAGGATTATACCTTTATACTCATTTAGTTTAATCTCTTCAGATATGTTACGCGTTCTTCCTATCACCACACAGTACTTCCAAGTAAAGTCTTAATTAAAATTGTAACTTTACCTTTCGTGTATGCATTAATGCTAAGGTTCTACGTAAAATTTATTCTTTTTTATCCGAACACTTTGAATGATCTAATTCTAAAAACCACTTAAAACCTACAACTTAAGCGTCACATTTTCTTCGTATTAAAATACACGTGCGATAAGCAAGGGACTACACCTGTTCCTTAGACGCCCAAAGATATCGAGGACCACTTTTTTTCCTATTCACGGAACAAGCATCAAGAGCATTGTCCACTCTATTAATGCAACGATAACTCTGAGAACTTCTTTGAATTTTATCACAACCAAAACCTCCCCTGTTCTCATTTTATTAGTTCCGCGAATCACATATGTGTTTTTCTATTCGCCTCCCTGTTTGAGAATATATATAAATTCTTTAACGTCAAGAGAAGACATTACTACAACATCCTCGACACTGTTCGGTCTAATTTACTTGCGTGTACTTGTTTTTAAAGTTGTAATGTTATGTAGTACGTAGATTTTAATCTATTAAAGTACGAAATCTATTCAGTCTTTCACTTCTAAGTTATATCAACAAGAGAAGAATTGTTCCGCTTTGTCGCGAGTAATTAAACCCCAATCAAATTTGTTATTTAAAATATTTTAGCACCTAGTAATACTTTTTTTTTAATTCAACCAAATACGATTGGATATTAAAAAAATAAGAGAAATTTTTCAAAAAATTAGCTAGAAATTATTAGCAGATATTTAATAGTGCCCAAGATACCGATTAGATGTTGGAAATAAATGGAACTTTTTTTGTTAGAACATTAGCAATTAGTTAATTTCAGCTGTAAGAAGTTCTTATAGTGAACTTAAGTTCTCGTATTATTTATAAACGTCAATACTTCCTTGAGATTAAATAGATAAACGCAATTGTGCCCTTTTCTTGTGTTTATTTCCTTGAAGTATGGTTCTTGTCGGTAGTTCTAACTGTTAGTGCAGATAAATCGAAAACCATAAGCTTCAGACCACTACAAGTTGCATTTATTAGAAACAGAATTTAACGAGTTACTTGAATAGTCAATATATACAGGATGTTTCATTTAATTTTTTCGAGAAATTTAAACTTTTAAGTTTCAAATGTTTCTGTGCAAACGTACATAAAAAATGTTGCTCTTATTCACAGGGATTATTCTACAATCAATCAATCAATCATTTTATTCACTTGGCCAATGTACATGGATGCGAAACGTTATAAAGTAAATTTGTAAATACGCACAAAGCATTGTCTTAAACACATTAAAAATTACATTAGACATTAGTATTTGTACATACATGTTAAAATAACTAATAAAATATAAGAGGGAAACATGTGCTCACTGCTTGAGACATACAAAGTGAAAACATCCTTATTACTACAGGAAACGTGTTGCGGCAGATAAGTCAAGATTATATTCTAGAGCAAGTAGACATTTATAAAAATACATAAGTACATGTTGTAAAACTTATAATATAAGTGAGAAACAAAAACTCATTAGTTGTGTCAGGCATAATGAATTGCATCAAAAAAATCCTTAGTACTATAGAAAGCATGTTTCAGCAGGTAGTTCTTTAAACATTTTTTTTAAATTCGCTATAATTATTAGTACAGCGAATATCAGCAGGGAGTCCATTGTATAGTTTCTGTCCGGCAAAAAAAGACGATTTTTCGAAAAGAGCAGTTTTGTATTTTTGAGATCGAAATAAATTACAGTTTCGAGTTGTTTTTCCATGAATGTCATAATTAGTTTCAAGTTTGCTCTTATTATTTAGGACACATAAAATACACCTGTAGATGTAAATTGAAGCTAGTGTTAAAATATTATAACGGATGAATACATTTCTGCAAGTTTGTCCACGTTCAATATTAAAGATTAGTCTCACTACACGTTTCTGTGCAATGAAAACCCTGCTGATATCGGGAGAATTGCCCTACAATTCACAGCAGTAAACTAAGTTTGAGTGCACTAGCCCATAATACGCTTGTATTAAATAGTCCAAATCAACATACGATTTCAGTTTCAGTAAAGCGTAGTAAGCACTATTCATTTTCTTGTAAAGGTTATCTATGTGAAGCGACCAGTTTAAGTTGCTATCTATTGTTACACCAAGAAGACGAACACTTTCTGAAAAGTCTGTTACACATCCATCAACTTCCACTTCAATGTGGGGAGGTACTCTACGTTGGTAGAATTGAACACAAGAAGTCTTTGCACTATTTAAAATAAGATTGTTTTTTTTTACACCAAAAGATAAACTTCGAAGCTATGTTATTTAATTTTGTTTGAAGATTAGATATATCAGGATCCGATAATACCATTGAGAAGTCGTCAGCAAAGATTATCATTCTTCCTGGGCATCTTATGTTAGTTGGCATGTCATTAACAAAAATTAGAAATAGCAGGAGACCCAGAATTAACCCTTGTGGGACGCCACAATTAATGAGTTTCACTGGAGAATTGATCCTCTACATTAGCTTTTATTCTTCTGTTGTAAAGGTGTGATCTCAGCCTTTCAAGGATGTTGCCTCTGATACCCAGAGTACAGAGTTTATTTATCAAAAAATTTAATTGTACGGTGTCGAAGGCTCGAATTAAGTCGAAACACATGGCTGCAACATACATGTTTTGATATAATAGATTCGTAAACATATTACAAAAAGCTAACACAAGCCATAGATGTTGATCTGCCGCTGCGAAAGCCAAACTGAATATATGTTAGCGTGTTAGTGGCATTTAAGTAATTATGTACTCTGTTGTATACAATTTTTTCAAAAATTTTAGAAAATTCACTTGTTATCGAAATGGGTCGATAATTACTCATTTGATGTTCATCACCTTTTTTGTGCAATGGTAGTAGGGTCGATAGCTTGAACACGTTTGGGAAGATGCCCTGGCTCATTGATAGATTGAAAAGATATGTTAAAGGTTTAACAATCGCCGTCATAGCATGTTTAATAACTTTAGTTGGTATTACGTTGACTCCTGATGAGTTTTTCAATTTGAGTTGCTTAATTGTCTGCAATATTTCTTCATCATTTATGTCTGAAAAATACATATACTGAGTCATTTCATGTCCAATAGTGCAATCCTCTGAAAGGCCTCCTGGATAGTGAGAGTGCAGCATATCTGCAACGTTAGAAAAATATTGACTGAATTTGTTGGCTACTGTTAATGGCTCGTCAATAACCTGATTGTCAACATGCAAGGAAATTTTGTTTGGTTTATGGTACCTGCGACCAGTGATACCGTTTACAATATTCCATACAGTTTTATTTTTATTTATTGCCTTAAGTATTTTATTATTAAAGAATTGCTTTTTGTCTCATCTATTAATTTTTTGTATTCTCCCTTTTTTTGAACATAAAAATCCCATAGTTGTGGGTCACCGGTAGCTCGATATAACAAAAAGAGGTCTTTGAGCCTAGACCCAAATGTAGTAACGTGAGACGTAATCCACTTATTAGGAGTGGTGTTAAACCTATTAGTTCTTGCTTCTCTAAATGGACACGATACATCCAAGTGCCATTCAAAAATTTTGAGGAATATATCAAAAGCTGAATTTATTTCATTCTCTTTGTATACATCAAACCATTGTTCAGAACTTACACATTGTTAGAATTTATTTATACTGTTGATAGATACGTTTATGTATCTTTGTTTTTTTTTGGAAGATATTGAGCTTAAAATTGTATTTGAGCGTATCAATAATACATTAACCAAATGATCAGCTAGATTGGGGTCAACATTCGTGCTTTCATATAGTTTACTTTCGAGGTTCGTGATCATATAATCAATGCATGTAGCAAATATATTACCTGTCCAACTTTCTTGTATACGAGTAGGAGTGTGTGTGGTATTATGAAAATTAAATGAACTTAACACGTCTATGACACACATATTTATAATTAGTTACACTAAAAATATTTTTTTTTAACCGCTGATTACGAATAAAATATGTCTACATTTTAGCTCTTTAATTTAATTGAACAGCTGTAGATTGCGAATGGTTCTATTTAGGTCTATATTATTCTTTTTGATTTCTTCATAATACATTTCTTATAATCACAATTTAAACAGATAAAATAGCGACATCTTACTATCGCTTTTTGACCTGACATTGCAGTAGGGTAGACAAATTGAAGCGGGATTTGCTCCTAATAAGTCCCCCATGCAAGGCGGCCATGCTTGCTGTCAAAGCATAATGAAAGATTTTAGAAAAATTTTGTGCAAATCGCTTTTGATTGCAGCGAGAACCTCGAGCAGCCTCTCGACAGCTGTTTCAGCCCTGCTTGGGGCTTCTTCAGCAGAGACGTAGCTCGACATTCCCGCTGCAAACAAAAACGACTTGCCTAATTTATTCGCATTTGCGATATAAGAGTGATGAACAGATAAAATAGCGACATCTTACTATCGCTTTTTGACCTGACATTGCAGTAGGGTAGACAAATTGAAGCGGGATTTACTCCTAATAAGCCCCCATGCAAGGCGGCCATGCTTGCTGTCAAAGCATAATGAAAGATTTTAGAAAAATTTTGTGCAAATCGATTTTGATTGCAGCGAGAACCTCGAGCAGCCTCTGGACAGCTGTTTCAGCCCTGCTTGGGGCTTCTTCAGCAGAGACGTAGCTCGACATCCCCGCTGCAAACAAAAACGACTTGCCAAATTTATTCGCAATGTCGAGCTACGTCTCTGCTGAAGACGCCCCAAGCAGGGCTGAAACAGCTGTCCAGGGGCTGCTCGAGGTTCTCGCTGCAATCAAAAGCGATTTGCACAAAATTTTTCTAAAATCTTTCATTATGCTTTAACAGCAAGCATGGCCGCCTTGCATGGGGGACTTATTAGGAGCAAATCCCGCTTCAATTTGTCTACCCTACTGCAATGTCAGGTCAAAAAGCGATCGTAAGATGTCGCTATTTTATCTGTTCATCACTCTTACATCGCAATTGCGAATAAATTGGGCAAGTCGTTTTTGTTTGGAGCGGGAATGTCGAGCTACGTCTCTGCTGAAGAAGCCCCAAGCAGGGCTGAAACAGCTGTCCAGAGGCTGCTCGAGGTTCTCGCTGCAATCAAAAGCGATTTGCACAAAATTTTTCTAAAATCACAATTTAGTTTAAGCAGACCGAAAATTGCAAGAACTGCATCTACTTTTTGCTTTGGACCCGTTTAATATTCGTACTTATAAACTCGATATTGTTCGTAGTAGCCATGAACTATTTACTGTTTGTACTAATGTCGATTTTATAAGTACGGATTTAAATGGTACTAAAATAAAAATTGCAAGCATCGCAATTTTCGGTCTGTTTTGCTTAAGTTAGATTTATGTAATCAAGAAATCAAAAGTGATAACACAACATTTTATATAAAACAAACCTTGTACCAGTCACGTGGAAAGTAGCTTGAAATTTTTTTTGCATTAAGTTAAGAACCAAAGAGCAAATTTGATTGTTTTAAATACTGTTTATGGCCATAAGTGAATAAGGTAACCATTTGTAAGAACTAAAGCAACACATTTTATGACAATTTACCCAAACTCATTAAAACAATTTCAAATTACGACAATTGTTTAATATTCACATTTTAAAAAGATACCATTTTTAGCTATACTAAAAGTTGCTCATACGATCTGTTCTACTTAAATTTGGTTATCGAACATGCACATACTATTGGCGCAGAACTTTTCTAAAAAAAATAGTAATAAAGAAATTTCTCTTATGGTGCGAACTTCTTGGTGGTCACTGTATTTTTTTTTTTTGAAAATATTGGACAGGCTAATCGTGACATGATTATTGTTTTGACCATTATTTGTTAAGCCTCATGAGACATGTGAAATTTTCGTAACATATCCACATATTCCACATACGATGGAAAATTTTTTGGTGTTTTCCTGAAAAATGTTTGTTATCTAAAATAGCAAAACTCTTACACCATCAGAAAGAGAAAGATTTTTTTCTCAAAATCCATTGCTAGAAATATATCTTGTCATTTTAAAAAAGCGAATGTGGCGTGGTCGCTCTAGAACAATTGCATACCGACGTTAACTAATTTAACAAACGATAGACAAACAATTTTTGCAGAAATATGACAGCCTGTATATTGTTTGTTCTCTGTTCATGTGTGTTAGGCGGCGTTCGCACAAGCATTTTCTAAAGCGTTCAAGTGCTCACTTTTTCTAACGCCCTGAATAGAACATATCAGATGTAATAGTTACGTTCACACTGAAAAAGCGCTTTAGTGCGAATGCGTTTATTTAAACCGATAAGTTCTATTCAGGACGTTAGAAAAAGCGAGCGCTTGAACATTTTAGGAAACACTCGTGAGAACGTCGCCTTAGAGCCAAACTACACGAGTGGGTTTCCGCCGCGCTATACACGCCGCAGATTGCACGTCGGAATGGAAACCATGCTTACAAACGAGTGAAACTAGACGAACGGATCGCAACGTTTATTCCATTCGTCTAGTTTAACTCGTTTATATGCATGGTTTTCATTCAGATGTGCAATCCGCGGCGGAAAACCCGCTCGTGTAGTTTTGCTCTTAGACAAAACAAACACTCAGCAACTATGTATGAGTGCAGCCTACCCAAATTCGTACGCACCGACCATGTTGCAAGTAGAGAATCCAATCCCGGGAACCCAGAACAATTGCCAGCGTAGAACACAAGACCAAACGCATCATCCGAGAAGCGATAGAAATCGAGAAACATCAGATGAACTTAAACACCAGAGATGATGCCTTACGACTACCACCCACCTGGAGGCCAGTGATCCGAAAATCCACCGACCGTCGAGGACCAGTAACCCGAAGCCAGAAACCAGCGAACCCCGGACCATCAGGATTAGGAGAAAGCAGTCAACAGGCACGACCCAATCAACCAACAACAAGAAGTCAAGCGGAAAAACCACCAAGCGTAACGACGCGTGACCGCAACACGGTACTTAAACCACCACCAGCGCGACCAGAAGCCACTGTGACTCGAGTAACGACGAGGAGCAGAAGCAGGCAAGCAGCAGCGAAGACCTGAAGATGGCAAGTGAGACCTTGCCGAAACGTTGTCAGAAGACAAATAGTTCTTTAGAGAACTCAACGCGGAGGACTACCCGGAAGAATACTACAGCATTCAACACCCGCGGAAGCCTACGGATTAACATATATATATATATATATATATATATATATATATATATATAACATATATATATATATAAAAGTTGTTGTTGTTTACACCTTACACCTTGGTTATACTGTCCTGATGAGGTCAAATAAGACCGAAACGTACGTCGACAGTTACTTTTCCTTGCCAGTTAGTGCCGTTAACCTTCCTCTTTATAAATATATACATATATAAAAAACTGATTCACACTACGCCTCACACCTCATTGAGTATCATCATGATTTCAACACCGATTTTAAAAATTTTACACGTAGAAAGTAACGGTAAAAAACTAGACCTCCTGGAATCCCTAAAAATAACCAAGCTTAAGAATTCCGACAACTTATGGAATAGCCAGCTAGACCTTAACAATTCATCATTGGTCAATCTGTTTCAATATTAAGTATAAAAACCGACCCCAAGATATTTTGTGTTACTACCCGAAGAAGCTATAGTAATAGCGAAACATGTCGTAGTATTTAAGAAATTTTGTAACTTTACAAGATATATTGGAAATTGTGAGTAAAAAAGATTAGTTTTTTTTTTACATCTACGTCTACGTTTAAATGGATTTCCACCACGTATCGACCAAATTAGTTAAATTATTTATGTTTTTAATTGGTTAGATAAGGATGATATGAGATATCTCCTTGTAAAGAGCAGATTTTTTTTACAGTTTTAGAATACATAATAAAATTGGGTAGGTTCCATTTAAAATTTTGAATGTATTTGTTACATCTAACACATTTGATGTTTTTTCTGTCTAAGGTAGATAATAAAAAAATAAATGTAGAACAACTTTCCTTCTATAACATTTTGTAGTATCTTTAAAAATAGTCGAGATATCTGCTGCGACAGCTAAAATCAAACAGACTATATAAGTATTGTTTTAATTTGGTTTAAAAAGTAAGAGAATTAATTATTTATTATATTATTGGGGTTTTTAAGAAATAAAATTATTTGCAGTTTTGAATAATAAATTTAATTAAATTATTATTATTAATTATTTTCAATTCCAGGATTAAATCTCGGGATCCCGGGATGACTTGTAGAAAATTCCGAAATCACGGGATCGAAAATGTAGTTCGGGATTGTATTCCCTCGTTGCAAGGCAATATACATATGAAAACAACCGAAATAAAAAAGTTAACGTGCGTTATGTTTCACAAAACTTCCTCTACCAATTTTTTAATCCAGTTATTATTTAGTTCTCAAGCGCAAATTATTTCGTTCTTGCGCAACGGCAATTAGAATCAAAGGAGTCCTGTTAAGAACAGAGAGTATATTTTTAGTGCTAATTTGGCCCGTTAAGTTCGCGTGCAAGTAATTAGAGAGTGTAAAAAAACCTAGTAGTAGACTTGGGTTTTAAAATGCATAAGTGTTAATAACTTAAAATTGATCAATTTTGTAATTGTTTTCTTATCTTGCTGTTACTAATGAGTATAATAACTGTAGAACAGAAATTTTATACTGGGTGTTTCATAATCTACGGAGGAGATTAAAAGGATAACTAAAGGAGATCAAATTAAAGGTTTTCTCTTAACAAATTTTTGGGAAAAAATCAATAACTAAAAAGTTACAAGAGTTTAAAGTGAAATTAATTAACAAGCAAAAGTTACTCCCTGTAGTAATATTTTACATTTTAGATTCAAATTGGAGGCATTTATGAGTTAATTGAACATTGCTTTATAATAAACAACTATTTTAAAAAAATGTAGTCATGTTAAAGTAACGGCTGTTTCATTTTTTCTTTTAATGCCCAAAAATGGGTTTTCATCTCGTTGTGCGCCGCCTACTAATTAAAAACAAAACTCGGAAACAGATTAACATAGACATTTTATGAATGGTGGTTTTGATAAATTTAGAGTTTGTTTAATAATAAAATTGCATTTTGTGAAAAAAAATTGATTAATTAAGAAGCTACAGGTGTAAATTAAAGAAGAAGTTAAGAAAGTTAAACTGCTGCAACTTTCTTATTATTCGGTTTTGGTCAAAAGCGAATTAAGAAAAAGACTTTATTTTGATGTCCTGCAGCGGCTCTTTCAATCTCCTCCGTACGTTGTGAGACACCCAGTACATTTAAAAATTAATTGCGTCATAGCAGTGAAAACAGAATAATTTGCTATTTTCAATGGTGTCGGGACATTTGCGCCGCGGATATTTGCGCCACCGATACATTTGCGCCGCTGTCCAAGCATTAATAATATTCTTCGAAATTTTCGTCCATTTTAGCAAATTATATTTCTGCAAATTTTAAATAAAATTATTTCTATCACTTTCAATTGCCCGCGTGCACATAATATATTTATAATATGCAATTGCTTATTTGTAGATTTTCAACTCATTATTATTGTTCTTCTAACTAGTACATTGTTTTTTTTTAATTAGTAGAATTTTGTCTTGTGTTTTAGTGAATTTTATTCAATTATTAATTATTATTAATAAGAAGATGAATAATTCTTCCTTGGAATTTACTGAAAACTCGAAAATTATTTACTTTCAAAATTTTTTAATTAATTTCAAATTGTAAACCTAAAAAAATAAAAAAAATTATTGCAAATCGTGTTTGATTACAGTCAAAACCTCGAGCAGCCTCTGTACAGCTGTTTCAGCCCTGTTTGGGGCTTCATCAGCAGAGACGTAGTTCGAAAATCCCACTGCAAACGAAAAACGACTTGAGCAATTTATTCTCAAAAGCGATGTAATAGTGGTAAATAGATAAAACAGCGACATCCTACGATCGCTTCTTGACCTGACATTGCAGTAGGATAACAAATTGAATCGAAGTTGCCACATAATAAGGTACCCCATGCAAGGCGGCCATGCTTGATGTCACAGCATAATGAAAGTTTTAAAAGATTTTGTTGCAAATCGTTTTTGATTGCTGTGAAAACCTCGAGCAGTCTCTGTACAGCTGTTTCAGCCCTGTTTGGGGCTTCTTCAGCAGAGACGTAGCTCGAAATTCCCACTGCAAACCAAAAACAAAAAAAAAACTATTTGCAACAATTTTTTTAAAAACTTTCATTATGCCTTGACAGCAAGTATGGTCGCCTTGCATGGGGTAGCTTATTATGTGGCAAATCCGCTTCAATTTGTTATCCTACTGCAATGTCAGGTCAAAAACCGATCGTGGGATGTCGTTGTTTTATCTATTCACCACTATTATATCGCTTTTGCGAATAAATTGGTCAAGTCGTTTTTGGTTTGCAGTGGGAATTTCGCGCTAAGTCTCTGCTGATGAAGCCCCAAACAGGGCTGAAACAGTTGTACAGAGACTGCTCGAGGTTTGCACTGCAATCAAAAACGATTTGCAACAAATTTTTATTAAATTTTCATTATACTTTGACAGCAAGCATGGCCGCTTTGCATGTGGCAAATCCGCTTCAATTTGTTATTCTACTGCAATGTGAGCTCAAAAAGCGATCGTTGAATGTCGCTGTTTTATCTATTCACTAATAAATAGCAGTTTTCAAGATGAATAATTTGAAAAGTATGTACAGTTGAAAAAAGATCTCGCGGAAATTCATGGAAAATTAATGTGTCTTAACTTGATTGTCCATATTCTCACTATTTGTTGAACGTAACGTAAATATTAAAATGTTAATCTTAATCTTCAGTTGTCACCTTAAAATTTCTATTCGGCAGTCTGTTCTTTACGGAACTAAACAAGCTTTTGGTAACTACAATTTGTTGATAAAAATAAAATTTTAATTAGTAATATTGCATTTTTAATGATATGAAATTGAGGTTATTTTTTGCGGCAAGTGACAGTTGTAAATAAGAATATATAACTAAGACACCCGTTCGTTAATAGTTGTCATTCCAAAGCATCCTAGAGTTTTTTTTTTTTTTTTAACTGTACATACGTTACTTAGGTTACGTTAAATAAATGTCAATAAGAAAATGAAGACACACGTGAATTTTTCATGAATTGCTGCGAGTTTCAATTTTACATACATACTAGAAATCTATCAACACATATTTTTTTATTATATGCGTATTATGCCCGATTTCTTGACCTCCTGATAAATTTAACTGCCAGGTAATAACCTCGGAAACTATTATCGATACAAAGGTTTCCAAGGATAATACCTGGCAGATAAATTTATCAGGAGGTGAAGAAATCGGGCTTTAGTTTAAGTTAAAAATGAGCTGCGTTTTATGAAAATATTCTTTTTAGATTCAGAGTAGGCCCTGTTAGGGTGAAATTTTTGTTGATACCACAATGAAATATAGACTTCAGAAAATTGACGGTCATTTTTAATTTTATGGTTCGAAGACTAAAGTATTCTATGAAAACGAAAAGTATCGTCCCGAACAATTGATAACACTGATAAACAGTGATTTTATTAAACAAAATTGAGTGGTTTTTTCAAATACTACCCCCATATAAACCTCATACTTAGTTTTGTTCAATCACTATCAGTTTTCATTAAATATCGATTAAATTGATTAGGCAAATTTTACTTACCGAAGTCTGTTTCAGATATATTAACATTAAATTATTGAAATTAAAACGATTTTTTGGTGATTGGTGTTTCTACACGTCATAATAAGATGCCCAGAGTAAACCATCCTGATAACCTTTGTTACATTGCGGTCAACTTACTGTTAAAAGTAGTTTGAGACACCATTAGTTAAACACTGTTATTTTAATTATTTTGGCTTTCCGGTGCCAAATTTGTTCAAAATCTGAACTTCTAGTATTTGCTGTGCACAGTGTATTAGTTTTAACGAACGATTTGCACAAAATTTTTTTCAAAACTTTCATTATGCTTGGACAGCAAGCATGGCCGCCTTGCATGGGGGACTTATTCAATTTGTCTATCCTACTGCAATGTCAGGTCAAAAAGCGATCGTTAGATGTCGCTATTTTATCTGTTTATTACATTTATGTTAAGAACATATGAGTTCAATCGTTGCCATTCATGGTGATATATTGCAGGTTTAAATATTTGCACAAAGTAAAAGAACAGCCTGTATATGGTGAAGTAGAAACTCTTATTAACGTAGGTAATGCAACAGTTAATCACAAAATCTCTTATTAACATAGGCAATACAATAGTTAATCACAGAATATTAATTGCCGATATTGAAGCCGAGGTCATTATCGGATTTGATGTAATGAAGACACAAAATTTTAAGTTGGACTTGAAACGAGGCGAACAGGAGAGGCAACAGTACGTGTGATTTTAGGTGAAAATACGTTGATAGCAGAACAAAATCAGATGGTATTAGCGGCTCATGGAGAGAGTAATCTTGCGGCAGGATGTTTAGGAATGATTGAACCAATAAATTACAGTGCTGATATAAGTCCAGGACTAATAATTGGGAAAGCCGTACTGGAGAAAATATGCTAGTCCATGTAATGAATATGAACTGTTACCCTGTGGCCATCAAGAAGGGTTCTGCCTATTATGCACCAATTTCATTCATTATAAGAAAATTACAAGTCGCAGAAAAATCAAGTAAGAAGAGTACGGACGTGTGGAATAATTTAATTGAAACATCTTGTCAACAACTAAAATTCGATCAGAAAAGAAAGGCTAAGGAACTACTTGAGCAATATCAAGACATCTTTGACACTGAAAAAGGAACAAAAGGTAGAACAAGCCTGATGCAACATCGAATAAACACTGGAGAGGCATAACCCCTTCGTCAAGTTATAGGAGGCTTCCGCTAGCTAAACAAGATGAAGCGGAGAAAATTATTCAAGAAATGGAGGAGGAAGGCGTTATCGAACCATCGAAAAGTTGTATTAGTGAAGAAGAAGGATGGCTCGACACGATTTTGATTTGATTTTTTGAAGCTATCCCTTACTTCGTATAGATGACACTCTTGATACATTAGCAGGTTCAAACATTTTCTCAACATTAGTAGTGGTTATTGGCAAGTTGAATTAGCTGATGAAGATCAGGAGAAAACCGCTTTCACTGTCAGAACAGGACTCCTGGCAGTTCACTGTAATGCCGTTTGGTCTTTGTAATGCACATGCAACGTTTGAACGCCTAATAGAAACTATATTAAAAAGTTTATCCTGCAAGCAAGACAGATAGAGAACATATCAAATTTTTAGAAGAAGTCTTTTAAAGATTAAGAAATTCAGGTTTAAAGCTAAGTGTGAAGAAATGTCATTTATTTTGACAAGAAGTCCAGTATTTGGCTTCTTACAAAGATATTGCAGTCGACCATACAAAGATTTCTTGGTTTATATACATATTACCGGAAATATGTATCGGGATTTGCGAAGCCATTGACTCAACTAACAGAAGAGGAACGAAAATATTTATGGCAAGAAGATTGCCAACAAGCTTTCAACAAATTGAAAAATGCCTTAATAACTACTCCAATTTTAAGTTACGCTTTTTCAACTGGAAAATTCATCTTAGATATAGATGCGAGTAATGTAGGTATTGGTGTCGTCCTGTCTCAAGTACAAGATGGCCAAGAAAAGGTAATCAGTTACTTTAGTAAGACATTATTAAAACCAGAACGCAATTACTGCGTTCAAGACGTGAACTTTTGGCAATTGTGAAATCAATGGAGCATTTCTATAAGTATCTTTATGAACGAAAATTTCTGGTAAAACAGATCACGCTGCTTTAAAATAGTTGCTACAATTTAAGAATACAGAAGGACAAATAGCAAGGTGGATTGAAAGATTGCAACAATATGATTTTGAAAAAAATTTTGTGCAAATCGTTTTTGATTGCAGCGAGAACCTCGAGCAGCCTCTGGACAGCTGTTTCAGCCCTGCTTGGGGCTTCTTCAGCAGAAACGTAGCTCGACATTCCCACTGCAGACCAAAAACGACTTGCCCAATTTATTCGCAAATGCGATGTAAGAATGATGAACATATAAAATAGCGACACCTTACTATCGCTTTTTGACCTAACATTGCAGTAGGATAGACAAATTGAAGCGGGATTTGCTCATAAAATCTTTCATTATACTTTGACAGCAAGCAAGGCCGCCTTGCATGGGGGACTCAATAGGAGCAAATCCCGCTTCAATTTGTCTATCCTACTGCAATGTTAGGTCAAAAAGCGATAGTAAGGTGTCGCTATTTTATATGTTAATATGATTTTGGTATTGAACACAGAGCTGGGGTAAGTCATTGTAATGCAGACACCTTATCTAGGAGACTATGTTTTCAAGATGGTAAATATTGTCAACGAATAGAAAACAAATGCTTTGTATCTATTTTGAGAACAACGGGGGTAGACGATCATTGGCAGGTAGAAGAAATCCGGAAATCTCAAGAAAATGATGCAGATCTGAGTCTGATTATGTGTTGGAAGAGAAAGGAACCGAATTGGGAAGACATTGCGCGACATTCGCAGGGAGTAAAAGCGTATTGAGCGCAGTGGGATTCAAAGAATTTAGAAGACGGTCTTCTTAACCGTGCATTCGTAAATCGAGATGGTGCTGAACGGTAAATGCAGATTGTAATACCTAAAGAATACCTAAAGTTATGAATGAAATACATAATGGGACTTCCGGAGGACATCTCGGTCTAACGAAAACACTGGAACAATTATGCCAAAGATTTTATTGGGTCAATTGTAAAATAGACGTGAAAGAATGGTGTAAAAGTTGTACAACATGCAGAGCAAGTAATGGACCTCAGAAGCCTGGAAGGGCATTTGTGCATCAGATAATGTAGGGAGCCCATTCGAGAGAGTTGCGGTAGATGTGGCTGCTCCTTTTCCTAAAACGGAAGCAGGAAATAGATACGTCTTCGTTGTTGTGGATTATTTTAGGAAGCGTATGCGGTACCTAACCAGGAAACCACGACGACGTCAGATATGTTTGTAAAATAATGGATATGTCGATATAGGGTGACAGAACTGTACTCCGATCAAGGAAGAAATTTTGAGTTCACCCTATTTAAAAAAACACTTTACATCCGCAATCAAATGGCATGGTCGAACGCATGAACCGAACAATAAATAGGTTATTTGTCTAAAGTTGTCTCAAACCATCAACGAGACGGATAGATTTTCCCATTTTTTCCTAATGGCCTATCGATCGTTGGTGCACGAAAGCACAAAACACACCCCGTCAAGTGTAATATACTCCGATCAAGGAAGAAATTTTGAATCCACCCTATTTAAAAATGTATGCGATTTATTAAAAATTCACAAAACACGAACTATCTTTACATCCGCAATCAAATGGCATGGTCGAACGCAAGAACTGAACAATAAATAGGTATTTGTCTAAAGATGTCTCAACCCATTAACGAGACTGGGATAGATTTTTACATTTCTTCCTAATGGTCGTTGGTACACGAAAGCACAAAACACACCCCATCAAGTGCAATATTTGGACGGGAGACGAGGTGGTCTTGTGACTTGAAATGTGGCAGTAAACCTGAAGAGGGAAAGGTCGGCGAAGACTATGTAACAAAATTTAAAAAAAGAATGACTAACATACATGAGCAAATAGGACGAAATATTCAGTACGCCAGTGACTAAATGAAAGAAAATTGATATTAGGGCGGAAAAAGATGGATTTCAAGTCGGCAACAAAGCCTGGCTATACAGGTTTACAACTAATTAAAGGGCCTCTATGGGGATCTCGTAAACTATAAGAGATACAAAGATGATTAAATTACAGAAAAGTTGCTTCTTGAAGTCTTAAGGAATGTGCAAAATAATCTTTTCTATTTTCATTAGTCTGAAATAGTAAAGGAGACTGTGATTTAAGAAATAATTGAAATTAATCTCCGCCCACAATAATTTTATATCCGTAGATACGTATTTCGGAAGCTAAGCTGCCATCTTCGGTACGCTACCAATTTAAAAGCACTTAAAAAGATCTAAATGATGATTAGGTTGTTCTTAGATCTTTTTAAGTGCTTTTAAGTTGGTAGTGTACTGAAGATGGATGGATTTGAAACCCCGGATACACTTGAGGAAAAAATATGTGTAGCACGTGATCTTGATTGTTGTTGCTATAGGAATTAGTAACTAGATTACATTCAAAGCAAATCACATTTACTTTAGAAATGTTAATAGCAAAATCGGATTTCTATGTCGTATTTGCATTCAGTTTTTTTCTATCGAATTCCAACAGCGGCGCAATCGAATTCGGTTTCTCGAAATGTTGCTCTTTATTTTTTATTTTAATGTATTGTGATTCGTATTTGCTTTCAATACTATATCATCGTTATCATCGAGTGTATTTTTTTTTATATATAACATTTATAGGGGCTCTGGTTGTATTATGCATAGCGGAAACTATCGTTTTATTACTACTAATTCGTTTCCTCTCTAAATTAATTTCAGTCAATTGTAACTTGATGTACTTTTAGATGTCTTCTACCTTATAAGCACCTTCTGGTATTTCTATGACGTGCCTGTCTATGTAAAATTTATTGTTGGTTTTATCAATGTTAGGAATTGCATTGAACGAATAAAAATCGATCAGTCCTAGAACGTATGACCTCTCATTATCTAATATAATTGGCGGATATATGCGCGCACTCAGTACTGATTCCTCCCCTGATAACGTGAACGTGTAGGAAGGCATTTTCACTAGGTCGGAGGTTATCGTGTGAATGAAAGACTAAACGTAGTTTACTTAGAATTTATTCAGAAAGAAAAGACAAACATAATTGTCCACAATTAGAACTGTTATAAGTTTGATACGGATTATGATTATAAATAATTTTACATTGCTCTTTTGAATTAAAATACGCTACGATTTCTCGAGCTGGCTTCAAATTTCCAAAACTAGCGAAATAAATCACTCGAGGTTCATTTTTCTTGTAAGCCGTCCAATGAGTTCCTAATTATACCTCTTTCAGTTTTTCTAATTTTTTTAGGTAGCTGGTTTCTCATAAAGACACCTCTGAAATGTGGAACTTTCATAATTTTCGCGTATTTTTCTAAGTCAATGTTAGTCATCGGTCGATTTCTTTTTAATTTGCAGTTTTTTTTGCAGAAAAAGTCCGAGTCCAGTTTTGTACGGTTTCAAGTATAATCCTTTGCCCATTTTGCAGTTCTCGCTTCGTTTATCGCTTTGACCACGCCTGTCACGCCGCCGGTGAGAGCGCCCAATGCGCTGAGTCCAGCAAAAATTGGTATCAAAGGCAATACTCCTCCTTTTTTAGGAACTTTAACTATGCGCTTGGTGGGTTTTATTTTATTTTTAAATTTTTTGGATGAATTTAAAGCTATTTTAACCGCAGTACTTAGGGTACCGTTTTTTTTAAGTATGCGTTTCTCTATTTGCTTGATTGCTTTCGAAAGAGGTACTTTCTTTGTCTTGGATTTTTTCTTTCTGTTCGTCGTTGACTTACGTGATTTTGACATCTTCACTCGACAAATTTTAGTTATGTACTGAAGTATTGTTTTTATACCTGAACAATTTATTAAATCATCATGTCATCATATGACCCTCGTTTTCTTTCAGCAGGATTTTCTATATAATCATCGTCGATTGTCGAGGATATTTTTGGTTGTATAACAGGATTTATTTTAATTTTTTTACCATTAATGTTATCGTTGTCATCTATTTCTAACTTTCTCTTTTCATCTTTGTGCGGTGTCATTTTTTTACGATAAAATTTATCGAATTCTAACTTCTTCGGTTTTACTTTTTTTACAATTAAATGCATCCATTTCTAATTTTCTCTTTTCGCCTTTGAACGGTTTCATGGAATAATCATCTCCAATATCTACACCCATTTCTATTTTTTTCTTTTCACTTTTGAACGGTTTCATGGGATAATCATCTGCAATATCTACATCCATTTTATGATCTATTCGTTCTTTAACGTTATTATTATTCTTTACGCTACGTTTTTGTTTCTTCGTCGTCGTCGTCCTCGCCGTCGTCGTCATCTTGCCTCTGAACGGTTTCATGGGATAATCATCTGCAATATCTACAACCATTTCTAATTTTCTCTTTTCACCTTTGAACAGTTTCATGGGATAATCATCTGCAATATCTACATCCATTTTATGATTTATTCGTTCTTTAACGTTATTATTTTTGTTCTTTACGGTACGTTTTTGTTTCTTCGTCGTCGTCGTCGTCGCCTTCGGTCTCCTCTTCTGACATTTCTTCTGTATAGGTTTGTTTTTTTAAAAAACTTTTATACAATGTTCCATATTTTCAAAGGAAGATACTATAACTTTTTTGTTTTTTTCTAATTTTTGTAGACACTCGTTAATAATTTTTTTATAATTTATCTTTCCCAAACCCATTCCCAATTTCACTTTACCTTTGATCGCTCCTGCAATTCCTAGTGCAGCTGCTTTCTGGCCGAATGAAGCATCTTTGGATCGAAATCTGTCCATGGCACTCTTATATAATGTTTTATCTGTCACGTGTTTACGCGTTACATCTTTTTCTTGAGAATACGCTATGTCGTGTTCCCTACACGCCTCATCTAAACCGTTTATACCAACGTCACCGCGTGCCAATCGTTTTTGTAGTTTGGTTTCGGGTCCGCAGAATCTGTAGGTAGGTATGTGTAATTCGAAGGGTAAATTATTGATGGCTGTATTTAATAATCCGTTTCCTATGTAACACTTCATTTTTAATATGATTTATTAAACGAAAACTCTCTAACTGAACATAAATTCGAACGTTCAGGCTATTTCACGACATTTCAAAGGTAAACGCTCCAGCAATATGAAATTAGTTAAACAGAAAACAACTTTAAACATTGAGAGTAATAATTTTGAAGAAGAACGTTTTAAAAGACACGGTGTACTATTTCCTTCGACCTTGAGGTGTATCATCGAATTGTGGAAAAAAAACCTTATCGTTAATCTGATTGAGCATCAAAATGGTTTGACATTCGAAAACATTTACGTGTACTCGAAATCTTAAAATTAACCGAAGTATATTTATTTGAAAACAATTATTCCTCCAATCTATCTTTATCTACATTATTAACTGTCAGTAGTTCCCGCAAATAAGTTAGTGTTTCAGGTATGGGCACACTAGGAAATAAGGATTGAACATCAAACGAGACCATAATTTCCCCTTCTTGTAAAGAAATATTTTTAATCTTATTTATAAACTCCATTGAGTTTTTTACTGAAAATTTATCCTGAGGATTGGGAAGCGCTCTGAGCTCGATATTCAACCATTTGAAAAGAGAGTAAGTGGATGAGTTTATACCGGAAACAATTGGTCTCACCGATTTACCTGCCTTGTGTATTTTGGCAAGGACATACAATTTGGGTACAGTAGGGTTAGATATTCTGTTTTAGTAATAAGATAGGGACATTCTTTAATCGTGTTTTTGACAGCTTTAATTAACTTTGGCAACGGGTGTCGGGGGAGTTTTTTGTAGGGACCATTATTTATTTTCTTAACCCTTCAATGATTTTATAATATTCATTATGATGTACAGTTTTTATAGAATTATTTAAATCGCTTTCAAGTAGTATTTTGCAGGCATTTCTAATGAAGTTTTTGTTATTTTCATCCAAAGGACTAATCGTGCTTTCGATACTCGCGACAATATCCGTGGTCGGTGGTTTACGATATGGTAAATTAAATTTTAAGCCTCTGTTTAGAAAAACTATTTCTGTATCATTGAAAGGTTCAGAAAATTGATTAACAACTATGTTTTCTTTTATAGGATCGTTTTCTGCAACAGATGCAGGTGGTAATAAGGGTTTGAGTTTATTACGTTGTGTAATATTAATATTTTTAATTTTATGGGAAATTACCTCTAGCATTTTGTTGTAGAACATCCAATCTGTATGTTCGGCATCACTTAAATTCTTGGTAAACTTTAAATGAAGCTGATATTTTTCTAATTCTAATTTGCTACATTTTTGATATAAATATTTAATTTCTAAATTGAGCCACTTCAATTTTGCGCTTTGCTTAATTGCGTTTTGAAATTTGGATTGAGTATTAAATTTTAAATTAATAAATTTGAGAAAAACGTTCTTTGATTTACAAGCTTTAAGAAAAGAAATATCTGCACCAATCTTCCAAATTTTAGTGCTAATCTTATTAAATAAATTTAACTCCTTAGACCGAGAAGCCATGATAAACTAAAATAGTAAAGGAGACTGTGGTTTAAGAGATAATTGAAATTAACCTCCGCCGACAATAATTTTTATATCCGTAGATACGTATTTTGATTTTAATTAAAAGTTAACATTAATAATTTTGCACCCATTAATGTATTTCAACATACGTTCAAATGCCTAAATTTATTCAAAATAAGAAGTGCGTTTTAAATTTGCAAAATAATGATGAATATTCTTTTCTTTGGTCTATCTTGGCAGCCTTACATCCTGTTCCCGCACATAAAAAATCTGAATGCATTTTCATCTCATTTTTCAAACGTTTTAAAATTTGAAGGCATTAATTTTCCTATTAGTTTAAAAGACGTTAAGAAATTTGAATTAATAAACGAGCTTTCAATTAACGTATTTACAATAGAAAAAACAGAAGTATTACCAGTTTCTTTAAGCAAGTTTGAATTCACAAAACGAATTAATGATACCTTGTGAAGAAAATGATGATAATGATATATGATGTAAACAATGTAAATTCAAAAACAGCATTTCATTTTGCATTAATAAAAAATTTATCTGGTTTACTTCACAGACAAATCGGTAGTTTACATAATAAGAATTGGTTTTGTGAACGTTGTCTCAATCATTTTATATCACAAGAAAATTTAGAAAAGCACGTAATTGCATGTAAAGACGTTAACAAAACTAAAATTACTGCACCGCTCGAAAAAGAAAAATATTTAACGTTTAAAAATTTCAAAAACAAAGAGAAAGTTCCGTTTGTTATTTATGCGGACTTAGAATGTATACTGAGAAAATTTAACGATTTAAAACCTTCTAATAAAAATATAAAGTATCAAAAACATGAACCATTTTCTATAATATATTTTCTAGTGTGTTCATATAATCCTTCACTTTCAAAATTTAGATTACATACCGGAAAAGATTGCGTAAGTTGGTTTGTCAGCGAATTAGAAAAAATAGGTTTAGAAATTAATGATATTTTTTCGAAGGTGTTGCCATGTAAAAACTTAACGGTAGAACAAGAGTACGAATATCAAAATGCTACGCATTGTCATGTCTGCTTAAAGCCATTCGATAATCTTAAAGATATTAAAGTCCGCGAATATTCGCATCTAACTGGAGAATTTCGTAGAAGTTGTCATCAAGCATGTAATCTAAATTATAAAAACAGTAATGCAATACCAGTAGTTTTTCACAATATGTCAGGTTACGATAGTAATTTTTTAATAAAAGCGTTAACTACACAAATTCGAGGACAAATTAATTTATTACCGATTAATAAAGAAAAATACATTTCATTTTCTAAATATAATTCAAATACTAATATTAATTTTAGGTTTTTGGATTCGTTTCGATTCATGCCCAGTAGTTTAGACAAACTTTCATCATATTTAGAAAGAGATCAAAAACTTATTACCAAATCTCATTGTAAAAATGATACGGAACTTAAATTGCTCGAGAGGAAAAGTATTTTTCCGTACGAATATCTTGACAATTGGGAGAAATTACAGGATACCAAATTACCTTCTAAAAGTGATTTTTTAATAAAATTAATCAATCTCACATTTCGGACGATGAATACGAACATGCCTTGAACGCATGGAATACGTTGAATATTCAAAATTTACAAAAATATGCAGAGCTGTATTTAAAAGCGAATGTCTTGCTGTTAACGGACATCTTTGAAATTTTTTACAAACTTATCAATTAGATGCCCTGCATTATTATACCGCACTCGGTTTAGCTTTCGACAGCCTGCTGAAGACAACTTCCATTACCTTAGAATTATTAACAGACATAGATATTTTAATGTTTATCGAAAAAGGTATCAGAGATGGAGTTTCTCAATGTTCAAATCGTTACGGTAAAGCGAACAACAAGTATATGAAGGATTTTAACATTGATGAACCGTTGTCATATTTAATGTATTACGACTTTAACAACTTATACGGCACAACTATGTGCTTAACTTTACCTTTCGCACAGTTCGAGTGGGTTGATTCTTATTCGATAGATATTATGAACGTGTCGGACGATGCTGAATTTGGTTACATTCTAGAATGCGACCTACCCCGAAGAAGTATTTGAAGAACATAAAGATTTACCGCTTTGTCCTGAACGCTTAGTACCACCGTGTTCATCATCAAAAGTCCCCAAATTATTAACCACTTTATTTGATAAAAAGCAATATATTATTCATTACAGAAATTTAAAACAAGAAATTCAATTAGGATTGAAAGTTGAACGAGTATTAAGAGTATTAAAATTTAAACAGTCTAATTGGATGGAATCGTACATAAATTTAAATAATGATGTACGTAAAAGAAGTAAAAATGATTTTGAGAAAAATTTCTACAAATTAATGAACAATTCAGTGTTTGGTAAAACTATGGAAAACGTTCGGAAATATAAAGACGTAAACCTGGTTACTAAATGGGAAGGACGTTACGGTGCAAAATATTACATATCGAAACCCAATTTTCATAGTTGTACCACTTTCGAAAACGACATGGTCATCATCGAAATGAAACGATTAGACATTAAATTTAATAAACCTATATACGTAGGCTTCACTATACTAGATCTTTGCAAAACGTTTCTGTACGATTTCCATTACAATTACATCAAGCCGAAATTTAAGGACAGCGGTAAATTACTCTATACCGACACCGACTCTTTAATTTATCACTTTTTCGTGGACGACATTTACGATCACATTAAACAAGACATTTCAAAATTCGATGCATCTGATTATTCACCAACTAACAGATGTCAAATACCTCTTCGGAATAAAAAAGTTTTAGGATTAATGAAAGACGAAAACAACGGGATATTAATGTTGGAATTTATAGAACTCAGATCAAAAATGTACGCAATAAAAATTGAAAATAATAATGTCATTAAAAAAGCAATAGGTGTGAAAAATTCAGCACTTCGTTCGATTTCGTTCGAAGACTATTATCAAGCTCTGTTCAATAATTCTACACAGGAAACAACGCAATTCCTGATCATATCACAAAAACATGAGGTTTTTACGATCTAACAAAGAAAATTAGCCCTAAGCCCATTCGATGACAAAAAAATCATTAATTTCATTTACACAGATACATTTCCCTGGGGTTACAAAAAGATCAAAAAATGAACAATTTCTTTTTATCAATTATTTCATTATTGCAGAAAGATTTTACTAGTAAGTTTTTCATTTATTTTTTTTTATTTGTATATTTAATTGTTTTTCCTATTTGTAGTCAGAAACTAACGACAGCAGTTAAAATTTATTAAAGCTGTCCTAACACGCTTTTGCACCTACGAAAGAATCGACAAAAGAAGCTGGCTACGATTTACGCAGCGCCTAGAAATATTTAGTACCTGCGAGAGGAAAGGAAATTATAAACACAGGCATCCAAATTCAACTTCCCAAAGGTTGTTACGATCGCATAGCGCCAAGGCATTGAAACATTCTACAGACATTGGGGCAGGTGTCATCGACAAAGATTACCCTGGGTATAATAAAAGTCGTCCTGTTTAATCATTCAGACGTAACGTACGAGATAGTGAGCGGTGACTGCATCGCTCAATTAATCTGTCAACAAATTTACTATGCGGAATTAGAAGTCACAGAATTATCATCCACAGTTCGAGGTGACAGCGGTTTCGGATCAACTGGTATTTAACAATATCAGTTCCTACTGCAAGATATGTATTTTTGTTTTTGTAAAAATTCTATTACAAATCATTTAGAAAAAAATCAACTTGCTGCAAGAGGCAAATCAATAAAAAAGATACAATTTATAAAATGGAAACCGTTAACACACAGCAGCAAGGAAAATAGCGATTTATATTGTAATGAAACAATATTTTTAAGTCCTAAATAATTATGCCAATTAGAATATTTGTTATTAATTAGTACAGATAAAATAGCGACATCTTACTATCGCTTTTTGACCTGACATTGCAGTAGGATAGACAAATTGAAGCGGGATTTGCTCCTAATAAGTCCCCCATGCAAGGCGGCCATGCTTGCTGTCAAAGCATAATGAAAGTTTTTAGAAAAATTTTGTGCAAATCGTTTTTGATTGCAGTGAAAACCTCCAGCAGCCTCTGGACAGCTGTTGCAGCCCTGCTTGGGGCTTCTTCAGCAGAGACGTAGCTCGACATTCCCACTGCAGACCAAAAACGACTTGCCTAATTTATTCGCAAATGCGATGTAAGAATGATGAACAGATAAAATAGCGACATCTTACTATCGCTTTTTGACCTGACATTGCAGTAGGATAGACAAATTGAAGCGGGATTTGCTCCTAATAAGTCCCCCATGCAAGGCGGCCATGCTTGCTGTCAAAGCAAGTCGTTTTTGGTCTGCAGTGGGAATGTCGAGCTACGTCTCTGCTGAAGAAGCCCCAAGCAGGGCTGAAACAGCTGTCCAGAGGCTGCTCGAGGTTTTCACTGCAATCAAAAACGATTTGCACAAAATTTTTCTAAAAACTTTCATTATGCTTTGACAGCAAGCATGGCCGCCTTGCATGGGGGACTTATAAGGAGCAAATCCCGCCTCAATTTGTCTATCCTACTGCAATGTCAGGTCAAAAAGCGATAGTAAGATGTCGCTATTTTATCTGTTCATCATTCTTACATCGCATTTGCGAATAAATTGGGCAAGTCGTTTTTGGTCTGGAGTGGGAATGTCGAGCTACGTCTCTGCTGAAGAAGCCCCAAGCAGGGCTGAAACAGCTGTCCAGAGGCTGCTCGAGGTTTTCACTGCAATCAAAAACGATTTGCACAAAATTTTTCTATTAATTAGTACATTTTTATTTATAAATAAATGATTTTGAACAAGCGTTTTATCAATCCTCCTGACCTCTTGCTTGACGCTTTCCGATTACGTTGTTTACCGCGGGCGCGCGAATCTTACTTCGCATATTTTCTGCTGCCCTGTTACTCTCCACAATTCAATTCACCCGTTTAAACAGGTAAGCAATTTTTTTACCTCAGCCAAGGGTAGCCTAGGGGATGCCCGCACACCACTGCACCTGAGAAAAAATTTTCCACCCCTCTTTTGAGCACACTTCTTACAAAATTACACGTCAGCGCAAGAACTAGCGTCATTACAATTCTTACAACCTCCTTTGCTCATTGACAACGGCGCTTCTTCGCGAGAACCAGAAAAAAATTCTTCTGCGACCACCTCTGGCCATCGTCGATGGTCTCTTTCACCTCAGTAACAAAAGAAATACTCAGCAACCTCTTCTGGTAAAATTACGTCATTGTCGACAAGTCTTGAGCTATACGACTTCTTCGAGAACCAGAAAAAAATTTTTCTGCGACCACCTCTAGTCATTGTCGACGGTCTCTCACCTCACCAAAAAAATACTCAGCAACCTCTTCTGGTAAAATTAAGTCATTGTCGACAAGTCTTCAGCTACAAGAACCAAAGGGGTTACTTCGTCTGCACAAAAAACAACCCCTCAATTACTTCTTCAGCACTAAAAACCAGCCCTAAATATGGGGATGACCTTCAACGGTGGTCACTACTGATGGACATGCCATCGAGTTGTCCTAGGATCCCTCTAGTATTACTACACGCGTTGCTTATTAAATTAATAAATTTTCTAAATTTTGAAAACCTCTGACTGCCCGTGTATCAGTTTCTACAAGCGCATCATAAAACGTCGTAAAACAATAAAGCGTCGTCGAACCGAAGGGGACTGGGTTAAAATCTTCGCTTATGTAATTCCATAACGGAAAAGAATTATAATTATCCATCGCGTTGTTTATTAAATCTATCAATTTTTCTCAATTTTCACGTAATTGTTAATAGTTTTCTGCTCACAAAACTGTAAAAATAAATAAAAATTAGAAATTCCGTTTTCTAAAATTATTTTACTAATTCATACGTTTTAAATTGCGTACTTTATTTGCTGGTCGTAAATAAACTGCATTGTTATTTCTTTATTGTGCAAAATGTTTAAGAATGTTTTTTTTCTGCATTTCGGAAAATCGTTATTGAATGCAGTCATCGCTTCTATTATTTTGTGGAACCAAAACAATAAAGCGTCATGGAACTCGAACTACGAAGAAACGTATTCGTTAGTGAAAATAATTAACAAAGCGACAATCAATCAAAGCGATAATATTTTTTTTAATCAATTGAATACGCGATATTAGCAATGTAAATCATGTGTACTATTGGTTTACAAAGACCAGGATGTCAAGATCTGAGTATTGTCGATTATTTAATGAAACAGATTTAATTCTGAACAATGCAAGCAGATTTAATTTGTTTTCCTTTAACCATAATGCACACACGGGCCAAGATCGAGAGGTTGTGAATTTGAATGCTCGTCTTTAATGGGTCGGTGATTCTATTTTATTGTGTTCCCATAAAGCTTTTAAAATGCTATCAAACAATTGACCTTGAATTTTGCTGGAATTTTGTTTTATAACGTTGTTTTTATGCACGGCCGACCAGAAGTTCTCAAGCAAAAGAGTCAATACTCCTCGACTAGGTAATTTTTTTTTATTTTTGAGCTAGACTTTTGGTAGTTGCAGCATTAATTCTCTTACATGATGAGGAACTTGCGGTATTAATTTGTAAACTAATTTGATTACACCCTGTATAAGTTTTGCTTATTAGTTAATATATTTTGTACAGGTTGAGTTTCACTCATTAAGCAGGACTTATTAATAGTGGGCATTTCCTTGGTAAAGTTCTTTAGACTATTTAATTCAGGGAGTAATGCTTGAATCTCCTTTCTAAGTTCACTGTTTTCTTTTTCTAGATTGTCAAGTTTTTTATTTTTTCTAAAGTTTTTAAGGTGTTTTGGGAGAGTTTATCATAGTTGATTAAAATCGTATTGAAATCCAATGATACTAATTTTTCTCATGATTCAGAAGACTCTTCTGTGTTAACGTCAGATTTAGAAGGTTCGCTGCAAGGCGCATCATCTGTGTTTGATGACGTGCTTGATTTTCTTACAGACTCACAAGTGGGACATTTCCATAGATGTTTTTTCCTCATGTGAAAACCTCTCGTGTCAGCAATACCGCTGCATTTATTGTGAAAGTAGCGCTTACATTCCACACACTGAATGAACGAAATCTGTAAATTGTTGTTTGCATTTATAACATAAATTATCAGTGCCTCCTGTCATTTTATATGGAATATAGAGTAGAAATTATAATAATTATTTAGACGATTGTGGAAAACTCGTCCGCGCGCTTTTTGTCCGAGAGCTCGGCCGCGGCATAAAATGAGCGACCGGATCACACGTTCACGTTGACGGAGAGATTGTCAATAACAGAAAGAATGTGACTACATTTATTTAGATAGTTGTTTCATGTAAAGTAGTGTTCAATTAACTCTTAAATACCCCAAATTTGAATTTAAAATGTGCAATATTACTCCAGACAGTAACTTTTCTTTCTTAAGTAATTTCACTTTAAACTCTTGTAACTTTTTAGTTAAGTTTATTGGGAAAAAAGCTTTAATTTGGTTTCATCTAGCTGCCCTTTCAATCTCCTTGTTCTTCTAAAGTACGTCCTAATATGGATTCCTTGAAAATGCCTCCATCACTCTGAGCACCATAAGCTCCAACATCAATTAGAGTAAAAAAGTAATTGGCATCGGCACAAGCAAGCAAAACTATACTAAAATGTCCTTTGTAATTAAAATACTCTGAACCAGATCCGGCGGGTGCTTAAATTTGAATGTGCTTGCCGTCTAGCGCACCCGAACAAAACTTTCCAAATTGCTTTGTATGATTCTTGTATTATTTTATGTTATTAAACCGAGTTGATACATCCAAGCAGTTGTTTTCATAGAGGATCCTTGTGATAGAAAACTACAAAAGATAAACAGGTTTATACTGGGTGTCTCACAACGTACGGAGAAGATTGAAAAGACAGCCGTAGGACATCAAAATAAAGCTTTTTTCTTAATTCCTTTTGACCAAAACGCAATAATAAGAAAGGTAGAGCAGTTTAACTTTCTTAATTTCTTCTTTAAGAACAACTCCCACAGAAAAGTTCTTGAACAGAGAACCTGTGGAAGTTGAGGCATTTGGAAGATGAAGACATTTAAAGACAGCACTTAGCGCTGTTAGGGCCGCTCGCCTTAAGGGCTCGCTGCAGCTAGGATCTTTAAAGAAATGAAGGCATATATTTTTAAAAAGTAAAAAAATTAAAAGTTAATAGTAAGATATAGAGAAAAAAAATCAGAAAAATTTTGTTTTTAATTCTTCCAATCTTTTCAATTTTTTGTATTCGTAATTTTGCCCAAAATATGAGTTTTTCAATTTTTAAATTTTTTTTGCTTTTTCGGTTTTTTCCAAATTTTTCAGTTCGTGTGTTCCTTAATTTTCTTTAGATTTTTTAATGTTATAAGTGTTTTAATTTTTTGACGAACTATTTTTTTCAACTCGCCAATGGGCAACTAGAACTCCAATTTCCAACTCCCTACTCGCCAACTCACCACTCACAAACTTGCCACTCGCTCAACCACACACTTTCTCAATCTCTCACCAACTCCTTCAATCACCAAGCCGCTTACTCGTCGCTTACCAACTTATCTACTCCCAATCTTACCAAATTGCCAACTCGAAGCATTGCCGCCATCTTGGATTCACTCAATGAATTTTGCTAAATATGGGCCCCTGGGCGTTAGGTGCCCAAAAGACCGCTTACTTACATCGTAATGCCGCCATATTTGATTCCCAGATAGCGTCGGGATGACGGCCCAGTTGCCCTTACCCAAACAATTACTTTGACATCCCGCATGATAGATTTACATCGACGCGGAAGCTTCTCTACATCACGCCACCGCCATTTTGCGTTCCAATATGGCGTCGGGATGACGGCCGAATTATCCTCGCCCAGACGGCTAATTTGACACCCCACATAGTTCCGTACGCTTTTTTTACATCACAGCGCCTTGGATTGCAATATTGTTTGGAGATGACGTCTGAATTGCGCTCTCCTGGAACTTTAATAGAACATTCCACAAATAGATTTACATCGAAGCGGACGTTTTTTAAATCGTACCCCCGCCATCTTGGATTATAAGATGGCGTCGGGTGCGACGGCTGTGTCTCGTCACGGCATTTCATTTGATACACCACATTACGCGTTTATCTTCACACGAATATTTTACACCGAACGCAGCGCCCTGATCTTAGTTCCAAAATGGCGCCTGGGGCAACGGGGGGAACTTCGCTTCTTCTGATGCGTCATCTGACTCGGACTCGATCTTCGGCGGGAAGAAAATTGAGGGTACTGGAATTTTTAAAACTCGAAAATCGGCCATTTTTGAATCTGGAGGTACAAAATCTTTTCCCCGGGTGTCCCAAAGCTCAGCGCCCAGCTGCACCCATCGGTTTCTTCGGCCTTATGGCGAAAAGCTCGTTTCGTTACGATCACGTTTAAGGAGCGTAAAAAATTTCCGAAAAGTGCTCTGCAAAGTCGAACCTCTGCAGGAATTCGCCCTCGACGCGGTCGTTAGACGGGCGATCGCTTCGAAACCCGCATCAAAAATCGTCCGAAGAATCAATCTAGAATGCGTATCTACGGATTCCTATAGAAATTCTCATAGCTTTCGCAATGTAACGTTTCGACAGGACGGTGAAAATCAACAATCGACGAACCTGGCCACTTGCGCTTCCGAATATCCCATAGCTTTTATTTCGATGATTTTTCGCTAAAAAGTACGGTGCGGGCGACCTAATTCGAAAAGTGCACTTTTTGTTTTACGTTACGCGTATATTATGCGTGGAGGGGGCTAAACAGAGGCAGCCATTGGCCATAATGGCCCGAACGTGTCTCCGCTCTCATAATACTTGATGGCCCCCATGGAAGATAAGAAGAAAGTGTTTCCCGTTCTTTGGGTCGCTGAACCTAGCTAACTTAAAAAAAAATGAAGGAAAATAAATTGAAATTTTTTTTTAATTTATTCAGTTTTTTCTATTGTTTGTTCCTTTTAATTTTTTAACATTTTTTACATTTAAATTTTTTCCATTACAATATTTTTTGACTTTTTAAAATTTGCTCCCAAGTTTTTAAGATTTATTGTTAGGATGGGTTCGCTTAGGTCTGTATCAGTTAGGTTGGGTTGACCTTGACTTTTTAAAAGGAAGTTGTGTTGGGTTTTTACAATTTTGAAAAGTTTTTTTTCTAGTTTTTAGAATTTCCCCGCATGATGCATTTACCTCCACACGACAATTTTCTGCTCGTAACATAGTCATTTTGGATTCCAAATTGGCGACGGGATGCGTTTAAGGGGACGATTCATTTCAAAATGGCGGGAATTCCTTCCCATGTAAATAATAGGAGGAAATAACTTTTAAATAAATAAAATAAATTTTTTCAAAACTTTAGGCACTAATGGCTTCAAAACGGATGTAATACACTCCACAAAGCATAAGCTAAAACGTGATCTGTTTTTAAACTGAAATGGAAGTGTAAATTACTTTGTTGAATACAGTACAATTTCCACTGTAAATATCATAGATAGTTGAATCTAATGTAAACACAGTAGTTATAAAAAAAAAACCAATCGATAGTTTGTCTGTATAATACTCTTATAATTTTTCAATATAATTCTGATTGAATTGTAAGTTTATTATTTGGTTTACCACCATATTTACAAGAGGTTATGGGCCCAGATTCGCCAGTGAACAAATTAGTGTAACGTAGAAGACTTTTGGCGGAGTGAAAATATTGTGGACACTGTTGCAGTGAAAGGCAAGTGCCAAGGACTCCAGAAAACCAAACCATGGCATTTTCAACAAATACCCGATTAGAACTACTACAGAAGGATAATTATGATACATGGAAAATCCATGCACAAGCACTGCTCATAAAAAATGACTTGTGGGGGTATGTCTCAGGTGACATTAAAAAACTGAAATTGCCAGATGAACCAACTACTTCACAACTTGTCGCATTCAACGAATGGAGAAAACAGGATCTCAAAGCTAGATCAGACATTCTCTTATCTATTAGCCCATCAGAACTTAAACACGTTCGAGGTTGTGAAACGTCAAGAGACGTTTGGGACAAGATAGAATCCATATACGCTTCAAAAGGTCCAGCGCGTATGGCCAGTTTATTAAAGCAACTCCTGCAACGGAAAATGTCCGAGGGAGGTGATGTCCGGGAACATATGGCGCAATTCTATGAAATTGTAGATAAATTGGCTGCAATGGAAATTGAAATTAGTGACAAACTCCTTGTTGTCATGCTCCTTCAAAGTTTGCCGAGTAGTTTTGAAATATTCAGACGAGCAATCGAATCTCGAGATGTTCTCCCCGACATCGAGTTATTGAAGACCAAAATCATCGAGGTCAGTGAATCACAAAAAGAAGAACCATATGAGGGTGGGCACGGTGCGTTATTTGCCAAACCACGTTACACGAAGTCAAAATCTGAAAATTACAAGATAACGGACAGCACAAATGAGAAGGTCGTCAAGCAACAATTTAAGTACAAGTGTAATTTCTGTAAGAAGCCAGGACACAAGGCTGCAGACTGTTTCTATAAGAAAATAAATAACAAGCCAAAAACTAACTATGCTGAAGACGTCTCCCTTATGACAGATAGATGTCAAGACTATCAAGAGCGTCAAGAATTTCAAGACTGCCAAGAATGTCAAGATTATCAAAGAGAAAGTAACCACATCAACTTCGGCGACAGGAAAAGTAAATGGTGTCTGGATGGTGGCTTAACATCACACCTATGCAACAACAAATTACTCTTTACAAATGCAAAGAACATTCATTCAAAATTGAAACTTGCTGACGGAACTGAAACACATGTGATCGCCAAAGGTGAAGTAAAGCTAACCCCTTCCGCTGATAATCAATGCAACTTTGTCAAACTCCAAAATACTCTGTGCGTACCAAAATTGAAGATGAATCTGCTGTCAGTATCGAAGGTCGTTGACAAAGGTTATGAAATCACATTCAATAAGAAACAAGCTGTCATCAATAACGGAAGTGGTAAAATATACTAGTCTACTTCATGCACAACAAAAGTGAAGTTCCAGCAAAATTTCAAGAATTCAAGAAAATGATGGAAAACCAGACTGGTCGCAAGATAAAGGCCCTACAGTCAGACAACGGGAAAGAATATTGCAATTTCGACATGAACAAAATATTGAAAGAAGCAGGAATACACCACCGTTTGACCGTTGCATATACTCCTGTACAAAACGGTGTTGCTGAGCGAAAAAATCGCACACTTATTGAAGCTGCTCGATGTATGATGATACAGTCAGGTTTGCCTCCTACTTTTTGGGCCGAAGCTATCGCTACGGCCAACTACGTCCGAAATCGATGTATATCTAGAAGCCTCGATAACAAATCACGAATTTGTTTACGTCAAACTGTAAATAGATCTTTTAATTTCTTACGATTCCGTTCTTACGATTCCGATTCCGTTTGTGTTTGTCATTGCGGAGAAAACTAGAAATCAGGCTTAAGTACACTTGCGGGGGAAACAATTGGAATGCCTTTTAAATCACTAAGGCCCAGTTTTACAATGACGGTTTAACTTTGAGCCCCATTTGTAAAACTGGACCTAAGGCAGTTTTCGTAAACTTTATGTGTGGGACGGCCTACTGATTTAAAAAAAATCGTTCGCCACAAGTATACGTTTGTGTTCATTCAACGGATTTTGACAGCTTACGTCTCAAAATCAGAAACGTTCTCCAGGAAGTAGAAAAATTGTTTAAATAAAATCAACTTATGATTAATGTAGAAAAAACAAACGTTATTGTCTTCTCTAATCGAACACGCAATAATTTTACTTTTTCGTAGGACAATACAATGTCATTCCAGTAAAAGAATGTAAAATGCTAGGTGTAAATAAATAAATAATACCAATTATGTTTGAAAATCAATAAAGCATCACAACGGGAAGTGTGCCTGCTTGATCGAAACTATGATATTGAATAATGCCTGCTAATTAAATTTTTCCTCTTTAATTTTGGAAGCCCATGTATTTGAAAAACATACTAAAAATGGTCTTAGTTCACGCATAACGTAAAGCTTCGTATTATGTCGTTTACTGCTTTATGATAAATTTGATAGGAAAGCAGGAATTTACAATTAAAGGAAAATGAATTGAAATTCCTGAGGTGCGTAATCAAAGTGGACACACGGTATGTATTTACTAAACAAATCCAATTTTTAAAAATATTTTTCATATATTTGTTCAATAAATGACGCAAAGTAGAAAAAATATTATATTATACACGTTTTACAAGAGACATTGTAGCATTCATCGTACCCCAACCCCACTCATGCTACAAAAAACCTTCTTGTGAAACTTGTTTAATAATATACTATTATAAATTCTGTTTATTACACAATTGATAAATACATGAACTCATAGCTTATGTACTTCGTACTTAGTCAAAAATCATTAAGACAAACTTTATGGAGCATGTTTCTCTCACCCAAATGTGTGTGCTTATGTAAATCGTTTTCACCATTATAATGCAGGCATAGATCACTGTTGTATTTATCATATTTTATGTAATTTTAATTATCACCTGACGATGACCACGACTATTTTCTGTTTTTTTTAATGTGTACTTTGATATCCTATTTCTGAAATTTATGTATTTTGTGTTGTATGACTAATATCATTATTATGATAATTTTAGTATGATTTCGACGCTAAAGACAAATGTATAAACGTCTATCTATCTTTTGGCAGCTCAACAATCACATGTATTTCTTGTCAAAAGTTTATTAAATAAATTCTACATAACTTATTTTTTTTTCAACTAAACTAAAATTTATTTCAGGGTTTCTTTCTTGCTGAATTCAATATCACAGCACTATGTCAAAAAATTCTTCTACAGAATATAACAGTTACGTAGCAAAAACATTTTTAATTTGGAAGTAACAATTTAAGGAATATGATTTAGTGGATAACGGAAATCAAACAAAATAAATTACTTGTTAGTTAATAGCAGATCGATGAGAACATTTAGGAAAAAAGAAGAGGCGAATTTTCTGTCAATCAAGCGACCAATTAATTTCTAGTTGCATCAGTGTGCTGGAACATCCGCCAGAGGGAAGCAGCGGCGTGTAAATTGCCCTTTAATCTAGTATGCTTTGGTAATTAAAGTGCCAATATATAAAATTAACAACGTTTTAGGTTCCTCCTAAGGGTAAAATTTACCTAGATTCATAAGGTATTAATACCGGAGAATCAAGTAGGTTATTACAAAGTTTACACTTAATTCAAACATCCACAGTATTACTTTTTACTAAATCTTGTTGTGATGTTATTTAAATTACTGATACAAACTAAACTGCTCTAGTAAATAACGAACGACTCCGTTGTTGCAAAATTTAACTGTACTGAAATATTGTTGTTATTGATTTTTAGATTTTTTTAATGATGCACAGATTACAAAGTACGAGCCCTGGCAACTAAGTATTCGGACGACAACTGACTTTAAACGAATACTGAATATAATAAATGATATTTACTTTGAAAGGCCGACGCACACTTACCCTACCCGGCCGGCAGCGCACCGGTCCACGCCGGCCGGCATTTTATTATTTACCTATTTTTATATGCAATAACGTACACTAACCGGAATCGCATCACTCCGCACGGAATCGGCCCGTACGGAATAATTCGACTAGAATATTTTAGTCGGCTGCCGAGACTGACTTACACTTCCTATCATTTTTTGGCTTTTCTTCTTCATATAATTGCATCACAATCACAATTTTAGTATCTAAATGAGCATCCATATGTGTTTAAATTTGAAAGAATACCAATATTCATTGCTCAAGCGCTCAGAATTTTGTCATTTGATGTAGGTGACGATTCGAATAATGCGCGTTGCTTCTAATTTTGGCCCGTACGGAATTAATTTGAATAGAATATTTTAGCCTGCTGACGAGATCATTATCAATACTTCTCAGCTTTTGTTCTTCCTCTTCACATAATCATTGTGGAATTTTGTGGTAAAATAATCCAACAATTAATTGTTGGATTATTTTAGCCCAAGTTTTGAAACTAAAACTTATTTATTGCGTGATTTGTATGAAGAGAAATAAAAGGGGTGAAGTGCGAAGCGCCCGACCAGGATGGTTAACTTTGTCCGACTGTCCTCGGTCCTATCACTGACCTTTTTTCTTCGGAGCCGCGCTGTCTCTCCGTTCCGGGGTATTATTTCGAGGAAGGACAGTCTCTTCGGCTTGTGCCTGTACGGATGTTGGTTGAGTAATTATTATTCAAGGAAAGAATTTAGTGACGCTGTCGCCACATCACTCCCCTGCCAGAATTTTACTTATTAAATCTAAAAGCGGTTTACAGGAATTAATGTAAAATTCGAAACTAACGATGAATTATTACAAAGAATATATATACTGAAAATAAAAGAAACAGATGAATTTGTACACACAGAAAGATTACAAAATAAAATATTTATACATTAACATAAAGTCCGCCGCATTTCACATCAGCATCACTTTGCGAAGCGATATTTGGCACTGAATTTAGTGAAACAACAGAAAACTTAACGTAGTCTTTTTTTGTTTTACGTGAACCCGACTTGTAACCGATCCGGGAAACGTACGCATCTTCCCCATCGCGTGGGCCTCATCCTCGTTGGATTATTGGTGCCCTGGGTGGTCGTTGCGTTGTTGGTGTTTTGAGCTGTTTTCCGTGGAGCTATAGCTCCACGGGTCGTATATAGGTCGTTGATGTTCAATTGTATTTTCACGCCGTGGAAGCAATCTCGTCTTCTCTTTCTGTAACAATCGGTTCATCATAGTCGTCCTCTGTTACTGCCTCCGAGCGATTTATAATATGCTCGTCGATTGTATACGCTGGTTTCAGCCGATTAACGGAAAGGGTGACTTGTTTTCCTCGAATGAGAACAACAAAAGTTTTATCTTTCCGGCTAATTACTGGGTAGGGTCCCTCATAGGACATCTGCTGTGGTTGTTTGGGGCCGTCGTTTCTTACGAATACGTGTTCCGCAGTGGTCCTTGAAAATAAATGTTCGATGCTCGCCGTGTTGAGTGCCGCTTACAGGTCTCAGGTGCTGGAAATGCTGACTCAGTTCTTTAACGTAGCCTGCAGCGTCGTCGTTGCAATTCCTCGTTTTTGGAGTCAGAAATTCTCCTGGAAGACGAAGTGGCTCACCGTATACTAATTCGCCTGATGTTGCTTTCAGATCCTCGCGTCAGGCTGCTCTGATTCCAAGAAGCACGGTTGGTAATGCTTCCGTCCAGCGAACACCCAGGCACTTAATCGCGGCTTTCAGCTGTCGATGTAACCGTTCGACCGATGTTGCTTGCAGGATGAAAAGCGGTTGTATGAAGATAAGTCGTACCAGCTAAACGATTAAGACACTTGAATAAATGCGACTCGAACTGCCTACCTTGATCTGTGGTGACGCGGAGGGGTGTGCCAAACCTCACGATTCAGTGAGTGTAAAAAGCTTGCGTGACGGTTTCGGCCTCCTGATTTTCCATCGGAATTGCTTCTGGCCAACGAAAAAAACGATCAACGCAGGTCAAACAGTTTCTGCACCCTTCTGAGTAAGGCATTATCACGATGTCTAGGTGGATGTGCTCAAATCGGCTGGATGGTGATGCAATTGTGCCCAGGGGTCACATTACGCCCTATCTTCGCTCGTTGGCATGGGATGCATCCTCGAGTCTAACTGCGGCAATCAGCTTTAACGGCGGGCTATACGTAACGCTGTGTAACGAGCTTAGTCGTTGCTATGATACCAGGATGAGCTGATCCATGTATTGCGTGAAAAGCGGCTCTTCGGAATGGAGCTGTTACGAACGGCCGTGCAGTAGCCGTGGAAATGTCGCAGTAAACAGTCGCGTTGGTTGCTGGTATTGGTATTTTCCTCAGCTTAAGTCCGCTCTCCTCCTGCAAAATATTTTTCAGCTCTTTATCTCTTTCCTGCGATTCCGCCAATGCCTCGAAATCTAGTGGTCTCATAATTTCTTCCACCCTTGAGAGTGCATCAGCCACAGTATTTTCTTCTCCGCGAATGTGCTGGATGTCTGCGGTAAATTGTCCAATGAAGGCGAGGTGACGAAATCGACGGGGCATTTCTCTGACTTTTGGCGAAACGCATATGTGAGTGGCTTATGTTCTGTGAAGGTAGTGAACATTCGTGACTCCACCATGTATCTGTAATATTTTACAGACAGATAAGCTACAAGGAGTTCGCGGTCATAAGTATTGTATTTTCTTTCAGCCGGAGTCAGCTTTTTCGAGAAAAATCCAACTGTTGCCGATTCGCTGTTGTAGAGCGGCGTCAACGGCGAAATCCGACGCGTCGCAGAATATGGCTAAGTGCGCTCCTGGTTGAGAGTGCGTTAATAGCGTTGACGCGGCGAGGGCTTCTTTGCAGTCAACGAATGCGTCTTCTGCCTACTTGGTCCACATAACCGGTGATTTGCCCTTGATTTTATCGGGTAACAAGGAATTCAAGGGAGCCTGTATTTCAGCAGCTCTGGGAACGAATCTTTGGTAAAAATTCAGCATACCTAAGAATTGTCTCGTTTCCTTCGCTGTTGATGGCTTTGGGAATTCCACGATTGCTTGTACCTTATCCGGGAGAGGTTTGGTGCCGGATTAATGTTGTTGTTATTCAAGGAAAGAATTTAGTGACGCTGTCGACACATCATAATATTAGGATTTAAAATAGTATCAATATTTGTTTAAATTTGAAGGATTACCAAGAGAACTCTAAATTCGTTGCTCAAGTGTATAGAAATTTGTAATTTAATGTAGATGACGATCCGTTAGTGTGCGCTGTTAGTGTGCGGGTAGGATAAGTGCGCGTCACTATTAATTTTTGACGGCCGGCGTGGACCGGTGCGCTGCCGGCCGGATAGGATAAGTACGCATCGGCCTTAAAACATCATAACCGGATTTATGTAACCTTTGTCGGCAACGTTCCCTAGATACGGTTATACCAGATTCTTCATTCCACTGGGACTGAATTTCTCTTAAGGTACTTTGTCTTTGCCTTCTGCAAATTTTGGTGACAATTCTTTGTTGTCTCTCTGCTACAATTCTTGGTCTTCCATAACTTTTGCGACCAATATCAATATTAGCAGTTTCTCCGTACTTTTTTATTATATTGTCAAATTCGATATCGATTTCGATAAATAAAGTTCCTCCGAAGTTTTTTTTTTTTCATTTTTTTACCCGCTACTTATGAACGAATTATAATTTCACGTACTTTTTTTATTGATTTTATGGAAATAAAGCTCATAACATAGCATTTCGATATTATACCTATTAATATATCGCTAGACAGATGCGGCATATAATCGTTTTCAATATATTGTTACGTTTCTAGGGTTTAAATATATTTATTTAAACGAATAAAACACTCGATAAAAACTTAACCGTAATTTAATAAAGCTTAAAAACTAATTTATTTGTAACAATTTATTTACACACTAAAAATCTAACTTCGACGATCGCTGTTAGAATTCGACTGATTCCTGAGTCCACCCCGGGCGATTTTATATCCTTTGCTGCCCTCTCGAATTCTCTACGCTGGAATATTCGAGTTTGTTCCATCGCCGGAAAAGTCCAGGCTGTTCGATGTAGACCCCGGTGGCGTGGCAGCCAATGACGCATAACGACCGACTTCTTGACGCCTTGAGCTAAGCCGGGTGGCGCGCCACACTGCCCCCTTCTTAAAAACGTTTCGTCTCGAAATGTTCCTGGTGATAGTCTTGAAGGACGGTGTCGGAATCTACATGCTGGCCCATTCTTGCAACTTCCCGTCTGGAAGAAATAGCAGTCTACGGTTTTGCTGTTGCTGATTGTTGCCTGTGGGTGGTGGCTGCAGACTAGGACTTCAATTCCCGTTCTGTGGAAGATGACTTCCAGCATGCTTCGAATTACTCTCCAGTCTAGTCCGTCCAATCCGCAGCCCAATTTGGAGATGGCTAACTTCATCTGATGGTTCTCTATTAGCTGTCTCCTCAGGCTATATAGGGCTCTCCACATATTTTGATAGTCAGGTTTACCGCTTGATGTCTTCTTAGTGACTAAATAATGCACGTGGCGCCTCCGATCTGTCGTCGAATCAATGATCTGCAAGCTCTTGCCTACCATGGGATGCTGTCTTCGTAGCTCCTCGATTTGGCCAAATTTCTTCCTAAACACCTGAGCGATTCCTTTGGACATTTCCAGGTCTTCTGCTACGCAGTGGGCCAGACTGTACTCCAGTGGCACTTTAAAGAGATCTTGTTGCATCTCCGTGGTCACTCCAAACCGTGCCTTGCTTCCTTCGGCGTGATGAGACATGAAGGTTTCGAAGTTCACTTCGGAAACTTGCGCCCTTTGTACTGTCCCTTCATCTGCTTCTCCATGGTAAGGGGCTATCCGGTTGAAGTGGATTACTTTGGGTTTGCCATGGGGGCCCTTCTTGATGTGGTAAACGACGTCGTTGATCCGTTTCATCACTTTGTAAGGACCTTCCCAAGAGGTCTGCAATTTTGGGGAGAGGCCTCGATGTCTTTGGGGGTTATAAAGCCAGACCAGTGCTCCAGGTTGGTATCCCCCGTGTTGAGCGTTGATGTCATAGTGCTCCTTCATCCGATCGCTGGCCGTCTGTATATTGTGACGCACTTGGTTGTGGATTTCATCCATTTTCCTGCGTAATTTGCTCACGTAATCTTCGTCGGCAGAGACTTCGCCAGGCTTCACACCAAACTTCAGGTCGCAGGGCAGTCTCGGCTCTCGCCCGAATACCACTTTCGCGGGAGTCTCCCCTGTTGTCTCATGAACAGATGAGCGGTATGCCATTAGAAACAGGGGGATGTACGTGTCCCAGTCCCTCTGATGATCTGAAACGACCTTGGACAAATGTCGGTTAATGGTTCTATTGAACCTTTCCACCATTCCGTCCGACTGTGGGTGGAGTGCAGTTGTTCTAGTTTTTCGTACACCGAGCAGAGTACACACGTTCTTGAACAAGGCCGATTCAAAGTTCCTTCCTTGGTCTGAATGCAGTTCCATAGGTGCACCATACCGACTGATCCATTCCCTGACAAGGACTTCCGCAATAGTGACTGCCTCTTGGTTAGGTAGGGCGTAAGCTTCAACCCACTTGCTAAAGTAGTCCATTACCACGACGATGTACTTGTTTCCACCATTCGTTTCTGGAAACGGGCCGGCTACATCGATGGCAACTCTCTCAAAAGGACTTCCAACGTTGTACTGTCTCATGGGGGCCTTACCCCGCCTGCGGGGACCATTACTGGCTGCGCAGACTGCACACTTTCTGCACCAATCCTTCACGTCTTCCTTGCAGTTCACCCAGTAAAATCTCTCGCGCACCTTCTCCATAGTCTTCTTAACTCCCAGATGCCCTCCCGAAGTTCCATCGTGAAGTTCCCTCAGAACTTCTGGCACCCTATTCTTGGGGATTAGTAACTGTGTCTTCTGTTCCATGCCTTCCTGATTCTCTATACTTCGTCTCAGAAGACCGCGATCCAACACTATGGAGTCCCACTGCGCCCAGTATGATTTTACGGACGGTGCACATGGTGCTACCTCTTCCCAGGTAGGCCTCGCGTCCCTGCTTTTCCACTCTAGCACTAATTTCAAATCCGGGTCGTTCTCCTAGTCTGTTCGCAGTTCTTCGCCTTGCCAGTTGTCGTCAACAATGGCTGTCCTCGCAGTCGTGGCTACTTTCTCGTCCAAACGACTACAGTGCTTACAGTCTTCGGCACAGGGTCTTCTCGACAAAGCATCGGCATTTCGATGGCTAGTTCCTGCCCGATGCTGAATTTCAAAATCGTACTCCTGAAGTCGTTCGATCCATCGTGCAACTTGCCCTTCTGGGTTCTTGAAACGGAGAAGCCATTTTAGAGCGGCATGGTCGGTGCTCAGGAGGAAGCGCCTACCGTGCGTAAGCGTTTTTACGACGGCTAGCAATTCCCTTCTTGTGACCCAATAGTTTCGTTCCGGCTTTGATAGGACTTTACTGAAGTAGCCGATCACCTTCTCTTGCCCCTTTTGTAACTGGGAGAGTACGCCACCAATCCCAACGTTGCTAGCATCTGTGTCCACGACGAATTTGCCTTCCGGGAGAGGATAATTCAGAATAGGAGCACTAATCAAGTACTGCTTTAGTTGTTCAAAGCCAATTTGACACTGTTGGTCCCATTCAAATGGACGACCTTCTTCAGTGAGTTTTGTCAACGGCTTAGCAATGTCTGCAAATCCAGGAACGTAGCGCCGATAGTAAGTGCACAGGCCAAGGAAACTCCTTATTTGGTGTTTATTTCTGGGAGTTGGCGAGTCTTTCACCACCTGAATCCTCACAGGGTCCACGGCGATTCCATTTCCATTAACAATGTGCCCCAGGTAATTCACTTCCTTCTGCAACAGGTGACACTTCTTGAGGCTAAGCTTAGTCCAGCTCCGCGAAGCCGCTGGAACACTCCTTCCAGGTTCCTTAGGTGGTCGTCGAACGTCTTTCCCACGACAATTATGTCGTCAAGGTACACCATGCACGTTGTCCAGGACAGACCTTTCAGAACCGTCTCCATTAACCTCTCAAATGTCGCTGGGGCATTACATAACCCGAATGGCATCACTGTGAACTGCCACAGACCCATACCAATGGAAAACGCCGTCTTTTCTCGATCTTCAGGCGCCAGCTCCACTTGCCAATATCCACTCTTTAAGTCTAAAGTTTAGAAGATCTTTGAGCCGGCCAGGGTGTCCAGGGTATCATCAATCCGTGGCAGGGGATAGCTGTCCTTCTTGGTGACATTGTTGAGTAACCGGTAGTCTACACAGAACCTGGTGGACCCATCCTTCTTCTTCACAAGCACTACTGGTGACGCCCACGGGCTGCTTGATGGTTCTATCACATTATCCTTTTCCATCTCGCGAATAATGCGTTCCGCTTCCTCACGCTTCGCCAACGGTAATCGCCTTGGAGCTTGACGGATAGGTCTTTCTTCTCCAGTCTCTATTTTGTGTTTCACGACATCAGTTCTTCCCTTGGATTCATTTTCTACCTTAAATACATCTTGATAGCGGCCGATCAGATTCTTTGCTTTTGTCTTCTAGTCTGGAGTCAATTCCTGGGCTGTTGACATAACCATTTCCCATAACTTCACTGGGACTTTCGCTTCTGGCACGTTTGTTTCAAGTTGGCGGGAGATGGAAGACACCATGGAGCAGCTTCCCAAGATGGTTCCTTTTTTGATATTGACGGAGAAACAATTGACGTTCATCAGGCGGACAGGTACTTCCTTTCTCGCCGTCAACAACATTTTCCCAACGAGGACTCCTCTTCCAATCTTCTGATCATCAGTATTAGGTTCAACCATAATGACTTGCCCATCTTGAAAGACACCGTTCAATTTTGCGTCGACGATAACCTCAGTCCTGCTGGGTAATACAACGTCTTCAGCGAGGACTACTCGAGCGGCCACGTCTCCTCGTTGATGTAGAACCAACTCCTCATTATTGACCACCATTACGCCACGCTTTAAGTCCAATTGAAACCCGTGGGCACACATGACGTCCATGCCCAAAATTGCCTAGTCCTCTATGTCTGCCACCAGTGCACGGTGTTTTATTGGAGTTGAACCAATGGTGATGATAACCTCTACTTCACCGTGGACAGTTGCTGATGTTCCAGCTGCAGTTTTTAGTCTCCACTTGGTCGGCTCGGTGCGTCCAGATGACTTGATGACGTCGGGTCTTAGGATGGTTTTCGTCGCACCCGTATCCAACAACATTGTGTGAGGAATGTCATCAATGGTAACATCCACGAAGACCCTGCTGGTTAACTGCCGTAGGGATATTACTTGTTTGGCTTTCGTCTTTGGGGGCCTTTGAATACGGGTCGACGTTTGCCCCTCTGCACCGACCCAGCTTAGTTTAACTGTGGCTTCCTTGGATCCTGTCTGGGCTTTGGACATCGCCTGCGAACATGTCCTTCCTCCTGGCAATTCCAACACACCAGCGGCTTCTTCAGCTTGAAGACCTGTTCCACAATGCGGCGAACATCCTCGGCGGTGGTATATTCCCTGGGTCGCTCCTTTATAGCAGATCCCACCTTGACGTTAGCGGATTCTTCCTCTTCTTCCTCTTGGAATAGCCATAGCCGCTCGCACCATGACATGCCCTCTTGAAACGCGTCTCGCCGCTTCAAATTCCAAGGCATAAGCCAATGCGTTCTTGGACGTCTTCGGATGTGTCATTCTCAATGCCTGCTGGTTGTCTGGGTCACGGATTCCATCTATGAAGGTCTGCACCGTCAAACATTTGAGGAATTCAACAGGAGCTGTGGGATATGCCAACTGGGCCAGACGCGCTACGTCGAATTCCTGAAGACTTTCTCCGGATTTCTGACAGTGATTCCTCAACTGCGCATGGTATACCTCGGTCAGATGGGCCTGTCCGTAACGCATTTCCATCCTATTCACCAGCTTGTCGAAGTCTTCTTGTTCCTCTGGCGGCATCGTCTGTAGCACATCGATAGCGTCCCCTCTCAAGGCCACAATTAACGAAGTGGCTTTTTCGCAGGCCGTCCATCTGTTTGCCTTTGCTGCTGCTTCGAACTGTTTGAAGTAGTTGGGCCAAGAAGACTTTCCGTCGAATGTTGGTGGTTTTATTTTCAATTTCGAATTTTCTGCTTGTCCTCCCACAATTCGGGTTTCATTACTTTCTAGCATTTCTACTGGTGGCTGATCCCCGAACACTCGCAACCCCGCCATGATTTGTTCCAGATTTTTGATTTTATTATCCTGCTGGAATATTATTTCTTCCACATTTTCTTGCAGGTTCCTTGTTTCTTCCGATATTTTTACCACTAGTTGATCTTCGAGTCCTTTTGTTTGTTCTAGAAATTTCTCGTCGAAATTTCTGGATTGCTCTCGAAATTTCTCGTCTAAGTCTCTAGATTGTTCCAATAATTTATTCTGTAATTTGTCGAAATTTCCAGCTTGTTCTAGAAGCTTCTCCTCTAAATTTCTGGATTGTTCCATCAATTTAGTTTGCAACTCGTCTTTGAAGTTTACAGATTGTTCTCGAAGTTCGTCCTTGAAATTTCCAGATTGTTCTAGAAGCTTCTCCTCTAAATTTCTGGATTGTTCTCGAAGTTCGTCCTTGAAATTTCCAGATTGCTCTAGAAGCTTTTCCTCTAAATTTCTGGATTGTTCTCGAAGCTTCTCTAAATTTCCAGACTGTTCTTGAAACTTCTCGTCCAAATTTCTGGATTCTTCTCGAAGTTCGTCCTTGAAATTTCCAGATTGTTCTAGAAACTTCTCGTCCAAATTTCTGGAGTGTTCTCGAAGTTCGTCCTTGAAATTTCTGGATTGTTCTCGAAATTCATCTTTCAAGATTTTATTAAAATCGACGGGACCACACGAAATTTCGAAAAGGAAGGTCTCTGGATCTTCACCAGCTGTCAACAAATCGGATCGGAGACGCTGTTGAAGTGCGCCTTTCAAACCACAGGTTTCTAACTCTCGTTCTTCCAATTCGGTTTTTAATTCGGCCACTTTTAAGTCTTTCAACAACACTTTCCTGGTAGCCATTGTTTTTTTCCGATACTGTACTTATTTAATAATCTGATTAAATTTAATTTCTTTATACTTTAAATTGTTTATTTATTTGCACAAACCCGCACACCGACACCACTGTTACGTTTCTAGGGTTTAAATTTATTTATTTAAACGAATAAAACACTCGATAAAAACTTAACCGTAATTTAATAAAGCTTAAAAACTAATTTATTTGTAACAATTTATTTACACACTAAAAATCTAACTTCGACGATCGCTGTTAGAATTCGTCTGACTCCTGAGTCCACCCCGGGCGATTTTATATCCTTTGCTGCCCTCTCGAATTTTCTAACGCTGGAAGATTCGAGTTTGTTCCATCGCCGAAAAAGTCTAGTCTGTTTGATGTAGACCCCGGTGGCGTGGCAGCCAATGACGCATAACGAACCGACTTCTTGACGCCTTGAGCTTGACGTAGTAAGCCGGGTGGTGCGCCACAATATTTTCCCTAAACTTCCTAAACATCTGTTTGGTTTCGTTTAAGTACATTCATTTGTTCATTTTTAAGTTGCATTTATATACATAAAAAAATCTTATGTGACTATAACACTTTTATGCAAATACAGGATGCAACAAAACTACAGGCAGCTCCTTCACGGATGTATTTTACAGATAAAAAGAAAGAAAAAAGTTGATTTAAATATGTATACAGGCTGTTCACGAGAGGCTGCAACAGCAACTAATTCTCTTATTTGAATTTATACAAAGTAACTTGTATTGGACAAGTTTCAGGATCTGTCCTGCCCAATTTTGTAGCAATATCGGAAAAACAAATGACTGCCACGTTTTTGAGAGTTTCAGTTGTTTTTAACTTTTTATATATTTTTTTTATTATTTGGTAGATAAATCTGGATGATCAAGAAAAATGCCTACAGCAGCAAACTTTTTTATTTGAAATTTTATGAGATAACTTAAAATAGGAAACTTTTAGGACATTTTCCGCTAGATTTTATGGCAGCATCAGAAAAACAAATGACCGTTCGGTTTTCGAGATTTTCAATTGTTTTTAATTTTCTTTGAACAGAATCAAAACACTTTCAGGATATCTAATTTTGTATGCCTCTAAAAAAAATTTTCTAGCTACGATATGCTTTCCCGCGAACACCCTGTATACATGCTCTTTCTCTTTACTTTAATCTGTAGGACATATCATTGAAGTAGCTGTTACTTTTATGACATTCTACTGACCAAAATAAAGAAAAATTATGAAAATTATGAAAATTAAATATTTAATTTCATTTAAAATGATAAAGTAAATGTAGAAAGAAAATCATTTAAAGATCTACAGAGGGTGTTCGCAGGAAACCCTACCGATAGCTAGAAAATATTTTTTAGAAATATTTTTTAGAGACGAATTTAATTAGACATCCTGACTGGGACGTAGTGATAAAAAGCTAATATTTCGAAAGAAAATTCAATTGAAAATCTCGAAAACCAGTCATTTGTTTTTCTATTAGTGCCATAAAATCTAGCCGAAAAGGTTCTAAAATTTTCCTATTTTAAGTTACCTCGTAAAATTTTAAATAAAAAAATCAGCTGTTGTAGGCATTTTCCTTGATCATCAAGATTTATTTGCCAAATAATAAAAAATACTAGGCTTTGGTAGAAAATATTTTAAAGATATAATTAATCTGATTAATTCTGAACGTGATGCGATGATAAAAAAATTATGTATTATTAAAAATTGAAAATCTCAAGAAACTGACAGTCATTTGTTTTTCCGATATTGCTATAAAACTGGGCAAGACGGATCCTGAAAATTTTCCAATATAAGTTACTTCGTAAAAATTCAAATAAGAGAGTTAACCGTTATTACAGCTTCCCGTGAACAGCCTATATACAGCGTGTAATCAAATAAGTTTCACATATAAAACTGTAAGTTCTTTATCACTTAAGAAAATGATTTCTGCAAATATGAATTTTAGTGGTGAAAAATTAAAGAAATTAACCCCCCCCCCCCCCCAGAGCCCGGAGACTTTTTGTTTGAAAACCTCTGACCGGCCGTGTATCAGTTTCTACAAGCGCATCATAAAACGCCGTAAAACAATAAAGCGTCATCGAACTGAAGGGGGGGACTGGGTTAAAATCTTCGCTTATGTAATTCCGTAACGGAAAAGAATTATAATTATCCATCGCGTTGTTTATTAAATCAATCAATTTTTCTCAGTTTGCACGTAATTGTTAATAGTATTCTGCTCACAAAACTATAAAAATAAATAAAAATTAGAAATTCCATTTTCTAAAATTATTTTACTATTTCATACGTATTCATCGTGTACTTTATTTGCTGGTCGTCAATAACCTGCATAGTTATTTCTTTATTGCGCAAAATGTTTAAGAATGTCTTTTCTTTCTGCATTTCGAAAAATCGTTATTGAATGCAGTCATCGCTTTTATTATTTTGTGGAACCAAAACAATAAAGCGTCATGGAACTCGAACTACGAAGAGACGTATTCGTTAGTGGAAATAATTAACAAAGCGACAGTCATTCAAAGCGACTAATAATTTTTTATTAAATCATTTTAATAAGTGAAATTAGCACTGTAAATCATGTGTATTGTTGGTTTACAAAGACCAGAATGTCAAGATCTAATTATTGCCGATTGTCTAATGAAACATTTAATTCTGATCAATGGAAGCAGATTTAAATTGTTCTGCTTTAACTATGTTGCACATGTGGGCCACGACCTAGAGGTTGTGAATTTGAACTATCGCCTTTAATCGGTCGGTGATTCTATTTTATTGTGTTTCCCATAAAGGTTCTGTCACATTACAGCGCAGCGAAGAGCGGCGACTTTTTTTAGCTGTGCTTGGATACGTTGGGTAGCTTCGCCGCGCTTCGCATAAGTGTGCGCACTCTCATAAGAATACAGCAAAAGAAATTTTCGGCGCCGCGGTTCGCCGCGCTATGTGTGCGATACCCTAAAGCTTTTAAAATGCGATCAAGCAATTGACACCTTGAATTTTGTTGGAATTTTGTTTTATAACGTTGCTTTTGTGCACGGCCGACCAGAATTTCTCAAACAAAAGATTCAATACTCCTCCAGTAGGTATTTTTTTTTATTTTTGAGCTAGACTTTTGGTAGTTGCAGCATTAATTCTCTTGCATGATGAGTAACTTGCGGTATTAATATGTGAAACTCCAACGGTACGCCACTATGCAAATAAGTGAACCACTCTGAATTTTGACCAAGATTTCTTCAAATTCCGCCTGTGTGCAGCGCTTCACAAGGCCGTGATAGCCGAAAAAGTGCACTTTTCGCTTAACATTCTCTCTTACCGCCGCAATCGAAATTTTAACGTTTAATTAAAGAAGAAATAGAATTATTACTTTGGCTTCTGACAACCGATTCGAAACTTTTCAGTCAATAAAAGGTAACCATAGATAAACTCTCTAGAATGTAAATTCCCTAATACGGAAGTGATTCCATGCGTGCGTTCCATGTGGCCATGAAGAACTCCTGGCGGGAAAATTCAAAAGAGGTTTGAATTTTACCGCCGATAAACTTGAGGATGTACTGTTGTAAAACACTTCACTCTGACGAACATTCGCTGTTTTTACATCTCGACGAGTCGAAAACTAGTCGAGACTCAAAAATCGCTAATATTCGTCAGACCAAAGTGTTTCACAACAGTACATAATATAAATGTGGCAAAATAAAGTACACTCAAAAATATAAGAACATATGTTTTCAGATACTTATTTATTTGAAATATACCCAAAGTGTGTTTATAAAAGTTACATTAAGTATTGGATAATTTGTTAATTTTTCGTTAATAATTGTTATCAGCATTGAAATAATTATAAATAAGTAATTGCAAATTGGTATAAAGTTAACTAAATTTAAGTCATGATTGACCATGCCGATATATTTGTTATGAAAACACTTATTTCTAAGAAATTGTTAAACTTTACTAATGTTGATGAATTTGGCGCATACTTTCATTTAAAGTATGAAGGCAACAGATTCACATTCCAAGGGTGTCTTTGACTTGCGTTTTTCTTGGTCTTATGATATTTTCAGTTTAATTATATACCAGTTCAGATGTGTTCTGGAACGGCATTCCAATTTAATGAATCTTGAGACGTTTCATTCTTCATTGCAAAAGAACTTCCTCGGGGCTGCTGATGGTGGTGGTGATGATGCTGTTGCCGCTGCTTCTTGTTAGTCGTTGAGACTGAATTCCTACAGGTTGTTTCGATAATCCGTACCAAGTCTTCACTTCCATACCTCACACGTTTCCTCAAATTCTGTGGAATTTCTTTGGTGTTAAAGTTGTAACGAGCTGGTTGGAACTGCATGTCTCGGATTTTTTCTGCTGCCGACGTTTCATTCTTCATTGCAAAAGAACTACCTCGGGGCTGCTGATGGTGGTGGTGCTGTTGCCGCTGCTTCTCGTTAGTCGTTGAGAGTGGATTCTACACATTGTGTCGATAATCCGTTCTAAGTCTTCACTTCCATGCCTCAGACCTTTCTTCAAATTCTGTGGAATTTCCTTGGCGGCTTGAAATTTTGTAATTAGGTAAAGTTGTAACGGGCTATGCTGAAATTTATGCATCCTGCGTTATAATTTTCAGGCACGGCATTAAACTTACCTCTCGCTAATGATATTTTCGTAAGTTCGACACTATGCCACAAATATAACATTCATTGAACTGACACAGCTTCTTTGTTAGTGTTTCATATACTAGTCTGGCCTCATAAATTGGCGAGCACTCGGGACGCGCCCTTGGCCCACCGAATGCTGTCGTATGTAACAAAATGGTTACAAATCTATGATCGCATGGTTATGTTCACAAAATTCTGTTATCACCGTCTACAGTTTCCTATGCATGTCGCTAGCGCCATCTCGTAGCCATGAAGAACTGATCCGCCATGATGGAATCAGGGCGGGCTATTCAATTACATACCCTGAAGGTAACCATGGTAACTTAAAAATATGCTAAGGATTACAGATTACTGTAAATACAGTGCCATCACTGCTATCCCAGCGGCCTGGGGGGAGTTATAATTACGTTTAAAACTGTGGCAACAGAAACCCCTTTGAAAAAGATCGAACAACTACCAGGGGGCAGAAACTACAGTTTATATTCTGTGACAACTAAGGCTGCGAGAATTTATCGATATACCGATATTATCGATAATATCTATATTTATCGAATAACGATATTTCCATTTAAGATATCGATATATCGATGATATCGATAATGTCGATAATATCGATATATATCATATTTATCGATATTATTGTTGGTATTGCCGTATCGATATTATCGGTGGTATCAATAACGTAATTTTAATATTAATAAACAATCACATTTTATTACCTATTTCAGTTTTTACTAAAACTGTTATTGGACAATTTATGCACGTCATAATTACTAATTTTTGGAAAGTTTATTTTCCAAGATCAAAACCATTTAAAGAAAGTAAATTACTAATTATATCGGATATCGTCGATATTGTAGTCTGTGGCTCAAATTAATTCGTCCAATTCGCACTAAACCTACCGGAATATGAATTTTATAAAAATTCAATTTCATATATGGCAAGTGATCACGACTCACGGTCACGATATAAAGAAAATTTTAAAATATTTCAATTAATTTTTAGTCTAGTCAGAGTTTATAAATATCAAAATGAAACTAACTTTCGTGGATTTCGACACATATTCGTGTGCCCCCTTTTTCACACATTTTCGCACGAAGACTATTTTTTTTTGCTAACAATATCTTGCTTTTAATTTTTATTGTTATGATTAGGGAAAACAATGAATTCTGATTCTGATGGATACTCGATTTCATGATTTCAACAAAAGTTATGAAATAATATTTCTGAAAAACGTAAAAAAATAATTAGAAAAGTTTAAAATTTAAAAAACACAGTGCTAGCAAAACTACCTCGTACCAAAATGTGTGAAAATGCACTTGTCCGACTTGTTCGATATTATCGGTATATCGATAATTATAGATATTATCCATATAAGGATAAATATCGATATATCGATAAATATCGATAATATGGATAAATATTGATAATATCGATAAATATCGGTAATATCGATAAGTATCGATAATATCGATATTTTTTAATTATCGATATCCGATATCGAAAACAGGACATCGCGCACCCCTAGTGACAACTACATGCGAGTTGTATCCACCCAAGGTTAGTATATGAGAAGTTATCACATTCGCTTGAATTTACATACATAAAGCCGAACGCCTGGTCGTGCTGGTGAGGGTGTCCGTGCGGTCTCTGGTGACGTCAGACTATACTTCCGCGATTTTAATTGGTCACGATCCACTGCGCATGTACAGTCGATACCATTACATAACTATTATGATGATTTTAAATACAGACTACCTACTGTAGAGAAACGGGAAGGCTGAGAAATTCAGACAAGTTTCTGCTCTCTCTTGTGATTGGTGTACAGAATACCTTTCCTCCGTTCCCCGAACGGAAAGAGCGGAAATGCTTTTATATTCATTCCTAGATTTACCCTAGTACTTAGAAAATAGATCTTTGTAAAATCGCTTTGTAACATCACTTGGTAACGTAGTTAATTTAATTGGCTGCTGATTCAGCAGCCAATTAAAAGAGACTGAATTTTGTACTCAACAATTATTATTTTCCACATAAATAAGTAAAATGGTCCTTCGAGCATATTAAGTCGGTCTACCCCTTTCACGACCGCCACATTGGTCCTAATCGAGCCGGATTGGATAGAGTGAAAACGTGCACACATCGAGGATTGAAGTTCGCAGAAAACATTCCAAAATCTGTGCTTCAATGTTATCAAGCCATATTGGAGTGACTAAACTACAAATACAAAAAAGGTCAGTTTCCTAATTTTTCACTCCCATTTCGGTTTCACGTGTGTGCAACTAGTACGTAAATTTTGATTTCATTATAAGTAATTATTTGTTTATTTAAAACTTTTTTGGTGCATTTAAAATAAAATCATGTCAGAAAAATTAACAGCTTTGAAAGAAAAGCGAAAAATAATTAAATCACAAATAACACGTCAAAGTAATTATATAAAAAAATATGAAGAGGGAGATGATGTTTTAGATATTAAATCCAGAGCAGAATATTTGCATAATTATTTCAAGGAATATGAATTAATTCAGGCAGAAATTGAGTCCGAGTCTCCTATTAATCAACAATCGGAAATAGAAAACGAAAATAAGCGGACAAACGTAGAGCAACAATTCTTTAAAACCTTAGCTCTTGTTGAGGCCATAAATCTAAATCAATACCTTCCTCAATCGCAACAAACATCATGCCCTACTCTTACAAATTCTAATAATTGCGAAGAATCAAGTTCTGTTAATAATTTACCACGGTTAAAATTGCCCAATTTTTCCGGTCACTACTCCGAATGGTATTCATTTTTTGAGACATTTAAGTCGGAGATTCATGAAAATGCTAAATTAAATAAATGCAGAAAATTTCAGTATTTAAAGGGATGCCTCAAAGATGAAGCCTTACGAGCGATAGAGCATTTAACAATTTCAAATGCAAATTACGATGCCGCGCTAGATTTACTAAAAAATCGATTTGAAAATAAGCGTCTTATTGTGCAGGAACATGTAATAAATATCATTAAAATAACCCCAATACTTAAGCAATCGTATGTAGAACTTCGGCGTTACTTAGATGAATTGAATATTAATATTGAAGCGCTGAAGTTATTAGAATTACCCGTAGATTCTTGGAATGCCTTTGTGGTTCCAATACTAGCGGAAAAATTAGATACTAAAATACAACGCAACTGGCAGTCAACCTTAACAAAAGAAATTCCGACATTAAAACAATTCCTCGATTTCTTATCAAATAAATGCACCGTATTAGAATCATTGGTTACAATTAACAAACCAACACAAAATAAATATCAAAACAATTTCAAACACCACGATAATAACGCTAAGATCGGTAAAACTGTCCTTCCTAGAAAGGTTCAACCGGCAAGTTATGATGTTACCAATAGGAAACCCTACTGCATTTTATGTGAAGGTAATCATTATATAAATTACTGCGATTTATTTCTAAAATTAGGTGTATCTGAGAGGGTGAGCGAAATAAACAAGCTGAAACTTTGCGTTAATTGTTTAAGAAGTAGTCACCAATCATCTAATTGCAATTATAATTCAAGGTGTCGCGTATGTCAGGAAAGACATCATACATTGCTTCATTCCAGCAATGATTCTTCTAATCAATCCAACACGGTTGGTGATTCTATTCCATCTCAGCCACATAGCAGTAGCGAAAGCTCATTGGCATCATTAACCGCCATAACTAAAGAAATATTACTTTCAACGGCACTTATTTTAATTCAGGATGTAAAGGGAACTTATCAACATTGCAGGGCGTTATTAGATTCAGGATCGCAAGCTCATTTCATTACTCGCGATCTTTGTGAAAGACTCGACGTAAGTCTGAAACAAACATCAGCACCTGTATCTGGCATCAATCAATCCGTGAGCGAGATAAATCAATCCGCCAAGGTTACCATACATTCCCGTTGCACCTCATTTCGCCAAAATATTCATTGTTTGGTTCAAACATTTGAAAGAGAGAGGGAAGGTCGTTTTGTAGTTAGATTACCGTTCAAGGGAGCTATAAGTTTAGGTGATTCCAAACAAACTGCGATTAAACGTTTCTTCAATACTGAACGTCGACTGATTAATAATCCGCGTCTCGGTAATCAGTACAAGATATTTATGAAAGAATATCTTCATCTAAATCATACTGTGGCGCGCCACCCGGCTTAGCTCAAGGCGTCAAGAAGTCGGTCGTTATGCGTCATTGGCTGCCACGCCACCGGGGTCTACATCGAACAGCCTAGACTTTTCCGGCGATGGAACAAACTCGAATCTTCCAGCGTAGAGAATTCCAGACGGCAGCAAATGATATAAAATCGCCCGGAGTTGACTTCAACAGCGTCTCCGATCCGATTTGTTGACAGCTGGTGAAGATCCAGAGACCTTCCTTTTCGAAATTTCGTGTGGTCCCGTCGATTTTAATAAAATCTTGAAAGATGAATTTCGAGAACAATCCAGAAATCTGGAAATTTCGACAAATTACAAAATAAATTATTGGAACAATCTAGAGACTTAGACGAGAAATTTCTAGAGCAATCCAGAAATTTCGACGAGAAACTTCTAGAACAGTCCGGACATTTGAAGGGTGAATTTCTAGAACAGACGAAAGGACTCGAAGATAAACTAGTGGTAAAAATATCGGAAGAAACAAGAAACCTGCAAGAAAATGTGGAAGAAATAATATTCCAGCAGGATAACAAAATCAAAAATCTGGAACAAATCATGGCGGGGTTGCGAGTGTTCGGGGATCAGCCACCAGTAGAAATACTAGAAAATAATGAAACCCGAATTGTGGAAGGACAAGCAGAAAATTCGAAATTGAAAATAAAACCACCAACGTTCGATGGAAAGTCTTCTTGGCCCAACTACTTCAAACAGTTCGAAGCAGCAGCAAAGGCGAACAGATGGACGGCCAGCGAAAAAGCCACTTCGTTAATTGTGGCCTTGAGAGGGGACGCTATCGATGTGCTACAGACGATGCCGCCAGAGGAACAAGAAGACTTCGACAAGCTGGTGAATAGGATGGAAATGCGTTACGGACAGGCCCATCTGACCGAGGTATACCATGCGCAGTTGAGGAATCGCTGTCAGAAATCCGGGGAAAGTCTTCAGGAATTCGAAGCGGACGTAGCGCGTCTGGCCCAGTTGGCATATCCCACAGCTCCTGTTGAATTCCTCAAATGTTTGACGGTGCAGACCTTCATAGATGGAATCCGTGACCCAGACAACCAGCAGGCATTGAGAATGACCCATCCGATGACGTCCAAGAACGCATTGACTTATGCCTTGGAATTTGAAGCGGCGAGACGCGTTTCAAGAGGGCATGTCAAGGTGCGAGCGGCTATGGACTTCCAAGAGGAAGAAGAGGAAGAATCCGCTAACGCCAAGGTGGGATCTGCTATAAAGGAGCGACCCAGGGGGTATACCACCGCCGAGGATGTTCGCCGCATTGTGGAACAGGTCTTCAAGCAGAAGAAGCCGCTGGTGTGTTGGAATTGCCAGGAGGAAGGACATGTTCGCAGGCGATGTCCAAAGCCCAGACAGGATCCAAGGAAGCCACAGTTAAACTAAGCCGGGTCGGTGCAGAGGGGCAAACGTCGACCCGTATTCAAAGGCCCCCAAAGACGAAATCCAAACAAGTAATATCCCTACGGCAGTTAACCAGCAGTGTCTTCGTGGATGTTACCATTGATGACATTCCTCACACCATGTTGTTGGATACGGGTGCGACGAAGACCATCCTAAGACCCGACGTCATCAAGTCATCTGGACGCACCGAGCCGACCAAGTGGAGACTGAAAACTGCAACTGGAACATCAGCAACTGTCCACGGTGAAGTAGAGGTTATCATCACCATTGGTTCAACTCCAATAAAACACCGTGCACTGGTGGCAGACATAGAGGACTAGGCAATTTTGGGCATGGACGTCATGTGTGCCCACGGGTTTCAATTGGACTTAAAGCGTGGCGTAATGGTGGTCAATAATGAGGAGTTGGTTCTACATCAACGAGGAGACGTGGCCGCTCGATTAGTCCTCGCTGAAGACGTTGTATTACCCAGCAGGACTGAGGTTATCGTCGACGCAAAATTGAACGGTGTTTTTCAAGATGGGCAAGTCATTATGGTTGAACCTAATACTGATGATCAGAAAATTGGAAGAGGAGTCCTCGTTGGGAAAATGTTGTTGACGGCGAAGAAGGAAGTACCCGTCCGCCTGATGAACGTCAATTGTTTCTCCGTCAGTATCAATAAAGGAACCATCTTGGGAAGCTGCACCATGGTGTCCTCCATCTCCCGCCACCTTGAAGCAAACGAGCCAGAAGCGAAAGTCCCAAGGAAATTATGGGAAATGGTTATGTCAACAGCCCAGGAATTGACTCCAGACCAGAAGACAAAAGCAAAGAATCTGATCGGCCGCTATCAAGATGTATTTGAGGTAGAAAATGGATCCAAGGGAAGAACTGATGTCGTGAAACACAAAATAGAGACTGGAGAAGAAAGACCTATCCGTCAAGCTCCAAGGCGATTACCGTTGGCGAAGCGGGAGGAAGCGGAACGCATTATTCGCGAGATGGAAAAGGATAATGTGATAGAACCATCAAGCAGCCCGTGGGTGTCACCAGTAATGCTTGTGAAGAAGAAGGATGGGTCCACCAGGTTCTGTGTAGACTACCAGTTACTCAACAATGTCACCAAGAAGGACAGCTATCCCCTGCCAAGGATTGATGATACCCTGGACACCCTGGCCGGCTCAAAGATCTTCTCAACTTTGGCCTTAAAGAGTGGATATTGGCAAGTGGAGCTGGCGCCTGAAGATTGAGAAAAGACGGCGTTTTCCATTGGTATGGGTCTGTGGCAGTTCACAGTCATGCCATTCGGGTTATGTAATGCCCCAGCGACATTCGAGAGGTTAATGGAGACGGTTCTGAAAGGTCTGTCCTGGACAACGTGCATGGTGTACCTTGACGACATAATTGTCGTGGGAAAGACGTTCGACGACCACCTAAGGAACCTGGAAGGAGTGTTCCAGCGGCTTCGCGGAGCTGAACTAAAGCTTAGCTTCAAGAAGTGTCACCTGTTCCAGAAGGAAGTGAATTACCTGGGGCACATTGTTAATGGAAATGGAATCGCCGTGGACCCTGTGAAGATTCAGGTGGTGAAAGACTGGCCAACTCCCAGAAATAAACACCAAATAAGGAGTTTCCTTGGCCTATGCACTTACTATCGGCGCTACGTTCCTGGATTTGCAGACATTGCTAAGCCGTTGACAAAACTCACTGAAGAAGGTCGTTCATTTGAATGGGACCAACAGTGTCAAATTGGCTTTGAACAACTAAAGCAGTACTTGATTAGTGCTCCTATTCTGAGTTATCCTTTCCCGGAAGGCAAATTCGTCGTGGACACAGATGCTAGCAACGTTGGGATTGGTGACGTACTCTCCCAGATACAAGAGGGGCAAGAGAAGGTGATCAGCTACTTCAGTAAAGTCCTATCAAAGCCGGAACGAAACTATTGCGTCACAAGAACGGAATTGCTAGCCGTCGTAAAAACAATAGAACACTTCTACAAGTACTTGAATGGCAGACGCTTCCAGCTGAGGACCGACCATGCCGCTCTAAAATGGCTTCTCCGTTTCAAGAACCCAGAAGGGCAAGTTGCACGATGGATCGAACGACTTCAGGAGTACGATTTTGAAATTCAGCATCGGGCAGGAACTAGCCATCGAAATGCCGATGCTTTGTCGAGAAGACCCTGTGCCGAAGACTGTAAGCAATGTAGTCGTTTGGACGAGAAAGTAGCCACGACTGCGAGGACAGCCATTGTTGACGACAAATGGCAAGCCGAAGAACTGCGAAGAGACCAGGAGAACGACCCGGATTTGAAATTAGTGCTAGAGTGGAAAAGCAGGGACGTGAGGCCTACCTGGGAAGAGGTAGCACCATGTGCACCGTCCGTAAAATCATACTGGGCGCAGTGGGACTCCATAGTGTTGGATCGTGGTCTTCTGAGACGAAGCATAGAGAATCAGGAAGGCATGGAACAGAAGACACAGTTACTAATCCCCAAGAATAGGGTGCCAGAAGTTCTGAGGGAACTTCACGATGGAACTTCGGGAGGGCATCTGGGAGTTAAGAAGACTATGGAGAAGGTGCGCGAAAGATTTTACTGGGTGAACTGCAAGGAAGACGTGAAGGATTGGTGCAGAAAGTGTGCAGTCTGCGCAGCCAGTAACGGTCCCCACAGGCGGGGTAAGGCCCCCATGAGACAGTACAACGTTGGAAGTCCTTTTGAGAGAGTTGCCATCGATGTAGCCGGCCCGTTTCCAGAAACGAATGGTGGAAACAAGTACATCGTCGTGGTAATGGACTACTTTAGCAAGTGGGTGAAGCTTACGCCCTACCTAACCAAGAGGCAGTCACTATTGCGGAAGTCCTTGTCAGGGAATGGATCAGTCGGTATGGTGCACCTATGGAACTGCATTCAGACCAAGGAAGGAACTTTGAATCGGCCTTGTTCAAGAACGTGTGTACTCTGCTCGGTGTACGAAAAACTAGAACAACTGCACTCCACCCACAGTCGGACGGAATGGTGGAAAGTTTCAATAGAACCATCAACCGACATTTGTCCAAGGTCGTTTCCGATTATCAGAGGGACTGGGACACGTACATCCCCCTGTTTCTAATGGCATACCGCTCATCTGTTCATGAGACAACAGGGGAGACTCCCGCGAAAGTGGTATTCGGGCGAGAGCCGAGACTGCCCTGCGACCTGAAGTTTGGTGTGAAGCCTGGCGAAGTCTCTGCCGACGAAGATTACGTGAGCAAATTACGCAGGAAAATGGATGAAATCCACAACCAAGTGCGTCACAATATACAGACGGCCAGCGATCGGATGAAGGAGCACTATGACATCAACGCTCAACACGGGGGATACCAACCTGGAGCACTGGTCTGGCTTTATAACCCCCAAAGACGTCGAGGCCTCTCCCCAAAATTGCAGACCTCTTGGGAAGGTCCTTACAAAGTGATGAAACGGATCAACGACGTCGTTTACCGCATCAAGAAGGTCCCCCATGGCAAACCCAAAGTAATCCACTTCAACCGGATAGCCCCTTACCATGGAGAAGCAGATGAAGGGACAGTACAAAGGGCGCAAGTTTCCGAAGTGAACTTCGAAACCTTCATGTCTCATCACGCCGAAGGAAGCAAGGCACGGTTTGGAGTGACCACGGAGAAGCAACAAGATCTCTTTAAAGTGCCACTGGAGTACAGTCTGGCCCACTGCGTAGCAGAAGACCTGAAAATGTCCAAAGGAATCGCTCAGGTGTTTAGGAAGAAATTTGGCCAAATCGAGGAGCTACGAAGACAGCATCCCATGGTAGGCAAGAGCTTGCAGATCATTGATTCGACGACAGATCGGAGGCGCCACGTGCATTATTTAGTCACTAAGAAGACATCAAGCGGTAAACCTGACTATCAAAATATGTGGAGAGCCCTATATAGCCTGAGGAGACAGCTAATAGAGAACCATCAGATGAAGTTAGCCATCCCCAAATTGGGCTGCGGATTGGACGGACTAGACTGGAGAGTAATTCGAAGCATGCTGGAAGTCATCTTCCACAGAACGGGAATTGAAGTCCTAGTCTGCAGCCACCACCCACAGGCAACAATCAGCAACAGCAAAACCGTAGACTGCTATTTCTTCCAGACGGGAAGTTGCAAGAATGGGCCAGCATGTAGATTCCGACACCGTCCTTCAAGACTATCACAAGGAACATTTCGAGACGAAACGTTTTTAAGAAGGGGGCAGTGTGGCGCGCCACCCGGCTTAGCTCAAGGCGTCAAGAAGTCGGTCGTTATGCGTCATTGGCTGCCACGCCACCGGGGTCTACATCGAACAGCCTGGACTTTTCCGGCGATGGAACAAACTCGAATATTCCAGCGTTGAGAATTCCAGACGGCAGCAAATGATATAAAATCGCCCGGAGTTGACTTCAACAGCGTCTCCGATCCGATTTGTTGACAGCTGGTGAAGATCCAGAGACCTTCCTTTTCGAAATTTCGTGTGGTCCCGTCGATTTTAATAAAATCTTGAAAGATGAATTTCGAGAACAATCCAGAAATCTGGAAATTTCGACAAATTACAAAATAAATTATTGGAACAATCTAGAGACTTAGACGAGAAATTTCTAGAGCAATCCAGAAATTTCGACGAGAAACTTCTAGAACAGTCCGGACATTTGAAGGGTGAATTTCTAGAACAGACGAAAGGACTCGAAGATAAACTAGTGGTAAAAATATCGGAAGAAACAAGAAACCTGCAAGAAAATGTGGAAGAAATAATATTCCAGCAGGATAACAAAATCAAAAATCTGGAACAAATCATGGCGGGGTTGCGAGTGTTCGGGGATCAGCCACCAGTAGAAATACTAGAAAATAATGAAACCCGAATTGTGGAAGGACAAGCAGAAAATTCGAAATTGAAAATAAAACCACCAACGTTCGATGGAAAGTCTTCTTGGCCCAACTACTTCAAACAGTTCGAAGCAGCAGCAAAGGCGAACAGATGGACGGCCAGCGAAAAAGCCACTTCGTTAATTGTGGCCTTGAGAGGGGACGCTATCGATGTGCTACAGACGATGCCGCCAGAGGAACAAGAAGACTTCGACAAGCTGGTGAATAGGATGGAAATGCGTTACGGACAGGCCCATCTGACCGAGGTATACCATGCGCAGTTGAGGAATCGCTGTCAGAAATCCGGGGAAAGTCTTCAGGAATTCGAAGCGGACGTAGCGCGTCTGGCCCAGTTGGCATATCCCACAGCTCCTGTTGAATTCCTCAAATGTTTGACGGTGCAGACCTTCATAGATGGAATCCGTGACCCAGACAACCAGCAGGCATTGAGAATGACCCATCCGATGACGTCCAAGAACGCATTGACTTATGCCTTGGAATTTGAAGCGGCGAGACGCGTTTCAAGAGGGCATGTCAAGGTGCGAGCGGCTATGGACTTCCAAGAGGAAGAAGAGGAAGAATCCGCTAACGCCAAGGTGGGATCTGCTATAAAGGAGCGACCCAGGGGGTATACCACCGCCGAGGATGTTCGCCGCATTGTGGAACAGGTCTTCAAGCAGAAGAAGCCGCTGGTGTGTTGGAATTGCCAGGAGGAAGGACATGTTCGCAGGCGATGTCCAAAGCCCAGACAGGATCCAAGGAAGCCACAGTTAAACTAAGCCGGGTCGGTGCAGAGGGGCAAACGTCGACCCGTATTCAAAGGCCCCCAAAGACGAAATCCAAACAAGTAATATCCCTACGGCAGTTAACCAGCAGTGTCTTCGTGGATGTTACCATTGATGACATTCCTCACACCATGTTGTTGGATACGGGTGCGACGAAGACCATCCTAAGACCCGACGTCATCAAGTCATCTGGACGCACCGAGCCGACCAAGTGGAGACTGAAAACTGCAACTGGAACATCAGCAACTGTCCACGGTGAAGTAGAGGTTATCATCACCATTGGTTCAACTCCAATAAAACACCGTGCACTGGTGGCAGACATAGAGGACTAGGCAATTTTGGGCATGGACGTCATGTGTGCCCACGGGTTTCAATTGGACTTAAAGCGTGGCGTAATGGTGGTCAATAATGAGGAGTTGGTTCTACATCAACGAGGAGACGTGGCCGCTCGATTAGTCCTCGCTGAAGACGTTGTATTACCCAGCAGGACTGAGGTTATCGTCGACGCAAAATTGAACGGTGTTTTTCAAGATGGGCAAGTCATTATGGTTGAACCTAATACTGATGATCAGAAAATTGGAAGAGGAGTCCTCGTTGGGAAAATGTTGTTGACGGCGAAGAAGGAAGTACCCGTCCGCCTGATGAACGTCAATTGTTTCTCCGTCAGTATCAATAAAGGAACCATCTTGGGAAGCTGCACCATGGTGTCCTCCATCTCCCGCCACCTTGAAGCAAACGAGCCAGAAGCGAAAGTCCCAAGGAAATTATGGGAAATGGTTATGTCAACAGCCCAGGAATTGACTCCAGACCAGAAGACAAAAGCAAAGAATCTGATCGGCCGCTATCAAGATGTATTTGAGGTAGAAAATGGATCCAAGGGAAGAACTGATGTCGTGAAACACAAAATAGAGACTGGAGAAGAAAGACCTATCCGTCAAGCTCCAAGGCGATTACCGTTGGCGAAGCGGGAGGAAGCGGAACGCATTATTCGCGAGATGGAAAAGGATAATGTGATAGAACCATCAAGCAGCCCGTGGGTGTCACCAGTAATGCTTGTGAAGAAGAAGGATGGGTCCACCAGGTTCTGTGTAGACTACCAGTTACTCAACAATGTCACCAAGAAGGACAGCTATCCCCTGCCAAGGATTGATGATACCCTGGACACCCTGGCCGGCTCAAAGATCTTCTCAACTTTGGCCTTAAAGAGTGGATATTGGCAAGTGGAGCTGGCGCCTGAAGATTGAGAAAAGACGGCGTTTTCCATTGGTATGGGTCTGTGGCAGTTCACAGTCATGCCATTCGGGTTATGTAATGCCCCAGCGACATTCGAGAGGTTAATGGAGACGGTTCTGAAAGGTCTGTCCTGGACAACGTGCATGGTGTACCTTGACGACATAATTGTCGTGGGAAAGACGTTCGACGACCACCTAAGGAACCTGGAAGGAGTGTTCCAGCGGCTTCGCGGAGCTGAACTAAAGCTTAGCTTCAAGAAGTGTCACCTGTTCCAGAAGGAAGTGAATTACCTGGGGCACATTGTTAATGGAAATGGAATCGCCGTGGACCCTGTGAAGATTCAGGTGGTGAAAGACTGGCCAACTCCCAGAAATAAACACCAAATAAGGAGTTTCCTTGGCCTATGCACTTACTATCGGCGCTACGTTCCTGGATTTGCAGACATTGCTAAGCCGTTGACAAAACTCACTGAAGAAGGTCGTTCATTTGAATGGGACCAACAGTGTCAAATTGGCTTTGAACAACTAAAGCAGTACTTGATTAGTGCTCCTATTCTGAGTTATCCTTTCCCGGAAGGCAAATTCGTCGTGGACACAGATGCTAGCAACGTTGGGATTGGTGACGTACTCTCCCAGATACAAGAGGGGCAAGAGAAGGTGATCAGCTACTTCAGTAAAGTCCTATCAAAGCCGGAACGAAACTATTGCGTCACAAGAACGGAATTGCTAGCCGTCGTAAAAACAATAGAACACTTCTACAAGTACTTGAATGGCAGACGCTTCCAGCTGAGGACCGACCATGCCGCTCTAAAATGGCTTCTCCGTTTCAAGAACCCAGAAGGGCAAGTTGCACGATGGATCGAACGACTTCAGGAGTACGATTTTGAAATTCAGCATCGGGCAGGAACTAGCCATCGAAATGCCGATGCTTTGTCGAGAAGACCCTGTGCCGAAGACTGTAAGCAATGTAGTCGTTTGGACGAGAAAGTAGCCACGACTGCGAGGACAGCCATTGTTGACGACAAATGGCAAGCCGAAGAACTGCGAAGAGACCAGGAGAACGACCCGGATTTGAAATTAGTGCTAGAGTGGAAAAGCAGGGACGTGAGGCCTACCTGGGAAGAGGTAGCACCATGTGCACCGTCCGTAAAATCATACTGGGCGCAGTGGGACTCCATAGTGTTGGATCGTGGTCTTCTGAGACGAAGCATAGAGAATCAGGAAGGCATGGAACAGAAGACACAGTTACTAATCCCCAAGAATAGGGTGCCAGAAGTTCTGAGGGAACTTCACGATGGAACTTCGGGAGGGCATCTGGGAGTTAAGAAGACTATGGAGAAGGTGCGCGAAAGATTTTACTGGGTGAACTGCAAGGAAGACGTGAAGGATTGGTGCAGAAAGTGTGCAGTCTGCGCAGCCAGTAACGGTCCCCACAGGCGGGGTAAGGCCCCCATGAGACAGTACAACGTTGGAAGTCCTTTTGAGAGAGTTGCCATCGATGTAGCCGGCCCGTTTCCAGAAACGAATGGTGGAAACAAGTACATCGTCGTGGTAATGGACTACTTTAGCAAGTGGGTTGAAGCTTACGCCCTACCTAACCAAGAGGCAGTCACTATTGCGGAAGTCCTTGTCAGGGAATGGATCAGTCGGTATGGTGCACCTATGGAACTGCATTCAGACCAAGGAAGGAACTTTGAATCGGCCTTGTTCAAGAACGTGTGTACTCTGCTCGGTGTACGAAAAACTAGAACAACTGCACTCCACCCACAGTCGGACGGAATGGTGGAAAGTTTCAATAGAACCATCAACCGACATTTGTCCAAGGTCGTTTCCGATTATCAGAGGGACTGGGACACGTACATCCCCCTGTTTCTAATGGCATACCGCTCATCTGTTCATGAGACAACAGGGGAGACTCCCGCGAAAGTGGTATTCGGGCGAGAGCCGAGACTGCCCTGCGACCTGAAGTTTGGTGTGAAGCCTGGCGAAGTCTCTGCCGACGAAGATTACGTGAGCAAATTACGCAGGAAAATGGATGAAATCCACAACCAAGTGCGTCACAATATACAGACGGCCAGCGATCGGATGAAGGAGCACTATGACATCAACGCTCAACACGGGGGATACCAACCTGGAGCACTGGTCTGGCTTTATAACCCCCAAAGACGTCGAGGCCTCTCCCCAAAATTGCAGACCTCTTGGGAAGGTCCTTACAAAGTGATGAAACGGATCAACGACGTCGTTTACCGCATCAAGAAGGTCCCCCATGGCAAACCCAAAGTAATCCACTTCAACCGGATAGCCCCTTACCATGGAGAAGCAGATGAAGGGACAGTACAAAGGGCGCAAGTTTCCGAAGTGAACTTCGAAACCTTCATGTCTCATCACGCCGAAGGAAGCAAGGCACGGTTTGGAGTGACCACGGAGAAGCAACAAGATCTCTTTAAAGTGCCACTGGAGTACAGTCTGGCCCACTGCGTAGCAGAAGACCTGAAAATGTCCAAAGGAATCGCTCAGGTGTTTAGGAAGAAATTTGGCCAAATCGAGGAGCTACGAAGACAGCATCCCATGGTAGGCAAGAGCTTGCAGATCATTGATTCGACGACAGATCGGAGGCGCCACGTGCATTATTTAGTCACTAAGAAGACATCAAGCGGTAAACCTGACTATCAAAATATGTGGAGAGCCCTATATAGCCTGAGGAGACAGCTAATAGAGAACCATCAGATGAAGTTAGCCATCCCCAAATTGGGCTGCGGATTGGACGGACTAGACTGGAGAGTAATTCGAAGCATGCTGGAAGTCATCTTCCACAGAACGGGAATTGAAGTCCTAGTCTGCAGCCACCACCCACAGGCAACAATCAGCAACAGCAAAACCGTAGACTGCTATTTCTTCCAGACGGGAAGTTGCAAGAATGGGCCAGCATGTAGATTCCGACACCGTCCTTCAAGACTATCACAAGGAACATTTCGAGACGAAACGTTTTTAAGAAGGGGGCAGTGTGGCGCGCCACCCGGCTTAGCTCAAGGCGTCAAGAAGTCGGTCGTTATGCGTCATTGGCTGCCACGCCACCGGGGTCTACATCGAACAGCCTGGACTTTTCCGGCGATGGAACAAACTCGAATATTCCAGCGTTGAGAATTCCAGACGGCAGCAAATGATATAAAATCGCCCGGAGTTGACTCACCAGTGAGTCGAATTCGAACAGCGATCGTCGAAGTTAGATTTTAGTGTGAAAATAAATTGTTACAAATAAATTAGTTTTTAAGCTTTATTAAATTACGGTTAAGTTTTTATCGAGTGTTTTATTCGTTTAAATAAATAAATTTAAACCCTAGAAACGTAACAATATGGAGCTGGTTCCAAAAGATGAATCAGATAATCCAAATTCCTTTTATCTTCCTCACCACGCGGTTTTCAAGCAGTCCAGTCACACACCAAAAATTAGAGTAGTTTTCGACGCATCAGCAAAATCGCAAAACAAACTAAACCTTAATGATAACCTTCTCACAGGTCCCACTATTCAAGAGGACCTATTTTCTATTTTGCTCAGATTTCGTTGTCATAAATACGTATTGTCCGCGGATATTACTAAAATGTATCGTATGATTAAAATTCATCCAGACGATGCAGATTATCAAAGAATTATTTGGAGAGATAATATTCAAAACCCTATTCAAATTTTTAGATTGACAACTGTTACTTATGGCACAAATTGTGCACCTTTTTTGGCAGTGCGTTGTTTGAAACAATTAGCACTAGAAGGAGAAAATCAGTATCCCTTAGCATCCGCGATAATTCGTAAAGATTTTTACATGGATGACTTATTATCAGGAAGTAATTCATTACAAGAAGCAATAGTACTGAAGGAGCAATTAATAAACATTTTGCAGAGTGGAGGCTTTGAATTGTGCAAGTGGAAATCTAACTGTCCAAAAATCGTACAGGCAGTTGCTGTTGAAGGTTTCGACGCAACGACCTCTCTTTTAAGTTTAGACAAAGAACACCAAAATAAAATTTTAGGAATAATGTGGAATTCTGTGTCAGACGTCATTAAATACGAAACGCAGGTTAATATAAAAAACAGTCAAGAGATCACAAAAAGATCTATATTGTCAACAGCTTCAAAAATATTTGACCCATTGGGATTAATTAACCCTATTGTTGTAAAGGCGAAATTAATTTTACAAAAACTTTGGGCGGAAAATTTATCGTGGGATGAACCACTTCCAGAGAACCTTGCAATAATTTGGAAACAATTCCTTGTGGAATTAATTAATATCAAAGAAATTGAAATGCCGCTATGTGTAATTAAAAACTTCGAATATAGTAACATAGAAATTCACGGGTTTTCAGATGCATCCGAACAAGCATATGGTGCAGTAATATATTTAAGAACCTTTTCAAGGGGCGAATATCATACTCGGTTATTATGTGCAAAATCTCGTGTCGCTCCGTTAAAGCGAATTACTCTTCCTCGGTTGGAACTAAATGCTGCCGCACTATTAGCTCGATTGGTAGACAAGGTTTCAAAAATTTTAAACTTACCTTTAAAAACACGTTTTTTATGGACAGATTCTACAATTGTATTGCATTGGTTAAGGGCAGCACCTAATACTTGGAAAACTTATGTGGCTAACAGAGTCTCTGAGATACAAGGCCTAACCAAGTTAGCTGAATGGAACCATGTTCGTTCTGAAGACAATCCGGCTGATATTGTATCGAGAGGGCTCTTTCCTTTACAACTAAATGAGTCAAATTTATGGTGGCACGGTCCAAATTGGTTAGCTATTGGTGAATCTGCTTGGTCAAATTTCACGCCCTCTTCAAGTACCATTAAAGACGTTGCTAATGAATTACGATCTACCAATGTTACAGTGCCAGCCACTGTTAATAATTACGATTTAATCGATTTCAGCCGTTACTCCTCTTTTTCTAAATTATTAAATGTAATTGCGTATTGTAAAAGATTTATTCATAATTCCCGTCCAGCTAATATGTATAAGAAAGGGGATGATTTATCGAGTACAGAAATAAATCTAGCCCACGTATCAGTTTTATCTCTTGTGCAACAGTCATCATTTAAGAATGAAATTGCTAAGCTGCAACTTAAGGCAAGGATTGAGAAAGGGAGCGTACTCTCTTCTTTAGATCCATTTCTCGATCAAGACGGTTTAATTCGTGTTGGAGGGCGATTGCGACACGCACCTCTCACATTTGATAAAAAATATCCCATTGTCATACCATCTCATCATATTATAACAAATTTAATAATAAAGAAATTTCACGAAGACCAATTACATGCTGGCAGTGAAGCCACGCTAGCGGCAATTCGACAGATTTACTGGCCCATTGCTGGGCGTAATGCAGTAAAAAAACATATACACAACTGTGTTAAATGTGTCAGAGTTAATCCACAACCCTTAATGCAAAAAATGGGCGATCTGCCAAAGTATAGAGTTCAACCTTTGAGACCCTTTTACATTTCAGGCGTAGATTACGCTGGGCCAATTGCAATTAAGGAAGGTCGTGGTCGCGGCAAACGGCAATTAAAATCCTATATTGCCTTATTCGTGTGTTTCTCTACTAAGGCCGTTCATCTTGAACTAGTAGGTGATTTGACCACGGACAGCTTTTTAGGAGCACTCAAACGTTTAATGGCCAGAAGGGGTAACATTGCCGAAATTTATTCAAACAATGGAAAAAATTTTATCGGTGCAAAAAGGGAATTAACAGCAATGTTAAATTCTCTAGAATTTAAGGAACATATCTTCCCATTTCTTGAAAGAAAAAAGGTAAAGTGGCATTTCATTCCTGCCAACTCGCCTCACATGGGCGGTATTTGGGAAAGAGGGGTTAAAAATGTGAAATACCATTTAAGGAGAATAATGGGAAATGCACTATTTACCTTTGAAGAGTTGTACACACTTTTAACTTGTATCGAAGCTTGCTTAAACTCTCGTCCGTTGACACCTCTATCATCCGATCCTAATGACCTGACCGTTCTGACTCCTGGCCATTTTTTGATCGGAGAAGCATTAACCGCCCCTATTGAACCCGACCTGCAGCAAATCAACACCAACAGGTTGGCTCGGTGGCAAATGGTGGAGCAAGCTCGGCAACATTTTTGGAAGCGTTGGTCACAGGAATATTTGTGCCAGTTGCAAACCCGTCCAAAGAATCAGCAACAGCAAATGGATCAATTGAAGCCGGGTTCACTCGTCCAATAATGGACAACAACCTACCACACCTGCGGTGGCCGCTGGGCCGCATCCACGAGCTGCATGCAGGTGAAGACAGTGTTGTTCGCGTAGTTTCAATCAAAACAGCGAGTGGAATAATCAGGCGTGCAATCCGACGGCTGTGTGTGCTTCCCATCGAAGCATGAACATTGTGTTTATCTTTTCTTTGTTTCGTTAGTTATCTTATTTCCCTTTGTTTTGTTTAGTTATATATTTAGTTATATTTTTGCCTAAATTTAACATTATTTTTCTGATAATTAATTTGAAATTTTGAACCCTCTTATAGCGTTCAAGGGGGCGGCATGTACAGAATACCTTTCCTCCGTTCCCCGAACGGAAAGAGCGGAAATGCTTTTATATTAATTCTTAGATTTACCCTAGTACTTAGAAAATAGATCTTTGTAAAATCGCTTTGTAACATCACTTGGTAACGTAGTTCTGATTCAGCAGCCAATTAAAACTGACTGAACTTTGTACTCAACAATTATTATTTTCCACATAAGTAAGTAAAATGGTCCTTCGAGCATATTAAGTCGGTCTACCCCTTTCATGACCGCCACAATTGGAATAAAGACTAAACCTTGTTGAGCGGGTTGCCTACTACACATATGATTTAATATTATTTACTTTCAATCTGAGGTATCCATGAATAACTTAATAAGTCAAAATAACACTATTGACTTACCTTAAGTGATTTTTCACGACTAACCGGTTACGAGTGGTTTGGCGAAATAAGTGACCACTGCATTTTCGTGACTTACCGGTAACTGTTGAAATGACGTCACATATGTTACTGCGGTTATTATTTTCCTAACCCGGTCAGAGATTTGTGTAACGTTGCTGTCTCTCTCTTATTCTGTGAGTTCTACACAGAACAGCGGTTCCGCGTGCTAACCTCAACTTGATTCAATCACATCTTTTTTTTTTTCTAATAGTTAAATACACAATTCATTGTTGGACTGTTGTAAAATTTTAAAATGCAACCGTCAGAAAACGGAGCGAATGCAGAATACGGGGAAATTCATTTTTACAATTTTTGTATGTTTTTCGTTTCAGAAAGATCATAAAGTAGATACAAGAAAAAATTAAAACATAGAACGATGCGTATTAACACTCTTTTTCCTCTTTACTGCAGGTACTTTAAATTAACTTTGTTGACACGGTTGCTATGGTGATTTTGTACGTATGACTTACTACGTACAATACATTTTTTTCTTCATATGCTGATCAATGGATTAACAAGACTTATTGCTATACAGCCATCTCCCTTTAACTTTCAAGAAACAATTTTGTCGTTTTTCAAACATATTTCATTAAATACGTGGCATTTTTCTTCTTACGTAGAACATATCACGCATGCCTTGCTTCTTTCTTAGAAAAGTCAAACCATTAGATGTCAGACCATCTTGATTTGTTTAGGTTAGATGAATTTTTAAGTTATGTTAATCAAGATAATAATATTAATTATCTGCATTCATAAACGAGAGATCATATTATGCGCACTAGAGTAAACTTATAACCTATAAATTTAACAGTTTATTTACTAGCTTCTCAATTGGAAAAATCGAATAGTGTAAAGGCATCTTTGAGATACTCCTAACTTAAAATCGAATGCAAAATCTGTCTCTGAAAGATTTATTGGTTCTCCAAAAATGAATTCAAGCCTTCCAAAAGTCACTAATGATCCTGGTACAATATCCGCTCTTGAATTATGGGCAGTAATTTTTCTTTATTTCTAAAATAATTAATTTTCTTCGGTAATTGAATTTGGAGTAAAGAGAAAATTTTTAATTGATCGACTTTTGTCCGATGAAAATAGTAAGAACTTTTTGTACTTTTTAAATTTTAACCGGACACTATAAAAATTAGAAACTTTTTTCCCTCCTGACAAAGCTATCAATCAATAGTGAAACGTTAAATGCTCTTTCTAATTTCTAATTTTTAGTGTCAAGTTACAGTTTAAAAAACAATTTTTTGAGAACATTTTTACTTTAACTACTGGAATACCATCAAAAAATTTATGTAAGCAGGTCCTGGTGTGGTCCGATAGTGATTGATTCAACTCTTTTTCGAATCTCGGTTAGTAATCACTTGTTATATATTTAGTACATATAGAGTGTTTTTATTTTATTCTGCAACATATCCCTATGTTGCATTTTAAAATAATTATATCAAAGCTTTGTAAATCCAGGCAAGTAAGGTAACATTCGTAGTTATTTTTTATTCTCAATATGTCTAATGTGACAGATATTGCCATGAAGTTGTGAGAAATTAAGAAATTTTTAAAAATTAAAATGTCTCGCCCGATTTCTTCACCTACGGATAATTGAAATTAACCTCCGCCTACAATAATTTTTATATCCGTAGATAGGTACTTGGGGAGCTAAGCTGCTATCTTCAGTACGCCACCAACTTAAAAGCACTAAAAAGATCTAAAAACAACCTAATTATCCTGATAAAATTATAAAAATGTTAAAACTAACAACAATTTAATCATCCTAAAAGATATATATATATCTAAATGTAAATATAAATTTTAATATGTACAGACACGGAAATACGTAAAGAAAATAGTCCAAAGACCCGAAAAAAGTTCCTATTCTAACGAATAAATAAGTATAAATTCCCTGTTATTTGATACCTAAAAATTCTGAAAATAAACTCTATATGTTTTGTATAAATCGAAAAAAAATAAGATTGTGATTTTAGATAAATCTGATTATTATGAAATGGTAAATAACTTAATAAATAATGGTCCCTACAAGCAACTACCCCGAAATCCGTTATATATGTTATGTATAAATTGGAAAAAAAGAAAGAAATAAAAAAAATAACAATATGAACACCTAAAATTAACCGTTAGGAAACCTGACGGACAAATTTATCTGCCAGGTAGTGTCCTGGGAAACTATTATCGATACAATGGTTTCCAAGAATAATACCTGGCAGATAAATTTATCAGGAGGTGAAGAAATCGGGCATTAATAAGTTTATCTGTGGAGAGTTTCTAGCCAGAAACTCTCCACCAGCCGGTCATGCTTATTGTCTCATGAATATCGTCTAGGTAATATTAAAATGCCTGTTTAAAAGCGAATTAAAAATGAATTAATCTTAAATTTGTATCGAAAGTTTTATTTCAAAATATACTGGACCTGAATTTGTGAATTAGCGGTATTAGTTGCCTATGGCTACCATCCTTCGATATGATTATTTTAAGAAGCAAAATATAAAGCATTCACTATTTTAATACTATTTACACAGAAAAGGAAAGCATTGCTCCGAGCGTCACTTTTAACTAATTTCTAATTGCTTCAAATCAACCGCCTAAAACTCAGAGGGTGGTTTAAACGACAAATCGCGATCTGTGCTTTCATATTCTGCAAACAGAATGTTTATCCGAATACTGGATGAAAAGATATGGACGTTCAAAGTAAGTATTACTTTATTGCTGGGAATGCCATATTTAATTAATTTTCTAATTACTTTAAATCAACCGGCTAAAACTTTCTAAAGGCATTATTAAATAGATATGGATGTTTACTTTATGACTACGTGAAAATTTTCAGGGAAGGCAATTGTTTTGGTGCAATATATGAATAATGACTTATGCTGGTTAAAATAGTCATAGTTAACTTAATATCAAATATTTTTTCAGTTTCTTCATATGAGAGAAATCTACACATTATACTCTTTGTAGTAGATTAAATATTATTGATATGTGATCGTTATTTATGTCTTTCTACAACCACAGTTTCTAAGGATGACTCAACAACTTCAATTTAAGATTTTTAGATAAGTAAAACTTCTAAATGCTTCTAAGACAACGTTTCAATCGGTCAGAGGATACTTTTAACAGAATTGAGCTGCTAATCTCTGACAGAACAGAAGTTACACAAAAATAAAATTGTCAGGTCAAAAAGCGTTAGTAAGATGTCGCTATTTTATCTGTTCATCATTCTTACATCGCAATTGCGAATAAATTGGGCAAGTCGTTTTTGGTCTGCAGTGGGAATGTCGAGCTACGTCTCTGCTGAAGAAGCCCCAAGCAGGGCTGAAACAGCTGTCCAGAGGCTGCTCGAGGTTTTCACTGCAATCAAGAACGATTTGCACAAATTTTTTCTAAAACTTTCAGTATGCTTTGACAGCAAGCATGGCCGCCTTGCATGGGGGACTCATTAGGAGCAAATCCCGCTTCAATTTGTCTATCCTACTGCAATGTCAGGTCAAAAGCGTTAGTAAGATGTCGCTATTTTATCTGTTCATCATTCTTACATCGCAATTGCGAATAAATTAGGCAAGTCGTTTTTGGTCTGCAGTGGGAATGTCAAGCTACGTCTCTGCTGAAGAAGCCCCAAGCAGGGCTGAAACAGCTGTCCAGAGGCTGCTCGAGATTTTCACTGCAATCAAGAACGATTTGCACAAAATTTTTCTAAAACTCTCATTATGCTTTGATAGCAAACATGGCCGCCTTGCATGGGGGACTCATTAGGAGCAAATCCCGCTTCAATTTGTCTATCCTACTGCAATGTCAGGTTAAAAAGAGTTAGTAAGATGTCGCTATTTTATCTGTTCATCATTCTTACATCGCAAATGCGAATAAATTGGGCAAGTCGTTTTTGGTCTGCAGTGGGAATGTCGAGCTACGTCTCTGCTGAAGAAGCCCCAAGCAGAGCTGAAACAGCTGTCCAGAGGCTGCTCGAGGTTTTCACTGCAATCAAGAACGATTTGCACAAAATTTTTCTAAAACTTTCATTATGCTTTGACAGCAAGCATGGCCGCCTTGCATGGGGGACTCATTAGGAGCAAATCCCGCTTCAATTTGTCTATCCTACTGCAATGTCAGGTCAAAAAGCGTTAGTAAGATGTCGCTATTTTATCTGTTTAAAGTCTTAGTTATAATTGTAATTTAATAAACAAAATTATTTTTTCTGTGTTTCTACTGGCGTAAATTTCAACTTGTAATGAAGTTGGATATTCTATAGTATTTTAATTAGCATTTAAAATCTAGTAACCTGTTTTATTGGATTAAAAACTTTCCGTTCTGTTTATTAGGAATAAAGAAATTTCTAGCAAACAGAATTTACAATGTCCGCCACCAGGCGGAAATCCACATTTTCCAGAAATTTTTCACACAACTAACGGTCTTTTAATAAATGTTCATGTTCATGTGTCATCACTCTAGTCATGTTTTATTATCAGTTTGTATTTTGTGAGACGGTTCTTATGTTCTGTTTCTGATTTAGAATTATTCCTTGTAATTTTTTACGATTACAACAATGACACTAGAGAATGATTTAACTAAATAGTTAATTCAATAAATAAAATGCGGAAGAGCTTTGAGTTGCTACCCAAATTTCCGTCTGATTTCACAATTTTTTTACGCCAGAATATAAATCTCCTATGGATGTCGAGATCATGAAACAGAATTATTTAGAATTGCATTTGCATGTATTATGTTTGTACTATTCATAAATTTTAATATATTTAATGACCAAATTAAAAATGTATAAAATAAATTGGATTACATTTTGAGCATGTTTGTTAAATCTATATTTGCTTTTGTTAACTAAGATTTATGTTATTGCTTTTGTGGTATTTTGTATATTTTGTACTATGAATACAATGCAAAACAATTGAACAACGATATGATTGTAAAGAAATTAAATTTAGTTCAATTTAAAAGTTTTTTTAATTTAAAAAAATTGGTGTGTTCTAAATGTTCGTTCAAACATTAAAATACATCTACTGTTATTATTATCAAGGTTATTAACAATGAACAGATAAAATAGCGACATCTTACGATCGCTTTTAGATCTGACATTACCAAATGTATGTGCACTAGAAACAAAACAAAATCCAATTTTATTTATTAAATTACAATACAGTTGAGATTTTAAAGATACAAATATAAAAAATTTCTACGTTCAAAGTTTAGGAGCTATACGTAAAAAGTCTTATACTATTGGAAACCTTAGTAAGAGACGTTTTAAACTATGTGTTCATATACAGGGCGTTCCATTTATTTTTTTTTAGAAAAATGGTAATATGCGTTGTGAATCACCCTGTGTAAAGTACCCGAAAAAAATTCGAGGTGATCATATATTTCTGTTTTCTAATAGTTAAATAATATATCCACCAAAATTTAAAGCAAAATATTTAAAAATAATTAATTTATGGAGTACTCAAATTTTGCCATTTTTCCGGTAAATTGTCAATATCTCGAAAACGATAAACTTTAGGTCAATAAAACCTTATATTATTTTCGTCCACTGATAATGAGACATCTAATAGTGCAGTAATATATAGGGTTTTTCATTAAAAAAAAAAACATATGTTAGGGTCGTCACATTCTTACGGAACACTCTGTACAAGTCTAAATAATTTTAGTTTGTGTACCTAACCGATATGTATGTTATTGTGCATACAGATTTCAAAAATTTCCAATAGTAACGCCACAATCTTCCACCCACACACTGTTGGCCCATCCTGTATTTTGAACAACGATGTACGCGTTTGGTTGACGATATTTGAGATGGTAAGACTGCCTCGACGTGGCCTCGACCTTCCCTCATTCCCAGGAAGCTCGCAACTTCCCTTAAGGCAACATCCCAAAAGTGCATTCATTTGTGAACATGAAAATTGGCAACGTCTACATTTGTTCAATTTGTTTGCAGCGGTTTCATTTTTGAATTGCTTATGTTGGAGCAGAGTTAATTCGGATTGCGAAGTGGTGATTTAAAACAAAACTTATTACTAAATTAAACATTAATACCGGGTGTCCCGCGCCAAGTGTTCACCTTTCTAGAATCTTTATTTATTAATCGATTTACATGAATTTTGGAGACAATGAATTAAACAAAAAACGGAATTTTCCGACATACTGCTAGCCGTTTTCTCCGGAAGTGATACCAACTTTCTTATTTTAAATCGAACATCCTATATATTTTTACATATTTTAATCTACGAATCATTACGAGCCTGAACACATATCAATTGGTAATTTTAGTTTCCATGACAATGAAAAAAAAACTTTTTTATTTTTCAATCTAGAAGGCTGTGAATCGCATTATTTCGACCTAATGAGAACAAGTGTTTCAAGAAAATCACTCACTTGATGGTATTTTGATTTTTAACAATTTTACAGCATTTGAAATTTTCATTAGGTGGTAACTATTTTTTTTTTAATAGAATCTCATGCGTTTCTTAGCTCAGTTGAACAGAACATTTTTTTTTGAACACGCTGTTATCGAATACCATATTTTCTTTGAAAGTAATTTAAAATAGAGCATATTTTATTGAAGTTTTACACTTCCTCCTTTATCAAATGACTGAAAGAAAATATGTTGTATTCGGTATCAGCGTACTCAGAAGAAAATGTTCTGTTGAACTAAGTTAAGAAACACATGAGGTTCTATTAGAAAAAATGAGTTACGACCCAATGAAAATTTCAAATGCTGCAAAAATATGAAAAATCAAAATACAATCAAGGGAGTGATTTTCTTGAAACTCTTAATCGCATTAAATCGAAAAAACACAGCTTTCTAGATCGAAAAATAAAAAGTTTTTTTTCCGTTGTCATGGAAAGCAAAATTACCAATTGATATGTATTCGGACGTGTAATGATTCGTAGATTTCAAATATGTAAAGATATATAGAGTATTCCATTTAAAATAAGAAAGTTGATATCACTTCCATGGAAACCGGAAGTCCTATGACGGTTGACGGTATGTCGAAAAATTCCTTTTTTTAACAAATAAAGATTCTAGAATGGTGAACACATGGTGCTGGACACCGAGTATATTTATTGAAACTTGTGGAAACACGTACGACGGAGTAGAATACAGAGAACGAAAAATAAAAAGTAAAAGGTTAGGTTTCAGCTTTTTAAAAACTACAAACTAGAAAAAGAAATTATTCACATAAACAGAAACAAAATTTAATTCATATAAGGAAAAAAAGAAAAATTCAACAAACAAATTTGTAGAACGAATGAAAAGTATAAGCAAGCTAAATCTGTTATGCTTATTGAATATTTAAATAAAAGAATATCAGTTATTAAACATATTTGTTGAGATGTTTACTATACAACGGATGGTGACCAACTGATCGTGAATGGTGGGAGTGCGTCCCCCCCACTACGCTGCTTGTATGCAACCACACATGCTGCTATGTCTATAATGTGTATACATAACAATTTATTATTACAACACCTCCCTCTTTCTACAAAGTAAAAAAACATACTTAATCCTAAATTCCGCACTTATAAATACAATTTATTTTAACTTATAATCTTTTAAATATGTCGGAGTTTTGCGCACACGATTAGATTTTTAAATGATTACTGTTTTATTTTTCGATTCATCTTCTTTTACAGTCATTAACTACTCTTTCACTTTCACTCTCACTTTCATTTGTAGTTACAATTCATTATCAGTTTTATTAGGAACATTACCTTCAAATTTTCTCAAAATTTTTTTATTTCTATAAAACGGTCTTTCATTTGAATCATATGCTACTAAATAGGACCTTGGCCTATTTCTATCCTTTTTTATTACTTTCCCTGCTTTCCAGTTTTTCTCATCACCTTGTATTAGAATTTTGTCATTTTCAAAAAGTTCAGGTAGATCTTTAGCCTGCCTGTCGAAATATTTCTTTTGCAATGTTTGATTGAATTTAAACTTTGAATGGTACTTTTTGACATTTAAATTAGGGTGTAATAATTTCTCAGAAATTGGTATGTGACTTTTTATTTTTCTTCCAAATAGAATCTCTGCAGGAGAAGGCACAATTGTTTCGATTGGTCTCGATCTGTATTCCAGCAGTACTAAACACATATCTTTCCCTTCCTCCAACGCTTTTTTCAATATCTTTTTTATAGTTTGAATGTGTCTTTCAATGAACTCGTTAGACTGTGGATAACGCGATGTACTTGTTTTGTGAGTTATCTCCCAATTTTTCAAAAAATTTTGAAAATCTTGATTCACAAATTGTGGGCCATTGTCTGTGTATAACAGATCAGATTTACCATGTCGTGATAGTATTGATTTGAAATGTATTACAAAGTTGCTAGTAGTATTATTGTTTAAACATGCAATTTCCGGATATTTAGAAAATGTATCTACCACAAGCAAGTATTCTTTGTTATTAAAATGAAAGAAATCAGCCGCAATAATTTGCCATGGTCTCACTGCTAATTCTTTTTTAATTAGAGTTTCTTTCTTATTTGAGTTTTGAAATTTTCCGCACTTTTTTTATAACTTCTGTAATTTGTTGGTTCATAAATGGCCAATACATTAGGTCTCTTGCTTTTAAAATAGTTTTATTTATACCCATGTGACTAATGAAGTCTTTCAATCATTTCATTTCTTAATACTTTTGGTATTATAATTTGAGTACCTTTAAATAATATTCTTTTAATTTCATTTATTTCTTCCCTAACTGACCAATAAGGTTTTACTAAATTGTTTAATTCGCTTTTTCTATTTGGCCAACCTTCTTTGATAAGTTTAGATAAGGCTCTTAATTCAGAATCTTTTGTTGTTTCTGGTTTTATTTGATCAAATCTCTGAGGACTAATGTTCATATAATTTATTAAATTTAATTGAAATTCAATTTCTTTTTCCAATAAATGAAACTTTTTACCGTCATAACTACTTCTTGACAGCGTATCAGCTAAGTATAAGTTTCTACCTGGCTTATATTTTACTATGAAATCGTACTGTTGTAAATAAATTAAAATTCTTTGTAAGTCTTAAGGGACATTTGTTCAGAGGTTTTTTAAATATTACTTCAAGTGGCTTGTGATCTGTTTCGACCAAAAATTTTTTTCCGTACAGGTATTGGTGAAATCTCTGACAACCAAAAAGAATTGCTAGAGCTTCTTTCTCGATCTGGGCGTAATTTATTTGTGCTTCAGTCAAAGTTTTCGATGCATACGCTACAGGTTTGTTATTTAGTAAAATTACCGCCCCCATGTTTTTAACTGTCTGCTGATAATGTTATAGGCTTTGTTTCATCAAAATATTCTAAAATTGGCTCTTTTGTTAACACCTTTTTCAAATTTTTAAACTCGTTTTCATGTAGTGTTGTCCATTCCCAAGTAATATTTTTTCGTAACAGTTGCCTTAAATTTGGAATAAATCTGGACAAATAGGTTACCATTCCAAGAAATCTGCTTAATTCCTTACCGTTTTTTGGAGTTTGGATTTCCCTAATTGCTTCAATTTTGTGATCATCGGGTTTTATTCCATTTTCTGTCAAAATGTGTCCTACGTATTTAATTTCTTTTGCTGCAAATTTGCATTTTTGCATACACCGTTTGTCTTGTTTTATCAAAAACTTTTTGCAAAATTTCATAATTTTCTTCCAAAGTTTTAGCATGAATTATTAAGTCATCTATGTAAATTTTTATGCCTTCAATATCTTTAAATATCTCTGAAAATGTTTTTTGGAATATTTCCGGTGCACACGATAATCCAAATGGTAATCTCAAAAATCTAAATCTGCCAAATGGTGTAGCAAAAGTTGTTAATTTAGATGCCTTTTCAGATAAGCCAATTTGCCAAAATCCCTTGTTTGGGTCTAAAATTGGAAAATATTTCGATCTAACTATGTCATGTGTAATTTCTTCAAATGTGGGAATTTTAAAATGTTCTCTTTGTTTAGCGTCATTTAGATTTTTTGGATCTAAATAATGTCGAATTTGATTATTAGGTTTCTTTACCAGTACCAGGGGATTAACAAATTCTGTTGGTTCACTAATCGCTGTGATTATACCATTTTTATTCATTTTTTCCAATTCAGTTTTTAATGGATTTAATAATTGAAACGGAATTTGCCTACACGGTTGTACAGAAGGAGTATAGTGTTCTCTTAGTGTAAATTCGTATGGTTTAATTTTAATTTTGCCTAAGCCCATAAACAAGTATTTATTCTGTTCTACTATTTCCAATTGTGTAACTGCTTTATTTGTTTCATTTTTTAATTCGTTTATGTTCACTTTCAGAAGGTTGAATAGATTGATTGTATGAATGCCTACAATAGGAGTTAATTTTTCATCAGTTTCAATAATAACAAAATTTATTTCTGCTAATTTACCCTTTATCAGAATTGATAAAACGCTTTCTCCCATAACTTTCAGTTTTGATCCGCCATAATTTGTAACATTAATTAAACTCGGTTTAAGTAAATGATTCAAATCCAATTTTGAGAAAATATGATATGGTATTACATTTACTTGCGCTCCTGTATCCAGTTTAGTATTTAAATACTTGTTACAATCTACAATTTTTATTTTAAGCCACAAATCATTATTTCCATTAATGATTTCCCCATTAATATTACCTAAAACAAAATTATTTTCAACCGAATCAACGACCAATTGCGCATTTTCAACTACATTAACATTTTGTATACTTAATACTGTAAATTTGCGACATTTATTACAAGTTTTGCCGAAAGCCGGGCATTTCTTGAATACATGATCAAAACCGCACCGCTTACACCGACCTCGTTCTTCATTAGTTGTCGGTACCTTCGACGATTGCGCTTTCACCTTCCGTCCCTGAGAAGAAGATGCCGCCTCATTTTGATGTAGCCGCTGTTTCTGTCCGACGCCTTTGTTGATGCCGCCGACTTCAATTGTTGACGCCCGATCACGTAAATTCTTTATGCGATTTTCCGTTTGCTCTGCCGATTTGCAAATTGTAATTGTAATTCATCCCTCATGTTTCCAAATTCGCAATTTTGCATGATTCTTCTTAGATCATTTAAAAATGTGTCAAGAGACTCACCAGGCTGCCGCACTCTTGAGTTGAACCTATGACGCTCCACACTTTTATTTGTCTTGGGTAGGAAGTAATTATCCAGTTTCGCTATTATTTGAGTACTGTCTGATTTTTCTTCTGCAGTTAAATTCATCGTGGACAATATTTCACGTGTTTCTTTCCCTACGCAATGTAGCAAAGTAGCTGCCTGTACTTTACAATCCCGATTTACGCATCCAGTTGCAACTGCATATATTTCGAAATTGTCTTTGAAGTGTTTCCAATTTGCACCAAAATCACCTTCCATTTTCATCGGTTCCGGTTGACTTAGAAATTCCATTTTCACTTTTTTTTGCACTCACTACTTTTTTTTTATTTTTTATTTTATTCCATGGCTTTACGCCACTGACTGCGCCATGTTATGTTTATTGAATATTCAAATAAAAGAATATCAGTTATTAAACATATTTATTAAGATGTTCACTATACAACGGATGGTGACCAACTGGTCGTGAATGTGGAGTGCGTCCCCCCCACTACTCTGCTTGTATGCAACCACACATGCTGCTATGTCTATAATGTGTATACATAACAATTTATTATTACAACAAAATCTATTCACACCTACGCAAAATTTTCGGTTCCGTGTATGAGGATGTCGATTACGAAAGATTCATTTGTGAATTTCCAACTCGCCCTGACTTAGGAAGGAAAATCCTTATTAAACCTATATAAATACCGACATTTTAATCTTGCAGTTAAAGAATTTCTATCCCCTACAGTTGGCAACATGATGAGGAATCCTCAGACCTCGAGGAAGCACTATGAATACGGCTGTTAATAGTGTATTATCATTTTCAAAGTGAAAGTTCTCTCGACCTATGAGTAAATTAAGAAGCATTAATATTCCTCAGTTTTTATCAGCATTTATTCTGAATCTGACAATTACAGTTTTGCACTCATTCAATTTTGCTATTTTATTATGTTTTACATACATAATAAGTATGAATAGGTAAAACAGTGACATCCTACGATCGCTTTTTGATCTGTCATTGCAGTAGTATAGACAAACTGAAGCGGGTTTGCTACATAATAAGTCCCCCCCTCCCACGCAAGGCGGCTATGCAAGCTGTTAAACCAGAATGAAAGTTAAAAAAGAAATTGTTGCAAATCGTTTTTGATTACAGTGAAAATCTCGAGCAGCCTCTGAACAGCTGTTTCAGCCCTATTTGCTGCAAACCAAAAACAATTAAATCGCAATTGCGAATAAATTGGTCAAGTCGTTTTTGGTTTGCAGTGAAAATGTCGAGCTACGTTTCTGCTGAAGAAGCCCCAAATAGGATTGAAGCAGCTGTACAGAGGCTGCTTGAGATTTTCAACAGAGTTAATTACGTTGCTTAATATAAGTATATACCATACATATCATACATACATAAACAAATAAAATCTTATTTTGTTTTTCTGTAAACACGTTTGCAGTGACATTTACAAATAAAATAAGCGTACTTAAGTAGAAATAAGCTCATTGAAACCAACGCTATTTATTTTATTCAATCAACTAGTTTTAGTAATTGCTAAAAAGATTTTTCTATAAAAAAAAACATACTAATTTAAAAAGCCTGCCAATACTGTAGTTTGCCTGATGAAAACCAGAGGCACTAATTGTCACTTTTGCTGCCAACGTTTATAGTACTAGTATGAGATTCCACTGCAACTTTTCTACGTTCATCTGTTATTTTAACGAAACACGATTTTATTGAAAGATTACATATAGAAGAACACAACGCGACCGGGTTGCCTTGAAAAATCTTGCCGCAAGTACCTTTAATTGGCGAAGTTTCAACAGTTTATTTTCCAATAAATTCGTTCATTTGTTAGGGCCATTAGGTGCCATTGAGTGAAGAACGATCTGAAGAACTCTAAAAAACTTGGTAAAAGGGATCTCTTTCGTCGATCATCTACGTTCATCGCGTATAGAAACAAATTTTATATCAAATTGGAGCTAAATTTGCCCTCTGCACCATAGAGTATGGTTGCCTGCGCAAAAGCTGCCGCAACTGAACAATTTATGGTCTCGCTGCAACTTGACATTTCTCTGAGTCTGCGAGGTTTACGCGCAAGAAGTACATTTTAGGTGCCAAAGACTGTAAGTACACTATGTTAATAATGTATGTAAATAAAGACTTTCAGAGAAATTCCTATAATTATTCAGTTCTATCAATTTGAAATTCTAAATTATATTTAGTGGCCTACGACTTGTATGAAAAGGCATATAATAAAATACATACATATAATTAAAAATTTCAAACTGATAAAACTGAATAATTATAGTAATTTTTTTACAAGTCTTTATTTACATATATTATTAATATGGTATACTTACAGTCCTCCGCACTTAAAATGTACTTCTTGCGCGCCAACCTCGTACTTTTGCTAAAAGACTCAGAAAAATGTCATGTTACAGCGAGATCATAAGCGCTGGCAACCTTCAGTTGCGACAACTTTTATGCATGCAACCAAACTCTATCGTGCAGAGGACAAATTTAGCTCCAATTTGGTATAAAATTTGTTTGTATAAGCGATAAACATAGATGATCGATGAAATAGGCCCCGTTTACAACTGGCTGCAAGTGATTTGCGGCCGGCTGATTTGCTTGGGATGGCAACCAAGTTTTTTCGAGTTCTTCAGATCGGTCTTCACTTAATGGCACCTTATTCACTGCCCTAACAAATAAACGAATTTATTGGAAAAAAAAACTGTTGAAGCTAAAAATTGGAAGAAGTTTTAACAACCAGACATTTCTCTGAACCTTTGGAGCACAAGTGTGAGGCCTGTATCCCAGAGGTGCATCTTAGGTGCGGACAATTGTACGTATACGCTGTTTATAATGTATGTAAATAGATACTTTCAGAGAAATTTCTGTAAGTACTCAATTCTATCAGTTTCAAATTTTAAATTACACATATTTAGAGGCCTGTGGATTAAGGCTCAATTCTCACACGACACCGCGTTACGTCGCATCATTTTGCTGTCTCGAAAAGTTGTCATGGCTTTAATTAAAGCAATTCTCACTCAGCAGCATTTTACCTCAAAAATTACATGTAAAAACAAGACGCGATGCGACGCGCTGCTCGTATGAGAATTGAGCCTTAATCCGTAGGCCTCTAAATATATACAATTTACAGCGTATACGTACAATCGTTCGCACCTAAAGCCTCGTACAGATTTGAATATGCATGCGCTGAGTCGAGATGAATGCACATGTGCATACGCGTGTTGACTTGAGTTGTACACCCGGTTGACATGCGTTGGAAAATTTTAATCTTAACGTATGCATGTTGTCTCAATGCCCTTAATGTCTTTTTGAGGACAGTAGTAGTAGTGGTGTAATTTACAAATAAACTATAGCAGAAGAAGTAATAATAGCAGGGGCTGTATTTATCGTCATTGCAGAGCTTTTGAAAAAGAAGAAAAAGAACAAACAAAGACGGTGATGGATAACACAAATCTACACCAAGAGAGAATGAAACGAGCAAACTTGTCATTTTTTGCTTAATGCAATTTACATCTTTATTAATTTGTTCTGCTATTCCGTCGCAAGCATTTGCTTTTTTTTGTTTTGAATAGTGTAAAGGGTGTTTGGCGTCCCACAAAACTGGATAATGTTCTTAGCAATCAATTAATTGAAGGCACTCTTCATTGGACGATTCCATTGCTACTAAGAATAAAGCTTTAATCAAAATACACAATAGATAGATCCTGATACCCTATTGGTGTATTGGGTTGCTTTGCAAAATCCTGCCGTAAGTACCTTAAATTGGAAGAAGTTATAACAACTTAACATTTCTCTGAACCTTTGGAGTACAAGTATGAGGCTTGCATCCAAGAGGTGCTGACGATTGTACCATAGATAAAAGATAATATTAGATGTCAAAGCCAACGTTGTATATGTGGAGCATCAAAATGCGCGCCTCATAAGGCCTGGGGGGAATTTAATTTAAAACTATTACTGTGTTAACGGTTTATTTTTTGTTCTGGAAACTAAACAATCTAATACATTGAGCTAGATGATACTAGTTTATGGCTATTCCAGGAGAACGAACGGACAGTTTGTGATTTTCGGATCGTTTTTCGTTCCAGTGCGGTGCCTAATAAGGCGGCGCGGCCGTTGTTGCCGAAAAAGAGCACCTTCCTCATATCATTCTCTTACAAAATACCTTATTTTCATTACGTACTTTCCCGTTCGTTCGACTGGAATGGCCACAAGCAAAATTAAATTTTAAATTAAAGAGGAAAAGATCCCACTGCAATTTTTCTACGCTCATTTGTTATTTTAAAGAAACCCGATTTTAATGGAAGATTACATGTACAGTCACACTATGCGACCGGGTTGCCTTGCAAAATCCTGCCGCAAGTACCTTTAATTGGAAGAAGTTTTAACAACTTGACATTTCCCTGAAACTTTGGAGCACAAGTGTGAGGTTTGCATGCAAGAGGTGCATCTTAAGTGAAGACGATTGTACGTATACGCATGAAACACACATATGTAAATAGAGACTTTCAGAGAAATTCCTCCAATTACTCAATTACATCTGTTTCAAATTTTAAATTATACAGATTTTGTTGCAAATCGTTTTTGATTGCAGCGAAAACCTTGAGCAGCCTCTGTACAGCTGTTTCAGCCCTGTTTAAGGCTTCATCAGCAGAGACGTACCTCGACATTCCCACTGCAAACCAAAAACGACTTGTCCAATTTATTCGCAATTGCGATGTAATATTGATGAACAGATAAAACAGCGACATCCTACTACCGCTTTTTGACCTGACATTGCAGTAGGATAGACAAATTTAAGCGGATTTGCTCCTAATAAGTCCCCCATGCAAGGCGGCCATGCTTGCTGTCAAAGTATAATGAACGTTTTCAAAATTTTTGTTGCAAATCGTTTTTGATAGCAGCGAAAACTTCGAACAGCCTCTGTACAGCTGTTTCGGCCCTGTTTGGGGTTTCATCAGCTTTATTAGGAGCAAATCCGCTTCAATTTGTCTATCCTACTGCAATATCAGGTAAAAAAAAAATCATAGGATGTCGCTGTTTTATCTGTTTATTTAAATTATACATATTTAGAGACCTATGGATTAAAACATAGAGCAGTGATTTTTATACAAGCCATGGGTCACTAAATATAAGTTAAAATTTCAAACTAATTGAAACGAATAATTGTAGTCATTTCTCTGAAAGTCTTTATTTATATACATCATAAACAGCGTATATGTACAATCGTCCGCACCTAAGATACACCTCTTTTACTATAATTATTCATTTCAATTAGTTTGAAATTTTAAATTATATTTAGTGGCCTATGACTTGTATAAAAATCACTGCATGACGTCTCAATCCATAGGCCTCTAAATGCAGTGTTAGTTAAAAGTATGAAGACGGCCATTTATTGCCGTTAATATTAATTTTAGGAAAATATGTCTTTTATGAAAGTTTTTTGGGAAATGTTTATCTACAGTTGGAGTGTACTTGAATTTTTTTTCTTCCATTGTTTTTGGGTTATGTATCTGCGTATTTTTTTAAAAGGAAACTTCTTAATTTTAATTTACCATTCGACAGAGTATTTTTTTCTCTTTAATATATCAGTCTTGTTTTTTTCAGAATTGAGGAGTTTTTGAGATAAAAAAAAACAACGGTTCAAGTATTCATTTCCGGTAGTTTATGTTTATTAGCATCATAAAATGCGTTGGAGTAAATTGCACAATTGAATTTGACCTAAACAATAACTACTGATAAAGTTATTCGCTCGAATTTTTTTATCGCTTACTCAGATGTACCTGACCTGGAGTTAATAAGCATGCGAGGCGGGAAATGAATACTCGAACCGTTGTTTTTTTTGGAAACCCTGAACTTTGAAAAAAAAAAACAAGAATGCGGTTAGGAAGAAAACAAAACACTCTACCGAATAGTAGAGTAAAATTAAGAAGTTTGAAACAGTCCAAGCCGGTCGGCTATATTTTTGTGGTTTAAGACGTTTTATTTTTAGTTTATTTTATCATTATTTTTTTCCGGCGATTCGTGGTGTTGCTAATGCGGTTGGCGCCAAGATAGCGAAAGCTTGAAGAGGGTTGATAGGTATGGGCATTTTGAAACGCCAAACAGGTGAGAACGCCACGGATAGACACATAAGTTATTAAGTCAATTAGGGCGTAGGATGTTTTAGGATTTAAGATAAGTAACATTCGTAGAGAAGTGGTTTTTGCTGTTTTTCGGGGGGGTGTAAGGAGAACCGCAATAGGGAATTCGGGAGACAAGAAGGGCAGTCGGAAACGGAATAGCTCCGAGATCGGACGACCGAGCGTGTTTTGTTTCTAAGTCCTTTTTTAATTATTTTCTAAGCTCATTGTAAATTAATTATTTCCTAAGTTACTAAGTTTCCTAACGTAAGTTACGGGTAGTGACCAATAGCGTTAAGTCCTAGTGTAAGTGTTAGTGTGTTAGTTAAAGACTAAAGAGCGCATGTGTTATCATTACCAGTAGGAATTCAGGTATAATTTGTCATACATTCATGTAAGGGTGGCGATTTGTTGGGGTCTCGCCGTCCTTGGGGTAGGAACGCGGGTTCAATCTAAAATTTAACGACTGATTTGACACGCCCGCGGGTGTCCCGTTTGCCTTTCAGTTCCGGTGGTGGATCTACCACATCTAGACAAACTTCACTTTCTGGGATCTGTATCTCTGACACATTGTTTGTGCAATTCCCATAGGGACGATTTTGGTGATGTCCATGGGCGCGCTTTGGCCGGCGGAGTTTGTGCCCGGACATCGACTGGAAGAGTCCCTGAAAGCCCAAGCGTACCCATATCTCAGAATGGCCAGAGCTAAATTTCTGCCAACACATTTACAATTACAAATCATATCTTTATAGTACGTCTCTGTTCGTCCCTTTTGAGTGTCAGAATTTACTTCGGCCGGGGGCTCCGACTGAGAGTACTATTTTCTCGACCGACCAACATGTTCTGGTCATTTTATCGTACTCGTTTAGATGCACGTGTACGTATACCGCGATTCATGACCGCCCTTGCCCTAAGGGAATCTGGACAAGGATTCGATCCTGAATCGCAACCCGTGATTCAATATTGACCCCTAGCAACTAATCTGGGTCATCCTACGATCAAGCCTCCCCGACCGGAGTGCGGTTAGAATGTGGGCAGCTGAGACTGTGCTACCTCTGATCTCAGGTCAATGAGCGGGTATCCAGTCCGAAACCGATTCGCGATCCCTCCCTTAAAACAAATAATAAAGTCAATCGATCATACGGTGGAAGCCCGGTGACGATTGCAATGAACCCCACTTGTGGGTCACTTAAACAACCGTGATAAACCGCTGCTCTTATTCGACGCCGTGCCTTGTCGGTTAAAGCATTTGCCCCACGGGTGTATCCACCCGTTATAATTATTACAGAGACAGACCCCCGTGACACTGCCGGATCTGATTGGCGGGGAACACCCGAGGTGTTCTCAAGATTACGACTAAAAGTAATATTTTTTTGTTTACGCAAAATTCTTGCCACATTAACAGCTGGCTAGTTCCTCCCAGGGAGACTTTACGGGACTACCTGAGTCGGCCGGCGAGACCTAGCCGAGTGGGCACCTCGGGGTTTATGTCTATGAGTCGCGTCGATAATCGGAATTTCGTCACGGTACTGAATCTAAGGTCGCTATTAAGTTACGATTACTTTGTTACGGCTCACCTTTGTAAGATTTCGGTTTTGGTTTGTGTTATCATTTTAATTTTTCGAGTAGAGGGTTTTACGCTCAAGAATTCCGCAGGACTGGTAAGTCCAGTTAAGACTGCGGACTTCAGGAGTTTTTCCCTCTACAATATACGTCTTAAACGTTAATCTGGCATTTTTATTTCATTCTTGTAAGGTCCCTTCTTTCAAATTTCACACCAATACCAGGTAAGACCCTATGTTAATGCGAACACGACCGAGGGATCCTTTTTCAGTTATCACTAGACAATTTACGAGCCATTTAAATAATCAAAACAAATCAGATTTTATTTGTTTATTATCAATATTTACAGTTAGGGGAGGGCGGGCGCGTTACAAGTAGTTTCCATTTAAAAGAATTACACAGATAGATTTAACTCAAAAACAATTGAAGAAAAAAAATGTTCAAGTATTCTCAACTGTAGATAAATATTTCCCAAAAGACTTTCATACAGGACGCCCTTAATACACAGGCCTCTAAATATGTGTAATTTAAAATTTGAAACTGATAGAATTGAGTACTTACAGGAATTTCTCTGAAAGTATCTATTTACATACATCATAAACAGCGTACACGTACAACTGTCCTCATCTAAGATGCATCTCTTGGATGCAAGCCTTACACTTGTGGTCCAAAGGTTCAGAGAAATGACAAGTTGTTAAAACTTCTTCCAATATAAGGTACTTGAGGCAGGATTTTGCAAAGCAACCCGGTCGCATTGTGCGACTCTATATGTAATCTTCCATTAAGATCGTGTTTCGTTAAAATAACAGATGAACGTAGAAAAGTTGCAGTGGGATCTTAGGCTATTAATACGGCATTTACTTTTCTCATAGTTAATTGTTCTGTACTTTAAAGTGTGGGTCAGATGGCGCTAGCTACTTCCAGTTTTTCAATTTTGTAAGCTGTTCGCGTCTGTTTGTCGACGGTAGCCAATCCGGTCTCGGGTGCCTCAAGAATAGTTCCTCGATATTTCTTTATCTTACCCTACCATCGCTCTTTGGGCGTTTGGTTGCCGAGTAGTTCGTTGTGACAATTCAAAGAGAGATAATTTTAGGAAACAGAAAATTGAATGATTGTCACAAAATTATTTAACATTCTGTAATACAAAATTTAACAACAAACGTTTGATAAAAGAAATATAACAATAATTATCAAGTAACTGAAAGGGCATGTCGCTCTGCATCATTTTATTTTTTTAATTGCACGACCGGCTTCGCTTTTTTTTAAGCATTTTCAAGTGCCTAAATTACAATTAAAAGGATAAAAATTTTATAATTTTAAAAGCAAAAGCAAGACTTACGTGGACGTGCACAAGCACGTAGGCGAGCGTAGGAACACCAACTTAAAAAGAAGTATTAAACTAAAGCAAAAAATAAGATTGGTACGAGATAGTCTACCAAGGAGAAATAAGGGGAGGGAGGTAAGAGGGGAAGTTAGGATTTCAAAAAATCCAAGGCTTGAAAAAATTGGTGTTTGGAAAGAAAGTCTGTTCGTTGAAAATCTTGTCAGGGAAAGAAGCAGACTGGAGGAAAATTTCAAAGCTCTCTGCCACGGTAAGAAGATTGTTTTTAGGGACAGTAAAGTGACATTAGTAGTATTAGGAGTAAATCTGTACGACGTCTCTAAAAGATGAGAAGCGAAACTAGAGTCATTCTTACCCAGCCTGAAGGATCTGAGATGTTCGTTGAGCTGAAATTGTAGGCTTCTCCCAGTCTGTCCAATGTACGAAGCTGTGCAAGTGTCGCATTTAAGTAAGTAAACTCCACTGCGAGAAAGAGGGTCTGATGATTCCTTACAATGGGAAAATAACTGTTTAAGATTGAGTTGGCTTTTCAAAGAAATGCTGAGACCTAAAAAATGTAAGAACTTCTTCAGGATACGGCAGTAAAAAATAATAATCGAAAGAAGGGGCTGATCCAATTCCGTAGGATGTAAGATATTAGAAAATTTGTTTTTGGTTCTGCGGAAAATATTCAAGATAGATTTTAAAGGGAAGCTATTGAAGTGAGCAATCTGTAAAATAATAATGATTTCGTTTCTGAAATCAAGTCAAGTTCATAGGGATTTTCAAGGCTCTATTGAAAAATGCACGAAAAACAGCGAACTTATGTCCGTACGGGTGGGAAGAATTGTAATTAATGCAAGAATATGTGAAAGACGATTTCCTGAAGACACGAAAGTGTAACGAATCCCTAAATCTAGTTATGGTAAGGTCCAAGAAATTAATGGATTTAGTCAGTTAATTTTCTCTTTCCAGAGTGTAATTAATTTTATGGTGAAGTGGATTGAATTCCAAAAGTAAAGTATCTAAATCAGTCAGAGAACCACCGAAGATCAAGAAAATGTCATCCACATAACGACAGTAGTATCTAATGCACTGTTTAACCGAACTACTTGAAGAAAAGAAGCGGGCTTCCAAATTACTCATAAACAGGTCAGCTAATAAGGGAAAAGGTTGCATCCCATGGCCAGGCCATCCACTTGTGAATAATATTTCTGGTTAAAAACAAAGAAAGTTTGTTTCAGAGTAAGTTCCAGTAGGGAATAAAGAAACACAGTATCAGTATCAAAAAGATCTAAAGACTAAAGTAAATCATTCACTAGACCCAAATACTCATTAATGTTGATAACGTGATCTCTTTTCCAGATTCTTCAATGCACGACCTACTAGATTTCACAAGACAGACTATCTTTTCCGGCCTACGCAATTTGTTTATTTAGTGCGAATTTTCTCCGTTTTGGCGCTAGTTACCCAAATTGAAGTTTTCTGACATTCAAACGTCACAAACATCAAACGATGTATATTTATGACAGTGCGATTTTATTAAAACCACTGTATTATAATTCGTATTAAAAATAATACCATAACTGAGCACGAAATTAGCTTCGCAAGTCAGAGTCAGAATAAGAAAACTTGTGGTTTTGAATAGATAACACTTGGCTCGCGTTTTAGTGATATTTGTCAAACAGGACATAAGAGTAGTAGGAATAGGCCGATTCTGGAACCTCCTCCGACCTTGACCAATAAAATTCAAGGTCAAGGTCGGAGGAGGTTCCAGAATCGGCCTATTCCTGACGTGACCTCACCATGACCTTAAACTTCAAGGCCAGGACCTTGAGGGGACCTCGATCAAGGTCAAGATTGGAGGAGGATCCAGAATCGACCTGTTCCTAAAGTAACCGAGAGGTAACTTTGAAATGACCTTGAGGGTTCAAGGTTAAGGTCGGAGGAGGTTTTAAAATTTGCTTTGTGCCGATGTAACTACAAGGTTAAGGATCAAGTCAGAGGAGGTCGCAAAATCTCAATGTCATTGACGTGACCTCATCATTACCTCTAAAAGCGAGGTCAGAGGAGGGTTCCAAAAATTATCTATCCTTGACGTGATCCTAACTTGACGTAGGATCCAAAAATGGTTTATCTTGAATACGACCGTAAGGTTGGAGGAGGTTGGGACCCCCAACTAAAATCTTGTTATATAAGATTCTTCATTTGGGAATAGATTCAGTTGTTACAGATCTGTGAGTTGTGTTGTTAAATTAATCACCTACCTACATACATAAAAGTAAGTTTAAATCATCTTATTGTAATAATTTATAATTTGTATATTTTTATTGTATTTAACAGTGACATCTAAATAAGTGGATGGATTTTTTCCTGAAACAAAAGAGAAGGCACGTGAACGATCCTTGTGATAACGTACAGAAGAAAAGACTTCTGACTGAAAACGTTGATAAACCAGAAGAAGAAAAGCCGGATGAGCACTGTTTGAATATGCCCTCAGTTCGAAACGAGTTTCAATTTGAAATACTTTCTCAGCCTTACTTCACAGATAAAGATTTTCGTCAATGTGATACTAATGAGACAGAGTTCCGAGATTTCAGAAGCAAGAGAGGTGACTGACGTAGATCAGCTGCCACTTTTAGCTCAAAGTGTATATTTTCTAAATAAGAATGTCTAATATTCAAATTATGCAAAAAATTAAAAATCTTGTGCTTTATTTGATCCACCATATCAAATATTGGTTAACATTCAACTTAATTTTTACTGGTCAGAGGAGTCTGGATTATAACACTTGCGACACATATTAGTTTATATTGTTTGAAATTGTTTATGTAATTTATAACGAGTATTTGATTGAAAAGTTCGATTTTTGATGAAAGAAAGTCGGGAAGTGCGCTAGTAGGCTTGTCTAATTCAAACATAAAAAATACGGTTATTAAATAATATTACAACTTCCGAAATCTTTCTTTATTTAAAGAATTGTGTAGATTTGTAAATTTTTTTCGTATTTTACCTTGGAGACATAAAATTCAATAATATTTGAGAACCCATAATATTTTATTGTAGCTCAGAAAAAATGGCACTCACAATATGCACAGTTGGGTTTTGCTGTGGACTATTACAAATTTTTAAGTGATTTAATGAAGAAATCATAATCTAGTTAAAAGTTGAATAAAAAGTGTCCTTATCATATTTAGATATCGGAAATATCTATAGAATGCCATCGAAGATGAGACACTTTGTACAGTATAGTTCGGACGAATTTGCAAACGTACAAACACTGCGAATTGCGAGACCCACCGGACCAGCATTGTGCCGCTAAGTAATGTCAAAGTGACAGGAGACGAAAAATTGAAACATCATGAAAAAATGGCACTCACAATATGCACAGTTGGGTTTTCCTGTGTACTATTACGATTTTTTAAGTGATTTAATGAAGAAATCATAATCTAGTTAAAAGTTAAATAAAAAATGTCCTCATATTAAGAGTATGATTACATAGTACTCGTAATCAGTACTCATATTCATGAGTACAATTTGCTCAAGTCTGGCTGGAAGTATGATGTATACCGATATTTACTAAAACTTAATACCTCACTCTAAGAATAATTTGGAAATAAATCAGAATGAAGGTTCGAGTAGGTTAATTTTTTTTTTAGAAAAGTATCTTTTCAGTCATCGTATTTCAACCTTATTAAAGATTCTTCATTAGCTTACTTTCCTGAGCTGCTGTATTTGAGTGGTAAGTTTGCATTGCTCATTAATGTTCACACCTACACAACTTTTTGCGGTGTACATTTCTTTACTTGTCTTCAATAAAACTTGTGTATTTAAAGGTCGCTGCTTTCAGCATTACAGTTTCTATTTGGCATTTGCTATTGCATTATTTATTTTTTCTTCCCTTTTTTTTCTTACTATTTCTATTACGTTCATTGATGCATTAGTAATAGATAAGTGTTCTTGGTGTAATCAATTAGCTGAGCTGCACAAAATTGTTAAATGCCCTATTTGTAACAAATCCTTTAAAATTGATTGTGTAGGATTGTCCACGGGTGAAGCTCGGAAAATTCACTCCAAGTCAGGTTTAACTTGGACTTATAAAAACTGTGAACTAATTGGTAATGATTTTAATGCTTTAAAAGCTGCTATTATTGTCTGCAAGACGAAATCAAATTCCTGAAAGCTAATGTTAACTTGCCTGTAGCTCCTCCCGGTAAAACCCTGTTAGATACTGAAAAAATATTCAAGAAATTACTGATCGAGAGAGCCGTAAATGTAATATTATTATATTTGGCTGTAAAGAATCAAATTGCAATTCGAATAAAGAACAAGTTGATCTTGATATTCCGGTAGTACGTGATTTACTCGAAATCGTGCAAGTTGCTATACCTGATTTAAAACCTATCAGATTAGAGTAGTAGAAATAGGCCGATTCTGGAACCTCCTCCGACCTTGACCAATAAAAGTCAAGGTCAAGGTCGGAAGAGGTTCCAGAATCGGCCTATTCCTGACGTGACCTCACCATGACCTTAAACTTCAAGGCCATGACCTTGAGGTGACCTCGATCAAGGTCAAGATTGGAGGAGGATCCAGAATCGACCTGCTCCTAACGTAACTGAGAGGTAACTTTGAAATGACCTTGAAGGTTCAAGGTTAAGATCGGAGGAGGTTTTAAAATTTGCTTTGTGCCGATGTAACTACAAGGTTTGGGAATAGATTCAGTTGTTACAGAACTGTGAGTTGTGTTGTTAAGTTAATCACCTACCTACATACACAAAAGTAAGTTTAAATCATCTTATTGTAATAATTTATAATTTGTATATTTTTATTGTATTTAACAGTGACATCTAAACAAGTGGATTTTTTCCTGAAGCAAAAAAGAAGGCACGTGAACGATCCTTTTGATGACGTACAGAAGAAAAGACTTCTGACTGAAAACGTTGGCAAACCAAAAGAAGAAAAGCCGGATGAGCACGGTTTGAATATGCCCTCAGTTCGAAACGAGTTTCAATTTGTAATATTCTCCCAACCTTACTTCACAGATGAAGATTTTCGTCAATGTGATACTAATGAGACAGCACCACCGAGATTTCAGAAGCAAGAGAGGTGACTGACGTAGATCACTTGCCACTTTTAGCACTTTAGTGTATGTTTTCTAAATAAGAGCCGTACGAAGTGGATTTTTGTGGGACTATGTACCGAAACATTTTTTGATCCGATAATACGTATTATGGGTTCCAAAAGGCAGAGCATATCGTTTTTAGAAGAGGAATGGAAAGAATTTGGTTCTTATAACTACACTTTGAAGTCGTATTTTACTGAGAAGAAAACTATTTATTCGGTAATGAAAATCAGCTCAGTAGAGGCGTCTTTCGAACGCATCGAAGGAACGAAAATACTGAAATTAGAAAGAGGTGTGGAGACATTATATATATCTTATAAAGGTCTGTTGGAACTCTGGAAATTGTGTGATATTATATTATATCGTTTAGAAGTTTTCAAACAATTGAACTATAAATCATTCTATAGCAACATGATTCCATGCTTGAGTGTTATGGAAAGTGATATGAAGACAAATGTTAAATCATTTCTTAATAATGAAATATCTGAGAAAAGAGCAATTACAAATGAATTAATGATGTTTGGAATTAGTAAAATAATTTTTGATATAAGTATGCATAAAGCTGTTAATATGTGAATGTTATGTGATTTAATATGTATATATTTCTAGATATGACACTGTCAGTTATAAATAAAATTTTCTAAGAACACTGTTTGATCCTTTATTTAATAAACTAACGATACTTAACCAAAAAATTAAGAGAAATTTTTACGCTATATAAAGATAAGTAGTGAGTATTGAAGTAGTACACATGTAACATCTTTGAATGTTAGAAAGAAAAGCCATAAATGCGACGTCGTTTCAAAACAGATTACACTGCGAGAAGTACCTTAAAACGAAAAGGTCGTGGTTTACTTAATACGTTAATTAATAAACTACCATTAGAGTTACTCTTGCCAGATTACAATTACTGCGGTCCGGGCACAAAATTAGACGTTTGACTTAACAGAGGAGACGGAGGTGTGAATGCGTTGGATGAGGCGTGCAAGCAACATGATATCGCATATTCTGTAAGAGTAGCGATTTAGAAAAACGTCACGAAGCAGATAAAAAATTGTATCAAGCGGCAGTGAAAAGAGTGAAGAGTACAGAAGCGGGATTTGGTGAAAAAGCATCTGCGTTATCTGTAGCCGCCTTAATGAAAGCTAAGACAAAGCTTGGAATGGGAAACGGAGTGAAGAGGAAGCGTAGTAAACGGAAGAACCGTGGTGGTAAATTATCATTTCGACAAGCTGTAAGGAAAGCTCAATATGCAATTTCACGTAATGGTAACAAGAGTCTATTAGATAATGTGAAATTGCCGCAGGCTGTTTTAAAGAAGGACCACAAGAAAATAAGACCTCCACGTCAAAGAGTGATACCAATTCCTAAGAGAGGAGGGTTTTTACCTTTAATTCCATTATTTGCGGCTTTGGGCGCAATAGGATCGCTCGGCGGCGGTGCAGTTGCAATTGCTAAGGCGGTAAACTATGCAAAAGCTGCGAAAGAGCAACTGAAAGAGGCAAAGCGACATAATCGCGCTATGGAAACAAAAGCAGTGGGAAGCGGATTCTATATAAAACCTTACAAAACCGGGTATGGGTTATATTTACGATCCAATCCAAAAAACTGAAATATTTGCCTCGGCGACCGTTGACTAACATTGACATACTGAAATATGCTAAAATATAAATTACCTTTCTTTCCAGGTGTGTTTATGAGAGATACTTTACCTAAAAGATATGGAAACATGAAAGTGGAGTAGTGAATTTAGATAGCGATTCTGGTGAAGGAACGCATTGGGTGGCATATTATAAGAGAGGAGGAATCGTAAAAAATTTTGACAGCTATGGAGATCTACGACCTCCAGTTGAAGTAGAGAAATATTTTTTGTCGAACGGATTGGGAGTTATTAATTATAATTATGAAAGGTATCAGAAAACAAAATACACAAAATTGTGGACACTTATGTCTACAGTTTTTAAAGTCCTTTACAAGTTAAGTAAGAATGTAGTACTTGAAAGATGTTATAAGAATCAGTTTTATTTTGTGAATTGAATCCACCACTATACCTCGATGAAGACGCAACATATGAAATGTGCTTGTTAAATTTTGAAACGTTTAATGCAATACCTAACATAGATGAAAGGAATAATTTGATACATTATGAAGAAACAGGAAAAACGACGGTTTGGAAAACTGTCGTTATACCTACAGGTACATATGAACTAGACGATATCAACCAATATCTGAAAGATTATTTTCAAAATAACAATATCCCTGATTATATAAACATTAAAGGAAATAATAATACTTTAAAGGCAACCATACACAGTTCGGCTAAGCTCGATTTTAGTAAACCAAATTCATTGGGAAAATTGTTGGGTTTTGAACCGAGAACGTTGAAAGTAAACGATAATAACATTGGTGATTTTCCGGTGAAAATAAATAAAGTAAATGCTATAAGAATAGAATGTAATCTAACTGGTGGATCTTATAACAACGGAGAACCCGGTCGTGTTTTGTATCATTTCTTTCCAAATGTACCTCCAGGGTTTAAAATAATAGAATCCACTCTTCAAGCTATTTATCTTCCAGTGACCGTGAACGTGATTACGAGAATCGTCATTGGACTATTAGATCAAGAGAATCGATTAGTTAATTTTAGAAGTAATTACTCTAAGATTTCATTTGAGAAGATTCACATAATGATTATTTACGATAGCAATTATTCGAAACGGAAAGAGTGTAGCAGAATTAGACGTAATGTATTATTTAAACCACGGAAACAGATACTGAACTGTTGTCGACAAAAAAAACTGAAATTGACACAGAGAAATCGAATATATTTAGAGAAATAAAATTAAATTGTACACTTCAATAACCAGTATGGAGTTCCATTCACACTTACCATTCAGTTTATCATTTTATTATTTTGGTAATAAAGAAGTGCGTATCACCGTACCTGAGATCGACAATTACACCCTCCCTTGCGAAAGTTATTTGTACGTTGAGGGACGACTGCGTTTGGTTAGTGTTAATCCAGTAGCTTATATGTTTAGCGAGATTAGATATCTTCTGGACGGAGTACAGGTGGATTTGGTAAGAAATGTTAGCATAACATCAACAATGAAAGGGTATTTTTCTTTTACTCGCAACGATACAGTAAAATTGGAAAATGCAGGATGGATCCAGGAGAATGATAAAATGAGCGACATTATTAGGTTTTGGGGAAGATTATAAAAAGATCGTCTTGAATATGAGGCAAGAATTAGTATTGATCAGAGCAAATGATGACGTTGATGCAGTTGTGGAAACAAACAAGTCGGAAAAGATTAAATTAATAATTGACCAAATTGTATGGCGTATACCTCATATTTCTGTTGGACTACGTGAGCAATTGGCTTTAACGAGAGTGACAGACAGAGATGATGAAATACAAATTCCTTTCAGAAGCTGGGAGTTGCACGAGTATCCGTCGCTCCCAACTACGACAAGTCATTCTTGGACAGAAAAAATGGCTCCGCAGTTGGAAACGCCAAGGTACATAATCATCGGTTTTCAAACTAAGCGAAAGGGTGTCGTCGATGCAAACATGAGTCTGTTTGATGAAGTTAAGTTAAAATCATTAACAGTATTTCTAAATGGCGAACGCTATCCGTATGACAACATAGAAATTGATATTAACAATAACAAATACGCCGTTATATACGACATGTATTCTAGATTTCAGAAAAATTATTATCATCATGAAAGCAGTCAACCCTGGTTCAATCCAAAAGGATTAGCTAGTTGCCCATTAATAGGAATTGACTGCACTTTTCAGAGAGATGTAATGCATAAAAGTGCAGTAGAAATAAGAATTGAGTTTGCAACTAAAGAAAATATTAAAGCTGATACTATTGCTTACTGTTTAATTCTGCATGACAAAGCGTTCTTTTATTCACCTCTCACCAAAATTGTCCGTCAGTTAATGTAAACCGTGAATGGCAGTATTAACAGTGAAGCTAAAACTATTTGATTTTATTTGGTTTTATAAGAAGCAACATCAACCGAACCATGAAAAAACGATTTATTGTCATTAACATTCAAGGATTTAAAGTGGAAAATAATCAATTTATACCAAAAGAGTTAGCTTCTTACGATAGTGAAAGAATAGTGAGTCATTTTTTTATTTCAACCACCATCCGAACCCAAGTGTCCGTTTCACTCAAGAAGAAATTGCATGTGTGCTTCAACGAACGTGTTTGATTTACATAAATTTTTTCAAACAAAGTTATATGAAGGATTCTTTACACTGAACATTTGTGATATATTATGAGGAAACTTTGGTTCTTAGTTAGTATAAGAAAAGTTCAGCTTCGCAATGGATTTCTTCTCCCGTCTATTTTGCAAGAACATTATAAAGCATGTTGTAGAGAAGGTTGGCGAAGTTATTGACCAGTACGAAAAAGATTGCTCGTTCAGTAGTATACCAGACAAGGATTTGAAGTACTTTCCAAAATCGTATCTGTATACCAGAGTTACAGCCGTAGATCTAGAATATATCTGGCCTAAATTGGCTATCCATTATCAACGTGATAAGTATCTACAAAGCCGGAGACTCTGTCACCAACATTGGAATCAAACAAAATTTTCTTTGGATGAAATAGATGGTCCACCTCTACGGAAGAAGAATTGCTATTTGTGTACTTATTCTTAAATATTATTATCAAAATATTAATTATTAAATATTGTTATTAATAATATATTATTATACAATAAACTATAATCAGAAAGGAGTCGTTTTATTCGTTATTAATTTTAATAAATCAATTTAAGGATTTAAGAAAGAATTTAGAAATGCATTGCGTTATTAAATTATTTAGATTAACTCCTGCTGAACAATTTAGCTTGACAGATTTTTATTGTCTTTGAAAGTATCGCTTATTCGATTGAAATTTCAAACGTGTCAAATTTGCGAATTTTTACGATGTAAAAGTCACAAAAATAGTTTTCACTATGCAGCGTTAAAAATTTCATAGCAAGAAATGATCTGTATTAAAATATACAATAAACTAAATCAGAAAGGAGACGTTATTAATTTTAATCGATCAATTTAAAATTTAAGGATTTAAATTTACACACCGTCGTATAATTAATTAAGTGGCGCAGAAAAAATAAACATGTTTGAAGGCGAACTTCGATTAAATATACAAACACTATAAAATTTACATATGTATTCCGAGTTGTGAATGAATATAAATACCATTTTAAATAAATAAAAACAAGCACGATTTAAAGCGCGCCATACTAGCAAAAATTGCATAATAGTAAATTAACATATTTACGAGCATTCACCGTCGATTTAAAGTTCAAATTCAATTTGCATAGAAATCGTTTAACTAATATAATTTTATTACATACCAGTCTCAATCGGGCTCTCACAGAGCTTAGTGCATGTTTACCAAAGGGGCAAGATAATTTTTTTAAGAATGTAATTTAAATTTACACGATTCTTACAAATAAAGATTAGGGGCCGACTGTTCGATGAAATCATGGTTTCTAGGAGATGAGTGCTCGTTAAATCTGTATCGTTAAACTGTGTGACACTTGCAAGTTTGATTTAGGAATATTTTTGCAAATAAAGATTATTATTCGACATATACAGTTTTTCCTTACATTCCTTACATTCATTTGAATAAAGATTATTATAAACTTGGTAATAATAAGATTACTATTCAACTTAGTAATAATAAGATTATTATTAAACTTCGTAAATGTTATTCAAATTCTAAAGTCGTTAGAGAGAATAATTAGTTTTTGAAATTTTTCCAAAATAACTGCAAGTAAGAATGAAAAGGAAAGAAAAAAAGGAGAGAAAGGAAAGAAAAAAAGGAGAGAAAGGAAAGAAAAAAAGAAGAGAAAGGAAGGAAAAAAGGAGGAAAGAGAGGAAAGAAGAAAAGAGGAAAGGTTAGTTCCAGTGGGCCGTGGTTACGCCTTCGTGACGCCCAGTCTCCTCCCATTCATCCTCTTTTACTGCTATAAAAATAAATAATAAAAAATTCTATTATGCGCATTCGGTTTGACCTTATACAACTTTAGTTTTTAATAACATTATGTCCAGGATGTTGTAATACAAAATACGTGTTGCATCATTTCTGGGCAAGGTGTTCTTTCACTTTTCGATGTTCCGGTTACGCGTGTTTATTATGTGACCTTTTATAATGTTAATTTTGAATATCGTATTACATAATTTCTTACGTGCAGTTTTAAAAGGTTTACCTTCAACTTTTCGAGTATAAAAGGAGGCATTTAGTTCGGATAAACTCACAAGATACTTGTACAGTTAATCTACTGGTAAGTGCTCTTACTTCTTTATTCATCAATAGATCTATAGTAGGACACTCTATTTTTTCCAGATATATTCTTCTTGTTCTTTTTTCTAATAATTTAACTGTAAGTATTATTAAGTAAGATTTACGTTTTAATGTTTTAATATACTCCGTATTATTTGCATGCTAGTAATGTCGTTTGGAAATGAACACCCAATTTTACAGCAATATTTACAAGGAAATCCTTCTTCAACAGTAACTACTAGCGTGAAATCTGCATTTAGAGAAACACAGACAGGAGTGGCAAGTACTGCTCAAGTAAATGTTTCTCAGAGTGCATTTACCACTCAAGCAAAGGTGCCGCCTTCATGGTGGAATGAAATTGATAATTTCTCTTTTCTGTTGCAAGAAGGAATTATTAATGATTCTGCACTGAACGCAGTTGGTGACGTAATAGATCGTGTGGATTCTCGAGACATTCATTCCAGTCAACCAATTGTTAGCCAATTGCTGGTTCCTAGCCCTTTTATTCTTAATCAGCAATCTACCCAACCTCCTTTTATTATTCCACAACAATTAATCGTTACTTCTTCTTTAATGAAACCACCAAATGAAACTTCGAAACTACCAAATAAACCAGTTTCCCCATCAAATAAATCAGTTCCCATTCTTAAACAACCCACTCAACCCCTTATTTCTTCTTTCCTTACGCAAACCAAACCTACTCAACCCCTCATTTCTCAACAGTCAATAGTTACTCCTATTGTTACATCCACATCAGCCTCTACTATTTTGGTTGCTGTTACATCCATTCCTAAGGTTGCTGTTACATCCGTTCCTATTGTTACATCGGAAACTGTTCCTATTGTTACATCCGTCTTTACAACTCCGAGTGTCATTTCTAGATCTGTTATTTCTAAATCAAGAACTCCGAGTTTCATTTCTAAATCTGTTGTTTCTAAATCCGTTTTTATACTCGTGAACCCACACGATATTTACGCATCCTACGTGGTAAACAATATTCTCGTCTAAGGACCGTTAGCGACAAGTATGAAAGAGTGTGGTTGCCTAAAGCAGAATATTTGCAACGCAGAAGGGAACGCACAATGGAACGTAGAATGGAAAGAATTGCTAATGAAAGAGTATTAATCTACCGAGGACTAATGTTAATGAATCTGCTAATATTATATCCAATATTCAGAATTTATCACCTTCAAAATCACAACTGGAACTACATATCCCACCCTCTCAAATTCCACTTTCTCGACTTCAGATTTCACCTTCTCGGCTTGAAATTTCCTCTCCTAGTGTCCGAACCTCTACACCTATTCGATCCCTTTCCTCAGGAACAAATTTAATAGGAATTTCATCACAACATGTTATACCCCTTCCTTCACCCTCTCCCAATTTAGTGGGAGTTATCTCAACAGCAGTCCAAAATTATTATGACGGAATTATGCCTGAAGTCAGGAACTGTTGTTTAGAAGGTGAGAAAAATTTTAGAAAAGTCATGGATGAGCTGCAATCATGTCGTGAAATTTTACGTACAGTTCGCTTAAGGTTTCCGACTGACCAGGCTTTAAACGAACAATATGACAAAATTTCCCTCATTCACAACCGTTTGAGCCTGATCCAAGATTTGTTTCATAATCTTGTCGCAGACATATCTATTTAAAAGATTAAGTTTGATTTAGTGTCTTAAGATTTAACTTCTTCTCTTAAGTAGATATGTCTGTGAATTATATTGTTGTTCAATGGTTTGTTCCTCACATGAAGTTAGAAATGTTGTCGAGGTATTAGGTATGTTTTCGAGAATATAAAAAATTATTTTTCTTTGTACAATTTTTAATAATTGTTATTCGTTTTACAGATGAGTTCTTCACCAAACGTGCCTCTTGTGAAATCAATTTTTATGAGGCAAGTGGAACTGAAAGTGAGTAATCTAATTTGTATTTTACGGTTTACATTTTTGATTATTTACTTTTTCAGTTAATGGACGGAACTCTGATCAATGCGGAAACGGCGATAGTTAATTATCGAGTGGTTCATCCACGACTCGAACGGTCGCCTTCAGCCAGCTACACTCCAACGCCGTTAGCGGCGGCCACACCTGAACGACGGCCGCTGGTGCAGCAAGTGGCGGCGCCTCAACGCATCCTCCTAATAAGGAGGGTGTTTGCGCCGCCAGTGTTGGAGCCTCCTCTACCAAGACCTTTACCATCAAAGGTGGAGGTGGAGGAGGAAACGGCAGAAATGGAAGCGGAATCCACGATGGATGAATCTTGGGTTCGTTCTCGTTCATTACAACATTTCAACATTTTAATAACACCTTATTTTTTACAGTGAGGAGCATTAATCAAAGTGGCTGGAGGAATATTAATTTAGTTAGGAATATTAATTTAGTAAGGAATATTAATTTATTATATTTATTTAAATAAATAATTTATGAGTTTAGTAACAGTGTTTATATAGCAGTTGATATTGATAACTACAACACAGTAATAGAGTATTGCGTTTGGTAAAGAGGAAATTAATAACGTGTTGTAAGGAGCAAAAATATTTTGAATATTTTTGAAAAATATTATTTTAAATATGAAGTTTCAACAACAGTCTTTAAAGTTACCCGTACAAAATTTCGACGATACAATCGCAAATGAAACCTTTAAACGTCACAGTGTTCTCTTCGGAGGATCAAGCAAACGCGTTATCATTATCGGGAGCTCAGGGGCTGGTAAAAGTAATTCATTAGTGACATTATTAACCCATCCGAACGGATTACGTTTCAAAAATTTATACATCTGCTGTAAGACTTTATCTCAAGGGAAGTATAAATTTCTCCGACATTTGTTATCAACAGTGCCCGAAATAGGTTACTTTGAAATTTCCGATATTGAAAATTAGTATCACCTACAAATGTAAAAGAATATTCAGTCGTTGTTTTTGATGATGTTCAGTGTACTACACAAAATTTAATTAAAGAATATTTCTCCTTTGGACGTCATAGAAATGTTGACTGCTTTTAAGTCAAACTTACAGTGCCAATACCCAAACAAATGAATCGTGATAATTGTAATTTCTTAGTACTATTTCGTCAAGATTTCACAAATTTGAAACACGTTTACGATGATTACGTAAGCGGAGATATGACTATGGAACAGTTTCGTAATATCTGTTACGCTTGTTGGAAGGAACCGTTTGGTTTTTTAGTTATTGACACCGATTGTTCCATAAACGCAGGGAGATATCGTAAAGGATTCGACACGTACATATATCTTTAAAACCACTACATTTTACGTAGTTCTTTCATTTTTACATAGTTCTACAGTTCTTCAGTACTGCAGCAGACGTTAAAGGATGCGGATGCGCCATGAGTAACAAACTTAAAGCAGAATTGGCCATTGCACGCGAAAGTTTGCGTACTAAATTAAAAACACTTAAATCCGATATTGCACAAGCAAAACATCATGCATGATGTGGGTACTTCAACACCACTTGGACGTGAAATTAAACACCCTTCCATCTTAGAAGATGAAGAAATTCTTGAGGTTTCTTATGAAAAGTCCACATCTCCAACTTCAAAATCTGTTTATGAAGAAGCAGAAGAATATGACACCGAAAGCAGTAACCCCCCTGTGGACGACTCCCTGGCTCATGCTCGTACACTTCTAGAAGAACGAAAATCATTACTTCAGACTAGATTAGAATCACCGCTGGTAGAAGCTGCGTTAGAATCGTATCATCCGTTAGCACGTGATTATGTTACACGATTGGAAACTAATGTAGAAAATGAATTCGATACAAAATACGATGTAAGAGAAGAAGATGAGATTTTTTGTTGGGAACCAGGAGCTTAAGTTTGACGGTCCCGATCTTGTAATTGGAGACTTGGCGTGTAAGGGTACTAAAGGTTTATACGAGCTGATTTTTAAAAAAAATCCAGAGAAATTTACGTTTCACGATGTGCGAGACTATAGAGATATATTGAGAAGGACTATGCATTTAAAGTTAATTATAATCCCTCAGGGCGAATATCTGCAAGCAGAGGATTTAAATATGTGAATATTATAAAACCAATAATTCAGGGAAAACCACCAAACGTTTGGTGGGCGCGAAGCTGGAAAACAGGTGGAGCTTTGGAGAAACAGCTTGTACCTAACAAATGTTTGCAGTATCAATACTGGGATGATCCTAACGAACTAGTAGAACGATTGCGTTTATTGAACGCATCCAAATCAACAGGTCAGACCGCACATAACAATGAAATCATAGCGATCATTGAAGAATTAAAAGAGGCAAAAATTATTTTGTAAATTGTAGTATTTAGTGGAGTGCAAGTGAACACATATTTCAGTTTCACATAGTTGTTGATTGATTCACAATGACTATTGATAACTTTGGAAGACACGTTCATAAACACACAGTTTTCAAACACATTGCTCCTACACCATTATTTTAGGAAACATTATTAGACTTTCAGAGTCAAGAGCTTAACGCCGAAAGTGTATATTTGCTTTTAAATAGAGGTCACCGAACGACGCATACGATCCAAGAAACTTGCGTTGTTAAAAAAGTATTTATTCATCAACCTACTATTGTCAACATTATAGTATCCATCAACGTTATAAATTGTACTGATACTTTAATTGGAAGAACGTTGAATGTGGGAGATCAAATCTCGTTTACTTGCACATCTTCAGTTTGTGCAGTCCCAATATTTGTTGAATTCATCGTAAGAAAACGAGTTTTAACTGAAAATGTCTAATCTATCTTCTAATGTGAAACGTGATGTTGTTAATGAGTTGCACAAACCAGCAAGGAACAACTTTCGCCGTCGTCGAGTAATAATAAAAGGACTCAGAAATCTCTTCCAAGCAGACTTAATTGAAATGCTGCCTTATTCCAAGATAAACAAAGGATACAAATACATTCTGACAGTGATCAAGGCATTTTCCAAGTATGCTTTGGGAATACCATTAAAAAATAAGACAGGTAAAGAAGTAACCAAAGCTTTTCAATCGATTTTATCTGACGGTAGAAATTCTGTACCGAAAAATATACAAACAGATAACGGAAAAGAATTTTTAAAGGAAATTTCGGATGGTTCAATTTATTACCAAGGCTAATTGAAGAATACAATAACACTGTTCACATTACAACGGGTTACAAACCCAGCAAAATAAATCGAAGAAATGCGCAAAGTATTTTACACTCCGTCTACAGCAACCTTAAAATTGTGGATCCAAGAATTGCAAAAATTTAAAGTTGGAGATCATGTGCGCATCAGTAAATACAGACAAGCATTTTCGAAGATGTACTCCGAATTGGTCCAACGAAATATTTACCATTTCGTCGGTGCAAAATACTAATCCCAGAACATATCTAATTAAAGACACTGATGGTGAAGCCATTCTTGGTGGGTTTTATGAGTACGAGTTACAAAAAGTGAAACATCCAGATATATATTTAATTAATGTATTGAGAAAAAAAGGTAATAAAGCGCTTGTAAGTTATTTAGGATTGAGTTCTAAACATGATTCATGGATACCAAAACACAATGTTTTATAATAAATATTTATTAACTATAACTGTAAACATACAATACTCACAATACACAATAAATGAATTTTACAAATTAATTTGTTTACTTTCTAACAGAACTTATAAATAAAACATACTTTATGTATTTTCTAATTCTTTTCCAATTTTTCAATTAGTTCTTTTAGTTGTTTATCTCTTTCTATATCAGCAATTTTATGGTGATCCCACCCCAGAATTTTGTCATCCAAAATATAACGTTTATAGTCTTTCGATGATAAGGAAATTTTATTTTTCAACTCTGTATACACCGTATGAAATCCGAGTGAAACGCGTACATCTTTTTAAAAATAAAACCATCTCGTTCAATGATTTCTTTGTAGTCATCTATAGTTAAGCATTTATCTATAACGTATTTTTTAACACCTTTTGCTTTCTTAGGGCCGGTTTCACCAAACTCAGTTAAATTTCTCCTAAAACAGGTTTAACAAAACGCGATTAAAATTAATCTTACATTTTAGACGAGTTTAATGTGTACATGTTTTACCAATAATATTTACTGTTGGGCTAATCGAGATTAGTTAAGCGAGTTTTACTTTCACGATCTCCCCGAAAACGCACGAAAGCAATCGAAATGTGTATAGTATACCTCTGTGGTATACCTATTGTCAAAGAATTGTCAGTGGAAAAGCCGCCTTTCATTTTTCTACAGATAATTTTGTAATTAAGGCACATTTGTTGTTGAAATGGAAAAGAAAAAAAGGAAAAGAAGTCCTAATTTGACTGCAGGAGAGAAAACGGTTTTAGTAGATTTAGTTACAGACCTTTAATGTAATTGAAAATAAGCGGACATATACTGTAACCCAGCTACAAAAAGCAGAGGAATGGGAAGAAATTGGCCGCAGCTTCAACGCCATAAGCAGTAGTTGCCACAGAAATCCGAAAACTTTAAAAGCAGCATGGGATAATTTGAAAAAAAAATATACAAGAAAAGTATTTGCCGATGAGAGCATACAGATAGTGACTGGTACCGGTGGCCGACCAGCGAAAAAAGATAAATACGATCCGCAACTAGGCCGCGTCCAAGAACTAATAAAGCCCACTGTGGATGGTTTGAAGAATGTCTTCGATAGCGACTCGATTATGAGTAAGTGCAGATTGTCATCACAAATATTTCATATATTTCAATATTATTGCTGCAACAAATTTTTTTTGAAATATGAAACTTTTAATATTTGCCTCAAAATTTATTTCTTATACCGCGAATTTTGTTATTATATGAATGCAAAGATAACCAAAATGTGTTTTGAATTTGACAGATGCATCTTATACTGAAGTGGAAGAGATTGATGCCAAGGAAAATTATAATGGCGAGGTAGTTCCAATAGTAAAATGTTCATCATTTTTAATAGCTATGTCAGCTAAATAAACATATTTTTTTTTCTTTAGGATACTTTTGCAAACGGGGATTGGTCTCATTATACACCTCAAATGCTAAGAACACCAATTTCCTCTGCTCTGCGTGCAGTGACCAGTGCAGACATTAATTAGATTCTTGACCAAACTAGTTCTGATTGCACAGACTTTGTAAAAGAACCCACCTGTTAGAGGGAAATTCCAACTGCCCCTCAATTTGTTCAAGGACGACCAGGGGAGACTGTTTGGAAAGCCTGAAACGAGTCTGAAAATCTACATCGACGTAGACATCAAAATAATTCTTTCTTTCACGAATCCATCTTGGCCGACGCCTAAGAATCTTCATCATCGCTATCATCATCAAAGACCAGATCATACACATCTTAAGCCATTTTTTGTATTTTCGCAATGAATATTTGACGTTACTAATCCCGATTAAGAAGGTAACTTGTCAAAAATGGACGTTTAACGATAAACTCGATTAATCAAAATTAAACGCGATTTAATATATGGTGAAACGCGACAAACGATTAACTTAGATTAACTGCACTCCTAAACGAGTTTAAAGTACTAAACTAGATTGGTGAAACCGGCCCTTAGTACATTTTGAAATAAGCTTTACACAGTAGGCTTTCGCACCGGTCCCGATAAAAGATTCTATGATCTGTCCTGCGTATTCGTCTTTAAATTGTCCAATAACTGATTCAGTTCGAGGCATTTCATGTGTATTATTCGGTGGGTAATTTGAAGTATCAAATTTATCTAAATTTTGCTTTATGTCATCGTATACATTGTCAGTATTAACGGTCAGTATTAAACTATCCGTATCAGTAGTATATAATAAAGCTGCTCTATTGTTATATTTTCGCTTTATAAAATTGTAATAAAAATCGTACATTACTGTTTTTGATATTTCCAAAACACAAAACCCTATGTATAAAGGTTTATTATAATTTACTTGTATTTTGGATAATTCTGTTGCGGCCAGGTGATCACTAAAAATATTACTCGATTTATAGTTTGGTTTAGCTATCAATGATTCAGCTCCCGGTCTTCGATTATGGGTTTCCCAGCTGGTGGACAATTTAATGTCGACGCGATTCTCAACATTTTCCATAGTTTTACGGAAAACACTATTATTTAATAATTTGTAAAAAAAAATTTCAAATTCGTTTTTAGCTTCAGCTCATTTTTGTGAATTAAAGTCTGAATATTTTTAGCTGACGAGATTGCTTAAATTTAATTGCCCTATGAATTTGGTTTAATATTAAACCATTTTCCAAACATTGTTTCAGATTTAAATAGTGATAATATGTATTTCCTTTTGTTGTACAGATTTGGAATAAGTTTACCATATTTCGAATTTGGTGGAATTATGTTTTCGGGAAAAAATGGTAATTCGTTGTGGTTGTCATGTGAATGAATCGGATATTCCAAATCTACTTCGAATATGTACCCGACATCTGAATTTTCTTCTAACTCTGAAACGTTAAGATTGTTAATCTCTTCTGTACACAACCAAGTAAATTCTCCCCACGGAAATCTGGAACACATTGCGTGACCGTACAGATTTGTAGCGTCAAGATATAGTAAATATTTAGTTGCCTTCTTAGAGTCAAAACCATGCACAAATTTATTATTAGCGTTTTCGATTCTTTTAGTTCACATACTCACTCCACCGCGTATACCCATTCTAAAAAAATGTAGCATATCAACATCTTGCAGTAGCTCTAATTTAATTTTTGTCATTCTTAACAGTGCATCCCAACTTAATCCTGGAGCGGTGAAAAAATGGCAAGGATCTAGTTTGTAATTATCAATACAAAGGTCTCTGAAATTTTCAAATACGTCTGCCAACAGTAAAACATCAGATGTTACGTATACATGACTGTAATCACCCATAGTTTTACAGTTAAATAAATTCCAAACGCACTGTGCTCTCTCATAATCTTCATCATTTACGTTGTTCATCATACAGCACATCATAAAATCTTTCTTAGAAGGTAAAGTGGGAAAATCTAATTTCATGAGTGAGTCAATAAAACAATACGGGAAAATTTCTTTTTGACGTATTAATTTAAACATCTCCTCATCGTTAAAATATTTTCTAATTTCCCTACATTGCCAATCTTCCAAGTATGAGCTTAATTTCTCTAAAGACGATTGCATGAAAAGAATCTACAAATCTTATTTTGAAATATACTTTACGCTTTTTACCTTTACAGTCTGTCTTATCCCCCACGTGTACTAATTTCGAAAAGGATATGCGATCACGTCCACATCTTCAGCTTCTAATGCCATTGTCTTTACAAATAAGTGACTGTCATAATTAGAAAGATTATGAAAAAACACTGGAATAAATTTTGGTATTTTAAAATTAAAGTTGCACACAGAATGAGCAGCACCTCTAAACGCTCCCGATAAATGTTCGTGATCACGCACCTTCTCCTTAACATCTAATATTGGTTTTTCACAAATATGGCACATTAAATTAAAATAGTAAAGGATGCTGTGGTTTAAGAGATAATTGAAATTAACCTCCGCCCACAATAATTTTTATATCCGTAGATACGTATTTCGGCAGCTACCAACGGTACCAACTTAAAAGCACTAACAAAGATTTAAAACTACCTAATCACACTGATAAAATCATAAAAATAGTGAAGCTAACAACAATCTAATCATCCTAAAAGATATATATGTAATGTAAGTAAATATAAATTAATATGTAAAAATTTTAAATAAACTATATATTGTTACGACTTCGGGGTTCGCAAATAATACTCGTCGACTATTCTTAAGCACTTTATTAAAACGCAACCGTTTTAATAAACAGAATACACTAAAAATACTCTATAACACTAAGTTATAAATATATAACAAATCGCACTTCTATTACGTCGCCACTTATGGCTTCGTGGTTCCTCGCCTTCTTCGCTTACTAGATAAGAACTGCCCCTCGCTCGACAATCCTCCTATTATATAGGCAAGCCTACATACTCCAGAAAACGCATCGAAACTTCCAGCATTATTCGGGTACCTGCAAGTGAATTCTAGGCCTCTCCTAAGATTAATCGGACAGAGGCATGCTGTCTGACCACCCGAGCTCACGGCGTAACATTGCCGCCTCCTTAGTTCTGTTCGTCCCGAACAGAGTATGGAGCCAAACAGTCGATGTGGATCACTTTCATTTTTCCACGGGGTAGTTGTTGTATCCTGTACACCACATCGTTGATCTTCTTAATTATTTTATAGGGTCCTTCCCAAGACGCCTGTAGTTTTGGAGAAAATCCGCGAGTCCTCCTAGGATTGTAGAGCCACACCTGATTCCCTTCTTGAAATCCTGTTTCATTGGCTCGTCGATCGTAGCGAGTCTTTTACGATATTACGTCGCACGTACTCGTGGATGCGAGTTAAACGGCGTTCCAGATCTTTCGAGTACTCACTTAATTGCAGTCGAGTCTCTGGTAGCCCAAATTTTAGGTCACAAGGCAAACGCATTTCCCTTCCAAACAAAACACTGTACGGTGTTCGTTTAGTTGTGTCGTGCTCTGCAGAACGGTAAGCCATCAAGAAAAGAGGAAGATGTTCATCCCAATCTCGTTGGTTTTCCGAAACAACTTTGGCTAGATGTCTTTCCAGAGTCCTATTGAACCGTTCTACCATTCCATCTGATTGCGGATGCAAAGGAGTAGTTCGCGTTTTGAAAATCCCCAGTAACCGAGTCAATTCCTGGTAAATATGTCCCTCAAAGTTCCTGCCTTGATCGGAATGGATCTCCATGGGTACTCCAAACCTTGTTATCCAGTTCTCTACCAAGGCATTCGCAACCGTTATCGACTCTTGATTTAGCAAAGCGTAACCTTGTGGCCATTTGGAAAAATAATCTGTCACTACCATGATGTATTTGTTCCCACGGTTGGTTTCTGGAAATGGCCCGGCTATATCAATGGCAATCCGCTCGAATGGGGCACTGACATTGTAAGGCTGTAATCTTCCGCGAGTCTTTTTCGCAGGTCCGGATACTGCAGCGCAAGTTGTGCATCGGGCACACCAGTTTTCTACATCAGTTCTACATTTCGCCCAGTAGAACCTTTCTCGCACTTTCGATAATGTCTTATTGGTGCCCAAATGTCCACCGGTTGACCCACCATGAATTTCTTCTAGGACCTCAGCGACTCTTACCCTTGGAAGTACTAATTGGTCTTTCACCTCACTCCCATCAGGTGATTCCCATTTTCTGATTAACAAACCATCCTTCAAGTCCAGAGAATCCCATTGTGCCCAATATGTTTTGAACACTGGATTCTTTCCTAATATTTCTGCCCAGGTTGAACGTCGATCCCTCTCTTTCCATTCGATTATAGCCCTTATTTCAGGATCTTCTCCTTGCTCCTTCTTGATAGTCTCCGGTTGCCATCTGTCTACTATAATAACGGTCCTTCTGATGGGAATTATCCCTTCCTTGTCTTCTGCCTTTGAGCAGTGCCGACAATCCTCAGGACAAGGTCTTCTGGAAAGCGCGTCTGCGTTGTTATGGACACTACCTGTAAGATGTTCGATTGTAAAGTCGTACTCCTGTAATCTCTCTATCCACCTGGCGAGCTGGCCTTCTATGTTCTTAAACTGAAGCAACCATTTCAATGCTGCATGGTCTGTACGAAGATGGAATTGTCGACCATAAAGATACTTGTGAAAATGCTCAGTCGTTTTCACTACAACAAGAAGCTCCTTTCTGGTTACACAGTAGTTCCTTTCGGCTTTCGACAAAACTTTACTGAAGTAACCAATAGCACGCTCTTGTCCATCTTGTACTTGCGACAGTACGCCCCCAATTCCATAGTTGCTAGCATCGCTATCGATGATGAACTTGCCCTCAGATTTTGGATAAGACAATATCGGAGCGGTCACTAAAAGGTCCTTTAGGTTGTCAAAAGCCTCTTGACAGTTTTCACTCCAGACAAATGTGGTCTTTTCTTCGGTCAGTGCATGTAGGGGTTTCGCTGCCTTTGCAAAGTCCTTAACAAACCGTCTGTAATATGTGCAAAGTCCCAAGAAACTTCGTAATTCATGCACATTTCTCGGTGGTGGCCAGTTCTTAACGGCTGAGATCTTGACTGGGTCTGTCGCGACTCCAGCTTCAGAAATAACATGTCCGAGGTATTTTACTTCCGTCTGAAAGAACTTGCATTTGGTCGGATTCAATTTCAGCTTCGCCTCTTTAAACCGTTCGAAGACGTTCTTCAAATTCGCAAGGTGTTCTTTGAAAGTCCTTCCAACGACAATTACATGAGGCAAGTCTTCCAGCTAAGTTCACGCAATGCCAATTCCATCAGTCGCTCAAAAGTGGCTGGGGCGTTGAATAACTCAAAAGGCATCACTTTAAACTGCCATAGGCCATTACCCGCAGTGAAAGCCGTCTTTTCCTTATCATCGGGTTGCATTCCAACTTGCCAATAACCACTCTTCAAGTCCAGAGTCGAGAACCATTTCGCACCGGATAAGGTGTCAATTGTGTCGTCGATCCGGGGCAAGGGATAGCTGTCCTTTTTCGGAATAAATATTTATACATAACATATATAGTTTATTTTTAGGTATCAAATAACAGGGAATTATATACTTATTTATTCCTTGGAATAAGAAGTTTTTTCGGGTCTTTGAACAATTTATTTCCGCATTTCCGTGTTGTTTGGTTGGCTCTTGTTTGTAAGGTTTTCTGACGGTTAATTTTGGGTGTTCACATTTTTCTTTTTTCGATTTATACATAACATATATAGTTTTTTTAGGTATCTAATAACAGGGAATTATATACTTATTTATTCCTTGGAATAAGAAGTTTTTTCGGGTCTTTGAACAATTTATTTCCGCATTTCCGTGTTGTTTGGTTAGCTCTTGTTTGTAAGGTTTTCTGACAGTTAATTTTGGGTGTTCACATATTTTTTTTTCCAATTTATACATTAACATATATAGTTTATTTAAAATTTTTACATATTAATTTATATTTACTTACATTTAGACATATATATCTTTTAGGATTGTTGATTGTTGTTAGCTTCAATATTTTTATGATTTTATCAGTGTGATTAGGTAGTTTTCAATCTTTCTTAGTGCTTTTAAGTTGGTAGCATACTGAATATGGCAGCTTAGCTGCCGAAATACGTATCTACGAATATAAAAATTATTGTGGGCGGAGGTTAATTTCAATTAATATGGCACATTGTTGCACGGTCGTATGCCTCTTTCTCTTCTCGTGTTAAATCAGTCATCGGCTCAATTTTACTTAAACATTTATCGTAAATTTCTTTAATATCTTTTTCTAACCATTTTATAAACTCAGTGGCGGCATTCTCTCCGCGATATAACTTTAACATTGACAAATTACCATTGAAACTGCACTTAATGTAATATGCAAATGAATGAGGTTCGTGTTCATAACACTTAACAGTGAAAGATTTATCTGGATTTGGTTCTACTCTGCCCAGTGGTTTTAGCAATGCTTCGAAATCGGCATATATAACAAAAGGAAGTTTTAACTGTTTTTCAAAATTTTCAAATTGTAATATATTCTCTGGCAAAGATTCACCATACTTATTTATTTTTAACTCTGTCGATGGTAAAACTGTTTTGATAACTTTACAGTCTTCCCTCTCGTGTCGTTGCAATTTTTCAATACATGGAAAATACACTAAACATCATTCACAAATATATTTCTCGTGACCGTGGTGTGAAGTCTGTTTTGACACTAAACGTGATAAATTTTTAATCCAACAATAGTGAGTATTTCCGTTGTTGTCATCAATTAATAATAAGTTTATATGAATATTTTTTCTATTTTTAATAAAATGTAACTTTCCTACAACTTCATCAACCGTAACCTTACCATTATAATGGGAACCTAGTCCGTAGACATTTATAGAAATATTGTTCTTGCTTTCAAATTTCTTCACGTCACAAACTTTCAGTGGAAATTCTAGGTCAGTGAAATTGGCTACTGTGTTATAATGGGGATACGAAGACATCCTTTGAGGAAGACCTGTCGGTTGACACATCGCTGACGTTATCGCTAAGGCAAAACAAGCGTTGTGGTTATTTCAATTTGTCTATTCTACTGCAATGTCAGGTCAAAAAGCGATAGTAAGATGTCGCTATTTTATCTGTTCGTTATTTCTAACATTTATGACAGCTTTCTTCGCACTTATTGAGGACGGTAATGGCATGAAGCTGGATGCTTTCAGTGGATTGTATTTATTAATGTTGTAACAAGATTTGCAACTTTAAGTTTTATTCTAAACGATTACACTTATTATTATTTTTTACCTGAATGTCGCTCCTGAAATTCCGACATTTTTACATGTATTTCGTTTACAAAATCACGATATATATTGTATATATCAGTTCTAAAACAAGTTATTTTACTCTTGGTGTTAAAAGATTTTATCTCAGAACTTTCTTTAGAATCTAAGAAATAGACTCCGAAAATTTCCACATTCCACTTTAATGCTTTATGGATGTCTAATATACTTTGAACCAAAGTTAATACTTTTTCTTGAATATTGTACATAAAATCCTCGACATCAACATAATTGTAAGGTTCCGTTATACGGTACGTTACGATTTTGTCTCCGAATGCACCAGCTATCTTCTTCACACCGTTATCGACGACCACAAAAGCATCACTTTTATATGAATTACTACGCAAATGTGCTGAGAAACTCTTTCTGCTGACGTATATTTCACACACATCACATTTCATGACGTTCACCTGGTCAACAACTTTGGACGGTCCGGCAATTTCATCTAATTTCAAACATTTTCCCTGGCATGACGTACGCAAATGACGATTCATTCATACTGATTGCAACCAAACATGATTTATAATTCTAATAAGCACTATCGCGTTCACTACGTTCAATAAGTTTGTAAACTCAATCTGAGGATCAACCTTCGTCTGCGGGTATCAAATTAAACACCTCCTTAAATAGGTACATATTCAATAACAGGTTGCGTCAGGGTTATTTCAAAACAATTACATTTGGGTCACCGCGCTTCAAGGTCCGTTACGAGGTCACCTCAGACATGTCAAGGTCGCCTCAAGATCACTTCAAGTTCATTTCAAGGTCACCTTAAGGTCGTTTCAAGGTCACCTCAAGGTCATCTCAAAGTTACTTCAAAGTCATCTCAAGGTCACTTCAAGGTCGTTTCAAGGTCACCTCAAGGTCATTTCAAGGTCACCTCAAGATCATCTCAAGGTCACCTCAAGGTCATCTAAAGGTCATCCCAAGGTCACCTCAAGGTCATTTTAAGGTCATCTCAATGTCACCTCAAGGTCATTTCAAGGTCAAGGTCAAGGTCTTGACCTTGAAATGACCTTGAGGTGACATTGAGATGACCTTAAAATTCAGCTCATTGTGTGGTCACGTCAGGAATAGCCCGATTCTGGAACCTCCTCCGACCTTGACGTTGAATTTTATTGGTCAAGGTCGGAGGAGGTTCCAGAATCGGCCTATTCCTACTACTCATAAGTAAGTTTTTAAGAATTATCACAGAGTTACATTATAGCGTTCCTCGTTGTTGCGCAACAAACAAAGAAGAAAGACTAAAGAAGTAATTGGAGTAAGGAAAGAAAACGATAAATTTTTATTTTGTACCTACGCCAGTGTAAAATTTCAAACTACTTTCCCCGTAATTTAGATTTGGCCGTAATTAAATTATACTATCTGTTTCAAAATCAAAAAACCACCAACGTCGCAATTAACCTCCTGGACACAACCGGCAACACTGCTGCGAAAACGCGCTAGTTACAAATTAAGGGAGAAGAAATGTAAGGTTATGTGTCAAGCACGTTTCAAGTTGACAATTATAATTTAACTTGAAGGCTTCTGCGGCTGTCGTCCATGGAGGAATTCTTGGCTTCCGGTTGGAACTGCGTTTCTCGGATTTCTTCTGCTGCCGAGGTTTCGTTCTTCATTGCAGACAATTATAAGTTGCCATGAAAGACAATTATTAGAGTAAAGAAACAAAATATAAAATTCCGAGTTTAACGTTGCATAACATCAATCAAATTTGTTAGTAACAATTACAAAATGATGCAAACATTCAATGTTAATATGAAAATAGAAAAGGAAGTAAATTATCAAGGCAAAAGTTACTGACTGAAAGAACGTCTGTTACTTTTTCTTTAATTGTCGCTCCGTTAAATTTGTAATTGAAATTTCAATTTTACTCTAAACTTTGACAAGAGCTTCATTTAACTACACACCTATAAGGTTTCTCTGTTTTCGCGGCATCCTGTGGCGGCATCATTAAAATTTGATGCAAATTGCAAATTGGAAATGACAATTAAAATTTTGACTGACACATAAAAATTATACTGACAACGTAACGTATCAACCAATTTTAACCAAAATATGTCTGGAGAAATTCAACAGGTGGTGGTTTTTTTAATTTTGATATAGACAGTATGTAGAATTGGTACTGTCTACCGATACCGCCAGAAAACAATACCGGAGCCAAGAAACTCAACTTTACTGAGCATATACGCGAAACTGTGAAAAACCTCAAAAGCTGACATTAGTCAAAACTGACGTTGCGAATATACATCCGTTTCCTGTTTTTTTGGGTAGGTGGCGCCAACAGAGAAACACTTGAACTAGTAGGCCGTATAAAGACGTCGTCTCGTGAAATCTAGTAGGTCGTGCTTCAATTAATTAAAATGTGAGACCGTGGGAGGCGGTCTTACATTTTAATTCATTGGAATCTAGTCATTAATGTTGACGTCATTTCCTTGTCTAAAATGGATAATAAACAGGCTATTTATAATGAAATCATCCATATTATTAACTCCTGTACTCGTACTAATACACATAATCTTCAACATAATTTTGTCAATAATAAGACTATAAAATCTGTACAGTTACGTATTTCCGCCTCCAATATTGTGGTATCCAAATCCGATAAGGGGCAGTGTGTGGTTATCTTGGATAAACCTGACGATTTCAACAAAGTTGAACGTTTCCTTAACAACAACGGACAAATGCTAACAACTTTATCAAGGTGTCCAAACTTAAGACGTTGAATTCATCGATACTATTTATACTATATGGCTTACCAAAGTTGCACAAGGAAGAATTCTCCAGCTTATAACCCTGCGAAATTTCTAACAACTAGCCTTAAAAATCTACTTAATTTTAACAATACTTACAGTATCAAAAACTCTAACGAACTTGTCAACAACCTTTATTCCCTCAAAATTTCTGAAAGCAGTATTTTAGTTTCTTTGGACTATGTACTTTGTTTACATCGATTCCTGCTTCTGAGTGTTTGGGTATAGTGAAAGATTTACTTTCGTCTTCGGATCTTTCTGATATTGATGCTGTGTTTCTTTATTCCCTACTGAAACTTACTCTGGAACATATTTTCTTTGTTTTTAACCAGAAATATTATTCACAAGTGGATGGCCTGGCCGTGGGATGCAACTTTCCCCCTTGTTAACTGACCTGTTTATGAGTAACTTGTAAGCCTGCTTCTTTTCTTCAAGTAGTTCGGTTAAACAATGCATTAGATACTCCTGCCGTTATGTGGATGACATTTTCTTGATCTTCGGTGGTTCTCTGACTAATTAACACCCATATTCATAAACCAAACTTACCCTACGCGTTTGTTTACAATTTACTATATTTCATAAACGGTATATATTTCCCACATTTTAACAAAGTAATTCACAAAATATTCATAAAACCTCACTGATTATGCGCCAAAAATATGGGAAATATGCTCAGTTTATGAAATATAGCGAATTTTAAGCATACGTTAAGGTGACCAATCGTACTGTTTTATCCAGGACAGTACTCTTTTTGACTGTCCTGGGTAAATCATTATATTACAAAACCCGGTAAACGTACTGATTTTTAAAAAGTGTCCAGGGAAGGGCTGTTCCACTTACTATCTCAAAGCAGCAGGACACTATATTTAATGCTTACCTGAATGCAGTACTTTTTTCTGATTTCTGTCTAGCTAAGTTCGGACTGCGCAAGCGCAATGCCAATGGGCAGTATTCTCATCTCATGATTAGAATCGTTTCTAACTAAAGTCGTGATTAAAATAAACATAAACGATATAGCTTTAAGCGAATTTCATGAGCAAGAGAGTGAGAGAGAATTTAATCACAATGGCCAGCATTCTTACGTCGACTTTTATTTAGCAACGCTGTGATTGAATTCTCTCTCACTCTCTTATTCATTAATTATGTTTATTTTAATCACGGCTTTAGTTAGAGGCGATTCTAATCATGAAATGAGAATGCGACCCGGCGATGCTAAATTAAAGACGAGGTGAGAAAACGGGCCAATGTTACTCACATGTCTTTTGTTTTTGGCAGTCGGTACACATTTGACATTGTTCAGAAACGGTGTCGGGACATTGCGCCGCGAAAATTTGCGCCGCTCGGGCAGGTTCACGGCAATTCCCCCTCCCTCCAAAATATGCCTTCTGGCATTTTCATTTGACTTCATCAATGTTGAGGTTTTAAGGTTTCTGCTTTGAACGTTCAACATTACAATTTACAAGTTACATATTACATTATTTGACATTCTTTCTGAACATGGAATTTGTTTAATTAGAAACTTTGTAGTTAATTTTCACCCACGTGGTAGCCATTTTGAGCATTAGTTATTTTTCTTTTGGCGGCGGCGTTTTCGGTGTTGTTCACTCTGACGATCACCATGTGTTGCAAAGAGGGCCAGGCATTGGGGTAATCCCACGGCTCCCCTGGTGTGTTCCAGTAGTAAGTCCACCCAGGAAGGAAAACAATTTTCTATTCAGCAGTTACTTCAGCACCTTTCCCTTTGCGGAATATCCTGTCCGTAGCGGGGTTATATTGGTTGGACACGTTGTGGAATTGTCCACACTATAATTTAACCAGGTTCCGACTTTTTCATGCCATAAATTAGCAGTTACGGCCTCCGGTCACTGCGAATGGCTGTGTACTCCATCGTGACCCAAAGACTGGAGATGCGAGACAGTGCGAAGCTGTTTCTTCCTGCAGCATTTTGACTTGTACCAATCCCCGGTGGAGGATATGCAACAAATAATCGCAGTATCAAGATATGAATTTTCTTTTTTACATATATAGATATAACTACTGGGGGTTACTACTGGGTTATTTACAAAAATCTGTTACTTATCATTAGTTTTACAAATTTTATTAGTTCATGCAAGTTCTCTTTTTTTGTGTACTGTGAGAATGATTGGCCACTCATTCTCACAGTTTTTAGTATGCCTAAAAACACTTGCCTGAACCGAACAATTAACCTAGAAACTACTACAAAGTTGAATTTGTACTATAATGATGTGTAGGTGATAGTTTCAATATTCCTGAGCCGCACAGTTCAACATAGAGAGTTATTTGTGATTGATTTTTTGTGCAGATTAAATTTAAAGTTTCTGAATATGGTGAAATAAATATCCAAGAATTTACAGTATTTGTTTCTTTTAATTTCAATTTTGCGAGATGAATTATCTCTTTTTCACAATTTCTTGGTATGCTCTTTATTGGTTTTAAAAGTTCCATTTCACATGGTTTATCATTCGAATGAATTATAAATTTAGCTTCCCTTAAAATATAATTATTATTTTTTAGAAGGATATATTTACTCCTCTCCTCAGAAGTTATACGAAAATACTCAGTATGTAAATCATTAGTTGCTACGTAAGGATATTGTATTTTTATGGATAAAAATTTATTTTGGTGTATTCGCAACGGAATTGATGTAATTCTGAACAGTAAGTAGGGCTTTACTTGAACTAAAGGAATTCTTATATTCATTCCCATTGTTGAATCTTGTATGAATGAAGTAACTGTAATATTTGGAAAAAAATTTCGCTTTCTTCATAATTGTGATAATTTATAGGGAATTTTAATCCTTCAGGTATGATCCTTGAAATTTTTTGCATTTCTTTTATTATTTCTGTCGGGCAATTAGTAAGGGCATGACCTCGTTTAGCAAACATTATAATATTAATTAAATTAGAAATTTCTAACTGAAACTGGTTCATGATTAACGTAAATAATTCCATGTGGTCTTTTAAATGCCGATCTATATGGTAAAGATAGTCTACCTGGTGAGAAGTTTCATTTACAATATTTTTAATAATATTAAAATTGTGAGTAATAATTTTTTCATTGTGTTCAACATGACCTAATGTATTGTGACGCGCCACCCGGCTTAGCTCAAGGCGTCAAGAAGTCGGTTCGCTGTTATGCGTCATCGGCCGTCACGCCACCGGGGCCTACATCGAACAGACTAGACTTTTCCAGCGCGGAGGATTCGAGACGGCCGCAAAGGATATCAAATGGGCCAAAGTTGACCCACCAGTCAGTCGAATTCTAACAGCGATCGTCGAAGTTAGATTTTAGTGTGTAAATAAATTGTTACAAATAAATTAGTTTGTAAGCGTTATTAAATTACGATTAAGTTTTTACCGAGTGTTTTATTCGTTTAAATAAATAAATTTAAACCCTAGAAACGTAACAGTGGTGTCAGGTGTGGGGTTTGTGCAAATAAATAAACAATTTTAAGTAAATTAAATTTAATCAGATTATTAAATAAGTACAGTATCGGAAAAAAAAACAATGGCTACGAGAAATGTGTTGTTGAAAAACTTAAAAGTGGCTGAATTAAAAACCGAATTGGAAGAACGAGAGTTAGAAACCTGTGGTTTGAAAGGCGCACTTCAACAGCGTCTCCGATGCGGTTTGTTGACAGCTGGTGAAGATCCAGAGACGTTCCTTCTCGAAATTTCGTGTGGTCCCGCCGATTTTAATAAAATCTTGAAGGATGAATTTCGAGAACAATCCAAAAATATGGACGAGAAGTTTCAAGAACAGTCTGGAAATTTAGAGAAAAAACTTCTAGAACAATCTGGAAATTTCAAGGACGAACTTCGAGAACAATCCAGAAATTTGGACGAGAAGTTTCAAGAACAGTCTGGAAATTTAGAGAAGAAACTTATAGAACAATCTGGAAATTTCAAGGACGAGCTTCGAGAACAATCCAGAAATTTAGAGGAGAAGCTTCTAGAACAATCTGGAAATTTCAAGGACGAACTTCGAGAACAATCCAGAAATTTAGAGGAGAAGCTTCTAGAACAATCTGGAAATTTCGACAAATTACAAAATAAATTGTTGGAACAATCTAGAGACTTAGACGAGAAATTTCTAGAGCAATCCAGAAATTTCGACGAGAAACTTCTAGAACAGTCCGGAAATTTGAAGGGTGAATTTCTAGAACAGACGAAAGGACTCGAAGATAAACTAGTGGTGAAAATATCGGAAGAAACAAGAAACCTGCAAGAAAATGTGGAAGAAATAATATTCCAGCAGGATAACAAAATCAAAAATCTGGAACAAATCATGGCGGGGTTGCGAGTGTTCGGGGATCAGCCACCAGTAGAAGTACTAGAAAATAATGAAACCCGAATTGTGGAAGGACCAGCAGAAAATTCGAATTGAAAATAAAACCACCAACGTTCGATGGAAAGTCTTCTTGGCCCAACTACTTCAAACAGTTCGAAGCAGCAGCAAAGGCGAACAGATGAACGGCCAGCGAAAAAGCCACTTCGATAATTGTGGCCTTGAGAGGGGCCGCTATCGACGTGCTACAGACGATGCCGTCAGAGGAACAAGAAGACTTTGACAAGCTGGATGGATAGGATAGGATGGAAATGCGTTACGGACAGGCCCATCTGACCGAGGTATACCATGCGCAGTTGAGGAATCGCTGTCAGAAATCCGGAGAAAGTCTTCAGGAATTCGAAGCGGACGTAGCGCGTCTGGCCCAGTTGGCATATCCCACAGCTCCTGTTGAATTCCTCAAATGTTTGACGGTGCAGACCTTCATAGATAGAATCCGTGACCGAAACAACCAGCAGGCATTGAGAATGACCCATCCGAAGACGTCCAAGAACGCATTGGCTTATGCCTTGGAATTTGAAGCGGCGAGACGAGTTTCAAGAGGGCATGTCAAGGTGCGAGCGGCTACGGACTTCCAAGAGGAAGAAGAGGAAGAATCCGCTAACTCCAAGGTGGGATCTGCTATAAAGGAGCGACCCAGGGAATATACCACCGCCGAGGATGTTCGCTGCATTGTGGAACAGGTCTTCAAGCAGAAGAAGCCGCTGGTGTGTTGGAATTGCCAGGAGGAAGGACATGTTCGCAAGCGATGTCCAAAGCCCAGACAGGATCCAAGGAAGCCACAGTTAAACTAAGCCGGGTCGGTGCAGAGGGGCAAACGTCGACCCGTATTCAAAGACCCCCAGAGACGAAATCCAAACAAGTAATATCCCTACTGCAGTTAACCAGCAGTGTCTTCGTGGATGTTACCATTGATGACATTCCTCACACCATGTTATTGGATACGGGTGCGACGAAGACCATCCTAAGACCCGACGTCATCAAGTCATCTGGACGCACCGAGCCGACCAAGTGGAGACTGAAAACTGCAACTGAAACATCAGCAACTGTCCACGGTGAAGTAGAGGTTATCATCACCATTGGTTCAACTCCAATAAAACACCGTGCACTGGTAGCGGACATAGAGGACGAGGCAATTTTGGGCATGGACGTCATGTGTGCCCACGGGTTTCAATTGGACTTAAAGCGTGGCGTAATGGTGGTCAATAATGAGGAGTTGGTTCTACATCAACGAGGAGACGTGGCCGCTCGAGTAGTCCTCTCTGAAGACGTTGTATTACCCAGCAGGACTGAGGTTATCGTCGACGCAAAATTGAACGGTGTTTCTCAAGATGGGCAAGTCATTATGGTTGAACCTAATACTGATGATCAGAAGATTGGAAGAGGAGTCCTCGTTGGGAAAATGTTGTTGACGGCGAAGGAGGAAGTACCTGTCCGCCTGATGAACGTCAATTGTTTCTCCGTCAATATCAAGAAAGGAACCATCTTGGGAAGCTGCTCCATGGTGTCCTCCATCTCCCGCCACCTTGAAGCAAACGTGCCAGAAGCGAAAGTCCCAAGGAAATTATGCGAAATGGTTATGTCAACAGCCCAGGAATTGACTCCAGACCAGAAGACAAAAGCAAAGAATCTGATCGGCCGCTATCAAAATGTATTTGAGGTAGAAAATGGATCCAAGGGAAGAACTGATGTCGTTAAACACAAAATAGAGACTGGAGAAGAAAGACCTATCCGTCAAGCTCCAAGGCGATTACCGTTGGCGAAGCGTGAGGAAGCGGAACGCATTATTCGCGAGATGGAAAAGGATAATGTGATAGAACCATCAAGCAGCCCGTGGGCGTCACCAGTAGTGCTTGTGAAGAAGAAGGATGGGTCCACCAGGTTCTGTGTAGACTACCGGTTACTCAACAATGTCACCAAGAAGGACAGCTATCCCCTGCCACGGATTGATGATACCCTGGACACCCTGGCCGGCTCAAAGATCTTCTCAACTTTGGACTTAAAGAGTGGATATTGGCAAGTGGAGCTGGCGCCTGAAGATCGAGAAAAGACGGCGTTTTCCATTGGTATGGGTCTGTGACAGTTCACAGTGATGCCATTCGGGTTATGTAATGCCCCAGCGACATTCGAGAGGTTAATGGAGACGGTTCTGAAAGGTCTGTCCTGGACAACGTGCATGGTGTACCTTGACGACATAATTGTCGTGGGAAAGACGTTCGACGACCACCTAAGGAACCTGGAAGGAGTGTTCCAGCGGCTTGGCGGAGCTGAACTAAAGCTTAGCCTCAAGAAGTGCCACCTGTTCCAGAAGGAAGTGAATTACCTGGGGCACATTGTTAATGGAAATGGAATCGCCGTGGACCCTGTGAAAATTCAAGTGTTGAAAGACTGACCAACTCCCAGAAATAAACACCAAATAAGGAGTTTTCTTGGCCTGTGCACTTACTATCGGCGCTACGTTCCTGGATTTGCAGACATTGCTAAGCCGTTGACAAAACTCACTGAAGAAGGTCGTCCATTTGAATGGGACCAACAGTGTCAAATTGGCTTTGAACAACTAAAGCAGTACTTGATTAGTGCTCCTATTCTGAGTTATCCTCTCCCGGAAGGCAAATTCGTCGTGGACACAGATGCTAGCAACGTTGGGATTGGTGGCGTACTCTCCCAGATACAAGAGGGGCAAGAGAAGGTGATCGGCTACTTCAGTAAAGTCCTATCAAAGCCGGAACGAAACTATTGCGTCACAAGAAGGGAATTGCTAGCCGTCGTAAAAACGATAGAACACATCTACAAGTACTTGTATGGTAGACGCTTCCTGCTGAGGACCGACCATGCCGCTCTAAAATGGCTTCTCCGTTTCAAGAACCCAGAAGGGCAAGTTGCACGATGGATCGAACGACTTCAGGAGTACGATTTTGAAATTCAGCATCGGGCAGGAACTAGCCATCGAAATGCCGATGCTTTGTCCAGAAGACCCTGTGCCGAAGACTGTAAGCACTGTAGTCGTTTGGACGAGAAAGTAGCCACGACTGCGAGGACAGCCATTGTTGACAAATGGCAAGCCGAAGAACTGCGAAGAGACCAGGAGAACGACCCGGATTTGAAATTAGTGCTAGAGTGGAAAAGCAGGGATGCGAGGCCTACCTGGGAAGAGATAGCACCATGTGCACGGTCCGTAAAATCATACTGGGCGCAGTGGGACTCCATAGTATTGGATCGTGGTCTTCTGAGATGAAGCATAGAGAATCAGGAAGGCATGGAACAGAAGACACAGTTACTAATTCCCAAGAATAGTGTGCCAGAAGTTCTGAGGGAATTTCACGATGGAACTTCGGGAGGGCATCTGGGAGTTAAGAAGACTATGGAGAAGGTGCGCGAAAGATTTTACTGGGTGAACTGCAAGGAAGACGTGAAGGATTGGTGCAGAAAGTGTGCAGTCTGCGCAGCCAGTAACGGTTCCCACAGGCGGGGTAAGGCCCCCATGAGACAGTACAACGTTGGAAGTCCTTTTGAGAGAGTTGCCATCGATGTAGCCGGCCCGTTTCCAGAAACGAATGGTGGAAACAAGTACATCGTCGTGGTAATGGACTACTTTAGCAAGTGGGTTGAAGCTTACGCCCTACCTAACCAAGAGGCAGTCACTATTGCGGAAGTCCTTGTCAGGGAATGGATCAGTCGATATGGTGCACCTATGGAACTGCATTCAGACCAAGGAAGGAACTTTGAATCGGCCTTGTTCAAGAACGTGTGTACTCTGCTCGGTGTACGAAAAACTAGAACAACTGCACTCCACCCACAGTCGGACGGAATGGTGGAAAGGTTCAATAGAACCATCAACCGACATTTGTCCAAGGTCGTTTCCGATCATCAGAGGGACTGGGACACGTAAATCCCCCTGTTTCTAATGGCATACCGCTCATCTGTTCATGAGACAACAGGGGAGACTCCCGCGAAAGTGGTATTCGGGCGAGAGCCGAGACTGCCCTGCGACCTGAAGTTTGGTGTGAAGCCCGGCGAAGTCTCTGCCGACGAAGATTACGTGAGCAAATTACGCAGGAAAATGGATGATATCCACAACCAAGTGGTTCACAATATACAGACGGCCAGCGATCGGATGAAGGAGCAATATGACATCAACGCTCAACACGGGGGATACCAACCTGGAGCACTGGTCTGGCTTTATAACCCCCAAAGACGTCGAGGCCTCTCCCCAAAATTGCAGACCCCTTGGGAAGGTCCTTACAAAGTGATGAAACGGATCAACGACGTCGTTTACCACATCAAGAAGGTCCCCCATGGCAAACCCAAAGTAATCCACTTCAACCGGATAGCCCCTTACCATGGAGAAGCAGATGAAGGGACAGTACAAAGGGCGCAAGTTTCCGAAGTGAACTTCGAAACCTTCATGTCTCATCACGCCGAAGGAAGCAAGGCACGGTTTGGAGTGACCACGGAGAAGCAACAAGATCTCTTTAAAGTGCCACTGGAGTACAGTCTGGCCCACTGCGTAGCAGAAGATCTGAAAATGTCCAAAGGAATCGCTCAGGTGTTCAGGTGTTTAGGCAAGAGCTTGCAGATCATTGATTCGACGGCAGATCGGAGGCGCCACGTGCATTATTTAGTCACTAAGAAGACATCAAGCGGTAAACCTGACTATCAAAGTATGTGGAGAGCCCTATATAGCCTGAAGAGACAGCTAATAGAGAACCATCAGATGAAGTTAGCCATCCCCAAATTGGGCTGCGGATTGGACGGACTAGACTGGAGAGTAATTCGAAGCATGCTGGAAGTCATCTTCCACAGAACGGGAATTGAAGTCCTAGTCTGCAGCCACCACCCACAGGCAACAGTCAGCAACAGCAAAACCGTGGACTGCTACTTCTTCCAGACGGGAAGTTGCAAGAATGGGCCAGCATGTAGATTCCGACACCGTCCTTCAAGACTATCACCAGGAACATTTCGAGACGAAACGTTTTTAAGAAGGGGGCAGTGTGGCGCGCCACCCGGCTTAGCTCAAGGCGTCAAGAAGTCGGTTCGCTGTTATGCGTCATCGGCCGTCACGCCACCGGGGCCTACATCGAACAGACTAGATTTTTCCAGCGCGGAGGATTCGAGACGGCCGCAAAGGATATCAAATGGGCCAAAGTTGACCCACCAGTCAGTCGAATTCTAACAGCGATCGTCGAAGTTAGATTTTAGTGTGTAAATAAATTGTTACAAATAAATTAGTTTGTAAGCGTTATTAAATTACGATTAAGTTTTTACCGAGTGTTTTATTCGTTTAAATAAATAAATTTAAACCCTAGAAACGTAACAGTATTATTTAGAGAATCTACGGTTGATTTTATTATTGATGTTTGTTCTTCTACGATATTGATTATTTTTGTGTTTGTTTTTGATGACCTCTATTCCGTCTTTAAAATTTTGAGCATCTTCCTCTGTAAGTGTTCCAAATAATACCTTTGTTAATTTTCCTACAGCATCAAAATATTCTCTTTTAGATCTGTGATGAACTAACAAATTTGGTAAAATTTTGTGCAAATCGTTCTTGATTGCAGTGAAAACCTCGAGCAGCCTCTGGACAGCTGTTTCAGCCCTGCTTGGGGCTTCTTCAGCAGAGACGTAGCTCGACATTCTCACTGCAGACCAAAAACGACTTGCCCAATTTATTCGCAATTGCGAAATTATTTTTTGTTCGTATAATTTCAAGTCTACGAATGTTAGTAATTTCCAAGAAGTATTGGTTAAAAATAGATTACCTTCTTCTTCATATAAAATCCCTGATGTATTCTGAAATTGTTGAATCGAATAGAATTCTTCTGTTTCTTCCAGTGTTGCTCTGACTGATATTCCTTTGACTACGCCTATTATTAGTATCCATTGTAATATTTTCCGGATATCCGCCAGGGCTTAGGAATTTCTACAATTTCCTGAAAATTGTAAGTTATATTTTGATGTGAGTGTGGCTCTCTTTTTCCTACGTCTGTCTTCCGCTAGATATGGTTTATTTCCGTAACACAAACAAAAATACTTTTACGGAAGAACTAAACGTTCGCAGCAATAACCTACCAATAATCTGTGAAGAAGTGATGAAACAATATTGCAAACATGAACGCCCCACCGCATCGTTAAGAAAGTACTTGGAAATCCCTAATTCACTACTTGGGAAATTCTGCCTGCTTAAGCCCAAGAAGGGTGCAAACTAGACCCTAATTAATGCAACAACATGTTCTGACGAATTAAGAATTCAGGAAAAAATTTACTCACTTCTACACAAATTCTTTCAAATATGCATATATATGCACGTTTTTAAGAAATATGCGAAAATTGAACAAAATGCTCAAATATGCAAAATATGCATGCAATATGCATTTAGCATAGAATCCGCTCTTTAGTTATTAGCTATTTCTTTAATTAATTCTTCTCCTGGTAATTCCTCCCAGACATTTGTCTTGATTATTTTTCTACATGATTTTTCATTTCTTCGTACATTTTTAGTGTGTTAGACGCAAATCACAATTTCTATATTTGTATCTTGAAATATATATGAAATTATTTTTTGCATGTATTCCCAATTACATTTATTTAACCCGCAACAAATTTTTTGGCATCGCCACGAATCCAGCATTATTTTTTAATGCATGTTGTTTTAGTTTTATTAATGCGGAAAAGATATCCTTGTACGTTGATTTGCCGTTTGAAGATATTTTTGTTATTAGGTAATAATTTGACTGATTTAGTCGGTACGTGGTGGAAATCCATTTAAACGTAGATGTAGAAGTAAAAAAAAAAAACAATTTTTTTTACTCACAATTTCCATTATATTTTGTAAATTAGAAAAATTTTGTGCAAATCGTTCTTGATTGCAGTGAAAACCTCGAGCAGCCTCTGGACAGCTGTTTCAGCCCTGCTTGGAGCTTCTTCAGCAAAGACGTAGCTCGACATTCCCACTGCAAACAAAAACGACTTGCCCAATTTATTCGCAATTGCGATGTAAGAATGATGAACAGATAAAATAGCAACATCTTACTATCGCTTTTTGACATGACATTGCAGTAGGATAGACAAATTGAAGCGGGATTTGCTCCTAATAAGTCTTTGCTGAAGAAGCCCCAAGTAGGGCTGAAACAGCCGTCCAGAGGCTGCTCGAGGTTTTCACTGCAATCAAAAACGATTTGCACAAAATTTTTCTAAAAACTTTCATTATGCTTTGACAGCAAGCATGGCCGCCTTGCATGGGGGACTTATTAGGAGCAAATCCCGCAAATTTTATCTGTTCTTATTTTGTAAAGTTACAAAATTTCTTAAATACTACGACATGTTTCGCTATTACTATAGCTTCTTCGGGTAGTAACACAAAATATCTTGGGGTCGGTTTTTATACTTAATATTGAAACAGATTGACCAATGGTGAATTGTTAGGGTCTAGCTGGCTGTTGAATAAGTTGTCGGAATTCTTAAGCTTGTTTATTTCTAGGGATTCCAGGAGGTCTAGTTTTTAACTTTTACTTTCTACGTGTAAAATTTTAAAATCGGTGTTGAAATTATGATGAGACTCAATGAGGTGTGAGGCGTAGTGTGAATCACTTTTTTTATGAATGAAGCTGGAAAAGTGTTCTTTAATTCTTTCAAAAAAACTTCTACCTGATTAGCCTATATAAGTTTTTTTTACAATCCCCGCATACTAGCTGATATACTCCTAACTTATCTTTTTTATCTATTTTGTTTCTACTATTTTTTATGTATTTTCCTATTGTATTATTGGTTTTGAAAGCAACGTTGATATTTAATTTAGTGAGATACTTTTTGATGTTTTCGCTAGTTTTGCCTGTGTATGTAATAACTTTATAATTGTTATCTTTTTCTTTAGTTGGGCTAGGATATATCAAATCTATTGTTTTCTTAGAGAGTTTTTTATTTAAAATGTTGTCAATCATTTGTGACGTGTATCCATTATTTATTGCAATTTGTTTTATTATATTGAGTTCTTTTTGAAAATTTGATTTGTTTAAAGGTATTGTTGTTAATCTGTGTATCATGCTGTGGAACGATGCTAATTTATGTTGTCTGGGGTGATCTGATGAATTATGTATTGTTGTGTCAGTGTGAGAAGGTTTATGAAATATAGAAAAAATGTGTCGGTTGTTTATTTTCTTAATCGTTAAATCTAAGAAGTTAATTGAATTGTCATGTAGACTCTTGATGAAATTGAGAAATTGGTCTAGTTGTCTATTTGTACCGACAAAACATGCGAGAACATCATCAACGTATCTGTGCCAATACAGGAATTTTTGGAAGATGGGGTGCTTGTAAATTTTATCTTCTAAGAAGTTCATAAATATCTCGGCTAGTAGGGGGCTGAGTGGATTTCCCATTATTAATCCTTTGGAACTATAATAACGGTTATTGAATTCGAAGTAGTTCTGTTCTAGACATATTTTAAGTGCTTCTAATATTTCTTGTTTTTTTATAAAATTAGTTTTACCAGATAACAAAAGTTTTTCTACAAGAAGTAAAGTTTCCTTTACTGGTACGCTTGGAAATAGATTTGTAACATCAAAAGAAACAAATTTGGAATTATTTGTTAGTTCGATATTTTTAATTTGGTTTGTTAAATCGTAAGAATTTTTGATTGAAAATTTTGCAGAGAAATTTGTGTTATCTAATATTATGTTGATTAGTTTTTGCGATAGTTTGTATGAAGGTGCAGATAAAAATGAGACTACAGGTCTGATGGGATATCCGTTTTTATGTAATTTTATTAGAGAATATAGTCGCGGAAGTTGGGAGTTCATGAGTGTAAGTTTCCTGGGATCACTATCATTAAACAAGCTTTTACAATTTTGTAATCTTCCGAGATGTTTAAATTGGTTTCTTCGCACAAATCTAGGTATTTATAAAAACAATCGGAAAGTAGTTCATTTTTTCCTTACTTTCTTGTTGCTAATTTGTCTTGTAATTTAATGTGGTGTCCTGGACCTATGAATTTTTCCTTAAATTTTTGAACTGTAGTTTCCCAATCTGCGTCTGGGTTATTATTTATAAATATTCTTAGCCAACTATCTGCACTTCCTGTTAGTGAATTTCCAAGATAAGCTAATTTCATTTCTTCATTCCATGCATTTTTTTGGGCCGCCAAATTATATTCTTTCAAAAAAATCATAGAGTCGTCAATTGTTGGATTAAATGTAGGAGGTTGTACGTATTTCGGAAGCAATGGCTTCCTACTTCGCAGCGCTGAAATTATCGATGTGTTATTATTACATATATTACCCCTTCTTATAGGAGTTTCCTCGTTAGATAATTCTTCCTCGCTGGGGTATATGACTGTAGTTTGAATATTCTAATATTGTTTTCTACATTCGCTTCATTACTTCTTCCCAACTTGTCCAATTTTAGTTTGGGTACTTTTGGTATAGTCCCAGTTTTATTTATTTTAGGAAGATTTTTGCTAAACACTTCGTTAATAATACATTTTGGCATTTGATATTCTATATCTGCTTCTTCTGTAAAATTACTTGCTTCAACTTTTTTCTGTAATGATAACTGGGTAGTCCGCGTAGGAGGAAGTGGTGGTGAGGGTGGTGTTATCACTCGCACATTTTTTGTGGTGGATATTTTGGAGGCTTCCAGCCTTAAATTCTGACTATCTACCGGCACTTCTTTCTCAACAGGTGAACGCGGTGTTAAAATACTTCTGATAGCAGGGAAGAATGCCTCCCGATCCAGTGCGATGTCGAAATCAAATTTGTCTCCCGTTTTTGGCGTTTCATCTTGACTTTTTGTTTTGCTTTGCTTTGCGAAAGCCATTTTACGCAAAATTAATTTTTTTTTTGTTTTTTTATAATTATTTATTGAAAAATGTTTATTTGATACGCTTAAATTTTATCTAATGCGTTTAATTTTAATTCAGTTTTGTTCCACAAAGTACGCGTTAAGAATTTTGCTTATTTATCAATGCTAGCTACCAAGTTTTTACTCAGAAAACACTTATTCCGCAGATTACGGTCGACCGGCGGCGGCGGCGGCAAAATATTACGGACGTACTTCGATTCTTTTTACGGTTAGCGACCTGACAAATTTGCTGACTCTGCAATACGCGCCTGTACTTTTCCAGTTTACAGAAAATATTAAAATATTTATTTCTTATTTAAATATACGCTCAAAACTGACAAAAAGTAATTATTTAAATTATTGTATTATCTATTCTGTATTTTTCTTTCCACTGAGATATTGAGATTGTTCAGTGAAAATATCAAAATAATACAGAATTTAAAAGTACCTAATTACAGAACAATAATTGGGTACATCGAGCTTTTAGGCACCTCCACCATTGTCACGTACCCCGCCGAAGGTTCGAAATTTGGGGGGTCGTATCCCTCTCCTTGGGGGGTCGTTGCGCTAGCTCGAGGTACCTGTGACAATGAAAAGGGTACTTACCTGCAGTTCTCTATGGGGGATCCAAAATTTACTCCAGTCTCCGGTTAAACAAGCAGTTTATTGTCCCCCAAAAGAGGAGGTGTACCAGGCAGCACCTTCCACTATTCACTGTGTCTCTTACATCTCGCTTACCTGGTACCCTTCCTTCATTATTCCAGATACCAACCAACAGGTGGCCTCTGGGGCACGTTCACGGCAATATATGCAATTGCTTATTTGTAGATCTTCAAATTATTATTGTTCTTCTGAACTAGTATGTTGTATTTCTAAATTAGTAAGTGTTTGTTTTGTGTTTTAGTGAATTTTTTCAACGTGCTATTTATTAATAAGAAAATACATTATTCTATAGACCGTCTAGAAAGTATCCGGAATTTTTGGAATTTTTTTGAATTTTTCCAATATGTGGCTTTCAGTGCAGCTGAGAAACGTACTATTTTTGTCAAAATCATTTTTCCAGGGAACCAAATAAAAAAGTGACAAGAGGCATTGAATTCTAACAATTTTAAATAAACTAGGAGATTTGAGCGGGTATGGCAAATTTAAGAAAAGGGAAAAAATATCAGGCATTTCTTCTACAGAGAGATTCATAATTAAAGAAAAAGGTTTGAAAAAAATGTTTCCATCGGGAAACGTAAGAAAACATAAAATAATAGTGCCATTTTGTGCAAAGATGAAGTACCAGATGTAATCAGGTTTTAGTGATTTGATTTCAATTTTCCCAAACACTCAGTATAATTTATAAGATTAAACGCAAATTACATAAACAAGTAACTGAAACTCTCTTCTTTCTCTATTTGAATTGTTTCATTCATAAATTTAGAAACTAGAAGTTGTAGAGTTGTTTGTAGAAGTAGTTTACTTACTTAAATGCGACACTTGCACAGCTTCGTACATTGGACAGACTGGGAGAAGCCTACAAATTCGGCTCAACGAACATCTCAGATCCTTCAGGCTGGGTAAGAATGACTCTAGTTTCGCTTCTCATCTTTTAGAGACGTCGCACAGATTTACTCCTAATACTACTAATGTCACTTTACTGCCCCTAAAAACAATCTCCTTACCGTGGCAGAGAGCTTTGAAATTTTCCTCCAGTCTGTTTCTTTCTCTGACAAGCTTTTCAACGAACAGACTTTCTTTCCAAACACCAATTTTTTCAAGCCTTGGATTTTTTGAAATCGTAACTTCCCCTCTTACCTCCCTCCCCTTATTTCTCCATGGTAGACTATCTCGTACCAATCTTATTTTTATGCTTTAGTTTAATAGTTTTTTTTTAAGTTGGTGTTCCTACGCTCGCCTACGTGCTTGTGCACGTCCATGTAAGTCTTGCTTTTGCTTTTAAAATTATAAAATTTTTATCCTTTTAATTGTAATTTAGGCACTTGAAAATGCTTTAAAAAAAGCGAAGCCGATCGTGCAATTAAAAAAATAAAATGATGCAGAGCGACATGGCCTTTCAGTCACTTAACTCTGCCCTGTAACCACACAGGGGACCTAACCTTTTCTTACTTAGCTCGTCGGCCAAAGTAAGACAAATAAAATACATAATCGCTCGCAACGGACGCGATTCAAAATGATTAACAAAGTTTGTCTCTACTTAGCTCATCGGCCAAAGTAAGAGTGGTAAGACAAATAAAACACAGAGTGTAACAAAATTACAGGTCGATTCTTCATTGATATATTCTACAGATCAAAATAAAGAAAAAAGTTCATGTAAACACGTACACAGAGTGTTCACGGGAAACTGGTACGACAGTTATTTGAATTTTTACGAAGTAGTTTGTATTGGAAATGTTTCAGGACCTGTCCTGCCCAATTTTATGGCAATATTGGTAAAACAAATGACTGTCAATTTTTTTTTAATTTTCAATTGTTTTTAACGTTCTCTAATAAAACATAATTTTTTTATCATCGCATCGCGTTCAGAACGTCATATTAAGTACGTATCTAAAATATTTTCTTCCAAAGTCCAGTATTTATTATTATTTTATAATTTCATTATTATTACATTATTTATAATTTCAATAATTTAATTATAATATAAAAACAGCTGATTTTCGTGGATTTATGTTCATATGAACTTTTTCTTCATTTTAGTCAGCAGAATGGCTCAGAAGTAGCACCTACTTTAATGATATCTGCTTTAGATTAAAGCACCACATATTGCATCCATGTATATCTAAATCTTCAATTGAATATGTTAATGTTTCCAAATATTTCACAGAAAGAATAAGCCTTGTTTTTTTAAAACCGCGTTTGCGAGTTACTGTTTTCAGGTTCGTCATGCTGTCCCACATGAACAGACAAATAAAGCTTTCAAACTAGAAAACTCACAAAAATTGAAAATACATTGACGTTTCCAATGTATGTGCCTCTGTGTCAGGACTCTGTGTGCCTCCAAGTTTACTTGTTTCTTCTTTTCTTGACGTATCCGGCTTCAGAAATGTTGAATGTTGAACTGTTGTTGGCACAAATCAAATAAAATTTTGAATTTTATACATCGCTTGTATTCCGTTCGACTGCTACAAAATCATCTTATATTATAAACAAACGTTTGTTTTTTGTATGATAAAGTGATTTTTAATTAATCGAGCTTTCTTGACATTAACAAACACAATTGTTAATGTATCCCACGATATACAGAACACTGGTACGCGCACTTGCCTATCTTCCCCATACAAAACGAGGAAGTCAAAAGTAGTGCCTAGTTACGCGACTTAAATTTTACCGCTAGATGACACCAATGTACGAAGGACTGTCACTAAACGTCATTAATATACAAATAAAATAGCGACATCTTACTATCGCTTTTTGACCTGACATTGCAGTAGGGTAACAAATTGAAGCGGGATTTGCTCCTAATAAGTTCCCCATGCAAGGCGGCCATGCTTGCTGTCAAAGCATAATGAAAGATTTTAGAAAAATTTTGTGCAAATCGTTTTTGATTGCAGCGAGAACCTCGAGCAGCCTCTGGACAGCTGTTTCAGCCCTGCTTGGGGCTTCTTCAGCAGAGACGTAGCTCGACATTCCCGCTGCAAACAAAAACGACTTGCCCAATTTATTCGCATTTGCGATGTAAGAGTGATGAACAGATAAAATAGCGACATCTTACTATCGCTTTTTGACCGCCTTGCATGGGGAACTTATTAGGAGCAAATCCCGCTTCAATTTGTTACCCTACTGCAATGTCAGGTACGTGTCAGTCCGTTACAAGATTAAAGAGGATCTGCCTTAAATTAAACATTAAGCATTCTGGATTCGATTCTATTTTATTAAATGGTTTTTGTTCACATATTGCATACATACCCAGTTAAATAACGACAGAACTCAAAAATACAGAATTTTTAGAAGCAGAAAACTAAATTTGTTATTAATATTTTTACTTTGTAAGGAGGTATTCACGAAAAAGGACTTGCAAGTCTTACCGACAATGCAAATTGCAAATCCTTTACAACGCAGTGACGTTGTCATAGTAACTACACGGTCAAAACAGTTTCGAAAGTCTTGTTCTTCTTGTCCCATCCTTTTCAATCAAATCTTTTACTATGAAATCGTAATTCTGTTTAATTTTCTTTAAAAAATATTTTTGTATGATAAAAATTTTCACGCAAATGAACACCAGACTTACTAGTGTTCGAGATTTAAAAAACTTTGTACTTGTTAATTATTATATAAAAATTCTTTTTAAATAAAGTTAAATAGAATATGGCATGTTTCTATATCATACAAATGTCGTTGCAGGACGTCAAGATCAGGTGCGATTTACAAACCGATAACGACACTTTGCAAATCTTTTTGAAGAATTACCTAACCTGACATTGCAGTAGGGTAACAAATTGAAGCGGGATTTGCTCCTAATAAGTTCCCCATGCAAGGCGGTCAAAAAGCGATAGTAAGATGTCGCTATTTTATCTGTTCATCACTCTTACATCGCAAATGCGAATAAATTGGGCAAGTCGTTTTTGTTTGCAGCGGGAATGTCGAGCTACGTCTCTGCTGAAGAAGCCCCAAGCAGGGCTGAAACAGCTGTCCAGAGGCTGCTCGAGGTTCTCGCTGCAATCAAAAACGATTTGCACAAAATTTTTCTAAAATCTTTCATTATGCTTTGACAGCAAGCATGGCCGCCTTGCATGGGGAACTTATTAGGAGCAAATCCCGCTTCAATTTGTTACCCTACTGCAATGTCAGGTCAAAAAGCGATAGTAAGATGTCGCTATTTTATCTGTTCATCACTCTTACATCGCAAATGCGAATAAATTGGGCAAGTCGTTTTTGTTTGCAGCGGGAATGTCGAGCTACGTCTCTGCTGAAGAAGCCCCAAGCAGGGCTGAAACAGCTGTCCAGAGGCTGCTCGAGGTTCTCGCTGCAATCAAAAACGATTTGCACAAAATTTTTCTAAAGTCATTAATATACTCCTGTATTACGTATTCTAGGCAACTTGTGTTCAGTATTTACGCAAGCAATCAAATAGATGTAGAAAGATATTTACTAATATTACGAGCAAGTACGTTTTAATGGTATGTATCGTAAGTCTACATCTGTAACCCAAATTTACCGAGTGGTTTGACAGGATTTTATTCTGGTTAAATGAAATTTTAATGATGCTTCAAATATCTACTAATGTTTTCGATTCACTTGCATTGATCGCACAACGAGTATCTTCATCTTGTATTATTACAAGATGCAAATACTCTGACTGCAACCAGTGCAAATGAATCGAAGACGCTATTTGCTTCATTATTCATTGGCCTTTTCAAACTTGTGATGCAAATGAAGACAAGTGATACTGTTACGGAAATCTTGGAATAAGGGATGTAATCGGATTAAACAATACGTTTATTAAATTAGAAATAATATAAAGAAGTCTATGTGCCTCTCACATAACACTTGATATTTTCAGCTTCGATGGAATTAATTTGCAAGGTCATCAAACTTGAAGGAAACAAGCCGCAGTAACGTTTACGTGTCTTAACTTTATGCACTTTTGGTGTCACTTGCATGCCTAACTGATGTTGCTAGATAGGTACTTTTGTGAGTTTATATCCAATCGTTCTATTGAGTACATTTTAATCAGTACCTCGGTCAGTTTAATGCCAGTTCGATTGGTAGATATTCTAGGTTAGCTAGCAATCTTACAATGGGTTCATGTTATGTTAAAATCTCCTTGCTTCAATACAAATTAACTCTGAGAAGTCTTTCTATTTTCACTGCAATGTAAATAAATTAGGAAACGAATTAAATTATTCGCCAATACATATCCTCTTTAAATTAAAATTTCTACACCTGACAACTTCGCTTTAAATTCATAGTCAAAATTTTAAATGCAGTATTTAACCTGAAAGCAGTTTGTTGCATACTGTTTACCGCTGTTTACCTCTGCCCATGTGTTTTGTGTTTACCACAAGAGCCCATATAGAACAAGACCCCCACAAGACCCGGCTGCGGAATTTGATAAAAATGACAGTCCGCGATACGGTTCTACCATCTAGCGAATTTTTACAAACTACTCAACTGCTCAAAATTTTTAACTGAAAATGGCGGCGAGTGAGCGTACCAGTGTTCTCTATATCGTGATGTATCCTATAAAACATCACATAAACTTACTCTATGCAAACTTGACATTTCTGCGTTAACTTTAATATCTAAGGGGGTCATTCACGAAACACGATAAGCGTCTGCAACCGTTTGCAATTTGCAAATTCAGGTAACTTAATTTATTAAACGCTCAGCCAAATGAGAGCATTATTAGTGTAATCATGGAAACAAGTAAACACCGATTAGGTAATTCTTCAAAAAGATTTGCAAAGAGTCGTTATCGGTTTGTAAATCGCACCTGATCTTGACGTCCTGCAACGACATTTGTATGATATAGAAACATGCCATATTCTATTTAACTTTATTTAAAAAGAATTTTTATATAATAATTAACAAGTACAAAGTTTTTTAAATCTAGTAAGTCTGGTGTTCATTTGCGTGAAAATTTTTATCATACAAAAATATTTTTTAAAGAAAATTAAACAGAATTACGATTTCATAGTAAAAGATTTGATTGAAAAGGATGGGACAAGAAGAACAAGACTTTCGAAACTGTTTTGGCCGTGTAGTTACTATGACAACGTCACTGCGTTGTAAAGGATTTCCAATTTGCATTGTCGGTAAGACTTGCAAGTCCTTTTTCGTGAATACCTCCTTACAAAGTAAAAATATTAATAACAAATTTAGTTTTCTGCTTCTAAAAATTCTGTATTTTTGAGTTCTGTCGTTATTTAACTGGGTATGTATGCAATATGTGAACAAAAACCATTTAATAAAATAGAATCGAATCCAGAATGCTTAATGTTTAATTTAAGGCAGATCCTCTTTAATCTTGTAACGGAGCTTTGCATTTTGTAATTATTTTGCGCATCCGAAAAATGTACAAGTGAAAATCTGGCCTGTGCTTTGAGAGTTTTTATTGATTTTGCCTGTGTAGGTTAAAAGTTTAAACATCAAAAGCATTTAATGCTGAAAAAGTGAATTTGATTACAAGTTTTTTTTTTTTAATGTTTGAGCTTTTCCCTCTTTCCGGGAAAAAGGTCACTTTTATTATTACTGCGCTAGCGTATGTTAGTTGCTTTTAGCAAATTCCTCCAAGTTAATAATATTTTTTTTTACTAGAATTAAAAAAAAAGGTCACTCCACATTTTCCGTTGAAACAAATAAATCGTCATCTGAGAATTACACTGTTCTATCTGCCTTTTTGTATTACGTGGAAATCGGGAATACAAATATGTACGGGGTTAGTTTTATAAATGAGAACCCCCCTTTATTATTTTAATTATTAACGAATACAGGAAGATAAAAATATGGCCTTACACGGTTTTTCATGTAGATTTTATTCATACTAACAGTTCAGCAGTAGCCTCTTCTATACACAGGGTGAGCAAAAAAATTCATTTTTTAAATGGAATACTATATTTTGACATATTCGCATTCTCTGAATCATTCTGAATCCAAATATATATCATGTTGTGTAATTGGATCATTCGTTCTTGTGTTATTCGTCAACAAATGATAGGAGTTTTAAGGTGATCTGAAACAAAAACAAATTAGAATATTGTTAAATACCATTTCTGCTTTATTAGGAAAAATCTATTAAATAACAAGCAGAAACGTATTTTAATAATATTTAACATTTTATTTTGTTTTTGTTTCGCATTACCTTAAAACTTCTATAATTTGTTGACGAATAACACAAGAACGAATGATCCAATTACACAATATGTATATGCAAGGTGATTCACGGAACCCGTTTGCTAAAAGTTTACGGACTTCCCCTTTGAATTTCTGTATCATATTTTGCAGTTATAAGTTAGCGATAGTGGTCTATTACCGTATAATATTTCCAACTTTCGGGTACTTCCGCTTGTACCGGAAGTTGCTGTCAACATTTTTATTTTAAATAGTATACCCCATTTTTTATTCCAGTTTTGAATCCATCGTAAAATTCTAAAATTATTTTATTCAACATATCATACAAGAAAAATTAGGGTCAAGTGGTGTAAAAATGAGATAACCAAAATTCAGGTGAAAAATGATCAAATAAAATTAGTATAATAATATAATCCGATACTGCCGATAGTTTTCTTATTATAAATATTTTATTATTTATTTATTAGCTTGTAGTTAATTTGTTCTAGGTATTTTTCTATTAGATAAATTTTTTTATAAATTTTACTAGAGGTCGCTCGTGATCCGTGGCCGGGTTTCTCAGTCACAGTTTTACTTTAATCTTCAGGTTTTTTTTTTACATAGGAACAGATGAAAGCTAACTGAAGATTAACGTTAAACGGTGACTGAGCAACCGGCCCTTAATACATGCATTTTGTGATATTGTGATGATGTCTAATTTTTAGACTTTTTCAGGGTTAAATATGAGACACAGTTTTTATTTATTTTCACCTTTTTAAAAGTATTTTTTGGATGTTTTTAAGTTGTCAATAGTTTTTTATCATCATTTACCTTTTACAAAAATTTCATCAATTCCGTTGAAGGACTCTTAAAAAATTGAAAGTTCTAAAAAGTGCCTCACTTTTACATCACTTGACTTTAACCGTTTCAGATATATTTCTGTTTAAGTTTAAACGAAACTTTAATGATAGACCCGACTATTCATCCAGATTTATTTTCCATTTTAACTCGCTTTAGAATACATCAACTCGCGATTGCGGTAGATATCGAAAAAAATGTACAGGCAAATATTGGTTCATGCTAGTGATAGAAGATTTCAACGAATACTTTGGCGGGAAAACCCTGATCAACCCTTGAAAACATACGAATTAAAAACTGTTACTTACGGAACTTCATCTGCTCCGTTTGTGACAGTAAGATGCCTATATGAACTTTCCAACAACGAAAGGTCGATTCCATCGCGCATTTGTGAAGTAATAAAACAAGACTTTTATGTAGATGACGTTCTTACTGGCGCATCTGACATTGACTCAGCAATTCAACTAAAATTTCAATTAATTGAGAGTTTAGCAAAGGGTGGATTTAAATTGCTTAAATGGGCATCAAATGATCCGCGGGTTTTGCCACAGACTTCAAATAACGTAACTAATACGGAACTAGATATTGACATGAGCACCGAATTAAAAACGCTAGGACTAATATGGGATTTCAGAGCTTAGAAAGGTTACGTTAACAATCAATGAATCTCAATCAGATACAAATAGTTTGCTGAACAAATCTTCATCATATTTAAAATTAATTCGTATTGTTGCATATTGTCACTGATTTATTGCAAATTGTAAAAATCCGGGCGCGAGAAAAACCAACGATTTATCGGTCATAGAAAATAATTACGCACAAACCATAGTAATTAAATTACTTCAGCAACAATACTTTTCTAAGGAAATCTCCAACCTAAAATTAGGTAAAGACGTAGGTACACAGAGTAAATTACGCTTACTTACTCCATTTTTAGATTCCAACCAAATACTACGGGTCGGCGGGCCTCTAAGAAATCAAAAATCAATTACGAAGCAAAATTTCCAATTATTCTACCCTCAAAGAGTCATATCACAATTTTAATAATTAGACAAGAGCATGAGCGGTTACTGCACGCCGGAGTTCAAACCACATTAGGTTCTATAAGACAAACATTTTGGCCAATAGGTGGTCGACAAATTGTAAAAAATGTCATCTTTCAGTGTGTAAAATGCTTTCGCGTTAAGCCACGTAATTCTAATTATTTAATGGGCGACTTACCTACGCATCGTGTGGAACCCCATCGACCGTTCTTAAACAGCGGGTTGATTATGCTGGTCCAATATCTTTGCGTGCGTTACCTAAACGCGGAGGTAAAACAACCAAGGCGTACATTGCACTCTTTATATGCTTATCAATAGAGAGCGGATTTATATGCGAGTAATTTTGATGAAATATGCGCATATATATGCACTAAAAAATGATGAAATATGCACATATATATACACTAAAAATGGCGAAATATGTGCAAGATAGGCCGAACACTTCAAATAATGCAATAACTGGTCTACTGTGTTTTATGGGCATTCTTATTCAAATAAAAAACATTATATTTTATACAATTTATTTACATTTATTTGTAAACGCTTATATGAAGGAAGTATGTATATTATGTATGTACATTATTAAGTAAATATTATAACGACTAAAAAAATCTTCGATTATAATTTACAAGAATGTGTTTTTCCAAGTTCTCTACCAGGAAATTTTGCCTTTTATCTGACAAAATATTTTTATAAATTGAAAAACTCCTTTCAACATCCACGGAGGTAATTGGGGCATATTTAAAGTGACTCATAGCTGAAAATTCTACACTTAAGTCAATTTCAAAGTTTCCATTCAAAATTTCGTAAATTTCCTCAAGGGTTTTGAAGCCGCTATTTTTATCTAAAACGGATAAACATTTTTTATTTACTGAACTGCCGATTTTACCTGGAACTTTTGAAATATTCTCTTTAAATTCTTTAACAATTTTAACGGATTCTATTAAAGACATTTTCGGTTTTTCTAAATTGTTTAAAGTTTGTATTACAAAACTGTAATGCATTTTGATGAAGTTCAGTTGATTTGCCAATGAAGTTTTTGTTACAATATTTTGTGAATTTGCAATAGCAGCACTATCTTGGGCATTAAACTCTACAACCAATTCCTTAATTGCTACAAAATGTTCAGCATAAAACATTGCCGCTTCCAACCAAGTTCCCCACCTAGTCAACACTGGTTCGGGAGGTAAAGGTACATTCGGCAATTTTTCCCTGTACAACTGAACTCGTAGGGGACTTTTGACAAATATTTTTTTAATGGTACTAATTAGTAGATTTACATCAGAAAATTCACATCTAATATGTTCAGCTACTCTGTTACATCCATGAGCTAAACAACTCACGTGAACTAAATTTTTATAAATTGTTTTAAATTGCTGCCCGGCTTTAACCATGTAAGGGGCAGCATCTGATACCATAAGTAAAATTTTTTCAGTAGGAACTACATTAGGTGAGAAAAATTTCATAAAACATTCATTAACAGATCTTAAAATACTTAAATGATTAGTTTTTGTCTAACTGTGTACAGGCTATTAAATAAGATTCACTAGGTTTATCTTCCCGCAAAGACCCTATTAACAAATTTACAATGTAACGCCCACAAGAATCAGTAGTTTCATCCACAATAAAATAAATATATTGATTTTCTACGATTTTCTTGACTTCTTTTAGAGTATCGTTGTAGATGCGAGGCACGTAATTTTTTCTTAACGTACTTTCATCGGGAACATTTTTCTTGGTATATTTTTCCAAAAAACTTTTAAAAATAGAATTTTGCAGTTTTTTCAAAGGTATGTTTGCACAAATCATCGCCTCGCATAAATCAGCATTAAATTCTTGTTGTTCATTAGATGAAGTCATCAACGACGGTCCACTGTCTAAGGGTAATTGAAATGTTTTCGATTCATTCATCTTCTTGCATTTTGACTTGTGTAGTTCTGTCCCGACATGTTGTGTGACCGAAAATTTTCGTTGGGTTGGTATCTACAACAAGAACTTGAATTTTTTTAAACTGTCTGAACTTTCAATATTCAAGAACCAAGCAAATATTTACCTAAGGAGGAAGAAAACAAACTTAAAACTTACCATTTTACTACAGGCTTTACAGAATACGCTTCCATTGGTGTAAGCAAGCTCGGGTTGCTTCTGATCCAGGAATTAACCAGGCTCGAATTGTCTTTCGGCATATTGCACTTCTCACAAACAAAAATACTTTTACGGAAGAACTAAACGTTCGCAGCAATAACCGACTAATAATCCGTGAAGAAGTGATGAAACAATATTGCAAACATGAACGCCCCACCGCATCGTTAAGAAAGTACTTGGAAATCCGTAATTCTGCCTGCTTAAGCCCAAGAAGGGTGCAAACTAGACCCTAATTAATGCAACAACATGTTCTGACGAATTAAGAATTCAGGAAAAAATTTACTCACTTCTACACAAATTCTTTCAAATATGCATATATATGCACGTTTTTAAGAAATATGCGAAAATTGAGCAAAATGCTCAAATATGCAAAATATGCATGCAATATGCATTTAGCATAGAATCCGCTTTTTACTTATCAACAAAGGCAATACACCTCGAATTAGTCTGTGCCTTAACAACCGAGGCATTTTTAAACGCGCTAAAACGTTTCATCTCACGACGGGGTAACGTTGCGAACATTTATTCCGACAACGCAACTAATTTCACCGGAGCTGAACGAGAATTGAGAATGTTAGTCAGACGTGTACGAAAACGTTTCCAACTGAAATTACGAATGAATTAGCTAAGAACAAAGCAAGCTGGCATTTTATACCGGCAAGGTCTCCACATTTTGGAGAACTTTGGGAGGCAGGAGTAAAATCAGTAAAAAGCCATCTCAGACGTGTGATCGGACACACCCTGTTCAATCTCGAAGAAATGTATACGCTCTTAACACGCATCGAAGCAATCCTCGACTCTCGTCCTCTTGACTTCCAAGTCCTGACACCGGGCCACTTCCTGATAGGTGAACCACTGACAGCGCCGTTGGAACCAGACCTGATGGATGTCAGTACAAATCGATTGTCCAAATGGCAACATATCGAACGAATGAGGCAACATTTTTGGAGCCGCTGGTCGAAAGACTATATAAATCAATTACATCAACGAACGAAGTGGAATCGCCTTTGCCGTCAACCCAGTTTCGAACCCGGGACTTTGGTTTTGCTCAGAGACGACAACTTGCCACCAATGCGCTGGAAGTTAGGCCGCATCATTGAGGAGCATCCTGGAGAAGACGGAATCACGCGAGTGGTGTCAGTGAAAACTGTAAGTGCGGTGACGAAACGCGCCGTAAAAACCATATGTGTAGTGCCACTGGATACCCACTAGATATTAATTGTAGAATGTAGTTTCATTTTAGAAAAAAAATCTGTTGTACGCAAGTTATTTTAGTACGTAAGGTTATCTAATCTATATTTATGTTTCCATTGAACTGAATCATGTACCAAAAGTTTAATTAGAATTGTAATTGTTGAAGGTGTTACACTCCTTCAAGGGAGCCGGCATGTTAAGTAATGAACAATAATTATGTATTAAGAATTTAAGAACTGAATTTGGACATCTCACAAAAAATACGTGGAAGCTAGGGTCTGCAGTAGCCTGCAATATAACGGGCGGTTGGCCGAAAACCAAGCAGTAGGCATTCTCGGGCCAAGCATGTAACAACTGTATTTCTACCTTTATTCATTAAAGTTAAGTCAAGTGTCAAGGTGTTTCTATCTACCCACAATTATCAATCAAGTGAGAAAAATCAAGTGTCTTAAGACACTGAACCTTGGGTTACCATCGTTCACACATTAACAATTTACATTCTTTTCATTTTTTTTTCAAACTTGCGGTACCTTACTTATGACACTGCCATCTTTGTGCAATAAAAGCCATGATGTTGATTTTTGGCCTGTAGTAGACTACAGTAACATGCTTTGAGATCACGTCCAGTTTTAAACTGAATTGTCTACAGAATGGTTAAAAAGTAACTTCTATTCAAACTGATTTTAACCGTCGAAAAGTCCAGTTTTTTTAATAGAACACTCAGTATTTTTTTATACCATGAGTTTCAGAATTAAATATTCTTTCGAGCTGTGTTAGCATTCCCATCTAATCTCTTTCCTTTCTCTTTCTGTTCACGATTTTGTCTTTGACTCATCATTTTTTCAGTTTTCGGTATTATTCAGGAATAGTATGCTATGAAACATTAACAAAGGTTTGTTTTCAAATTAATTTGCGATTCTGTTTCAATTTCTCTTTAAAAACCGAAAAACAATATTTAAATACATTTCTAGCTGCTGTATTTGTTATTTACATATGTCGTATGTATGTGAATTCTTGGAATGACCGTTTACGCATTTACAAAAAGAAATTCACACTTATAGGACAAAATTTTTGAAAATATATCCCAATGTCTAATAATTTTTTGAAAACTAATAAATCAATCAACAAATCAACATTAGAATTAATAGACAAATTGCTAATATTTGCTCTAAGTGTCCTCCATTATTTATTAGTAAGGGTCGGACATTATTAGGATATCTGGTAAAATCCATTATAAAGCAGCGGCGTAGATTTTAGGGTCGCCGCTGAACGGCTTTTATGCCCGAGGCACATTGCATCAGAAGCAACCGTTTGATGTAAATTACATGTGTAACATAATTGCCTTTACAGTTTCTTTCAAATTAATAATTATGAAAACATTATAATTCTGTAATGTAGAACATATAAAATAGCGACATCTTACTATCGCTTTTTGACCTAACATTGCAGTAGGATAGACAAAGCAAGTCGTTTTTGGTCTGCAGTGGGAATGTCGAGCTACGTTTCTGCTGAAGAAGCCCCAAGCAGGGCTGAAACAGCTGTCCAGAGGCTGCTCGAGGTTCTCACTGCAATCAAAAACGATTTGCACAAAATTTTTCTAAAAATCTGTAATGTAGCTTTTAAAAAGGCTGGCATAATACATTTAATTCAATTATAGCGCTGTCACCGCAAAAAGAATGCCAGTTTATTTTGTAATGATTCGGTTATGTATACAAGTTTTTATATCCAGTCGACCAGGACTGTAGTGGTTACTGCGTGTAAGAAATTACAATTTGTATTACAAGACGAGGTATCCACCTCGTCTTGTAATACAACCTCATTCAAAAATTATTGAGTGCCATGGTTTCGCCGATGCTTCCGAGAATGCGTACGGTACTTGCATTTAGGTGCGTTCTGATCAATGCGAAGTACGGCTACTTTGCGCCCAGTCTCGTGTTGAGCCCTTAGAGCTGTGTGCAGCCCTTTTACTCTTACGATTTACCGCAAAACTTAAGAACTCAGCAGGCTTTATCTTTGATTCATTTGTTCTATGGTCCGATTAAACAATTGACTTAAATTGGATAAAATCGTCTCCGTGGCGTTGTAAAACATTTGTAGTCAACCGTGTTGCGGAAGTTTAAATGCTAACCGACACTCAAAATTCACATCACATGAGATCGGGCGATAATCCAGCAGACTTGAGTTTTCGCGGCGCTTCCCCGTCAGCTTGTTACATTCTACGCTCGGACCTTCGTGGCTGTCAGAGGATGCCTCTCGTTGGCCGGCGGAAGAAACGCAGGTACGGATTAAAGATCCTCCCGAAGAGAAAAAACGATTCACGGTCTTAGTTAATCAAGTAACGTCGACTGATATATTTAAAAGGTTTTCTTCGCTGAGTACTCTACAACGAGTAACTGCTTGGTGCAAGCGTTTCATCGAAAATTGTAAGGCTTTTCAGGGAGACAGGCAGTTCGGTCCCCTAACCATGTCAGAATTACAATCAACATTAACATCATTAATAAAATTAGCACAGGTAGAAAGCAGAAAGCTCGGATTATCTAAAATCTTTGCTGAAACATGACGGAGTCGTTTGCTAGCCCTGAATCCGTTTCTAGACGACGCGACAATCAAATTCTTCGCGTTGGCGGCCGTCTAAAATTCGCTCCGTTTACATTTGATAAAAGGAATCATGATCTCACGGACCTGATAATAAGAAATGAACATACACGATTGTTACATTGTGGTTCCCTTGCTTGCTTCTCTCAGAGAAAAATATTGACCTGTTTTCGGGCGCCCCTCAGTCAAAAGAATTGTCAGAAATTGCATTACATGCGGCGCAAAGGTCGATCCACCGCTCGCGAACTATATCATGGGGCACTTACCCGATTATCGCGTTACACCGTCCGCACCTTTCGAAAAATGCGGAGTTAATTATGCGGGGCCCTTTATGTTAAAAGAAAAGAGGACTCGCGGATCTAGAATTATCAAGGCTTATGTTTGTTTATTCGTTTGTCTAGCAACACAAGCGATTCATTTAGAGTTAGTTTGCGATCTCACCACACAAGCTTTTTTGAATGGTCTAAAACTTTTCATTTCTCGCCGTGGCAAACCTACTCATATATACTCGGACAATGGTTCAAATTTTATTAGCGCTAATTCGAAATTAAAGGCATTAGCAGACTTCTTAAGTAATTAAGGTACTAAAGGCTTTACAAAATTCTTTTAGTAACGAAGGTATTACCTGGAAATTTAAATCATCAAGAGCGCCTCACTTCGGTAGCATTTGGGAGGCCGGTATTAAATCCACGAAAGCGTACTTAAAAATTGTCATCGGTAAGCAAAATATTGTATTCGAAGATTTTTATATAGTGCTGACGCAAATAGAGGCGGTTTCAAACTTCCGGCCTATTTCCCTCTTATCTGATGATCCTAATGATCTCAATCCTTTAACCCCCAGACATTTGTTGATCGGTAAGTCGCTAACGGCCTCGCCGGAACAAAATGTCTTGAACATACAAGAATGCCGTTTGTCGGCCTTTCAAAGGCAGCAGCGGATGGTCCAGGATTTCTGGAAAAGGTGGAGCAAGGAATACGTTTCAGAGCTTCAAACCATCTGCAAATGGAAGAAACATCATGTCGATCTTCTACACATCTTGCTACGGGCAGAAAATCAAGCACCGTTACATTGGAAGATGGGTCCTGTCCTGCAGCTGCAACCCGGTGAGGATGGCGTCACACGTGTGATTACAGTTAAAACCGCGGACTCAACAATAAAACGTGCTGGGCGCGGAGTGTGCGTCTTACCACAAGCGAACTGAATTTATATCGCGTCTTACTCCAAACAAACTGAATTTATATTATTTTTATCATTTCTTAGGTTTAGTTTAAATTAAGTATTTCGTAATTGTTTATCACAAGTTTATCATTTTCAATCATTTTCTATCTTGTTTGAAACACAATTTTTATTATCTTTCAAAGGGGGTGGCATGTTAACACTATTTTTCCTTTGTTTAGGTTTGGCTGAAATTACGTTCTAGCTTTCTCTGAATTGACCGCTGTTCTGAGGTCCTTTATTAGACGTCATTTCCAGCCCCTAATTTGAATTTTTAAACAACCGTAATCCCGGACGATGCCGATCCCCGTAGAAAGCTTACCATCACTGTTACGGCAAGCAAACCGGTCACTTAAGCCGGCAATACATTTTCGAATAATTTCATGTAAAAATTTATCTAAACATGTGTGTATAAATTCATGAATTGTAATTTGCAATAACCGTTTCAATTATAATCATTATAATCAACAATCAAAGAATTTACTAAAATTTCACGTCAAAAACCTTGAGAAATAGAACCTGCTATTTGTTGTCAATTTTACATGTATAAATTCATGTAATTCTTTTTGCTCGATGTACATGTTGAAAAATAGGTTTTGTCATAAATTACATGTAAATTTCATGCAATTTATGATCGTCTATTGCGGGCTTTAATCTTTCTTCTTCAATATTTTCTTGTAATAAACTTTGTTTAAATATTCGCCAGTTTAATTATTTTCTATCACCGTAACAATTTAACGAAAAGAAGTGTAGCAAAATATCATTAAAAAACGTTACGTAGGTAATTTTTTTTTAATTTTCTCGAAAATTTTCTTATGTAAGGACATAACAATTTTATGTGGTTGAAAGGGAAAGGGCGTTTTGTCATATTTTGCAAAATAAATTTCATCGTGCCATTTAAAAAAATTGTCGAAAGTAGTATAGCTAGGGGGATCCTAGGAAAGTTTGACCATGAAAAAAAATTGCGGATGGCTTGTGTCCATCCGAAGTGACCATTGTTGAAGGTCATCCCCTAAGTTAGGGGAGTGATTTAAGAGGTGAAGAAATTACTCCTTTGCCGTAGCAGAAAAATCTTTACTTCTTGCAGTTCTGGAGAATGTTGGCAATGACGTCATAATACCAGAAGAGGTCGTTGAGAAAAAAAAAAGAAATCTAAGCCCTGTTTAGTTCTTGAAGAAGGGTTGTAATTTTATCCGGCGGGTTCGTTCAATATAACGAGTCAATGAACTTTGAAAAATGTGCAGATTCAACAAAACTAGTCCATAGCTTCTTTTATCGAACCCACTTGTATGTGTGTGTGTGTGTGTGGGTGCGTTTGTCAAAGTGCAAGCTTGCTTAAATTTTTTTTATGAAATTTTTTACATTTATTTCTGTAAATATTACAAGAAAATATTTTTAAGGACGCTTCTTTCCCATCAAAGAACTTATGAAAATAAATTACGTGTACTTTTTGTAATTGTTATTTATGTATTTTTATGAAACTGCAAAATGTTGTACAACTAAATAATACGTAAATATCAATAATTTATAAACTAAATTAAAAATCTTTAAATTTCGAAAGAAAAAAGTAAACTCGAAATTTATTGATCGGAAGCTATTGATTATTTTTAAAAATCATTTATTTACGAAAGAGACAAAGACTTGTGTACTACATGAACATTACAATAGGAATGCCTCTTAAATTAGATTACGTTATGCATCTCTTATCTAATACGTGACATTCTCGCGTTTAGCGTGCGACCGCGGTCCATGTTACTCCTCCACGGCTAGAATGGATCTTGACGTTCTTCGGAAAGAGCCTTGGATGCCTCTTGCAATTTCGCACTTTTGTTTACTATTTTAGAATAACACTTACACTTTATAATAATAGTAATAAACAGTAAAATTATTACAATAATAACAATTGCAACTGAATTTCCATACGGGTGATTTTTATCAATTTTGTCTAATTGCGAAACTTTAGCATTTTCCACTTCCTTCTGTATTCTATCATAATCTTTTAAATTGATTTTCTTTAGTTTAATAGGTTTTGATTCTCTTATGTTACTTAAATTTAAATACAATTTAGGCAAATGAAATATTTCTCCCTTAATTAACATTTCCTGATAATTAAACTTTTCTTCATTTATCTGAATATTGCAATTAATTCTTAACCTAACTAACGCATTATTCCTAATTTCTAAAATTCCTGTTTCACTACAATTGTAAGGCGCACTAATAACACTTGGCGTATAAATTAATAAGTCTCCTGGTCCGATTTGTTGCACTAGCGTTTCTTCCAGGTGAACGTGTATTTTCTCGCAATTGCCGTCCACATTCTTCATTAAATTTAATACACAATTTTCATCCTTCGGTACTGGTTTGCTGTCGCAAATATGAATATTTTCCAATTTTGGACAAGTGTACATGTTCTTAAGGCATACGTACTATCTGACATTAACAAATACGACTTTGCAAAAGGAATTATATAATTTTTGTAAGGGATAGAATGAATTTGGTAAAGCTTATATGTAGGGGTAAATAATATGGGTACTGATATTTTAAACATTACTTCTTTGTGATCTATATAATTTTGAATGCTAAAATACCTATAATAGTTGAAGGTATTTTTAAATGTCATGAGTTGATAAGGGGTATATAAGGATTTTAACTGGTAATTTATTTCCTTCACGTCGTTTATTGATATAACCGCCGGGTGCAGTTTCCCTACACTAGAGAATACAATTGCATCTTCTATTTCCGATAAGATATTAAATATTATATTATTATTTTGAATAATTTGGTCCTTGGCGTTTTGTATCATTTCATAGAATTCAAGCTTTTCTATTTTCCTGGATAAGTTGTCAATTTTAACATTTAATTTCTCTTGATTACCTTTTAATTCCGTAAAGGTGTCCGATATTCTAGCAGATATTGATTTTAACATTGACAAGCTCCACTCTTGTTGTTTGTGCAGATTATTTTGATTCTTACTGATGATTTCTAGGGCTTTGTCGATTCGTTGCTTTTCTTCACTATCCATCAATCCAAATAGTTGTTTTCCTACGTAGCCGACAAAATCGAATGGCGATCTTTTGCTTCTTGGATATTCCGGGAACAAATTTCGGAGTTTTAGTTCTGTCTGACAAATATCATTTACTGCTTGCTCGATTAAACTGTAAACTAATTGATCATCTTTTAGGTTTGGGATATCTATCGGTACTTTAATCCTATCTATGTGTTCATAGTCCGTTTTATCATGTGGATATATCCTTTTCATATAGGTTGCATTTACCAATTTAATTTGCATTTTTAACTGATCTACGTGGTGAAATAATGTTTGTGCTTCAATTTTATAAATGAAATCGTGATAACCTTGAATTATTCTACTTTGTCCTAAATCGTACGGTAAAATATAATTTTCAATCTGCTGTACTTGTAGTTGGCTGGTCATTAACTTGATCGCTACTGCCAATAGGATGATCCGAATAAATTTCATCCTGTAACAGAGAGTCTTTCGTGAATTTACGTTTCTTTTTAATTGTATCCTTAGATAGTTTAGTATTCTTCTGTGTCCGAATGGTTTTGTCAGTAATTTGCGTCACTCGTTCTTTACTAAATTTAGGTTTCAATTTATTTCGAAATTTCTTTTTGACATATACCGCCTGTCCTATTTCCAAATTTTCTATTTCTTTTCGATCAGCATTAATTTTATTGCATGTTCGTTCTTTCACATTTTCTAAGTTATTAAAAATTTGATTGTTTATAATTTTTATTTCTTCGGCTCTGTCATTGATAAATTGTTGCGTTAATTTTTCTTCATTCATGTCAAAAGGTAAGTTAGATTCACTGTGACCATTAATAACTTCAAAAGGAGTAAATTTAGTACTAGAATGAAGACTGTTATTATATGCTAACACTACGTTTACTAATTGGTTTTCTAAAGTATTTTGACTGTCTAATAATCTACATCTTATTGATTCTGTTAAAGTGTTATGGAAACGTTCTACTATTCCATTAGATTTTGAATTTCCAACAGACGTTACGTGTAATTTAATTTTATGTAATTTACAAAATTCCTTCAATAAAACGTTATCAAATTCCTTTCCTGAATCCACGATAATGGTTTGACATAAGCCGTGATGACTACTGAACTTAATTATACCATTTATGATAGTTGTTGCGTTTTTATCAGTTATCAAGTACGCTTGACCATATTTAGAGAAATGATCTACTATAGTTAAAATTATTCTGTCATTCATAAATAACAAATCTATATGTAACTGCTCAAAAGGTCTTTTGGGGGTATAAGTATGTGAAATTGGTTGTTTCTGGGGCATTCTATCATATTTTGCTAACTGACAGGTTTCACAATTATTTATGTACGTGGTAACTGCTCTTTCCATGTTTGGCCAATAATAATTTCGTTTTAACGACTGATAAACTTCATTTATTCCTCTGTGTGACGTTTTGCCTTCATGATAATATTTGACTTTCTCTAATTGATCTTCTTCATTTTCTATATCTTGTACGATTTTATTTACTATTTCTATTTTTAGATTAACAAACGATTCTTGTAACATTTGAATAATTCTCGCTCAATATTTTTATGTTTAAAATAGATTACATTTTTCTTTTCAGGGGTCAAACATTCTTTTAACGCTTTAATGATAGTTTCCCACGCTGCTGTTAATGGTAACGTTAAACAAATTAGCGTTTTGCCAAATATTTTCGATCGCGTTAATATGGGTGTTGTCAAATTTCGTGTTGCATCTAAAATAATTTGATGATCTGCTAAATTTAAAATTTTCTCCGAATAAGGTATCGTAATTTCTACATCTCCGTTAATTGAATGGATAGTGTTACTAGTACTTGGTTCTTGATTTAATTGATTTGGATTTTCTGTCTGTAAATTCTCTGTTTGTAAATTTTCTGTCTGTTCTAAGTTATTTAATATTTCATCTAATTCTTCTATATTAAATTCAACCAATTGATCGTCATTATTAACTATCAGTGATTCCGCATCTTCCGCGTTAATTGTATTAACATAATTTTCTGTTATTTTTATTCTCGATAAAACATCGGCTTCGTTAGATTTTCCTTTCTTATATTGAATTTCATATTCATATTCGCTTAATTTTAACCGCCATCTAGTTAAACGGGAATTTGGATCTTTTATCGAAAATAACCATTGTAGTGGTTTGTGATCGGTTTTAATAATAAATTTTGTGCCATATAGATAAGGTCGAAAATGTTTACATGCCCACACTATTGCAAGCATTTCTTTTTCTATAGTTGAATAATTTGTTTCTGCCGGGTTTAAAGTTCTGGAGGCATATTCTACGGGATGATTTTCTTGGGATAATATTGCACCTATTGCGAAATTTGATGCGTCGGTAGTTAGTTCAAATTGTTTAGTAAAATCTGGATATTTTAATAGAGGATCATTGCATAATAATATTTTACACTTTTCAAAAGCATCTACAAATTCGGGTGTATGTTTCACAGTTTCTCCTTTTCGTAAGCATTTTGTGAGAGGTTTAGTTATTTTGGCAAAGTTACTGATAAATTTCCTATAATAATCTAACAAGCCTAAAAATGATTTGATTTCTCTCTGAGTGGTTGGAATTGGAAAGTTCTTAATTACTTCAATCTTTTTAGGATTTGGTTTAATACCGGTGAGTGTAATAACATGACCTAAATATTCCGTTTCTTTTCGTAAAAATTCGCATTTATCTAACTGTAATTTTAAGTTTGCGCTTCTTAATCTGTCGAAAACTGATTTCAGGTGTTTTATGTGTTCGTCTAATGATGGTGAAAATATAATTATGTCATCGAGATATACTAAACAGAATTTATTCAATACGTCTCTCAATACATCGTCCATTACACGTTGAAACGTAGCAGGACTGTTTTTTAAGCCGAATGGCATTCTAAGGAATTCATGATGTCCAAATTCTGTATTAAAAGCTGTTTTAGGAATTGACTCGGGGTGCATTTGGCTGAGGCTAAGTCAAGGGTGGTAAAATATTGACATCTACCTAGCTTATCTAATATGTCTTCTATATTTGGGATTGGATATCGATCGTCAATAGTCTTTTCATTTATAGCTCGATAATCAATGACTAAACGAGTTTTTCTCTTGCCACTTGCATCTGATTTCTTTTCTACTAAGTTTACAGGAGAGCCCCAAGGACTTTGACTTGGTCTAATTATTTTGTCTTCTAATAATTGATCGATGTGTTCTTTTATTTGTTGTTTAACCGAATGAGGGAATCGTCTAGCTTTTAGAAAAATAGGTTCATTATCTTTTGTTTTAATTTCATGTTTTACATCGCTATTAAATGTTAATTTATCTTCAGGTTTTTTGAATAAGTCGAAGTAATTTTTACATAATTTTAAAATTTTTGATTTTTCTTCCGCGTTCAGGTGATTGATTCTAAGCATGCCATTTAATTTATCAATTGATTCCATATCATTTACTCGATATTGATATATATGATAGTTATCCAAAGGAATGGCTGTCAATGGTTCAATATTAAACGATTTTTCTTCATCTGACCAATTTTTTTCAAATCTTCTAATCCTATTATTCCGTTATAAAAATTATGAAATTTGAACATAATCATTTTTAAATATCCGCTGGACTGTAATTCAGCAAAACAAGGAATTAACGCAAATTTATCAATTGGAATGTTACCTTTAGCCGTTCTAATTTCTAAATTATCATTGTGGACACTATAAGGATAATATTTTTGAACAATTTCGGGATCTATCATAGATATAGTACTTCCGGTATCAATAAGTAGATTTAGAGGTGGATTTTTAATTTTTATGTACGGTAATTCGTTTAATGCTAATCGATTGAGTTCTCCGGTGAGGCAGTTTCGAGTTCCTCGATATCTTCTTCTTCACAAGTTTGTTCTGGCATATTTGGTGTAAACATCGGAGCCTACCATAACCCATTTTCTTCATTATAAATTGGCTGTAGATTTTCCTGGACTTCGTTGTTATGTAATTCTTCGACAATCACATGTGGTTGCATTGATCTCTTGAAGAAATTGTCTTGTCTAAAATTACTAGGCTTCGCCACTGCTGTGGATATTCCAGACATTGGGGTTGGTTTCGGTGCAATCGCTTTATTCTGTCCTGGTTGCCATACATTTCTTTGGGAACCAAAAACTTGTTTATTTGTAAAACTTCTTTGTTGGTTTTGGATTGGTTTAGGGAAATTCTGTATAGGTCCTCTGGGAAAAGTGTTATTTTGATGCTGCATTGGAGTGTTCATTGTTGGTAGGAACATTTTATTTTGGGCTGGAAATTGATAGTTTTGTAAAGGAAAATAATTTGTTGGATAATTGTATAGTGGGTATTTGACAGCTGGAAAATGTTTATTTTGGTTCTGGGGAGGATTAAATGTTTTATATCCTTTCAATGCATTAGATCTCCTTTTAAAGTTAACTGTATCCTGGACGTAACCCATAGCTTCTTCTAAGGTTTCCGGTTGCAAAGGTTTAACGTGAACTTGAATATCTTCGGGAAGATTCAACAAATAAACTTCTAATGCTGTCTCCGAATAAATTGCTGCTCGTTGTATTTTGTGATCTACTTCGGTTTGGGAAAGTTTCGTCATTAACTGTGATAATGAATCTTGTAATCGATAGCCAAATGATAATGGATCCTCTTTATGTGACATTTTAATATTGTTAAATTCTTGCGCTAATTGAGTAAAATCTCTTTTATCGCCGAAATAACTGTAAATTGCATCCTTTACTAATGCCCAAGTATTTAATTCATTGCGAGAACATATTAACACTTTAGCCCTATCTCTAAGTTTACTCAAAATTGTTTGAAATATTAAATCTTTTACGTCATTATTTGTGCTGTACTTTATGCAAATTTTGTCACAGGCATTTATGAATATATTAATACCGCTAGCTTCTCCGTCGAATGTAGGAATCGACTCTAATTCCATTCGAAGTAAATTATAATTTATTTCTCCCATGTTTGCGTTAGGCATGTTTGTACTTATTTCCAAATTTCTTACTGCTTCTATTAAATTCTCCAGTTTATTTTCTATTTGGTTTTACCAATTAAAGGGTAATAACAGGATTGTTACTATTCAAGGAAAAAGGTGGATATCAATGTAGATATTAATTCAATTAATGAATTATTTGACTTCAATAGTCAGGGTGAGTCGTATTGTAATATCAAGATAGCACTTACTTTGCCGTCTCGGTTGGCAAGTTGTCTTCGTTTTTCGGATTGTTGGGATATTGAATATAGCGAATATAGTGACCCACTTTGCTCGATAAAGTGCCGTAGCCTGCCTATATTTTCTCCAATATCCGGTCCTCTTCCGTCTGCTTCTCGATCTTTGGGTTCGTTGTTCTTGAAGTATTGAAATACACCGAATTCACAAAAATCACTTTTGAAATTCGTAGAACAAATCCTACTGACTGCGCCAAATTTATTGATCGGAAGCTATTGATTATTTTTAAAAATCATTTATTTACGAAAGAGACAAAGGCTTGTGTACTACATGAACATTACAATAGGAATGCCTCTTAAATTAGATTACGTTATGCATCTCTTATCTAATACGTGACATTCTCGCGTTTAGCGTGCGACCGCGGTCCATGTTACTCTCGGCTCGCTTGAAATTTTGTAATAATATGTTCGTTTTTTTGCATAAGAAATACTGCTTGTAATTAAGATTCGTAAGTGTGGTATTTCAGAAGCAATGTCAGCAAAATTCTTTCTTGTTCGAGCAATGACTGAACGACGTTGCAATTTTACCTTAGGACAGATCAGGAGAGAAAATGATAAAAATTTTCGCTGTAGATAAACTGTCTATTGATTTATATATTTGTTTAAAGAAAAAGCTAAATGTACATTTTTACATATTCTACAACAAAAATAATTGTCATGTATTTTCAAATACACCAGACATCCTATGTTAAATAATTAAAATTGTCTCGGAGAGCAAAAAACCGTTGTCACGTCGAATTGTTCACGATAGTTCGGTCACTTGACCAATTAATTGTGCATTACAATCACCGTACACTATCATGTAATCATCGTCGGAATGGTTAAAATGTAGCACGATATTCTTCATCGATGATGTTTGCTCCAACGTCCGTAAAATTTTTTGAATCCAATCTTGGTGCTACACAGGAAGTTGAACTTTTTTTTTAAATTAAACATTGATAATTTCTTTGTCTCTTACTGGGCCTACGTTATTACATATGCTCTTCCTAAATCGTAGACAGCAGCTTTGGTTGATTCTTTCGTAGGTGTAGTTAAATTTTAATTTTTCTGTGGTAGGTGTTGTTTGTTTGCGACTACAAATAGAAACAAATATAATTGTAAAGATAGGAAAAAGAAAAATATTGAAAAGCTTACCTGATAAAGTTATCTTTGAGCAACTGCAAATAATTGAAACTGTTGTGTGGTTAAGTAATTCATTTTTTGATTTTCTTAAAACTTCGACATTACAAAAAAAAAGAAAAGAAAGAGGTCATTTACCTGCAAAGTCAGGATTCAACGTGTTTGAACGAAACAAGTAATTACATCCGGTTGGGTCAGAAGAGTATATGATATTTTAGAAAAAAATAAATTAATAAATAACTGTCGTTTTACAGAATGAGATTCTCGTTTAATTAATTTGTGAAAAATAAGCAAAAGTTTATTTTTTCAGGAGAAATAAATATCCAACAATATAAAATTATATTTTTTCAAAATTTAAAAAACAATTAGCAGAACCTTACGTACTTCACGAAATCAAAATCCTTAAAATTTAACGCTAACGAAGGAACAGGAACTAAAAAAAAATAAGAAATACTGCATTATGAACTTATAATTGCAAACCGTAACTCTTATTGATAATTTTACACTACTTTCAGGTTCAAAATTATTTAGTTGGTTATTCACCTTTTGAGAAGATTTATTCTTCTGCATTTAGGATGATTCGATCTAAGCATAACAGTATTTGAAAATGTTCTACAAAAGATGAATATTATTAAATAAGAATTGGAATTTCAATTTACTACGTACTTACGTACTTTAAATGCATTTAAGTGCTTCAGATATTCATTTTGAGGCATTTTTGTGTAATTTTATTGCTAAATTGATAACTCTTATAAAATATAAAAATTCTTGAAAAAAAGAGTTAAACACTTGAAAAACAAGATAAAAAAAATGTAATTGATTATAAGGAAACATTGATATTACAGGAAGCTGTAATATAAAATAGCCAACTCGAACGGCCCTCGGTCAATCACACTTTTAAATCGACGAGTCAGCAAGATGTTTCGCGAAGCACTTGGCACTTTACAAAGTGTTTAGTTTCTTGGGTACAGAATATATTTACTTCTAACGGAACGCCCTATACATTATTACATATTTGGACAGGTTTCCCATATACCTTAGAGGTTTTAGAGACATGCATAATTAAAATGGAAACTTGTCAGACACAGAATTTTGCAAAATTCATAAAATCTTATTAATGTCAAAAGATTTATTATTCTACATTTAGGATGATTCCCCTTAAGCACAGCAGTATTTGAAAATGTTCTGGGAAAAGATTCATACTTTTAGTGCATTTAAGTGCTTCATATATTAATTTTGAGACATTTCTGTGTAATTTTATTGGTAAATTGATGATAATCTCTCTTTAAAAGTCCTTTCGCTGCATTTGAATTTAATATGTTTTTTTTTCTTCATTCAGAAATATTGTATAGTATTATCGAGTCTCAAAACTAGAAACGTTGCTAAACAGCAAAGCGGAAAATTAAAACTATTTTTCAGTAAGTGAAATTTTAGAACAGGCAGCATACAAGAAAAGGTGGAAACTACTCAATATTATTATTTCTTTTTTTAACTGCTAGTTAATTATTTTTTAAACACTTACCAAGAACAGTTCATTATTGGACTTCCGAGAAATATATGTATTCTTCTTACGAATTTCGAAATATTGTTAGAGTGAGTAAACTCTAATAGCAAGCACATGTACATATATTAGAATTCATTACAATGTTTATTCGGTATATATTACATTGATACTTATATCTTTTATTTTTTATTGGTAAATTGATAACTGTTATGAATAATCTCCTACCTGTTATTTGTGTAAAAATAAAAACAGGACAGAATAACTGTTCTGAAGTTGATAGACTTTTATAATGAGGAAGTAAAACAATCTTACGCAGTTTAATGAATTCAAAATTGAAAATTATTTTCTTTTATGCTTGACGTTTTCTAAATTCTAAATGATTTGAGAGCTCTCGTTCTTGTGAATTAAAAAAATAATTGTACGTGTGCGCAATCTTTTAAATGTTGAAAAAATCTCTTATATTTTATTAGAGCTTCCTGAAAATATCAATGTACCTTTCAACAAGAAAACTGCATAGAACAGCAGATGAAAAATTGTTTGCTCAATTTTAAATGAAATGACAGAAATAATTTGAAAATTACATGTAAGAATGACGTGAGAAAATAATTTAGGTAAAAAGAGAAAATTGTTTCTGTCATATCATTTAAGTTTGATGAATTTTGTATAAAGCCAAAAATTATTTTAAACTTTTACATATGATTTATTATGATTTATTATGAGCATGAGTTTTGTCCATTTAATTAAAAAAATATTTTGACGTTACGATGAGGATTAGTACAAAAACTACTAAGGTGAAATTCTCCTGAAATATTTTCAAGATATCGACCGTCTCTGTGTTAAGAGTCATGAGAAGAAACAATTTCTAGAAAAGTATTTTTAAAACCGGATCGGAATATAATAAATTTACAACTGGAAGCTCCAAAATTAGAACAAAAAACGATTTCCCGTGGTCGTATCATTATACAAATTATTTTTATTTTACTTGAAATTATTTAAATGTTATGTAATTTTTGACGCAAAAACATGCTTAAAAGTGATAATTTATTATATTATTAGTACTATAGTTTGTTAAAAACTAAGAGGAGTGATAGTTGTCGTCCTGCTGTAGGTAGAATAACACTGTAAAACTAAATCAGAAATTAAGTAGGCTTGCTTAGAAGTTTTAGCAACAAATTTGCTTACTGGTTTAGAACTTAACTGAAGTAGTCACATGAATTATGAAAAACCTTAATTCTTACGAACAGATAAAATAGCGACACACTACGATCGTTTGACCTGACATTGCAAAATCAAAACCGATTTGTAACATTTTTTTTTAAAACGATAATTCTTACCTTTAAGTTGAAGAATGGTGTGAAACTGGATATTAAAAAATGAACTATAGTTCCATACGAAACGTCAAGTTATATTTTTCGTCTATTTCACCGTTCAAGAACTACACTTAATAGTACATATAATTGGTATTCATATAATTTCTACATATTTTATACTGTTTTAATTCTTAAGTATATCCTTACAATTTAAATTTTAGATTTTGATAAGCACATATTTTCTATTTTATATGAAATGTATGCTCAATTTCAGCTATCTGTAAAGCCTTTGGTAATGTGTTTCAGTTTTTCAAAATTTAAAGATTTAACACCATTACTCATTATTACGGATCGGAATTATATATTTTGTTAGGTTTATTACGAACGAGGCGGCAACGAGCGTGTATGCGTTTACACGTCGCTGCATCGTTATACGTTTGCCGCATCGTTTGTGTTTAATCGAACAAAATATATAATTCCGTTCCCTGCTCATTATTGATTGTTGCGGACAGAACAAGTTTTCTAAAGCGGGTGATGTGAACGTCTTACAAATGTAAAAATGTTCCAAGTTATAAAAAAAATAAAAAATAATATTTTATTATTAAGATACCTGTTTCGGAACAATATGTTTATCCCTAAGTGGAAAGATGAAGTTTCTTAAGTGCGTATCAAGCGTAGCTAAAATAATTTACTGAATTTGGAAAGTGAAAAGAAGTGAAATAAAATTTAAAAAACTTGTAATAATGCTTTTATTTATTTATACTTTATATTCACAATGAAATTTTTGGCTACAAAAAAGGTCCGCATCATCGTCATAGACAGTAATAAATTCACGCAATGCGGGTGCTGGTGGAGGAAATATCTTCTGATCCAAAATCGTTATCTTTGAATTTCTTTTCTTTTTCTTTTCAATGCTTTGACATTTTCCTCGGTTCTCAAATTAAATTGAAACTTCGTGACTGCTTCTTCTAGGAGAGGTAAATCATCTTCATTGTCCAAATTCAATCGAACGCAATGTACAGGGTGATTTCCTAGTTTCTTTCTTAATGTTTCACCTCTTGGTGAATATGTAAGAGAAACAAGCTCATCCTATTACCACGGATTTTGATACTCTTTACACCAAACCTAACAAGAAAAGAGAAAAAAAAATTATAAACTGATGAATAATTAATTAAATTGAAAAGTTACCTGAATAATTGTTTTAATATAACATAGAGCATTTTCACCGTGAGATTTTCTGGTTCTTTTGTTTCAATGAGTAAAGAGCTGAGTATAGTAGCCATCTCTTACAGCTGCACTGTGCACACAAGAAGAATGAAACCGTTTAATTCTGTTTAATTAATATATACAGCGTGGAAACTAAGTAGCGGATAAAATCCATAACTCCGTTAATATTTGTAATAAAGCTAAAATCTAAAACGGGTATAGCGATTCAAATTACAGCGCATAAGAAGAAGTATATTTTGAGATATTTTCATGAATTTTTTTTTAAGTTATGACGTCATCAAGATTTTTTTAAATGACAACCTATATTTTTTATTTTTGATTTCGGTGGGTTCTTTTAACCTGCTTTCAACAGTATAAAATTTTGAATCGATTACATAACAAAAAATTCAAGAAAAGCGGCCATAAAAGTTTAATTGTAAAGTTGAAGAAATAAACAGAACATCTAGTTAGCTAGGTCTAAAACGAAACAAAATTAAGGTGTAAATAAACAAAATTTGATTTTGACAGTCATTGAAATCACAATAAATGTTCAAACTGACGACCATGCACCAACTGACAATACCCAAGACGCTCATAAAATTCATTTATTATATTTTGAATAGTTTGAGGTGTTATTAACCTACACTCCTGTCGAATTCTTTCTTTAAGATCGTCTAAGTTGTTAGGTCTATTTTTATACACCTTGCTTTTTAAGTACCCCCATAGAAAAAAGTCTAATGGAGTTAGATCAGGGGATCCAGCCATTCCATTGGACCTCTTCTTCCTATCCATCTACCTGGGAACATCTCGTCCAAATAACGTCGCACATCAACTGCGTAGTGTGGCGGAGCACAGTCGTGTTGCATCCAAATGTTATTGTTTGGTACGTCACAGTCATTTTCATTAGGAAATAATATCGCCAATGCAGGTACTAATTCGAATTGTAAGAAGTGTAGATATTTCTCACCAGTTAAATTACCTTCGATAAAGAATGGACCTAAAATTCTGTCACCGACAATTCCTGTCCATACGTTGAGCTTCTGGGGATGTTGAGTATGAGCTTCTTGCATCCAGTGGGGATTTTCCCTAGACCAATATCGACAATTATGTCTGTTAACAGTTCCATGTAAAGTAAAACTTGCCTCATCAGAAAAAATTATACGCTGCGAGAACATTGGATCACGATTGCAAATTTCCAACATTTCTTCACAAAATTCTTGTCTATGATCATAGTCAGTTTCTGCTAACTCATGGACTAATTTTACTTTATACGGATGAAACTTTTGCATTTTTAAAAGTTTCAGTACCGAGGTATGGCTCAGGTTGTGCTCTAAAACAATGTCTCGACTAGTCGAATGCGAATTATTTTCTATTTCTAGTAAAATATCAAGCTGCACATCGTCAATTAATTTTGTCTTAGGGTGACCAGTGTTGGAAGGTTGGAAATTTCGAAATTTATTTTCTATTCTGCTGACTGTGGATTGACTTATTTGCTGATCAGGATATTTGTCTATAAAAAGTCGACACACCTCTTGATGAGTTCTAATTCGATCGCCATACCCAATCATCATTAGAACTTCAATTCTTTGTTTTTCAGTCAGCAACACCATTTTGGTAAAAGGTTTTTAATAATTAGTGTAACTCCTACTATCCACAGGGAATAAAAATACTCACTTTATTGTGATAGGTATTTACAAGTTCTTGTCAATAAAACAAATTTTGTTTGTTTTACACCTAGCTAACTAGATATTCTGTTAATTTCTTCAACTTTACAATTAAACTTTTATGGCCGCTTTTCTTGAATTTTTTGTTATGTAATCGATTCAAAATTTTATACTGTTGAAAGCAGGTTAAAAAAACCCACCGAAATCAAAAATAAAAAATATAGGTTGTCATTTAAAGAAAATCTTGATGACGTCATAACTTAAAAAAAATTCATGAAAATATCTCAAAATATACTTCTTCTTATGCGGTGTAATTTGAATCGCTATACCCCTTTTAGATTTTTGTTTTATTACAAATATTAACGGAGTTATGGATTTTATCCGCTACTTAGTTTCCACGCTGTATATTAAAAATGTATACGTAGGCATCTTTTTCTTATGTCACCATCTATTAAACTTATACCAATTAATTAATAACTTTATGTGATGATAAAGATAATATAATTTATACACTTTACAAAAATGTTTTTACCATGTTGATAATAATTACCAACATGTTTTCAGCGCGTTGTGAAATTCTGAAAAAGAAAAGTTTTCTTTTGTATGTGAAGTCGAAGTTCAGAGCAATAAGCTGTACAAGGGCTTATTGTACAAATTATTGTCACGTTAAAAAAATATATTCTGAACTCGTTTTTTACTTTTTTACACAAAATTCAACACGAATATTTTATATCTGTTTACTTAGCATTCCACAAATACGTCACGTCAATACGGTCATGGTCCCAGACTTAATCGTCGCCTTTTGCCGACGAAGTTTGCTTTTGCTTGCGGAAATTTTTATTAAAAAACAAATTGTAATTAAAAAATGTATAATTAATATCTACGTTTCACTAAGGAACGTACGCTAATGCTACCTGGATACTAGCAACAAATTTATTTAGATTTATTGCGAAAGTAAATATCAGTGCATGAGATCAAGTTCCACTAGTTCAGTTTGTACTGCGACAGTTTGTTTCAGAAAGTAAATGCTAGTAAATAGTATTCTCTCAGAGATAAAGTATTTATTTCAAAACGTGTTGAAAATTGGAAGCGAGAATTGTCATTTTTATATCCTTTAATAAGGGCGGAGAAGAAGTCTTCTTCAAAAAGATTAAACATTTTCTATAATTACTCACTGGGAGTGTATCCTTAATAATTATGGAAGATAAATTGTTTTATATACATATTTACATATTCTACTACAGAAATAATTGTTTGTCATGTATTTGCAAATAGACCAGACAACACCAGACATCTTACGTTAAATAATTAAAATTATTTCGGAAAACAAAAAAAAAACCGTTGTCGCCTCGAATTGTGCACGATAGTTCGGTCACATCTTGGATAGTAAATTTGTTGACCGATTAATTGTGCATTACGATTACCGCACATTATCATGTAATCGTCGTCGGAGATAATAACTGCTCTTATCTCTTTTTTCTGCTGATTCGCTTTCACTTCTTTCCAAATTTTATTTATCCAAATTATATTCCACCCTTATTTCGTACTAGAAAAATTTTTTTTTTTTGGAAAAATTTTGTGCAAATCGTTTTTGATTGCAGTGAGAACCTCGAGCAGCCTCTGTACAGCTGTTTCAGCCCTGCTTGGGGCTTCATCAGCAGAGACGTAGCTCGACATTCCCACTGCAGACCGAAAACGACTTGCCCAATTTATTCGCAAATGCGATGTAAGAATGATGAACATATAAAATAGCGACATCTTACTATCGCTTTTTGACCTAACATTGCAGTAGGATAGACAAATTGAAGCGGGATTTGCTCCTAATGAGTCCCCCATGCAAGGCGGCCATGCTTGCTGTCAAAGCATAATGAAAGATTTTAGAAAAATTTTGTGCAAATCGTTTTTGATTGCAGTGAGAACCTCGAGCAGCCTCTGGACAGCTTCAATTTGTCTATCCTACTGCAATGTTAGGTCAAAAAGCGATAGTAAGATGTCGCTATTTTATATGTTCATCATTCTTACATCGCATTTGCGAATAAATTGGGCAAGTCGTTTTTGGTCTGCAGTGGGAATGTCGAGCTACGTTTCTGCTGAAGAAGCCCCAAGCAGGGCTGAAACAGCTGTCCAGAGGCTGCTCGAGGTTCTCACTGCAATCAAAAACGATTTGCACAAAATTTTTCTAAAATCTTTCATTATGCTTTGACAGCAAGCATGGCCGCCTTGCATGGGGGACTCATTAGGAGCAAATCCCGCTTCAATTTGTCTATCCTACTGCAATGTTAGGTCAAAAAGCGATAGTAAGATGTCGCTATTTTATATGTTCTTATTTCGTACAATCACTTCTTTTTTCTTTTAATCAAATTGTACTATGTATACGTTAATTCTCGTTCTTAAAATGCGTTGTTTCTTTCTATGCATTTGTTTTTCCATGTTCGTTTTTGGTTTATGAACGAATTAATGAATAAAGAGCGTTTGCCTACAAAAATGACTTCTTACATGTGAGGTCAGGAGAAAAATGAACAAAACACTTTTTTGCTGTTGATAACTGAATTATCTGTTTTTTCCATTTCTTTTAACAATTGATCTGTGAGACAAAGTGTACATTTTCACCTCGGTATATCGGTTTCTCATTTACATTTAAGACAAACGTGTTTCGTTGGAGTGGACATTATTTTTTTAGATTTTTTTTACCTCATTCGCTTGAAGATAGTCTTCAATCTTTAATTAAATGAAGACTCAAATAAAAGAAAATTTCTCGTAAAAATTAAAAGACATTAGTCGTTTGTAAAACAGCAATTATTGTTGTTGTTTACGAAAATAGGTTTTGATTTTTCTTTTCTCTTTGCTGGCAAAAGTCACTTACTTGTTTTGTTTAATCAAATATGTTTAATCTGAAGGCAGATCATCGGACCAATCTTAATTACAGACAATATTTCTTATGCAAAAAATTATAAAACGATTCTATTTTTATAAAATTGCAAGCGAACCGTAAATATCCTCTTCAAACCTTGGATGTCAGAAGATATTCTCAGACCCAAACTTATCGCTGACGCATATTATTATATATATTTGTCATATTAATGTCCCTTTAATACGTTCGTTCATTCATAAATCAAACACGAACATGGAAAAATAAATGCATAGAAAAAAACAATGTTTTTTTTTAACAGCACGAATTAACTCATACAGACCACAAACTGATAAAGCGAAAAGAGAGGGTGACAAAAGTGGAATACTATTTGGATAAATTCAATTTGCAAAAATGAAAACGAATCAGTGGAAAAAAATAGGAGCAGTTATTCTCTGTAACATATGCAAAAATGTATTTTTTAGCTTTTCAAACCTTTTTCTGATTTGCAGCAAAAGAATACCATTCTGTTTTAAAAGGTCATCGACCGTTCACAAAAACTAGTTCACAAATTATTTCACCTTTCTTTTTCTTGAGAAGAATCAAACATATAGACGTAAAAATTAAAAAAAAAAAAACATATTTGATCAGTATTGCATATTATAGTATTAATGAATGCGACCTAACAAAATTATAAACATTTAATTTATGTATTTTATGCTCTTTCTAGTTGCTTGACAAGTGTATTACCAACTGTAGACCTACACAATAAATATATTATTATTATCATTATTTAAAATATTTTTTATCGTATGCTTTGCTATTTACCAATATTTGTAGTTTTAAATGACACACATTAACGTAGCAGCATTCCAATAAAATTTTTGCTGAATTTGCGTTTATCAGAGTTTATTGAATCGATAGTCCTACTCAATGTTTCTGTATGAAGAAGAAAAAACACACCCTTGTAGTCACCTCCCTGTCGGCTACAATCAATAATGATTTAGGAGTTAGGAGTTAAATCTTTAAATATTGAAAAACCGTAACACCTTACGAAAGGCTTAACAGATTGCTGAAATTGAGCATACATTTCATATAAAATAGAAAATGTGTGCTTATCAAAATCTAAAACTTAAATTGTCATAAGGATATACTTAAAATATTTTAGAAAATCATGTCTACATGCTTGACATTTCTAATTCTAGATCATTCGAGCGTTACACACAATCACCATTCGCACCACCACCACCACCAGAACAATTCCTAATTTTTCATATCTCAATATAATTCTTAAATAAAAAGAAAATTAAAAAGGAAACATCTTTCTGTTAAAACAAGCGTGAAATAAAATTAGTTTCTAACGAAGCGTCTTAACATTTTCTTGATCCTCGTCTGCAGTCAAGGGACTTAACAAGAAGACTTGTCGATTTGGATCAATTTAATGGTTCTTATTTAAAAAAAGTTGAAATGCAATTATCCTTAATTTCATCGTTTTATGGGCTTAAATAAAAAATAATCATTTGGTGTGAAAAAAATTGCTTCTGTGTTTCATCAAATCAAGTGTGGGTTCAAGGGTTCTATACGAAGAAAAAAATCCATAAAAAATCAACATTAAAAATATTTTTCAAGAAAAATTCAACAAATAACTGTAACCTGTTTAAATAACAGTTAAATGACAGGTAGGAGATTGTTGACAACAGTCATCAATTTACCAATAACAGTTAGCATTTCATAAATAAGAGGTCAAAACAAGTGTCAGTTTATAAATAACCGGTAAATAACAGGTAAAAGTTTATTAATACTATATTTTATTAGAACTTTTGCAATATCCATGTTTCTTTTGTTGAAAGACACATTGATATTATAGAAAGCTATAATAAAATATAAGAGAAAATTGTTTTGAGCATAGAATAATAGATGAAAAATGGTTTGCAACAAACTTAAATGATATGACAGAAACAGTTTTCTCTTTTTACCTACTTTTCTAGAAATTGTTTCTTCTCATGACTCTTAACACAGAGACGGTCGATATCTTGAAAATATTTCAGGAGAATTTCACCTTAGTAGTTTTTGTACTAATCCTCATCGTAACGTCAAAATATTTTTTTAATTAAATGGACAAAACTCATGCTCATAATAAATCATAATAAATCATATGTAAAAGTTTAAAATAATTTTTGGCTTTATACAAAATTCATCAAACTTAAATGATATGACAGAAACAATTTTCTCTTTTTACCTAAATTATTTTCTCACGTCATTTTTACATGTAATTTTGAAATTATTTCTGTCATTTCATTTAAAATTGACGCAAACAATTTTTCATCTGCTGTTCTATGCAGTTTTGTTGTTGAAAGGTACAGTAATATTTTCAGGAAGCTCTAATAAAATAAAAGAGATTTTTTCAACATTTAAAAGATTGCGCACTGTTAGAGCAGAAATGTCCCATCAGGTAGATCCGCAACGTTCCGACCAACGTAACGCCATCTATGTTTCAGCATTCGACACTTCGTCGACAACCACCCCAATTGTTAGAGTTAGTCGTAGTATAGCCATCATGTAGTAGACATATAAGATTAGCCAATAGATAATAAATGTTCTAAGATCTTCCTATCGATCATCGCCTCATTTCAACAGGTTATGGGTCCAGAAAACGCGTGATAATCGAAGTAAAAGTTTGTGTACCATATTTTCGCGGTGAGAAGTTAAACAGTGCGTATTTCAAGAAACACGTGCTTTGCTGAAGTCGGCCATCATGAATGCCTCCGGTCTCGTGCGCATCGAAACGCTCAACAAAGCAAACTACGATACATGGAAGATGCAGATGGAAGCCCTTCTCATAAAAAACGACGCTTGGTGTTACGTCAATGGCACAAAGACGAAGCCCGAACACGTGGAGAACAATGAAGCATCGGCGCAAGCAGAAAGAGAATGGATCGAAAAGGACAACAAAGCAAGGTCAGATCTAATTTTGTCAATACATGCGAGTGAATTAAAACAAATCACAGGCTGCCAGACGTCGCGAGAATTATGGCTTAAACTCGAAAACATCTATCAGTCAAAAGGGCCTGCTAGAAAGACCGCATTACTAAAGCGACTCATGCTGCAAAAGATGCAGGCTGACGAAGACGTCCGCGAGTACATGACGAAATTTTTCGATGCAGTCGACAAACTCGAAGAAATGGAGGTAACCTTTCACCCCGATGTTCTTTCGACAATGCTCCTCTACAGCCTTCCATTAACGTTCGAGAACTTTAGATGCGCCATGGAATCTCGAGACGAATTACCGACGCCTGAAAATTTACGCATCAAGATCGTGGAAGAATACGACGCCCGAAAGAACACGACGTCAGCAGATGCCGCACAGGACGCATTGATGGTGACGAAGAAAGGGTTCGCGAAATTCCAAAGGCAAAGCCATAAAAGTACGAAAAACGGTCCAAAATGTTACAAATGCGGCAAAATCGGTCATATAGCACGGGAGTGTCGGTTAAAGGACAAGCAATTCGCGAAGTCGGCCGATAATGTGAGCTTTTACGCGACGCCCGAGAAAACCGAACATGCCGCGTTCCGCGTAAATACCGACGCCAACGATGGTAAATGGATACTCGATAGCGCTTGTACATCGCATTTATGCAAGGACGCAAATGCTTTTACTAAAATCGATACTAACGAATCGGGAACTTTGAATCTCGCGAGTGATGCATCGGCGAAGATCGAAGCCAAAGGACAGATCGAATTTTTAACGTGTACGAACAATAAAACCACGGGGGTCGAATTAACCGAAGTGTTACTTGTTCCGAACCTTCGCACAAACCTATTGTCTGTCGCGAAGATAACTGACCGGGGTTTTGAAATCACTTTCACTAGCAGGGAAGCGAGGGTTACAGACCGAAAAGGCAACGTAAAGCTAATCGCACCCAGAGAAAAGGATTTGTACCTGCTCCGCGAGAAACAAAACCTTCAACAAAAGACCGAAGTTTCGAACAACGTCAATATAAAAGAATTAGATAATTCGTTGAAAACATGGCATTACAGACTAGGTCATTTAAATTTGCGCGACTTGCGTGACGCAATAAAAGGAGGTGCAATTCGCGGAATCGAATCGGTAAAGCTAGACGAAAATTTTGACTGTGACGTGTGCATTCGTGGCAAATTAGCGCGACCGATCTTTCCAAAGACTTCCGAAAGAACGGCGGAAATTTTAGACATTGTACATACTGATGTTTGTGGCCCGTTCAGAGACCGGTCGAACGGGGGAGCAAAATACTTTGTTAGTTTCATCGATGAAAAGTCGAGGTGGTGTGAGGTACGCTTCATAAAAAGTAAAGATGAAGTCCTCAAGGAATTCATAGCATACAAAGCGCTCGTCGAAAACGTTCGTGGAAAGAAAATAAAGTACCTACAATCCGACAACGGGCGCGAGTACGTAAACAATGAATTTGAAGCTTTCCTGAAGGAGAATGGTATTCAGCGAAGACTCAGTGCCCCGTACACCCCCCAGCAAAATGGCGTGGCGGAAAGAATGAACAGAACTTTAATGGACTCCGCACGTTGTTCATTGCTGCAATCAAACCTCTCGTCTTCATTCTGGGCCGAAGCCATCTCAACAGCGTGTTATGTCAGGAACCGTTGTCCAACGGAAAGGCTCAACGGACATACGCCATTCGAAGTCTGGATCGGGCATGTGCCAAACGTAAGTTACTTAAAAAGTCGAGGGAGAAGAGAAGGTCGAGGTTACGCGCGACGTGAAGTTTCCAAAGGCAGCTTTCCCAATCCCAGCGAGATCACCAGACGCGGTTACGTCACACAACTGGGATCGCGAAGCAGAAAGCGTCGACAACAACGAGGGCATCGACGTCACACTGCATGAAAATGAAGAAGACCCGGAACCACAACACGTTCTGCAACCGAGGGAAAACATGCAGAACGATGAGGTCAGGGACGATGACTCAGGCACCATACCATCCACCTTAGAACGTGGGCGCGGAAGACCGAAGAAGATCAAGACCGGCGGACCAGGACGACCTCGCAAAGAATTTCAAAAACCAAAGAAAACTGAGGACGCGAGGGAGATGGCATGCGCAGTAGAAATCCCGATAAGACAGGCCTTGTCGGGGACCCATGCGGACGAATGGATGCAAGCGATAGCATGCGAAGAACGACACGTGGACACTAGAGAAGCGCCCTGCAAACCACAAAACAATTGGTAGTCGGGTGGTGCTAAGAAACAAATTCGGACCAGAAGGAGAAGTGAGTCAGAGAAAGGCAAGGATCGTGGCGCAAGGTTTTTCTCAACATCCAGGGGTCGACTTCAAGGAATCATTTGCGCCGGTAGCTAGAATTAGCTCCATTCGTCTAGCTTGCGCCTTGGCCGCCCACTACGGTATGCAAATAAGGCAACTTGACATAGCGACTGCGTACTTGAATGGAAACATTGAAGAAAGAATCTTGATGGAGCCTCCACAATACCTGCAAGAAGCGCTTTCGCTCATCATAAACTCAGAAAAGGATAGCAGTTCCATTCGCTCTAAAGCAACATTAATGTTACAGGAGCTGAGCGGCAATGATAGGGTCTGTCGACTTCGGAAAGCCTTGTATGGACTTCGCCAGACTGGACGTAACTGGTACATGCGCTTGGACGAAGAGCTGAAGAAATCGGGCGCAGAACCTACCAAAGCCGATCCATGCTTGTATCGAATGGGAGAGGGAAAGAATTTAACACTGATCGTCATATACGTAGACGATATCCTGGTGATGTCGAAGGACTCACGAAAAATCGAGAAGGTGCTTGATGATCTGTCGAAACACTTTGAAACAAAGGATTTGGGGAACGCCAACTACTGCCTCGGCATGGAATTCCAAAGGGAGGGAAAATCAGTTATTCTAACCCAGCGAGGATACGTCAGAGAAGTCTTGGAACGCTTCGGCATGACGGATTGTAGACCCGTATCGACACCGTGCGACACAAGTACCAAGCTTACAAAGAACGAGGCCAGAGTAAGGAAAGACGATCATCAACTACCATATCGAGAGCTAGTAGGCTCGCTAATGTATCTGGCGGTAGGAACAAGACCAGACCTAGCTTTTGTTGTCAGTCATCTAAGCCAGTTCAACGACTGTTTTGATACCACACACTGGTCGGCAGCTAAAAGGGTATTACGCTACCTTAAGGGAACAGTTGACGTCGGGTTGAGATTCGACTCGAAGGACATATCGTTGGTGGGCTACACGGATGCAGACTGGGGAAGCTGTGTGGTGGACAGGAGATCCTACACGGGATACACCTTCCTATTAGGTGGATCCGCAATCACATGGGATTCAAGGAAACAGCGGACCGTTGCCCTAAGTTCAACAGAAGTCGAATACATGGCCCTCACCGAAGCTTCGAAGGAAGCTATGTATCTTAAAAGATTTCTGAAGGAATTGGGAGTTGACATCGGAGGAAGCGTGGCGTTGAATTGCGACAATATGGGAGCGCAAAAGCTGCGGAAGAATCCCGTACACCACGCCCGCTCGAAACACATTGACGTGAGGCACCATTTCGTCCGAGAAGCGTTAAAGAGTGGAGACGTCACACCATAGTACGTCCCGACGACTGAGATGGTCGCTGATATCCTGACAAAAGGACTTCCGAGGCAGAAGCATGAATGGTGTGTGAAAATGCTAGGGATTATGTCCAGCAAATAGACGTCGCGTATCTAGGGGAAGTGTTAGAGCAGAAATGTCCCATCAGGTAGATCCGCAACGTTCCGACCAACGTAACGCCATCTATGTTTCAGCATTCGACACTTCGTCGACAACCACCCCAATTGTTAGAGTTAGTCGTAGTATAGCCATCATGTAGTAGACATATAAGATTAGCCAATAGATAATAAATGTTCTAAGATCTTCCTATCGATTATCGCCTCATTTCAACACGCACACGTACAATTATTTTTTTAATTCACAAGAACGAGAGCTCTCAAATCATTTAGAATTTAGAAAACGTCAAGCATAAAAGAAAATAATTTTCAATTTTGAATTCATTAAACTGCGTAAGATTGTTTTACTTCCTCATTATAAAAGTCTATCAACTTCAGAACAGTTATTCTGTCCTGTTTTTATTTTTACACAAATAACAGGTAGGAGATTATTCATAACAGTTATCAATTTACCAATAAAAAATAAAAGATATAAGTATCAATGTAATATATACCGAATAAACATTGTAATGAATTCTAATATATGTACATGTGCTTGCTATTAGAGTTTACTCACTCTAACAATATTTCGAAATTCGTAAGAAGAATACATATATTTCTCGGAAGGCCAATAATGAACTGTTCTTGGTAAGTGTTTAAAAAATAATTAACTAGCAGTTAAAAAAAGAAATAATAATATTGAGTAGTTTCCACCTTTTCTTGTATGCTGCCTGTTCTAAAATTTCACTTACTGAAAAATAGTTTTAATTTTCCGCTTTGCTGTTTAGCAACGTTTCTAGTTTTGAGACTCGATAATACTATACAATATTTCTGAATGAAGAAAAAAAAACATATTAAATTCAAATGCAGCGAAAGGACTTTTAAAGAGAGATTATCATCAATTTACCAATGAAATTACACAGAAATGTCTCAAAATTAATATATGAAGCACTTAAATGCACTAAAAGTATGAATCTTCTCCCAGAACATTTTCAAATACTGCTGTGCTTAAGGGGAATCATCCTAAATGTAGAAGAATAAATCTTTTGACATTAATAAGATTTTATGAATTTTGCAAAATTCTGTGTCTGACAATTTTCCATTTTAATTATGCATGTCTCTAAAACCTCTAAGGTATATGGGAAACCTGTCCAAATATGTAATAATGTATAGGGCGTTCCGTTAGAAATAAATATATTCTGTACCCAAGAAACTAAACACTTTGTAAAGTGCCAAGTGCTTCGCGAAACATCTTGCTGACTCGTCGATTTAAAAGTGTGATTGACCGAGGGCCGTTCGAGTTGGCTATTTTATATTACAGCTTCCTGTAATATCAATGTTTCCTTATAATCAATTACATTTTTTTTATCTTGTTTTTCAAGTGTTTAACTCTTTTTTTCAAGAATTTTTATATTTTATAAGAGTTATCAATTTAGCAATAAAATTACACAAAAATGCCTCAAAATGAATATCTGAAGCACTTAAATGCATTTAAAGTACGTAAGTACGTAGTAAATTGAAATTCCAATTCTTATTTAATAATATTCATCTTTTGTAGAACATTTTCAAATACTGTTATGCTTAGATCGAATCATCCTAAATGCAGAAGAATAAATCTCCTCAAAAGGTGAATAACCAACTAAATAATTTTGAACCTGAAAGTAGTGTAAAATTATCAATAAGAGTTACGGTTTGCAATTATAAGTTCACAATGCAGTATTTCTTATTTTTTTTTTAGTTCCTGTTCCTTCGTTAGCGTTAAATTTTAAGGATTTTGATTTCGTGAAGTACGTAAGGTTCTGCTAATTGTTTTTTAAATTTTGAAAAAATATAATTTTATATTGTTGAATATTTATTTCTCCTGAAAAAATAAACTTTTGCTTATTTTTCACAAATTAATTAAACGAGAATCTCATTCTGTAAAACGACAGTTATTTATTAATTTATTTTTTTCTAAAATATCATATACTCTTCTGACCCAACCGGATGTAATTACTTGTTTCGTTCAAACACGTTGAATCCTGACTTTGCAGGTAAATGACCTCTTTCTTTACTTTTTTTTTGTAATGTCGAAGTTTTAAGAAAATCAAAAAATGAATTACTTAACCACACAACAGTTTCAATTATTTGCAGTTGCTCAAAGATAACTTTATCAGGTAAGCTTTTCAATATTTTTCTTTTTCCTATCTTTACAATTATATTTGTTTCTATTTGTAGTCGCAAACAAACAACACCTACCACAGAAAAATTAAAATTTAACTACACCTACGAAAGAATCAATCAAAGCTGCTGTCTACGATTTAGGAAGAGCATATGTAATAACGTAGGCTCAGTAAGAGACAAAGAAATTATCAATGTTTAATTAAAAAAAAAAAGTTCAACTTCCTTGGATTCAAAAAATTTTACGGACGTTGGAGCAAACATCATCGATGAAGAATATCGTGCTACATTTTAACCATTCCGACGATGATTACATGATAGTGTACGGTGATTGTAATGCACAATTAATTGGTCAAGTGACCGAACTATCGTGAACAATTCGACGTGACAACGGTTTTTTGCTCTCCGAGACAATTTTAATTATTTAACATAGGATGTCTGGTGTATTTGAAAATACATGACAATTATTTTTGTTGTAGAATATGTAAAAATGTACATTTAGCTTTTTCTTTAAACAAATATATAAATCAATAGACAGTTTATCTACAGCGAAAATTTTTATCATTTTCTCTCCTGATCTGTCCAAGGTAAAATTGCAACGTCGTTCAGTCATTGCTCGAACAAGAAAGAATTTTGCTGACATTGCTTCTGAAATACCACACTTACGAATCTTAATTACAAGCAGTATTTCTTATGCAAAAAAACGAACATATTATTACAAAATTGCAAGCGAGCCGAGTTTACTTTTTTCTTTCGAAATTTAAAGATTTTTAATTTAGTTTATAAATTATTGATATTTACGTATTATTTAGTTGTACAACATTTTGCAGTTTCATAAAAATACATAAATAACAATTACAAAAAGTACACGTAATTTATTTTCATAAGTTCTTTGATGGGAAAGAAGCGTCCTTAAAAATATTTTCTTGTAATATTTACAGAAATAAATGTAAAAATTTCATAAAAAAAATTTAAGCAAGCTTGCACTTTGACAAACGCACCCACACACACACACACACATACAAATGGGTTCGATAAAAGAAGCCATGGACTAGTTTTGTTGAATCTGCACATTTTTCAAAGTTCATTGACTCGTTATATTGAACGAACCCGCCGAATAAAATTACAACCCTACAAGAACTAAACGGGGGTTAGATTTCTTTTTTTTTCTCAACGACCTCTTCTGGTATTATGACGTCATTGCCAACATTCTCCAGAACTGCAAGAAGTAAAGATTTTTCTGCAACGGCAAAGGAGTAATTTCTTCACCTCTTAAATCACTCCCCTAACTTAGGGGATGACCTTCAACAATGGTCACTTCGGATGGACACAAGCCATCCCCAATTTTTTTCAAGGTCAAATTGTCCCAGCATCCCACTAGCTATACTACTGACGAAGACATCCTGACTCCTATACAGAGTAGCCAACAAAATATTTTAATTCTTCATTCACTAGAGAAGAACGTCCCATTCAAGAATATACAGGGTGTAACAGAAATACAGGCCGCTACCTCAGGAACGAATTCTACAGATCTAAATAACGAAAAAAGATCATATAAACATACAGGATGTTCACGGGAAGCTGCAACAACAATCAACTCTCGTTCAACTCTATTTGAATTTTTACGAAGTAACTTATATTGGAAAAGCTTCAGGATCTATCGTGACCAATTTTATGGCAATATCGGAAAAATAAATGACTGTCAGGTTTTTGAGATTTTCAATTGCTTTTAACTTTTTTAATAAAACCTAATAATTTATATCATCGCAACACGTTCATAATATCATATTAATTATGTTTGTAAAATATTTTCTTCCAAAGCCTACTATTTTTTTTATTGTTTGGTGTTCACGAAAAATGTTTACAATAGCTAACCTTTTTATTTGAAATGTCACAGGGTAACTTAAATTAGAAAAGTTACAAGACTGTTATTGCAGCTTCCCTTGAACACCCTGTATACATGTTTATATCAACTTTTTTCGTCACTAGAAATTTTCTTTTTACAAGTAGTTCAATAGTCGGCTTTTTAAACTACACACCCAATGTAGCCACTTTCGTACCTAAATTCGATCATTTGAAGTGGGTTTTTCGATCATTTGATTCTATTTTCAAAGATCTCTAATTTGAATACCCCCACGATAGGATTTATTTTAACAAAAATAATTTAAAAAACCGACGACTGAAATATTTGTAAAAAGAAAATTTCTAGTGACGAAGCCTCGGGGGTAAGTGCGAATGTTCAGGTTTTTTTTATATTTTCACCCTATCTAGAGGCTTTATTTTAGGAGTTATCGAAAAACTTTAAATGCAAAAGTTGTAGGGTTTTATGCCTGTTATCATTTAGAATTATCACAAGAAACAAAAGCGCATCGCAAACTGAAGAAAGAAATACAATTTTTGTTTTTTCAAATAGAACACCCTATTTATTGTTTGCTAAAATGAAAGATTTTTTATTTATATTAATTTCTATTGATTTTTACTAATTAAAACTAAAACAGCCATTTAGAACATTCGTAAGCGTCTTTCCAGGCCGTCTTGATTTTTAAACATTATAGTGATATTTTAAACTTAATTATATCACGAACGCCGCGACAAATGTCATCAAATTATATATTTTTGAAATAAGGAAAAAATGATCTTTCATCTTAGTAAACAATATACCGGGTGGAAAATTTCAAACCCGAACATAGCAAACTTGTATTGAAAATTATGTTTCTGTGAATTGCTGCTCGCCATTTGAAGATACAAAAATGGCAATGGTATTAAAGAAAAGAGAAAATTATGGACAATATTATGGTGTTACAATTAAGTACTTTCGAAATATAAATAAAATTTTCAAATTTTAAACGAAAAATTTAGTCGCCTATGTCAGATTTGAAACTTTCAGTTCTTTCAATTAATGGAAAATAATTCATACGTCCGTCAAAAAGTATTATGAATTATTGTACAGAGCAAATAATAGGTAGGTACTCTTGTCGTTTAAGTTATTGTACTTAGCAAATAATTCGTCGTTCAAATTACAACAATTCTTTCTTTAATAGAATGAAAATTGTATTCTACGTCATGACATACAAAAATACTATTGTTTCTGTTTCGGATATTATCAATAAACTTGAAATGATTTCATGGGCAATCAATACCGACACATGTCGATACTAAATCAGTTTTAAATTCAATTGTACTAAGAATCAAATAAGTTTCACGCTGTTCAAGAACAAGTAACACACAACTATAAAGAATATTAAAAAAACAAAAACATCAATTTCACAAGTCCAGTTGCCATCAACATTGTATTGAAATTAACAAGAATAGTACGAAAATATTTTGTGAAGCAATGCAAGAGCAAAGAAATAATTCCTAATAGTTTTTTTATCATCAGTATACTATCGCTAATGATATCTCTTTCCCTGTTTTTCGTTGATTTTAAATTGCAATTCATAAAACACAAAACGTATTTTCTTGCTTCTGACCAATTCGTTTATATGTTTTTCAATAACAATAACAAGTTTACTGCTCAAACTTGAAATTTAAATTCAAACGCATTCCAAACTGAGGGCGGTTTAAAACATTTTGATTTAATATCTTTCAATGTTTGTTAACTATTTTAATATGTAAATCTAAATTAGTCATAAAAAATACAGAATATAACAAAACCTGAGTAGGTATATTTTTTATTAACGTTAAAGTAAAAACAATTTTAAACTAAACATAGATGAATGGAGTTTTATTTTGAAGAAGAAACACATTGTACAAAATTCTGGTTATTGAATTGCAAACTTCAAATCTGATATACTAAGATCTTTGCTATGTTCGGGTTTGAAACTTTCCACCCGGTATAGGTACTAATAAGAAGGATCACGGCGGGTTAAAAATGCGTATACATGAAAGTGAGTCGCTGGACCCATGGCATTACGGTCTGTCGCGAGTCGAGGGATAGATGGCGCGAAACTAAGAAAGTCGTGATGATTACAGGTGCGTACATGTGGAAGCAGAAATAATGCACAATTATAGACGTTTCCGATCATTCAACGGAAATGATCCCGTTACTATATTTTATTTATTCTTACATGCCGTTGAACGTAGGAGCAAAGAAATAAATACTAACAGTTTTTCATCGTCAGTATGCAACACTGATGAATCGAATTTTATTTTGAATAAGAAGCATATTGTACAAATTCTGATTATTGAATTGCAAACTTCAAATGTGACATACTGAGGCGACTACATTTTTCATTTGAAATTTAAATTTTAAAATCCAAATGGAATTTTGCTCTAAAATAATTAGGGAAGCCAATATTCGAGCACCTTTCAATGAACATGGGATTTCCTATGTTGCGTTTCAAAATGCAGCACCCTATATATCGCCAAATGGCGGTTAACATTAAAACTGTAGACAGTCAAAATGGTGCTCTGCATGTTTCTGGCAGTCTATAAAGTAGAATTTAATGAAAAAATAAGTTATTTTTGTTATTAGTTATACCGGGTGTCCCACGTCATGTGTTCACTCTCCTAGAATCTTAATTTTTTAATCGATTTACACAAAATTTGGAAACAACAGATTAAACAAAAAATGGAATTCTCTGACATACCGCCAGTCGGCATACTTTCACCAGAAGTGATATCAATTTTCTTATTTTAAACAGAACATCCTTTAAATTTTTACATATTCGAAATTACGAGTCCCAATACGTATAAATTGGTAATTTTATTTTCCATGACGATGAAAAAAAAACTTTTATTTTTGAATCATTTTATGTCAAAAAATTGCTGAAACCAGTTTGAGGCAGCGATAAGCCGACTTGACGCGGTGGTCTAAGCGGACACATTGCATGATACGCATTTTTATACGTGATTTTTAATCACTAAGTCTAATATAGTCAGAGTAAAAACACATACCGGGTGGAAAGTTTCAAACCCGAACATAGCAAACTTGTATTGAAAACTATGTTTCTGTGAATTGCTGCTTGCCATGTAAAGATACAAAAATGGCAATGGTATTAAAGAAAAGGAAAAATTATGGTGTTAAAATTATTCCTAAATATTAATACTTTCGGAATATAAATAAAATTTTCAAATTTAAACGAAAAATTTAGTCGCCTATGTTACGTTTGAAACTGTAAGTTGTTTCAATTAATGGAAAATAATTTATACGTCAGTCAAAAAGTATTATGAATTATTGTACAGAGCAAATAATAGGTAGGTACTCTTGTCGTTTAAGTTACAACAATTCTTTCTGTATTAAAATGATAATTGTATTTTACGTCATTGCATAGAAAAATATTGTTGTTTCTGATACTATCAATAAACTTGAAATGATGCCATGGGCAATCAATACCGACACATGTCGATACTAAATCAGATGTAAATTCAATTGTACTAAGAATTAAATAAGTTTCACACTGTTCAAGAATAAGTAACACACAACTGTAAAGAATATTAAAAAAACATCAATTCTGCAAATCCATCTGCCATCAACATTGTATTGAAATTAACAAGAATAGTAGGAAAGTATTTTGTGAATCAATACAGGAGCAATCAAATAATTCCTAATAGTTTTTCATCTTCAGTATGCTATATAGATGAATGGAATTTTATTTTGAGTAAGAAGCATATTGTACAAAATTCCGGTTATTGAATTGCAAACTTCAAATCTGACATACTAAAGCGACTACATTTTTCATTTGAAATTTAAAAATTTAATTTCTATTTCAAAGTATTAACACAACAGGAATAATTTTAGCAGGATAACATTGGTCTTAATTTTATCTTTCATATAATACCATTACCATTTCTGTATCTTTAAATGGCGAGCAGTAATCTACAGAAACGTAGTTCTCAATGGAAATTTGCTATGTTCGGGTTTGAAACTTTCCACCCGGTATAATTCCACATTCAAATATCCGTGCTTTGCAGTTAAGAACCTTAAAAACATTTAGCCGGCTGAACTGCTTTTATGGTAGGCCGGCAGCAAGTTAAATAAATAAATATTGGTTAAGGTTTCCAGTAATAATAAAAGCCATCGTTGGTTAGGACCGACGATAAATTAACCTAGGGATTAATATATCGCTAATGATATCTCTTTCCCTGTTTTTCGTTGATTTTAAATTGCAACACATAAAACATAAAAAGTATTTTCTTGCTTCTGACCAATTCGTTTATATGTTATTCAACAACAATAACAAGTTTACTGCTCAAACTTGAAATTTAAATTCAAACGCATTCCAAACTGAGGGCGGTTTAAAACATTTTGATTTAATATCTTTCAATGTTGTTAACTATTTTAATATGTAAATCTAAATTAGTCATAAAAAATACAGAATATAACAAAACCTGAGTAGGTATATTTTTTATTAACGTTAAAGTAAAAACAATTTTAAACTAAACATGACTTCACAAAGTATAACTATATACGTCACTTAATTTTATTAATATTTACTGTAATAATAATAATAATAATGCAATACAAATTATGCTATTCCCATTACCTGGAATTTCCATTCTTAACCCATAAAAGCCGATTTTTTTTTAATTTTAGATTTATTTCAATATTGAAATTAAAATTAATTATAATTAGTTTTAATATAGCTGTATTATAGCAAATTAGTGCACAGATTTTCCTAATTTTCACGTTACCATATGGTAACGCTAGGACTTCACGATATACAATCAGAAAAATTTCCAAAATTGCAAAAATTACCTGTAGATGACGAAGCTTGAAATCTACACAGTACTTATACTTACTAAATACATACTGATATTATTAACACCTACTTGATATGAAAATATAAAAATATGGAATACAAAGACCTAAATTATATTTTTTACTCGTAAGGTTTGCTCATACAACAGTTTCTGCCCAGTTCAAAACTGTCACAAACATGCATTCATCAAAGTTTTTTCTAACAGATTATAAATTCATTAATTTTTTTTTGTCTTTTTGTTTCTTGATGCAGGTATTTTTATAGATTCATAAGTAAGTAAGTAATTAACATACGCAATATAGATTTTATATCTGTTATATTTCCACAGAAATGCATAGCTGCGCCTAGATAAATTATCAATTAAATTCTATATAACTAGCCCAAATATCTTCTTCTGAAAATATAAATTCTTATCCTTCAGTGTCATATGATATGGTTACATGAAATCCTAGCACTACTGTAACGCATAACGAAATGGCTCTTGTATAACGAAAATATAAGAAGATAAATCCATTTGACGTCAAAAATCAAACAAAATATTTTTTCTGACTACGTTAAACATGTGGTTTCTATTATTGCACAAAAAAGAAAAAAGTTATACTTAGCGAAAAGTTATGTTCAAGTTTCTTTCAACCACTCTATACAATCAAGTTACAATATTTTTGGTAATTTCGATGCAGGAATAAAGGTTTTCTATAAATATTTGCAAATACATATGACAGCAAGACATTCATAAAATATAAGAAAGAAATATTGCCTGGACGAAAAACGACACTCAAGCACCACTACTTGTACTACTGGTGTACTAATCATTTACCGGTTGTCGGTTGTCTGGTTTTGCTTAAAATCTGTGGAAGTGATTATATGATGCGATAGAACTCTGCGATAATTTTCTCGCTGCGATCTCTCGCCGTAATTTTGCGCTGCGATTAATCGCCTCGTCTAAAGCTAGGTTGAAAGAGCTGCGTGAAGAGTTGAACGAGAGAGGACTGGAAAATTCTGGGAAGAAAATCGTGTTACAAGAACGGCTGAAACAAGTTCTTGTAGACAAAGGAAGGGTCCCGGAAACGTTTGACTTCAAAATCGAAGATACGGTAGACCTGTTGATGGAAATGAAAGAAAATATAAAATTAGATGCCAGAAATGAAAAAAAATGGAAAAGTCGATGGAAATATAAAAGAACAAACTCAGGAAATGAGAAAACAAATGAATAATAAATTCGCAAATTTAATAATTAAATTTCCGAAACGTCAAGTAAGTCAATAAATTACTCTTTTAGCTCGTTTTTGGAAAGCTTTTTTATTTGTTTCATATTCTCTAAAAATTGATGCTTTGCATAATTAAAAACACAAAAGTAATGAGTTGCAACACTTGTCAATCAAATAACATTTCTATAGATTGTACTTTCTACTAGTCGAGGTATAAACACTTCGCTTGCTAACTTATAACTACTTCACTGGCGGGCCGGTACGGCTTTTATAGTATATCTCTGTTTTCTCGATTATGTTGGAATGAAGACGAACCGACGAGAAATTGCAATAACATTCCGTGACGCAAGATAGGGTGACTCGTACTAAAAATAGATCTATACAGAATCTCTCTTAGTTCTGTTCATCCCGAGTAGAATACGGAGCCAAACGGTCGATGTGGATAACTTTCATATTCCCGCGGGGTAGCTTTTTATCCTATAGACTACATCATTACCCTTCCTGGGTACACAGTAGTTCCTTTCAGCTTTCGACAAAACTTTACTGGAGTAATCAATAACACGTTCTTGCTCGTCTTGCACTTGTGACAGTATGCCTCCAATCCGGGAAGTTGTTAGCATCACTATCAATAGTAAACTTGCCCTCTGATTTTGAATATGACAATATAGGAGCTGTCACCAAGGTCTTCTGTCTTCTTGGCAGTCCACACTCCAGAAAAATATGGTTTTTCCTTCGGTCAGTGCATGTAGAGGTTTCACTGCCTTTGCAAAGTCCTTAACGAATCGTCTGTAATAGGTGCAAAGCCCCAAGAAACTTCTTAATTCGTGCACATTCTTCGGTGGTGGCCAGTTCTTAACAGCTGAAATCTTGTCCGGGTCGGTCGCAACTCCTGCCTCAGAGATGAAATGTCTAAGGTATTTCAGTTCCTTCTGGAAAAACTTGCAATCGGCTGGATTTAATTTTAGCTTCACCTCTTCAATCCTTTGGAAAACGTTTTTCAGATCAGCAAGGTGTTCTTTGAAGGTTCTTCGTTCTTCCAACCACAATCACTTCATCTAAGTGTACGAGGCAAGACTTCCAGCTAAGTCCATGAAATACCAATTCCATGAGCCGCTCAAAAGTGGCTGGGGCGTTGCACAGACCAAAAGACATTACCTTGAACTGTCATTGACCAGTACCTGCAGTGAAGGCTGTTTTTCCCTTGTCGTCGGGATGCGTTCCAACTTGCCAATAGCCACTTTTCAAGTCCAGAGCAGAAAACCACCACACACCGGATAAGGTGTCAATTGTGTCATCAATCCGGTGTAAGCGATGACTGTCCTTTTTCGTGATGTCATTTAATTGTATGTAGTCCACATAGAAACGCGTGCTGGCATCGCTTTTAGTTACAAGTACTACAGGAGATGCCCATGGACTTTGCGATGGTTCAATAATTCCTTGGCCCTGCATCTTCTTGATTAACTTGTCAGCCTCTTCTCTCTTCGCCAATGGCAGTCTTCGTGCACGTTGAGAAATTGGATTCGAATCGTCGGTGTTTATTCTGTGCTGAACAATGTCCGTCCGGGTTAAGTCTTCATCGGTATAGGCTAAGATTCCTTTGAATTTGCCAAACGGTCCTACGTTTTCCGTTTCCTTAGGTGTTAACAGTGTCTGATGTATTTTCCAAAAGTTTCTCTAGCAGTGGTGGTAAAGTGTCAGACTGATGCAGAGCGGATGCATCGTTTGCTTGAATGTGGTTTATAGAAGCAATTGCTTCGCATTTGCCCACCACTGTTCCGCTGGGTATGGTCAATGGATAACTGCTGATTTTTGCAAGGTGAATAGGAATAGTCCTTCCTTTCTTGGCGCCGCTGATTTCAGTTGGCTCTATGATTCCAGTTGAATAGCCACCAAAATTGCCCTTCAACTTAGCCAAAATCAACTTATTGGTTAAGGCGGGAATGTTCAGGTTTTCTTTCAGTTTCGCTTTTAGCACTGTTGGTAAATTTCCAGGAACGTGGAGAGGTACCCAGTTCGTAGCACTTTATCTTTCAAATCTACAACCAAACATTTTTTCTTCATGAAGTCAATTCCAAGTAGAAATCATCAACAATGTCTGTTACTAACACCCTGTGTCTAAATTTCATACTTCCAATTTTCATGTCAATTTCGGCTTCACCACAAACTGGAGTAACCTCGCCAGTAGCTGTTTGGATATGGTATACTTTTCCACTATTCATTAGCTTCCACTTTGGTAAAAGATCTGTTCTTATAATGGACACATTCGCTCCCGTTTCAATCGTGAATTGGTAAAATCTTTTACCAATCTGCCCATCGTCAAACTATTTTCATTGTTCCTTATCCTGGAAGTGGAGATAATCTTGGAGTTATCCGGAGAATCAGTAAGTTTGCACCCCTTCTTGCTGACTGGTTTTAGTTTAAAGACTCGCTGTCGTCTTCTTCATGTGCCCGTTTGCGCCTACAGTTGGGACTCACATGACCTGGTTTTCCACAATTCCAATAAGTTATGATTCGCCTGGGACAGCCATCTTTTTTTTCCAGCTGTTTTATCCTTTTCTCAAGGTCCTTGTCATCGACTGCTTACACTCCTCGCACTCGTCTTAGGCTTCTAGATGCTTGCTTGGCCGTTTTGAACTCCAGCGCATGGGCCAGTACCAGTACATATGTGCATTTGGAGAAGTTACCCAATCGTAATACTTGTTGCATTTGTTGACATTTGTTGATCCTTAACACCGTAAATGAATGCTTGGATAGCCAACCGATGAAAAAACTAGTTCAGGTAAGCGGGGCCGTAAAGCTCCATACGCCATGCGTATTCTCTCAGTGTCGAGTTCAAAATCTTGAAGTGACTCACCTTTTTTCTGGATACGAGTTTTTAATTGAATGATATGAAGTTGCTTCATATGTGTATCACCAAAACGCATTCCCAAATTCTCCATCTATTGATCAAAGTTTTTTTTGTTTCCTCAGGAATGGAATGTAATGCATTCAATGCTGTGTCGCAGTTATTTGACCCTACAAGTCGCCTACAAATGTCGGGGGTTTCAATTTCTAACTAGAAGACCCGGCTGATGGTGCAATAGTACGACCAAGCTCCAGTTTATGCAGTCTTCTAGTTTATCCTAGAACTGAATTTTTTGTCAAGTTTGTCGTTGAATTCAAACTTCATGTCCTTAATTTCCGTATCAAATTGAACTCTGTCATCTTCAATTTTGTTGTCAATTTTCTCATTTTCATTTCTGTTTTAAGATCTTTAATCTCTTCATTGATTTGAATCTTCATGTTTTCTATATTTATTTCCAGACTTTCAATTTGTTTTCTCATATCCATGAGTTTGCTCTTTTATATTTCCATCGACTGTTTCCATTTTTTTTCAATTCTTGCATCTAATGTTATATTTTCTTTCATTTCTATCAACAGGTCTGCCGTATCTTCGATTTTGAATTCAAACGTTTCCGGATTCCTTCCTTCATCTACAAGAACTTGTTTCAGGCGTTCTTGTAACACGATTTTCTTTCCAGAATTTTCCAGTCCTCTCTCGTTCAACTCTTCACGCAGCTCTTTCAACCTAGCTTTAGACGAGGCGATTAATCGCAGCGCAAAATTGCGGCGAGAGATCGCAGCGAGAAAATTATCGCAGCGTTCTATCGCATCATGTAATCACTTCCACAGATTTTCCACTCCAACTCCAGTGCTGACAACCGGTAAATGATTAGTGCACCAGTAGTACAAGTAGTGGTGCTTGAGTGTCGTTTTTCGTCCAGGCAATATTTCTTTCTTGTATTTTATTGTCTACAAACACCATCTCTACTTATACAATGCAATATTTATATTTTTATGTACTCGTATATTGCGCGATACATTGCTTACATTGACTTATATGTTTAACGAAACGTGGTTATCGTTATAAACAGTGTAAAAAACTATACACCTTGTCGGTTTTACCGTTTAATATTACTAGGAATATAACTAGATAGCGTGGAAAAATCTTAAGCGGATAGAACATGTTCTAATTTAGAAAATCGCATACGCGACCACTATTTGCGATAAATTACAAGAGCGACTTGTCATTTACACGAAGCAATTAGTCGCTGCGGACAACCGCTGCAATAAATCGGAAAAATCCCTCCATGTAAAACGAGCTTTACCTTCAATTCAACAAGCCTCATTTTCGATTTTTGAAAATTTCTGCTTCTGACACCAATTTGTTACGAATTTGTCTTTGCATAAACCTGGTAAGTTGGAGATATTCACAGACGCAGATTATGTTGGGGAACCTTCTTCAAGAAAATCGGTCAGTGGAATTGTATATATGTAGAGTGGAGAAGCAATAACTTGGATGAGTAAACGACAGTAATGTGTATCGCTTTCTACTACAGAAGCTGAGTATACAGGCTACTAAGGAGGCTATTTGATTAAATTGGCTATTAGGAAGCATTGCCACGTTAAAGACTACACCAGTTTTATATTGCGACAGTATATAGGATACAAAAGCTACCCCGCGGGAATATGAAAGTTATCCACATCGACCGTTTGGCTCTGTCTTCTCGGGATGAACAGAACTAAGAGAGATTCTATATAGATCTATTTTTAATACGAGTCACCCTATCTTGCGTCACAGAATGTTATCGCAATTTCTCGTCGGTTCATGTTCATTCTAGCATAATCGAGAAAAGAGAGATATACTATAAAAGCCGTACCGGCCCGCCAGTGAAGTAGTTATAAGTTAGCAAGCGAAGTGTTTATACCTCTAACTAAAAGTTTATCACTTTTGATAAAACAAACAATTAAATTTACGATTTTACGATTTACAATTTTTTTTGTTAACTTTCATTATGCTTTGACAGCAAGCATGGCCGCCTTGCACGGGGGACTTATTAGGAGCAAATCCGCTTCAATTTGTCTATCCTACTGCAATCTCAGGTCAAAAAGCGATCGTAAGATGTCGCTGTTTTATCTATTCATTACTCTTAATCGCAATTGCGAATAAATTGGACAAGTCGTTTTTGTTTGCAGTGGGAATGTCTAGCTACGTCTCTGCTGATGAAGCCCCAAGCAGGGCTGAAACAGCTGTACAGGGGCTGCTCGAGGTTTCCACTGCAATCAAAAACCATTTGCAACAAATTTTTTTAAAAACTTTCATTATGCTTTGACAGCAAGCATGGCCGCCTTGCATGGGGGACTTATTAGGAGCAAATCCGCTTCAATTTGTGTATCCGACTGCAATGTCAGGCAATCGTAAGATGTCGCTCTTTTATCTATTCAATTAAATTTACGAAACGTCAAGTAAGTCAATAAATTACTCTTTTAGCTCGTTTTTGAAAAACTTTTTTATTTGTTTCATATTCTCTAAAAATTGTCGCTTTACACAATTAAAAACACAAAAGTAATGAGTTGCAACACTTGTCAATCAAATAACATTTCTATAGATTGTACTTCCTACTGTACTTTTAGTTTATCACTTTTGATAAAGCAAATAATTAAATTTACCATACGTCAAGTAAGTCAATAAATTACGAAACGTCAAAAGTCAAAAGTTTATAACTTTTGATAAAGCAAATAATTAAATTTGCGAAACGTCAAGTCAGTCAATAAATTACTCTTTTAGCTCGTTTTTTAAAAGCTTTTTTATTTGCTTCATATTTTCTGTAATTCTCACGAGCAAGAACTATTCAAAAATCCACAATTTTTAATTAAAGTGTTCTAAAATTCTAGGACTATAATTTATGATCCCCCAAATTCGTAACAATACGAATCAGCACTCTGAATAATTGCCTATGTCACCTCGAGCCTTCACTACATTATCTTGCAGAAATTCACATGTAGATTTAGATGACCTGAACTGCATTTTCTTGTCAAGAGCTCACGAGACAGGATAAATTTCTTCTAGCATTAGGAACTTAAAGCACAGTTTCCATTTCACTTGGTAACCAGGTGCCATCGACTTCTGCCTCGAATTTTATTGTCCCCCTTCCAGTTGCATTTATGGTCGATTTATCACCAATGTGAATATTAATTAGCTCTGCAAGTTTTTCAAAGGTTGAAAACCAATTCCTGTGGTGATTCTAATGATCTGTTGCTCTAGAATCTATAATCCAAATATTATTATCATATTCTGCATTTAATTTCAGCGACAAAAGCATTGTTTTTACTACCCACTCTTTGATTTTTATTTTGTTTTAGGGTTTGACAATTATGTCTAATGTGACCAAACTCACCACACTTGTAACATTTGACATTGTTACCTTTGAATTTGTTTTTGTTACCTCCAGTCTTTCTTTTCGTGCTTTCTTTCTTGTCATGGACTTTTGCACCGCGCTCATCCTTTACCTGGGCGTTATACCGTGTTGCCATCAGCGCCAACATTTCTTCTTTATTCGCGACTTGCAATACAAAATATAGCATTCCGTTAACAATAAGAAAGTTAATGGCGACTTGAGAGATAACCGTAATATAAAAGGGAAAATATTTTAGCCTCAAAGATCACTTCTTCCTAGGGAAGTGTATTAATTTTCAGAATGTTTGTATGTTCCTTTCCCCGAAAACTTTTAATAGGTCACTAAACTTGGGATACCGTATATATTTTTTTAATGTCTACTAAGAATGATAATCAAAAAAAATCTTAAAAACCTGTTCGAAGTAACCCCAAGTTACGGTATTTTACGATTAATGAGTTCGTTTCTCATTTAAGAAAAACATTTATAAATTTACAAATATAACTTCTTTGTTTCAGAAATTTCCTGGGATAAATTTGCAAGTCGGAAAACTGTAAGTAATTGTAACATTAAGGCCCTAACATCGCGACGCTGTACATGTATGCGATACAACAAAAAGAAATTGTATCCACACGATGCGCGACATTCACGTTGATAATTTGATAATTATAAGAATGATGACTGGCAACATGTAATCTGCGTATCATACCTCTTCCATGTCATTACCGGCCGTGGAAATGACTTCTTTTATACATTGGTGCAACATCGAGGCAATAATATCTCTTTTTTATTTATTTACATCAAGTAGGTCGTGATTTTATTTTATTAGGTTGGCTATTATAATAAAATTAGACAAATTAATTTCGTGTCATTATAACATATTACGGCTGGTAACTCCTTTTGGTTCTGTGAAACTCAGAGAACCCTCCAACTCTTGTGGTAGATGACTAAAAAGTTATCTACTTTACACGCGTGAAAACCCTGGAATTCACGATAGCCAAATCGTCACTCCAGGTTTGCACCTGACTTTCGCTTTGCGCACAACTGTCTAATGATGCTCAGGGTTTACACCTGCACCATTAAATACTTGTCCGCAATGAACTCAGGATACCGTTTTAAAATTGCTTGTTTAAATAACTCGTTTAAATGCTGAAGGCAGATTTCTATTTTAACAATAACAACAATGTGTAACTGCTTGCCCCGAGCCACGCGATTGTCATCATGGTTAAGTTTCTTTAATTTAACTTTGTTTTATTCAATCTGGACGTTAATGCTGGTGATGACGATGTTGATGTAATCCTGGTCACAATTCCGGATGTTTTAGTCTCCAATTACACAAATTCTTACTTTGTAATAACAATATTTTTAAGAGAGCTATTTTCCCGTTGGGATTTGCTTAAAATCTGCCCGTTCGAACCCGCGTCGTCTTTTTTTAAACTTCTTCTCTCACCACCAGTCTCGCCCCACTCATACGCTCTGACATGAATTGCGCGCACCAACCGCATCTAGGGACGATTTTATGCTGCAAAATTAGAACGCCTACTTTGTCAGAACAATTTTTTTTTTCAGTTGGTACTATCTGTGACATTTGTCAAGACAATAAACAATTTAGGTTTAGTATTGACATAATAATCCGAGAACTTAAGTTCACTATAAGATCTGCTTACAACTGAAATTAACTAATTGCTAAAGTTTTAACAAAAAAATTGGAAATATATTTTTCATTTAATGAAATTTGAGGCCTATCAATGCTCCAATTTATTTTCAACATGTAATGGATATCTTGGTAACTGTTGAATACCTGCTAATAATTTTTAGCTGATTTTGTGAAAACTTTTCTTATTTTTTTCATATCCAATCCTTGATTGATTAGATAATTTCAGCTGTAAGCAGATTTTATAGTGAACTTAAGTTCTCGGATTATTTATAAATTATTATTTATAAATGTCAGTACTAAATGTAATTGTACCCTTTTCTTTTGTTTATTATTTTGACATAATGTTCTTGTCAGAAGTTGTAAATGTAAGAGCAGATATCTCGAAAACCATGAGCTTTAGACCAATACAAGTTGCATATGTTAGAATCAGAATTCAATGAGCTATTCGAATGTGTGAAAATATACAGGGCATTCTATTTAAATTTTTTGAGGAATTGTTTGGAGATATTTTGTTTGGCCGCTGATTATGAATAAAATACCTCTACATTTTACCTCTTTAATTCAATTGAACAGCTGTAGATAGCGAGTGCTTCAGTTTAGGGCTATAGATGTCGAATAAAATGTATTTATTTTTAATAGATCTATCGAAATCTGCAATAAAAATTGGTATATTCCTTTTAAAAAAGTAAAAGTTTGCTAGATAACTCACTTATGAAACATGCTGTAGATGTAAAAATAATTCTCTAATATAGAACTCATTATAGGCGATAGCTTCTGCATAAGAAATTTTCCTCTATAATTAATAGTTAAAGCGCTATTGAAGAAATCGGTACCAATGAACAGTATGTGTTGCAAATTGAATTATGAAATTGGTAAATTTATTTTTTATTCATTTATACAAGGATATTCACGGTGATTGCCCTATTAGAATACATTGGCAACTACCTTAAACAAGTCGTTGAACATTTGTATATGGCAATAACTGATGACGACCTATTCAAATAATATAAAATCAGTCACGCCGTGCTTCCGGTTCTACTGGACGTCGATAGTAACTTTCTTATTTTGAATAGAACACCCCATATATTATTACATGTTTTACTTTCCCGTTCAATTCACATTTTTTGTATTCACATACATCCGGGCTAAAATGTATTGTTTTGACGATATTCGATTTTTTCTAAAAAATTTGGCGATTACAGTGGTGGTCACAATAAATTGGAATATTTCAAAAACTAACAAACATTGAGAATTGAACTATTCTCTGTTTGATCACAAATATGGAATAACAATTTCCTGATCAAAGTGTACCGTATACTTTACAAAGAGCTTACAGGGAATTCACAGGAGTTGATAGTTTTCAACAATGAATAACTCGATTTTTTTTAATGCAGCTGCTGACTCTTTTCTGTACCATCTGATGCAAAATATTATTTTCGTTCGATTTTCTATAAGCAACTTTATCGATATCTTTAATAGTTTTCAAGATATATATGTATAATTTATTTTTGTTAAGTATTGACGTTATAAAGATTTCATTTTTAATTTCTTGTCCATCCAATTGTTCAAATGCATTTCTGCCCCTTAGTTCCATATTGTCTATAATATTTACAGGAGTCTCATGGACTTTATCTGTTGGGACAAAATAGTCCCGAGTTGGATAAACTACGAACGCTTATAACGAAATATATTCAAACCAAAGATACAGCATTGATGTATACACAAAACTTGTATTATCAACAACTATTGTTTTTATATGTATATACTTCAGTAAGCCCTGTACGACTAACTCGCAGTACTCGCGTGAATTATTCACATTCTAACACTTCCCATCGAGTTGGTCGTTGGTAGGTCGTTGATTCGAAGTACATAGTTCAGCCAATTTAATACATCTCGTGTTTTGTTCTAGGCAGATTTTTCGTTAGAATCTGCAATCGAAGTCCTTTCCGTTTCAGCACATCCCTCACGAAATGATGGCGAATGCCAATATGGTTGCTTCTTGTGTGGAATGTTGGATTTTCTGCTAATTTAAGCGCTCTTCGATTATCGCAGAAAATTGTTAAATTGCATGTGTCGCTAAAACTCAGTTCTGCAAGAAATCAATCTGCATCTACATACCCTTGGATAGGTCTTGGTTTCGATCCATATGTTAGTCCCTTGTCTGTGGAACCTTTCAAATATTGTAGCACACTTTTAGCTGCCTTCCAGTGATCAACACCGAAGCAATTGTTAAATAACTCACGGTGTATGATATGTCGGGCCTAGTAGTCAATGTTAAATATGTAAGTGCTCTGACTAACTCACGATATGGAAATCTGAGATCTTCTGTGGATTGCACTTCGTTTTTGGTCAACTTTATGCTCGGATCCATAGGGATGGCTACTGGATTGCATTCAGTCATGCTGCACCGTGAAAGTAAATCACATACATATCCTCGTTGATGCATTGACACTTGTCCGTCCTTCTGCTCGAATTCTATGCCAAGACAATGGTTGACATATCCAAGATCTTTTATTTCAAAATTGGCGCCCAGTCTTTCTCCAAAATTTGAAATTCTCTTCTTGTCTCGAGAGGCAATTAATATATCATCAACATATGTCGTGATGAGTGTGATATCTTCCTCTGAATCAATATAAAATAAACAAGGGTCAGATTTTGACGGAGTTGCTCCTAGATTTCTCATCGTTTCGTTCAATCTGTTGTACCAGCTTGACGCAATCCGTATAACGACTTCTTTAATAGGCAGACCTTATCTCCTTTACATTATTCTCGCAGCATTGTTTTCGCCTAAGCAGTCTCAACGTCAAACTGCCGTTTCATCATTTTAGGACGAGCTGCAAGCGACGCCATAAGACGAATTGAGCCTATTCGAGCCACCGGAGCGAATGTCTCTATGAAGTGCATGCCTGATTTCTTACTGAAACCTTGGGCAACTAAGCGAGCCTTTCTTCTCTCAAGAGTACCATCCGGACGACACTTGTTCCTGAGAACGAACCAACTGTTTTATGCCTGCTAGGACGATCAACGAGTGTCCAGGTATCCTTCTTCAAGATGGATTTCATTTCGGCAGCAATTGCTTGACGCCGTTCCTCTACGTCCTGTCCATTTATCGCTTTTTTCATAGGTACTTCGGAGAGATATGTTTGCTCCGCACTTTCAATGTTCTCGGCAAAATCCGTAACAGTATGACATTGTTTCTTCGGTCTTCCCCTCAAGCAAAAAATGAAGAGAACACACTCAACGTTTCGCTATAGATTTATAGCTTCGTCAGGAAGCTATAAATCTATAGCGAAACGTTGAGTGTGTTCTCTTCATTATTCTGTCCGGTTTGAGATTAAAAAAACTTTGGACTTAAAATAATAACCTTCCTGACGAAGCTATAAATCTATAGCGAAACGTTGAGTGTGTTCTCTTCATTTTTCTGTCCGGTTTGAGATTAAAAAATCTTTGTACTTACAATTTTCATCGGACAAGAACAAACTTCACTTATTATTTTAGGTCGACCTCGAGAGACACGTTGATATTCTCGATATGTGATATCAGCAGGAATTTCAACATCTTCTTTTAAAATATTTTCTGATGAATCACGTCTCTCGACTTCATCTTCAAAACCAAGAAAATCAGTACTGTTTCCAGATTGTATGCTCTCTCGATCATCTTCACTGATGGATTTTAAAGGAAATTCGATATTTGCAAATCGCCGAGCTTGCGTTAAGTCTTTCTCCACCTCCGAATGTTTTACGTCACGAATTACAATTACTTGATGTTTTTCTGGTGACCAAACACGGTACCCCTTAGAAGTATCAGCGTAGCCAATAAAAATACCCCTGTCCACGAAAGTCAGATTTTCCTTTTCCAGGATCTCGGTTGAGGTAAAACACCTTGCAGCCAAAACTCTGCATCGAGACACGTTCGGTATCTTGCCGGTCCATACTTCATACGATATTCGCCCGTTTAAACTCTTCATGGACAATCGATTTCGAAGGTAATTCGCAGTATTCACTGCCTCAGCCCAGAAAGAATCAGGAAACTTTAACTCCTTTAGAAGACATCATGAAGAGTGCGATTTTTTCTTTCCGCGGTACCTTTTTGCTCCGGGTTGTGGGGAACGGTCAACCTTCTAGTGATCCCTCGTCGTTTAAAGTATTCGTCAAACTCCTTGCTCACATTCTCATGACCATTGTCAGACTGCAAGCATTTGACAGTTTTGCCTTTTTGGTTTTCGGCAAAAGCTATATATACTTAGAGGTTGCTTTAAAAACTTCCGCCTTCGATTTTAAAAATCTCACCTCGCACCATCTTGTGCAATCGTCGATAAATTCAACAAAGTATTTTGTTCCACCCTTGGAAAGTGTCCGCATAGAACCGCACACGTCAGTATGCACCAAGTCCAAAATATTTTTCTGTCGTTTTGACTTTCTAGGAAACGGCGTCCTTGTCATTTTCCCTTGTAAGCAAATATCACAGTTTAATGTGCTGGAGGAATCGTTAACATGAATCCCCTTTTCCGTTATGGTACCTTCGCGAACTGCAGAAACAATGTCTTTCGCATCGACGCGACCCAAACGAATGTGCAACTATTCTAATGAAACTGTTTTGTCTTTTGATAAGGACGTAAAAGCACTCGCGCTTTGTCCAAATTCGTGTACGTAATATCTGTTTTTTATTTATTTAACATCGAAGTATGCCGTGAAAGTTTAGGGAAAAAGTGGTACTTATGCAAGTAACTAAACTTTGACAATGAAAGTCATTTTGATTTTGAGTTTAAGGTTACTGCGAATGAAGCAATGTTGCAATATTTTCTTTTGGTCACAAGGTGTATTTTTCTTTTCTAAAATTATATAGCCAAATTAGTTGTTGCAAATCTTTTCTAAACATCAAATTAAAAAATTTGTCCCTAGCATTACGTTTGCCAGAAGAAGAACTTTTCAATTCGTCTCGCTTTTTCGTTAATATTTCCCCTATACACTTTTGTGACATCAACAATAAGTATTTCTAAATGAAAAGTTCTTTTTTTTAATTTATTTGGTAAATACAGAAACTTGATTAAAAAATTATAAAAGTATAAAAGCAACTACTCGCTACAACGGACTGATATGCAGTATCAGCTGGATCCTGGGAACCGCACTGCGTTGGAAGATTTCGCGGCGTTATCTTCTAGATGTCAGCATTTTTATTTTATAGTAATTCTTGAGCGCTGACATAATTCCTCTCCCCGAAGATTCGGCACTTGAAGGCTAACGAGGGAGCCGAACATTATTTGAAGTTTCTTGCTCCTCGTTTTTATTCTTCTGTCTGTAACCAAAATATATTAAAATAACAACAATAATTGCATAAACTATCACTGTCCAAATACTAGGAATATGATAAACCTTGCCAATTGTTACATTACTAGGTTGATTTTGAATTAACCGGGTTTTTATTCCTTGGAGTTCATCTAATTCAATTTCGTCAAGGCGTACACTAAAGTTAAATTTAGAAACAACACTTTCTAGTTCAATGCCATTGTTCGGAAATAACATTAACTGAGGTGATTCTTTCATTATTCTGCCACTAGTAAATGTTTCTCGATTTGTTGTTACTTGACACTTGTAAGGAATGTCTAATAAATAAGTACCCGGTTTTAAGTGCTCCGCTTCATTTTGATTATCACAATTTAATTTAATTATTTCTTCAAATGGGAAAAGTCCAATAAATTGATTTGATTGTCCTAATTGTTTGATTTTAGGTGCCGATGGTTTTACGTAAATTTTTTCACAACTTGATGTATTCTTCATATTCAGAAGCTGAATTTCACAGGGATTTTCTTCTTTCACTTCTTGAAAGTCCATTCGATGGCATATGAAGGTTTCTGGATTAATTTCCATACAAGGATCGTTTGTGAATGCAAAGTACAATTTGCTGTTTAATAAAAATTTACTACGCGGTAAAATCGCCTTAAACTGGCTCTTATAATGGATGGGAATGGAAAATAAATGGTAATAATTAAATTCAATAGGAATAGTTATATACAATTATTTGTTGAGGTACACCATGATGAGAGAAAATTGAATTAAATTATCTGCGATTTCGGTGGCATTTAGTGAATTTAGACAACATGCTTGTGCGTACTTAGAAAAGCTGTCGATTATTGTTAAAAATTTTGAATGCTCGAACGTGAAAGTGTCTAAGTGTATAATTTCAAATGGCTTCGTGGCTGTCGGAGTGATATTCATTTTAATTTTAACCGGATGACGTTCGTACTTGCTTTGTTGGCATATTTCACACCGATTAATAAATGACTGAACTGAAATTTTAATGTTTGGCCAATAATATTTATTTTTAATTCTAAAAGTAGTTTCGTCTATTCCGCGATGGTTTGATTATAATTGAGTTTTATTGATGGCCATTTAAAATGTTTTTTGTAATACTGCTGAAAAAGTTTCATACATGTCATCGTTTTCAAAATATATGTAATATTCTACATTGGGTTGAACGTAGTCTTTAATAAATTGCACAACATCATGCTCAAATTTATTTTGTGAAATTTGGACATTAATCCTTTTCTTTTTCTCAAATAAAATAGTGATCTTAGGTAGAGCTGGTGAATGTAATACTGAATTAACAACAATCTGATTTTGATCAAAATTGAAAGGAGAATTCGAAGTAGGAATATTCAACACAGGATTTTCTTCATTATTTGAATGATTAGTATTTTCATCCATTTCTAGATTATCCACAGGTAAATTTTCTTCGTCTATTTGGACTTGTGTCGAACTGTTATCATTTTCAGTTTCTTGATGCTGATTACTCAAAAGATCTGATATTAATTGTTCTACTTCAGGATTTTCGGAATTATTTGTATGTCGAATATCAGCAATTATTTCATCCATTTGATCTGAGACGGTATTACTTTCCGTAGCATGTATTTCTACACGTGAAAGTGCATCTGCGTTGGTGTTACACTTGCCCTTCTTGTAGACAATTGTATAATCATATTCTTCTAATTTAATGCGCCATCGTAGCAGTTTGGAACTTGTATCCTTTAGAGACATTATCCACTGAAGAGGTTTATGATCGGTAATTATGTTGAATTTTCGGCCAAATAGGTACGGACGGAAGTATTTTATCACCTAAACGATTGCGAGAAGTTCCTTTCCTATAACGGAATAATTTCGTTCAGAATCGTTTAACGTTCTCGATGCGTAAGCTATTGGCAAATCGTTTCCAATCTGACCTTGGGATAGAACAGCTCCTATTGCTACATTACTTGCATCCGTGGTTAAATGGAATGGTTTTGTAAAGTCGGGATATTTTAAGATAGGTTCATTTGTTAGGAGATTTTTACATAGGTCGAAGCATGATATATATTCACCATTTAATTCAATTTTGGCACCCTTTTTCAAACACTTGGTTAACGGTTTCGTAATTTTTGCGAAATTATTTATAAATCGGCGGTAGTAACCTAACAATCCCAGGGATCCTTTAATTTGATTTGTCGTTTTAGGTATCGGATAATTTGTAATAGCTTTAATTTTGTCTGGATTTGGTTTAACGCCGTCGGGTGTAATAATGTGCCCGAGATATGCAACTTCTTTTCTCAAAAACTGATTTATCGAGCTAAATTTTGAAGTTTGATTCTCTTAGACGTTGAAAGACACTTCTTAGCCGTTCCAGATGCTCTTGTAAAGATGTGGAAAAGATGATGATATCATCGAGGTAGACTAGACATTTTTCGTTTTGAATGCCCCGTAAAATATTGTCCATGACACGTTGGAATGTGGCAGGCGCATTTTTGAGTCCGAATGGCATTCTCAAATACTCGTAATGTCCATTCTCAGTACTGAACGCTGTCTTCTGAATATCTTCCTCGTTCATCTCGATTTGATGAAATCCACTTGCTAAGTCCAGAGTAGAAAAGTACTGGTATTTTCCAAGTTTATCTAACACATCGGTTATACTTGGAAGAGGGTATCGGTCATCAATAGTTTTCTCATTTAGTTGTCTGTAATCGACTACAACTCTCCACTTTTGTTTTCCCGAAGTATCGACCTTTTTGGGAACAACCCATAACGGTGCCGACCATGGCGAATTACTTGGCCTAATAATATTTTGATATGACATTTTCTGAATTTGAGATTGCACTTCTTGTTTATGTATGAAAGGGTAACGATAGGATTTCGAGTAACTGGGAATTTCGTCAACGGTTCTAATATGATGTTTTATTTTACTCGTAAACGTTAAAGACATGTTTTCTTGGTAAAATATATCACTAAATTCTTTACATAATTCAATGATTTTACTTTTTTCTTCGTCATTGAGATGATCTGTTCGAATTAGTTCTGAATTTAATTTTTGTTTCTTAGAATCGTCAAAATGATTCAAGTTAATTTCCTGAATTTCTTTTTTATTAAATTTTTCGACTCAAATTGGATGTTAAAAATCTAAATGAAGAAGATTCGTTGTATTGTTTAAAATTGTAGTCAAAGCTTCTTCATTTTTTGCAATTTTTAAACTCTCCGGTATCTCACAATTATGAATTTTTTGATGTGGGATAATTATTTCTCCGTTTGGAATTGACGTTTTAATTTTGATTACCTGTCCTGAACGTGGTGCAACTGTTATCAAGTTTAATTCTTTCTGAGTTTTATGAAAATTAATCTTGATTTTCGCATTAGGAGTTATTAAATAATTAAGATCACAATTAACACTCGCCTGTAAGAGCTTTAGATTATCTAATCCAATCAAACCGTGAAAAACATGGTGACATTTGAATAAATAAAATTTCAAATATTTGGTTTGTTGTAATTTGAAAATTTTTGATGCTGGTATCGTGACACTAAATTTATGAGCAGATTTTTGGAAAAAAACGGATCAATTTTAATCAAATTTGGAAAATATTTATTAACTATTTCAGGATCAATAAAAGATTTTGTAGAACCCGAGTCAATTAAAAATTTTAAATTGTGTTCCGGTAAGATAATGTAGGAAAGTTCACTGGAATTAGCTGTATTTATTGGTATAATTGGAGGTGTTACGTTAATTGGTGATTTTGAGGCTCTACGTAAAAATTTTGTTCCTCAAGAGAAACTTCTTCCTCATTTTTGTTAATTTCGTCTACATAATGTTCATCTGAATAATTGATTTCATCAGATTGATTCATTTCAAAATTAGGATCAAATTAATACACATTATTAGTTTCAGTACTGTAAAGTTTTTCTGAAATAAAATTTCTTTGCGGTTGTGACGCATTAGGCACGAAGTAATTAAATGAACTTTTATTTTGATTCGATACACCTGGTGTGATATGTCTTGTATTTCCCGTCGATATACTCATTGGCGTTGGTTTTGGGAATGTCTGATTAGTATTTGGTTTAAAAACATTTCTCTGCTGCTGCGGTTGTTTAAATACTTCTGAGTTCGTGAAAAAACGTTGAGGCTGGTTATTAAATTTTGGAGGTATTGGTATTGGCTGAGATGGGAAATGATTTGGTGGCTTAAATGGATTATTGAAAGGTGGTGTAAATTGATAATTTGGTGTATTACGTACAAATTTGTGCGAGTAATCTTGTGATTTAAAATTTTGAGACTGCACGGGTATTACCGAAATATTATTCGTAACATTTTTGAAATAATGAACGTTATCTTCGCGTATGACAAATTGCAACGCATCGCTGAAATTTCTCGGTTGCATACACCGTATTGTAGTTCCCAGGGGTTCTTTCTAACCCGATAAAAATGTTTTCATGCAAGATTGTTATATAGATCGCGTTTTAATTGCTTAGATTCTGCTGTCACTTCGTGAACATCTACGTAATTACACCATAAATTCAAAGTATTAAGTATTCTATCGTAAAATTAGTGAGGTTTTTCTTGTGCAAACTGACGCATCATCACTAAGTCACGATTTAAGCATGTTTCATCTCTTTGATCAGAGAAATTGCGCTTTAACGTATTTTCTAACTCATTCCAAGTATCAACACTTTGAATATTTACAACTAATTTTGCAGTACCGCTTAGGTTAGAAATTAAAGAATTCAATAAATAAATGTTTTGAAAATCGTTAGGATTCTGTACATTATAAAATGCATTAATTAAAGAATTGCAAACTGATAAGTATCTGTTCAATTCATTTAGGTTTCCGTCGAATTCGGGAACACACTTCAAATATTCCGGCTTAAATTTAGCCATATTTATTGGAAAAGGATTTATTATTTCGGGAGTTTGATGTTGAAGGCGTATTTATGTTTAAATTTTCAAAAATATCGGTTAAAGCTTCAAGTGACATTAATAAATTGCACTTACATTAACAGAACTGTGACTCTGAGTATTTTCTTAATTATGAAGAGCTTCAGAAGATTTCTTCGTGGAAGTGGACTATTTCGTTCCAAATCCCTTGAAAGTAGCCGTCCGAAGGTTCACGGGTCCGAAGTGGTTTCCTTATGTTCGAGGAGCCTGGCCGTAGCACACTTGCGAAACGTCTATCACTCACTTAAGTTCGGATGTCGGTTAATTCGTTGGTACGAAAAAAATCGTTCGATCGATTCGTACGATTTCCGAAATTATCCTGCTGACTGCGCCAAATATAATTTGCCAGTTCACAGTTCCGGTTTTTTTTTAAATTTATTTGGTAAATATAGAAACTTGATTAAAAAATTATAAAAGTATAAAAGCAACTACTCGCTACAATGGACTGATATGCACCCTCAGCTGGCTCCTGGGAACCGCACTGCGTTGGAAGATTCCTCGGCGTTATCTTCTAGATGTCAGCAATTTTATTTTATAGTATTTCTTGAGCGCTGACATAATTCGCTCTTTAAAAAAATGGAAAACTCGTACCATCTTAAAATACTTGAGAAATCTGTAAAATGCCGTCAGAAAATGAGAAGTTGGCAATATATCACCATGTTGTCAAGTGTAAACATAAACATTCGTACATAACCTCAGTAATTTATTTCGTGTTTCGTGTGTCTGACAGTTGTATATCAATGTAATTACCTTGACTGTATAGTGGGTCGTACTCTAAGTTCAATTACTTCCTAATTTCATTCTAGCAATCTGAGAAGTAATTATTAAGAAACTGAATAAAAGAATCATTTACCTTTTTTACTGCATGACGTTTCATTTAAATTTCTGTTTAGCGCCACTATCATTGCCATCTCAATACACATCCAGGCATTTAGGCAGCAATAAATTACAGACACACGTAATGTTCTCCAACGGACAAAAAATGCTTTATTGAAATAGTAGTTCTTCGTTGTGTAGATAGTAATTTAGCCAAAGTAAAATAACTGTAGTAATAACTTCTCATATTCTTCACGAGGGCATCCCGTCCTCTTATGCTTGGATTCAGTCAGTTGAACCAACGAGATTTACGTTGTTTTATTGATGTGCGCTTTAAAACGCTTCAACAACAAGTTTAATAGTGGTTTCTAGTATAACACGAACAATATGAGACTGTAGAAGTTTTAAATTAAAATACCTTTCAAATCTGGTGGCGGTTTTTTATATTCTGCTAATTACTAGTCTCCATGGGCATGTTATGTGATAAAAACTATTAAATACGATTACCCCATCTTTTATGGAGCAATTTTATTTACTTTTTCTTTACAAACATCGATAAAAATAATAAAATATCACATTTCGAGAAACGTCCAAACCCCTTTACCGTCGTATGTTAATTTCTGCCTGACGGCCTGATGTAATGTCAAGATGTGACGGTTCGGGTTCGAATTTCTCGGAAATTAAATTAACTCACTCTTTTTAAAACAAATCTACTTTAATATTAATTACTTTAGAAAAAAATACAAACACTTTAACACAAAAAGGAGCAAATAAAACTGAAAATATGAATTCTAAAACTACATGAAACGCGCGCCGTGATTGCAAGCTTAATGACTACTTATGACTAACTCTTTTCTGCAAAACTAAACCATTATTATCTGTCTACCACATTCTGTAAAAACCTTTACCCTCTCAGAGTGGGCGCAGGGCTGCTCTCCGCTACAGACTCCCCCTCTGGCTCCGAAGACGTCTCGGCGAGGAAGCCAGTCTAGTTTTCTTCGAGGGTCGACCTCGTCTCCGACGTGGAACCATTGCTTCTACCGAAGTCGATTCTCTCTCCATGTGAAAATGTTTTAGGTGGCTACAATGAAATTTGCCAACTGATGTACCCTTGTTATCCACCACTTCATAGGCCGTCGGGCTAACTTTCCGTTGTATTTTGTACGGGCCGTCCCGCTTCGGCGCAAATTTTGCTGCGAAGCCTTTGTTTGGGTCACTGAGCGTGTGTGTCGTAACCAGAACTAGGTCGCCCTCACGAAAGGAGTCTATCTCTTGTCTTGATGCATCAGCGTACGCTTTTCGACGGTCCTGTTGGACTTCCACGGTCTCCTTCGCTGCCTTTAGTACCCGAGAGAAATTACGCAAATATGGAGTAATCTCTGTTACAAAATTGTCTGTGGTAACAATCGCTCTAAGGTCTCGGTTCACGTCATCAGGTGTCCGTAGTTCTCTGGCAAAAGTCAAGTAGGCAGGTGTATGCCCTGTAGATTCACACTTCGCTGTATTGATTGCGAACCTGACAGCAGCCAAATGTTCATCCCATTTGCTGTGCTCGCGGTGAACTAAAATAGCGAGCTGCGTCTTTAAGTCCCGGTGTTTTGTTTCGACTGGATTGCTTTGGGGGTGATAAACTTCTACCAAAGTTTTTGCACAGTTTTCTCCCGTTGCTCTTTTGAGTGGGAAAACTTCCACCCATTTCGAAGAGGTGTCCTCCACACTCAGAATCCATCGGTTTCCGGCTGGAGTTTCTGGTAATGAACCAAAAAGATCAATAGCTATCACTTCGAATCTCCTAGCTACAGCCGGGGATTGTAGTAAGCCAGTCGGTTTGGTGTTGTCTATCTTATATTTCTGGCACTCGACGCAGTGGCGAACGTAGTTCTCCACGTATTTACGCATTCCTATAAAATAATACCTTGCTGCTATTTTCTTGAGAGTCCGTTCCACACCATAGTGTCCAGCTAGTGGAGAGTCGTGGTACTCTTGCAAGATTTTATCTTGTTCTTGTGCTGGTACGACTTGTTGGGGTTCTTCACTCTCGTCGTCTTGATCGTACCGATACAGCACCCCACGAGACATTATGTAACCTCTCTCGGCCCAGCGAGAACTGTTGGCTACGTCCTCGTTCTCGAATGCTTCGATTATCTTCCGCACATCCGGGTCCTGAAGTTGCGTTTCTCGGATGACTTTTGCTGATCTAGTGGGTACGTCCACATTAACCGACTGAACTTCTGCAGACTCGGTATCGTTTTGATCGACGTTCAGGCGAGAAAGTGCGTCGGCTACAATATTCTGTTTTCCGGGTACATGAGCTACTTGCAGGCGGTACGGTTGCAGTTGGAGAGACCATCGTGCCAGGCGTTCCGTCGGTGACTTTAATGCAAACAACCATTTCAGTGGCTGGTGGTCCGTTATTACTAGAATTTCACTCCCTTCAATATAGCTGCGAAATTTCGCTATTGCCCATACAACGGCGAGAGCCTCTCTCTCTGTCGTTGAGTAATTCCTCTCGGCTGCGGTTAACAATCGGCTAGCGTACTCAATAGGGCGTTCGTCAACACCCTCCCCCTGCAACAAAACAGCCCCCAACGCGTCTGTGCGTAAAATATACTTTTCTGATGAGTCCGCCTGTCGCAAAATTGGCGCGGTTGTTAAACGATTTTTCAGCGATTCAAAAGTCTGCTGCTCTTCATCGCCCCACTTCCAATTGGCTGTTTTTCTCGTTAGTGTCGTTAGTTTTTAGGTGGCGCAATATTTAATATAGCTTCCACTTTGTCCTTATCTACGCTCACGCTTTCAGCCGATATCACGTGCCCTAAATATTTCACTAAGCTGCGGGTGAACACACACTTTTCGCGATGAGCACATAAGTTAAAAAGTTCTAGTCTTTCGAATACCGCACTTAAATCATCCAAGTGCTCTGCAAAAGTACTCGACACTACGATTAAGTCGTCCATATACGCAGAAACGGTTCGCTCCTTTAGACCGGCGCGGAAACGGTCCATCATGCGCTGAAATGTCATGGGCGCGTTTGTTAAACCAAACGGCATTCGCGTAAATCGGTACGTCCCAAGAGGGCACACGAAACATATTTTGTCTCGGTCCTCTTCCCGAACGCGCACTTGCCAGTAACCTGTTCGTAGGTCCAGCGTACTAATAAAATTTGGGACTTTATCTGTTTGTAACAGTTCATCCAGTCTAGGTATTGGATAGCTGTCGCGTTTCGTTATGGAATTTAATTGCCTAAAATCTACGCATACACGCACCCCGCCATTCTTTTTCTGCACTAACACGAGTGGCGCCGCCCACAGGGATTCACATTCTTCAATGATGCCGTCCGCTAGCATTGTATCTAATTCTTTCCGAAATATGTCCTTGTTAGCGGGGCTCATCCTGTATGGTGGTACCGCAACGGGTGCGTGGTCTCCCGTGTCAATCCAATGTTCCGCGAAACGGGTTGGCTCATCCTTGGTTCGAAATACTTGCGCGTGCTTTTGTAGCAATTCGGTAAGTTGTTGGCGTTGCGTAACTGTTAAATTCTCTCCTTCGTCCGGCCGAAGATGCACTGCTTCATGGTCAGTACCCTGAAGTGCAATCGTTTCCTCTGACGTAATGACAATATCCTCCGCAAATTCATATTTTACTTTGGGTTCATCCGAAAAATTCCACGAATTCTGGTTGTAATCTATTACAATTTTCGCCGCCCGAAGAAAATCTATACCTAATAAGGTGCGGTTATTTTGCAGTTCGGGCAGAATTATAAAGTTTACCGGGAAGTATCTGTTTCTAATTTCGAGAATTACGTCTGCGATGAGAACGTCTCGTGTCTTCTTTTCTCCGTCCGCAAAAGCTATTGTCATTGAGCTTTCCTTGAATGGGTGGCTCAGTGACTTCAGGTAGTCGTATACGCGGCGGCCAGCAATACTCGCCTGTGCGCCTGAATCGGCGAACGCGACCCCCTTACAGCCGAATAAAGAAATAGGCAACAGCGGCTTTACTGCAGAGGGATCGTTTGCGAGCGTTGTTTGAATCGCGGTATACTTTAGCATTATCTGAGCGGCCTCAGTTGTAGGGCGTTGTGCGATGGTTAGATTGCAAGTTGGGCACTTTGAACGTATTTTTCCGAGCGCGCCACATCCGTACAATCGAATTTGCCCGGCGGCTGTTGTGTTCGAGGAATTTTGATTCGCCTTTTTCAGTTTATTTTGACAGTCGTTCACTAAATGATCGAAATTTTTGCAAAACGTACATCGTGGTCGCGATTTAGTTTGTAATTCTGGTGTCATCGGAGTCTTAGAAGTTTGAGAATTCTTCGAAGCTTGTGACTCATGCAGACGTCGTTCGACTTCGCGCGCGTTTTCCAGCAGCTTTTCGAATGGCGTCACGTCTTCTCGTTTCACTGCTTTCCTGATTTTCCGATGCAGTAATCCATAAATCATGTCTAATTGTATTTCTAATGACGGTGGACTCTTTAAGCGCGCCAATAATGCTCGCGATTTGCTGACGAATATATCTGTTGTCGTTTTTCTCATCTTGCTCCGTCGCGAACAATTCGCGGTAGATCTGATACGCAGGTTTTTCCGGGCCGTACGAGTTTTTAAGCGCACTTAATGCTCCTTCCCAGTTTGTAACACTCGACTTTACCCCCAACCACCACATAGAAGCATCTCCCGTTAATAACATAGAGAGGCCCCTAATCGCGTTTTCCTCCGAAATTCCTACACAGTCTTTGTATGTCTCGATCGCGTCGATAAATGTCTCCACATTGTCCGATTTCGTTCCCGCGAAACGCGACGAATATTTACAGAAATTACCCTGCGAAAATTCGCCTGCATCTCCTGCATCTGTTGCGTAACTTGCGCCTGTACACCGGCGAGCAATTGTTGCAGCTGTTGTGCCGACATTTGAACTACTGCACGTTATCCATCTTTTCGCGTTGAACGGAAGCTATTTTCTTTTCCAGCACTCGTATTCGTTCGCTACGGCGTGGTTTTTCCGACATTCACATCGAAAAACGCGGCGTACGTGTCGCGTCGCGCACTTTGTATGTGCGAGTAACGCAAAATTTCACCTACCTCGTGAATGCGTACGTGTATTTACCAGATCGTTCCAATTTCACTTCGAGTTTCGCACTTCTTGCTTGCGAAGACAAAGGATGATCGGTATCCAATATGGCGTCGACCACGTTTTGTTGAAGATGCGGAACACGTGGATGTTGCACACGTCCTGTTTCCGTAAAAATCTTCAGCATCGATTGATTTTTCTGCCGCTTGGCACAGCCGAAATTTAGTTTCATTAGTTTTACGCGCACTGTGAATTATATTTCCGGGCCGCGAGTTGGGCAGCCAATGTGACGGTTCGGGTTCGAATTTCTCGGAAATTAAATTAACTCACTCTTTTTAAAACAAATCTACTTTAATATTAATTACTTTAGAAAAAAATACAAACACTTTAACACAAAAAGGATAAAATAAAACTGAAAATATGAATTCTAAAACTACATGAAACGCGCGCCGTGATTGCAAGCTTAGATGACTACTTATGACTAACTCTTTTCTGCAGAACTAAACTATTTTTATCTGTCCACCACATTCTGTAAAAACCTTTACCCTCTCAGAGAGGGCGCAGGGCTGCTCTCCGCTACAAAGATGGCAATGCCACTGCTCGTGGCAGCATCTACCTACTATGACGTCATTACTAGCTGTGACTCATTACACTTGCTTCGTGACAGGACCTATAAATTGTGAAATTATTCCTTGTGCAAAAGACTATGTTTGGACCTTATGAAGAAATACATCATTTACAAATACTATTGTGCTATTATTCCAGTTTTATGGGATTTATCGGCATGTAATGCTTCTTTTGAGACATGCGCAATGCCGCAGAAAGCGGTATCAGCTCATTGGTGGAAACAGAAGTAGCAATCATAGAAAAAAATCAGCAATATCGGGGATAAAAACGGCGTTATTAAATTTAAATTTATTGCTACTATTGCTGGTTAGAGGTTATAGGTCATCTGTCACGACAATTCACTGACGTTTAGATTAATCGATTTATTTGTTGAATGCCCCTAGTGTGTTTATGAAACGATTTAAATCGATTCTATCCGATTATAATTAATCGATTTGTTTATTGAATGCCGCTATTGACATGAAATTACTTTAGGGGCATTCAACAAACAAAATCGATTAATTATAATCGGATCGAATCGATTTAAATCGATTCATAAACACACCAGGGCCATTCGATTAATTATAAACGTCAGTAGTTTGTTGTGACACGTGACCTATAACCTTTAACTAGCAATAGTTGCATTAAGTATTCAAGTGGAAGTTGCAAATTAATTGCAAAATAGAAAGTTTATTCTTTTAGATCTGCTGAACTGCATTGAAATCATCTGCAATTATTAATTAGACATTGTACGCAGTATATGCTGACCATTCATCCAAACCAGTTTTCAAACACACTGTGTATACACATATAACATCAACCAAATATATCTTGATGCAGGGATAATGCACCTTCATATTTAATTGCCAGAATTGTACAACATTATCATGTCGAAGTGAATATCCCCACAATGCAATGGCCAAGCCTTAAGTCCAGATCTTAATCTGGTAGAACACGTCTGGGACACGATGGGCAAGCGTCTTAAAGCACTTCCTCGGCGTCTAATCAACCAACAAGAACTTAAACAAAGATTGCAGGAAATTTGGGAAGATATTGACCAGAATAAAATCAGAGCATTAACTAACAGTATGGGTTGTCGCTGCCAGGCGAATATTGAGCATTCTAATCAGATGCTAATGAAGTTTTAATAGGAGTTAAAAGTTTTTATCTTTATTTTTGCCACTTCTTTTATTTCCTGTCGTTTCTTTGTCTTAATTCTTTAGTTAAAAATAAAATTGCTAAAATGGATGGTTGAAATTTAAAAGAAAAAATATTCCAATTTTAACTACGTTTTTAAAAGTGATGCGTTAATATCTTTCGCCAGTGTATTTTCTCAAATATCTTCACCACTACGTTTAGTAAGGTAATGCATCTGTAGTTTTTGCATTCTTGCTTGTTTGTTCCCTTTTTTGAATTTGACTTTAGGAATATAAGTTCATCTTCACATAATTTGAGTTTTTATTTGAGTTTCACGGTTTGATTTTTCATGTGATCTTTTAGCTATCTAATTTTCTCAAATGATTTTATTAAATACAAAATCAAATGAAAAATCAGATAGTGTTGTAAAGCGTGTCGTACAAAATTCTCGTTATTGATTTAAAAGTGTCTGACATACTAAAGTGAAAAATTTTTCATTGGAAATTTGGAAATTGGAAATTTTAACACTATAATGTTGGCCTTAATTTTCTTTAATACCATTATCATTTTTGTATCTTTAAAAGGCGAGCACCAATCTACAGAAACGTAGGTTTCAATACAAGTTTGCTATGTTCAGGTTTGAAACTTTCCACCTGGTATAATCTTTGTGTAGTATTTATAAGCTGATTGTTGAACAATAATTAAACTTTCGCCCTACGGAAGGAAACCTTACCAAAGTAACTGTAAACGATATATGTAAGAATCCTGTAAATGTAATTTTCGATCATCTCGTAAGCTTTAGTAATGGAATGGAGATATAAGTTTGTAATTCGTAGATTATGTGAAAACAAACGTTCAAGAACAATAAAACGAGTAAGACTATGCAAACAGTAGAGAACACAAAAAGAAGTCAGTCAAGTGGATTGGCTCTCTGAATAACTCGAACATGAATCCTATTGAAAGTGTTTGGCTCTGCGTATAAAAGAAACTTGATGAAAAACGTGTGTCATCGATTAAGCAATTATTGCAAATTGCAAATTTCATGCGCTTAAAAGTAGTTCTCCTATTGGAAACCATTTCTCTTTTTCCGAAAGGTAATTGAAAAGCATTTGATTGAAGTAAAAAGTATTATTTCATACCGGCATGATATTTTTCTTATTTCTTTTTTCTCTGTATCTCTCTTATTGTAAATAACAGGAACTTTTTGATACTGCTTGGAATAGCGGTGGTGGAACTGAAGTCTCTCCATGACCTTCATCAACTTAATAGTTGATGGTAATACTTAAAGCTTAAATAATACTGATTTTTATATGAAAGTCTTACTTAAATCATAATTTCGAATTATGAGTTCATTTTCTTGACTATAGTGTAAATTACAATAAACTTTTTAATATTTCTCCGTATATGTAGTTTTTTTATTAACGTGCTGCACTTACGAAAATGAATTTTTACCGACAAATGTGGTCCTGATTTAACGTGCCAGAATGGCAGTTCAGCTTTAGTAAAGGAATGAAAGAGTCTATGTGGTAATCTTGGTTTACACTATTATTAGCTTAAAAGAAAAACTGAATACTAATTTTAATCACTAAGGTCCGGTTTCACCATCACAGTTTAACTTTAAACTTCGCCTTATTCCCATGGCAACAATTGCAAGGATAATTGTTTCCATAGGAATAAAACTGGGCTTAAAATTAAACTGTAACGGAGAAACCGGTCCTTAGTAGTGTTTTCTGCAAATACATTGACAGCTAGAAATGAATATTTTTGTGACAAATTCGAAAGAAAATCCGGGCACACTGTATACTTTAAATAGGATAAAGGAGGCTTGGATTTTGGAAATTGAAACAGTAACTGACTAGCATTGAGGTAAATAGTGAGGAAGAACTAAGAAGGAGAATACTAGATTCTTGCAGAAATGTTTAACGCGCTATAACACATAGGATTACGAATAAGCCTTGAAAACCGTGAAAGACATTTCGAGCATTTACTTTAATTTATTAGTTTCACTTTAATTATTTCATAAATTCATGCTCTACTTCTGCGATTTTTCTTTATGTTATTGTTTATTTTGTTCTTGTAATTTAATATGTTTGTACCGCTGTTTATTTTATTTGTGTTAACCATCTAATATAATTTAATTAAAATTTATTGATATTCCTTTCCCGACAAATGAATGTCAGTTGTTAATATTTAACAAGTAAAAAAAGTACTTAGGAATAAATTTCCCTTCAGTGCACACTCAATCCAAAACAGCAAGTATAGGTCTAATTAACAGAGTAATAATAAAATAAAACTCACAATTATACCTGATATTAGTAGGAACCCATCCTAGTTGTAGGAACAGCCGCGCATGTCGCAATCGAGATCGCTGTAAGCTAACTGCGCCCTTATTGACGCTGTTAGTAAAGGTTAAAGAACTGTCAATCGGATTCGATTAGCTTGATCTCGACCGTACAACACGAATGGTTAACTAACACTATACCAAACTAAGCTAAGTTTCTTTATATAAAGAAATATTGTTGCAACATTACTTTCGAATTACTAAGAAATTAGTTGTTAAATGTTTTAACTAGCTTTGATAGACAAGCTCATTACTATTGTGTTGTTAATTGTGTACAGCGACAGCTTGTAATTAAAGTGTTCTGAAATTTAACGACTACAATTTGTTTGTTTGAATTTGTGAAAATTCGTAACAAATTGGTGTCAAAAAAGTTTGGATATGAAAATGGAAACTTAGGCTGAGTTGCACCAACCTTGATTAACGTTAACACAGATTAACTAATCTGAGTTAGCGACTTTTCAGTTGCACCGACCTTGATTTGCCCTAATCTATGATTAACAAACTTGAGTTAGTTGATTCGGCAAGTAACGACCTGCAATTTCAGCCTCAATTAACGTTAACACAGATTAACTAATCTGAATTAGAGACTTTCGAGTTGCACCGACCGTAGTTTGTCCTAATCTTAATTAGTAAATCTGAATTAGTTAATTCGGCATTATTGTTTGATTAAAGTGTTTAACACTAGTTAAACGGATATATTATAAATTTCTGAAGCGTACATGAGCGAAATATAATTTGCCAGTTCACAGTTCCGGTTTTCTTTAAAAATATTTATTTGGTAAATACAGAAACTTGATTAAAAATTATAAAAGTATAAAAGAAACTACTTGCTACAACGGACTGATATGCAGTATCAGCTGGATCCTGGAAACCGCACTGCGTTGGAAGATTCCTCGACGTTATCTTCTATATGTCAGCATTTTTATTTTATAGTATTTCTTGAGCGCTGACATAATTAGCGTCAATCATGCATTCTTCTGAACGATTATAATCGAAAATGTATTAAAAATGAATAATAAATTATTATTATTATATTAGAACAAGTAGCGGTGGTTTGTTTAACAAGAAAAAATTAGTAATTGATCTAACATAATTTGAAAACAATACAAATTTCTCTTTACAAATTTCTCTTTAAAAATTAAAAAATAACGTAAATTCATAAAATACACAGAGTGTTAATAAACAACTTGGACAAAGTTTGGCAGGTGATAGGAGAGTTCAAAACAAGAAAAAAAATCTAATAAACTCATATCCAATACACAATACAGAGTGTCCATGCTATATGTTCACTCTTCTAGAATTTTAATTTTTTACATAAAATTTGGGACAAATAAATTAAATAAAAATTTTCTGACGTAGCACCGTACGACTTCCGGTTTCACCGGAAATTACATCAACTTTCTTATTCTAATTGGAACTGCTTTTACATTTTTACGTATTTAGAATCTATAGGCCATTGTGAGTCCGAACACGTGTGACTTGGTAATTTTGGTTTCCACGACAACGAAATTATTATTTTCTTTTTCAAAGTTATAAATAATTTATTTTCGTTCTAATGCGATCAAGTAATTCGAGAAAGCGATTCCTTTGAGGAGGCGGCTCGGCTAGTTACTAATATTGCCCGTGGCGACTGCGACCGACTTACAGATGTTTATAACTGTTTCGGCATTCAACTTATAACCCGGAGAAACGCAAAAAATCCAATTCCAAGGAGCCGGTCAGAATCCGAACACTCAGCGACACATGAAAATTGTTTTTCTCACATAGAATCCACACGTATCAGGAAACGATTCACGTCTAATCGTTTGGTCAAGCTTTCAACAACCAACAAAAATAAATACGGAGAAGTATATTAACATAATTTATGTGAAAATAAAAGACTTTAGAAACAAGCAGCTTTATCAAAAGCAAACAACCAATTTAGGATACGTCAAGATATTTTCAGCTTGTTTCTAAAGTCTTTTATTTTTCACATAATTTAATTAATTACCAACGAGCAAGAACATTACGAAATTATACTCTTAACTAAAAACTACTTTATTCTTTACCTTAACCAAAACTTAAACTAAATCATTATGAAAACTGGATGGCTAGCTTAAACCATGTAGTTCATTGTCATTTTATAGTTTCTGCGGCTAGAGATGCTTCTCACCCTTACCAAAAATTGTGGAGACATCATTTAAGCGTTAGTACAAATTAGGCAAATTTTACCCTACAAATTTCACAATAGCTTTTAACGGTCAATAAAGTACTTACCTCAGTTACAAAATGCTGTTTTAATTAAGCCAGAACTGACATTTTTTTTAAGTCTAAACATTGACGGTATATTTTTATATTTATTTAAACACCCTCTCACTTACATTAGTTAATTACATTAATACTAATAATAAACAATATTATAATTCATCGAACAAGAGTTAACTGCTATTATGAATATAATTTAAATTAACGAAGTTGGTTTAACGTTCCCTTTTTAAAAGAGAAGTCGCAAGTGAGTTGTACATAAATTGACCATCGGATACAAACGGACTGGATAATGGTAAACCATAACAGTAACATATAAAATAGCGACATCTTACTATCGCTTTTTGACCTAACATTGCAGTAGGATAGACAAATTGAAGCGGGATTTGCTCCTAATGAGTCCCCCATGCAAGGCGGCCATGCTTGCTGTCAAAGCATAATGAAAGATTTTAGAAAAATTTTGTGCAAATCGTTTTTGATTGCAGTGAGAACCTCGAGCAGCCTCTGGACAGCTGTTTCAGCCCTGCTTGGGGCTTCTTCAGCAGAAACGTAGCTCGACATTGGCTGCTCGAGGTTCTCACTGCAATCAAAAACGATTTGCACAAAATTTTTCTAAAATCTTTCATTATGCTTTGACAGCAAGCATGGCCGCCTTGCATGGGGGACTCATTAGGAGCAAATCCCGCTTCAATTTGTCTATCCTACTGCAATGTTAGGTCAAAAAGCGATAGTAAGATGTCGCTATTTTATATGTTCATCATTCTTACATCGCATTTGCGAATAAATTGGGCAAATCGTTTTTGGTCTGCAGTGGGAATGTCGAGCTACGTTTCTGCTGAAGAAGCCCCAAGCAGGGCTGAAACAGCTGTCCAGAGGCTGCTCGAGGTTCTCACTGCAATCAAAAACGATTTGCACAAAATTTTTCATAACAGTAACGTCATACTTACTCGTGACACGTCATCTATACTAATGACGTTTCACTTTAATCGGAAATCAACTAATTCGAGTTAAAAATACGTCGGTGCAACAGCGTTTGTTTTAACATAATCATATTTTAATCGCGGATTAACTAACACAAATTAATGCATAAATTTCAGCTGTCAGTCTTCATATGTCAGTCAGCAACTCAGCCAAAAGCGTTTATTAACGTATTGGGATGTACTGGAACATACAAATTATGTCTTCTTCTGAAGAAAGAGATTCCTACGGTTGATCCTCAGATTCAGATTATACCAAGACCAAAAATTTCAAAAAAAAAGGACTAACCCATTATTGATTTACGCTGATGTAGATTTTAAGATGCGTTATAGATTTTCAAAAGAAGAGGTGCAACAAATGCTGGATATTTTTGAAATCAATAAGTAAGAGCAGTGTTTCTCAACCTTTTGTACAGCGAGGAACCCTACAGTGCTATATTTTTTCAGGGACCTCCTTAGCACTAAAATATGAAATAATGTTTCATCAAAATATCGACATAATGCTACTTTTACATGACAAATTTTTTTGTGTTGTGATTTCCGTTTTTATTTGCGGAGGAACCCACACACTCCTTTGCTGAACTTAGGCTGAGAAACACCGCATTAGAGCTTACAACAAATTGAAATTTTCCTATATCAGCAATTACTCAGTTGCTGATTACTTTTCGATTTTTTGCTACTGGAAGTTTTCAGCAAGTTTTAGCGGATCTTTAGCATAGATTAACAGACAGATGCGAAGGCTGCGGGCCTTCACTTTAGTAGGTTATTTTCACGTGTTACAAAGATTATTGTTGCAAAATCCAGAGGATTTATATACTTATATGGCCCAGACATCAATGGAAATTAACAAAATTATTGGTATATACCATTGAATACGACGATTTCCCAGAGTGATTGACGCCAGGGACTGTACGCATGTGAAAATAATATTCGTAATATTAGATCTGCGTTCTCTCTTTTCAATTTTTAAACGCATACAAAATAGAAACTGCCTCAAGTGACACATCTGAATACAAACGGACTAGATAAATAGCCAATCATAACGCTAAACGTCACAGTTTTGATACTGTATTAGTGACGTTGCAAATCAACTAATTCGAATTAAAAATACGTCGGTGAGGTTTTAACATGAATTAAATTTTAATCACAGATTAACTAACATGGATAAGGCATTTAATTTTAGATGTCGGTGCAACTCAGCCTTACAGTTTAAAAACCTATATGAATATAGAAAACATGAAGATGCAAATCGATGAAACGATCGAAGATCTTAAAGCCGAATGTGACGATAAAATTGAAGGTGTATGAAATCAGTTTGATAGTATAATAAAGGACATGACATTTGATTTCGACGATAAACTTGATGAGAAAGTTGGTGGAATAAAAATTCAATTCCAAGATAAATTTGAAGACTTAGCGAAACAACTGCATAAAGTGGGACTAGGTCGTTTGGCCATCCAAGCATTCATCGACGGCATTAGAGATCAGCAAATGCAACAAGTATTACGATTGAGTAACTTCGCCAAATGCACAGATGTACGATACACGGGAGGTGAAAGCTGCTGATGAGAGTGCCCTAACAGAAATCCTGGAAAGACTGAAACACCTTGAAGAGAAGAAATCCACGAACAATAGCAGACGAATTACAACTTGTTGGAACTGTGGACGAAAGTGTAAACATTCCAGCCTTAGCCGATAAGTTAATTCTGGCGAAGTTGGAAGGCAATCTTGGCAGCTATCCTGCCGGAATAATAGAGCCAACTGAGATCAGCAGCGCCAAGAAAGGAATTTTACTGGCTGGGACTCTGGTGAAGATCCAAGAAATAATTCCTATTCGTCTTGCAAATGTTCAAAAGTTACCCGGTGACCATACCCAGCGGTACAGTGGTGGGCAAATGTGAAGCAATTGCTTTTGTAAACCACATTCAAGGAAACGATGCATCCGCTCGTCATCAGTCTGACACTCTGCCACCACTATTAGAAAAATTGCTGGAAGATGTATCAACATCATTAACACCCAAGGAAACAAAAGACGTAGGAGGACTGTTTCGAAAATTCAAAAGAATCTTCGCCTTTACCGATGAAGACCTAATCCGGACGGACATTGTTCAGCACAGAATAAACACTGGCGATTCGAATCCAATTCGCGGAATTGGCGCAAATATTTTAAGATCGTTTAATCAGGCCGTTTAATCAATGTGTTTTGAGTTTTGATCTCCTAGATCACCCGACCTAGCTCCAGTAAATTTTTAATTACGGAATAAATTAAAAAGATAATGTTAGAATGTGAATAATTCAAGTGCGAGTACTGCGAGTTATAGTCGTTCTGGGCCTACTGAAGTACACACAAATAAAAACAATAATTTTTGATAATACCGTGCCTTCAATTGAATTCCTCATTCAAGTAAGCTGTGATTTTTTTATGAAGTTGGCGATACAGTTCTAGAGAAAACAGTTGTCATTAACTGTCAGTACTGATCATAACATCAAATAAAAACACAACATTAAAGTTTAAAGTAGATGCTCAAAGTGCTCTCCTTCAGCTTGAATACATAAGCGTACTCTGCGTTTCATGTTTTCAAACCCGTTTGCTGAGTGTTCGGGGGTTATGTTACCACACACATCTGTAATGCCCGCACGGAGTTCTTCGATTGTGTGACGCGTAGTTCTAAAAACTGTGTTTTTCATGTGCGGATAAATGAAGTAATCCATAATTGTGAGATCCGGAGTCCTTGCAGGAAAATTCACAATCCGATTATAGAAAAACTGCTGCAGGAAAGTCATTGTTTGATGAGCTGTGTGGGCAGTAGCATTGTCTTGCTGAAAAAAACCCTTCTGTAAGTTCATCATCATGTAGTTGATTAATGAAAGGTTCTAATAACTCATCTCGGTATCTTTCAGCAGTTACTGAGTCGTTGAAAAATATTGGTTCGATGATACGCCTTCTTGACACCGCTACCCAAACACCAATTTTTAATGGATGTAATGGAGTTTCCACAAATTCATGGGGATTTTCTGCTGACCATATTCTCATATTCTGTTTATTTAAATACCCCGAGAGATTAAACCAGGCCTCATCGGAAAAGAAACACTTGTCAACAATGTCGTCGTTGTTTAAGTTATCAAGAAACCACTGACAATATTCTGTTCTTCTGTGAAAATCTACTGGCCTGAGTTCGTGGACTGCTTGGATCTTATATGGATAAAGCTTTAAGTCTTTTTTAAGAATAGTGTGACATGTTCCCACTGATAGCAGAACTTCTTTTGAAAGTTTCGCAATAAATTTCTTGGGATAGTGTTCCATTCGATCCCGAACATCTTCAATGCAGGCTGCAGTCCTTTTCTTAGTTGCTCCGCTCCCTGTTTTGCGACCAAGTGACTGTTTCACGAAATTTAAGAACACAAGCAGGGATATATTTAACTAGTTGTTCATAAGTAATAGCAAAATTAGGAAACTGCTGTCGAAACTTCTATACACACTGTTTAAATGAATAAACTAACTGTCCATTTTCTATTCTACCGGTTTGAAAATAACTTTCAACAATAAATATTTTCTGCTGTAATTTCTAACATTTTGAATTAATTGAAAATATAAAGTATCAATTTGACATTTGTTTAATTAAATAATTGAACAGCTATCAGTGCTGCAAATCTTAGGAGAAAAAATCAGTGAAATCATGAACGTGTGTAACAAGAAAAGAAACGTGACTCTAGACAATGCGTTATATGTACCGGTCTTAAGAACAAATCTTCTAACGGTTAGTAAAATTACTGATCGTGGACTTGAGGTTTGCTTTCGAAAAAAACGCGATCATTAAAGATTTCAACGGACATGTGATACTAATGGCCGGTTGCACCAAACACTTAAGTCGAGCTTAATTTTAAGTACCTACTGCTTATATGTGACATTTGATGTTACACAACATTCAGTAAATCACATTCTAAGCAGTGGCGGCTTTTCAGGGTAGGCAAGGTAGGCGTCGCCTACCTTAACATTTTATAAAGAATTAAGTATTATATTTAATATTAATTACAAATAACCCATTGTTTCTTTTTATGTTGATATTTTTGTCAAACAGGTAATAGGGGTCCATTTTTGAACGAATCCTAAGTTGCATTTCTGAACGGTTCCTCCGTTACATATGATGTGGTTGGTCGATAGCCGATAGCGAAATAATTTTTCGCCTTAAATCCTCATAAAAGTATCACGCGATTAATATGTTTATCTCTTTCTATCCCAGTGCTAGACTGACGTGTAGTAAAAAGATAAGTACGATGTTAGGCGACAGATCGTGTCGCCTCGGGATATTCGGAAATATTCGTTCAAGAAACGTTTCAGTTTGGTTATTCCATAATTTACGTTTGAATTAGTTTAAATATTGTGAGTATTATTATAATTTATTATTATAGTCATGAAGCATGGATCTCCCGTATGAAATTATAGGTACTCTTTTAAAAATGTCCTTTTCACAGAAATATTTTTCTTCGGGTAGACAAAATTAATATTTTAATGCCGATAAAAGAGTTCAATTATTTCATCGTTCGTTTAAGACTACTTGGTATGAAAATCATAAATGGTTGTGTGGAAACAATTTTAAAAAAGCACTTTTTTTGACATAAAAAATATTCTTATATCAAATGTCAGACAAATTGCTTGGATAACGATGAAGTTAACAAAAAAATACAATTCTCTTAACATACTTAATAGACGTAAGCGTAACTTTGGCAAAACAAGCGCTCTCATTTCGAGATGGAGATGAAAGTAAAAGATTTATTTAGTGCTAGCAATTTTATTAAAAGAAATTAATTTATAAAACTTAAGATTGTACAGTCGCGAGCATTAAATTTTGGTCGTCAAAGACAATCAAAACGTTAATTTCTGCAAAGTAAAAAAATTAAACGTCCAGTTTTGACAACCAATAACGACCAAAAATTATTGCTCGCGAGTGGACCTTTAACTATTTCTTTTTCACTCTCTCGCCTACCCTGGATCATTAGCCACGAGCCGCCACTGATTCTAAGCGATGCTTAAAGTTAAGCTGACCTTAAGTGTTTGGTGTAACTGGCCATAAGTGCCGTAAGAGTCGACGATTTGTACTAATATCTGTTTTTTATTTATTTACCATCAAATAGGTCGTGATTTTATTTTATTAGGTTGACTATTAAAGTTAAATTAGACAAAAGGGGCATTCAACGGATACAATCGATTCACAATCGATTTATGATTACATACAGTTTAGTGTTCAACGTATATGAATCGATTCAACATCGATTGTTAAATTTTTAATCGTAAAAATTTTACGATGCAAGCGATGCGATTAAATATGGCGTCGAAGTGTCATTTGCTGTCAAAGATAAGAAGTGGTGTGGTTATGTGCTGTGGTTATGTGTGCTAGTTTTTTATTTCAGAAATAAGTAAAAAGAGACTCATTAATAAAATGGAACTTAGGAATTAGGAAATAAAAAAGAAATACGCTGACCACTTCGATGACGTGTTACCGCTTCCTGACGTAATGTTCAGAAAACATCAGCCGTATTACATTAATGAATAAATTGCGAAATTATACCTTATGACCGATTTTTTGCCGAAATTCGAATATTCCTCCCTTGTTACAATTTTTAATTACTTTAAGATATTTTGCCAAGGACCGCTACCAGCTCGAATTAGGTAAGTAATATTATATTTAATTTTAAATTCGAAAATTAGCGCCTTTTCCAAACGTGTACCAAATACCACTTGGAATTCCGTTTCCGGTTTGACATTGCAAATTGCAGTTGTGTGTGTGTGAGCGAAGTATTCCATGTTTAACCTTAATTTTATTTTGTAGATGATTCATATGGTCCAATGGAATGTTCCTAGCCAAACTTCACCAACTTGAATTGTATGTAAGGTTTGTCATGGCATTGCAAGCAATTTCTATGCTGCTGTTCTCTTAATACTCATATTACAAAGTAGCCAAGTGCAGAAGGGATACTCAAGATTCTCAAATATGAACTTCAGTGGTTCAAAATGAGCTGAAGGTAAAATGATTGGATTTGTTCATATAATTATGTAAATTAACCCGTTTATGTAATTTTCATAAACATATTCTTTCGTTACAGATAGTAAGTAGTATTAAATTAAATTTAAAAATTAGAAAAATTTGCATTGGTATTCTTTTAATTTCGGGAGTATTTTCGTTGCTATCATATTAAGCAATCACTATTTTTTTTCGTCAGAGCAGGCCGTGTTCTCGTTTTCTTAGATTGCTTCACGATATACAGAACACTGGTACGCGCACTTGCCTATCTTCCCCATACAAAACGAGGAAGTCAAAAGTAGTACCTAGTTACGTGATTTAAATTTTACCGCTAGATGACACCAATGTATGAAGGACTGTCACTAAACGTCATTAATGTGCTCCTGTAGGTTATATTACGTGTTGTTGGCACGGTTGTAGGCGACGTAAATTCAGTATTAACGTGTGTATTAATGGCAAGTGTCAAATTTAGCAAGCAATCAAACAGATGTAAAAAGATATTTACTAATGTAACGAGCAAGTACGTTTTGCTGTGATTTTTACAAACCTTTCAGAGGCTATTGGTATTATTTGTTTCTTGTATCTCTTTGGTAGTGGTGGAAGAAAGGGAAGATGTGAGATTAGCATTAGTAGGAGCATACATTTAGTTGAGGAATAGGATCATCTGTCAGTGTTCTTCGAATGATTTCATTTCCACTGACTTAACAATGATTTTTTACAAATTTTTCTTGAAAATGTATGAAGCACACAAAATGTTACTTCAATATTGTGACACCTGCATTTTGGTTCATTCTTGAAGCCTTTCCGAAACCTATAATTAACAATATTTCGTAATTAATAGTATGTATCATAAGTATACATCTGTAACCCAAATTTATTGAGCGGTTTGACAGCAGTTTATTCTGGTTAACTAAAAATTTAATGATGCCTTAAATATCTACTAATGTTTTCGATTCACTTGCACTGATCGCACGAGTATCTTCATCTTGTGTTATTACAAGATGCAAATACTCTGACTGCAACCAGTGCAGATGAATCGAAGACACTATTTGCTTTACTATTCATTGTCAATTTCTTCGAGATTATAAATCATTTTATTTTTTGAAAGAGCCAGAGTGAAACGTAAATAAATTTTCATTGCGTTGGTCATCATCATCATCAGCGTTTTCAAACTTGTGATGCAAATGAAGACAAGTGCTTCTCTTACGGTAATCTTGGAATAAGGGGTAATCAAATTAAATAATATGTTTATTAAATTAGAAATAATATAAAGAAGGTTATGTGCCTTTCATACAACACATGATATTTTCAGCTTCGATGGAATTAATTTGTAAGGTCATCAAACTTGAAGAAAACAAGCTGCAGTAACGTTTAGGTGTTTTATCTTTATGCACTTTTGGTGTCACTTGCATGCATAACTGATGTTGCTAGATAGGTACTTTTGTGAGTTTATATCCACTCATTATATTGAGTACATTTTAATTAGTACGTCGGTCAGTTTAATGCCAGTTAGATTGGTGGATATTCTAGGTTAGATAGCAATCTTACGATGAGTTCATGTTTATGTTAAAATCTCCTTTCTTCAATACAAATTAACACTGAGAAGTCTCTATTTTGACTGCAATGTAACTAAATTAGGAAACGAATTAAATTATTCGCCAATACATATACCCTCTTTAAATTAAAATTTTTGCGCCTGACAACTTTGCTTTAAATTCATAGTTAAAATTTAAAATGCAGTATCTAACCTCAAAGCAGTTTGTTGCGTACTGTTTACCTCTGTTTTTCTGCCCATGTTTTGTGTTTAGAACAAGAGCCCAACAAGAACCGGCTGCGGAATTTGATAAAAATGACAGTCCGCGATACGGTTCTGCCATCTAGCGAATTTTTACAAACTACTCAACTTGCTCAAAATTTTTAACTGAAACTTGAATTGTATTGTATTGAATTGTATATAAAGTTCATCGTGGCATTACAAGCAATTTCTACGCTGCTGCATGTTCTCTTAATACTTATATTACAAACTAGCCAGGTGCAGAAGGGATGCTCAAGATTCTCAAATATGAACTTCTTCAGTGGTTCAAAATGAGCTGAAGGTGAAATGATTGGATTTGTTCATATAATTAGATAAATTATCCCGTTTATATAATTTTCATAGACACATTCTTTTATTACAGATGTTTTAGATATTGCTGCTCTACTTTCTAGAAGTAGTGCGTTGTCGGCAACAAATTATATGTGGCATCCTTTGCATGTAAAGAATAATAACTATTTCGTATTCGTTTATTAGTTATTCGTGGATAATGAAAGGACGTTGTAAATTCGTTTAAGAAAAAAATAATGGTTGTTGCAAACTGGAATAAACTGAATAATTATGTATAAGCATGATGGATAATTTAACAGGTGACTCATCCAAAGTATTCGGCTGTACGTTGGTATGTGCAGGAAAGCATATGTATGGTCAATGTGCAACAGCGATAGCTGAATGCAGGGAAGCAAGACATCAATGTGCGAGAGAGAACGGTGCTTAATCCTTCAGCATGAGATAATATAAATTATTTCTTACATTTGTGTGCCCCAACCGAATGCGCCATCTTATTGCTTTATAATCCTGTATCGTGTGTAATAGTAATATTTGTGAACACACAAAAAACTTAACTAATAAAGTATTATGATCTCCATGACTTTTCATTTCGATTAAAGATAAAGGTGCATTAACCCTGCATAGACAAGATACATTTGATTGATGTTTGTAAGGCGCCGACACGTCACTGATTTTGTTGTTAAACGGAACAACCAATTACCACAACAAACTGTCTCAACACAATGGAAAAGGAAATTACTCTAATTGACACGTAATTCAGAAACCGGCAAAATTTAAGTTCTGACTTGTAAATAGATTTACTGAACTAACCTGCTATGTGTTTTATTTACTTCAATAAAAGTCGTCATCGTCAAATTAAATTTGTTGGACCTTACCTGTGACGTAATACAAGACTCGTTGTTGGTGCGATCGCGCAATAAATTTATTTGAGAGATTTAAGGAACTAAGTACGTTAAAATATAAATGCGAGATATTAAATTTAATTTGCTTCGTTTATTGAGAAAAGAAACGAGGGAAAACTCCGTTACCAGCCCCCACTAGGAATCTGGTAAATGAGCGTAAAAACCCCCGTGAATTTATACATCAATACAGCGATTACCAAATATAGCAGTTGCGAGCAATACAGTAAGACTCAGCTAACAGATTTTACTCTCGAATATAGTTGCGATATAACGGTCTCAACCACAATTTCTGGTGGAATCGAGTTCCCTCAGCACAATAATTTTCGCTTTTAGTTTTTTGCGGATTTTCCCCCTGTATACTTTCGCCGCATAAAGCTGTTACCCGCTTGGTGGACCCGATTGACCGCTCATAATGACCGTACACTATGGGTGCTTAAGTCCAGCGGTCGCAAAGTCAATATTCTCCCGCAATATATCTCAGCTAACCACGGGTTTGGAGAAATGCTCGTTTCGTGAGTTGAGCGCTTAATTTCGTTTCAGTATCTTTGGCCTCGGAATTTGTAAGAAATTCGTACCGGAAATTAACTTGGCCTTGATTTCTGGTGATAAATTAGTGCTGGTCACACTTAATTAGTCGGCAGATATAACTTGCCTTTCGACCAGGGATTCAAACCGGGACAACTCTCGTAATCACTCAGATCCCAGTTGTGAGCGAGGTCACTAAACGATACGAGGGTTCCCAAAGGTGACAGAAGCACTTCTACAATTAGTACACTGGACTGGAGATTTCAGTTGATTAGTGGTAAAGTTAACTACTTTGGTTGATCAAGTCGCAGAACGCGTACTCCGCCGAACCTAGTGACATACACTGATTTAAACTTAAATATGACAATTCAACAATTAAAATACTAGTAATTTATAAGGCAAAATTGGGAACTTCAACCAACTGTGTGTTTAATTATGTAGATTCAAACTGACTCGAATGCGAACTCGATTATTGAATTTCAAAGCTCTCTGTCTCCAATTATGACTCGATTAAAAGGATTTGGAATCAAGTAAAACCACAAAAATGCGGGGAAACAATAATGATTAAATGACCTTTACCTAACTGTCCAAGTCCGACTAATTTGCGCACCCCTCATTCTGTGTTGAAACCACTCGCGTCGAGCTCGCGTGCGACAGCAAAAATTTATTAAAATGCCTTTTAAACACTTGAAGCTACACCCGTAATGGTGACTGAAAACACGATTATGGAACACAACTTACTTAAGACAAACTGCTAAATTCAAAATTGCAACTCGGCGTTTGATATTCAACCGGTCTTTTCAGATGACAAAATCTGACTGCCTTCATTAAAATAACTTTTCCCTTTTCCACCCTCGTTAGTGAGCCCCACCCGATTTTCGAAAAGAGCTTGACAACACCCCCGACCAATCGATACCATTTTCAAAAAATTTCTGTCCACTCCTTTTAGAAAACACCCCAGTAATAAATTTACACGCATAACTCACCGTAAATGTCCCATCTCGAAGCCTGTTTCTTTTCTTTTAAAATTTTGAATATGTACTCGCTTTACAAGTGACTGATTTATTGTTTCCTTTGCGAAAGTTAAAATTCGTTCTGAAGTTATCGCCTTCCAAAAGCAACCCGACCCCCCAGTGATTTTGAAAATCATCTCATCTTACTTAAACGGCCCTTTTCCTATTAAAGCATGACTGACACTCCTTCACAAAAATGAAACAAAGCGAATACATTTTAAAACTCGGCAATAGTCTGCTGTTACTAAAGTGTTTTGTACTTAAAATTTATTGCCTCTTGTAAACCTGCAACGACGTCTCAACCGTTTCCGGCGTTACTAGAACAACTACGAAAAACAATATTTGTCTGTTATTTGTAATTTGTTCCATAATCGAAAATCAATCACGATTTGTTTATAAGCAAATCCGCGGCCGTTTCATGTTATATGTGTATACTCAACGCATTTGATTAATGGTCAGAGTATACTGTGTACAATGTCCTAATTAATAATTACAGATAATTTGAATGCAGTACATCAGATCTCAATTAAAGAATAAACTTTCTATTTTGCAATTAATGTGCAACTTCATTTTCAATACTTAACGCAACTATTCCTGGATTCCGTTTAATATTCACCTGTCACGATAAACCACTGACGTTTATAATTACTACTGCAGTTGATGTGGTGCGAGCGTATTAAAATCATAAACTTAAAATTGAAAATAAACATAACCGTTTCATCTGACGTCTACAGGTATTAGTTTGTTCGGAAAAAAAGTCGTTTATTTTTCTTTATCAACTAATTCTTATTTCGAAGGTAGCCAGATATAATTTTTTATTTGCAAATTGAAGAGGATACTTCTCTAAACAATATACTACGCAAATGTTAACCTGTACTTAATTGTGTGTTCTTACAAAGAATAACCAAACACGAAGAATTCTTGAACTTATTGTTATACGAGTTTAAGAAGGAAAGTGCGGCTGCACAAGTGGCTTAGAATATCTGTAAAGAAGAAGACAAAGAATCTCTTAATGTAAGACATGCCCAAAGTGAATTTACAAAATTTAGAAATGGTGATTTTACTCTTTGAAGGAGTCGTACCTCGGGTTGCCTTTTAAAGATTAACCAAGATTTTTTCGCAATTTTTTAAAGAAAATCCGGTTACTACAGCATATCAATTGACAGTCGATTTGGGTGCATTCAATTTAACCATTTGGTGCCACTTAAGAGATCGTAGGTCGTACGATTATTAAACATTCATTCTACAAAAATTTCACATTATCTTAAATGAATCTCAAGCTGAACACCTTAAACATTTGTACAAAATTACTCTAAAACCCTTACTACAATCGTTTTCTGTAACAAATCATGATTTATGAAGAAATATGGATTCTTTTAAGAATCCCTACTGGTATAAATAGTGGTTTAATCCTCGACAAGTATTTTTTTCAGTCGTGGACAAAGATCGTTTTGGAAGAAAAGTAATGTTCAGTGTTTAGTGGAATATCTTTGGCGTGAACCATTTTGAACTTGTGTCAAATGTCCATACAGTTAATGCTGCAGTCTGCCGTGCTCAACTTACCAGATTACACGAAATTTTACGTGTAAGGTACCCTGCATTAGTAAATACAAATCACTGATCCACCACCAGGATAATGCAAAACCGCAAAATACAATTAGGTCTCAATAAAAACTGATGGAGCTTGGATGGACTTTTCTTCCTCTTTCGGCATAGAGTCCGGAGATTGCTCCTTCGGATTACAATATGTTTTGTTCGATGAAACATTTTCTTAAAGACAGAAATTTTAATGAATTCCTTGACTCTCAAGAAGTTGGCTGGTATCATCGTGGAATGCAAATGCTGGCAGAATGAAAATGGCAATTGCATAGTTTAACGAAAATTAATATATTCCGTTTAATATAAGGATTCTAAATTAGAAGAAAAAACGAATTTTTTTCCGAACAACCTAATATTTCATTGTGATACCAACAAGTGTCGTCTTAATTAGTCTACTCTGACGAGAAAAAAAAAAGAGTGAATGCAGGACTAGGTGCATTTTAGGCAGAATGTTTCGTCAAATACACGAGGAACTACTAATATGCTGAAGCGATCATAGTCGGAAAAAGATCGAATCTTTAACGCATCTGCCCTGTAAAAACAAAACAATAAACCAATCACAGTAAGGTTGTAAACTGACACACTTCGCGTTCAGGGAGCGACATTAGTCATTTTTTCTATCTATCCTTGTCGCACAATAATCTCGTCTAGGGATAAAAAAACACAGTTGAAGGTTTTCAATCAAAGGGACGTTTCACAAATGGCAATTTATTTTTGGTGCATAGAATAACAAAACCTAATACATTTTTGACTAGATAGACCATAAACTAATACCATTGTAGTAACAGAATTCCCTAAAAGTGCTGATTTCCTTGTTGCTCTTGTGACATTTGAATTTGTTATCTTTGTTACACAATAAACTCAGAATGGGACGACGTTAGCTGAACACGTAAGTGTATTGATTTACGGCCAGTTGCACCAAGCATTTGAGACGAACTTAACTTTAAGCGTCGCTTAGAATGTAAATTATATTAATGTTATGAAACTGCAAATATCACATTATAAACGATACTTAAATTTAAGCTCCGCTTAAGTGTTTGGTACAACTGGTCATTAGTGACCTTAAATCGAACCTCATAAAGTCTATCCGGGATCCAGTAACCACTACAGTTCTGGTCGACTGGATATAAGAACTTGTTTACATAACTGAATCATTCGCAAATGAACTCGCATTCTTTTTGGAGTGTCAGCGCTATAATTGATGTGAATGAAATGTATTATAAATAATTGAAATTAACCTCCGTCCACAATAATTTTTATATCCGTAGATACGTATTTCGGCAGCTAAGCTGCCATCTTCAGTATGCTACCAACTTAGAAGCACTAAAAAAATGTCTAAAGACAACCTAATCACACGGACAAAATCGTAAAAATGTTAAACCTAACAACAATCTAATCATTAGGCTTAGGATAATTATGCGTTTGCATAATTGCATATGCAAATGCATATTTGGAACATTTTTATACATAAATGCATGTTTTAACTTTTTAGGGCATTAATGCATAATTTCCTGCATTTTTTTGTTTTAATTGGAAATTTGCGATTATTTCTTATTGCCAAGTGCAAACTGACATTTTATAGCAGACAATCTGAACAACCAGTGTTTCAAAATCAGAATACTTGGAAATAATAAGAGGATTAACAGTGTATGAAAACCGCCATTGTTTACTGCCACCGCACATTATCCCACGAATTTCCAAGTATTTTGTCCGCGCTAATAGTACTCGTACAGACCATGGTATGGGGTAGCTCTCTTTCTAATTTTACCAGGAAATTCTGCAGAAAATTTCATCAACCTTCAGTAGTTGTATGCTGATTGCAATAGGATTAACATCTCTCAAGATGCCAAAAGAAAAAAAGTGTGTAAGTGCAATTTTAAACCAGTTTGTGAAGGACTACGATGATTTTATAACGGATAACGCGTCTGTTATTTTGTAAATACTGCGAGGGTCATGTTACGGCAATCAAAAAGTTTCAAGTCACGCAGCATCTTCAAACCGGAAAGCATGCAAGTAATAAAAATCGCAAAAGGGGAAATAACGAACGGCAAGTGTTAATTTCTAATTTACCGACCCCTGGACCTAAACGTTCAGAATTCAATGCAGAACTTTGTAAGGCTTTTATTTGCGCAGACATCCCATTAGCTAAGTTAAAAAATGAAGTTCTTTGCCATTTTTTGGAAAAGTATACAAAGCAAAATATTCCAGATGAATCGACATTAAGAAAAAATTATGTTTCTGAATTGTATACATTAACATTGGATAAATTAAGAGCAAAAGTAAAGGATCATTCTATTTGGGTGTCGTTGGATGAAACAACCGATGAAGAACAAAGATGCTTAGGAAATTTTGTGTTTGGTATATTAGGGGTTCCTGAAGAAAAAAATAAATCATATCTGCTGACTTTAAAAGTGTTGGACAAAGTAAATCAATCAACAGTCGCTGCTTTTTTCAGCGACTCTTTAAGTTTATTGTGGCCGTCTGGAATTTTATATGAAAAAGTGCTAGCGGTTTGTAGTGATGCTGTACCATATATACAGCGTGGAAACTAAGTAGCGGATAAAATCCATAACTCTATTACAATTAAACCTTTTTCTTGAATTTTTTGTTATGTAATCGATCCAAAATTTTATACTGTTGAAAGCAGGTTAAAGAATCCCACCGAAATCGAAAATAAAAAGTATAGGTTGTCATTTAAAAAAAATCTTGATGACGTCATAACTTAAAAAAAATTCATGAAAATATCTCAAAATATACTTTTTCTTATGCGCTGTAATTTGAATCGCTATACCCCTTTTAGATTTTTGCTTTATTACAAATATTAACGGAGTTATGGATTTTATCCGCTACTTAGTTTCCACGCTGTATGTGCAAAACAATGCGGGGACTGCAGGTTTTATACCCAAACATGATACATGTGACTTGTTTAGTACATGGCTTACATCGAGTAGCTGATTTAGTTCGTAATCTTTATTCAAATGTTAATGTGCTAAAATATCATCTGTGAAAAAGATTTTCCTTAAGGCACCAAGTCGTATTCAGAAGTTTCGGGAAATTTCGGGTGACATTCCACTTCCACCTGCGCCAATCATTACAAGATGGGGAAGTTGGATCGACGCTGCTGTGTATTACGCTGAAAATTTTGAAATTGTGAAGAAAATTGTTGATGAATTCGATTCTGAGGAAGCGCAGTGCATCGAAGAAGCACAGAGTATTCTGAGAAAAAAAGGTATTCGAGAAGATTTAATTTTTATTCGGGCTAATCTGGCATGCATTTCGACTGCAATCTCCAAGCTAGAAGCTAAGGGTCTATCTTTACAAGAAAGCATTCAAGTAGTAGAACATGTAGTTAACGGTTTAGCAAAACTCAAGAAAAATGTTTTTATCAATAAATTAAACGAAGTGCTGTCAAAGAATACGGGCTATCAGCAACTGAAGAATATAAGTGTTGCAAAATGAATCTACCCTTAATGAAAAAAAAACGAACATTTAAGTTTCAATGACGTTGTAAAATACGAATTTGTACCAATAGTGTCCTGCGATGTCGAGAGAGTGTTTTCTCAGTACAAAAATATTCTCGCCGACAATAGGCGCAAATTTACTTACACCATTTTGTTACACCATGTTGTAGTTAAATGTAATTATAATTTGTTTCTATAATAACGACTAAATAAATAAATAAATGACTGCAATGTCAGGTCAAAAAGCGATAGTAAGATGTCGCTATTTTATCTGTTTACTAAATAAATAATTTAGAATTAAAAAAAGTTTTTGTTTTTTTGTAGCAAAATAATGAAGAATGTGGTAACATAAAAAATATTATTTATTCTATAAAAGTTAATTTTTAATGCATATTTAAGTGCATATTTTTGATGATTTTAGTGCATGCATATTTTGAAGATTTTTAATGCATAATTATCCTAAGATTACTAATCATCCTAAAAGATATATATGTCTAAATATAAGTAAAAAATCGAAAATAAACTATACATGTCATAAAACAGCGACATCCTACGATCGCTTTTTCACCTGACATTGCAGTAGGATAGACAAATTGAAGCGGATTTGCTACTAATAAGTTCCCCATGCAAGCCGGTCATGCTTACTGTCAAAGCATTATGAAAGTTTTAAAAAATTTTGTTGCAAATCGTTTTTGATTGCAGTGAAAACCTCGAGCAGCCTCTGTACAGCTGTTTCAGCCCTGTTTGGGGCTTCATCAGCAGAGACGTAGCTCGACATTCCCACTGCAGACTAAAACCGACTTGTTCAAGTACAGAGGCTGCTCGAGGTTTTCACTGCAATCAAAAACGATTTGCAACCAAATTTTTTATATATATGTTACGTATAAATCGGAAAAATATTATGTGAACACCTAAAATTAACTGTCAGAAAACCTTACAACTAAGAGCTAACCAAACAACACGGAAATGCGAAAATAACTAGTCCAAAGACCCGAAAAAACTTCTTATTCTAACGAATAAATAAGTATACAATTCCCTGTTATTTGATACCTAAAAATCTTGAAAATAAAAAATCTTTTTCATTAATCGATTAACCTAAATTTTGGAGACGTTAAACTAAACAAAAAATGGAATTTTTCGACATACTGATAGTCGTCATAGGACTTCCGGTTTCGCCGGAAGTGATATCAACTTTCTTATTTTAAATGGAACACCCTTTTTACACCATACTTTTACATATTTACAATCTACGGAGCATTACGTGTCCGAATACGTATCAATTGTTATTTTTGGTTTCCATGACAACGAAAAAGAACTTTTTTATTTTTCAATCTAGAAAGCTATGAATCGCATTTTTTCGATCTAATACGATCAAGTGTTTCGAAAAAATCACTCCTTTGATGGTATTTTGATTTTTAACATTTTTACAGTATTTGAAATTTTCATTAGCTCTTAACTCTTTTTTTAGATAGAACCTCATATGTTTCTTAGCTTAGGTCAATAGAACATTTTTTTCTGAGTACGCTGATACCAAATACGCCATATTTTCTTTGAAAGTCATTTGAAATAAAAGAAGTGTAAAATTTCAATAAGACATGCTCTATTTTAAATTATTGATGATTGTGATTTTGTGATGAGTGATTTTCTTGAAACATTTGATCGCATTAGATCCAAAAAATGCGATTCATAGCTTTCTAGGTTGAAAAATAAAAAAGTTATTTTTTCGTTGTCATGGAAACCAAAATTAACAATTGATACGTATTCAGACTCGTAATGATCCGTAGATTTTAAATATGGAAAAATATATAGGATGTTCCATTTAAAATAAGAAAGTTGATATCACTTCCGGCGAAACCGGAAGTCCTATGATGACTGTCAGCATGTCGGAAAATTCCATTTTTTATTTAGTTTATTGTCTTCAAAATTCAGGTTAATCGATTAATAAATAAAGATTCTAGAAGGGTGAGCACATCGCGCGGGACACCCGATATATGTTAAGTATAAATCGGGAAAAAAAATTATGTGAACACCTAAAATTAACTGTGCATTTTCGTGTTGTTTGGTTAGCTCTTATTTGTAAGGTTTTCTGACAGTTAATTTTAGGTGTTCACATAATTTTTTTTTTCTCCGATTTATACATAACATATAGGGTGTTCATGGGAAGCCGCTACAATAGTTAACTTTCTTATTTGTATTTTTATGAAGTAACTTAAATAAGGAAAGTTTTAGAACCTTTCCTCTTCTGTTTTATGGTACTAAAAAACAAATGACAATCAGGTTTTCGAGATTTTCAATTGTTTTTAACTTTTTTAAATGGAATGTTAGGTTTTTTATCATTGTATCGCGTTCAGGATGTCAAATTAATGATGTCTCTCAAATATAATTTCCCAAAGCCTACTATTTTATAAATTATTTAGTAATAAAATTTCGGTGTTCACGGGAAATGGCTACAATAGCTAACTTTTTTATTTGAAATTTTACGAAGTAGCTTAAATCATGAAAGTTTCAGGACCTTCCCTGCTGGATTTTCTGGTACCCTCGGAGAAACAAATGATGTCAGATTTTCGAGATTTTCAGTTATTTTCAACTTTTTTAAATGGAACATTATATTTTTTATTACCGTATCGTGTTCAGGATGTCAAATTAAGTATTTCTCTAAAATATTCCTCTCCTAAGTCTACTATTTTATAAATGATTTGGCAAATAATGGTATTAAACATTTTAACATGTCGCGCTTTCAATATTTGGACCCAAGGGTTTTTAGTTTGAACAAAAACAAACAAATTTTGAATTATTGACAGTTCACAAAGGTCTGACAGTTTGAACACGCTTCCTTTATTCTCTTGTTTCAATGCGCACCATATTGTATTCGTGAATAAAAAGACTATCGTAACGATACACTTCTTCCCGCGAATATCAAGACTGAATTATTTATGAAATATTCTGTTTTGAAAGATGTTATTTCACAGACATACTTAATTTGACTTCCTGAATGCGATCTCATGATAAAAAATGTAATGTTCCACTTGAAAAAGTTGAAAACAATTGAAAATCTCAAAAACCTGATAGTCATTTGTTTTTCCAAAGGTGCCATAAAATCGAGCAGGGAAGGTCCTGAAACTTTTCTAATTTAAGTTACTTCGTGAAACTTCAAATAAAAAGTTAGCTATTGTAGCCATTTTCCGTGAACACCAAAATGTTGTTACTAAGTCATCTATAAAATAGTAGGCTTTGGGAGACGATATTTTGAAAACATAATTAATTTGACATCCTGAACGCGATACAACGATAAAAAACCTAACATTCCATTTAAAAAAGTTAAAATAATTGAAAAACTCGAAAACCTGATTGTCATTTGTTTCTCCGAAAGTACCATAAAAACGAGGAGGAGAAGTCCTAAAACTTTTCTAATTTAAGTTACTTCGTAAAAATACAAATAAGAGAGTTAGCTATTGTAGCGGCTTCCCATGAACACCGTGTATATAGTTTATTTTCAGGATTTCTAGGTATCAAATAACACTTTAACGCTTTAACTTGACGTGAAACCATTTTCGGCCACAACTTTATTAATAAAAGTTACTTAGTTATGTGCCCTCTGCTGCTTCTGAAAGTTAGGAATAGTTTTTCTGAGACATCCTGTGTAATGAACAGTTATAATTCACAAAAAAAAACAGCAGATTTCCGGGTTTTCTAATTTGTAGAAAACACATAAAAAGCGACGCTTATTCAAATGACAGAATTTTTTTTTCTAATGTAAATAAAAATTGAAAAAAAAGATTCTGTACAGAGGCTGCTCGAGAAATAGAGACTAATTTAGATTGTAAGAATTCTAATATCTCTCCACAGTCAAAATTCCATTAAAGAATACTGGTCCCTATATCCGATCTCTCAATATCCCTACCTAAGCATTGACTTTCTGAGTATGCTGTGCAGTTTTTTCTATCAATCAGTTTGAAATGTATGATACCCAGTACCTACAGTTTTGTTCGTTCATTGCTTACTTTTATTCACTCCTGACGAAGCCATCAATCGTTAGTGAAATGTTGAGTGCTCTTGTTCATTGGTTAAGAGTCAACTACAATTACGCTTTAAGTACGAAAGCAGTGACGATCTAATAATATACAAGAAATCCTTAATGGCATTAGAGTTTTAGTAAATAATTAATATTTAGTTATTAATATAAGAAATTACACACATAAATCAAACTCTAAAAATAAGTACAATATAATTTTATTAATTTTTAACTACAGGCAGTGTGTGCGCACATGAATGGACCAGTTTTGTTAATTTTACTCCAGAATTGAAACACATTTCCATCATTTATTTTAATAAAATAAGTGCCAAATACGTTGTTATATTGGGATTAAATTAAAACGAAGAAATTGTTTTCGTTATTTGACATGCGCTACTTTTATAAAATATTCGCAATCTTTTTTAATTTTTAAACTTTTCTACTAGCAAATTTCTAGGATTTTGAAGAGTTCTATTTCATATTTGAATTTGAAATGCACGTTATTACGTATTATTAACTTGACGTGGAACCATTTCGAGCCACAACTTTATTAATAAAAGTTACTCAGTTATATGCCCTCTGCTACTTCTGAAAGTTAGGAATAGTTTTTCTGAGACATCATGTGTAATAATAGCTATAATTCATAAAAAAAACGGCAGCATTAATTTTTTATGTTACCGTTATACGGGTTTCCGGATTTTCTAATTTATAGAAAACACTTGGAAAACGACACTTATTAATTGGAAAAAACTTATGTCACCTGAATAAGTATCGCTTTCCAAGTGTTTTCTATAAATTCTCTGAAGATGGACGCTAGCAGACTCGTGGAAGACTGGTGATTCTGAATATGATGTGAAAGCAGTAGCTAATGAAGCGATTGCGAGTATTTTGCCGAAGAAGTCAAGACCGCGGTATGAAAAAGCTTACACTGATTTCCGGTATTGGTGTGACTGAAAAAATTAGTAACACAACAGAAAACGTTCTGTTAGCATATTTAGAAGAAAAGCCGAAGATTGTTGTTGAAGCCATCAACATTGTAGTCCCTTTGCTTGGGATGACTTATTATGTAGGAAACTAGCTTTAATTTGTCAATCCTAATGCAATCTCAGGTCAAAAAGCTATCGTAGGGTGTCGTTATTTAAGCTATTAATTAAGGTGTAATTGGTAACTGTCTGTAATGAGAGAGTTTACTGTATTTCCATACGTACGTTGTCGTGAATTAAGTTACCTCTCGTAAAAGCTCCATTTTACTTGTTGAATTCCGAACGAGCTGATGTTGAAAAAATGCACAGTTCGGAAAGGATGTTTAATGCATTTTTAGTGCACTTAATTAAAGAATAACGCCTTAGAACAAGTTTCGCGCGATATTTACATTCGAAGCTCGAAGCTTTTATCAATTTTTTATACACGGCAGTAAACGAAATAGGAGCAGAATATTTTTGAACGCTCGGCGAGTTAAAATTCTCTCGATTCCGGCAAGATGCAAGTCAACAGCTCTCAGCGAATTTCTACTTTTTGCAAAAGATGAAGTATGATAAAAATCAGGCAACTTTAAAGTTCTTTTCGTAAGTGCAAACTAAATAAAAAATTGTAATTTTGAAAATGTTTTTACTACGTGTGTTCGTAATTTGCACATAAATTATGTCACCCAAATTATCAGATAATAAATTTTATGTACGGGAAACATTCAAACTTAACTAGAGAATTTCTGTACTAAATAAATAACCACAACACAGAACTTAAGACGAAAATATACTTTCCTAATCCTTTACATCACTTTTATTTCAGAGTGGTACGTGCTCAGAATACGACTCTCTTCTCCCATTTACGGATAAGTACAAAAAGATTGTATAAATACGCTTCCGATATAAAATAAAAGTTTTATCTTCCCGTTTGGACAATAAGAAAAGCGAGTTATAATTTCTTTTGCACACAAAGGTGTCATTAAGCCTTTCCAAAATAAATGAACCGTAAAAATGAAATTAAATCCAGATTACAGCACACATCTTTTATTAGGTGTGACCGAATAGCGGCGATGATCATGTTAACCCCTTTTAAGTATACTAAAATAGTAAAGGAGACTGTGGTTTAAGAAATAATTGAAATTAATCTCCGCCCACAATAATTTTATATCTCTAGAAAGGATACTTAGGGTGCGTTTCATTTGCGCGCTTATACGCTTTGAGCGCTTGTAAGCATTGCTTAACCTGTTCCTTTTGGCTTTGCAAACGCTCACGAAGCGCTAGGGTCGATATGGAAACGTCATTGTGACGTCATAGCCTGTGCTCACAATCGCTTATTCCATCGAGGTAGGGCAGCAAAAGCGTGAGCGCTTAATGGCGCTTATGCCACAAATGGAACGTATGAGGGAATCAGCTGATCATCGTCAGACAGGTAGCGGTCTAGTAGCGGTAGGTTATAAATGTTGCATTACAGCTATTTATGTTTGATTTAATTTCACTAATGAAGTTAATTTTTCATGGTTATAATAGAAAATGATTTTATGTGGCAGATTTTTAAAAATCTGTGCACTTTATTTCTCACATACTATATTTTTGTTTCAAAATACTAACAAGCAGATATCTTAGGTGTCCATATATTCTAATGATCCTGTCTTGTATATCCATTATTGATCAAATGCTATAAAACTTAAACTGGCACAGATCTGCCTAAAATTTTAATTTTCTGCAAGCGAAAGGTTTGCAAAATTTACTTTTGAAATATTGCTGTTATTCATTTTTTTGTGAAATTTAACTATGTATAATTTAAATGGCGTTGGTCTTTAGGAAGATAATTAATTGTAGCACTGCAGCACCGCACAAGTTGTAAAGGTTATGAATTTATTGTACACACAACAGCCAAAAGAAACACTTTTGCTTATAACGCCTGATGCGACTAAGCGCCAAAGGAAACACCAGAAAATAGCGCTTGTAAGCGTAAGCGCTTGAAGCGTATGAGCGCGCAAACGAAACGCACCCTTAATACTATAGGATTGCTCGATCCCTATATCGCAATGTAAGCCCACTCCGACCGCTGTTGTGACGTCACCATCGGTCCATGTTCAAATACAGCACCTAATATTTAAACGTAAAAATGGAGAAAATGTGCTTTATAATAACTTTCCCAAAGGAAATTAAATAGTTTCTGCAACTATACGAAGGAATGCATCCGCCGTTGAAAAAAAAAAATCAAAAAAGGAAAGAACTGTGCCAATTAAAGTCATGAAAAACTTTTTGTAAATTAAGAAGAAAAATTAGAATTAAATTTCCAAAATACTCAAAACGGAACTAAACATTTCAAACGAAAATTTCTACGCATCCTAAATAGTCAAAACGGCAGAGACTAAGTAAAATTGTTAAGAAAAAATATATACTCCTGCTATTTATTTAAATTTACAAGCTTTGTTTTCTTTTATGGAAAAGTTAAATAATTAAAAGCACTATCTTGTCCGATGAAAATTATTATAATAATATACATATAAATATTTTGTAGGGGACATTTGAAAAATTTAAATCGACGTAGGTAGATTTTGCAGCTACTTCGGGAAAAATTTATAAATTAAATGTTAAAGTTTTTATTAAAAAGTTCATAATCATTTTTGCTCGGATGTTTACAAGAAAAACTAAATACGCAGAAATATCTCCCGATATTTTCAGGGTGAATAGAACATCAAATCACCTTTATATAATTTTTTTCCCCAAAAGTGAATAATAATATTTTGCCAATATCTTCTGGATCCTTTAAGTTATTAAACTAATATTTTAAATGTTGGTATAAGGCATCTAACTGCTCATAAACAACATATTTGTCAGATTCTCGATTTCCCCTTCTTTTTAAGGAATAGTTTTGAGGAGTAACTTTCAGTACTTTATTCCTAACTTTTTATTTTTTACATATTTTATCAAAAATTTATGAAGGAAATATTCTTTAGATAATTTGTCATAAAAGAAGCTTTCTTATTGCGTTTCCATAAACCAAACCGTTTTCAAGTAATAGAGGTTTATATGTAAGAATACATCTATTACGCAATGTTAACACACTACAACTTAGCTAATTTCTTATTTTTCATTTTTCGAAAGAGATTTATATAAAAAGGTGACCTTATTTTCTGATGTTCTTTTCACCCTAAAAATATCGGGACACATTTCTGAATCTCGGTGGAGAATTTATTCCGAAGAAGCAATTTTTCGAAGTATCCGTGCAAAGATAAATATGTGTTTTATAATAATTTTTTGAATGAAATTAGATAATACGTTAATTTGTTTAAAATAATATAATTTTTAAAGTAAGTGTAATAGAAAAAGTAAGTATTTAAACATACAGGATTGCTCGGTCGCCCGATTTCGTCTGCCGGGACCGTGAACCGCGTGACGTAATCATCGGTCCAAGCGACAGACGAAATCGGGCGATCGAGCAATCCTATATGTTAACTATCCTTGATCTGTAGATACGTATTTAGGCAGCTAAGCTGCCATCTTCAGTACGCTACCAATTTAAAAGCGTAGATACGTATTTAGGCAGCTAAGCTGCCATCTTCAGTACGCTACCAATTTAAAAGCACTTAAAAAGATCTAAAAACAACCTAATCATCCTAATAAAATCATAAAAATCTAAAAACTAACAACAATCATCCTAAAAGATATGCAGGCTATGCGTTTCTCGAGTGCCACTAGGGGGATCTCGCTTATCTTAAGAGGTACAAAGTTGGTTAAATTAGGGCAAAGTTGCGCATTTTCATGCTGAATAATAATCTGAAAAGGAACTTGAAATATCTTCAATGGTTTTGAAAATTTCGCAAAAAAAACAAAAATTTCTGATTTTTTAATTTTTTTACCCTAAACTAATCGTACTAGGCATTTCTAACAAAGACATTATTCAGACATTTTTTTATGAAGAATTCGAATATATCATCCCCTTTTCAATAATTTTAAAGATGGCGGAGAAACACCTGGCAACTTCTTTTTTTCTTACGAACGCCACTTTGGATTTTAACATTTTCAGATTACGTCTTCTTGTCTTTTTACAACGATGTATCACACATGGTAGTCCAATATCACATTTTTGCCAAAAATCCAATTTTTCTTTTTTTGCGAAGAGTGCTTTGGAAAAACAAAACGTTCTTTTATTGTGAACAATAGTTTGACAGTTTGATCCTATTTCAAGTCTTATCATTTACGTTTGTGCTAAACTAATCGTACTAGGGATTTCTAACCAAGAGACATTATGCAGACACTTTTTTATTGAGAATTCGAAACTGGCATTCCCGAAATATATAATAAGAATAGGTAATAACGGAAAATTCTGCAACTTGTCTTGAGGAGATAGATGGATTTTAGTATTTGTAATCATGTAAAATTTTTACCTCTTCCAAAATTTCCTGCTCATATTCATTGGGCTTATCGCCATATTTTCTTTAAACGAACCATATTCGCTCAAGCGTAGAAAAATATCTCAAACCAGGTTGTTGCCGCTCTGGATGACGCTGCAAATATTTTGCCGCAGTCATGAGGGCATTCGGATGTGAAGTGTAGTAAATTTGTATCACATCATTTTCGTGATAAAACTAGCGCAAACATAAATAACAAGACTTCAATCATTTGAGTTCTGACTAACTCTGTATAAATAGTGACAAAAGAGATAAATGTTTCTACTAGAAAATAACATTAACCTATTTGTAAGTACATTTGCAGTAACGAAGTTTATTTGCAAATGACTTCTAACACCAGAGAGTACGTTGTTATGGATCGTCAACTGTGGGGTGTTGGAGAGTGCACAACAAATACATAGACGTAGTTTTTTTATTTAGTTTATTCTAAACTCCAGTTAACAACTAAAAGGAACAACGAAACTTCGCACTCAGGCAGAATAATTCCTTGTGTTCTAATAAAATTTTCCACGCCGTTCCGCCGCGCCACCTCCCTCCGAAACAATCACATGCGCAATTGTCTCAACACAGGGCCGTACTCGCAACAGTTGCCCCCGGTTGAAAAAGTCATTGGGGTTAGAAATTCCAATTTCTGGCACCACATGACGTCTTCAATAGCTTTTTTATTGGATGTATTTAGCAGAACCACACATGCTTGTATTGTTTTTAATGTAATTTACCAATTAAACTAATTTTTTTTTCTTTTAAACTGATCGATAGCATTTGTTAGAAAGTTGTCAAATTCAAATGAATTCAAATGCTTTCTTTTCATTTACTTATTTTTTTGCTTTAATTGTGAGTCCGGCCTTATGCATTACTGAGAAAACTTGTCGCAATTGTTTCAAGTGATCTTCCCAGTTTGTGGAATGAACAGCTATGTTATCTAAAAATGGTTCTGCAAAATCCTCCATTCCTTCTAGTATCTTATCCATCAGCCTCTGAAAGGAAAATGGAGCAGATTGTAATCCAAAAGCTAATGTTACTGGTTCGTATACTCCTCTATGTGTTATAAAGGCTGCATATTTACTGGCACGGTTAGTCATTCCAATTTGCCAATATGCTCTTACCACATCAATCAAACTCAAATACTTAGCGTTACTACATCTTTCCACACAAGATTCAATATTCGGTACTGGGTGTTGTTGTGGAACTGAAATTGCGTTTAAAGCTCTATAGTCAATCACTGGTCTAGGTTCCTTACCTTCAGCCTCGACAATAATCATAGGCGAAGAGTAAGCACTATCGCTTGGTCTAATCACACCCAAATCCAGCATCTTGTCTATTTCTTTGTCAATAATTTCCCTTATCCGTGGAGAATGTGAATAGCTCTTATCCTTATTATCTTTTCTTCTTTCAGGACAATGTCATGTTCTATTAAATTTGTTCTCCCAGGTCGATTTGAAAATAATCCGGGAAATTCTGAAATTAATTCCTTCAGTTCTTGCAACTGGAAGTTTGTAAGTTGTCCAACTCCTTTCGCGTGTTCTAAAACTTCAGAAGCAGTTAGTACATCGAATTCTTTTCTCTCTTCTAATTCCGGAAATTCTAATTCTGCATTCTCTTCACCAGAAGATGTTAAGATCAAAGCCACCCTTTTTCATAAAACGGCTTTAGTAAATTTACATGAACTAGTGTTTGTTTTCTTTTTCCTATAGGTTCTTCAATTATATAATTGGTTTCAGAATTTTTTTTCACAACCCTTTTAAGTCCTATCCATTGCATTTGTAATTTATTAGTTCGTGCATTTTGATATAACATCACTGTATCTCCAATCTCATAATTTACTCTTTTCGTTTTTCTATCGTAATATTTTTTTGAAATATTCTGAGCTTCCAACATTGATACTTCAGTTATCTCTTGCATCTTCTATAAACGTTCCAATAGATTCAAAACGTAGCTCACTACCGGTTCATTTGTATTTTTACCCACCCAAAGTTCTTTAACCATACTTAAAGGGGATCTCATTTGGCGTCCATAGCAAAGTTCAACCGGGCTAAATCCATGAGCTGCATGAGGAGCACTTCTCAGGGCGAATAATGCTTGATCTATAATAATTTTAATTCCGCATTGGTCAAAAAATTCTGTGGTTAAGTTACTCATAAAAACTGTTCCTAAATCCATTTGAATTTCTGCAGGAAATCCCACTCTTGAAAATATATTCAAAAGACCTTTAACTACTGCATATTAAAGTTAATAAATAGCGATTTCCTTTTTCTGTCTTAATCATCGGTCCAACTATATCCACATTCACTCTTTTGTAAGGTTCAGTGATTATTGGTACTCGACACATTGGTGCTCTCTTCTTATCAGTCGATTTTCCAACTCGTGCGCACACATCACAACATTTTATTTTCTGTTTTACATCTTTGGCCATTTGATTCCACCAATAATTTTGTTTCAACCTTTCGATGGTTTTATTACAACCTAGATGTCCCATCCACATATTGTCATGAGCAATATCTAATAGTTTCGATCTCAATTTTGTAGGAACAACTATTTGTTCATAATTTCTCCCTAACTTGTCCACATATCGCCTATGCAAAATTCCTTGCGAAATGTAGAATTTAGCACCATTAATCTCATTTTACCTTCAGACATTTTAAAATATTCTTTAAGATTAATGTCTTCTATTTGCATAAATTTTAGTGTCGTAGGCTTTATCTTCGTAATATCTGAAAAGTCTACATCTGACTCAGGAAGTAATAAACTTTCATTCTTTTCTGCAGTTTCTTTCCTGTTTTCTTTTCTTACATTTTCTTCTACTATTTTTCTTGATTCTATTTTTAATTTATTCTTATCATCTTCCGACATCTCTTCCTGCCGCTTTTCTTCGGTTTGAATACATATTTTCTTGTGATTGTTTTAACAGTTTCTTTGCCTTTGATCTTGTTAGTGCAAATACTTGTTGGATTACAGTATCCGTTTTTTACTTAACATTTCTCAAGTTCTGTTTGACAATAGGTAAAAGTATCCATTTGGTAATTGTTTTGAGACCGCTGCTTCAGTAACTAAATTTTCGTTTTCCGAGAAACTCAATTCTACTTTTGCTACAGGTAAAGTCACACATTCTTCACTTAAAATTCCTCGTACGTTTACACTTTTCCGTTATAATTGTTTGCCTTAATTACATCAGCATGAACTATATCGTAACTTGCAGCACTATCTCGCAATATCTTACCTTCTATCCCATTTACTCTAGCCGTGATTGTGTATGGTTCAAATAATTTTTCAATGCCACTGCTAGTGTTCACATTAGCTATTACGTTAGTTTTAGTTTTTGGACATTCTGGCGAATTTTTGAAATGACCTACACTTCCACATCCATAACATTTAAACGGTCTTCTTTTATCAAAACTACTTTTATCGATTTTTTTTTTCATTGCTATTTTCTGGCGTTCCTTTACTATTGACTTCTTCGTTGTGACTTAACGATTTACTTTCATACTTGTTTTTAATTGACTTCAAATTATTTGAATTAAAAGAATTTCTGTCTGTTATAGGACCTTTTTTGGATTTGGAAATATATTCATCCGCGAATTCAGCCGCATCTTCTAAAGTTTTAGCTTTATTATGATCTTTAATCCAAAATCTCATTTCAGCTGGTATAGAACTATAGAATTTTTCTACGCACATTAATTGCATTAATTTCTCAAAGTTCGATCCTACCCCCTCACTTTTAATCCATTCATTGAAATTTGTTCTCAGATGATATGCAAATTCCGCGTAACTCTGATCAGTCTTCTTTTTTCCGTAACGAAATTTTGTTCTGAATACTTCCGCTGTTAATTTATATTTTTTTAATAAACTTGCTCGAACTTTATCGTAGTCCTTTGCATCTGCTTCTGATAAGCGTGCAACTACCTCATTCGCTGCAGGTGACAAAACCGATGTCAAACGTATCGACCAAGTTTCTCTCCCAAAATTTAATTGAGTATACACTCTTTCAAAATTTGTTAAGTATAAACTCATGTCGCCATCATCTTTAAATGGTTGTAAATTTTTACTCATATTAAAAGAAATGTTACTGGTATTATCACTTACGTTACTGACATTTTGCGCTTGCGCTTGAGCCATTTTAATTTGTGCCTCTATTCTAGCCAACTCTAACCTTTCTTGAACTTTTGCTATTTCTAATTTTTCTTGTCTTTTTACTAATTCTAATTTCTCTAATCTCCCTTTTTGAGGATTACTTTCCCACGAATCTAATTCAATTTTAACCTCATCTGCCGAATAATTAGCATTAACAATTTCTGCTATTGTCTCGACTTTCTTTTGACGTTCCGGTAATTGAAACAAATTCGCAACGTATTTCAATTCTTTTACAGTGAAAATATTAAATTCTGAACTCGCCATTATTGACGCAGTTAGTACAACAAAACAAACACTAGTTTTGTTAAAAATAAAACTACAATTTGACAACAATTCCAACAATACTCTCAGCCAATTAAATATTTTTGACACAATTATTTCAAAATTTTGTTTCCTAGATCTTAATAAATTCTCAAACAAGATCATAAAATTTTAAAATATACAAGCAAGTATTGCTAACGCAATTGTCGTCCAAACGTCGCCTTCGCTGACTCGTCCTGTTGTCGATTTTCCGCGGCTTCCCAACCGTCTTTGCAGGTTAAACACCGCCTCTTCGTTCTTCGTTCTGCTTTTCTAGCTATTTAGCTGATTTTCTTCCGTCTTTCTTCGTATTTCTCGCTGTACCCACACTCGTACCAGGGCCACCGTTGAAACGAAAAGTAAACTTTTTGTTGTGAAATATGTTGAACAAAATTCCACCGAACTGACACCAATTGTTATGGATCGTCAACTGTGGGGTGTTGGAGAGTGCACAACAAATACATAGACGTAGTTTTTTTATTTAGCTTATTCTAAACTCCAGTTAACAACTAAAAGGAACAACGAAACTTCACACTCAGGCAGAATAATTCCTTGTGTTCTAATAAAATTTTCCACGCCGTTCCGCCGCGCCACCTCCCTCCGAAACAATTACATGCGCAATTGTCTCAATACAGGGCCGTACTCGCAACAACGTTAACATTATGCTATTTTTTAGAGAAAAGTAGTCATAATTTGTTAACCACCCAATATGAAATATTAAAACTTTATATTTTAAGAAAGGGCACGATAACGACATTTCAAAAAGTGTATCATATACAGAGTGTTCCATTTAAAAAAATATATCTTTGGTCCGCAGAAACTTTACGGAACACCCTGTATTATTGTAAATAATTTTCAATTGTGGGCATTTACCCTGGTAATCATATGTCTCAGATTAATTTTTAGTGTCTTCTTAAATAACTTCATAAATGACCAAATTCAGAACTTTTCCGAACCTGTATATCCATGTACGTGTATTATGCATGTATTATGGCGTAAGAAGATAATCTGGAATTATAGAAATAGGAGTCAAATAGTCTTTGCATCCTATGAATGCTCTAGAATGAAATTTTTGTTCTTTTTAATAATTAATTATACAGGGTGTTCATGGGAAGTCGCTACAACAGCTAACTTCTTTATTTTTTATGAGGTAACTTAAATTAGAAAATTTAGGACCTCTCCTCATCGATTTTATGGTGGCTTCAGAAAGACAAATGACTATCAACTTTTCGCAATTTTCAACTTTTTTTAATAAAATGTTAGGTTCTTTTAACATCGCGTCGTGTTCAGGATGTCAAATTAATTATGTTTCTAAAATATCATCTCACAAAGTCTACTATTTTATAAATGATTTAGTAACAAAATCTTGGTGTTCATGGAAAATGGGTACAATAGCTAACATTTTTATTTGACATTTCACGAAGTAGCTTAAATCGGAAAAGTTTAAAGACATTTCCTGCTCTTATGGTACTTTTATGGTGCCTTCGGAAAAACAAAAGACTATCAGACTTTCCAGATTTTCAATTGTTTTCAACTTTTTTAAATGGAACATTGTATATTTTACCGTATCGCGTTCAGGATGTCAAACTAAGTATGTAAAATTTTACAAAACCAAAATCTCCTAATTTCTTTATTTTTTTATTACTTAAGATATTGAGATGCGGTTTGAACTGATTCGCATGATAATTTAAGTTCTTTTATGGGCCCTTTTAAGAAAGATTTTTTTTCTGAATGTAATGATGTATCACATGATATAAAGACTTCTTCAAAATTTTGAGAAACCGAAGTTGTTCTTCTTACGAACAGAAATTGCTAGTGCCATGATCATAAAACTTTGTTGTCGAGACTGTTACAAGCTAACCGCGCCCTTGTTAACCTTGGTAATAAAGGGGCGTTTACATTACATACATATTTTGTTTGACAAGTCTGGAATGAATCTGAAATTTGTCTCATACAAGTATTACATTTTTCGTGTATTTGACATGTATCCGACATGCTTTACAGACAGATTTATTATCGCAGACCATACAAAGGTACTTACGCATATACAGAATAGTTAGCTGTTTTAAGTGTTTTGAGTGATCCAAAAAGAGCATAGTAATAATATGCGGCCGCGGCTAGAAACAAAAATTGATCGTCATCATTCATGAGCGACACTTTTTTTTATTATTAAATACTAGATATGTAGCGAACAAGTCACACAGTGTAAACGATGTCCTGTGCAAAAGAGCTGTAGTGCCACTGATCGTTCGTGTACAAGGGATTAAAATTTTCACCAGTAAAATTCTTTTTGGCTCAACATACCCCTAGCTGATGTGATATTGGTTTAAAATTTTAATCGCTCACACCATTGGCTGTAATCGGTCAGTGCCACTGCAGCCTAATTTGGTAAACAAAAAGCAAAGTTTCTGTGATCATGGCACTAGCAAATTCTGTTCGTAAAAAGAATAAGTTCAGTTTTTCAAAATTTTGAAGAAGTTTCCATATCATGTGATACATCATTGCATTAAAAAAAAAATTGTCTCTTAAGAGGCCCCAAAAGATTGGGGGGTACAAATTTAAAATTTTAAGGTTAGGTTAGATTACTGAAAATTTGTAAAAATGAAATTAGTTTTGGTTTTTGTAAAATTTTAACCAAGTTGCCCAAGGCAAGTAATATTTGAAAATGGATTAATGAGCTCTCGAATGTGCACCTTTTTGCTAATTTAAGCATTCCTCTATCTCTTCAAATACAGAAGTTACCCATGCAGTCTCTAATGAAATCCGGGCACACTGTATATACTTAATTTGATATTCTGAACGCGATGTCATGTTAAAAAAGCATTAGAAAGTTGAAAATAATTGAAAATCTCGAAAACTTGATAGTCGTTTGTTTCTCCGAAGATTCCATAAAAAATCGAGCAGGGAAGGTCCTGAAACTTTTCTAATATAAGCTACTTCGTGAAATGACAAATAAAAAAGTTAGCTATTGTAGCCATTTTCCGTAAACACCAAAAAGTTACTAAGTCATCTATAAAATAGTAGGCTTTGGGAGACGATATTTTGAAAACATAATTAATTTGACATCCTGAACGCGATACGATGATAAAAAACCTAACATTCCATTTAAAAAGGTGAAAACAGTTGAAAATCTCGAAAGTCTGACAGTCATTTGTTTCTTTCGAAGATACTATAAAATCGAGGAGGAGAAGTTTTAAAACTTTTCTAATTTAAGTTACTTCGTAAAACTACAAATAAGAAAGTTAGCTATTGTACCCAAGCAACACGCGTTGGTTTAATTTTCGTGTATTCAACTATATTTTAGTTTTGGTTGGACATTTTTACATTTATTAAACGGTTACCGTCAACGTACATGTTTTAAGCCGTCTAATAAACGTATACATTATACCACTTTGATACAGAAACATCGAATTTAGTATATGGAACACGTTTTTTCAACATCTATCTCGCGGACATTTTATCCTTATTAATCGTATATGTGTGTTGCTTGGGCAGCGGCTTCCCATTAACACCCTGTACCTCTAGGGCAGTTATACAATGTCAGTTTAAATTTAAGCTGAAACGTGATCCCATGACAACGATTATTTCAACAAATGTTAAGGGTTTAAGCTTTGACTTAAAGTTAAGCAGGAACTGTACCGGGTGGCCCATGCGTATTTCTTCTCTGAGGCCTACAGGAAAAAAATGGGAAAAAAATAGGAAAAAATCGATCTAGATTTTTTTTAGTAGACAACACGCGGCATATTGTAAAATTATTTTGAACTATATGTACAAAGTTATCTGAAAAATGTCGGCTCATGGAAATTATTTTTTTTTTAATGGAACACTCTGTATATTTTATAGATATTTGGATGCGCCGCAGCTAGCTGATTACAACTGTTTGATTATAAAGGCCCCGAGCCGTAATTCCTTTGTTTTTATTCAAACATCCAATAAAGTATATACAGGGAGATTCAGGCAACACTTTCATTAAAAGTTTACGGAATTCTCCTTTGAATTTCTGTTTCATATTTTGCAGTTATAAGTTAACGATATGGATCTATCAAAATATAATATTTTCAAATTTCAGACACTTTCACTTATACTAGGACTTTCAACTTTCTTATTTTAAATAGAATACGCCAATTTTTAATGCATTCCCGAGATATTTTCATTATTTAAGAATAATTCAGACTTGCAGAACTTTGGTTATGATACTGCCATCTTTGTGCAACAAAAACCATGATGCCCATTTTTGCCCTATAGTAGGCTACAATAACATTCATTCAGATCATCTCCAGTTTTGCACTTGATTGCTTACGGGCTGGTTGAAAAGTAACTTCTCTTCGAACTAATTTCAACTGTGGAGAAGTCATGTTTTTTAAATGGAACGCCTAGTATATTTTTATACCATGTGAGTTAGGATTAAATGTTCTTTCGTTCTGTATTAGCATTCCCTATACCTGTCTCTTATAGTTCACTCGATATCGATGATTTCTTTTTAACACGTAATTTTTTTCCATTTTTCGGTATTATTTTTAAATAGTGGCTATGAAAACTAGAGAAATTATAATTTTTGAAATCATCCGTCTGGTAAGAATTAAAGAAAAATAATTTAATCGATACGAAGAACCAAAAAATGAATAAACAAACACAGATATATTAAATGTATTTGATGATAGAAAAGTCGAAAATTCAAGAAGATAATAAAAAAGTTGTTATATCGAGGAAAATATGTTATTACTTAGATACAGTAGAAAGTTATTACTAATAAATAATAGCCGAGGACAACGTAGAGCCAATATTTTAACCAACAATTTGTGTATTATTTTTAATATTTCTGATTTATTTATTAGTTTTCATAAAATTTGTATTGTAAGTGTAAATTTCTCCTTGTAAATGTGTAAATAGTCATACCAAGAATTCTAATACATGCGGCATATGTAAACAAAAAGTTCAGATGATAGATGTTTATTTAAATATTATTTGTCGGTTTTTAAAATGAAATTGAAATTACAGTCAGAAATTAACTAAAGAAACCTCAGTTTGTTAAATTTTCATAGCACACTATTCAGGAATAATACTGAAAAGTGAAAAAATTGATGCGTCAAAGAGAAAATCATAGAAAGAGATGGGTGTAGGGAATGCTAATACAGTCCGAAAGAACATTTAATTCTGATTCTTATGGTATAAAAAAAATACTGGGTGTTCTATTTAAAAAAGATCACTTTTCGACGGTTGAAATCAGTTCGAATAGAAGTTACTTTTCAATCAGCCCGTAAACGATTTTGTGTAAAATTATAAATAAACAAAAACAAGTACTGCAACTTTGAACTTTTTTTTAAAAAATGGAAATATCTCTGAAACGGATAATTTTTCTTGTATCACATGTTACACAAAATATTTTTAGAATTTCATGAAGATTTCAGAAATGCAATAAAAAAATGGGATATTCCATCTAAAATAAGAGAGTTGCCAGCAACTTTCGGTACAAGCGGAAGGGTCCGAACGTTGGAAATATTATATTTTAATAGATCATTATCGCTAACTTATAATCGCAAAATATGAAATAGAAATTCAAAGAGAAAGTCCGTAAACTTTGCCTGAATCTCCCTGTATATTTTTGAATGGGACGTTCTTTTCTTCAGAATGAAGAAAAAAAATGTCTTTGGCTACACTGTCCAGGAGTCATGATGTCATCGACAATTTTTTTAAAAGGTACGATGAAATATTTTTTGCAAAATATGACAGAACATCAAGATTCGGTCGGGCTGAAACTGACCCCGACTACAAGCGAAAAATTAAATGAGGATGGTTTCCTAGACTTCGCTCGGTTTTTGCCGTCGCCGTCGGTCACGGTTAGTTTCAAGTCCGACCGAATCTCCTTGGAAACCGCAGCTTTAATGATAAGTTATGTAGGTAGGTTTTTTTTTTATTTTTCTCGAAAATTTTCTTATGTAAGGACCTAAAAGTTTTATGTTTTAGTGCCATTTAAAAAAATTGTCGATGACATAATGACTCCTATGCAGCAGGGTTGGAAAGTTTAAAACACCGAATTAAAAACATCCTATCTGTTTTAAACAAAATGTTTTAAACATGTTTTTTTTTGATAATGTTTTAAATTCATTTTTTTGTAATTTTAAGCTAAAAGATTTACTTACTGTATGAACGATATTTTTGCGTATTTTTGAAAAAAAAAATGTTAGAAGAATTTTAACTTTTATTAGTTTGGTTACAGCAGAATAGTTTTGATTTTTAATTAGAAAATATTTGTTATGTTTAAGTTGTTTACAATTTATTATTGGTCCTGATTTTTCAAATAAAGCAGTTTTGAAGCAAGCAAAACTTCTCTACAAAGTCATTGTATTTCGAAAAAGCGAAAATAAAGGATACTTCCTTAAGTTACGTAAATTTGGGCATATGCCACATCCAGGGTTGAAAAGTTTAAAATTAATTAAAAACATACCATCTGTTTTAAACAAAATGTTTTAAACATGTTTTTTTGCTAATGTTTTATTTATTTTTTGTAATTTTAAACTAAAAAACTCTTTTGATATAAGTACTTTATTTTTAAGTTTAGTTTTAAACATGTTTTTTAGTTAATGTTTTAAATTTTTTTTTTAGTTTTAAGCTAAAAAAGACCACTTTTGATATGTGTTTTATTTTTGCAACGTAATACTATGGAACCAGAAGTTAATTGTTTAGGGTCTGTATTTCACTGACAGATTAACTTTAAACTTTAGTTTGTTCTCATATCAATGGTTTTAATAATTGTAGACAATGCGTGGCTGAGCTGACGTGATGACTACACTGTAACTCTGATTTGAACTAAAATTAAATTGCATTAGATTGATTACATTCAATTCATTAATTATTACTGATCACTCGAATAATATATTGTATTATATTGTAAAATTTTGAAATACCTTTTCAATATTTAACCTTTTATTATTACATTAAGTTTTGAAACATACTGGGTCCTCCGCTTCCCTGTTTATACCATGGGCTACGGGATGAGTTATTATGTGGCAAACTGGCTTGAATTTGTCAATGATAATGCAGTGTTAGGTCAAAAAGTGATCGTAGGATGTCACTGTTTAAACTATTTACAACGTTATCGTTTCATTTGTCTTCATTGAATTTCTACCGTGTGTCCCAAGCCCGTATATTCCCCCTTCTAGAAATTTAAAATTTTAAAACAATGAATTAAACAAAAATTTAATTTGAAATTTCAGACATATACCTACTAGACTTTTGGTTTCGCCGGAAGTAATATCTGCTTTGTTATTTTAAATGGAACATCCTACATGTTTTTACATATTTGAAATTTTTGTTTTCCGGTATTGAAAGCCACGAGTCGTGTATTTTAGTTCTAATGCGATCAAGTAATTTGAAAAAAAATATTTCTTTGGATTGTATTTGATTTTAGTTTTTATTAGGATTATTTTTCTCAGTATGTTGATACCAAATATTTCATACTTTCTTTGAAAATCATTTAAAACACCGCGACTGTAGATCCTAAGTAAATAAAGCTCTGCCTTAAATTATTTAAATTATTGTCAAAGTATATACATTATTTTTAAAAGGGTACATAATCTAACATTACAAACTTTTCATTTTTCTTTTAATTAGAGATCGAATAAATTCTTCTTTTTACACAATTATCAAATAATATTAATAAAATATATCTTTTTATGTAAGCTGTAAGGGCAATTTAAACATTTAAAAGTTGTTTTAAACAGCTGTTTTTTTGTTTAAAATATGTTTAATTTAGGATCAATTTTAAACATGTTTTAAACAAAAAAAACAGAAGTTTTGCTCTTTTTAAAAAAAACAACCAACCCTGCTATGCAGTGTATCGAAAAAAATATTTTGATACTTCATTCTCTAGAGAAGAACGTCCCATTCAAGAATATACTGGGTGTCTCACAAACTATGGAGGAGAGGTGTAGGGCATCAAAATAAAGTTTTTTTCTTAATTCGCTTTTGCCCAAGACCCAATAATAAGAAAGTTACAGCAGTTTAACGATCTTAATTTCTTCTTAATTTACAATTATAGCTTCTAAATTAATAAAACTTCTTTCACAATCACAAAATGCAACTTTATTGTTTAATAAACTCTAAATTTATCAAAACCACCATTCATAAAATGTCTATCTTAATCTGTTTTCTAGTTTTGTTTTTAATTAGTAGGCGGTGCACAACGACATGAAAATCCGTTTTTGCACATTAAAAGGAAAAACGAAATAGCCGTAACTTTAACGTGACTACATTTTTTAAAATAGTTGTTTATTGTAAATCAGTGTTCAATTAACTCATTAATGCCTCAAATTTGAATTTAAAACGTAAAATATTACTACAGGGAGTAACTTTTGTTTGTTAATTAATTTTACTTTAAATTCTTGTAACTTTTTTAGTTATTGATTTTTTACCAAAAATTTATTATGAAAAAAGCTTTAATTTGACTTCCCCTAGCTACCCTTTTAATCTCCTCCGTAGGTTATGAGACACCCAGTTCATACTTTATCGGATGTTTGAACAAAAATAAAGGAGTTAGCGCTCGGGCACTTTTTTAATCAAACAGACGGTATATTGATTTCATTGAACTACTATCCTAAAATAATTTTTTTTCAAAGAAAAATTCTTCAAAAATTCAGTCAGTTTGAATATGAATTTCTGATTACTGAGATAACACAGACGAACGAATTTTTAGGACTTTTTGCCTTATACCGAGCGATCGATACTTACGAAACATTCAGTATGTCATTTTTTTTTAATGGAACGGCCTAGTTTTTATATCAGAATTGGATAGCACTTAAATGTAGCTTTCTGCTAATATAACATTATACAGGGTGGGTCAACAGTGCGTGGACGGATTGTGGCGTTACTATTGAAAATTTTTTAAATACTTCCGTAAGCGTGTGGCAACCCTAACATATGTTTTTTTTTTTAAACGGAACACGCTATATGTTAATGCACTGTTAAATGTCTCATAATCAGTGAAAAAAAAAAATGTAAGGTTTTATTGACCTAAAGTTTATCATATAAAATAGCGACATCTTACTATCGCTTTTTGACCTAACATTGCAGTAGGATAGACAAATTGAAGCGGGATTTGCTCCTAATGAGTCCCCCATGCAAGGCGGCCATGCTTGCTGTCAAAGCATAATGAAAGATTTTAGAAAAATTTTGTGCAAATCGTTTTTGATTGCAGTGAGAACCTCGAGCAGCCAATGTCGAGCTACGTTTCTGCTGAAGAAGCCCCAAGCAGGGCTGAAACAGCTGTCCAGAGGCTGCTCGAGGTTCTCACTGCAATCAAAAACGATTTGCACAAAATTTTTCTAAAATCTTTCATTATGCTTTGACAGCAAGCATGGCCGCCTTGCATGGGGGACTCATTAGGAGCAAATTTTTCTAAAGTTTATCATTTTCGAGATACTGAAAATGTATCGGTAAAAAATGGCAAAATTTGTTACACCATAAATTAGTTATTTTTAAATATTTTGCTTTGAATTTTGGGGGATACATTATTTAACTATCGGAAAACAGAAATGTATAATCAACTCGAATTTTTTCCGAGTACTGTACACAGAGTGATTCATATTACCATTTTTCTAAACAAAATTAAATGGAACGTCCTATACCGTAATTCGGTTAAATGGAAGAAAAGTTGCACGAATCAATGTCTAACTCGTATTTATTAACAGAATGATTTTTTTATTATTTCTTCTTGAGATATTAATAAAAATGTAAAAAACCGATTTTCTTTCTCTCTTTGTATCTCTTTTATTATACATAACTGTGAAATTCTGATTTCACTTTCTACAGGCACTTTTTGATTCTGCTTCGAATAGGAGTAATAGAATTGAAGTCAAACATTTCGTCTTTCCACGACCATCATCAGTTTCGATTTTTTAAATACAACATATCTTTTATTATTCTATTCGATAGAATTTTTTCTCCTAATTGCAATGATATAACACACTTAAAAGTTGACATTAATTTGAAGCTTAAATAATTCAGAATTTATAAAAAAAATATAATATATAATTTAAAATTTTTGTAAGTAAGTTTTTTAAACTTGAAACGGATAAAATTATGAAGGGAAAACACTCAACGCTTCGCTATTGATTAATAGCTTCTTTTTATTATTCTATTCGATAGCATTTTTTTCTGGTGATTTCGGTGATGTCTGATACTTAATACCTTTTTTTCAAGTAAAGTTAAAATATGACAGATAAACTGATACAATTTCATTATGTTTTTCTTTCTTAATAAGTAAATTTATACCTGACTACTTTTTTTTATTTGTTAAGTATTAACAACTAACATTCAATTGTCGGAAGAGGAAGAATGAATAAATATTTTCTATATGATATTAGATGGTTAACACAAACCAAATAAACAGCAGTATAAACATATTAAATTACAAAAATAAAATAAATAACTTAAACAAAAATTATAGAAGAAGAACATGAGTTTGTGAAATAAATAAAGTGAAATAAATAAATTAAAGTAAATCCTCGAAATGTCCTCCACTGTTTTCAAGACATACATTCGTTCTTAATCCTATGTGTTGTCTAGCGTGTCGAATATGAATTCGCGAAACATTTCTGCAAGAATATAATATTCGTCTTCTTAGTTCCCCCTTATTATTTATCTTAATGCTAGTTACTGTTTCAATGTCCAAAATAGAAAGCCTTACGTTATCCTGTTTAAATTATGCAGGGTGGTCCCAATATAACATGACAAACTTCAACTGGTAATTCACCTCGTTAAAATGAGTAACAAAATTTAGTACCATTTTTGGACTTAACCATTTAAAAAAAAATAAAGATAATGAAGTGTTGAGAGCCACTGAGTGCTAAAGATATTAAAAAAATTACATTGTTGTAGAAAGTATCTTTCTAATTTATCATAAAAATATTCGTTTTCAGCTGCCAAAGTCTTTGTAAAAGACATTATTCAGTAATATCTAAATATTTTTAGTATAATTAGTATTCACTTTTTCTTTTAACCCAACAGTGCGAGTCAAAATTAAAAACTAGGCTTTTTCATTCCTATACCAAAGCTGAGATACTAGTCTAGCAAGTTATATTAGAATCACCCGATATTTCTCGGTAAAAATTCATTTTCGTAAGTGCAGTGCATTATTATAATAACGATACAGAAAAACTTTAAATAGTTTATTATAATTTACATTATAGCTAAGAAAATGAACTAACAATTTGAAATTATGTATTAAATAAAATTTTCATCTAAAAATCTGTTTTATTTAAGCTTTAGATTAATATCAACTTTTAAGTGTGATACCATTACAATCAGGAGAAAAAATGTTATCGAATAGAATAATAAAAAGATATACGTTGTATTTAAAAAATCGATACTGATGATGGTCGTGGAAAGACGAAACGTTTGACTCCAGTTATGCGTTCAAAGCAGAATCAAAAAGTGCCTGTAGAAAGTTAAATCAGAATTTCAAAATTATGTATAATAGAAGAGATACAGAGGAAGAAAGAAAATCGACTTTTTTACATTTTCATTAATATCTCAAGAAGAAATAAGAAAAAAGTCATTCTGTCAGTGTCTACGAATTAGGCATTGATTCATGCAACTTTTCTTCCATTTAACCGAATTTGTATCTCTTAAGGTCTAGGAGATCCCTTCAGTGCACACTCAATTTGAAACAGCCGGTATATGAACACATAGTTTAAAACACCCTTACCACAGACAACAACGTGTTGTCTGTGCCCTTACTAAGGTTTCCAATGTTATAAGACTCTTTACGTGTAGCTCTTAAATTTGAATGTAGAAACTTTTTAAATTTATATCTTTAAAATTTTATAATTGTAATTTAATAAACAAAAATGATTTTTTTGTTTTTCTGCTGGCATAAATTTCAACTTGTAATGATGTTGGATGTTCTGCAGTATTATAATAAGCATTTAAAATCCAGTACCCTATTTTCTTGGATTAAAAACTTTTCATTCCGTTTATTAGGAATAAAGAAATTCATAACAAACAGAATTTACAATATTATGGTGGCGAAAATTCACATTTTCTAGAAATTTTTCACACAACTAACGGTCTTTTAATAAATGCATTCATTTCATGGTTTGAATTTTGTGAGACGATTCTTACCTGCTGTTTATTTCTTAGAATTATTTCTTATAATTCTTGATGAGTGTTCACCGAAATAGTGATTAAAATATGTGGTTTGATCATGATGAAGTACCATCATATTACAACAATGACACTAGAAAATGATTTGACTAAATAGTTAATTCAATAAATAAAATGCGTAAGAATTTTGAGTTGCTACGCAAACTTCCGTCTGATTTCACTGTTTTTTTACGCCAAAATAAATAGGTTTAGTGAATCTCCTATGGACGTCGAGATCATGAAACAGAATTATTTAGAATTGCATATCTATGTATTATGTCTGTACTATTAATAAATTTTAATATATTTTGTAATCGCCGAATTAAAAATGTTTAAAATAAATTGGATTACATTTGAGCATGTTTGTTACATCCAGTTTTTCTTATGTTAACTAACATTTATGTTATTGCTTTTGTGGTATTTTGTATATTTCGTATTATGAATTCATTGCAAAACAATTGAACAATGATATGATTATAAAGAAATTAAATTTAGTTCAATTTAAGTTTTTTAATTAAAAAAAATCGGTTTGTGCTAAATGTTGGTTCACACATTAATATACATCTAATGTTATTATTATCAACGTTATTAACAAAGTTATTACCAAACGTATGCATCAGAAACAAAACAAAATCCAAATTTAGTTATTAAATTACAATATTGTTGAGATGTTAAAGATACAAATTTAAAAACTTTCTACGTTCAAAGTTTAAGAGCTATACGTAAAAAGTCTTATATTATTGGAAACCTTAGTAAGGGATGTTTTAAACTATGTGTTCATCTATGTATTTTGCGTTGTGAATCACTCCATGTACAGTACCCGGAAAAAATTCTTGTTGATCATACATTTCTGTTTTCCAATAGTTAGATAATGTATCCACCTAAATTCAAAGTAAAATATTTAAAAATAACTAATTTAGGGAGTAACAAATTTTGCCATTTTTTACCGATACATTTTCAATATTTCGAAAACGATAAACTTTAGGTCAATAAAAACTTATATTATTTTCGTCCACTGATATTGAGACATCTAACAGTGCAATAATATATAGTGTGTATGTATAGTATGTGTTCCATTTAAAAAAATATATATGTTAGGGTTGTCACACTCTTACGGAACACTCTCTATAAGTCTGAACAATTTTAGATTATGCATCTAACCGATATGAATGTTACTGCGCACACGGATTCCAAAAATTTTCAATAGTAAAGCTACAATCTTCCGCCCACGCACTGTTGGCCCACCTTTTATACCTTTATTTTTAACAATTTTGTCACTAGAAATTTTGTTTTTCAGGTATTTCAATGATCGGTTTTTAAACTAAACACCCAATGCTGCCACTTTTCTACCAGAATTCGATCATTCGAAGTCGATTTCTCGTTCATTTGATTCTACATTCAAAGTTCTCTAATCTGAATACCTCCGCGATAGGATTTATTTTAACAAAAACAATTTAAGAAGCCGACCATTGAATTACTGGTAAAAAAAGAAATTTTCTAGTGACAAAATTGTTAAAAAAAATAGGTATATAACATTATATCAGCAGAAAGCTATATTTAAGTGCTATCCAATTCTGAAATCAAAAGTAGACCGTTCCATTAAAAAAGAGGTACCGAATGTTTCGTAAGTATCGATCGCTCGGTATAATGCAAAAAGATATCATAAAAGCCAAAGTCCTAAAAATATCGTGTTAGGCTTTCGTTCGTCTGTGTTATCTCAGTAAACAGAAATTCTTATTCAAACTGACTGAATTTTGAAAAAAATTTCTTAGAAAAAATTTATTCTAGAAAAGTAGTTGAATAAAATCAATATATATTTATACCATTGCAATCAGCTCACTCCGGCGCATCCAAAAATATCTATAAATATACAGGGCATTCCATTTAAAGAACTTTAGATTCCATGAACCGCCATTTTTCTGATTACTCTGTATAGTTCAAAATAATTTTACAATATTTCGCATGTTTCTAATATAAAATTCTAGATCGATTTTTTTTCTAATTTTTTTCCGTAGGCCTCACAGAAATACGCATAATAGATTGTACCAAAAGAATAGAATGTAGGCTCTAAGGTGGTACCTCAACAAGAATGGTTGTGCGTTACAAAAAAATTATACAATTTATTACATAATTATGAAGTACAAAATTATACAAAAATTAAAGTTAAAAAATGTTGAGCTAAAAAGTAATTACGGAAAACGGACTTAATAGGATACTCTTTACCTTGTAGTTCTGCATATCTCTCAAGAAGTGTGAAACAATACATTTTACAGTTTGGAATACTTCTCCATAATAGGATTGAAAATATTAAAACTTCATTTCTACAACTCAACAATAAAGCCAATCTAAACGTGAAGCAATGTCTGCGATTTCATCGCGAGAGAAAAGTGGAAGAACAAATTCAATTTCTGGTCTCTGCTTATGATTGAAAATATCGTCTGCCTTTTCAAAAAATAAAGCAGTAAAGAGAAATATGAATATACCGCAAGCAATGCAAACCTTAATAAACTAGACGTGAAAAGTTGATTACAGGTTCACTTAAATAAAAGGTTCGCCTTTTCCTGCGCGAATAATAGTGCTATGAAAAGAATTATACTGCTGGTAAGTAAAGGAATAAAACTTAATTGAAACTGCAACGATGTTGAACACAAATACAAAATGAAACATAAATCCCTTAATTAATAAACTCCTTAATTTAAACATCTCTTATGTGCTTATCCTTATCACACATTATTTCAGTTGAAAATTTTGAAAGTTAAATCGAAGCGGTTGAAGTACAGCAGTAAGCTTTATCGCTGATTGTCTAATTATTTCGTCAAGGAAATTTAAAACGTATTAAAACGAATTAAGATATTTCAATTGAAAATTCCCTGCAGACAGCGTAGTTTATAAGTTTCGAGACAGATCAAAATAAAAGTATAGTGTAAAGAAATCTTCAAATTACAGTTCCAAAAGAAAGGACGCAAGATTTATTCTCTAATAAAATAAGCTCCGAGTACGGGCTTTAAATTGCCTAAAGAGGATTGACAAAATTAAAACAGTGGATCTGTGCGAGGCGAACTAACTATATCCCTAGGGAAATTGGTACAATATTGCAGCGAGGCTCGATAACTACCGACCAGCAATGGAGTTAGCGATATACCTTTCAACCTGAATATTTCATGACCACTTGCTATCTCTTGACATTCTATAAAGAAGGGATGATTGACTTTGTTAAGTGTACATCACTAGAGCTGGGATACTATGCAAATTGTACATTTGTTTCTGTGACGTATGCGCAAAATTTAACGTTTTCGGAATGGATCAAACACTTTAGAATCAAAAGAAATAATTTAAAAAAATGCATATTCTGCATACTTTAAGCATCCTGAGCATGTTTGGTGAAGAAATGCATATTAGTGCATATGCAGGGTAGGTCAATAGTATGTATTCGGTAGATAGCTCCTTTATCAATACAGATTTTTAAAATCTGTTTCTACTTACTTATTGTGTGGATACATGATTCAAAATTAATTACAATTATACAGGCTGTTCCATGTGGCTGAGCCAAACCAAAGTTGTGCTTTTTTTTTAATGGAACATATTGTATATTATGCCTTACTTCAATTCGTCTTTGAAAGTAGATAAATTTATCGTAAGGATATTATGTACCTAAACCTAATGGTTTTTAAGATATTGACATTTAAATGTAAAAAAAATGGTATTATTTGATGTTTTACAGATTAGAGGTTTATTAAAATTCGACATATAAATTTTACAATAACATTACATAAACTTTTTGGAACAGAAAACAATATCCATCTCGAAGATATTCCTATTATTTTACACAGGGTAATTCATAACTCCCATGTTTATTTTACTCGGTTAGTTTAAATAAATGGAACACTCTATATTTTATTACTGAATTGAATAGGTCTTTTATTAGGCTTTACAGTAATATAGGGTTCCGTATGCGTTACACAACAAACATATACACAGTAAGATGTCAAACTTGTAAATTCATAAAACAGTATTTATTATATCTTTCGATGGAATATTTTGTCTATAATATGGTTGATTTTATTTAGAAAATCTGTACTGAGTCTGTTTGTAGTTTCTAGTCTGTTAAAAAATAATATTCATTTGATTTGTAACATAAAAAAACCGTATGCATACTTTCAGTTAATACCACCCCAGCTCCAACCTTTCTAGTTTGTCGTGGAGGCGTAATGGTTAGTAATTTTAATCATTAATTGTGACTGCAACCGACTTACTACATGTTTACTTTCTTCGCTTTCCAAACCAGGAAAACGTACAATCACTAGTTCGAAGCAAATTCCACCGAACAATAACCGACAGATGAAAATTCCATCTCACATGCGCAGTGGGAATCGAGTCCACGCCTGAAGTTGCCAGTTAATACTTTTTAAAGCTAAATCTTTAGGAAAGTTAGTAAATAAAGAAATAACATCTAAAGAAATTGTAATGCAATTATTTAATAATAATAATAATAATAATAATAATAAATCTTTATTAGGCGAAGTTTAGCTACAGAGCTATTCTGTACAGATTCGGTATTAATGATAGGTGGTTAGATATTAAAGATTTTACTCATATTTCCAAAGGTAACTTTTTAGTAGTTGATTTATGTTTTGAAACATCTTATTTTGCGTTCAATGATAAATTTTATAAAAATTTTGTGCAATGTTAGGTCAAAAAGCGATAGTAAGATGTCGCTATTTTATATGTTCGATAAATTTTATAAACAGATTTTTGGTACAGCAGTGGGTTCTCCTTTACCTCCGGTGAAATTGTTATGCAAGAACCAGAAAAATCTGTTGTTAACTGTTTATCATTCAATTTAACCCTATACTTTCGTTATGTAGATGACATTTTAATGATTTTGCCTTCCGATAAGGTAGATTTTGTTTTAAATAAATTTAATTCTTTTCATAATAGATTACAATTTACAGTAGAAAAAGAAAATAATAATTCATAGAGTTTTCTTGATGTAAATATTATCAGACGGAATGATAAATTAATTACTATTTGGTTTCATAAACCTACCTGGTCAGGTAGATGCATAAATTTTCACTCATACACACCCAAAAATTATAAAATTGTAACTATTATTTCATTAACAGATGGAGCTATTTTACTTTCTGATAAAGTTTTCTGAACAGATAAAATAGCGACATCTTACTATCGCTTTTTGACTTGACATTGCAGGGCTGAAACAGCTGTCCAAAGGCTGCTCGAGGTTCTCACTGCAATTTAATAAAGAAAACTCTTATTCAAATACTTATTCAGTAAATCTTATTGAATCATCATAAATACATATAATTGCCTTATATTTAACCATTACAAAATACATTTAAATACATTTTCAAAACACATAATTTAATTTTAGCCAGTTGCTACCTAGCTGTACAGGTATCACAAGTGATTGCCGTGACAGACGTTTCGGCGTCGCCGGCCAGCCCCAGGGTGGGTTAAAAACTAAATCTGGACTATCGAACAGTACCAACAAAACAAAAAAAAAGAAAAAGGCGCCACTTAATTTTTTTTTGGCTATGGGGAACCGCGGGAAAAAATTAACTCAACCAAGATACTATCAATATACAGTTTTATTAAATAGATAATTAATAAACATTAAACAAACACAAGAAAAAGGTTAAACCAGTAACAACAGCGATGATTACATTAGTCATCCATAAATGCGCTTAAAATAGACGCAACGGTGATTCTAGAGTTGACAAGAGCGTTACGCAAAAAAAGTCAAACGGCGAATCCAATTAAAGTCAACGCGCACCGCATGAATTCACGCCTTTATCCGGCAGCAATGCTCCTAAATACAAGAAAAAAACAACGAAAGGTAAGCAAATCTTGTCCCTACTCGTTCAGAGCGTCGGTCGGCGTGTTGGGCAGCTCCAAGGGGGTAGGTTAAGGCTCACGGGACCGTGCAGATGCGGTGAACGGCCACAAATACAGTGTATTCTTAACGAATACGGCGCAGAGGTAAGGGTACCCCTAAAGCCTGTAAGGAAGGAAGATACGTGATAGAAAGATTCGAAGCGAGGCAGACAATTAACGAATTGTCACCTGTTCGCAGAACAACCTGGAAGGGAACAGGCGTAGACAATACGAGTGTATTAATTTTTCTCTCGGCTCAACGGATTAATCCAGCAATACAGCTGTTGATGAATTCCCCAACATCAATTTTGGGCGAAAACACACACAAAAAACACACCAACACGAGACGTGTTGTTGCACCGAGAAGTGTGCGGGGTCAATTCTGTTCTGGAAATCGCATCGCGCGGACGAACGAAAAAGAGATGGGGTTAGAAAAAGGAAGAGATAGAATGCCTCCGCCAACCGCGACAGAATCTTACGTCAACGAGGACCAATGGGCTTAAATACCGGGGTTCAATTTCTGTATAGCTTTCGTGGGAAAGGAATCGCTGATTTCACAATATGTTGCAATAATGCGTAAAACTAAAATGCTAAATAGATAATCTATGCGACCGAAAAATTAACTTTCAAAACACAAATTTTCCTTATCCTAATTTTTACAGGAAAACAAATAACACTAGGGAATTACTTTGAAAGCAAATCGGCGGAACGCAAAGAGTTTGCCGGGCGGTCTGCGAAAATATTTCACGGGAAGCAATAGGGTGATTCGGGGTCGGGCAGAAATTGAACGGTAACACAGTAAATCTGTGAATAATGTAAATTAAAATAAATTAGTTTTAATTTAGTTCTAGTTACTTTTATCTTTATTCCGGCTAACTCATATTTTAGTTTAAAATCATGTTACCTTTTCGTTTCTCTTGACGACTTGTTTCTTTTGACAACTTTTTTATTTACTTTTCGTTTCTCTTGACGACTTGTTTCTTTTGACAACTTGTTTATTTACTTTTTTCACTCCTGACGAAGCTATAAATCTACAGCAAAACGTTGTGTTCCCATCATATTTCTGTCCGGTTCAAGATTAAGAAAACTTTGTACTTTTCATCGGACAAGAACCAACTTCAATTGTACATATTACTATTATTATTTGATATTTGTGTAAAAAGAAGAATTTATTCAAATTCGATCTCTAATTACAAGAAAGATGAAAGGTTTGTAATGTTAGATTATGTACTCTTTCAAAAATAATGTATGTACTTTGATAATAATTTAGATCATTTAAGGCAGAGCCTGTTTTATTTAGGATCTACGGACGCGGTGTTTTAAATGATTTTCAAGGAAAGTATGAAGTATTTGGTATCAACATACTGAGAAAAACATTCCCAATAAAAACTAAAATCAAATACAAAACAAAGAAGTAACTTTTATAAATTGCTTGATCGCATTAGAACTAAAATACATGACTCTCACAATAAAAACTAAAATCAAATATAAAATATAAAAATATGTAGGGTGTTCCATTTAAAATAACAAAGTTGATATATGCCACATACGCTGCATTACCTACCGTTTTTATTGTTTATTAGTTGGTAATGTTTAGAGTAGTAGTAGGGGGGTAGGAAAGACATAATGGAGCGCGGAAAAAAGGAAGACAATTAGTAGTGGGTACGGTTAACGTGTGCGTCAAAGAGAACTTCACCCGGGATTGTACGTAGGCTAGAGACGGAATAAATTGGGTTTATGGGAAGCTGCTGATTATTTTAATAAGGCCACCTACCTCCAGCCTGCTAATTTAGCGAGGTAAGTACCCTTTCTTTTATTCAAGGTACCCTCCATGATGCCTAAAGCGGGTGCTCCCTCTGAGTTTACCCCCTAGCGGTGCCTTGCTCCCGCGAGGCCCGTGACAGTGGTGGAGGCGCCTTAAGCGCACGATTTTTTTTTTCCTTTTTTTTAAATTTAGCCATATTAAAAGTTGCCAAATTTTATCATGATTTTGCTTAAGGAATTGAAATTCCTACATTTTCAAAAATTAATTAAAATTCGCCATTGTATTTGTTATTACTTTAATTATAAAATTATACAAAAATTTTTTTAGTATTTCAGATTTTTAACTTATTGTTAGTATAATTTAAGAATGGGTATACGCTCAGGGTATCTCGAGGGTGATCTAAAACTCAATATTTTAGTATATGTTAATGTTATCTTAATATTTTTGCGTAAAATATTTTAAACATTCAATCATTTCAAATAACGGTTTATGTTAATTGTAAATGATCCTTTTTTGTAAATGTTGCATAAAAAGCGAGCGGACAGGAAATCTCATGTGCAAAATTGTGATGCCGCGAGAAAATTCTATTGTTGCAGTTCAATTAAATATGAAACTCCGGCGTAGATGAGGTTTTACGCGTTACGATTATTCTGCATCAGCATTTACTTCGACTTGTACTTCCTGTTGCAATAGGAATTATGATCTTGCACTTTTTTTACATTTTGCATGAAAGTTTTATCTCAGCAATTTTAAAAGTATTGAACTTAAGAAAATAGCGTTGTTAAAATGTTTAAGGACAAAGGACCTAGAACCTGGTCACAGGATAAAACTGTAGGAATTTTAAAAAGCCAGGATTCAGAAAAATATGACATTGAAGTAAATGTAGGCAAAGACGATTTTTTTCCCTCCGCTAGAAGCTCTTTGCTACCTCGGTCGCCTCCTAAGCGTTCAATTAGTTTGCCAAATGAATCCGCACTTTCTTCAGAGGTGTCGCATTTAAACGTTGGCCCAAAAGAATCAACTTCTGTAATTTCTTCTGCTTCATCAGTAATAAATATACCTGATCAAAGTATTCTTGCATCGAAAAATACAGAACCTTTAAAATTAACTTCAATCTACTCGAGTAGTCCAACACCACACCCTCTTCCAACAGAATCCATTTCAAGCGTTTTACCTGTCGAAATCCCTTTCGATAAAGATAATAATTCTTCAAAAATGTTTGAAGCCAAGGACCCGATAAATGATAGTGTTTTTCGTCTACAAAACAATTCGAAAACCCCTGTAAAAAAGAACACTGGTGCCATACCAAAATCAACTCGTTTTCGTAATGAGGATAATGTTGAAAATTCTCGTTCTCAGTTTTCAGGTAATAAAGCAACAAAAATAACAACATTAGATGATACTTCTAACAGAACTTTCAATTTAAACTCACTTCCGGATAATAACTTACATCGTAACCAATACGACTTTTCAAATAGTAATCAACCTCAAAACCCCAATATGCAAAATACTATCTCTATGTTATATAATAACAGAACTCCCTTAACCCCAAAATATTTTTATCCCCCTACATTCGATCCAACCGTGGACGATCCAATTCTTTTTTTGAAGAATTATAAAATTGCATCTCATTCAAATGCTTGGGACGAATCTTTACAAATGTGCTACCTAGGAAATTCATTAAGAAACACCGCTGCGGTGTGGGTCAAAGAATTCGTAAAAAGAAATCCGCATGCAACTTGGGATTTCACAATAAAGGAGTTTAAAAATAAATTTGTAGGACCCAGTTACGATACTGATTTAGAAGTGCGACTGGTAAGCAGGAGACAAACAGCTGAGGAAACATTAATACAATATTATTATGCCGTCCTTGACCTGTGTGACGAAGTTAATCCTAACATGACAGACTCATTGATTTTAAAACGAGTAATTGCCGGGCTTTTACCTTATTATAAGCATATGATAAATCTAGCGCGACCAAGAAATCTGGCTGAAATCGAACAAATTATTGAATCTATTGCGGAGACAGAACGACACGGTAATTCGTTCCAAAATCAAATTTTTTCTGTGGCGTCGAGCACTGAAAACTTGAGACGCAATCAAACATTTTCCAATGAGGTAAAAGATTCTATAAATGAAGTTGCTGATTTGTTAGTAAGACAAATGAAAGTGGGATTAAGAAATTCCAAATATTTTAAAGAACGTGATCGCAATTTTAAAAGTGAACCGCAAAATTGGTTTCAAAATAGCTCAAGTCGTAAATGGACAGATAATGTAAAAGTAGGTAACAGTACAAACTTCAAACAAAAAAATCCATCTCAAAATAACAATCAATCAAAATTTGAAAGAAAGAGCTCAAGTCTACAGCAGACACGAACAGTAAATAGCAGATTGATTTGCCAAATATGTAACAGAAGTAGACATACTGCTAATTTTTGCTTTAAATATAGAAATAACGTACAAACAAATGAGCCACGTTATAATGATTTAATAAGAAATAAAAATTCTGAATTTATACAAAAACAAAAGTTTAATGTCGGAAATCGGGGAAACGAGAAGGGACAGAGTTTCCGGAGGTCCTAAATTCTGTCCAATATATAAAAAGCAGGAATACGGACCCATTTAAAGCACTTTACATATCTGAAAATCGGAATAACAACGTGAAAAATAAAATTTCATATCAAGACATAGAAACGCGTTTATATTGTACAAACATTCTCACAATTGACGGGAAAATCATTGATACAAAAACTAATATTATTTTAGATACGGGATCCAAATTTAATTTAGTTAGACCAGAATACGCGGGAACAATTACTGAATTAATAAATCCACCGATTTTAAACGCAATTAACAATCATAAAATTATACCGATGGGTAGAACAATTATTAAAATTACTATAAACAATGTTACGTTTAAAGTAGAAGCTTTGGTAGTTAATAACCTATCACCACAGTTAATTTTAGGAAATGAATTTTTACTTAAAAACAAAGCAAATATAAATTATCAAAAGAAAACTGTTTCTTTAAATATTTTAACAGTAAACAGCAAAGATAATTCTTCCTCGGTAAATGACTTTAATGAAACGGGAGATGCTGTAGTTCTGCAAGAGCAGCATGTAAATGTTAAGGTAGGTCAGAATCCAGAGATCGTAAAAACGAATATGAATGAAAATACTGTCTCTTACGAGAAATTTTTAGATTATATAAAAAACAAAAATAAAGTAAATGAAAACGTCTCGAATATTCAAACAAAAACTATAGATTTATTTGACATTTCTGATTCATACAGCTTAGCTCATTGCGTTAGTCAAGATTTTAAAATGTCTACGGGAATAGCAAAAATGTTTAAAAAAAAGGTTTAACAAAGTTGATATGTTACGCGAACAGAAACCAGAAATTGGAAATATTGCTTACTTAAAATGTAACACTCGCTTTATATATTATTTAGTAACGAAAGAAAAATATTACCAGAAACTAACACTTTATGCGATATTTAACTCACTAGTTAAATTAAAAGAACACATGTTGCAAAACAACATAAAAAAATTAGCGATACCGAAATTAGCTTGTTGTAAGGATAAATGCGATTGGAAAATAATCAGACAAATGATTGATGAATTTATTTTTGATAGTACTAATGCAGAAGTAATAATCTGTATTTTAAAGAAACATAATGTCATTCAAAAAAGCAATGCGTTCCATAATTCCAGTATCGATAATTGGTTAGAATTACCGGACCAAGAAATAGTTGACGAAATTTCTAATAATGCTCCTATTAAAATTACCTTGGCGGAAGACGTTGTTATTCAAAAACATAGTAACTTAGCGTGTACGGTTAATTTTTCTAAAGAAATTAAAAACGATGAAACAGATGTTTTAATGTTCTTTCCTCAAGTAAGACTTTTATATAAAAATAAATTGGAAATAAGTGATAACTTTGAAAATTATGTAAAAATAAATTAAATGTTTGGAATTATGGCAATACTTTATACAAGTTAAAAAAGAATACTGTGTTAGGATATTTACGTAAAGATGTTGATAACAAATTAGCTAATGCAATAAAAGAAAGGGAACAGATCAATTTAGAAAATAACGTTTTCCATGTAAGTGCAGAAAAAAGTTATGACGTAAATAATAAACTAGCTTCAAAAGAGTTTAGACAACTGTGTAGTTTGCTAAGGAAAAATAATGATCTCATGGCGTGGGATAAAACAAAATTAGGACTTACACATTTAGCGGAACATACAATCGAAATTGGTAATAACGCCCCAGTAACTTCGAGACCATACCGTGTAAGTCTTAAGGAAAAAGAAATAATATCTGAACAAGTAAAAGAAATGTTAGATTTAGGTATAATTAGACCTTCTGATTCGCAATTCGCTTCTCCAGTAGTGCTCGTAAAGAAACCTGATAATTCAATTCGATTTTGTGTTGACTACAGAAAGTTAAACGCTATTACGACAAAATTGGCTTACCCTCTTCCATTAGTTGACGATATTTTGAATTTTTTGGGTGGAAATTGCTATTTTACAACACTTGACTTGAATAGTGGATATTGGCAGTGTCCTATTAGGGAAGAAGATAAACATAAAACAGCTTTTGTTACTTCTGACGGCCTGTACGAATTCAACAGACTGAGTTTCGGTTTATGTAACGCGCCTGGTACGTTTCAGCGATTAACAGATATGATTTTCCGGGATCTCAAATGGAAAATGGTTGCTGTGTATTTAGACGATATAATCGTTGTTAGCAAGACTTTTGAAGAACAGTTAGAACGTCTTGAAATAGGGTTCAATTGTATCAGGGAGGCTGGCTTAACGTTAAAACCATCTAAGTGTAATTTTGGATTTCAAAATATCAAAATTTTAGGGTATTTAATTTCGAATAAAGGTATTGAACCAGACTGGGAAAAAGTCCAAGGAATGCCGAATTTCCAACCCCAAAGAAAATAAAAGATGTTCAAAGTTTCTTGGGTATGTGTAATTATTATCGTAGGTTTATCGCACAATTTTCCATAATTGCGAATCCCTTGTATGATATCATTGGATCTGGCAGGACCCTCAACAAAAAGCTTTTGACGAATTAAAACAAAAACTTATAAATCCTCCACTTTTACGACATTTTAATTCATCCGCTCTCACAGAGCTTCATGTAGACGCTAGTGGAGTTGGTCTCGGTGCAGTTCTTCTTCAAAAAGACACGGAAGCACAGAAACTTCATCCAATAGCTTTTATTTCTAAAACTCTCACTTCTAGCAAAAGAAATTATACCATTAGTGAGCTGGAATGTCTCGCTGCAATTTGGGCAGTAGAATATTTCCGAACATTTCTGTGGGGTCTAAATTTCATCATCGTCACTGACCACCATTCTCTGTGTTGGTTAAAATCCCTCAAGAGTCCTGGAAATAAATTATTAAGATGGTCCCTCAAACTAATGGGATATTCCTATACCGTATATCATAAAAAAGGGTCAGCTAATAAAGATGCTGACGCATTATCCCGTTACCCATGTTTGGATGCTACAATTTCTGATCAAAATAATGCTCTAGAAGTTCCCACCTTTATTTTTTCAGAAGAAAAACTTATAAACTTACAGTCAAGAGATAAACGCATCAGAGATATTATTTCGGCCATAAACGATGAAAATTTTGGAGGTCCTTCATTACAAAAGGTAGCAAAGAATTATGAACTCATCAAAGGTGTATTGTATAGGTCACATCCAGATCGTCATAATTCCATAAAATTATTAGTAATACCAACTGATTTAAGAGCAGAAATATTATTTACTAATCATGATGAACCGATAAGTGGTCACCTAGGTATTACACGAACCCTAGATAAAATTAAAAAGCGATATTACTGGGACGGTATGGCACGAGATGTTACAAGGTATGTTAAAGGATGCCCAGATTGCCAAATTCGTAAGGGTCCGACTAACCAAAAACCAGCGGGTTTGCTGCAACCGATTTCGGTGACATATCCTTTTGAGATGATGGGTATTGATCTGCTTGGTCCGTTTCGCAAAAGTTCATCCGGAGCAACTTTTATAGTCGTAGCAACAGATTATGCCACAAGATGGGCAGAAGCAAAAGCGTTACCGAACGGTAAAGCTGAAGCTGTCGCCAAATTCATTGTTGAACAAATTATTTGCAGACACGGCTCTCCAAAAAAAATTCTCAGCGATAGAGGTGCAGTTTTCATGTCAAAACTCGTTACTGAGATTGTGAGGTTGCTCGGAAGTCGAAGTACGTTCACAACAGCATATAAACCATCAACCAACGGCCTTACAGAGAGACTTAATAAAACTATTGCCGATATGATAAGTAAATACACATCTACATCTCAAAAAGATTGGGACGTATTTTTGCCTCACTGTATTTTTGCATACAACACCACCAGGCAAGAAACAATTAAATGTACGCCGTTTTCGTTAGTGTATGGACGGGAACCGGTTCTACCAACTGACGCTCAACTAATACAACCTATGTCGACAGATTTTGCTTTACGCAGTCAAGACGTTGTTTTGAAATTACGAGAGGACGCACAAATAAACCTCCAAAAACAACAACAGGCTGATAAGGATCGTTACGATGATAAGCATCGGGACATGGAATATGAAATTGGCGACAGGGTAAAACTTCGCACTTTCATACGGCAAGTCGGGAAGAGCGATAAGCTACAACCTAAATATACCGGTCCATTTAGAATTTGTGAAAAAAGAAACAAATTAAATTATGTAATAGAAATGGGGAAAGGGAAAGGAAGGAAAACAGACGTAGTTCATGTATCGCGTTTGGCCCCATTCTATGACAAATGGACCCCGTAATATTATTTACTATGAAAATTTTATTACACGATTAATTAAGGAATCATTTATTTAAGATAATAATAATAATTAATTATTAATAATTATTACTCACAGAGAACTAAATGTAAAACAAAAGTTAAGTTAAGAAGTTATATTAGAAATTAAGTTTTATTTTTTTTATTTTTATAGGCATAAGATTTATGGGAAATATGATAAAAATGGAAATCGTCAAACTTATCTGCTTGATACTGATAATAAAAGAGAGGGAATAAAAGGTGAAACTAAAAAATTAGAACAAGTTTTAATCGACATAGATAAGTTATCTAACTTATCTATGTCGATTAAAACTTGTTCTAATTTTACGTACGTTTTATGCTGGAAATTAGTGTTTGAATCTTCAAACACTAATTTCCAGCATAAAACGTATTGGGGATTTATAAGTTTAAGCACAATTATATTAATAATTATTGTTGTAATTTCGATAAATATTATTTTCAAACTAAAACGAAAGTATCTGCACACAAGGAAAAATGTTAATAGGGCAGAAATTATCACTTTGAAGGATTATGATGAGGGCACATTTATACTGCCAGATGGGCGTAGTTGTAAAGTTAATCTAAACCCAGCAACAACCTAAAAAGCTTTATCGTCTAGACTGATCACCTAGTGTTGTTAAAGTCTTATTTCGGATAGCTGGATCTAAGGAAATTTACAATTTACGAAAAGCCTACTGCTGTATTGGTTAAAAAAAGAGACTTCGTGAAGCGAAAAATTTAATAAAAATGTTTGTATTAAGATTACGATGCATAAAATTGCAATAAAAATTCTATTTTGTAAAAGAATGGTAAAAATAAATTTCCGTGATAAAATTTCCTAGAAATAAAGAATTAGAAAAGTGTTTCTAATCATAGGTAGAACTTCACGAGAAACTGTTCTACAAATACAAAACATTCTGAAAATAGAAAAAAATGCATAAAGTGTCCAAACACCTGTTTATAAAGAAACGTAGGAAATCATACTTTGTTTTAAGAAAACTTGTAAAAACCATTACCTCTCTAAAATAGGAATTAGAATAATGTTTCTAATCACGAAGAGAACGTCATGTTTAATAACAAGTTATGAAAAAAAAGAAAAGGCATGTATTGTAATAACAATTAGGAAAGTTATTAATAGCTTGTAAAACACTGAAAAAAATTGTAAAATTAAAGTTCATCTGAGGAATTAGAAAAATAGTTTTAATCAGTAATTGATAATAATTTAATTTTACAAATTAATATCCAAAATTTATTATCCTCAATACAAATTAAATACGGAGATATGTTTGATAGTACATCTGGTGAAGATAAAAAAAAAATATTTTATCAAAAAGAAAAATTATATTATCAATTGCTTCTACATTGTCTTTACATTAATTATTTAATTAATCTTAAATTAAGTATATCAAATGTATTAATATGTACGTAGGTAGATTTTGATATCTAGTACTGCTTCTCTTTTAATTTTTTTTTCATGTACTCACTCTGATTTGGGCCAGAGGTACAAAAGACGAAGGGAACAGGATATCAACAAACATGGAAAATTTTTATGAGGCCAAGTAGGAAAATCCACTCAATTTCATCTTCCCAACAGTATGGAGCCAGTCCACTTCAATGGATCCAATGCACCTGATTTGAGTAGGGTGATATCAAAAACTTCAACCCCACAGGATCCAATACACCTGAATCGAGTAGGGTGATATCAAATACTTCAACCCCACAGGATCCAATGCACCTGAACTGAATAGGGTGACATCAAATGCTTCAACCCCGCAAGATCCAAACACCTGAATTAAGTTGGATGATCAAGAAATGGATTAGGCAACAACCGAATTGGTTCCTTATGTTACTGAAATTAACCTTGGGAGAACAAGAGAACAATGGTAGATGGAAGAAGGAGATCCTACATCCTGGAATTCATAGCTGTTCATCTTCTTCATGACTTCTGTGTCCATGAAAACACTTGTGAAGTGAGTGCCCGTTTGTGAAAATACGTACTTATACTATCCTCATACACAGATTAATATTTACCTACATAAACTTTCAAAACGTACTACTAAAGTTGTTTTATTTTAGGTATTTCATATATTTTATGTATTTTATATATCTTTTATGTAAAGGTAATGCGTCTTCTGTGGCTACCCTCAATTAATCGTTTTCACTTATAAATTGTTGTAATTACTTAGTTTTCTGTTTAATTTTATTTAATTTTCATTGACCGGTGGCAATGTTTTCTGTGGGGAGGGGAAATGCCACATACGCTGCATTACCTACCGTTTTTATTGTTTATTAGTTGGTAATGTTTAGAGTAGTAGTAGGGGGGTAGGAAAGACATAATGGAGCGCGGAAAAAAGGAAGACAATTAGTAGTGGGTACGGTTAACGTGTGCGTCAAAGAGAACTTCCCCCGGGATTGTACGTAGGCTAGAGACGGAATAAATTGGGTTTATGGGAAGCTGCTGATTGTTTTAATAAGGCCACCTACCTCCAGCCTACTAATTTAGCGAGGTAAGTACCCTTTCTTTTATTCAAGGTACCCTCCATGATGCCTAAAGCGGGTGCTCCCTCTGAATTTACCCCCTAGCGGTGCCTTGCTCCCGCGAGGCCCGTGACAATATTACTTCCGGCAAAACCGAAAGTCCAGTAAGTACATATACAGCGTGGAAACTAAGTAGCGGATAAAATCCATAACTCCGTTAATATTTATAATAAAGCAAAAATCTAAAAGGGGTAAAGCAATTCAAATTACAGCGCATAAGAAGAAGTATATTTTGAGATATGTTCATGAATTTTTTTTAAGTTATGACGTCATCAAGATTTTTTTTAAATGACAACCTATATTTTTTATTTTTTATTTCGGTGGGATTCTTTAACCTGGTTTCAACAGTATAAAATTTTGGATCGATTACATAACAAAAAATTCAAGGAAAACGGCCATAAAAGTTTAATTGTAAAGTTGAAGAAATAAACAGAACATCTAGTTAGCTAGGTTTAAAACGAAACAAAATTAAGGTGTAAATAAACAAAATTTGATTTTGACAGTCATTGAAATCACAATAAATGTTCAAACTGACGACCATGCACCAACTGATAATACCCAAGACGCTCATAAAATTCATTTATTACATCTTGAATAGTTTGAGGTGTTATTAACCTACACTCCTGTCGAATTCTTTCTTTAAGATGGTCTAAGTTGTTAGGTCTATTTTTATACACCTTGCTTTTTAAGTACCCCCATAGAAAAAAGTCTATTGGCGTTAGATCAGGGGATCTAGCTGGCCATTCCATTGGACCTCTTCTTCCTATCCATCTACCTGGGAACATCTCGTCCAAATAACGTCGCACATCAATTGCGTAGTGTGGCGGAGCACCGTCGTGTTGCATCCAAATGTTATTGTTTGGTACGTCACAATCATTTTCATTAGGAAATAATATCGCCAATGCAGGTACTAATTCGAATTGTAAGAAGTGTAGATATTTCTCACCAGTTAAATTACCTTCGATAAAGAATGGACCTAAAATTCTGTCACCGACAATTCCTGTTCATACGTTGAGCTTCTGGGGATGTTGAGTATGAGCTTCTTGCATCCAGTGGGGATTTTTCCTAGACCAATATCGACAATTATGTCTGTTAACAGTTCCATGTGAAGTAAAACTTGCCTCATCAGAAAAAATTATACGCTGCGAGAACATTGGATCACGATTGCAAACTTCCAACATTTCTTCACAAAATTCTTGTCTATGATCATAGTCAGTTTCTGCTAACTCATGGACTAATTTTACTTTATACGGATGAAACTTTTGCATTTTTAAAAGTTTCAGTACTGAGGTATGGCTCAGGTTGTGCTCTAAAGCAATGTCTCGACTAGTCGAATGCGGATTATTTTCTATTTCTAGTGAAATATCAAGCTGCACATCGTCAATTAATTTTGTCTTAGGGTGGCCAGTTTTTGGAAGGTCTTTCACAATACCGTAATTTCGAAATTTATTTTCTATTCTGCTGACTGTGGATTGACTTATTTGCTGATCAGGATATTTATCTATAAAAAGTCGACACACCTCTTGATGAGTTCTAATTCGATCGCCATACCCAATCATCATTAGAACTTCAATTCTTTGTTTTTCAGTCAGCAATACCATTTTGGTAAAAGGTTTTTAATAATTAGTGTAACTCCTACTATCCACAGGGAATAAAAATACTCACTTTATTGTGATAGGTATTTACAAGTTCTTGTCAATCAAACAAATTTTGTTTGTTTTACACCTAGCTAACTAGATATTCTGTTAATTTCTTCAACTTTACAATTAAACTTTTATGGCCGTTTTTCTTGAATTTTTTGTTATGTAATCGATTCAAAATTTTATACTGTTGAAAGTAGGTTAAAAAAAACCCACCGAAATCAAAAATAAAAAATGTAGGTTGTCATTTAAAAAAAAATCTTGATGACGTCATAACTTGAAAAAAATTCATGAAAATATCTCAAAATATACTTCTTCTATGCGCTGTAATTTGAATCGCTACACCCCTTTTAGATTTTTGCTTTATTACAAATATTAACGGAGTTATGGATTTTATCCGCTACTTAGTTTCCACGCTGTATGTCTGAAGATTCAAATTAAATTTTTGTTTAATTTATTGTTTTCAAATTTTAAACAAACCTTAAAATTCTAGAAGGGGGAATATATGGCCTATATATCAGTAATAATTAATGAATTGATTCTAATCAATCTAATGCAATTCAAATTTTGTTCAAATCAGAGCTACAGTGTAGTCATCACGTCATCATCAGCTCAGCCACGCATTGACTACAATTATTAAAACAATCAATGGGAGTAAACTAAAGTTTAAAGTTCTCTGAGTGAAATATCGACCCTAAACAATTAGCTTCTGGTTACACAGTATTACGTTGCAATAATAAAACACTTATACTAGAAGTGTTCTTTTTTAGCTTAAAACTAAAAAAAATTGATTTAAAACATTAACAAAAAAAACATGTTTAAAACGTAAAAATAAAGCACTTATATCAAAAGAATTTTTTAGCTTAAAATTACAAAAAATGAATAAAACATTAGCAAAAAAACATGTTTAAAACATTTTGTTTAAAACAGATGGTATGTTTTAATTCGGTGTTTTAAACATGTTTTAAACACTATGTTTTAAATAACTTGTTTTAAAGTTTCCAACCTTGGATATGGCATGTACCCAAATTTACATAACTTATGGAAGTATCCTTTATTTTCGCTTTTTCGAAATACAATGACTTTGTAGACAAGTTTTGCTTGCTTCAAATCTGCTTTATTTGAAAAATCAGGACCAATAATAAATTGTAAGCAACTTAAACATAATAAATATTTTCTAACTAAAAATCAAAACTATTGTGATGTAACCAAACTGATAAAAGTTAAAATTCTTCTAATAATTTTTTTTTCAAAAATACGCGAAAATATCGTTCATACGGTAAGTAAATCTTTTTTGAGTATTATCGAAATACTTAACCCTTGAGCTGTTTATCTTATGAGGAAACCAATATCAGTTAAGTGTTACTATGTTTATACGGGACGTAGCCAGGTTTTACTTTCCTTGTTATTTTTACACGCGTTTTTTAAGCACTTTACAATTCCATATAGAGGGTATTGAAAAATTCATTTGTCAAATTGCTAGGGCAAGTAATTGAGACTAAAATAATCAACTCTTTACTTAATAAAGACAATAATTATAAAAAAAATTCAAGAAAATAGAAAAGACGTTTATCTTTTTTAAATAAATGTTAAATTTGTATATTTGTTTCGTAAGCTTCGTATCTTTGCATTCCTAACTTTAAATTATATGCAGAGAGATCGTTTCGGAAACACTAACACATATTCCCAAGTTCCTGACTTAAGAATGCAATACAAAGGCGACAGAAAATAATTCAGAATGGTCTAATTGTTGATGGAATTAATTGGTCTTGCAAGAAAGGAACGCCAAATTTAAAATCCATCGATATCAAAAACAAAACTATTAATTCTGTTTTTTTAATAAATAAAGTCGCAATCTATTGTTCATAAGTGATAAAGTATACATACATAATTATGCATTTTATGTGCATATTTGTTTATATTTAAGGCATATTTTAACCAAAAAGCTTGCATATATGTATATGCGCAAATTTTCTTAATTTTGGCTTGCATATCATCCCAGCTCTATCACTGCGTTTTGAAAGTGAGCATTCACTCGACTTAAATTAATAATTAAAATTAAATTCCGTATAAAAACTTTGTTACAACTCAACGGATAGCTTCCTGTCAGAAGTTTCGAACAAAAATTCAAATAAAACATAATAATAAAATTTAAGTTCTCCAAACATTGTAAAGGTGCGCAAAGATTTTAAAACAATGGGGATCCACCTTTTTGCGGTTTCCGTCACTTTCTATCAAAATTTATCAGCATCGTTAATTAAACTTAATCATTTTTTCAAACTAATTTTGCAAACATCCTCTCAATTATTTAGAAAATTATTTTTAATTAAATGCAATCTAAGTTGCCCGACGCAACAAAGTCTACTTTTTTGCGACATGCAATTAAGCACACGCTATACAAATAATGTAAAAGGTCAACAAAAATAAAAATGTACTTGAGCTCGTTTGTTGAAATACGGATGATGAATGTTTCTACAAAAAAAGAGATCTATATAACTTAATAATGAGTTATATTGGTTAACTCATTTAAGTCGTGTCAGACAAAGAAAATTGCAATCAATAATGTTTCCATTTATTTTACGAGGACCACTCCGGCAAAATACCATAATTTGTATCACAATGACTACACTGCATACCTGTTTTGGACCTATTTTGCGTAACAAATTCACAAATTACGTCCATATTGTCATTTTAATTAAATTTTCTTATTATTAAAAATTTCGTGACTTACACGAGTCACATTCAAATTATTAACAGATTAATAGGACAGGTAAGTGAGTAGCACGGAGAACGACTCCACATGACATAAAAGAGATAGAGAAGAAGTATCAAGGTGAATTGAATAAGAACGTGATAGCCGCAGGATGCTTCATCTAATTTTTTTACCTAATTCACCTAAAATAAATAAATCATCGGCTAACCTCTTTTTAAATACAGGGTAGTGTTATCTATATACATAAAAATCTGTTTATTTTAACACTTTTTGGACGCGAGGGAACACCTTATCGGTATTTACCATTTAAAAGTAGCAGTAGAGCTTATCCTTGTTAGAGTAAACTTTTACTGTTAGATCCAATTTAGTTGGGAAAAGGAACAATAACACCAAATTAAATAAGGAATAACAATTTTTCAGGTAAAACTTTATCCGTTAGTCTGATTAGGAAGACTTATTAAAAAATTAAATTAAATTTTTTTACATGTCTAAGAAACGAGCATTCTTTTGTTCTTTTTTTACATGTTTTGGGAATAATTTCTAAACAATTTATATCATCATGATTTGTAAGTTATTTATTGTTTAATTGACCTTTTTTTGTTCTTCACTTATACATTTCTCAATTTGATTAAGTTGATTTCAATTTCTGTTAAAAAATTATGACCTGTGGTTTATTATTTATGTTTTTTTTGCATTTACATTTGATTGTTTTAAGGAACACTAATTTTATCAGTTCGCGTCCTAGGAAACTGACTCGTTGTAAATATTGTACCAGAATTCATTACTTTTGTTGTCACTGATAGCTGGATTTAGTCCAAGGAAGTGTGTGAAACCATTGTTGCTGTAACAAATTGTGTTAAATAGATATTTTCAATCTTCAAAATAAGTTTTCAAGTTAAGAAAAAATTTTAGAAAAATTTTGTGCAAATCGTTTTTGATTGCAGGGAAAACCTCAAGCAGCCTCTGGACAGCTGTTTCAGCCCTGCTTGGGGCTTCTTCAGCAGAGACGTAGCTCGACATTCCCACTGCAGACCAAAAACGACTTGCCCAATTTATTCGCAATTGCGATGTAAGAATGATGAACAGATAAAATAGCGACATCTTACTATCGCTTTTTGACATGACATTGCAGTAGGATAGACAAATTGAAGCGGGATTTGCTCCTAATAAGTCTTTGCTGAAGAAGCCCCAAGTAGGGCTGATACAGCCGTCCAGAGGCTGCTCGAGGTTTTCACTGCAATCAAAAACGATTTGCACAAAATTTTTCTAAATCTTTCATTATGCTTTGACAGCAAGCATGGCCGCCTTGCATGGAGGACTTATTAGGAGCAAATCCCGCTTCAATTTGTCTATCCTACTGCAATGTCAGGTCAAAAAGCGATAGTAAGATGTCGCTATTTTATCTGTTTAACAAAAAATGTTCAAAATAATATGACATTTCATGATATTTCATGACATTTTATAGGATACATAGGAAATACTTAAATAATTTTGTAGGCGAATTGTTTATTACTAACGAATAAGCTGAAGGAATTTGCCCTAACAAAGGCCAGGCGTCCAATTTCAAACCTGCCAAGAACAATCGCAAACGCATTTATTGCCTTAATTGGTTTCACTTGATTTATTTACTAACAGACGAAACAGGTGACAGCAATCAAGAGGGAAACAAAAAAATATGTGAGGGTGGAGTCTTTTTTAATAATATATTAAATGAAAAGAGGTACGGATTTGTGTTCTTTTTTTTTAGTTAGTACTATCAATACTATTGTATACTATCGCGTTTGGCGGAAGTTTGTAGTGTTAATATAGAATATTTTTAAAATCCGTGTACGCATTGACATACATTTTGGTTAGATACACACTCTGAAATTATTTAGATATATACAGAGTATGACGATCCCAAACACAGACTTTTTAAATTCAATACCCTGTATATTATTGCATGCTTAGATAGCTCATTATCAGTGGATGAAAATAATATAGGGTTTCTTAGTAGAGTTATTTCGTTCACGAGCGATTGAGTTGTTTCGAACGAATCTTTTCGAACGATTTGATTCAGATGAACGAAATGAACGAATCCTCACGTTGCACCGTAACTTCCAGTTTTATTCGTGCATTTTTCACCTCTTGTTTTCATGTATTTTAATAATTAAAATATATTATATGAATCATCCTGTATATTTTTACATTTTTGAAGAAAGAATAAAATTACTTTATCAATAATATAGCACAGTATATTAATTCAAAAATTGTGAGATATACGGTTTTCAATAACATTGTCAGGTAGACTGTGAGTGAAGATTTTTAAACAATTTTAATTTTCTGTCAAATCTCAGTTAGATTATTTGGAAATAATATCTGAGCGTAAAAGAAGTGCTGGTTGACAATATTTTAATGTTTCTAATATAAATAAAAGAAAATGTAATTATTGTCTGAACGAAGGGAGTCCGGCAGGAATCGATATAAATATGTACGGGGTATCACCCGATCCGTTCCGATTCGTTCATCTCGTTCACTTCGTATAATATGAACGATTCGATCGTGAACGACTCAACTCTATTTCTTTGCCCTAAAATTTATGGATCTCGATATATTGACAATTTATCGGTAAAAAATAGCAAAATTTGTTACTCAGTAAATTATAATTGGTTGGTGTTGCTATGGATATTTGGAATTCCATGCGAACAATTTTGTAATTAGGCAAGTGTCTTAGAGCTCTGTAAAAGTTTTATAACTTGCTTGATATTCCAGGTATCGACTCGTATTCTTTTTATATAATAGGAGCGCTTCTTTCGCACATTTTAAAAATATTTTCGTTTGTATACACGATGTATAAATATTACAAAAATATTAAGTACAAATTTTTTTAATCTTGAACCGGACAGAAATATGATGGGAACACACTCAACGTTTCGCTATAGATTTATAGCTTTGTCAGGAGTGAAAAAAATAAATAAACAAGTTCAAGAGAAACAAGTCGTCAAGAGAAACGAAAAGGTAACATGATTAACATGATTTTAAACTAAAATACAAGTTGTCCGGAATAAAGGTAAAAGTAACTAGAACTAAATTAAAACTAATTTATTTTAATTTACATTTTTCTTTTTTTTAAATTGATAGATTTATATCCTATTTAAAGAATCCAGAAAACTACAAAATATGTCATTTAAATTTAGAAAATCCGTACGTTTATTAATACAATTTGGAGACATTTTAGTTTTACACATTTCTATGAAATGTCTTTTAAAAATATTAGATTCACTGTACAAAATGTCAGTATTATCAAAATCAAAATTTTGATTATTTACTAATGAATGCTCTAAAAAAAATTTTCATTACCTTATTTTCATAAACAAGTAGATTTCTTAAAGGTATTAAGTAGCTTAGAGTTTGGTATAAAATCTTTAGATTCACCTTCAAAAATACAAATAAGAAATAAATTTTGTTCTAATTTTTTAAATTATATTAGAAATATTGAGAAAACTTTTGAAAAATCAAAGTATAAGATTCTTATTAGAGTTCTCTTGTCTTGTAAAAAATTTCTTAAAGATAACGCTAACATTTTTAATTTTAATAAAAAACCTTTTTAAAACGAGCTAAAAGAGTAATTTATTGACTTACTTGACGTTTCGCAAATATAATTATTTGCTTTATCAAAAGTGAATGATAAAGCAAATAATTATATTTGCGAAACGTCAAGTAAGTCAATAAATTATTTGAGTAACTTATAAAACTACAATAATTGCTTTTAAAAAATTTTGTGCAAATCGTTTTTGATTGCAGTGAAAACCTCGAGCAGGTAATCAAAAACGATTTGCACATTTTTTTTTAAACTTTCATTATGCTTTGACAGCAAGCACGGCCGCCTTGCATGGGGGACTTATTAGGAGCAAATCCGCTTCAATTTGTCTATTCTACTGCAATGTCAGGTCAAAAAGCGATCGTAGGATGTCGCTGTTTTATCTATTCATAAATATCATATTCAAAAAATAATCAAAATCATTCAATGCTTGTAGAGCATTTATTAGTAAATAATCATAATTTTGATTTTGATAATACTGACATTTTGTACAGTGAATCTAATATTTTTAAAAGACGTTTCATAGAAATGTGTAAAACTAAATGTCTCCAAATTCTATTAATAAACGTACGGATTTTGAAAATTTAAATAACATATTTTGTAGTTTTCTGGATTCTTTAAATAGGATGTAGATCTGTCAATTAAAAAAAAGAACAAAAATAGTTTTAATTTAGTTCTAGTTACTTTCACCTTTATTCCGGACAACTCGTATTTTAGTTTAAAATCATGTTACCTTTTCGTATAAATGAAGTTGATTCGTGTCCGATGAGAAATGTAAGTAAAAAGTTTTTTTTTTTAATCTTGAAAGGAAACGACTTGTTTCTCTTGACAACTTGTTTATTTACTTTCACTCCTGACGAAACTATAAATCTATAGCGAAACGTTGAGTGTGTTTCCATTATATTTCTGTCCGGTTCGGGATTAAAAAATATTTACATTTTTCATCGGACAAGAACCAACTTCAATTATAAAATTAGTTCTTTCACCAGCCGGAAGAGGCGCTAAGATCATTTCCTGTAGTTCGTTGCTAAGCGACGGTTGTTTTCAAAATGTCAAAATCGGTGACAATGTTATCAGAAAAATTTTGTGCAAATCGTTTTTGATTGCAGTAAAAACCTCGAGCAGCCTCTGGACAGCTGTTTCAGCCCTGCTTGGGGCTTCTTCAGCAGAGACGTAGCTCGACATTCCCACTGCAAACAAGAACGACTTGTCCAATTTATTCGCAAATTGCGATGTAAGAGTGATGAACAGATAAAATAGCGACATTTTACGATCGCTTTTTGACCTGACATTGCAGTAGGATAGAGAAATTGAAGCGGGATTTGCTCCTAATAAGTCACCCATGCAAGGCGGCCATGCTTGCTGTCAAAGCATAATGAAAGTTTTTGGAAAAATTTTGTGCAAATCGTTTTTGACAGCTGTTTCAGCCTGCTTGGGGCTTCTTCAGCAGAGAAGTTGCTCGACATTCCCACTGCAAACAAAAACGACTTGTCCAATTTATTCGCAAATTGCGAGGAAGAAGCCCCAAGCAGGGCTGAAACAGCTGTCCAGAGACTGCTCGAGGTTTTTACTGCAATCAAAAACGATTTGCACAAAATTTTTCTAAAAACTTTCATTATGCTTTGACAGCAAGCATGGCCGCCTTGCAGGGGGGACTTATTAGGAGCAAATCCCGCTTCAATTTGTCTATCCTACTGCAATGTCAGGTCAAAAAGCGATCATAAGATGTCGCTATTTTATCTGTTCATCACTCTTACATCGCAATTTGCGAATAAATTGGACAAGTCGTTTTTGTTTGCAGTGGTAATATCGAGCTACGTCTCTGCTGAAGAAGCTCCAAGTAGGGCTCAAACAGCTGTCCAGAGGCTGCTCGAGGTTTTTACTGCAATCAAAAACGATTTGCACAAAATTTTTCTAAAAACTTTCATTATGCATGCGGGACTTATTAGGAGCAAATCCCGCTTCAATTTGTCTATCCTACTGCAATGTCGGGTCAAAAAGCGATCGTAAGATGTCGCTATTTTATCTGAAAATGTTATCATTAAAAATTTTTATTTGCGGAATTTCTTCAAGATTTCGGTTTCTCACATTTATGGTTATTGGAGTTCGTTCCAAATGTTAGTTATCGTTTGGTTTTGCTGCTGCGTTTCACATTGCCAATCAAAAAAAGGTCAAATACGTGGATTTCCAATTAAGCAAGAAGAAAATTGTAAGTATATAATTTTCCCAATTCAAATAATTTTAGAAAATATGAAAATATTTACAGTTTTTATGCAACTTTGACGAAACAGGCGTTGAAGCATTATCGAGTTTGCGACATACCTACATTTTGACAATTATGATAGGCAACCAGATGAACTGCAATAACATTCATTCTGAATGCTAGGCCGACAAAGAGTTTACCAAACTTTAAAGCTGACTACCAGAAATAGCGATTTAAGCAAATCAATGATTATTCATTCCAAAAATGCAATTTTTAATACTTTTCTGGAATAATTGCAAATGTCAGTGTCAGTCGTATATGTAAGCCGGCGATGTAAGTGCCTCATGTAATTATTTTTTTAATACATCTTCTTTGGAAGTGACAATTTCCTCTTTGCATATTGCGCTTATTTAGCTTTTGTGAAAATATACTTACATTATTTAACATTGTACTTGCATTTTGGAACATTGTGGTAAAATGAATAAAAAATCATTAAAAATCATTTTTAATTTATTTCCATATTTTTCAAAAAGCGTGCGTGTTAAATTATTTTACAACGAATTCGAATATCCCGCGTTTTCTTAAATTTACCAATTCAAATATCCCGCGCTTCCGGATCCGGATCGTGCAAGAAACGTAATATCTGAGCATCAGAAGCGTTAAGGTCTACCGGCGTCTGGCAAGATTAATATCTGCGACCATAAACAACTCTTGCCGCTTTAATGCTTAAATAACTATTTCGAACCGAGTACGGGAAAACATTTTTCCCGTATTTTACCTGACGTTTGCATTGATGAGACTGCCAACCCAGCTGATTTATCGTAAAATTACGGATTTTATTTTTACTTGTGGTTAAATTTTGTTGGTAATAGGCGCTGTTCTGTATCAAGTACGTTTAGTTTAACGGACTGTTACTGTGGTAACAACCAATTATAAAGCTTTATGACTGCCAAGCCAGCTGATTTATCGTAAAATTGACGATTTAATTTTTACCTGCGGTTAAATTTTGTTGGTATTAGGGGCTATTCTGTATCAAGTTTAATTTGACGGACCGTTGCTATGGTAACGACCAATCGTAAATGCTTATGAATGGTTCTTATCATAGCAAGACATCTTTACATTTATCGTACTCGGTATAGAATAGCCTCTAGCACTCTGTACAGAATAGCCTCTAAAAGGGGCTATTCTGTATTGAGTACGTTACAGTTAGTGGACTGTTTGTTTGGTAAAAACCAATCAAAAAGCTTTATGATCGGTTGTTGCCATAGCAACAGGCTCTCTTGTTTTTTATATGAAAATGGTTTCAAACCGGTCTGTTTGAAAAATTTTAAAGCAGCGATAGGCATGACACAATCACTTCTCTTGTGATCAAGAAGAAGGCATCTACCGAAGATGGCAGCATAGCTGCCGAAATGCGTATCTAGTTTTTAAAGAAACTTTTTGTGGTTAGGAGGTCAAATCCAACTTCTTTGTACTACAAACCACAATCTCCAATACATTTTAATATAGTCCCTATTGCGTCACAAAATTTGTAATTTGTTGTTTTTAAAACGACGCGATTCGTTTGGAAAACAAATGAACGCGAGGTGTTAAAAATGTTGCCCGTTAGTGATCTAGCAATAACCTAAACTAATAATGAACTCTTTTTGTATCTGATGAATTACTTCTGGACTAAGTGCATTTCAAGTCTAATACGGTCTCTCAACTTCTTCAAATTTAAGGGTCTCTTCACGTATACTTTGCTTTTCAAGAAACCCATGGAAAATAATTTACTAGAGTTAAGTCTGGAGATCACTCCATAGGACCACGTCGCCATATCCGTCGATCGAGAACCCTCATGCAGGTAATTACGAATCACTGCTGCAAGTGCGATGGTGCACCAATGCTGATATCATATCTCCTCGTTAAAAATATCTGGTTGAACTGGGTATAGAAATAATTTCACTAAGGTAGGGACTAATTCATATTGTAAGAATTGTAATATCTCTCCCCAGTTAAATTTCCACTAAAGAATACTGGTCCCAATGTCCGATTTCTCAATATACCTACCCAAACATTGACTTTCTGAGGATGCTGCGCAGTTTTCTCTATCATTCAGTTTGAAATTTCTGATGCCCAGTACCTACAGTTTTGTTTGTTCATTGCTTATTTTTATTCACTCCTGACAAAGCCATCAATCGTTAGTAAAACGTGCTCTTGTTCGTTGGATAAGAGTCAACTACAATTACGCTTTTTAAGTACGAAAGCAGTGACGATCTAACAATATAAAAGATTTCCTAAATGGCATTAGAATTTTAATAAATAATTAATATTCAGTTATTAATATATGAAATTACACACATAAGTCAAACTGTAAAAATAATTAATTAGCTTAGCGTGCATACATGAACAAATACATTGTTATATTTGGATTAAATTAAAACTTATATAGATTTAATAACCAGAAAAGCTTTTAAAATGTTCGGTTTTATACAGTGACCGGCAGAAAGTTGGCTACATATGGGAAAATTCTTTATTATTGATTTCTCAGAAAAAATTATTCGTTATGAAAGCTCCTGCATCTTTCCAAACTGAAGACGCACGTATTAAAGTTTGAATTCCTCATGTCATATACCGAGGAAATCAAAATATTTGAAATCGACATAAGAGTAAAGTGCCTTTATTTTCCACGCTACGCGGAAATTTTATTTGGAAAAGTTATTCAGAATTATTATGAGATCTCAAAAATGGAATCATGGCTGCCTACGATGACAAAAATAATTTTATGTATTTTTCAATTTTTCTCGTACCAACGTGAGCGTCGCGGAATTTTGAATGTGTAGAGCTGAACGTTTCTTCATGTGTGACATGAACATACTCTGAGATTTGTCTTTTGCTCAACTATCAACTAGAAATTATGATTAATAACATTGTTACCCTAAAAATTACAATTTTTTGTAGCCAAATTATTTTTTCCCATCGTAGGTAGTTATGATTTCATATTTGAGATTTAATAATAATTCTGAGTAACTTTTCCCAATAAACTTTCCGCGTACCATGGAAAACAAAGGTACTTTACTCTTATGTCGATTTCAAATATTTTGATTTCCTTGGTATGATGAGAGATTTTCAAATTTTGAAAAATATATTTTTTTTTAAATCAATAATAAATAATTTCCCATATATAGCCAACTTTCTGCCGGTCATTGTATGTAGAATTTCCAAACCTTTTACGGATTTACACTTCATTATACATCTTTATAAATCTCTTGTTTTTGGTAATTTGCAATATTGCTCTATTATATTGACTCCTCCGTATAACGTTCACAAAAGTAGAGATAGGAGTGTGCAAAAGAATTCTTAAAGTTTTCAGAATACAGATTTTCTCATGAAAATCCAAGATACAATATTAAGTAGAGCTACAGACATTAAACTTTTAGGTTTAGATTTGGACGAAAATTTGACACGGACAAGACAAATTCAAGACATTGCAACTTGTCTTTCTATTGTTTGTTTCGCAGTGCCTGCTATTTGACTTAAAGTAGGTCCATAAACCGCTATAATAGTATATTTTGCATTATTGGAATCTCAACTGAGGTACTGCATTGTTTTTTGGGGTTTTACTACAATGGAGAACCTTGAGCTAATTTTCAAAATTCAAATACGAGCTATTAGATACTTATCAGAACAAAGTCCACGAGCTCACTGCAGTTGACTATTCATTCAATATAAAATTTTATCAGTACACTCGTTGTTTCTTATACGGAAGGAAAGGCAAAATTTTCACACGCATAACACCCGCAGTAAAAAGGATCTCCATTTGCCTAGGCCAGAAACAGCATTAATTAAAAATTCACTGTACTATAATGGAAAATTTCTATATAATCGACTTCCTAAAGAATTTAAAAATATACACGACGCAAAGTTCTTTAAAAGAAAACTAAAAGGGTTGTTCTTATCAAAAACATTTTACAGCTTAGATGAGTTCCTAACATGTGATTTTTGTGTTTAATGTTTTGTTTGTTTTTTACTTCTAGATTTTATGTATGTATGTAAAGACCAACTGTCATGAGATGGGTAAATAAATTATTATTATTATTATTATTATTATTATTACTATTTTTCATATCGGGCTGGTTAAGCTGATTTCTAGTGTGAATCAAATTTTGAAATATAAGTAGACTACCACTATACGCTCACACAAGTGAGGAATTATATTTTGATAAGAATTACTTACTAATCTCTTTCTATTATTCCGCGTTAATTCTCTTCTTTTGGACTATTATACGTATATTGTACATATAATGGTATGTAATATGTATGTATTATAAACTTTGTAACTTCTGTGTAAGCCGTTGTTGGGGCTCAACGTCCTTATGGTTTTCTGAATATAACAAAAAAAAAACAAATTATTTTCGTTATTGGACATGACCTTCTTTTGTAAAAGATTCGCGACCCTTTATAATTTTAAAACCTTCCTACTAGCAAACTTCTAGGATCTTAAAGAGCTCTATTTCATAATACACGTTTCACGTTATTACGTATTTAGATTCAAAGGCAGATGTTCTTTTACAAATGGATTAATCCCCATTTCCCGTAAAATTTCAATCCTGATTGGTAATCCCCTTTATCTTCAAATCCTTTTATTTTTAAGACTCGTTTGGGTTGAACACCAAATAATTACAGGTGAGACAATCAATTAGTAATTCAAATCTGAGGTATTTTATTGCTCCATATCTATAGAATTCAGACCTAAACTATTCAAATCACGATTTAAACTTTTAAATGAAAGAAAGCAGCTAATTTCTTTCAGTTTAGAATATAAAAAAGATTGAGGCATTTTTTTGTCCTCAAGTGTACATAATAGAGATAGGCCAGGGAATGAATCCGGTGCATTGAAACCACCCACATGGGTGCATTCACCAGGGTGCATACATGATTGTACCGGGTGCATTCAAAAATTTAAATTTCCCGCGCAAATCGAACGAAAAATCTTTTCTTGATGTTATTTAATTGTTTGCAGGTGGCTTACAGGTTTAATGTTTCATAGTGTATGGTGAATAGCTGAATAGTAAATTTTAAGTTTAACTGAAAGCTTTATAGCTTAAAATGTGAACAAAATGAGTAACTTTTTGAAATTAACGTTATAAAATAATTGTCTAGCGATAGTCCGTACAAAATATATTATATTTGGTGTCATTTTGAAGCATTTTTTATGTCTTATGTAAATGTAAGCAACCGCATTCAATGCACCAGGTGCATTCCGAGATCCCACCAGTGCAAACGATTGCACCGGGTGGAATCCCATCTCTAGTATATAATAATAATTTTTATTAAGAAGTTTAGGATAAGCTTTGTTTGTTAAATTTGGTAATTATTTACAAAAGCTCCAAGTTAACGTATGAAGATGAAATTTAGCACATAACACTACTACATAATATGTTGTCTCGTAACACTAATTTTATTTGCGGCTCGCTGATAGTTTAGCAGAAAAAAAAATTTAAAAACACACTTGGTTAAATGGCCATGTTTCCTTTATAATGACGTTTGATGCGTATAGCCGGTGGCATAACCAATGATTAGAAAAGGATAGAAAACTCGCTGTATCTATAACCATTGGTTAGAGAAGGACAACACGACGATTTTAATTATTTTTTTAATTAAAAACGGAATGTTTGTCCCAATTAATTCTAAGTGCATTTGAATTATAGTTTATCGTAGAACATGCCCTCCAAAATTTATAATGTTTGATCCACTTGTAGCTTTTGTAAATAATTACCTTAAATTTTGTTGATTATTTTTAGTAATAATTTCTTTTTATTAATAAAATCAATGAATGCTTATTTTCATTAACCTTTTCATCCATAAAGAATATTTTACTACTGCAAGTGTACTTCTGTACTTACGGTTGCCTAAACCGTTTAGTCATGTTCATTGCTATTTTGCAGCTGACTTCAGTTCATCCTGAATTTTGCTTCTGGAAACTGGCAACCCTGTCCTAGAGAAAGTCAGAAAGGTAAGTCATCAAAAATAATTAAGTGTGAGTTAGATCAAGTGAATGTATTTTCAATGCTACTGAGAAGAAGGAAGCTTAAGTGCAAGATTCTTTCTTCTCTTCTCTTAAATTTAGAGCTGGAGGTTTTTTTTGTTGGCCCTGCCTTATTTAGGGTTCATTTTGCCAGTTACTATAGTTAATTAATTAAAGTTGGATCAAATATTTTGGACAAACACAGACAACCACGGATTCAGCAGGACTTGAACCTGCACTGTGAGTGCTCGCGGTTTCTGACTCAGTCAGTTAACCGTAGAGCTACTCGCCAGCCCATCTGGAAGTTTAATATTACAGAGATGAAGTCGCATGAAATAATTTTGATTTTATTAACCTGTCATTAGAATTGAGTAACGAATTTGTTTGCATCAGATTTTTGATGTATCTTAATGTCGTTTTCCACCAACCTAAACCCTACACGTTGGCTTAGAAATTGAACAATTTTTAGTTCAAGAATTTAGTTCGGTGTAATACAGAAAATTGCCTACAAAATGTAGGTAAATTGTGTGAAAAATAAAATCAGATTAGAGTAGTTAGTGTAAGGAAAATGTACGTCTGTGATTAACGTGAAAAGACACCACGTCACAATCGTATAATTTGGGGTTATGTACAAAGAATGTGTGTTTATTTATAGCGAGTTCAACTTGTTGCATTGGTGTAAACTAATTTTATGTAATAGAATGAGATAAAGATGTCGTGACAAGTGGAACTCGCTATTAGAAATAATATAGATGAATGAAAATAAAATGGAAGTTTACAAGTATTATGTTGGCGACATTTTGCAGTATTTATGGTGAGTTGTTTAGTTTTTCAATCTCCTGAGCAATTCTGTAGGGTCATTGATAGTATTAACTGGCGTTTGGAATATGTTGTGTTTTTTAGAAAGGCCACACAAAGAAGTCCGTAGGTGTCAAGTCACAAGAGTGAGGAGGATAAAGATTTATTTTATCTAACCTTTAAGCCTTTCATCAAAGTATTGCAGTAATGTAAGAGTATCAGATATAGCACTATCTTGTTGGAAGAAACCTTGCAACTTGTCTTCATGCAGAGAATTAATATATGGTTCTAAAATTCCATCTCAATACCTCTATGCTGTAAGTGTACCATAAAAAAAAATGGGACCAATAAGTCTTCTGCGCCTGCAATCTAACTACAAACCAACTTTTTTAGGCCTCGATAGAAATGTGAATTAATACAACTCCAGATATGAAAATTGTAAGAGTTGATGTAACCCAGAAGAGTGAACATTGATTCATCAAAAAAGTGTTTTATTTAGTATGTCATCATCGTTGATATTTGTGAGAAACCACTGAAAATTGCAAGTTCTAGATGTTCCATAAGACAGTTCTGCCTGCTGCATTAATCTGCAGACTGAAATGGTACGTGCATTTGTAATTATTGCTTCAAGATTTTCAATATTGTCAGCAGTTCTCTTTCTAAGATGACCTCTTCCCTTCGTTTCTATTTATAAAACTAGTTTCTTGAAATATTTATACATAAAGTTGTAAGGTGCTTAAAGCAATCTTAAAGACAACCATCACTTCTAGAAATTTTTCTTGAAATGCTCCTAAAGTTTCCACATTTGAAAATTGTTTCTCACATTAACTATTTCACATGTACGGTCACGAGCAATAAATTTTGGTCGTCTTTGATTGTCAAAGATTTGTACTTGACTCGTATTTGATTAAAAGTAAAGAGATTGTTGTCTTAATTTTGAGTACTAGGAATAATTTCTTAAAAAGTTTATTTTTAATCCTTTTTTTGGTAAAATAAAAAAATATATGAAAATTTCTAATTTACGGAATTGAAACTAACGTTTTATTTGATAGTGACGACCAATATTTATTGCTTGGAACAGTACAATTCAGTTGCGGCCCTTGAAAACTGGTACACTAAGGATTGACATCGATGTCAAAAATTCGTAATTTTGTAAGGTGTAAATCAAACCTTCAGCTATTTTTTTGATGTCAGTGTCAAATTTGTCAAATCCATAACTGGATTTAGGGGCGGTATTCATAGTCGTGACTTAAGCAATTGTTTAAGACCGTCTTATGTAAGTTCATCTTATATATTTAAGAATTTCTTAAGTTGCTGTGTATTCACAGACGTGACTTACTTCATTTAAGATCGTGTTACCAAAAGCAAATGCTTAAGACTTTGAAATATACTGGAGCTGGCTGAAAAAGATTTTCCACAATTTTTGGCAAGATCCTATATTTTAATAGAATTTTTTTTCAGACCCTAGAAATTGCCTGACAGGGAAAAAATATAAAATGTCATAATGTCGTACTGTTACTCATGTGACCAGATATTACCTAGAAAAAGATGTGAAGCGGCCATGATGACTTTAAAATTATTCGCCCTCTTACGTTCTCTGTCATGAATTACACATATTTGACATTGGAAAATGTAAGGTAATAGCAGTGAGTATATAGGTACTAATAAAAGGGATCATGAGATAGGCTTTACCTTACACAGAAGAATGAGGGTGGCGGGAAAGTGGCGCGAAGAGGGGTACGTGCAAAATGCTGCCTCTGTTGGAGAATTTGGAATACTATGTGTTGGTTTGGATCTTTACTTATTGCATATATTCAGACGACACAATCAGTAGATTCATTGACTGATGGCTGTGTGCAAATATTTATTATATAATTTAGGTTGTGTACCAACTAATAGCAGATTCTTAATATTTCAATTCTTTTATATTACAAAGATTTATTTTTTCATGGATTATTTTGGTGTGATTCTCAACGTACAATTTTGCTGGAAAGTTAAATGCTCAAAAATATGTAACTTTTAAGAATTTAATAAGTCAATCCAACAACAAATCAAAGAAATGTAACTAATCTTACCTAAGTCAAAAATGAAGCAACCAAAAAAATATTTAAACCATTTCAACCCAATGTATTTCTTTTCGGGGGGCTCGATTTCTCGCTGCATTTCCCATAGGCACAGGGATTCTACGATCGAATTCTGCGTCTCATTAATTTTGATTTTGACGATTCGACATTTATTTGATTGCTTAGTCTCCGTAAATATTGAAGAGTTCAAAATTTACTTACAGAAGCGTCTCTCATAACCTGTTATATTGAGAGATCATTTTCTCGCTTTAAAAGACAATACATTCTCACGACAAATCGAAACGAACGAACGAACGAAAATTTGGAACGTTATTTAATAATTAATTTTAATAACAATTAATAGCTGAGAAATTTTAGTATTTTCTGTCCTATTCGAATTTCGAATACCTGAGAATACTCAACAACGCGCGTCTCTGTTAAACCGGGCAATCGAACGATTCAGATATGCGCTACACCGGGGGTGTTACGATGCGTAATCGGCATCTGGGAGACTGGACGCGCTATTTTCCTCGATGCTTTAGTAATAACAGATTTAGATTCTCCGTAAAAAAGTGCCTTAATAATGTGTAAGTTACAAATGTTTAGCTTCAGCGGTTTTCGATTTAAAAAATAAAAACGAAAATGAAAAATTTTAGTTTTTTCTTAATACCCTCCAAAATGAAAAGGAATAATTTAAATTGCTTTTCAGATTATTAATTATCCCATGACAACGAAAAATTTTTCAATCTAGAAATACCCTTCGAAGGTTACAATCGGAAAGACTTTGGCATTTGAAGTATTTGGACATTAAATGCTTTAACTGTTATTACTTAAAAATAATGAAAAAAGGTAATAATTTACACATTCAAATCCGAAGCCGACAATATTTTTGAAAAAATTTTAATGTGATGTTTTTCTAATTAAATAAAGTAACCGAAAAAAAGAAACTTGTTCTGATGCATTTTTAAAAACTAATTCAAACATTAAAGAAAATATGAAATAAGTCATGGTCTGGGTTTGACACCCAACCTGACACTTGCGTAACTCGATCAAACTCAACACTACCCAATTGATCAGGAGAATCATTTACAACTTTCATTAAAACACATTGTTAAGGCCAAATAAAAAAATTAATTACTTTTTTCTTAATTTACAAAAATTAACAACTAAAATCCAGCAAATTTGGTATTAAAATGATTTAAATGTTCTGGTCTTTCTGAATATATCCAATGTATTGATATAAATTTGTTCAGGCAAATGAGCGATTTCTCTTCCTCTATGTTAATCGCTATGTACTATAAATTTTAGGACAAACGGTATGTTTTGCCAAGGGCAAAAAATTTTGACCATGTTCGCCTTTAGGGTAGACGCATGGAAACCAAAATTATTACCAAATGATGAATATTCACAGTCGAAATGATCTGTATATTTCAAATACGTAAAAATATATAGGGTGCTCAATATAAATTAAGAAAGTTGACGTCTCTTCTGGAGAAACTGAAGTCGATATTCAATGGTATGTCGAAAAATCCATATTTAATGTGTAATTTATCTTTTTCAAATTTCATGTAAATCGATTGAAAAATAAAAATTCTAGAAGGGTGATCCATGTGCCGTGGTACACCCGGTACGTATTTAAAATTTTTCAAATTGCTAAAAAAAAATTATCAGTGTGGGCATTAAATAATTGCAGATTACTTGTGCGGTTGCTATTATAATGGTAGCATAAGTAATTTAAATAATTTTACTGATAGCTTTAAAAACGCATCTGCTTTTAATCAGGTTTTATTATTCCTTTCAACGCCGTGTTGCACAATTTGAATAAAATTTGCAAAATAAAATGATTAATAATATGTTTCATGAGTACTTTGAAACGGATTACAAAAAGTAAATTATTATACTTAAGAGAATTTGCAAGAGCTGGTTGAAAATACCGATCAGATTCCAGAAAAGTTTAATAATTAGTATAATTAGAATGCGAGACTTTTAACTGTTTTATTTTAGAATTTAGAAAGAAATGTTCATTATAAAACTTGTATAGACTAATTTAAAGCTTTTGCTGATGTTTACAGAAAAACAAATAAACTTCCTGTAACTAAGATATAGACTGAAATTTTATTTTCTTTAAATGAGGCACATATTTGGATTGTAAATTAAATTCTAGTGGGAAATGACTAAATAATGTATACAAAAAATGCGTAGTTGTCGAGATATGCGTATTTAATGTCATTGTTCAACTTTCTACGAACGAAAATTGCCAAAGCTGTAGTGTATGTAAAGTTGATACTTGCGGATAAAATTTGAGGGTTTAATTTACACAAAGCTTAGAAAAATAAATTCCGCAAGATGTTTTATGGAATATTTAAGGGGTTAAGTAATATATTTTCAATGACAATCAAACTAAAACTAATACGATTTAAGGGCGGCCTGCATCACATTATAAATAAAATATGAAGTACATCAAACTATTTTATAAATAAATATTGAAGGTCAGAGAAACAAGTGAAAGTTTTGCTGTAAAATTGAAAGAAATAAAATTCAATTTGATAAATTGGCAAAATGAGAACCGCTAAATTCAATTCTAAATATCAGTTTCAGGAAAAGATTGCGCCAAATGAAAAAATCAGTCGAATTCTTAACGGCTTGTGGGGCACTCCAGATAATAAGAATGTCCTTAAAAAAGGGACCCGTGGTTCTTGTTACACCCGGGCACCGCTAATTTAGAGGACCGGACCTGAGTGTTTTCTTTTAAAAGTGTTTAATTTGGGCCAACTGTACGTTTTAGAATTATTCAATTCAACTGAATTTTCAATTGAATTAAGTAAATTCCCCGAAAAAAATAAGTTTATTCATTTATTGATTACCTACTTCCACATGAAAATCCAAAAGAAAATAAATAGCCGTTGATCTTTTTCAAAAACTTTTAGGATTCATATTTTTGAGTCTTTGATATTTCACATATTTGAGGTAAATTATTTTATCAAACTTTTATTATTCTTTTTGTGTATAATTGTTATAAATATTATAAATTTCAAAAAAAAATTGTTGCAAATCGTTTTTGATTGCAGTGAAAACCTCGAGCAGCCTCTGTACAGCTGTTTCAGCCCTATTTGGGGCTTCTTCAGCAGAGACGTAGCTCGACATTTTCACTGCAAACCAAAAACGACTTGACCAATTTACTTGCAATTGCGATGTAACAGTGACGAATAAATAAAACAACGACATCCTACGATCGCTTTTTGACCTGACATTGCAGTAGGATAACGAATTGAAGCGGGTTGGCTACATAATAAGCTACCCCATGCAAGGCGGCCATGCTTGCTGTCAATGCATAATGAAAGTTTAAAAAAATTTTGTTGCAAGTCGTTTTCGATTGCAGTGAAAACCTCGAGTGGCCTCTGTACAGCTGTTTCATACCTGGTTGGGGCTTCTTCAGCAGAGACTGAAACAGCTGTACAGAGGCTGCTCGAGGTTTTCACTGCAATCAAAAACGAGTTACAACAAAATTTCTTAAAACTTTCATCTTTGACAGCAAGCATGTCCGTCTTGCATTGGGTAGCTTATTATGTAGCCAACCCACCTTGTTATACTACTGCAATGTCAGGTCAAAAAGTGATCGTAGGATGTCGCTATTTTAACTATTCATTATAAATTTCATTTTGAATTAAAGCTTTAAATTTGAATTAAATTATTTATTAAATTTAATAATATTAAAAATAATTTTTATAGCTGTTCTAATTTAATTTAATGAAACTTCAATTGCATGCAAAATTTCAAGTTACTTGGGAAAATTTTATTAAAAATAATTTCCTATAACTCAAACTTATAAATTATTCAAACTCTCATATTATAACTCTTCTTATAAATTCACATTACGCGTTCAGAATAATTGAAGCGGTACACTGATCCCTCTTATTAGTACCTATATCGGGTGGAAAGTTTCAAACCCGAACATAGCAAAGATCTTAGTATGTCAGATTTGAAATTTGCAATTCAATAACCAGAATTTTGTGCAATATGTTTTTTATTCAAAATAAAACTCCATTCATCTATGTAGTATACTGACGATAAAAAACTGTTAGGATTTATTTCTTTGCTCCTGCATTGCTAATACTTTCGTACTATTCTTGTTAATTTCAATATGTCAGTATGTCAGATTTGAAATTTGCAATTCAATAACCAGAATTTTGTGCAATATGTTTCTTATTCAAAATAAAACTCCATTCATCTATGTAGTATACTGACGATAAAAAACTGTTAGGATTTATTTCTTTGCTCCTGCATTGCTTCACAAAATACTTTCGTACTATTATACTTGTGGAATTGAGGTTTTTTTTTAATATTCTTTATAGTTGTGTGTGTTACTTGTTCCTGAACAGTGTGAAACTTATTTAATTCTTAGTACAATTGAATTTAAACTGATTTAGTATCGACATGTGTCGGTATTGATTGCCCATGGCATCATTTCAAGTTTATTGATAGTATCAGAAACAACAGTATTTTTGTATGCAATGACGTAGAATACAATTATCATTCTAATAAAGAAAGAATTGTTGTAACTTAAACGACAAGAGTACCTACCTATTATTTGCTCTGTACATTAATTCATAATACTTTTTGACTGACCACGATATACAGAACACTGGTACGCGCACTTCCCAATCTTCCCCATACAAAACGAGGAAGTTAAAAGTAGTGCCTAGTTACGTGATTTAAATTTTACCGCTAGATAACACCAATGTATGAAGGACTGTCACTGAACGTCATTAATGTACTCCTGTAAGTTATATTACGTGTTGTTGGCACGGTTGTAGGCGACGTATATTCAGTATTTACGTGTGTATTAATGGCAAACTTTGGTTGGTGTGTAATGAAATAAAGAATAAATGGCGACTGTCAAATTTAGCAAGCAATCAAACAGATGTAGAAAGATATTTACTAATGTTACGAGCAAGTACGTTTTGCCTTGATCTTTACAAACCTTTCAGAGGTTATTGGTATTATTTGTTTCTTGTATCTGTTTGGTAGTGGTGGAAGAAAGGACAGATGTGAGATTAGCATTAGTTCAGTAGAAGCATACATTTAGTTGAGGAATAGCATCATCTGTCAGTGTGCTTTGAATGATTTTATTTCCACTGACTTAACGATTTTTTACAATTTTTCTTGAAAATGTATCAAACACACAAAATGTTGCTTTAATATTGTGACACCTGCATTTTGATTCATTCATTCTTGAAGCCTTTCCAAAATCTATAATTAACAATATTTCATAATTAATGGTATGAATCGTAAGTCTACATCTGTAACCCAAATTGGTTTGACAGCAGTTTATTCTGGTTAACTGAAAACTTAATGATGCTTTAAATATCTACTAATGTTTTTGATTCACTGGCATTGAATCAACGCACGAGTATCTTCATCTTGTGTTATTACAAGATGCAAACACTCTGACTGCAACCAGTGCAAATGGATCGAAGACGCTATTTACTTCACTATTCATTCGCTTTTTCAAACTTGTGATGCAAATGAAGACAAGTGATACTGTTACGGTAATCTTGGAATAAAGGATGTAATCAGATACAATACAATATGTTTATTAATTAGAAATAATATATAGAAGAATTGAAGTTTGTTCTTGTCCGATGAAAATAGTAAGTACAAAGTTTTTTTAATCTCAAACCGGACAGAAAAATGAAGGGAAACACACTCAACGTTTCGCTATAGATTTATAGCTTCGTCAGGAGTGAAAAAAAAGTAAATAAACAAGTTGTCAAGAGAAACAAGTCGTCAAGAGAAACGAAAAGGTAACATGATTTTTAAACTAAACTACGAGTTGTTCGGAAAAAAAAAGTAACGAGAACTAATTAAAGCTACTTTTTTTTTTTTTTTTTTTTTTTTTTTTTTTTAATATATAATTAATTAATTGACAGGTTTGAAACTTTCAGTTGTTTCAATTAATGGAAAATAATTTATACGTCAGTCACACGATATAGAGAACACTGGTACGCTCACTCGCCGCCATTTTCAGTTTAAAATTTTGAGCAAGTTGAGTAGTTTGCTAAAATTCGCTAGATGGCAGAACCGTATCGCGGACTGTCATTTTTATCAAATTCCGCAGCCGGTTCTTCTGAGGCTCTTGTGGTAAACACAAAACACATGGGCAGAGATAAACAGAGGTCAGTACGCAACAACTGGTTTGAGGTTAAATACTGCATTTTAAATTTTAACTATGAATTTAAAGCGAAGTTGTCAGGCGTAGAAATTTTAATTTAAAGAGGGTATGTATTGGCGAATAATTTAATTCGTTTCCTAATTTAGTTACATTGCAGTCAAAATAGAAAGACTTCTCAGAGTTAATTTGTATTGAAGCAAGGAGATTTTAACATAAACACGAACTCATCGTAAGATTGCTATCTAACCTAGAATATCCACCAATCCATCTGGCATTAAACTGACCGATGTACTGATTAAAATGTACTCAATATAACGAGTGGATATAAACTCACAAAAGTACCTATCTAGTAACATCAGTTCTGCATGCAAGTGACACCAAAAGTGCATAAAGTTAAAACACCTAAACGTTACTGCAGCTTGTTTCCTTCAAGTTTGATGACCTTGCAAATTAATTCCATCGAAGCTGAAAATATCAAGTGTTATGTGAAGGGCACATAACCTTCTATATATTAAGTACAAAGTTTTTTTAATCTCAAACCGGACAGAAAAATGAAGGGAAACACACTCAACGTTTCGCTATAGATTTATAGCTTCGTCAGGAGTGAAAAAAAGTAAATAAACAAGTTGTCAAGAGAAACAAGTCGTCAAGAGAAACGAAAAGGTAACATGATTTTTAAACTAAACTACGAGTTGTTCGGAAAAAAAAAGTTACCAGAACTAATTAAAGCTACTTTTTTTTTTTTTTTTTTTTTTTTTTTAATATATAATTAATTAATTGACAGATCTATATCTTGTTTAAAGAGTCCAGAAAACTGCAAAATATGTCATTTAAATTTTCAAAGTCCGTACGTTTATTAATAGAATTTCCAGACATTTTAATTTTACACATTTCTATGAAACGTCTTTTAAAAATATTAGATTCACTGTACAAAATGTCAGTATTATCAAAATCAAAATTATGATTATTTACTAATGAATGCTCTACAAGCATTGAATGATTTTGATTATTTTTTTGAATATTATATTTTTTCAATTATGATATTTATGTTGGTCTAAACGTTTTTTTAAATTTTGGCTCGTTTCACCTATATAAACAGAATTACAATTTGAACATTTGATTTCATAAACCACGTTAGGTTGTTTTAATTTCGGTATTTTGGTTTTTAAATTCGAAAAAATTAAATTTAAATTAATCACAGATTTACTGGCTAAAATTAAATTATGTTTTTTGAAAATGTGTTTAAATGTATTGTGTAATGGTTCAATATAAGGCAAAGATATGTATTTATGATTCGAAGTTTGTCTAATGTTTTTAGAGACATTTGAATTTTGTAAGTATTTAATACGATTTTTAATTACTGATTCAATAAGATTTATTGGATAAGAATTTTGAATAAGAGTTTTCTTTATTAAATTTAAGTTATCATAAATGAAAACTTTATCAGAAAGTAAAATAGCTCGATCAGTTAATGAAATAATAGTTGCAATTTTATAATTTTTAGGTGTGTACGAGTGCTTTAGGCAAAAAATTTTCATTACCTTATTTTCATAAACAACAAGTAGATTTCTTAAAAGTATTAAGTAGCTTAGAGTTTGGTATTAAATCTTTAGATTCACCTTCAAAAATACAAATAAGAAATAAATTTTGTTCTAATTTTTTAAATTATATTAGAAATATTGATAAAACTTTTGAAAAATCAAAGTATAAGATTCTTATTAGAGATGTTTTGTCTTGTAAAAAATTTCTTAAAGATAATCCTAATATTATTGTTACTACAGCTGATAAAAGCAATGTAAGTGTTTTAATTGATAAAACTGATTATTTTTCAAAAGTTCAAACTATGCTGTCTGATAATAATACATATGTAGAATTAGCTAACGATCCCACCGAATCTTATCAACGTAAAACTTTCAGTATTATTAATAAGATAGAGAAATCCGTTGAAATTAGTAATATTGTTGCTAAATCTCTTAAAGTACAACATCCCATATTTCCTAAATTATACTGCATTCCAAAAATTCATAAACCTAATACACCTCTTCGTCCTATAGTTTCCACTATTGGTTCTTCTCCATATTTCTTATCTAAATTTATTTCAAAAATCATTACTCAGGTTACTAGTAAATCAGAATATTTTATAAAAAATTCTTTTGAACTCGTAGAAAAATTAAAACAAATAACTGTACCAAATAATTGTATTATAATTTCTTTAGATGTTATTTCTTTATTTACTAACATTCCTAAAGATTTAGCTTTAAAAAGTATAAATGATAGGTGGTTAGAGATTAAAGATTTTACTGATATTTCCAAAGGTAACTTTTTAGAAATAGTTGATTTATGTTTTGAAACATCTTATTTTGCTTTCAATGATAAATTTTATAAACAGATTTTTGGTACAGCAATGGGTTCTCCTTTATCTCCGGCTTTAGCTGAAATTGTTATGCAAGAACTAGAAAAATCTGTTATTAACTCTTTATCATTCGATTTAACGTTATATTTTCGTTATGTAGATGACATTTTATTGATTTTGCCTTCTGATAAGGTAGATTTTGTTTTAAATAAATTTAATTCTTTTCATAATAGATTACAATTTACAGTAGAAAAAGAAAATAATAATTCATTGAGTTTTCTTGATGTAAATATTATAAGACATAATGGTAAATTAATTACTAATTGGTTTCATAAACCTACCTGGTCAGGTAGGTACATAAATTTTCACTCGTACACACCTAAAAATTATAAAATTGCAACTATTATTTCATTAACTGATCGAGCTATTTTACTTTCTGATAAAGTTTTCATTTATGATAACTTAAATTTAATAAAGAAAACTCTTATTCAAAATTCTTATCCAATAAATCTTATTGAATCAGTAATTAAAAATCGTATTAAATACTTACAAAATTCAAATGTCTCTAAAAACATTAGACAAACTTCGAATCATAAATACATATCTTTGCCTTATATTGAACCATTACACAATACATTTAAACACATTTTCAAAAAACATAATTTAATTTTAGCCAGTAAATCTGTGATTAATTTAAATTTAATTTTTTCGAATTTAAAAACCAAAATACCGAAATTAAAACAACCTAACGTGGTTTATGAAATCAAATGTTCAAATTGTAATTCTGTTTATATAGGTGAAACGAGCCAAAATTTAAAAAAACGTTTAGACCAACATAAATATCATAATTGAAAAAATATAATATTCAAAAAAATAATCAAAATCATTCAATGCTTGTAGAGCATTCATTAGTAAATAATCATAATTTTGATTTTGATAATACTGACATTTTGTACAGTGAATCTAATATTTTTAAAAGACGTTTCATAGAAATGTGTAAAATTAAAATGTCTGGAAATTCTATTAATAAACGTACGGACTTTGAAAATTTAAATGACATATTTTGCAGTTTTCTGGACTCTTTAAACAAGATATAGATCTGTCAATTAATTAATTATATATTAAAAAAAAAAAAAAAAAAAAAAAAAAAAAAGTAGCTTTAATTAGTTCTGGTAACTTTTTTTTTCCGAACAACTCGTAGTTTAGTTTAAAAATCATGTTACCTTTTCGTTTCTCTTGACGACTTGTTTCTCTTGACAACTTGTTTATTTACTTTTTTCACTCCTGACGAAGCTATAAATCTATAGCGAAACGTTGAGTGTGTTTCCCTTCATTTTTCTGTCCGGTTTGAGATTAAAAAAACTTTGTACTTAATATATAGAAGGTTATGTGCCCTTCACATAACACTTGATATTTTCAGCTTCGATGGAATTAATTTGCAAGGTCATCAAACTTGAAGGAAACAAGCTGCAGTAACGTTTAGGTGTTTTAACTTTATGCACTTTTGGTGTCACTTGCATGCAGAACTGATGTTACTAGATAGGTACTTTTGTGAGTTTATATCCACTCGTTATATTGAGTACATTTTAATCAGTACATCGGTCAGTTTAATGCCAGATGGATTGGTGGATATTCTAGGTTAGATAGCAATCTTACGATGAGTTCGTGTTTATGTTAAAATCTCCTTGCTTCAATACAAATTAACTCTGAGAAGTCTTTCTATTTTGACTGCAATGTAACTAAATTAGGAAACGAATTAAATTATTCGCCAATACATACCCTCTTTAAATTAAAATTTCTACGCCTGACAACTTCGCTTTAAATTCATAGTTAAAATTTAAAATGCAGTATTTAACCTCAAACCAGTTGTTGCGTACTGACCTCTGTTTATCTCTGCCCATGTGTTTTGTGTTTACCACAAGAGCCTCAGAAGAACCGGCTGCGGAATTTGATAAAAATGACAGTCCGCGATACGGTTCTGCCATCTAGCGAATTTTAGCAAACTACTCAACTTGCTCAAAATTTTAAACTGAAAATGGCGGCGAGTGAGCGTACCAGTGTTCTCTATATCGTGTGACTGACGTATAAATTATTTTCCATTAATTGAAACAACTGAAAGTTTCAAACCTGACATAGGCGACTAAATTTTTCGTTTAAAATTTGAAAATTTTATTTATATTCCGAAAGTACGAATATTTAGGAATAATTTTAATACCATAATATTGTCCATAATTTTCTCCTTTCTATAATACCATTGCCATTTTTGTATCTTCAAACGGCGAGCAGCAATTCACAGAAACATAGTTTTCAATACAAGTTTGCTATTTTCGGGTTTGAAACTCTCCACCCGGTATACTCACTGGTAATAGTTTTAATCTGTTACCAGTTACTGTGAAAAGCGTCTAAAAACTATTACAAATCTCATCGGACAAGACAACCAGAGTCCACTTCAATTTTGAAATTTTGTGATTTATGTTTGTAGTACATCCTAACCACCCCTGTCCAACTCAATAGGAAAATTTGTATCACTTTAAAGCATGACCTCCTAGATTTCATGAGACTTCGCCTCTATACGGCCTCGGCAATTTGCTAGTTCAAGTGTTTCTCCGTTGCGAGACCATAAATGCTGGCAACCTTCAGTTGCGGCAGTTTTTGCGCAGGCAACCAAACTCTATTGTGCCAAGGACAAATTTAACTCCAATTTGGTAAAAAAATTATTTCCATACGCGATGAACGTAGATGATCGACGAAAGAGGTCCCTTTTACACCTGGCTGCAAGTGACTTGCGGCAGACTGAGAGGCGGCAACCAAGTTTTTTGGAATTCTTCAGATCGTTCTTCACTTAATGGCACCTTATTTACTGCCCTAACAAATGAACTAATTTATTGAAAAAAAAAACCTGTTGAAACTTCTCCAATTAAAGGTACTTGCGGCAAGATTTTGCAAGGCAACCCGCTTATGTTGTGTTCCTTTATATGTAATCTTTCATTAAAATCGTGTTTCGTTAAAATAACAGATGAACATAGGAGAGTTGCAGTGGGATCTCATACTATTCAATTTGTTATCCTACTGCAATGTCAGGTCAAAAAGCGATCGCAGGATGTCGTTATTTTATGTGTTCACAACTATTTCATCGCATTTGCGAAAAAATTGGACAAGTCGTTTTTGGTTTGCAGTGGGAATTTCGAGCTACGTCTCTGCTGACGAAGGCCCAAGCAGGGCTGAAACAGCTGTACAGAGGCTGTTCGAGGTTTTCACTGCAATCAAAAACGATTTGCAACAAAATAAAAAAAAATCAGTTGCGGAATTTCTTCAAAATTTCGATTTCTCACATTTATGGTTATTGGAATTCGTTCCAAATGTTAGTTATCGTTTGGTTTTGCTGTTGCGTTTCACATCGCCTATCAAAAAAAGGTCAAATACGTGGATTTCCAATTAAGCTAGAAGCAAGTTGTAAGTGTTTCATTTTCCCAATTCAAATAATTTTAGAAAATATGAAAATTTTTACAGTTTTTATGAAACTTTTAGCGGAACAGAGGTGTCGAAAGCTTATCGAGTTTGCAACATACCTGCATTTTGACAATTGTGATATATAATCAGAAGAACTACAGTTACAGTTAATTCTACAGTAACGAATTGATACTATGGGAATATTGACATTTAAATTTACCTTATGGCAGAGACAACCACTGAGGCCCGGTTTTTCAATCACAAGTTAACTTTAACTACTGTAATGTCAGGTCAAAAAGCAATAGTAAGATGTCGCTATTTTATCTGTTAACTTTAACCTTCAGTTTATTGCCATGGAATCAATTGTCTTCGTACTTGTTACCATGGAAATAAACCGAGAGTTAGGGTTAACCTGTGATTGAAAAACTGGACCTGAGATGGATAACTCCTCTAGCGAATTTATTCACTTTTACCAGATATGAGCTATCTCTGTCAAATATCTCTCTGGTATACGTTGCTTTTGTCTTACGAAATAAAACGTAGACGTAGGTGGCGCAGCTGTAACATTTTTCACGCCAACAACTGTCATTGGTCAATTTCAGGATGTAATGTCGCTGGTGATTTCGCTTCTGATCAGTTGATGGCGTCAAGGGGTTAAGGTATGCGCGCGTCTTTAGCTGCCTCGTGCTTCTTCATTTCAAAATATTGCACAGCGAAAATAGTAGTTTTTGTTAATTACCTTCTGAGTAAGTATACTACATTATCTCGTAGGTTAATTGCTTGTTTTGAATAAGCCCGATGTTTTCTACTGTAGCAGTTGATGGTCACCGAATTGTTTCACTGGTTTTCTCAATATTTAAAATTGCGATTACTTTGTGGACTGACTACACATAGTTATTAAATAAAATCACGACCTACTAGATTTCACGAAACGATGTCTCTACACGGCCTTAGCAATTTACTATTTCAAGTGTTTCTCCGTTGGCGCCACTTATCCAAAAAACCGGAAACGGATGTATATTCGTGATGTCATTTTTGACCGATGTTAGTTTCCGCGGTTTTTGACAGTTTCGCGTATAGTCTCAGTAAAGTGGTGTTTCTTTGCTCAGGTTGGCTCAGGTATAATTTTCTGGCGGTATCGGTAGACAGTACTAATTCTACAAATAATTTAATTACGGCCGAATCTTAATTTAAGAGGAAATTTTACACGGTAAGTACGAAATAATATATCTTTTTCTTAACTTTCCTTACTCCAATTGCTTCTTTAGTCTTCTTTCTTTCTTTTTGTTTGTTGCGGCAGAGAGGAACTTTATAATGTCATTTAATCCAGTAATTCTTTAAAAAAATACTTGCCCTGTTTGACAAATTATTCTTTTCAAAAAAAAAATTGTGCAAATCGTTTTTGATTGCAGTGAAAACCTCGAGCAGCTTCTGTACAGCTGTTTCAGCCCTGCTTGGGGCTTCTTCAGCAGACGTAGCTCGACATTCCCACTCCAAACAAAAACGACTTGTCCAATTTATTCGCAATATCGATGTAAGAGTGATGAATAGATAAAATAGCGACATCTTACGATCGCTTTTTGACCTGACATTGCAGTAGGATAGTAAATTGAAGCGGGATTGTGCAAATCGTTTTTGATTGCAGTGAAAACATCGAGCAGCCTCTGTACAGCTGTTTCAGCCCTGCTTGGGTCTTCTTCAACAGAGACGTTGCTCGACATTATGCTTTGACAGCAAGCATGGCCGCCTTGTATGGGGGACTTATTAGGAGCAAATTTCGCTTCAATTTGTCTATCCTACTGCAATGTCAAGTCAAAAAGCGATCGCAAGATGTCGCTATTTTATCTATTCGTTATTCTTTTCAATAAAAATCATTTACTGTCTATTTCAAAATTAAAAAACCACCACTTGTTAAATTATGTTGCCAAGAAGCAAATTTCCCCGGATATATTTTGATCGAAATTGGTTGGTACTTCACGTTGTCACTAATTTTTACGTGTCAGTCAAAATTTGAATTGTTATATTTCCAATTTGCATTTTGCATCAAATCTTAACGATGTCGTGAAAACGCAGAAACCTTTTAAGTGCGTAGTTAAAGGAAGCTCTTGTCAAAGCTTACAGTTTATAGTGAAATCGAAAATTTAACGGAGCGGCAATTATAGAAAAAGTAACAGATCTTTTTTCGGTAACTTTTGCCTAAATTTACTTCATTGAAGTTGGTTCTTGTCCTGACGAAGCTATAAATATACAGCGAAACGTTGAGTGTGTTCCTTTCATATTTCTGTGCGGTTCGAGATTAAAAAAAAACTTTGTACTTAATTTACTTCCTTTTCTGTTTTCATATTTAACGTTGAACGTTTACATCACTTTGTAATTGTTACTCTTAAATTTGTTTGTTGTTATCCAACATTAAGCCTCGAATTTTATATATTTTTTCTTTACGCTAATGATTGTCTTTCTGGCAACTTATAATTGTCAACTTGAAACGTGCTTGACATATAACCTTACATTTCTTCTCCCTAAATTTATAACTAGCGCGTTTTTGCAGCAGTGTTGCTGGTTGTGTCGAGGAGGTAAATTGCGGGGTTGGTGGTTTTTTTGATTTTGAAACGGATAATACTAATTATAACAAAGTGGTTTTTATTAATTCGCACTGTTATAAATATGCATAATTTGACACTTGTGACGTTTAAGTGTCAGAAAATTTCAATTTGGGTAACTAGCGCCGAAATGCAGAAAATTCACAAAAAATAAACAAATTGCGCAGACCGGATAAGAGAGTCTGTCTTGTGACATCTAGTTGGTCCTGAATAAAATGATTGCCATACGTGCAATACTAACGTAAATTATTATTTCTTAGATCACAGCTGTGGCTGGAAAAGGTGGGAAAGGTGCTTTCTAGAAATACTCTACGCTATGTAAATAATATATTATTATGACACTGTCCTGCTTACATGTAAAGTAAAAAAATATAGTGGTGAATAGATAAATCAGCGACTTCCTAAGATCGCTTTTTAACCTGACATTGCAGTAGGATAAAAAAATTGAAGCGGATTTGCTACATAATAAGCAGGGAGAGGAATTCAGGCCACTTAGTGTTGGAAGCTTTTTACGTCGAATGTACTTTGCGATGCATCGAATTGTTATTGAGTGGAAGGGGAAGGAATGCAATGCGAGAGTTCGCACGGCAAGGCTGATACAGTCCGAGTACTAAATTTTTGTACTGTTCGCGGAACAAATGGCCTGAATTCTTTTCCTTAATAATAAGCTACCATGCAAAGCGGTCATGCTTGCTGTCAAAGCATAATGAAAGTATTAAAAAAATTTGTTGCAAATCGTTTTTGATCGTAAGATGTCGCTGTTTTATCTATTCGCCGCTATTACATCGCATTTGCGAATAAATCGGTCAAGTCGTTTTTGATTTGCAGTGGGAATGAAACAGCTGCACAGAGGCTGCTCGAAGTTTTCACTGCAATCAAAAACGATTTTCAATAAAATTTAAAAAAATATATATGTATGCAATTTTAAACGTAGTTTTATTTGCGCCAGTGGCAAAAAAATATTTAAATACATTTTAAAATAAAAATGCACATTTTCAAATTGCGCGCTTTGTAGTTTTGAGCGCTTTCTACGTTCACCTTTCATTTTACAGTGGACCAATTTATTTGAGCGAACAAAGTTTTACTATTGAGTTGGACGTCTCAGTGGTTGTCTCTGCCTTGTGGTGAATAAACCGGGTCTAGACTTAATAAAAACTTTAGTCATGAAATAAGACAAATTTAAAATGTGTATATGTGGCAGGTAAATGATTATTTTAGACAAATTTAAAAACATATTTATAGCTATCTAGTAGCAGTATTTTATATTACTAATGGCCGTTTTCATAATCAGACTTTAAGGAAGCTTTAATTTAAGGTCACTTTAAGTATAGGTAAACAAGTGTATTTTTTTAGGTTAAAGTAACTTTAAATTAAAGTCTGATTATGAAAACGGCCCCTAGTGCAAAATAATAGAGGACTCTGTAAAATCAGAGTCGAGTCGAGTCAGAGAGATATCTAGCGTTCTGTGTTCTGTGAAATAAAGAAAATCTCGCGGCTTCCATAAACGCTTCACGGGTCTGCATGTGATTGACATCAATCAAGTAAATATACAGTGACCGGCAGAAAGTTGGCTACATACGGAAAAATTCTTTATTATTGATTTCTCAGAAAAATTTTTTATTTATGAAAGCTCCTGCATCTTCTCAAACTCAAGATGCATGTGTCAAAGTTTGGATACCTCCTGTCATATACCGAGGAAATCAAAATATTTGAAATTGATATAAGAGAAAAGTACCTTAATTTTTCACGCTACGCGGAAATTTTGTTTGGAAAAGTTACTCAGAATTATTATGTAATCTCAAATATGAAATCATATCTACATACGATGGAAAAAAATAATTTGGCTACAAAAAATTGTAATTTTTAGGATATCATTGTTATTAAAGACAAATTTTAGAGTATGTTCATGTCACACTTGAAGAAACGTCCAGCTCTACACATTCAATGTTCTGCGACACACACGCTGGTACAAGAAAAATTGAAAAATACGTGAAATTATTTTTTTCATCTAGACAGCCATGATTTCATATTTGAGATCTCATAATAATTCTGTGTAACTTTTCCAAATAAAATTTTCGCGTAGCGTTGAAAATAAAGGTACTTTACTCTTATGTCGATTACAAATATTTTGATTTCCTCGGTATATGACAGGAGGTATTCAATTTGATATATGCATCTTAAGTTTGGAAAGATGCAGGAGCTTTTATAAAGAACAATTTTTTTCTGAGAAATCAATAAAAAATTTTCCCATGTGTAGCGAACTTTCTGTCAGTCACTGTATTTAAATCTATTTTATGTTAAATTTAAAAGCTTGGATAACGTGTATAATGTGCAGGTAACAACTATATCGTCACTTGAGTGGTTAAACCTATTAACACATTTTCTTGTTGAATCTACGTTATTTGGTTTTGACTACGTTTAAATTACTAGAGTTTTATTCTCATTTTGGTTGTTCAGCCAGTGATTAAGATGTAAAACGCAGTTTAACTATGAATTAAGATGTAAATTGAACACTGTAAATGTTACGTCAGAAAAACTTAGATGGATCAAATAGATTTTGTATCATTTTGGAACATGTGCAGTCTCATCACCATCACCAACCAGTTCAATCCCTTCAACGCCAACGTCGTTTATTTCGATATTTCTAATATTGAAAATTTTCGTAATTGAAGGTAAGTAACCGTAAAATCACCCTGAGGACAGGCCAGCTATGTCTTAAGAAAAATTAACACAATTTAAACTGTCATTTAAATGGACTGACACATATGTAAGTTAAAGCTATCGCTTAAGCAATTCCTTTCAAAAGTAAATGCTTGTGTGTGTTTAAATAGGATTGTTTTACGTAAATAAAGGTTTCAGCTATTGCTTAAGTCTTTCTACAAATCTATGAAACAACAAGTCATTGCTTAAGAATTTCTTAAGTTTAAGAACTGACTATGAATACCGGCCTTAGAGTAATTTGAGTGACGTTGAGAAGCTTCAGATTTAGGATGAGTTTACATCGCCGAAACATTGTATTTTCCAAAGTGTACCAGTTTTCAAAGGCCGCAACTGTACAAAAATATGACTCCACAATAAAGGCTTTTTGATGTTCTGTGTATACAGTTGAAAGCAAAAAAAGTAGACAAACTACAGTTTCCTGTAATTATTCTTTCTCAAAATGCCATAGATTAAAGACGGATTCACAGATTTCACCAAAGTTTTAAACTTGTTAATTTTGAAAGCTTTTAAATTTTTTAGATGTTATCTGTCAAGTTGTCTTTAATCACCACCATTTTCAGAAAGAATAATTACAGGAAACTGTAGTTTGTCTACTTTTTTTTGCTTCCGACTGTACCATTTTTAATCAAGTAAACTAAATCAAATTTGACAATTTATGAATGTGTTACTTTAAGTAATACAGTAAATTACAGACATACATTTTCTTTTACTCCAATCTGATTTTTATTTGCTCAGAAAGCTTAGAATTGCTCAGAATTTGCTCTAATTTCTACATTAACGATTTCAGGTGTTTTTTTATATAATAATCTTCATTATCATTATAGCAAAATATAAGCTAGTAATCAAATACAAAGTATAGCACGGTAAAATATTTAAATTTAAATGAAACATTTAAATTAAAAAAATTCAATTTATTATTAAAATTTGCACAAAGATATAAATATTTGGTATTGAAATGATCAGAATAAATAGTGCAAGTTGCGTGGCCTATTAAAAGTTCTCGGGGAAAGGAACAAACAAATATTCTGAAAATTAACACACTGCCCTAAGGGGAAGTGATCTTTCAGACTAAAATATTTTCACTTTTATACCACTTCCGGTTATACTGAAAGTCGCCATTAACTTTCTTGCTTTAAATGGAATGCTATACTTTTTATTGTAAATTCTGATTCTACATGTTATTCCAAGAAAAAGTTGTTAAGACTTCCCTATACTTAAATGTAACGGTTTTTGAGATATCGTCAAATTTCTGAAAAAAATTATTTCGGTGGCCTTTCATTTAAGATGTATTTACGGCACTTTTAAATTACAGATTCAAGTTGCCTGTCGTTTTAAAAGAATAATGTTCAGCCTTCAAGTCATATCCTACTTATCATTGAAAATTTTACAGGATGGTCAAAATATGGTGTCGAACTGTCCAAAACTCAGTTTTCGTAAATGGAATACCCTATATATTTTTGCATGATGAGATGCAGAATCAAATTCTTTTTTCGATTAGTAGTAGCATTCCCTATACCTATTTCCATTAGTTTTCTGGTTATGAATAATTGTTTCTTATAATGGCATATTATATACAAGCAGATATTGAATTTCAATTTTTTTTCAGAAATAAATAATTGCTAACCATAACATTATTTTGTCGTACATATTGGAATAAAGCTATAGGTAAGTACCTATCGTAATACTTACTATTTTCATAAACAAGTGTATTAAAAAAATAAGTATACATACTTTCAAAAACAATTTTCTTTGTCAGGCTAATATTTTTGTTAAAAAACGCAAAAGCAAAAGTAAAACTTGCAATTGGTAAAGTGATAAAAATAAATAAACAGTTTTATTTATTATTCTAGAGCTCATATGACACGGTCGTAAATACTGATTAAAATTTGCCAATAACTGAGACAGAGTCAAACCAACTAATGAATATTTACAATGGTAACCTATCTCGCACTTTGTAGAAATTTTGTACAAGAAATACCATCCTGTCATAGTCCTTGACGATTAAACATTAAGGTTCGTTTTTATTTGTTTTGATAATTTTGTCGATTTATTTGTTTTTTATTTAATTTTATTTATTTAATATAGCTCGTAAATCAATAAATATTTTGTTTTGTCGACACAAAATATGCCATTATAAGAAACAATAATTGATAACAAGAAAACTAATGTAAATAGGTATAGGGAGTACTAATCGATGTAGAATTTGATTCTGCATCTCATGATCTAAAAATATACGGGGTGTTCCATTTACGAAAACTAAGTTTTGGGCAGTCGAACAGAACAACGTTCAACACTGTATTTTGACCAGCCTGTGAATTTTTCAATGATAACTAGGATATGATTTGAAAGACTGAACATTATTCTTTCAAACGACAGGCCACCGAAATAATTTTTTTCAGAAATTCGAATGTCTCAAAAACCGTTACATTTAAGTATAGGAAAGCCTGAATAATTTTTAGGTTAAAAAGCGATCGTAGGATGTCGCTGTTTAAGCTATTCATTGCTATTACATCGCAATTGCAAATATCCTTGGTCAAGTCGTTTTGGCTTGCAGTGGAACTCTTGAGCTACGCTTCTGCCGATGAAGCCCCAAATAGGGCTGAAACATCTGTACAGAAACTGCTTGAGGGATTTACTTTGGCAGCCTTGACCTTTGGCCGCCTTGCATGGGATGATTTATTATTTAGCAAACTGGCTTCAATTTGTCAATCCTGATGCAATGTTAGGTCAAAAAGCGATCGTAGGGTGTTGCTGTTTAAGTTATTCATAAACTTGAAGTTGCAAATAAACCGTTTCATCTCACGTCTGTATTTCATAGTGGTTCCAATAAAAATGTCATCCTAACTCGCATACCCTGACGAGGAAACCAGGTGAATTGATTTTACAACACAAATAAAGTAACAGTTTGGACGAAATCACAGTTTATACTTGAATGGAGCATCGCGATTGCGTGTGTCAATAAAGTCGACTTTTTCTTAACGCCATAAGAAATGTACGCGCAGCAAGCGACTTCCCGCCTTATTGGTATTTGCACTTCCACAAATAGCCAAGCGCCCTCGTACAAAATATTTACATTTCTGCGGCCTTGCTAACTAGAAACTACTAACCTAACTAGAAACTACCAAAGTCTACTTAATAATGGCATTATTCCAGCTTGTAAAATAAATAAAAAGAATGTAGATACCCGGTTTTTGCACAGTATAGGCCGTATTACACCTGCCGAGTGCTGGGTCGACATATTCGCTTTGTTATTCAGCCAAAAAACTGTTATTGGAACAGGTGATTGCACGGAGAATAGGCCGAGTACTGACTGTATTGATCACATTGTCGAACACTGGACCGAATACACTATCTAGGCTCAGCACTCGGCAGGTGGAATTCGGCCTCAAGGGGGTGCGCGACTTTCTTTAAAGTTTCTCTTGCGGGGCAATGGTGAGGGACGAAGAGCACTGAATGGCGTGGTCTTGACGTACCAAAATGCGACGAGAAGCGAGATAGAAATATTCCGTAAATTAGTATTTTGTCATGTGAGTGGGGTTGCGCCAGTGCATCGTCCTAGAAGTATCTTTTTGGTACAGGCTCCGCAAAATGGTCGCTTAGGTGACTGTTTTCAGAACGAAAAACGTATCTTTAGCGTCATGGCAACACTAGAGCCCACTAAAAATTCTTAGCGACCTAGTACTTAAAGCTGTCATGGCAACACTTTAGCGGATTCTTTTTCGAGCAAGTTTCAATGAAACAAATCAACTTTGTGACTTCTCACACAAACGTAATTGTATCAACAACTCGTTGTTATGATTACCCATCATTTGCCATGTCTGATGAGAGGGACAATTTAGACTTGCTAATTCGAAATTCGAGTAATTTAACATTAATCTTGGTGATGTAGCGAGCTGGTATCAAAAAATATTGTATGTACCACGTACGCAAAATGGTTTTAGGGGCAAACTACTTTATATGGATGTATAGTAATATCTACGTAACCTACAACGGCTTTAATTTAAACAATAAATAACAAGTAGGAGTAATTTAAATATAATGTTGATAATCTTATACCACAGAAGGCAAACTGTCAAGTGGGGGTAAAGAATGCGCATCCACACGCGCTGATGAATTGGCTATGTCTTACGGTTAGATTTCACTGGCACACTGATATTTATTGTTTGCGACAGTTTGAGATTATGAAATTTTGATCGGTTTCTCCTTCGTCACCTCGTCCTTAATTACGATTCGTCCCCTAAAACCCTATTTTGCGTACTTGATACATAAACTACTATTAATTCTAATATACCTAATACATGGCAAACTATTTTGCAAATTAGACGTATGGACGTATAATAATATGTACGTAACCTATAACGATTTTAATGTAAACAATAAATAACAAGTCAACTCTCAAGTGGGGGTAAAGACTGCGCATCCACTCGCACTGATGAATTGGCTATGTCTTACGGATAGATTTCACTGGCATACTGACATTTATTGTTTGCGACAGTTTGAGATTGTGAAATTTTGATCGGTCTTCTACTTAGCCTAAAAACTCTTATATTTCGATTCGGTTTTTACTGAAACCCGTATAACTTGTGCTTATAACAGTTATAACTAACAGGAACGCTCGTGACTTCGCTAATCCCGCTGCCTTATTTGTTCTGTTTAACGTTTTTATCCTTTCACGACTCCAATATGCATCCCTTATTTGGTATCCGATTTATAATTGCCATACAGATGTCCTGGAACAAGTTCAGCGCAGGTTTCTTAATTTTCTTTGGTTTAAAGAATATGGTGTGTATCCTCCTAGAGGTTTTCCTCATGAAACCCTACTTACTGTTTTTAATAGCTTATCGCTTGTTCATAGGAGACATATCTCGGCTTTGCTTTTCTTACATAAGTTGATCCATAAACTCATTGATGCTGCTGCTCTCCTGGAAAAGCTTAGTTTTCATATACCGCACATTACCGCCAGAAACTCTTGACTTTTTATTTGTCTACCCCGAATACCAATGCTTGTCGTCGCGTTTAGAAAGAGTTTGGTCAATTTCTACATCAACCCTCCTCTTAACTCTTCTTAATAACCACTTTTTTGCGTTCGCCGTGCCTTTCACTTCCTTATTTACTTACTTCTTTCATTTGTTTGCCTTATTACCTTTCTTTTTTCTCTTTCTTTTTTCCTTTCACTTCTACCTGTTTTTAGTTTTAGTTTTAGACGTAGCGTAAGTTTAGATCTTTTGTTATTTTCTACCGCTTTTTTTTGCTCTGTAATTGGTTTCTATAACTGTTGGGCAAATACATATTATTATTATTATTATTATTATTATTATTATTATTATTATTATTATTATTATTATCATTATCATTATCATTATCATTATTAATATTATTATTAATATTATTATTATAACTAGTGGAGGGCAAGTCGGTTCTACATTTTACAATATCAGTTTTTTTATTTATTTACCATCGAAGTATGTCGTGAAAGTTTAGGAAAAAAGTGGTACATGTGCAAGTAAGTAAACTTTGACAATGAAAGTCATTTTGATTTTGAGTTTAAGGTTACTGCGAATGAAGCAATGTTGCAATATTTTCTTTCGTTATAAGGTGTATTTTTAATTTTTCAAATTATATTGCCGAATTAGTCGTTGCAAATCTTTTCTAAACATGTAATTTACGACGGTTACTAATTCGTTTTAAGGTAACTAAATCAACACACTTACGTGCTCAGCTAACGTCATCCCATTCCCATTCTGAGTTTATTATGTAACAAAGATAACAAAAACAAATCTCACAAGAGCAACAAGGAAATCAACACTTTTAGGGAATTCTGTTTACTGCGATGGTAGTAGTTTACGGTCGACCGTCTAGTCAAAAATGTATTAGGTTATGTTATTCTATGCACCAATAGTAAATTGAAACGTCCCTTTGAATAAAAATCTTTCGACTGTATTTTTTTTAATCCCTAGATGAGTTTATTATCCGATAAGTATAGAAAGAAAAAATCAGGAACGTTGCTACCTGAACACGAAGTGTGTCGATTTAGAACCTTAAATTCCTTTCAGTTACTACGCCATCTGTTCGAAAAGAATGGAATTTAAAATTTTGTTTATTAAATAACTGGTTTTCTTACAAGTTTTACTTTTCTGACTTTACTAGACTGAACTATAACATAAATTACAGGAGTGTAAAGAAAAGTTTATTCTTAATTTTTAATATAAAATTGGATATTTAGGGTTTCAAATATAGTGTTCAATATAAATAATATTTCTACAAAAATATAAAGTAAACTGTCGATTCTTTAGAAACATTAATAAAAGGTTCAGTAATGTGTATGCCAAAAATCTCTCAAACACCATGCAAAAATAAGAGCCAAATCCGTTCGCCACGAGAAAACTGAGGTTAATTTGAATTGTCTAGCTAAAACGGGGTACCTCCGGAAAATGCTTTATTTTTGCATTGTATTAATCGACGAGAAACTTCCTATATGACTCAAAATTGGGTTTGAATAATCGTAAGCACTAGATTCTTGCACTGGATGACGAGGCATCATGTTGTAAACTTGTCTTAATTCGTAATTCAATTTCGGCTAAAAATGGAGAGCCGGTTGTTGCGTTGGACCCTTCAATTGTGCGTTTCTCCTTTCTCTGGAAAAAACTTACTAATTTTTTTATAGAGCCTCTTTTTCTCTTAATTTCACCGAGAGAGACTCACTATCTAAATCCTAAAAATTGTATTCGTTAGAAAGGAATAATTTACTTTTTTTTATAATTAATAACAAATTCCAGGAATATCAAGGTTTATAATAGTGTAGAAAACATTTTTAGAACAGAATTCATAGGACCCTTCCAATATTAAAAAATCGTCCAAGAAGTTGAAATGACGGACATAATGCCTCTTTCTCGTAAGTGGAATCCATAATTTTTAAGGGCTAGTTTTGTAGGGGTAACTTCAGGGTTCGGTTCATAAACTACTCGCGTGTGGGTATTGAAAATTGTGCTCGAAAGAAAATGCTCGTATTCGTGAGAATGAACCTTATCGTTTCGTATGCGCACATGAACGAATACATAAAACTCATTCCGTAAGAGCTCATAACTTTTGAGAGAGTGGACGGCAACCGCACACGAGTTGCTCAGGGGATAGTACATTATTTACGTGCAGTGTGCAGACAAGCCTTTAAAAATCCTCGACAATTTCATACGGTCCCGTTCGTTTTGGGAATTTAAATCGATGAATAATACACAATTATCATTAATCATTAATTTTGTTACCTAAATAGGCCATTTTATAATATTAAATAATATGCTTGTCCCGCACAATAAATAACCGCTTACAAATTTTTCAGATAGAAAAATATTCGCAAGTTTTATTGAGGTTGATTTGAAAATTAAAAAAAAGAACTAGAAACCCGTTACTAAGGCCTTGGGCTTGATGTACCGCAATGAGCGCACGCGAGCGTCCACGAGCCGGTCATGAACCTGAACATAAACGAAAGAACGTATTGCTCATCTTCGCGTACGCTTCGCCTTTAACAACGATCTTGAATGAACTGTGATTAGATTCATTGGTTCATGTGTGCACATGGGTGAGCATTTCTGAACCCTGGGTAACATACAGAATGTTCCAAAATTCAGTATGCAAATTTTGTGAGTGAGTAAAGGACGTCCAGATAATTAAATTTTGTTAATGAACTTATGTCTCAAAACGCCAACTTACTGAAATGCGGTACAATAACCGATGAAAATATGCAAGGAAAAGAAAATAATTACATTCAAAATAATATTGGTAGTTGTTTATGATAATGTTATTTTTATAAAAATTGTTCAAAGTTGTGACCTCTTGCCGCAATACAAGCTCTGCAACGACGCGTCATTAATTGCTGAATGTTGTGAAATATTCCAGGCTGCTCATCTACAGATTGAATTGCTGCATGTATCTAGCCAATAAGTTCTTCGTGCGTTTCAATTGGCTCATGAAAATACTTTATTAAATTGAGCTGTAAATAAACTTTTGATCTATGTAAATGTGCGTTAATTTCTATTCTTCAAATAAACCAAACAGTCTATAAAACTAAATCCACATATTTTTATATTAATAACAGGAACTAAATTGCCGAACATGAGCATAAAAAATTTCTACATTTTCTTTCAAAATACTGAGTGAACGTCTTTGTTTCTAATTGATCCATTATTTGAACTTATGTTAATTCATAAATAAGTAGGTATACTTTTGTCGATATTAAAGTAACAGCGTAAATACTATTTGAGCGTTTCGATGCAACTATTATTGAAAATTCAATATTTTTGGTTGCATGGGATGCTTGCCTATATGTTAGAATCACTTGCCATCGAAAATTACTGAGTTGCTGAGTGATTACATATGTATTTAAGAATAAAATATTTAAATATAGAGCTACCTGTCTTCCTTCATTACTTAGTAAAAGTAATTGTTTTATACACGAAATATATCATTGTGCAACCCAAAACAGAAAAAAAACAAATTTTTTAATTACTTGTTTTATATTTTTTTAGTCTTTGCATTTTGAATCTTAAATTAAATTTCAAATTAGTTACATTGTACGTTGATCAAAAAAGAAAAGAAGTATTGATAGTTTGGATTTAATTCATGGCTCTTGTAGAAAAATTCAGTCAGTATTTTAAAGGACATTTAAATTTTTTGCGTACTGAATTCGTAATATTTAGATGTTCGATTAAATACGTACCATTACTTTAGAACAGACCTGGGCATGGTAGGGGAACATGACAGGGTACATCCCCTTTCTTCACAATATTAGTTGCGCGTTAATCCCTGCAGCCAATGACACATGAAGCTTTTTTTATAATTTCTATGAGAACACGTTTGTTTGTTAATGGATCGATTCTCATGGTAGAATAGTACACATAGTACGACCGTTTCGGTATCCCGATCCCGAAATTGACAATCAGCATTCCTCCAAACAGTTTCATGTTTTACAAAACACATTTGAAATGTACATATACGTACTAAATCGATATTTTATTGACAAATTAATAATGAATACTTACTTTATTACTTACTTTACTTACTTTTACAGCACTGTATATGTACGTATACGATTGAATAGATGATTTAAACCACTTTATATTTAAAATGTATATTCGGACCAGCATTAATCGCCAGTTTCAAAACATGTAAAATTATTAGAGAATACTCCACTTAAAAAACTTGAGTAACTTGATATTGCTTCCGGCGATAATTTTCAATTTTAATGTTTTTATATTTGCTTTACCTATTATACCGTGCCTTCAATTGAATTCCTCATTAAAGTGGGCTATGATTTCACTGTTTTTTTCTCCTAAGATTTGCAGCACCGATAGCTGTTCAATTATTTAATTAAACAAATGTCAAATTGACACTATGTATTTTCAATTAATTCAAAATGTTAGAATTACAGCAGAATATATTTATTGTTGCAAGTTATTTTCAAACCGGTAGAATAGAAAATGGACAGTTAGTTTATTCAATTAATCAGTGTGTACGGAAGTTTCGACAGCAGTTTCCTAATTTTGCTATTACTTATGAACAGCTAGTTAAACATATCCCTGCTTGTGTTCTTAAATTTCGTGAAACAGGATCAATTGGTCGCAAAACAGGGAGCGGATCAGCTAAGAAAAGGACTGCAGCCTGCATTGAAGATGTTCGGGATCGAATGGAACACTATCCCAAGAAATTTATTGCGAAACTTTCAAAAGAAGTTCTGCTATCAGTGGGAACATGTCACACTATTCTTAAAAAAGACTTAACGCTTTATCCATATAAGATCCAAGCAGTCCACGAACTCAGGCCAGTAGATTTTCAGAGAAGAACAGAATGTTGTCAGTGATTTCTTGATAACTTAAACAACGACGACATTCTTGACAAGTGTTTCTTTTCCGATGAGGCCTGGTTTCATCTCTCAGGGTATTTAAATAAACAGAATATGAGAATATGGTCAGCAGAAAATCCCCATGAATTTGTGGAAACTCCATTACATCCATTAAAAATTGGTGTTTGGCTAGCAGTGTCAAGAAGGCGTATCATCGGATCAATATTTTTTAACGACTCAGTAACTGCTGAAAGATAACGAAATGAGTTAATAGAACCTTTCATTATTCAACTACATGATGATGAACTTACAGAAGGGTTTTTTCAGCAAGACAATGCTACTGCCCACACAGCTCATCAAACAATGACTTTCCTGCAGCAGTTTTTCTATAATCGGATTGTGAATTTTCCTGCAAGTACTCCGGATCTCACAATTATGGATTACTTCATTTATCCGCACATGAAAAACACAGTTTTTAGAACTACGCGTCACACAATCGAAGAACTCCGTGCGGGCATTACAGATGTGTGTGGTAACATAACCCCCGAACACTCAGCAAACGGGTTTGGAAACATGAAAAGCAGAGTACGCTTATGTATTCAAGCTGAAGGAGAGCACTTTGAGCATCTACTTTAAACTTTAATGTTGTGTTTTTATTTCAAATACAAAATCACAGCTTACTTTAATGAGGAATTCAATTGAAGGCACGGTACTTATAAAGTGCGTTCAGAAAACACCGTTATCAAGTAGGTTTACGTCAAATGCAAATTTTACGAAGTCACGTTGTAACTTAAGCCATATGGTTATAATAAACATAACACGACTTTTTATACTCATTTAATTATAATTTTCTATAAATTGAATAAGAGAAAACATTTATCTATTTTTTACAAAACATGCTTAAAATGTCTACCACCATCTTCAAAACATTTTAAAACTACGACTACATTTTCTAACAAGTTCGGATTTTGATTAATTTCACGATATTTTTGTTTTATGCAGTTCTTCGAGATTTTTTATAGGAGTTGCAAATAAAAATAATCACATGGTGTTAAATCGCACGACCTCGGAGGAAACGGTGTTGGGAGTGTTGCGACTTATAATTCGGTCATCATAAAACTCGTGAAGCATGGCCAATGTTTCTGCTGTGCAGTGGGGTGTTGCATCATCTTGTTGAAAGTAACCCTCTTCTAATTCATCATCGTGAACGTTCTCATTTACCAAGATAAAAAGTACTGCCTTAAACGACCTCACATATTGTCGACGCCAGAACAAATGGAGTGTATACAAGTAGGTGTATATTTGCAATCAATCAATAGTTAAACAATCAGTGGTGTCGCCGAGAATTGATCGCGGGCCCTGTGGATGGCAAACCAGCCAAGTGTTAAGAAAACCATAGGCGACCTAGCGTGAAATAACACAGTCTCGTCTCTCAGCACCATTATTTTACAGAGGTTTATTGACACGGTGTCACCTGCACTTTTTAAATGATAGAAATTCTTAAAAGTAAAGAGATTTTTTTGTTTACATACAATTTTTTCTTCATTGATTTACATATTTGCAATCGAGTTTGTATTTTGTTATACAGGGTGTTCTTTTACTGTGTGCAAATAAAAAAACCTCAGTATAAGTACACGAAATGCTACCTTCTGCGGGTATTTTTTGGTGGCTACCCTATCATAGCCAAAAAATTTCAGATGGACCACTTGTTTGGAACTGCTGAAATGTGCGAGAAAAAAATATTTAGGTCAACGACGCCTTCTTCTCGGTATGAACACGCCCACCGTTACCGCACTCGATATTCAACGCAGAGTTTCGTAATAATAATCACTGATATCGTTTATTAATTATTTTATTTATAATTTTAATTCACTGTGCGAAGTAATATTACATTTATTTGTTTTACGATATCAACTATCGATGAATAAATCCGAAAACTTATGCACCAATTAGGCAAGCGCGTTAAAAATGTTCTTCCTTCACCCTTTTCGTAAATAAACTTTTACTGTAATCTCGCTGCAAGTGCTGTAAAAGTAACGAAAAAATTTGTACCCGTATCTACTCGTTACTTTAGATTTCGTTACTCGTTACAAAGTACTCGTTACTTTCGTTACTATAGGCAAGGCGCGTTACATTCCGTTGTACGTCATTAGTTAATAATGACGTCAGACACTTGCTGTGTTGTAAATATACTTATTTACTTAAAATACAATATACATACCTTAAGATTTGTTATAAAACTGAACATACAATATAAAAGTTCCTTTCCATTTTAAGTATTTATCAACACAGCATGCGTCTGACGTCATCGTTAACGAATGACGTGCAACGGAATACAGAGCGCCTCGCCTATATAGTACAACTAAATAATCAGATAACATGCAACATTATAATTGCAACTTAAAGTCGTAATACCTAATAAGATTACTTTTATAATAATTTTGTTTATTAAAATATACTAAGGCCTGGTCTTTTCATCTCTGAGTAACTTTAATTGTTGATTTATTCCCATAGTTACAATTATGGAGACAATTGTTTCTATAGGAATTAATCAACGGTTAAAGTTACTCAGAGATGAAAAGACCGGGCCTTAAAATACAATTCCTACTTACTAAAAATTCATACATAATCCGTGGACGGAGTGCGTAAGGGTATAAACAGTTGTTAAACAATCTATTAAAAACGTAAACAACTTAATAACTGAAATTAACAAATGATCGAAAGCTCGCACTCTCGTGTCGAAACGTGAGCGAAATTGTACGCTATGGTCACTGCTATGGTCATACGAGTAACGAAATGTTTTAACAAGTAACGAATCGGTACTTTGAATCTCATGTTATATCCGTTACTCAGTTAACGAATACATACGGTTTTCAACAGCATTACTCTCTGCTAGCTGTAAAAGTATTACTACTTACGATCCATGGAAAAAAAGTAAATATCAAATTTTTATAAGTCCATTAAAAATAATATGGAATGAGAAATTAAAATTTGTTTGTACAGGATGACTATGCGATAATTCCTACCCCCTTTAACTCTTTTATTTTTGATTTCATGAAAAAATGTTTAATATAAAACTTATAAGGACTAATTCAAAGTTTCTCTGTGTGCTCACAGGAAAACAATTGATGTTCGGATAAACGAGATATAAACTAAACTTAAGTATTTTTAAATAGAACACCCTATATATTATTACGTTTTTCGATTCCAAATTAAATTCTAATGACACTACATGTATAATAAAACTAATAATGTAGAAGGTGTCTATAAAATAATTCCGATTTAATTTATTTTATTTTTGAATTTTAGAAATAGAAAACTTGAATAATGATCATTTTATACTAAGAGATGTGACTAAAAACATGTTAAAAAGATTTAGACTTTACATTAAAAAAATTGAGAACGCTTTGAATATATATTACGTTAAATTTTCAGTTATTTTTTAAAGTTCAATTTTTCCGAAATATTTTTCGTTCCTAGTTTAAAAATTAATTTTTAGAAAACATCAAAACTTGTTTGCATTGAATTATGGTTATTTACAAATGAACTGTCGATCAAAAATTCAAGCAGGTCTTTTGTTGCAATAACTACGAAATTCAGGTCCAAAGTATTCGAAACATGATTCAAACTTTTAATCGAAAAAAAGCACCTTTTGGCAAATACAATGTTTCGGCGGAGTAAACTGTTCCTAAATCTGATGTTTCTAAACATCACTCAGATCACTATGGATTTATCAAATTTGACACTGACATAATGATAAATGAAGGTTTGATTTAGACTTTACAAAATTACGATTTTTGACATTGATGTCAGTTCTCAATGTACCAGTTTTCAAAGGCCGCAACTGTGCATGTTATCGGCGTGCAAATCAATTTAGAAAATGCCTAGAAAAGTCCGAAATACCTGGACGTCGTGATCTACTGGAAGAATGGAGCCGTGAGCTTCAAGATGTTTAACAGTTCTTTATTTCCTTTCCACTGAAGCTTTAAAAAAATCGATTTCAGCTGAATCAGATTCTGCGGCAGAAATTTCAGATATATCCCAAAAATTCTGCGACTTTCTGCCCGAAGCAAGAAACCTATTTGCCATTACACATCTCAGCCGACTTCATCATGAAGTAACAAAACTTAAGAAAAAATAGTTGATTTAATGTAAAAACATAGTCTTTCAAAAAGTGTGCTACAAATGGGATTTTTTTATTATCGATTTTTATAAAGAATTATAGAGGCCGAACGCTTCTGCATCCATTAAAATTAAAGTGGAAAATGCCAGATAAAATTTATCTTTAATGGTATACAGCGTGGACACTGAGACATAAAGACCGCTTAAGAGTAATGTGTCCTTATTTCACAAGATACAGGAAAATGTCATAAGAATAATGCTGTAGTTCTGAACCCGATCGTAAGCCTGTAAGGTGTCACAGAGCCATTTAAATACATAGACCGTAAATATGTTACGATGGTTACGATAGTGCTCAGTGCTCAGAATTGCAGCATTATTTAAAATTGGAAGTTACAGCTAGATATATTATAGCCTCCTATCTAAAAACTAAAAAAAAAAAAAACGTTTATTATTAACCACTATTCGTACAGTTTTTTTTTTATATTTTGCAGCCTATCTAAAGGCTTTATTTGAGGATGAGGAGGAATTTTAATTCAAACATTATAAGGTGGAGGTGGTATGCCTCTTATCTTTTATTAGAGTTATAAGAAAAAAGATACAATTTTTGTTTTTTCATAAAGGAAAAATTTGTACATTATTTGCCAAGAAGGAAGTAATTTTTTTTTGCTCTTACCAAATATACTAGGTGTCACAGAAATAAGTACATTAATTTCAATCAGTAACAGAACTCGTCAAATCGAATAATTTTTCTTTATATCATTTTTTCCAAATCGCCATTTCTTTTAATTTTTACTCCCCATAAATTAACAAGTTCTCTAGGTATTGCTCTAAGGCGTTTTTTTTGTGACACATTTCAAAACGTTTCGAACCAATACATTTTAGTGTTATAACGGTTTCGTCACGCACGCAACTGGTTTAAAATATTTCAAGCTAGTTTGAACCGCGTTAAGAGCTCGATTTGAAACGAATTTGTAAATTTGTGAAGGGGTAAAGGCGCGAATTAATGTGGGTTACATGACATATAGTGACAAAAGGACAATTTTAAAATTGTAGAGATCGTCGAGACAGGTATATTAAGTGCATATGGGCAGCACGATAAATCTTAAAATAAATTAAGTAAGTATATGCGAGAATAAATTATTGAAAGATATGCATTGTACGTATCTTTCTGAAATAAATAGATAATATACAGGCTGTCCCAACAGTGCATTCTCGGGCTATATCTCAATAACTACTGCAGATATAAGTTTCAAGACATTTTTATTTTAAAATTTAAAGGTCTACAACATAAAATTATTTTCACCTCTACAGGGTGAATAAAAACAGCGGTACTGAATGAAACTTTTTTATTTCAAATGGCACACCCTACATATGATATCAAATTTGGATTGCATTACACATTTTTTATGTACCCTAATCTATGTCTAATTTTAACCATTCTGAAGATATTTAACATTTTGTCTAAAAACTGTCGTTTGCAGCCATTATTTTATTTATTCACATTTTATTTATTTTTAACTTTAGAAAAAAGATTTTTGACACAGATGTAATCGGTACTTTAGCTTATTCTAAGCCATTATTAAATAAATTTTTATAGTTATATATGGTACTAAGCAAAATATTGGAAATTTCCAAATGACATAAATCAATTTTCTTAAACAGCATATCCTATATTTTCATATCCTAAATTGTTCGCGTAATTTGAGTTATTTCTTTTAAAACGAATAATTGTGTAAGGTGGCTGTGGAAACCAGGTAAACTAATTATTAATGTCAACTGGTTCACAGATAAAATAGCGACATCTTACGTTCGCTTATTGACCTCTCTTACATCGCAAATGCGAATAAATTAGACAAGTCGTTTTTGTTTGCAGTGGGAATGTCGAGCTACGTCTCTGCTGAAGAAGCCCCAAGCAGGGCTGAAACAGCTGTACAGAGGCTGCTCGAGGTTTTCACTGCAATCAAAAACGATTTGCACAAAAATTTTTCTGTCAACTGGTTCGTTTGTTTTCCATGGCCACCTTAGACAATTACTCGTTTCAAAACAAATAATTCATACAGGTCTGGGGTTCTAAAAAAATATAGCAGATAGGTATAGGACATGCATAACAAAAACGAAAGTTCTGTATTAGAAGAACATTTTAGGATATAAAAATATAGGGCACACTATTTAAGAAAAGCAAACTATTTAAGAAAATTGATTTATGTCATTTTGAAATTTATTTATGTTTTGCTCCATACCATGATAACCCTGTAACGATAAAAATACATTTAATAGTGGCTTAGAATAAGTTAAACTATCAACTACATCTGTACCGAAAATCTTTTTTCTAAAGTTAAAAATAAACAAAATATGAATAAATAAAATAATGGCTGCAACCGAGAGTTTTTAGGTAAAATGAAATGAAATGAATTTTTTTTTGTATCTGCAGTAATTATCGAGATATAGCTCGAGTACGCACTGTTGGGACACCTGTACATTAGTATACATTTGATCGGTTAAACAATTAAAATAGCATTTTCCAACATAAGTAAAGTTTCGAATGGCCAAACCGAAAGATACAGAAGTTTGTTAGCTTTTTCTGATGGTTGCACTGGTGTGCACTTTTATGAGTTGATAATTTTGTATTCGGCTGCTGCTCCGAGTTCGCATATTTCTTTCAGTTTTGCGTGTTCGGCTGGTGAGTGAGTGCAGTGCCTTTTTGCACTTAATGCGCACTTTTTGCAACTGATGTTCGTAGTCAGTTTTTAGTTTCAGTGCAAAACAATAATGACGGATTTTATGAAATTTTGGAATTTTTTAGAATTTATTAATGAATTTCTGGAATCATCATCAGATGAGAGTGAAGATGAAGAAGTTACTAATTTGTTAGATTATGATAAACCAAAAGCGAAAATCCCTAAAATAGAAAATTATATTGATAGAGTAGATGTACGGATGGTCAGGTAAAATTTTAATTAATTACTGTTGTATTAGTAGATACCTAGATATTGACTATTTAAAAAAAATGTCAATTGCAGTTTAAGATCCACTTCAGATTATTACGGGAAACATGTAACAGTATTATTGAACGTTTTGATTACTAGTTTGTCTACCTCGTCTAGAGAATGTGCTGCTATCTAATATCCGCTGATTGAAACAATATTTACGAACGGCAAGTATATATAGTTCGAAACTTGGCTGAAAAGAAAACTGATGAATGATGAGTATGAATCACGGTGGGCAATATAACAGGTGCATTCCACAATTCGACCGCGCATTCTGGATGGTACAGACATTGTACAGGTCAAATTCCCAGAGCTATAGCTGAATGTAGAGAGGCAAAACACTAACGCGCAAGATAGAATGTTTGTTAATTCCACATTAAAGATGAAAGTATTTCTTACATTATTTGTGTGCCCATATCCACATGCGCCGTCTTATTTATTACCTTATAATGGTTATAATCGATCCCGTATCGTGGTAAGAATAAGACGAAACTTATTTAGTCTCATAAATAGTTCTTATTCAACGTAATATTTATAAAACGTATACATTGAAATACAAAGAAATTTCAACTTCGCCTGGATTTTTTTTGTTTTACTGTTTTAGTACAGTGAACTCTCTCATTACGGACACTTCTGATAAACGGACACTTTTCGTAACCGGACAATTTTGTGGAACTGTTCTATAGAATCTTTTAATAAAATTCTCTCTAATAAGCGGACACCTCTTATAAGCGGACAAATAATTGGCGACGGTTCGTGTCCGCTTATCAGAGATTTCACTGTATCTACTTATTTAATAAAAGTTTATTACATGATTTAAGTTTATTTTACTCTCGTTCTCTGAAAACTTTTATTAGTAAGCGAATAGCAAAACCATGTTTTAAAAATTAAGTTTCCCTTAAAAATATAGTCAATTTCTTGTGACGATTGAAAAGTAGGTACTAAAAATGTTCACTGTTGGCATACAAAATTGTAGCGAGCACTATTTTGGTCGTGACTGTCAAACAAAAATATTATTTTTTGTACAAATACATATAGACTGCTTTTAAAAAAAGAGTGGAAAATAAATTAATTAATGAAGAGATAATTCCCAGTATTCAAAATTATGACGTCAATCTCGTTATTTTTAATAAAATACAACTCAAGTACGAATATCTGACAGTGACGATCAAAATTTATTGGTACCGACTGTACTATGTACTACAAAATATTATTTAAATACATATTTAAAGAAATATTTTTTAGTGGTGACCCAAAATTCACAGAACAATGAACATGTATTGTCAATATTACTCCTATTATAAAGTATACTGGGTATATCATAACGTATGGAGGAGATTGAAAGGGTAGCTAGATGAAATCAATTTTTTTTATAATTAGTTAATAATAAATTGCAATTTGTGAAATAAATTTTATTAATTAAGAAGATAAAGGTATAATTTAAAGAAGAAATGAAGAAACTTAAATATTTTTATTATTGGATTTTGGTCAAAATCGCTGTTCTGTTTTGATCTCCTACAGCTGCTATTTCCATCTCTTCCATACGTTTTCATACACCCAGTATAACTAAGTCCTTTTGTAAGGACACTATGAGAAATTGAGTTTAAAGTCGACGTTTCACTGTGTAATTAACAACATCTGTAGGATAAATTTTTTATCATTTATGCAGCATAAATTATGAAATTTATTCAGTATAAATCATAAAATTGATCCAGTATAAATTATAAATAATTTATCCAGAAGAAGCTATTAAATACAGTGGACTTTAAACTCAATTAATCGAAGTATAAAAATTAATGTATAATAATTGTCGGCCGTGACAAAAAACTAGTTTCTGTTATAAACATTATGGCTGAGTTGCACCAACCTTGATTAACGTTAACACAGATTAACTAATCTGAGTTAGCGACTTTTCAGTTGCACCGACCTTAATTTGCCCTAATCTATGATTAACAAACTTGAGTTAGTTGATTCCGCAAGTAACGACCATGGTAACGACCTGCAATTTCAGCCTCAATTAACGTTAACACAGATTAACTAATCTGAATTAGGCCCGGTTTAACCATCACAGTTTAACTTTAAACTTCGCTTTATTCCCATAGTAACAATTGCAAAGATAATTGTTTCCATAGGAATAAAACGGAGCTTACAGTTAAACTGTGATGGTGAAACCGGGCCTGAGAGATTTTCGAGTTGCACCGACCGTAGTTTGTCCTAATCTTAATTAGTAAATCTGAATTAGTTAATTCGTGATTATTGTTCGATTAGCGTGTCTAACACGAGTTAAAAGGATTTATTATAAATTTCTGAAGCATACAAGAGCGTTAATCACGAATTCTTTTGAACGATTACGACCGAAAATCAATAATAAATTATTATTATATTGGAACAAGCAGCGGTGGTTTATTTAACACGAAGAAATTATTAGTTGAACTAACATAATTTGAATACAATACAAACTTCACTTTAAAAATTAAAAAATTACATAAATTCATAAAATATACAGGGTGTTATAAAAAACCTGGACAAAGTTTGGCAGATGATAGTGTAGTTCAAAACAAGAAATAAATTCTAATAATCTCATATCCAGTACACAATACAGAGTGTCCATGCTATATGTTCACTCTTCTAGAATTTTAATTTTTTACATAAAATTTGGAACAAATAAATTAAATAAAAATTTTCTGACGTACCACTGGCCACCGTACGACTTCCGGTTTCACCGAAAATTGAATCAACTTTCTTATTCTAATTGGAACGGCTTTTACATTTTTACATATTTAGAATATACAGGTCATTGTGAGTTCGAATACGTGTGACTTGGCAATTTTTGTTTCCACGACAACGAAATTATTTTGTTTTTTGTTTTTCAAAGTTATAAATCATGTATTTTCATTCTAATGCGATCAAGTAATTCGAGAAAGCCATTCCTATTGTATAATTTGTAACTCTTTCGGCATTCAACTTATAAACCGGAGAAACGCAGAAAATCCAATTCCAAGGAGCCGGTCAGAATCCGAACACTCACCGACACATGAAAATTGTTTTTCTCACATGAAACGATGCAAACCCACGCCTAATCATTTGGTCAAGCATTCAACAACCAACAAAAATAAATGCGGAGAAGTATATTAACAGAACTTATGTGAAAAATAAAAGACTTTAGAAACAAGCAGCTTTATCAAAAGCAAACAACCAGTTTAGGATACGTCAAGGTATTTTCAGCTTGTTTCTAAAGTCATTTAATCACATCATTTAATTAATTACCAAAGAGCAAGAACTTTATGAAATTATACTCTTAACTAAAAACTTACTCTTTATCTTAACCAAAACTGAAACTAAATCATTATGAAAACTGGAGGGCGTATCACAATACTATGGCTAGGTTAAACCATATACTTCATTGTTATTTATAGTTTCTGCGGCTAGAGATGCTTCTCACCCTTATCAAAAATTGTGGAGACACAATTTAAGCGTTAGTACAAATTAGGCAAGTTTTACCCTATAAATTTGACGATAGTTTTTAACAAGTACAAAGTTTTTTTAATCTCAAACCGGACAGAAAAATGAAAGGAACACACTCAACGTTTCGCTATAGATTTATAGCGAAACGTTGAGTGTGTTCCTTTCATTTTTTTGTCCGGTTTGAGATTAAAAAAGGTTTGTACTTACTATTTTCATTGGACAAGAACAAACTTCAATTATAGTTTTTAACGGTGAATAAAGTACTTACTTCAGCTACAAAATGCTGTTTTAATTAAGGCAGAACTAATATTTTTTTAAATTCTAAACATTGACAGTATAATTTTATATTTATTTAAGTTTACATTAGTTAATTACATTAATACTAATAATAAACAATATTATAATTCATCGAACAAGAGTTAACTGCTATTATGAATTTAATTTAAATTAACGAAGTTGGTTTAACGTTCCCTTTTTAAAAGAATAGCCGCAAGTGAGTTGTATATAAATTGACTATCGGATAAAACAGACTGGATAAGGACAAACCATAACTGTAACGTCATACTTACTCGTGACACGTCATCTATACTAATGACGTTTCACCTTAATCTGAAATCAACTAATTCAAGTTAAATATACGTCGGTGCAACAGCGTTTGTTTTAACATGAATTATATTTTAATCACGGATTAACTAACACAAATTAATGCATAAATTTCAGCTGTCAGTCATCATATGTCAGTCAGCAACTCAGCCAAAAGCGTTTATTAACGTATTGGGATGTACTGGAACATACAAATTATGTCTTCTTCTGAAGAAAGAGATTATTACGGTTGGTCCTCGGATTCAGATTATACCAAGACCAAAAATTTCAAAAAAAAGGGCTAAACCGTTATTGATTTACGCTGATGTAGATTTTAAGATGCGTTAAAGATTTTCAAAAGAAGTGGTGCAAGAAACGAAAGTGAGGAATCCTACAGTGCTTATATTTCTTTCTTAGGGACCCCCTTAGCACTAAAATATGACATAATGTTTCATCAAAATATCGACATTATACTACTTTTACATGACAATTTTTTTGTGGTGTGATTTCCGTTTTTATTTGCGAAGGAACGCAAATACCCCTTTGCTGAAGTTAGGTCGAGAAACACTGCATTAGAGCTTACAACAAATAGAAATTTTCCAATATCAGCAATTACTCAGTTACTGATTACTTTGCGATTTTTTGCTACTGAAAGTTTTCAGCAAGTTTTAGCGGATCATATTAATATCTTCAGGACAGATTAACAGACACATGCGAAGGTTGCGGACCTTCAGCTCAGTAGAATATTTCCACAAAGCAAATTGATGCAAATTCCAGAGAATTTATATATATGGCCCAGGCATCAATAAAAATTAACAAAATTATTGAAGTATTTCATCAAGTATAACGATTTCCCAGAGTGATTGGCGCCATCGTCTATACGCATGTGAAAATAATATCCGTAACAATACATCTGCGTTCTCTCTTTTCCATTTTCAAAGGCACACAAAATAGAAAGTGACACATTTAAGTACAAACTTGATATAAACGAACTGGATAAATGGCCAATCGTAATGCTAAACGTCACAGTTTCGATATCGTGTTAGTGACGTTGCAAATCAACTAATTCAAGTTAAAAATATGTCGGTGCAACAGCGTTTGTTTTAACATGAATTAAATTTTAATCACGGATTAACTAACATGGATTAAGGCATTTAATTTCAGATGTCGGTGCAACTCAGCCTAAAAGTATTAACTGAATAATTTATTCTTATTCAACAAAACAGGAAAAATTTCTTGATTTGAACTATTTGTTTTTCACAGGCTCATCAAATATGTAACACTTTTTAAAATTAATGAAACGGTCACTCAACCGTTTGTAAAAGATGCTATTATAATTTTAATACTTTTCTTGCTGACTAAGGACATTTCGAACTGTTGCTATAGTTACGCAATATATGGATCAATGAATAGTGTTCCCGGTCTAGCGCTCCAAAATGTTCTCGGTCTAATCATAATGCATCGTACACGAACATTTTGGAACTTGATGTAGGGCAGAGTAAAAATACAGCACGTGGTTCATAACTTTTATTCTTGCACCACCATCTTGGTTACAACAACTTAGATACACACTGTTGAATAGATTGAATAGATGGCCCTACATGTGGTTTTTTTATTGATAAACAAATTTTAACAACCCCACTTATCAATACAAAAAACATTTTACAAACTAACTAAGCCTAGTAAATCTAACAATCTGTAATGTTTTTCAGGACCCAAACTTTTAGTTAAGATATCTGCAGGCATAACATTTGTAGGCAAATATTCCACATTTACAAATTTGTTAGAAATTACCTCTCATATAAAGTGGTAGCGAACGTCTATGTGCTTACTTCTTTTATGATGGACTGGATTGACTGATAAATTCAAAGCACTTTGATTATCATTGAACAGAGTAATACATGTTACGTTTCCAGTTATTTCTGTCATTAAGCCTCTCAAGTACAATGCTTCTTTGCAGGCTTCTGATAGTGCCATATATTCGGCCTATGTGCTTGACAATGCTACTGTTCTCTGTTTTGAGCTTTCCCAAGATACTAAAGAGTCACAAAATTTGAATGAGTAGCCCGTATAAGATCTACGATTTGTCGTATCTGTTGCCCAGTCTGCATCTGCAAGACCCTGTATATCTTTATCATTTTTTGAAAATCTTAACTGGTTATTCATCGTCCCTTTCAGGTATCTTAAAACACGCTTAGCATTTCTCCAATAACTTTCATCACACACATTATTAAATTGACTTAAAAAACTTACACTGTAAGATATATCAGCCTTGTTAATACCGATAAATACAGACTACCTATCAAATTTTGATAAGGAAATTGATTAACAGTATGATCATTTGTACTCTTTTCTTCTAACTTTAATTTACTTTCCATAGGAGTTTTAACCGTTTTTGCTTCAGTTAAGTAAAATTTTTTAACAATTGTTCAATATACTTTCTCTGGCTTAAAGTAATAACATTGTTTTCCTTATCAAAATCTATCTGCTTGCCTAAACATTCCTTGATTCTTCCTAAATATTTGAATTGATATTTAGAACTTAACTCACTTTTAAGACTACTAGTTTCAGTTTCATCGTTGGAAAAAATGAAAAAATCATCTACGTATACCGCAATGATTGTAATCAATCCATTTTGCCTCTTAGTATATAGACACGGTTCATATTTTGACCTTTTAAAATTTAGTTCCAGTAAGGTGTCGTTTACTCGCTCATTCCATGCTCTGGATGACTGTTTGAGTCCGTACATTGCCTTATTTAATTTTAAACATTTATTAATTTTATCTGAGCAAACAAAACCTTCTGATATGTCAATGTATACAGTTTCCTTCAAATAGTCATTTAAAAAAGAAGTTTTTACATGTAAGTGATTTATATTTAAGCCTAACTTCACCGACAATGCAAAGAGTAATCGTAAACTAGATTGTCTTACTACAGGAGAAAAAGTTTCATCATAGTCTATGCCCTGTTTTTGTGTGAAACCCTTTGCGACTAATCTAGCACGATATTTCACCACACCTTCACTACTGACCTTCTTCTTCAAAACCCACTTACACTTTACCAGTGTTGCTGAAGAATCTTTCGACCAATCAGCTACTTCCCAGGCATTACTTATTTCAAAGCTCTGTAGCTCCTCTCACATGGCTTGTCTCCACATTTCAGCATCTGGCCGCGTTCACAGATTCTGAATTCATTGAATTTCCTTCCACTAAAACATTTTCAACTTGTTTTTCTTCAGACTGTTCACCTTCATCATTGTCCCCAACTGAATCCACTTCCTCATGAACTTGCTTTAAGACTATTCGTGTTTCGTCACTACTTTCTTCCATAATTGTCACATCCCTATGAATCTCAATTTTATTCGTTTCAGGATTATAGAGCCTGTAACCTTTGCTCGTTTTACTATATCCCACTAAGATCAATCTCTTTGATTTCTTGTCCCATTTTAACCTTTGCGACTTAGGAATATGTGCGATTACTTTACTCCCAAAAATTCTAAGATTACTAATGTCTGGTTTCTTCCCATACTATATCTCAAAAGGTGTTTTATTTCCCAAGGTTGATAATGTACTTCTGTTATGCAGATATACAGCAGTATTGACCGCTTCTGCCCAAAATTTCTTATCAAGCTTTGCATCAAATAACAAGCACCTCGCCTTTTCGACAACAGTTCTATTTAAACGTTCAGCTGAACCGTTTTGTTCTGGGATAGAAGGGTTTGATGTTTGATGCAGTATCCCCACTTGTTTTAGAAAATTTTCGAAAACTGTTCCACAGAATTCTCCACCATTATCACTTCTCAAAATTTTAATCTTTTTATCTGTTTGGTTTTCAACCATACTTTTAAATTGTTGGAAATTTTCAAGTACCTGATCTTTGTTTTGTAGAAATAAACAAAAGCCATTTTACTGAAGTCATCTTTAAATATGACAACCCACCCAATGATTTAACTTCCATAGGGCCACAAATGTCTGCATTCACTATTTCTAGTATATTATCTGCTCGTGATCCCTTACTCGGAAATGATAATCTAGTCTGCTTACCTTCATTACAAGTCTCACAATTTCGCTTACTGGCCCTGATTTCTCCTTTACATATGAAGCCCTCAACAGCTCCTTCGGTCATCTTCTTAAGCTGTTTTTCATTAATATGCCCCAATCTACGATGCCATGTTTCACCCGATGCTGGATTTTCCGATGCCAAGAAGCAACGATTGGAAATTTCAACATCTAACTTGTACATGCTGTTAACCAATTTTGCAGTACCGATCACTTGTTGATTTCCATTGTATATTGTGCATCCATCGTTAGTGAAAATAACATTATTGTCCTTTTTTATGAGTTGGCTTACAGATAATAGGTTAACAGCCACTTTTGGACGTATACCACATCGTTCACTAATACGGGTATTTTTTATTTCCTACTATTGTAGTAATATTTAAATTTCCCGAACACTCCACAAGTAGTTTGGACTTATCTGCAACTATGATTTCTTTTGGTTCAAAGGTAATGTTTTCTAACAAGTCTCTGGTAGTGGTTACATGAACACTGGCACCAGAGTCTATGTACCAATCTGTTTTCTTAAAAACTTGTCCACTCAGAAAAATTGCACTTAAAACCTTTGCAGTTGTATGGTTATCCATATCTGACTTAGAAACAGGACAGTTATTCTTGTTATGTCCAATTTGTTTGCAACGATAGCAGCGAATTTCCTTTTTGATGGATGTTGATTTTGCCGTTTCATTTTTATGATTGCTGACCTTGCCTGTTTTATTTTCGCTAGGTTTCCTACCCCACGCTACTTTACTTAGAAGAGCGTTGCCCGGATTATCATCCACCATGTCCAGCAACTTAGTTTTTATTGCATCAGTTGTAATTTCAATTCCGCTATGTTCGATAGCCATTATCATTGGTGAAAATTTCTCAGGTAATCCTGCAAGATGTAATGATCCAACCCATTCATCACTGATTTCGAATCCTGTACCGCTGAACCTCTGTACAGTCTCAACAGTATAATTTACATAAGACGCCATATTGTCCATATTTTCTAAACGTGTCGAAATCAACGACCGTAACAAACTGATTCTTCTAGTGAAACCGGTGTCATCATACAACCTTTTTAATTTTATCCAAAGTTCTTGAGCAGTCTTCGTCTTCTTTACGTGAATAAATAATGACGTATCGATCGTTAGGATCAATTTGGCCCTTGCCTGAGTGACTTTGTCGACGTTCGTTTCATTTCCCTCGATGCATTGTTTTAAACCATCGAAAATCAAGAAATTTTCAGCAGCGAATGCCCACTCATCATAGTTCTCGCGACCTTTTAATTTCGGTACACTCGCGATAAGTATTAGTCATTGTGCACTCAAATTCTTATTCTTGCACCACCATCTTGGTTGCAACAACTTAGATACACACTGTTGCCAACTTACTTACATGGTTGATATTAACTGAATAGAGGACGCTACGTGTGGTTTTTTTTATTGATATACAAATTTTAACACTTGATACGTTATTTCGAACTTCACCTACACTTGTGGACATAGTTAACGGTTTTGTAAAATAGCCAATTTAGTCGATTGCTTTACGGACGACATTTTGCTGGTAGAGATATTATGACACTGCTTGTATAGTAATTTTCTAATTAATAAATCAATAATAAAATGTCTATGACTCTGAGAATATTGAAACGCTTCACCAACGAAGCGTTTCAATATTCTCTGTCTCTACTAAACGTTGGTTGAATGATCATATATTGTGTTTGAATGCATCAGAGATAAAACTTTTGAGTCACATTTGAATTTAATACAATCAAGTTCCCTACTTTTTAGGTAACTTCGTATCACACATATTGAATTTAAAACTTCATGAGATAGTTTATTTCGCTTCTTTGTTTTGATGTCACTCACATCGGAAAAAATACGCTCTGCATCAGCGTTAGCATGCGGCAGAGTTAAACATTTACTACTTATAATAGATAAATTTGGGAAAATTATTTTATCTTCAAAATTTTTTAACTTTGATAAATCATACCAAAATTCTTCAAGCGATTTTTGCAAATAAATATTACGCTGAATCTCATCAAGTTGAAACGGAATTCCTTGCCATTCTAAAACCGTTTCATCTAAATTAAGTTTATATTTTTCACACAAAGCTGTAAAATCTATACTTCTGTTCTTATTGTTTGTATCTAAGACCACGTTTGGATTTAAGAAACGAAGATTTAAAAAAAAAACTCTCCTGAATAGGAAGCCTCTTCTGAATTTCACTTAAGGCGATTTTATAAAAATTGAGGCAGTCTAATCTTATTTTGTGAGATTCAGTCTTTGGTATTCCACTCAATAATTTATCACATTCAGTACCTACATAGATTTCATTAAAATCCAAAAAATTACCTGGATCGTTCACATTAATGTTTACAGATAAAATAGCGACATCTTACTATCGCTTTTTGACCTGACATTGCAGTAGGGTAGACAAATTGAAGCGGGATTTGCTCCTAATAAGTTCCCCATGCAAGGCGGCCATGCTTGCTGTCAAAGCATAATGAAAGATTTTAGAAAAATTTTATGCAAATCGTTTTTGATTGCAGCGTGAACCTCGAGCAGCCTCTGGACAGCTGTTTCAGCCCTGCTTGGGGCTTCTTCAGCAGAGACGTAGCTCGACATTCCCGCTACAAACAAAAACGACTTGCCCAATTTATTCGCATTTGCGATGTAAGAGTGATGAACAGATAAAATAGCGACATCTTACTATCGCTTTTTGACCTGACATTGCAGTAGGGTAGACAAATTGAAGCGGGATTTGCTCCTAATAAGTTCCCCATGCAAGGCGGCCATGCTTGCTGTCAAAGCATAATGAAAGATTTTAGAAAAATTTTGTGCAAATCGTTTTTGATTGCAGCTGTCCAGAGGCTGCTCGAGGTTCACGCTGCAATCAAAAACGATTTGCACAAAATTTTTCTAAAATCTTTCATTATGCTTTGACAGCAAGCATGGCCGCCTTGCATGGGGAACTTATTAGGAGCAAATCCCGCTTCAATTTGTCTACCCTACTGCAATGTCAGGTCAAAAAGCGATAGTAAGATGTCGCTATTTTATCTGTTCATCACTCTTACATCGCAAATGCGAATAAATTGGGCAAGTCGTTTTTGTTTGCAGCGGGAATGTCGAGCTACGTCTCTGCTGAAGAAGCCCCAAGCAGGGCTGAAACAGCTGTCCAGAGGCTGCTCGAGGTTCACGCTGCAATCAAAAACGATTTGCACAAAATTTTTCTAAAATATTAATGTTTACATCTAACATTTCTGGTTTCAAAAAATTTTGCCCTAATGTTAGAAAAAGTTGTTTTGAAAAATTATATAATTCATTGATTAGTGTTTTTTTTTGACTGAAATAAGGCATTCAAAGTATTGAAATAATGTAGAACGTACTTTAAAAACAACAAATACACCTTATTACAAACGTTTTCCAACTCATTTAAGATCAGCTCCGCTGATCTTCTACTACAGCCACCCGGAAAAAGTTTGTTAATACATCCCAGTTTTCCAATATACGAACTATGCACTGATGAAGTGATAACCAGCGTGTTGATGATACTTTCAAGATTTTCTTTCGTTGAACGTTAAAATAATCTTGTACTTCTTCCAATTGTGCACACCTTTTCGAACTATTTGAAAAATAGTTTGAAATTTGTCGCAGCAAATCTACAGGAACCCTTGGTAACGTAAGACAAGCTTTATTCGCGATTATAGCTGAAGTGTGGCAGATACATTTTATAACTATTACATCCGGATTTTCTAAAATTAATCTAGATGCAAATCAATTATACATCCCTAACGTAACACTGGCTCCATCACTAGCCAATGCAATTACGTTTTTTAGTGGAATTTCAGCTTCTGTTAAAACATTCTTAAAAAACTTATATAAATTTTCACCTGTGCAATCCTTGGAGTCCAATTTTATTAAATCTAAAAGTTCCGTTTTAACTTCACCATTCAAGGAATGTACATATCTGACGAGAAGACACATTGTTTTGTTAAGACTAAGATCACAACTTACATCTATCATCACAAAAAAATTTGTCACTTTCAATATTTCAATTAAATCTTCCCTTATTTTTCTTGCAATAACATTTTTTACAATTCCTGTGCACTTTTTTCGACCGAGAGCTGCCTGCTGTATAATTTTTGAGTCTGACGCAATATCTTTCAGAACTGGAATTAAATGGTCAACTATCTGTAATGCTACATTATGTTCTGCAAAGAAAGTGCTCAATCTAATTTCAAAGTTTTTTACTTGTTTTTCTATTTCTTCATTTTGTTTTTTATTGAAGAAGTTGGTCATCTGTTGGCTTGATTGAATAGCAACTATGTTCTTTTGGTGACGTTTTCCTTTGAGTGCTTTATCAATTCCGATTTTCCACACAAAACTTCACAGTTACATGCTCGACATTTACAGCTGTGTATATTATTTTCAGCCTTTTGTAACCAGCCCTTAAATTTCGGTAGTTGAAGCCATTCATCCCTAAATTTCTGTTTTCTATATTTAATTCTTCGTTCGTATTCGTCACTACTTGTCAAATCATTAGTTTTTGGGATCTCCCTTTTTTTCGTACTCCAGCTCTGCAACAACATTCAACTCTTTTACTTTCATGTCATCAATTAATTGCTCTTGAACTTACCATGTTGCTGTTTCCTCGAACCCTCGAGCTCGTTTAAACGATTTACAATTTATTTAATAACAGTAAACCATCAATCATGCAGTAAACCGTTAATTTGAGTTTGAGGTTAATGCTTGAATGGTTATGTTAACCGTGAACAGGGTTGCCAACTTTGGAAGACTCGAGCGCGCCAAATTTAACATCAATTATCGCCCAAATTTCAAGTTTCAAAGTTAAGTCTTTTCGTATGTATAGTTCTTCAATTCCAATTTATTTTTTACGATAGGGTCTTTAGTTTAAAAATTAATTTGGTTTACAAAGAGTAAATACTGAAAATAATTTCTAAATAACAAAGTCTGAAGATTTCGGTTTTCGAAACTAGTTCGCGTTTTCTTGCATTTTGGTAAAAACTTTCTACGAAAATTTGTTTCCCCATTTTTTTATCAAAGAAATCTAAAGAGGAAAATTTGGCAATTTTAAAAGTATTTGTTGTCTTCCCTTTCAAATTTTAAAATAAGATATAAGTTATAAAACTAATCGGTAATAAAGCAAGTGTTATTGAACGCTGACGAAACGTTGAGGTTTTGTGCGATTTCCAGAGTGTCTGGTTCATAGTTTAAAAACAATTTTTAAGCAATCTGCATCGGACAAGTTAAATATTTAAAAATTAAATTCGGCAGTGCAACAAATGTCTCCGAAATGGGCTACCTTTCAACTGTTGTAGCGCCTAAATGATCGGCCATCGCAAAATACAAATTCTTAACGCAAAATTGTAAAATTTATCGCCCAATTTGAGATAAATCGCCCAAGTTGGCAACCCTGACCGTGAATAGATGGCTGTAGTGGTAGTGTGTAAACAGTGTAAATACATAGATGTAAACACATACAGATGTAAACAGCAGTTTCGTTCTTCACAGTTCAAATCATGTTCAAATCAATTTGGAATCAGTTTGAAACTTATTTGAACTGCGCAGGAACAAAGCTAGCAGCTTTCCCCTACAAAACCGCTGTTGAAAGAGTTTCCCTACAAAATCCTTACGTTCAAATTTTTCCCTTACAAGGGCTAAGTGATAAGTGCAGATTCTGCGCATTTGTCGTAAATTTTACGACAGCGCGTCCGCTGAAAGGTTAACGTTAAGGAGACGATTCATTTCAAAATGGCGGGAATTCCTTCCCATGTAAATAATAGGAGGAAAGAACTTCGATATTTTTTCAAAATTTACGCACTAGTTTTATTTCAAAATGGATGTAATACGTTCCACAAAGCATAAGCTACGACATGATCTATTTTTAAACTGAAATGGAAGTGTAAATTACTTTAAAATAAATAAATAAATCAGTCGATGTCATACACACCAACAGAAAATATTATTTTAAGAAATAATCACAGGAAATCGGAAGAAATAAAATAGATCACGTCGTAGGCAAACATATAAACTATAAGTGGTATCAGTTATTTCAGTCTACGTCCAGTAGTTTTCAAGAAAATATCAATTTTCTGAAAAATTTGTAGAAAATTTAGCTTAAAACCAATTGCAACATTTTACTGGTAAGGCAGATTTTGCTTAAAAATACATGAAATTCATAGGTTCACTAGTGTTGAGGCAGATGGCTCTGAACATAAACGTGAATTAGGAGGTGGAGGAGAATCCCAACCCAGGAAGGGAATACAATTTGAAGTTCTGTAGTCTGTACGTGGTCTGTACCAATTATGATACCAAATAATTATAATTGATGCGCGAGTCTATAGCGTTCGTAGCTTGACGTATGTGTTTATTTAAAATTAAAAATGTCATGAAATAACAATTACAGCAAATGTTTTGTACTCTCGTCACCAAAAGAAAATGGACACTTCTTGACGTACATTTACATTTGCTGGGTAGCTGTAATTAGGAACTGTCATTTACGAATGACAAATAAATTTGTTTTTTAAAGACAAATTCATTTTTCATTTTTTATCTTAGTTGTATGGCTAACATGAACCAATATTTTTCAAACTGAAATAATGTCTGAACTTTATTTATTGTCTGTCATCCGTAAATGTCTGTTCATGACAACCAACCAACAAAATTCTTAGCATTAGTTACATTATACAGGCTGTTAATAAAAAACCTATACAACGTTTGGCAGGTGATAGTAGAGATCAAAATAAGAAAAAAAGTCTAATGAACCCATGTCCAATACTTAATACAGGTGTCCATGCCATGTGTTCACTCTTCTAAAATTTTTATTTTTTAAATAAAATTTTTTTACATAAAATTTGGAATCGATAAATTAAATAAAAAGCTAAATTTTTAGACGTAGCACTAGCATTTTCGGTTTAACCGGAAGTGATATCAACTTTCCAATTTTAAATGGAACGGCCTGTATATTTTTACAAATTTGCAATCAACAGATCATTGTGAGTCCGAATATGTACACTTGTTAATTTTGGTTTCCATGACAATGAAATTTTTTTCTGTTTTTTAAATTTTCGAATCTATAAATCGTGTATTTTCGTCCTAATGCGATCAAGTAAGTCGAGAAAGCCATTTCCTCTAACATTTCTACATCATATAAATTTTTCATTAGGTCTTATTTTTTCAAATGGAATTTCTTTCAACCTAATAAAAATTTCATATGCTGTGAAAATGTTAAAAATCAAAATGCAGTCAAAGAAGTGCTACGTCGAAAAATTTTGCTTTTTATTTAATATATCGATCCCGAAATTTATGTAAAAAATAAAAATTTTAGAAGAGTGAACACATAGCTTGGACAACCTATATTGAATATTGGACATGGGTTCATTAGACTTTTTTTCTCATTTTGATCTCTACTATCAAGTTGTATAGTTTTTTTTTATTAACAGCTTGTATTTAAACAATAAATTCTTTGTACTTGACCTAATTACGGAAACGGGTTTCACAGCATAATTGCAAGGAAATTAAGAGTAGGGCGATCAGACGATGCCATAGACAAATCAGATTGCAATTTCGCTATTCTCTCTTCTTAAAACGGTTACGTCGTATTAATTATAAAAACTCATGCAAGCATAAATAGAATGGATTGTCTTGTATTGTCTTTGATTGTCTTGATTGTATTAGTGCTTAACGTAAGTGTTAAATAAATAAATAAAGTTATAATTAAATAATTAATATTTGTTATATCTCCAAGTAAATAATAAAATAATTTTTAAAAACGCCTTAACCGCTTTGGAAGATATAATTCATTATTAAATTTACGTCAAAACAAACAAATGTCCACTTTTTTTGGCAGCGACAGCAGCTACTATTCACAGTACGATTAAGGGCCAGTATTATAAAGTCTAGTTGACCGAAGGTTGAACTCAACTCGGTTGAAGGATGTTAGTTAAAAGAGTCCAACCCAACCTGCAGTCAACTAGACTTTTAATACTGGCCATAAGGCCCGGTTTCTGGAACGAATTTAATGGGCCGAATAGGTTAACCAGTAGTTAAAGTAGGAGCTGAATTTCTGGAAACATTTCAATCAGGTTAGATATCGTTAAATAATTATACATGTCTATTTCAGAAATGCTTTAGTATTTTACTCATCAAGCAAGCATCAATTTTTTAGTCGTTGGTTGTAAAGAATTACTGTTTGCTATGGATATTATTACTTATTAAAATGTCGCAATTGACGAACGCCGAAAGAAGAGTATTTCAGAGGAGCGTATTCATAATGCTGTCGACAATATTTGCATTATTCCTAACATGCACATGAACAGAAGAATCACTTTTTCGCCGAACTCGTGTCGCTAATGATGGACGCCACGTCGAATAACAGGCTACATAACCATTTTTTTTAAATCTTATTTAAAAGTAGATAAAAATACAATAATTTAGATAAATTCCTTTTTTTTTAAAGTCATGAAAAATAAGAAAAATCTGAATTGATTAAATTCCTGCCAAAACATACATTCTGACCGTAGGAGCTTTCTTTCGCCTAAAAGTTTGAGTCGTGCTTTGAATAGTTTGGACCTGAATTTCGTAGTTGTTGCAACAAGACACCTTACTTGAATTTTTTTTGACAATTGTAAATAACTATAATTCAATCCAAACGAGTTTCAAAAATAGAGAGATTCAAAGAAAAGTACGTCTGTTTTTGAATCAAAACATGTTTGGATCACAATTTTGTGAGCGAAAGAAAGCACCTCGTGTAACGTCAATGTTTATAAGTTGTCAAATCGTAATAAGTCAATACAAATACGAACATAAAAAACTTATTAAAATGAATAGCAAAACATGTTATCTATAGCTGCTTTCTTTTGCTTAAAAGTTTGAATCTGGTTTTGAGTAGTTTGAATCTGGATTCTGTAATTGTTGTAACAAAACACCTCAGATTTGAATTATTGATTGACAGTTCTTCTGCAAATAATTGCAATTCTGTCCAAATAAAACATAAAAATAGTTATGATTCAAAGGGGAAAGGGGATTATTGTTAGGGGCTGAAATTTCAAAGAAAGTGGGGAATAATTCGTTTGCAAAAGAACGTCTGTTTTTCAAACTAAACGTTTAGACCACGTTTTTGTGAGCGAAAGAAAGCACCTAATATTGTGTTGTATACCATAATGTAAAAATACCTGCGCAAGAACTCCGAATAAATTATTTATGAAGGTCTTACAAAATTTGATATTATTGTCATACTTTATCGATATTCGGTGAATGTGTCTTGCGGTTTAGTAATTCCCGCGATGTTTACTGTCTATGATCAGAGAAGCAAGTTCTGTAAGTTTTTTTTTTGTTATTTCGTGAGCGCCGGATAAGGACGGATAAGAGGATTTTCTTTTTGTTACAAGAGTTTTTTTGTATTTTTATAGTGTTGTTTGTACTGTTGACGTACTGTGGTTAAAAATTTTGCACTTATTTTGCAAACACCCTGTATAACAGTTGTAACCAAAAATTTAATTACATTACGCATAATTATCTTACTGTTTATTAGAATTTTCAACATAATTAAATAATAAAAAAATACGTCCTCACTTTCTATCTATATTTTTCGTTTTCCCAATGACTATTCTATTGGAGTCAGAAATAAATTTAATTCTAATCAAGTATTTTATAAAAATATTATAGTTACTAATTAATAAATTTATTTTATTTGTATAATAAATTGACATGATTCCGTTTGCTTCAAATTACTTTATTCTACCGATTTTGTGAATTGCGGTCATTGCGGTTATTTTCTTTATTCCCCACAGCTGTTCTGGCTCTTACGCCCATGGACAAGCTTGTGCCATTAAATCACATTAAATTCTGTTGTGCTCCCCCCTACTTTGTAATTTAAGGAGAATACTAGTATTATAATACGGCCATCTACCCGGTAAAACTGTAAAGTCAATATTCTTCGTATGCAAAAGATTCCGCCACTTCCTAAACTATATTTATTTATGCAATCTGACAAGCAGAGAATGTAATCCCCACCAAATGAAACACGCCCTTAAAGTATAATACATTTAATATCAAAATACTTCAAATGCCCAAGTCTTTCCGACTGCAACCTTAAAATTCGTATGAATTTATTCAGGAAGATAATATAAATTAATTTCTGTTTTCCCGTGTTAATCCCTATGTCCTAAAGGCAGACGGGCATACTGTAGATCACTTCAAATGTAAATACCAAGTCTTATGTGAGAAACCATATAACTTTCTTTATGTTATTTTTAATTTATATTTTAATTTATTTTTAATTTAATAAATGTATTCTTTAATCTCAGTACATCCTTTATTCTAAGATTATAGTAATAGTATCACTTGTCTTAATTTGTATCGCAAATTTGAAAAAGCCGATAATGATGACCAACGCAGTGAAAGTTTATCTACATTTCACTCTGGCTGTTTCAAAAAATATTTACCATGAAGAAAGTGACAAAGAATAGTGAAGCGTATAGAGTCTTTGATTCGTTTGCACTGGTTGCAGTCAGAGAATTTGCATCTTGTAATAATACAAGGTGAAGATATTCTTTGTGTGATCAGTGCAAGTGAATCGAAAACATTAATAGATATTTAAAGCATCATTGAATTTTCAGTTAACCAGAATAAACCACTCGGTAAATTTTCATTCGTCATAGACTAACATTACATACCCTTAATTATGAAATACTGTTAATTATACAGGGAGATTCAAGCAACTCATTCATTAAAAGTTTCCTCTTTGAATTTCTATTTCATATTTTGCGGTTATAAGTTAGCAATTATGATTTATTAAAATATAATATTTCCAATATTCGGGCACTACCGCTTGTACCGGAACTTGCTGTCAACTTTCTTATGTTAAATGAAATACCCCATTTTTTATTGCATTTTCGAAATGCTCATGAGATTCTAAAAATATTTTGTGTAACATGTGACAAAACAAAAATTAGCCGTTTCAACTGTCGAAAGGTCATGTTTTTTAAATAGAACACCGAGTATATTTTTATACCATAAGAATCACAATTAAATGTTCTTTCGAACTGTATTAGCATTCCCTATACCATCTCTTACCTTTCTCTTTTTATTCATGATTTTCTATTTGACATATCATTTTTTTCACTTTTTAGTGTTATTCCTGAATATTCCTTGCTATGAAAATTTAACAAACTGAGGTGTTGAAATTAATTTCTGATTGTAATTTCAATTTCATTACAAAAAAAAAAACGGAAAAATAATATTTAAATACATATCTATCATCTGAAATTTTTATTTACATATGCCGCATGTATTAGAATTGTTGATATGACTATTTACACATTTACAAGGATAAATCTATACTTATAACACAAAATTTTATGAAAACTAATAAATAAATCAAAAATATTAAAAATAATACACAAATTGTTGGTTATAATATTGGCTCTAAGTTGTTCTCGGTTATTATTTATTAGTAATAACTTTCTACTGTATCTAAGTAATAACGCATTTTCCTCGATATAACAACTTTTTTTATTAACTTCTTGAATTGTCGATTTTTTTGATCATCAAATACATTTAATATGTCTGTGTTTGATTATTCTTTTTTTGGTTCTTCGTAGAGATTAAATTGTTTTTTAATTTCTACTGGACGGATGATTTCAAAAATTATAATTTCTCTAGTTTTCACAGCCCACTATTTAAAAACAATACCGAAAAATGGAAAAAATTACGTGTTAAAAAGAATTCATCGATAACGAGTGAACTATAAGAAATAGGTATAGAGAATGCTAATACAGGACGAAAGAACATTCAATCCTGAGTCACATGGTATAAAAATAAAAAATATAGTAGGCGTTCCATTTAAAAAAACATGATTTCTCGACAGTTGAAATTAGTTTGAAAATTAAGTTACTTTTCAACCAGCCTGTAAATAATCAAGTGCAAGACTGGACATGATCTGAAAGAATGTTACTGTAGCCTACTACAGGCCAAAAATGGGTATCATGGTTTTTGTTGAACAAAGATGGCAGTATCATAACTAGAGAGCGGATTTATATGCGAGTAATTTTGATGAAATATGCGCATATATATGCACTAAAAAATGATGAAATATGCACATATATATGCACTAAAAATGGCGAAATATGTGCAAGATAGGCCGAACACTTCAAATAATGCAATAACTGGTCTACTGTGTTTTATGGGCATTCTTATTCAAATAAAAAACATTATATTTTATACAATTTATTTACATTTATTTGTAAACGCTTATATGAAGGAAGTATGTATATTATGTATGTACATTATTAAGTAAATATTATAACGACTAAAAAAATCTTCGATTATAATTTACAAGAATGTGTTTTTCCAAGTTCTCTACCAGGAAATTTTGCCTTTTATCTGACAAAATATTTTTATAAATTGAAAAACTCCTTTCAACATCCACGGAGGTAATTGGGGCATATTTAAAGTGACTCATAGCTGAAAATTCTACACTTAAGTCAATTTCAAAGTTTCCATTCAAAATTTCGTAAATTTCCTCAAGGGTTTTGAAGCCGCTATTTTTATCTAAAACGGATAAACATTTTTTATTTACTGAACTGCCGATTTTACCTGGAACTTTTGAAATATTCTCTTTAAATTCTTTAACAATTTTAACGGATTCTATTAAAGACATTTTCGGTTTTTCTAAATTGTTTATAGTTTGTATTACAAAACTGTAATGCATTTTGATGAAGTTCAGTTGATTTGCCAATGAAGTTTTTGTTACAATATTTTGTGCCTTTGCAATAGCAGCACTATCTTGGGCATTAAACTCTACAACCAATTCCTTAATTGCTACAAAATGTTCAGCATAAAACATTGCCGCTTCCAACCAAGTTCCCCACCTAGTCAACACTGGTTCGGGAGGTAAAGGTACATTCGGCAATTTTTCCCTGTACAACTGAACTCGTAGGGGACTTTTGACAAATATTTTTTTAATGGTACTAATTAGTAGATTTACATCAGAAAATTCACATCTAATATGTTCAGCTACTCTGTTACATCCATGAGCTAAACAACTCACGTGAACTAAATTTTTATAAATTGTTTTAAATTGCTGCCCGGCTTTAACCATGTAAGGGGCAGCATCTGATACCATAAGTAAAATTTTTTCAGTAGGAACTACATTAGGTGAGAAAAATTTCATAAAACATTCATTAACAGATCTTAAAATACTTAAATGATTAGTTTTGTCTAACTGTGTACAGGCTATTAAATAAGATTCACTAGGTTTATCTTCCCGCAAAGACCCTATTAACAAATTTACAATGTAACGCCCACAAGAATCAGTAGTTTCATCCACAATAAAATAAATATATTGATTTTCTACGATTTTCTTGACTTCTTTTAGAGTATCGTTGTAGATGCGAGGCACGTAATTTTTTCTTAACGTACTTTCATCGGGAACATTTTTCTTGGTATATTTTTCCAAAAAACTTTTAAAAATAGAATTTTGCAGTTTTTTCAAAGGTATGTTTGCACAAATCATCGCCTCGCATAAATCAGCATTAAATTCTTGTTGTTCATTAGATGAAGTCATCAACGACGGTCCACTGTCTAAGGGTAATTGAAATGTTTTCGATTCATTCATCTTCTTGCATTTTGACTTGTGTAGTTCTGTCCCGACATGTTGTGTGACCGAAAATTTTCGTTGGGTTGGTATCTACAACAAGAACTTGAATTTTTTTAAACTGTCTGAACTTTCAATATTCAAGAACCAAGCAAATATTTACCTAAGGAGGAAGAAAACAAACTTAAAACTTACCATTTTACTACAGGCTTTACAGAATACGCTTCCATTGGTGTAAGCAAGCTCGGGTTGCTTCTGATCCAGGAATTAACCAGGCTCGAATTGTCTTTCGGCATATTGCACTTCTCACAAACAAAAATACTTTTACGGAAGAACTAAACGTTCGCAGCAATAACCGACTAATAATCCGTGAAGAAGTGATGAAACAATATTGCAAACATGAACGCCCCACCGCATCGTTAAGAAAGTACTTGGAAATCCCTAATTCTGCCTGCTTAAGCCCAAGAAGGGTGCAAACTAGACCCTAATTAATGCAACAACATGTTCTGACGAATTAAGAATTCAGGAAAAAATTTACTCACTTCGACACAAATTCTTTCAAATATGCATATATATGCACGTTTTTAAGAAATATGCGAAAATTGAACAAAATGCTCAAATATGCAAAATATGCATGCAATATGCATTTAGCATAGAATCCGCTCTTTAATCATAACCAAGGTTCTGCAAGTCTGAGTTATTTTTAAAAAATGAAAATATCTGTGAAACGGTAAACTTTTCTTTATCACATGTTGTACAAAATATTTTTAGGATTTTATGAAGATTTCAAAAATGCATTAAAAATTTGGGTATTCGATTTAAAATAAGAAAGTTGGCAGCAGCTGCCGGTATAAGCGGAAGTGTCCGAAAATATGAAAAGCATGAAAATTTTACAAAATGAGATTTTTTAAATTAATTTCTGACTGTAATATCAATTTCATTTTAGAAAACCGAAAAATAATATTTAAATACATATCTATCATCTGAATTTTTTATTTACATATGCCGTAAGTACTAGAATTCTTGGTATGACTTTTTACACTTTTACAAAGAAAAATTTACACTTACAAAACAAAATTTTGTGAAAAGCAATAAATAAATCAAAAATATTGAAAACAATACACAAATTGTTGGTTATAATATTGGCTGTAAGTGGTTCTCAGCAATTATTTATTAGTAATAACTTTCAATTGTGTCTCAGTAATAACATATTTTATACGAATTTTTTTTAATTAACTTCTGGAATTGCCGGTTTTTTTTTCATCAAAAACATTTAATATGTCTGTGTTTGATTGTTTGAATATTTGTTTTTTGGTTCTTCGTAGCGATTAAATTGTGTTTTTTTAATTCCTACGAGACGGATGATTTCAACAATTATAATTTCTTTAGTATTCATAGCCCACTATTTAAAAGCAACACCGAAAAATGGAAAAAAGTAGGTATTAAAAAGAAATTATCGATAACGAGTGAACTATAAGAGATAGGTATAGGGAATGCTAATACAGGAGGAAAGAACATTTAATCCTGAGTCACATGGTATAAAAATTTACTAGGCGTTCCATTTAAAAAACATGACTTTTCGACAGTTGAAATTACTTCGAATAGAAGTTACTTTTCAACCAGCCTGTAAGCAATCAAGTGCAAAACTGGACATGATCTGAAAGAATGTTACTGTAGCCTACTACAGACCAAAAATGGGCATCTTGATTTTTGTTGCACAAAGATGGCAGTATCACAACCAAGGTTCTGCAAGTCTGAGTTATGTTTAAAAAATGAAAATATCTCGAAAACGGTTAATTTTCGTTGTGTCACATGTTACACAAAATATTTTAGAATTTTATGAAGATTTCAAAAATTCATTAAAAAATGGGGTATTCCATTTAAAATAAGAAAGGTAGCAGCAACTTCCGGTACAAGAGGAAGTGTCCGAAAATTGAAAATATATTTTGATAGATCATCATCGTTAACTTATAACTGCAAAATATGAAACAGAAATTGAACGGAGAAGTCCGTAAACTTTTAATGAAAGCGTTACCTGAATCTTGCTGTATAGATTTCGGAAAGGCGTCAACAATGAACCAAAGTGTAGGTGTCACAGAATGGAAGCGTCATTTTGTTTGCTTGATACATTTTCAAGAAAAGTTTGTAAAAATCATTATTAATACAATGGCAATGAAATTAGTCGTAGAACATTGACAGATGAGGCTAATCTTCAACTACATGTATGCTCTTAATGCACTAATACTAGTCTTACATCTGTCCTTTTCATTCACAACAACCAAACAATACAGGTACAAGAAACAACTAGTACCAATAGCCTCTTCTTCTTCTTCTTCTTCTTCTTCTTCTTCTTCTTCTTCTTATTCAAAATAATAGGTTTAGGTTAATATCATCCCAGCCAGCTGCACAACCACCTGATACATTTAATATACAGGGAAGGGCAAAAGTATGGAACCGGCTTAATTTTTCGAAAACCGTTTGACGTATCTGTTTGAAATTTGGTGCGTGATTTAAAGTCAATAAGACCTACAAACCTAATTGTTTTAATTGTTTATCTGCTCCTGTTTTTGAGATACAACGCCAACTTGATTTTTTTTAAATTACAACCTGTTAATGTTTTACTTTTATTTAATAGATCGTTTAATTCTCTATACAACCACATACATTTTTTTATCTATTATATCAGAAAATTTTGGAGAAAATAGCGTTTGAATGAAAAAGTTGTGAAAAATGGTTTAGGATGATATTCGACAAAAATAGCAGTGTAAACGAAAAAAAAAAAATAGAAGACCACAAGTTTATGGACTATTTTTAAGATTGAAGTAAAGAAAACTTTAATAAATGTTATTTAAAACATGAAAACAAATATGGATAGGATAAAAGTATGGAAACGGTTTAATATTACGAAAACTGTTTGACGAATTTGTTTGAAATTTGAGGAGTGTTTTAGAGTCAATAAGACCTTCATTACCAATTTGTTTCAATTGTTTATCTGCTTTGGTTTTTGACATTCAACACCAACTTGATTTTTTTTTAATTACTAACTGCTGATTTTTTCCCTTGATTTAGTAGTTCGTTTAATTCCCTAAGCGACCATATAAAAATCTATTATCTATTACTCAGAAAATTTTCGAGAAAATAACGTTTGCATGAAAAAATAAGGAAAAATGGTTTATTGGTTGATATTTGACAAAAGTACTAGTTTTAATAAAAAAAACTAGAAGGTCAGAAGATTAGGGGCTGTTTTTAAGATAGAGCTAAAGAAAACTTTAATAAAAATTGCTTTAAAAACATGAAAACAAGCATCGAATATCAACGTAACCTACTTTTCCTAACTTTTTCATTCAAACAATATTTTCTTATGCAATAGATAAATATTTTTATGTGCTTATTTAGAGAATTAAACGTACTCTTAAATAGATGAAATAAATCAGCAGGTTATTATTTAAAAAAAATCAAGTAGGTATTGGATCTCAGAAACAAAAGCAGATAAACAATTGAAACAAATTGATAATATAGGTTTTATTGACTTTAAATCACCAAACAAATTTCAAACAGATACGTGAAAGTTTTCGAAATGTTAAGCCGGTTCCATACTTTTGCCTTTCCTTGTATAAATGCAATTTTAATCACTAATTTAAATTATTTTAATTATCATATTTCACTGTTCATTAATTCATTCTCAAATCAGGTATTAGGAAAATTTGGTAATGTAAAGTTGGTAGTTTGCAAAAGAAAAAAAAAACAAAGAAATAAACAAAGTAGCGAAGTAAAAAATTCGAATAGGGGCTAAGATTTGTAAGTAAGTAAATTACAAATTAAAAAGACAAGCTACAGTTTTAGATTGCAATCTAAAAGAAATTTACCCAGAATCTTCAACATTTTAAGTTGAGGGAAAGCACAAACGTGACCAATATCAATAGGAGAATAAAAACCAAGGTTAATTAAATTTTTGTAGAATATATCAGATTTTTTTCTATAATTAGAACAATTATAAAAAATACGATTGATTTCACCTAACTCCCCACAAGTACGATTTGGAGAATCCGCACAATCTGCACACCGTTGTGATAAATTTACGAAGTAATCTTATGAAACCAATAGTCACTGAAATGTTTGGAAAAATCACAGCAAAACCTACGTGCTCGTAACATCAGTAAGTATCTTTCTAAATCTGTTTGATTGCTTGCTAAATTTGATACTCGCCGTTTATTCTTTATTTCATTACACACCAACCAAAGTTTGCAATCAATAAACACACGTAAATACTGAACATACTGTTATGTTTGCGTTGGTTTGCAATAAACAACACACTTGTTTATTAACACTTTATTAAAACTTTGTCTGGTATTCCCATGTCATAACAACAACTAATGTTGAGTAGCCGCTGCCAATTTCATCATCTTAAAATACCTAACAATCCTCCCTGATAAGATTTAACATATTAAAGATGTAATACTTTAGACACTCTAATAGTACGAGAGGAACAGCGTAAAACAGGGTTTGGAATTTTTGGGATTTCGAATTCTGGTTCAATTTTAGGAGAACTGTTACTAGGAGTGCATTTTACGTTTGCTTCATCAGCCTCTGGTTCAAAATCTAGATTTATGTTTGGAAATACGTTTGGTAACGATACATCTGATTTTAAATCTTCAACATGCATGTATCTTATTTCATCTTTGACATTTACTAGATATGTAAGCGTACTAATAATTTTAGTTATTATTGCTTTTAACCAAATTCTTCTTAATTTATTTCCCTTTTTCAGTTCTAATTTAAACTTTTCTCTTCCTCTCATAGGATTATGTTTTAATAGATTTAATTTAGTTTTCGGTATTTTCCTCAACATGAGTTCCGCTGGACTAATTCCGGTATTAGAATTCGGTGTTAATCTAAATTTTAACAAGAAATTATCCAAATAATGTTGCACATCAAATTGTTTATTATTTTTCTGATCATGATACATTTGTTTTGTAAGTCGATATCGAGTGAACTATAAGAGACAGGTGTAGGGAATGCTAATACAGAACGAAAGAGCATTTAATCATAACTCACATGGTATAAAAATATACTTTCCATTTAAAAAACATGACTTCTCGAAAGGTGAAATTAGTTCGAATAGAAGTTACTTTTCAACCAGCCTGTAAGCAATCAGGTGCAAAACTGGATATGATCTGAAAGAATGTTACTGTAGCCTACTACAGACCAAAAATGGGCATGTTACCGTCCGAAGCAAATTCAATTGTCAATTTGAGAACGTGCATTGCTCTAACTGCTGGTTTCAGCCAATCGGAAGTATTGTTTCATAAAGGCATTATTTCTGCTTGATTATTGGGCTGCAAGACCGGCCGAAACGTTATAAAAGAAGAGGAAGTCAAGCAAGATCAGAGCGCGCGTGGACGTCGATCGTCTCCGTTGAGTGCTATCCTGGTGGAGTGTGCCGAAGTGACAAGTGAGTGCGGTAGCTAGTGCGCGAACCAAGCGTTTGTGTGTCTGAACAACCGCGCGTCCAGCGCTTACTAAGCCCCGCCCCCTTTACGGCAGATTGACTCGATTCGCTCCCTGATTGACTGACTTGTATCCGTATACATTTGCAACTTGTAATCGAATAAAGGAAATTATTATCTGTGCTTAATTATTGCTCTTCGTTTATTCACTGAACGTTATTACCGATTCCCTTTCGAACTTTGCCGCAAAAAGATAAGTCAATTACATTTCTGCTCTACCGATGAGTTCACACTAGCCGCGCAAAAGAACTGACCAATCGCATCCCGCAAAGACTCGCTCGAAAGCCGGATCGCAGTGGTAACAGGCATCATGATTTTTGTTGGACAAAGATGGCAGTATCATAACTATATATAGGAGAAATATATTTTGCGCCATTCAAATTCTAGTGAAGCAGGCAATATAAAATATTAGACCATAGCGTGTAAACAAACGCGAGGGCTGCGGAGACCATTAGCGCCGCTACAGCAATGGTGTTACTCTTCTTGTTTAAATATGTAAAGATTTTCAGAGTAATTAGTTTACCAGTTGTACCTCTACCGGCGGACTTTATTGCGACATTGCGTCATATAGTAAGAACGTCGTAAATTATTTTCACCGTCTCATTACACAATGTTTCTGTTCTATACATTTTTACGGCGCTATTGAAACGATGGCGTGTACTTATTCAAATCCTATGCTTAATCATAACCAAGGTTCTGCAAGTCTGAGTCATTTTTAAAAAATGAAAATATCTCGGAAACGGTTAACTTTTCTTGTATCACGTGTTGCACAAAATATTTTTAGAATTTTATGAAGATTTCAAAAATGCATTAAAAACTTGGGTATTCCATTTAAAATAAGAAAGTTGACAAGTGAACTTCCGGTATAAGTGGAAGTGTCCGAAATTTGAAAATATTATATTTTGATAGACCCATATCGTTAACTTATAACTGCAAAATATAAAACAGAAATTCAAAGGAGAAGTCCGTAAACTTTTAATGAAAGGGTTGCCTGAATCTCCCTGTATAATGGGTCTTGAGCAATAATATAAACTAAGTCAGTTGCCACCAGACGTAACAAAAATTTGGATTCAATGTGTGGTATTGTTTAAAAAACAATGCAATGTTTTATTACATATTTGATGGAAATGTAACTGCCGTCTGTTATTTAGAAATATTAGAAAACCAATTTGAACAATTTTTAGATATCATGCCACTAGATCAGAGAAGACCTCTTTTGTTTCCAAGACGGAGCGCCAGCGCACAATGCCTTAAATTAGAGATTACCTAAATCAAAAATTTCCTTTTGAGTGGTTAGGAACTTTCGGACCAATAAAGTGGCCACCAAGGTCTCCTGACCTGTAGTTCCTTTGGGGATATTTGAAACATAAAATTTAAAAAAATATATAGTACTATGGCTGAGCTAGAGATAATATTTAACATACATTTAGACCTTTTCAAATTTATAATGCCTTATCGTCAGTAAGTAAAAGATGTCTTTCTTGTTTAGCCCAAAATGGTGGACATATGGAGCACCTTTATTAATATTTTTGTAATTGAAGTTTGTTCTTGTCCGATGAAAATAGTAAGTACAAAGTTTTTTTAATCTCAAACCGGACAGAAAAATGAAGGGAACACACTCAACGTTTCGCTATAGATTTATAGCTTCGTCAGGAGTGAAAAAAAGTAAATAAACAAGTTGTCAAGAGAAACAAGTCGTCAAGAGAAACGAAAAGGTAACATGATTTTAAACTAAAATACGAGTTGTCCGGAATAAAGAGAAAAGTAACTAGAACTAAATAATATAACTATTTTTTTTATATAATTAATTGACAAATCTATATCCTGTTTAAAGAGTCTAGAAAACTACAAAATATGTCATTTAAATTTTCAAAGTCCGTACGTTTATTAATAGAATTTGGAGACATTTTAATTTTACACATTTCTATGAAACGTCTTTTAAAAATATTAGATTCACTGTACAAAATGTCAGTATTATCAAAATTAAAATTATGATTATGTACTAATGAATGCTCTACAAGCATTGAATGATTTTGATTATTTTTTTGAATATGATATTTATGTTGGTCTAAACGTTTTTTTTAAATTTTGGCTCGTTTCACCTATATAAACAGAATCACAATTTGAACATTTGATTTCATAAACCACGTTAGGTTGTTTTAATTTCGGTGTTTTGGTTTTTAAATTCTAAAAAATTAAATTTAAGTTATTCACAGATTTGCTGGCTAAAATTAAATTATGTTTTTTGAAAATGTGTTTAAATTTTCACTCGTACACCCAAGTATATATAAGAAGTATGTTTTAAACCTTTGGTGCAAAACGGATCGAGAGGCATTGTGACTAATTTTCCTAGAGATGAAGTTACCGTTAAAGTGCTAGAATTTTGGACCTGTTTCCTATAGCTAATATTCCTAATTACATTATCTACTATTTGGGGGGTATAACCGTTATGAACCGCAACATTTTTTAATATATTTAAGTTCTTTATCATATCGGGGTTTAGTAAGTGGAAAAAAGAGTAATCTATTTACTAAAAAATTTAGAGCCGCGAGTTTATGTTGTACAGAATGTTGAGATTCATTAATTATAAACCGGCTTGTATTTGTATCTTTACGATAAATGTCGATTTCTAATTCATTTTTGCTGTTTCTAATTATACGAATGCCTAAAAAGGGAATCGCACAGTTTTCTTCCCTTTCGTATGTAAATTTAATACTATCAAATTTTGAATTTAATTTTCCTATAAAATCCTCCAAATCACACTTCTTGGTATCAGATGCAGTAAAAATGTCATCAACATAACGTAACCAAAATTTAAATTTAAATGGTTGAAGTGTGCTTACTAAATACGTGGACGTAGTTTTTAGTTTTATTTAAATTTTATTAAACAAATAACCAAAGAAACATCGATCTTTATTCTTACACAATGTAATTCTTAGTACCTAATAAACACGCACACCGTTACACGGCGCCACCTCCCTCCATAATAAGTGACAGATGCGCAATATCCAGAACACATATTTACATTTAGAGAGGGCACGTCAACCACGTGACAACGCGACGTTGACGGGAAAGCCGGGAGTTGACCGGAGAGGCGAAAAGAAAATATTGGAACACAATTACGTGGCGGGAAAATTCCACTTGACAAAGGGTATTCCTCAGGACGGCGGATAACGAGTCTTCCTCTCTCGAGCGTTGGCGTGTTCTCGAAGCGTCAAGATCAAGAACACAGGGTCGTAATCGCAACAGTTGCCCGCGCTTGAAATAGTCATTGGGCTTAGAAATCCCAATTTCTGGCACCACATGACGTCTTCAATGGCTTGTTTATTGGATTTATTTAATAAAACCACCATTGTATATTCGTCGTTGAAGCCGAGTAAACGCATTGCTCCTCGGAAAACGAAAATTGTGAGGGAATATACGAAAGTTATTAAAGTTGAGGTGCCATAAGTAATACAAAATTAAGTGCAGTTTTTAGTGGTACGTTTTTCAAAAATATAGTGCATTTAGTAAGACCGAAAATTGAGTGTTAATTACAGGGAAATTAAACTAATCGACACTCGGACTGAGCGCTCTGCTCCAGCAAAAACGTGGTTTTTTCCCTTTGTTTCGTAAAACAAAAGTGTCGTTATCTGTATTGACAATAATAAACCAGGTACTGGGTGTTTCATCCGATTATTATACTTTCGACGTTTTTGTTATAAATGGATGAAGATAACTACTGTTCGTTATGCAAATTGCAAGTTTGCAAAGACAGTTCTACTATACAATGCAGTAACTGCAAATTTTCGTTCCACAGTGATTGTGATGGTGTTTCCGATTTGAGAGGATTCCACAAAAAGGCTCCTAAATGAAAATGCCCTAATTGTATTTCCAGCAACAGTTAGATAGAGAACTGATTTATTAAAGAAGAGAACGTACAGTGAGGTAGCAGCCAATAAAGATGTTATAATAATTGAACCGAAGAATAATCAAAAATATGATGCTACGAAAATTGAAATAAGAGGAAAAATTAGCCCTAAAGATTTAGCCGTGTGAATTTCAACTATAAAAAATCTAAAAAAAGGTGGTATTGCTGTTGCCTGCAGTAGTAAGACCAATGTAATGAAGTTGAAAGAAGATGCAGTAAATAAACTGGGTAAGTCTTATTCTATTAGAATCCCCAACCCAATTAAACCGATGATTAAAATTATCGGTATATCTGAGGAACTTGGCGACAAGTCACTTGTAGATCATATTATTACTCAGAACGAGAACATTCAGGGTGTCATGAAAACTTTTAATATTAGAACAATTAAACGAATGAAAACCAAATTTATGGTAATTGTTGAAGTTAATGGTGAGTTATTCAAAGATATCATGGTCAATAGAAGGGTTGGGATTGCTGCCAAGTGTTTGAATACTTCAATATATTAATATGCTATAAATGTGGAAGATACAATCATAAAGCAGCAGATTATCAGCATAGCGAAACCTGTGGTAAGTGTGCAAGCATTGCCCACAAAACGACAGACTGTGAAGAAGATTCGGCATTTAACTGTATAAATTGTTCCGATCATAATAAAAATTTAAATTTAAATCTCGACACTGCTCATTCTGTCTTTGACCCAAACTGTTCCGTGCTGCTTAAAATTAAGGAATCTATTGTAAAAAGAACAGACTACGCCGCATAGCAATTAACTGCCACACGTATAGAAATTGCCAAAGATGTGAAGCCACAACTTCTACCTACAGAACACAACAAGATCACAATAAATATGATACATTTAAACGCCAGGAGCTTAAAAAATAAAATTTTGATGTTGGATGCATTTCTTGAGACTTTGAGTCCAGACATACTTTGTTTATCCGAGCGTTGGTTATCCGGAAATGAAAGGGTAACACTGATTGGCTATAAATTAATAAGTATTTTCAATATAAGTTACAAAAAAGGTGTCTGTATTTTTGTAAAAAGTGAAATAAATGCAATAGACATTTCTTGTCACTCCCTTGAAGGTCTATGTGAAATTGTTGCTTGTACGGCGATATTAAATAATATTAAATATCAAATTATAGTTGTCTACAGACCGCCCGATGGTAATTTGGAGGAATTCTTTCAACATCTTGATATTCAGTTAGCATCTCTTTACATTCATTCCAATCTTCATTTGATCTGCGGTGATTTCAATATCAACACCCTGGGACCTTCAAAGGATTCGAATACGTTGGTAAACTTAATGAGGCAATACAACATGCAACTGAAAACATTTCAAGCAACAAGAACTGTTAGAAATACTGAGTCATGCATTGATAATATTTTTGCCGATTTTGATTGTCAATTTCATGTCGTAGACACACTTTTATCTGATCATACATATCAGTCGGTTAATACTGCCGAATATCCAAAAGTAGCACACAGCTCTTATACACACAAGCGCTTTTTTACATCTGGGAATATTCAGCTTTTCCGTAATAGTTTGTTAACCGAAGATTGGTCGGACGTAATTTCCGCTATAAATATTAACGACAAATTTACTGCTTTTAAAAATGTATTTGCTCACCATTTTGATTCTGCTTTTCCTATTGTTAGAACCAAACGTTTGGTGAAACGAAGACATACTTGGCTGTCCCAGGACATCAAAGAAATGGCTAAGATGTTAAATGAGATGCATCTCCTGGATAAGCGGTTAAACAATATTTGGTACTATGAACGTTTTCTTGATTTCAAAAAAACTATAGTTCTAAATTAGCACTTGCTAAGCAAACATATAATTCACGTAGAATATTCGAATCAACTAATATTGCCACAGAATGTTGGAAAATTATTAATGAAGATCGTGTTGGACCAAACCAAAATATATGTTTATTGGACACTTCAGATAACATTGTGCACAATGAACAGTTAATTTCTGACATTTTTAATCGTCATTTTGTGAATTTAGCAGAAAATCAGAACTTTTTAGATACACCTACTTTAATCTCTCAAATCGATGAGTCAGTTTGCCCATTCTTTCTGTTTCTGCAACTGGACCTTTGTAAGCTCTCTAACTCCTTTTGCCTGTTCTAAAACTTCAAAAGCAATTAGTACATCAGATTCATTTCTTTCTTTTAATTCCGAAATATCTAATTCCGCATTTTCTTCACCCGGAGATGATAAGATCAAAGCCACCACTTCAGCTTTTTTATAAAACGGCTTTAGTAAATTTACATGGACTAGTGTTTGTTTTCTTTTTCCTGTAGGTTCTTCAATGTACCGTCTGTTTGATTATAAAGACTCCGAGCTGTAGGTCCTTCATTTTTGCTCAAACCTCCTTTACAGTATATACTGTGATCGCCAAAAAGTCGGCATCAAATAGAGAAAAATATTTTTCATTCTTCGAAAAAAAAAAATTTACGGCAATAATTTCTGCTTGTCTGAAAACCTATTTAGGCCCTATCAGATACGTGGGCTGCTGGAAAATTTTCTGGAATCTAATAGGTCTAGAATTGTTAGCGTTTATCAACTGTCATATTTGAAAAAATTTACATTTTTCGCCTATAATTCTATTGACAGTTCCTATCCTAGGGAACTACTTTTGTTTGTACATCATTTGAGAAAAAGTAATTTTGGGTAAACATGGAAATCTCGCGTGAAAATTTTCGTGCCATGATTTTTTTACGATTTCAAATGTGGTCTAACGCCGAAACAATGACTCGAATGCGCCATTAAAGAGCAGTGAAATATAATTTGCCAGTTCACAGTTCCGGTTTTTTTTTTAATTTATTTGGTAAATACAGAAACTTGATTAAAAAATTATAAAAGTATAAAAGCAACTACTCGCTACAACGGACTGATATGCAGTATCAGCTGGATCCTGGGAACCGCACTGCGTTGGAAGATTTCGCGGCGTTATCTTCTAGATGTCAGCATTTTTATTTTATAGTAATTCTTGAGCGCTGACATAATTCCTCTCCCCGAAGATTCGGCACTTAAAGGCTAACGAGGGAGCCGAACATTATTTGAAGTTTCTTGCTCCTCGTTTTTATTCTTCTGTCTGTAACCAAAATATGTTAAAATAACAACAATAATTGCATAAACTATCACTGTCCAAATACTAGGAATATGATAAACCTTGCCAAATGTTACATTACTAGGTTGATTTTGAATTAACCGGGTTTTTATTCCTTGGAGTTCATCTAATTCAATTTCGTCAAGGCGTACACTAAAGTTAAATTTAGAAACAACACTTTCTAGTTCAATGCCATTGTTCGGAAATAACATTAACTGAGGTGATTCTTTCATTATTCTGCCACTAGTAAATGTTTCTCGATTTGTTGTTACTTGACACTTGTAAGGAATGTCTAATAAATAAGTACCCAAAAGTAAAAGTCCAATAAATTGATTTGATTGTCCTAATTGTTTGATTTTAGGTGCCGATGGTTTTACGTAAATTTTTTCACAACTTGATGTATTCTTCATATTCAGAAGCTGAATTTCACAGGGATTTTCTTCTTTCACTTCTTGAAAGTCCATTCGATGGCATATGAAGGTTTCTGGATTAATTTCCATACAAGGATCGTTTGTGAATGCAAAGTACAATTTGCTGTTTAATAAAAATTTACTACGCGGTAAAATCGCCTTAAACTGGCTCTTATAATGGATGGGAATGGAAAATAAATGGTAATAATTAAATTCAATAGGAATAGTTATATACAATTATTTGTTGAGGTACACCATGATGAGAGAAAATTGAATTAAATTATCTGCGATTTCGGTGGCATTTAGTGAATTTAGACAACATGCTTGTGCGTACTTAGAAAAGCTGTCGATTATTGTTAAAAATTTTGAATGCTCGAACGTGAAAGTGTCTAAGTGTATAATTTCAAATGGCTTCGTGGCTGTCGGAGTGATATTCATTTTAATTTTAACCGGATGACGTTCGTACTTGCTTTGTTGGCATATTTCACACCGATTAATAAATGACTGAACTGAAATTTTAATGTTTGGCCAATAATATTTATTTTTAATTCTAAAAGTAGTTTCGTCTATTCCGCGATGGTTTGATTATAATTGAGTTTTATTGATGGCCATTTAAAATGTTTTTTGTAATACTGCTGAAAAAGTTTCATACATGTCATCGTTTTCAAAATATATGTAATATTCTACATTGGGTTGAACGTAGTCTTTAATAAATTGCACAACATCATGCTCAAATTTATTTTGTGAAATTTGGACATTAATCCTTTTCTTTTTCTCAAATAAAATAGTGATCTTAGGTAGAGCTGGTGAATGTAATACTGAATTATTATCATTTTCAGTTTCTTGATGCTGATTACTCAAAAGATCTGATATTAATTGTTCTACTTCAGGATTTTCGGAATTATTTGTATGTCGAATATCAGCAATTATTTCATCCATTTGATCTGAGACGGTATTACTTTCCGTAGCATGTATTTCTACACGTGAAAGTGCATCTGCGTTGGTGTTACACTTGCCCTTCTTGTAGACAATTGTATAATCATATTCTTCTAATTTAATGCGCCATCGTAGCAGTTTGGAACTTGTATCCTTTAGAGACATTATCCACTGAAGAGGTTTATGATCGGTAATTATGTTGAATTTTCGGCCAAATAGGTACGAACGGAAGTATTTTATCGCCTAAACGATTGCGAGAAGTTCCTTTCCTATAACGGAATAATTTCGTTCAGAATCGTTTAACGTTCTCGATGCGTAAGCTATTGGCAAATCGTTTCCAATCTGACCTTGGGATAGAACAGCTCCTATTGCTACATTACTTGCATCCGTGGTTAAATGGAATGGTTTTGTAAAGTCGGGATATTTTAAGATAGGTTCATTTGTTAGGAGATTTTTACATAGGTCGAAGCATGATATATATTCACCATTTAATTCAATTTTGGCACCCTTTTTCAAACACTTGGTTAACGGTTTCGTAATTTTTGCGAAATTATTTATAAATCGGCGGTAGTAACCTAACAATCCCAGGGATCCTTTAATTTGATTTGTCGTTTTAGGTATCGGATAATTTGTAATAGCTTTAATTTTGTCTGGATTTGGTTTAACGCCGTCGGGTGTAATAATGTGCCCGAGATATGCAACTTCTTTTCTCAAAAACTGATTTATCGAGCTAAATTTTGAAGTTTGATTCTCTTAGACGTTGAAAGACACTTCTTAGCCGTTCCAGATGCTCTTGTAAAGATGTGGAAAAGATGATGATATCATCGAGGTAGACTAGACATTTTTCGTTTTGAATGCCCCGTAAAATATTGTCCATGACACGTTGGAATGTGGCAGGCGCATTTTTGAGTCCGAATGGCATTCTCAAATACTCGTAATGTCCATTCTCAGTACTGAACGCTGTCTTCTGAATATCTTCCTCGTTCATCTCGATTTGATGAAATCCACTTGCTAAGTCCAGAGTAGAAAAGTACTGGTATTTTCCAAGTTTATCTAACACATCGGTTATACTTGGAAGAGGGTATCGGTCATCAATAGTTTTCTCATTTAGTTGTCTGTAATCGACTACAACTCTCCACTTTTGTTTTCCCGAAGTATCGACCTTTTTGGGAACAACCCATAACGGTGCCGACCATGGCGAATTACTTGGCCTAATAATATTTTGATATGACATTTTCTGAATTTGAGATTGCACTTCTTGTTTATGTATGAAAGGGTAACGATAGGATTTCGAGTAACTGGGAATTTCGTCAACGGTTCTAATATGATGTTTTATTTTACTCGTAAACGTTAAAGACATGTTTTCTTGGTAAAATATATCACTAAATTCTTTACATAATTCAATGATTTTACTTTTTTCTTCGTCATTGAGATGATCTGTTCGAATTAGTTCTGAATTTAATTTTTGTTTCTTAGAATCGTCAAAATGATTCAAGTTAATTTCCTGAATTTCTTTTTTATTAAATTTTTCGACTCAAATTGGATGTTAAAAATCTAAATGAAGAAGATTCGTTGTATTGTTTAAAATTGTAGTCAAAGCTTCTTCATTTTTTGCAATTTTTAAACTCTCCGGTATCTCACAATTATGAATTTTTTGATGTGGGATAATTATTTCTCCGTTTGGAATTGACGTTTTAATTTTGATTACCTGTTCTGAACGTGGTGCAACTGTTATCAAGTTTAATTCTTTCTGAGTTTTATGAAAATTAATCTTGATTTTCGCATTAGGAGTTATTAAATAATTAAGATCACAATTAACACTCGCCTGTAAGAGCTTTAGATTATCTAATCCAATCAAACCGTGAAAAACATGGTGACATTTGAATAAATAAAATTTCAAATATTTGGTTTGTTGTAATTTGAAAATTTTTGATGCTGGTATCGTGACACTAAATTTATGAGCAGATTTTTGGAAAAAAACGGATCAATTTTAATCAAATTTGGAAAATATTTATTAACTATTTCAGGATCAATAAAAGATTTTGTAGAACCCGAGTCAATTAAAAATTTTAAATTGTGTTCCGGTAAGATAATGTAGGAAAGTTCACTGGAATTAGCTGTATTTATTGGTATAATTGGAGGTGTTACGTTAATTGGTGATTTTGAGGCTCTACGTAAAAATTTTGTTCCTCAAGAGAAACTTCTTCCTCATTTTTGTTAATTTCGTCTACATAATGTTCATCTGAATAATTGATTTCATCAGATTGATTCATTTCAAAATTAGGATCAAATTAATACACATTATTAGTTTCAGTACTGTAAAGTTTTTCTGAAATAAAATTTCTTTGCGGTTGTGACGCATTAGGCACGAAGTAATTAAATGAACTTTTATTTTGATTCGATACACCTGGTGTGATATGTCTTGTATTTCCCGTCGATATACTCATTGGCGTTGGTTTTGGGAATGTCTGATTAGTATTTGGTTTAAAAACATTTCTCTGCTGCTGCGGTTGTTTAAATACTTCTGAGTTCGTGAAAAAACGTTGAGGCTGGTTATTAAATTTTGGAGGTATTGGTATTGGCTGAGATGGGAAATGATTTGGTGGCTTAAATGGATTATTGAAAGGTGGTGTAAATTGATAATTTGGTGTATTACGTACAAATTTGTGCGAGTAATCTTGTGATTTAAAATTTTGAGACTGCACGGGTATTACCGAAATATTATTCGTAACATTTTTGAAATAATGAACGTTATCTTCGCGTATGACAAATTGCAACGCATCGCTGAAATTTCTCGGTTGCATACACCGTATTGTAGTTCCCAGGGGTTCTTTCTAACCCGATAAAAATGTTTTCATGCAAGATTGTTATATAGATCGCGTTTTAATTGCTTAGATTCTGCTGTCACTTCGTGAACATCTACGTAATTACACCATAAATTCAAAGTATTAAGTATTCTATCGTAAAATTAGTGAGGTTTTTCTTGTGCAAACTGACGCATCATCACTAAGTCACGATTTAAGCATGTTTCATCTCTTTGATCAGAGAAATTGCGCTTTAACGTATTTTCTAACTCATTCCAAGTATCAACACTTTGAATATTTACAACTAATTTTGCAGTACCGCTTAGGTTAGAAATTAAAGAATTCAATAAATAAATGTTTTGAAAATCGTTAGGATTCTGTACATTATAAAATGCATTAATTAAAGAATTGCAAACTGATAAGTATCTGTTCAATTCATTTAGGTTTCCGTCGAATTCGGGAACACACTTCAAATATTCCGGCTTAAATTTAACCATATTTATTGGAAAAGGATTTATTATTTCGGGAGTTTGATGTTGAAGGCGTATTTATGTTTAAATTTTCAAAAATATCGGTTAAAGCTTCAAGTGACATTAATAAATTGCACTTACATTAACAGAACTGTGACTCTGAGTATTTTCTTAATTATGAAGAGCTTCAGAAGATTTCTTCGTGGAAGTGGACTATTTCGTTCCAAATCCCTTGAAAGTAGCCGTCCGAAGGTTCACGGGTCCGAAGTGGTTTCCTTATGTTCGAGGAGCCTGGCCGTAGCACACTTGCGAAACGTCTATCACTCACTTAAGTTCGGATGTCGGTTAATTCGTTGGTACGAAAAAAATCGTTCGATCGATTCGTACGATTTCCGAAATTATCCTGCTGACTGCGCCAAATATAATTTGCCAGTTCACAGTTCCGGTTTTTTTTTAAATTTATTTGGTAAATATAGAAACTTGATTAAAAAATTATAAAAGTATAAAAGCAACTACTCGCTACAATGGACTGATATGCACCCTCAGCTGGCTCCTGGGAACCGCACTGCGTTGGAAGATTCCTCGGCGTTATCTTCTAGATGTCAGCAATTTTATTTTATAGTATTTCTTGAGCGCTGACATAATTCGCTCTTTAAAAAAATGGAAAACTCGTACCATCTTAAAATACTTGAGAAATCTGTAAAATGCCGTCAGAAAATGAGAAGTTGGCAATATATCACCATGTTGTCAAGTGTAAACATAAACATTCGTACATAACCTCAGTAATTTATTTCGTGTTTCGTGTGTCTGACAGTTGTATATCAATGTAATTACCTTGACTGTATAGTGGGTCGTACTCTAAGTTCAATTACTTCCTAATTTCATTCTAGCAATCTGAGAAGTAATTATTAAGAAACTGAATAAAAGAATCATTTACCTTTTTTACTGCATGACGTTTCATTTAAATTTCTGTTTAGCGCCACTATCATTGCCATCTCAATACACATCCAGGCATTTAGGCAGCAATAAATTACAGACACACGTAATGTTCTCCAACGGACAAAAAATGCTTTATTGAAATAGTAGTTCTTCGTTGTGTAGATAGTAATTTAGCCAAAGTAAAATAACTGTAGTAATAACTTCTCATATTCTTCACGAGGGCATCCCGTCCTCTTATGCTTGGATTCAGTCAGTTGAACCAACGAGATTTACGTTGTTTTATTGATGTGCGCTTTAAAACGCTTCAACAACAAGTTTAATAGTGGTTTCTAGTATAACACGAACAATATGAGACTGTAGAAGTTTTAAATTAAAATACCTTTCAAATCTGGTGGCGGTTTTTTATATTCTGCTAATTACTAGTCTCCATGGGCATGTTATGTGATAAAAACTATTAAATACGATTACCCCATCTTTTATGGAGCAATTTTATTTACTTTTTCTTTACAAACATCGATAAAAATAATAAAATATCACATTTCGAGAAACGTCCAAACCCCTTTACCGTCGTATGTTAATTTCTGCCTGACGGCCTGATGTAATGTCAAGATGTGACGGTTCGGGTTCGAATTTCTCGGAAATTAAATTAACTCACTCTTTTTAAAACAAATCTACTTTAATATTAATTACTTTAGAAAAAAATACAAACACTTTAACACAAAAAGGAGCAAATAAAACTGAAAATATGAATTCTAAAACTACATGAAACGCGCGCCGTGATTGCAAGCTTAGATGACTACTTATGACTAACTCTTTTCTGCAAAACTAAACCATTATTATCTGTCTACCACATTCTGTAAAAACCTTTACCCTCTCAGAGTGGGCGCAGGGCTGCTCTCCGCTACAGACTCCCCCTCTGGCTCCGAAGACGTCTCGGCGAGGAAGCCAGTCTAGTTTTCTTCGAGGGTCGACCTCGTCTCCGACGTGGAACCATTGCTTCTACCGAAGTCGATTCTCTCTCCATGTGAAAATGTTTTAGGTGGCTACAATGAAATTTGCCAACTGATGTACCCTTGTTATCCACCACTTCATAGGCCGTCGGGCTAACTTTCCGTTGTATTTTGTACGGGCCGTCCCGCTTCGGCGCAAATTTTGCTGCGAAGCCTTTGTTTGGGTCACTGAGCGTGTGTGTCGTAACCAGAACTAGGTCGCCCTCACGAAAGGAGTCTATCTCTTGTCTTGATGCATCAGCGTACGCTTTTCGACGGTCCTGTTGGACTTCCACGGTCTCCTTCGCTGCCTTTAGTACCCGAGAGAAATTACGCAAATATGGAGTAATCTCTGTTAAAAAATTGTCTGTGGTAACAATCGCTCTAAGGTCTCGGTTCACGTCATCAGGTGTCCGTAGTTCTCTGGCAAAAGTCAAGTAGGCAGGTGTATGCCCTGTAGATTCACACTTCGCTGTATTGATTGCGAACCTGACAGCAGCCAAATGTTCATCCCATTTGCTGTGCTCGCGGTGAACTAAAATAGCGAGCTGCGTCTTTAAGTCCCGGTGTTTTGTTTCGACTGGATTGCTTTGGGGGTGATAAACTTCTACCAAAGTTTTTGCACAGTTTTCTCCCGTTGCTCTTTTGAGTGGGAAAACTTCCACCCATTTCGAAGAGGTGTCCTCCACACTCAGAATCCATCGGTTTCCGGCTGGAGTTTCTGGTAATGAACCAAAAAGATCAATAGCTATCACTTCGAATCTCCTAGCTACAGCCGGGGATTGTAGTAAGCCAGTCGGTTTGGTGTTGTCTATCTTATATTTCTGGCACTCGACGCAGTGGCGAACGTAGTTCTCCACGTATTTACGCATTCCTATAAAATAATACCTTGCTGCTATTTTCTTGAGAGTCCGTTCCACACCATAGTGTCCAGCTAGTGGAGAGTCGTGGTACTCTTGCAAGATTTTATCTTGTTCTTGTGCTGGTACGACTTGTTGGGGTTCTTCACTCTCGTCGTCTTGATCGTACCGATACAGCACCCCACGAGACATTATGTAACCTCTCTCGGCCCAGCGAGAACTGTTGGCTACGTCCTCGTTCTCGAATGCTTCGATTATCTTCCGTACATCCGGGTCCTGAAGTTGCGTTTCTCGGATGACTTTTGCTGATCTAGTGGGTACGTCCACATTAACCGACTGAACTTCTGCAGACTCGGTATCGTTTTGATCGACGTTCAGGCGAGAAAGTGCGTCGGCTACAATATTCTGTTTTCCGGGTACATGAGCTACTTGCAGGCGGTACGGTTGCAGTTGGAGAGACCATCGTGCCAGGCGTTCCGTCGGTGACTTTAATGCAAACAACCATTTCAGTGGCTGGTGGTCCGTTATTACTAGAATTTCACTCCCTTCAATATAGCTGCGAAATTTCGCTATTGCCCATACAACGGCGAGAGCCTCTCTCTCTGTCGTTGAGTAATTCCTCTCGGCTGCGGTTAACAATCGGCTAGCGTACTCAATAGGGCGTTCGTCAACACCCTCCCCCTGCAACAAAACAGCCCCCAACGCGTCTGTGCGTAAAATATACTTTTCTGATGAGTCCGCCTGTCGCAAAATTGGCGCGGTTGTTAAACGATTTTTCAGCGATTCAAAAGTCTGCTGCTCTTCATCGCCCCACTTCCAATTGGCTGTTTTTCTCGTTAGTGTCGATAACGGTTTCGCGGTTTCAGCAAAATTCGGTATGTACCAAGAGCACATTTGTTAGAAACTAAGCACTTGTTTTACGTTTTTAGGTGGCGCAATATTTAAAATAGCGTCCACTTTGTCCTTATCTACGCTCACGCCTTCAGCCGATATCACGTGCCCTAAATATTTCACTGAGCTGCGGGTGAACACACACTTTTCGCGATGAGCACATAAGTTAAAAAGTTCTAGTCTTTCGAATACCGCACTTAAATCGTCCAGGTGCTCTGCAAAAGTACTCGACACTACGATTAAGTCGTTCATATACGCAGAAACGGTTCGCTCCTTTAGACCGGCGCGGAAACGGTCCATCATGCGCTGAAATGTCATGGGCGCGTTTGTTAAACCAAACGGCATTCGCGTAAATCGGTACGTCCCAAGAGGGCACACGAAACATACACTGCGATCGTAAATGGTTGAACGTGCCGCTTCATACAAAAATTTCTTGGTCCAGTTACTAGATATCATGTATCCAATTTAAAGGCGTGCGGATGTAATTTTAAGCTAAAAATTGTGTAACATTAATCATAAATCGAGTCTTCAAAAATACTTATTTACTGATTTCGAATGATTTAAACTGCAAATTGTAGAAAACTCAAACATAAACAAACCATACACGAACGCTACTGCTTGCCAGCTGATCTGGAGCATTCAAAAACGCGAAAATTCCCTAGGCGGAAAGTAGTTTTGATCACCTTTGGGTATTTACTTTCTCAAGGACGCTCAATCATTTACGACCACAGTGTATTTTGTCTCGGTCCTCTTCCCGAACGCGCACTTGCCAGTAACCTGTTCGTAGGTCCAGCGTACTAATAAAATTTGGGACTTTATCTGTTTGTAACAGTTCATCCAGTCTAGGTATTGGATAGCTGTCACGCACCCCGCCATTCTTTTTCTGCACTAACACGAGTGGCGCCGCCTACGGGGATTCACATTCTTCAATGATGCCGTCCGCTAGCATTGTATCTAATTCTTTCCGAAGTATGTCCTTGTTAGCGGGGCTCATCCTGTATGGTGGTACCGCAACGGGTGCGTGGTCTCCCGTGTCAATCCGATGTTCCGCGAAACGGGTTGGCTCATCCTTGGTTCGAAATACTTGCGCGTGCTTTTGTAGCAATTCGGTAAGTTGTTGGCGTTGCGTAACTGTTAAATTCTCTCCTTCGTCCGGCCGAAGATGCACTGCTTCATGGTCAGTACCCTGAAGTGCAATCGTTTCCTCTGACGTAATGACAATATCCCCCGCAAATTCATATTTTACTCTGGGTTCATCCGAAAAATTCCACGAATTCTGGTTGTAATCTATTACAATTTTCGCCGCCCGAAGAAAATCTATACCTAATAAGGTGCGGTTATTTTGCAGTTCGGGGAGAATTATAAAGTTTACCGAGAAGTATCTGTTTCTAATTTCGAGAATTACGTCTGCGATGAGAACGTCTCGTGTCTTCTTTTCTCCGTCCGCAAAAGCTATTGTCATTGAGCTTTCCCTGAATGGGTGGCTCAGTGACTTCAGGTAGTCGTATACGCGGCGGCCAGCAATACTCGCCTGTGCGCCTGAATCGGCGAACGCGACCCCCTTGCAGCCGAATAAAGAAATAGGCAACAGCGGCTTTACTGCAGTCGGATCGTTTGCGAGCGTTGTTTGAATCGCGGTATAATTTAGCATTATCTGAGCGGCCTCAGTTGTAGGGCGTTGTGCGATGGTTGGATTGCAAGTTGGGCACTTTGAACGTATTTTCCCGAGCGCGCCACATCCGTACAATCGAATTTGCCCCGCGGCTGTTGTGTTCGAGGAATTTTGATTCGCCTTTTTCTGTTTATTTTGACAGTCGTTCACTAAATGACCGAAATTTTTGCAAAACGTACATCGTGGTCGCGATTTAGTTTGTAATTCTGGTGTCATCGGAGTCTTAGAAGTTTGAGAATTCTTCGAAGCTTGTGACTCATGCAGACGTCGTTCGACTTCGCGCGCGTTTCCAGCAGCTTTTCGAATGGCGTCACGTCTTCTCGTTTCACTGCTTTCCTGATTTTCCGATGCAGTAATCCATAAATCATGTCTAATTGTATTTCTAATGACGGTGGACTCTTTAAGCGCGCCAATAATGCTCGCGATTTGCTGACGAATATATCTGTTGTCGTTTTTCTCGTCTTGCTCCGTCGCGAACAATTCGCGGTAGATCTGATACGCAGGTTTTTCCGGGCCGTACGAGTTTTTAAGCGCACTTAATGCTCCTTCCCAGTTTGTAACACTCGACTTTACCCCCAACCACCACATAGAAGCATCTCCCGTTAATAACATAGAGAGGCCCCTAATCGCGTTTTCCTCCGAAATTCCTACACAGTCTTTGTATGTCTCGATCGCGTCGATAAATGTCTCCACATTGTCCGATTTCGTTCCCGCGAAACGCGACGAATATTTACAGAAATTACCCTGCGGACCAGACGACGTTGTAGAGACCGGCATTGGAGTTCGGATCTCCAGGTCCCTGCGAAAATTCGCCTGCATCTCCTGCATCTGTTGCGTAACTTGCGCCTGTACACCGGCGAGCAATTGTTGCAGCTGTTGTGCCGACATTTGAACTACTGCACGTTATCCATCTTTTCGCGTTGAACGGAAGCTATTTTCTTTTCCAGCACTCGTATTCGTTCGCTACGGCGTGGTTTTTCCGACATTCACATCGAAAAACGCGGCGTACGTGTCGCGTCGCGCACTTTGTATGTGCGAGTAACGCAAAATTTCACCTACCTCGTGAATGCGTACGTGTATTTACCAGATCGTTCCAATTTCACTTCGAGTTTCGCACTTCTTGCTTGCGAAGACAAAGGATGATCGGTATCCAATATGGCGTCGACCACGTTTTGTTGAAGATGCGGAACACGTGGATGTTGCACACGTCCTGTTTCCGTAAAAATCTTCAGCATCGCTTGATTTTTCTGCCGCTTGGCACAGCCGAAATTTAGTTTCATTAGTTTTACGCGCACTGTGAATTATATTTCCGGGCCGCGAGTTGGGCAGCCAATGTGACGGTTCGGGTTCGAATTTCTCGGAAATTAAATTAACTCACTCTTTTTAAAACAAATCTACTTTAATATTAATTACTTTAGAAAAAAATACAAACACTTTAACACAAAAAGGATAAAATAAAACTGAAAATATGAATTCTAAAACTACATGAAACACGCGCCGTGATTGCAAGCAAACCATTTTTATCTGTCCACCACATTCTGTAAAAACCTTTACCCTCTCAGAGAGGGCGCAGGGCTGCTCTCCGCTACAAAGATGGCAATGCCACTGCTCGTGGCAGCATCTACCTACTATGACGTCATTACTAGCTGTGACGCATTACACTTGCTTCGTGACGGGACCTATAAATTGTGAAATTATTCCTTGTGCAAAAGACTATGTTTGGACCTTATGAAGAAATACATCATTTACAAATACTATTGTGCTATTATTCCAGTTTTATGGGATTTCTCGGCATGTAATGCTTCTTTTGAGACATGCGCAGTGCCGCAGAAAGCGGTATCAGCTCATTGGTGGAAACAGAAGTAGCAATCATAGAAAAAAATCAGCAATATCGGGGATAAAAAACGGCGTTATTAAATTTAAATTTATTGCTACTATTGCTGGTTAGAGGTTATAGGTCATCTGTCACGACAATTCACTGACGTTTAAATTAATTGATTTATTTGTTAAATGCCCCTAGTGTGTTTATGAAACGATTTAAATCGATTCGATCCGATTATAATTAATCGATTTGTTTATTGAATGCCCCTAGTGACATGAAATTAATTTGTCTAATTTTGCTTTAATAGCTAACCTTATAAAATAAAATCACGAACTACTTAATGGTAAATAAGTAAAAAAAAACAGTTATTATTCGTTTTACTTTCACGATTGATTAAGAATTTTTGTTTATGCACAACGCATAATCCTAAATCCACTGCCTATTTATTATTCAACACCAACGTTACTAGGTGAATATGATTTATTTGAGCGAACCAGTCAAAAGTAAGGGCACTAGGTCAACACACTTACGTGTTCAGGCAACGCCAATTCATTCCTATTCCGAGATTTTTGTGTAATAAAGATAATAAATATAATGTCGCAAGAGTAACAAGGAAATCAACACTAGGGAATTCTGTTTACTACGACTGTCTAGTCAAAAATGTATTAGGTTATGTTATTCTCCGCAGCCATAGTAAAATGGCATTTGTGAAACGTCATTTTGATTAATAAACTTTCGACTGTGTTTTTTATCCCTAGACGAGATTATTGTGCGACAGGGATAGATAGAAAAAATCACTAATATCGCTACCTGAACAAGAAGTGTATCAATTTAGAACTTTAGTCAAAACCGCAATTTTGCCAAGCTCCGAATCGTTTACGGCATAGCAATACTATGTTTTATAATAAATTATGGTTCTTGGGACAGAAAACTGTAATTTCATATTTAGCTAAAACTTTTAATTCTGAACGACATAATTTCCTGTATCTTATAAAATAAGGGCACTTTACTTTAAAGCGGTCTTCATTTCTCGGTATCCGCCTGTATACCATTCAAGATAAATTAAATCTGACATTTCCCATTTTTTTTACAAAATCGATAATAAAAGAAATCTGTACACTTTTTGAAAGACATTGTGCATTACTTTGTACCGGGCTAACGCACCAATAACTTCTACATTCTTAATTTAAAAATTAATTTCGTGAAGAGCTATTACATATCAAACTTTACTCAACTTAAATTACCAGTATGGATAAAGCAAAGAAACATTAAAAGTTTGCATTTTCAATTTCGTGAAAGCAGATAAGCGTTACATTATTAACTAGTTGTGACAAGTTTGTTGTGCTGAACTTTAGGCGTTGGAAAGTCATGTTGGGGTTAGCAATTCCTACGACGGACACGGATGCAGCATTGGTAATTTGCATAGAATTGGAGATTAACTTAGCTTTCCCACCTTTCCTGCACGACTCCGCTGCTAATTTGAAGACGTTGACTTCGGTTCGACTTTGAAATATATCCTCTTTACTCTTGCACACTTTGATCCTTTTTTATTCAAGCTTATCTCTTTTTGTATTGTTTCTAAATCGGTTGTACATTTGCAAAATTTTTATGCTAATCACTTAATTTTTTATTTCAGTGTCAAAACGATTTAGATTAAGTTTTTCTGTTTTCAAAATATACAAGGTATTATAAAACATTTTTTGACATGCTGTGATGCCCAATGGGGTTTTAAGCAGTATTTGAAAATATATGTGTCTGAAAATTTCCGGAGAAATTGTTTTTTTTTTTCAAATTTTCGGGAAGCTTTGTAGTGGAACTACAAAATAAGGGATTGAATTTAATTACAGCAAAATTTTATGTGTTTTTGGTACATTTCAAACTTTTGTGCAAATTTTGTAATATTAGGAATTTGGTTTGAAGTTGGCAACACTATTGCCGCAGTTAATTGCTGATAGTTGCCGTGATATTTGAGTTTTTGAGTAAAATATATTAATATTTTTGAACCAGTGCAGTAAAATAGAATTAAATCAGTATTTAGATCATATTTTGAGATCTACGTAACAGTAATTAAGCTGTCCCATTCATTCAACAAAATAGTTTATTATAACTTTTTGAAGTATTTAAAATATATTATTATTTTTTATCTATAGTGTTTGCCCAACGGGGTCCTAAGTCATAGACTTGTCAGGATCTCGGGAGCGGGAGTGTACTTTTGTGTGTGTAAAGTGTTCCTTTGTTATTTCCAAACCTCCTCGCCGATGAGGGGGAAACAGTGTCGAATTTTCTCCCCAACGAGTAACGACCTCCAAGAAATATCTCGAGCGGGTACGAATCCACGACCTTATGACTGCAAGGCCGGTCCCTTACCACTAGACCGTTCAGGCGTTAACCAAGTTTATGTTAAACTGTCTCTGCATATGTTTTGATTTTGATTATAAAAGTGAACAAGTTCGACCCGTGACAAACGTTGTCTCAACCGTGACACAGATCATTATTCTGTTGGTTTTTAAATGGATAATTATTATACAAGTTTTCCTACTTGAAATTATGCCTCAATTATTTGTTGTTGTAGTAAAATTTTATTTGCGTTAAAATTGTTTACAAATTAACTTTTTAAATGATATTCCCTGCTCATAGATGTACAGGGTGACTACGCGAGAATTCCTACCCCCTTTAACTCCTTTAATTTTGATTTCAAAAAAAAGAATTTTAATACAAAACTTATATGGACTAATTCAAAGTTTCTCCGTGTGCTCACAGAGAAACAATTGATGGTCGGATAAACGAAATATAAACTAAGCTTAAGTTTTTTTAATGGAACAGCCTGTATATTATTACGATTTTCGATTCTAAATTAAATTCTACTACGTATATAATAAAACCAATAATATAGAAGGTGTCCATAAAATAATTCCTATTTAATTTATTTTATTTTTGAATTTTAGAATTAGAAAACTTGAATAATGATTCTTTTATACTAGTTAATTTTAATCCAACATCGAGGTCGCAAACTGATTTATCGGTATGAACTCTCCAAATCAATTACGCTGTTATCCCTGAGACGTGAATCAAAACCTGTTAAAAAGATTTACACTTTGCGTAAAAAATTGAAGATGCTTTGAATATGTTTTACGATAAATTTTTAATCATTTCTTAAAATTCAATTTTTCCTAATTATTTAAAAAAAAAAATTTTGTGCAAATCGTTTTTTATTACAGTGAAAACCTCGAGCAGCCTCTATACAGCTGTTTCAGCCCTGCTTGGGGCTTCTTCAGCAGAGACGCAGCTCGACATTCCCACTGCAAACAAGAACGACTTGTCCAATTTATTCGCAATTGTGATGAACAGATAAAATAGCGACATCTTACTATCGCTTTTTGACCTGACATTGCAGTAGGATAGGCAAATTGAAGCGGGATTTGCTCCTAATAAGTCCCCCATGCAAGGCGGCCATGCTATTTTATCTGTTCATCACTCTTACGAATTGCGAATAAATTGGACAAGTCGTTTTTGTTTGCAGTGGGAATGTCGAGCTACGTCTCTGCTGAAGAAGCCCCAAGCAGGGCTGAAACAGCTGTCCAGAGGTTGCTCGAGGTTTTTACTGCAATCAAAAACGATTTGCACAAAATTTTTCTAAAAGCTTTCATGCCCCTTGCATGGGGGACTTATTAGGAGCAAATCCCGCTTCAATTTGTCTATCCTACTGCAATGTCAGGTCAAAAAGCGATAGTAAGATGTCGCTATATTATCTGTTCATAAATATTTTTCGTTTCTAGGTAAAAAGTTAATTTTTAGAAAACATGTAAATTGATTTAATATAATGGTAAAATTTTATTTAATGTTATTTTATTTAAAACCAAAACTTCGTTTATTTTTTTGGGTATCCGACGCTTCATTGTATGTTGTCAGTATCTGTAGCTGTACTGAAATATATTCTATAACTTTGTTATCCTTTTTTCTTTCAAAAATAAAAAATAAAAAAAAATAAGCAGGGATTATTTTATACACATCTTCTACATTATTAGTTTTATTGTACATATAGTCCCATTAGAATTTCATTTCGAATCGAAAAACGTTAGAAAATACAGAATGTTCGATTTAAAAAAACTTAAGTTTAGTTTATATCTCTTTAATCCGACCATCAATTATTTTTCTGTGACTACACAGAGAAACTTTAATTAGTCCCTTTAAGTTTTGTATTAAACATTTTTTTCTGTGTTCAAAAATAAAAGAGTTAAAGGGGGTAGGAATTCTCGCGTAGTCACCTTGTACATCCAATTTTTGTGCCACTCCTGACACAAATAAAACTTAGGTTCATTAATTACGCTTAACTATACAAACCAACATGATACCAGTTAGTTGTTTAAAAGAAAATGAGTTCATGTACTGAAAAATGGAGTACAAGTGTCCAACCCGTGACGGTGGAATCACCCACATATTGTAATGTTCTTCGCCCCACGTTGGGGAACCAATTTATATATATTTATGTAGTGTTGTGTCTTGTATAATTTAGGTGTGAAGTCCGATCGTTTTGTTTATAGATAGTTTATCAAAAATAAATAAAATTGTTCAATGTATATATAAATATATTTAACTCATAAAAAATTCGTTAAGGTAGATCAAAGAAAAAAAAATCAGAAAGAAAAAAAAAACACCAAAACCCAAACTTAAAAAAAAAAATTACAAACTAAACGAATGACTTATTAAGTAGGCGTGTAATAATTACCGATTATAGCGTTTCTTTTTTATGTACGAACAACTCTTTTTCAAGTAATTAGTCTATCGATTATTCGATCCAAAGATAAAGGATCTAGGAAGATGTAACACTTAATAAAATAAAAATGGAACGAAGTTTAGTTCGCAAAAGTGACTCCACCTGGATTTTGGGCACAGCAAAGGCGGGAGTTTTAAACTTTAATGTTTTACATAAATACTTATTTCAAAAGTTATAAAGCAATAATATGCGTTTTAAATATTCACACTTTATTTCAAACTGAGAAATTGACAGATACAAAAACGAGAAGCAAATTTCCTTAAAAAATACTAACAACTCACTGCATAAATCAGATTCAATAATTATTCTGTGATTTTCGGGAGGATTCGCCTTGATAATCACATTTCAAACGATTCCTTGTCTTTTATATTTGTTGTTGCTGCAACAATCACTGAACAGCGAAGTTTCTTGGACCTGGATATTTATATGCAGCTGTGATGTTAATCGGAATATCGGCCGGTATCTTTGAATTGTCATTAATTTTTCACCATTGTTTCCATTTACAATAAAACGTATTGTTTTCCTTTTGTCCGTGTAGCGATACCCGATACAAATTTTACGAATTTCTCTAACAACTGTACAGCAAAATATGAAAACAAACTAAATACGCAATGCACTAAAAGCATTTGTAAAAATGCACATAAAAAACGGTGGAAATATTCAGACTAGGTTAAACTTAAAAATAATAAATTTTTTCGTACTTTTGTTTCAGTCAAACGTGGAATTATTTGATTGGAATTATTGAGTAAAACACTAGGCGCCAGCTGGGTTTTGGGCGAAGAAGTGAATTCGGTACAATGTTCCTAGATTCAAGTGCCGATTCTTCTTAAATCCTTTATCTTTGATTCGATGTCAGAGTGAAATTTCGACCCCGTTTTATAATCAAAAGGGTTGTAATAGTTACCGATGTTTTAAAAAATGTTGCTCTCTATTTTCTAAATTTTTAATCATTCATAATTTCAAATTTTTCCTAAATTTCACAATTCCAAACTTAATTTTAAATGTCACTTATTCTAAATATTTCAATTAAATTATTTACAGTGTTCTTTAAATACTAAAACTTCTTATATTTTAATAATTTTGAAAATTTAATTTTGAAGCTTCCACAACCTTACATTTTACTGTCAATTTGATATAATTTAGATAGTCAGGCTTAAATGTTCCTCCAACAGATATTCCTAGTCTACATGCATTTCTTTAACACAAAATTTTAACACTTCCTTTTGTAGTAGCGTCTCCGTTTTTTTGAACGTTGAATGCAGCGCTGAGGATATCCTTGTGGAAACTCTTGGTGGTGTGCTGATGTCTCACGTACAAACACTATTGATGGTGTGGTGCTGTTGTCTGTCTCAATTAATTTTGACGTTGTTTCTTCTTAATGATTCTCCAAAGGTAATATTTATATTGAGTTTTTACGTATTTTATTTTGGTATGGCAAGTTATTATCCCAATATGTTTGGTAGATGTTTCACTTATGGGAGGTGTTGTATATGTGAATATATTTTGCTGATATAGAACTGAGAATATTTGAGAACATCCCTGGTTACTGGGATGTTGACTGTAGCCTTATTGATGGTGTGGTGCTATTGTCTGTCTCAATTAATTTTGACGTTGTTTCTTCTTAATGATTCTCCAAAGGTAATATTTATATTAAGTTTTTACGTATTTTATTTTCGTATGGCAAGTTATTATCGCAATATGTTTGGTAGATATTTCACTTATGGGAGGTGCTGTATATGTGAATATAATTTGCTGATATAGAACTGAGAATATTTGAGAACATCCCTGGTTACTGGGATGTTGACTGTAGCCTCATTGATGGTGTGGTGCTATTGTCTGTCTCAATTAATTTTGACGTTGTTTCTTCTTAATGATTCTCCAAAGGTAATATTTATATTAAGTTTTTACGTATTTTATTTTCGTATGGCAAGTTATTATCGCGATATGTTTGGTAGATATTTCACTTATGGGAGGTGCTGTATATGTGAATATAATTTGCTGATATAGAACTGAGAATATTTGAGAACATCCCTGGTTACTGGGATGTTGATTGTAGCCTCATTGATGGTGTGGTGCTATTGTCTGTCTCAATTAATTTTGACGTTGTTTCTTCTTAATGATTCTCCAAAGGTAATATTTATATTAAGTTTTTACGTATTTTATTTTGGTATGGCAAGTTATTATCGCAATATGTTTGGTAGATATTTCACTTATGAGAGGTGCTGTATATGTGAATATAATTTGCTGATATAGAACTCGTTGAAGGTGATAACTTTTGTAGAAGATTCAGGGCTATTCTATAACATTGATATGCATATCAATTGATATGGTCTTCAATAATTGAAGGTAACTTAATACGATTTGATAACAATTCAAGTCGATTGCTGACCGCCAATTGAAGAGAGATGCATACTAGTAGTATAGCAAGCGGGATCCTAGGACACTTCGATGGCATGTTCCATCCGAAGAGACCACCGTTGAAATCCAACCCCAATTGTAGGGGTGTTTTTATCGGTGAAGAAGTAACCCCTGTTGGTTCTTGTGCATGTCGTCAATGACCAGAGGGTGTAAGAAGTGGTCAATGACCAGAGGCTTTCAAGGTCGCCTTGTGGACAATGCTGAGAGGCCTAAGAAGAAGTCTTTCAAGGTCATCGTCAATGACCAGAGGCCTAAGAAGAAGTGGAGGCTGGAGGAGCCTCGCCGCGGTTGCGCGAGCAGAGGCTTTCAAAGTCGCGCGCGCGCTGACCTTTGTACTGTCCTAGTACGAGCGGTATTTCTTGAACGCGTATCGTTTCGCAGGTTTGAACAGAATTTTTGCGCTACCTGTCACACAGGTGACACTTGTTTGTGTCGGTTTTTTTTTTTTTTGGTTGCTTACTGATTGAAAAAAAAAATGCAAAAATGTAGATTTTTAGGAATCTGTGTTCGAACGTCGCTAGGGGGATCAGACGAGCGGTTACGCAAAGACGATAAGAGACGCTAGGTCAAACGAGGGATCAGGAAACTGATAAGACGCTTCGTTAGAATGTAATATTTTATTTCAGACTTGTTCTAATATAATATTACAATTTTTACAAATAAAAAAAACTTTTAGTTATAATTTACAATTAAAATAATTAGGATTTGTTCGGTTGTGGTGTGGATGATGATGATGATGTTTGTGTATTAAGTTGTTGTCTTAATCTTCTGTTATTTTTTCGACAGGTATTAAGTGTTACACCCATTTTATTTCTTCGTTCCAAACAATCTTCTTCTCTGTCAATGCAATCGTTGATATTTTTATACATTTTGTTTTGATTCGCCTGTTGTTTCAATAGTTCATCAATTGTTATATGTAGTTTCTTGCTACAATTGTTGGAATTCGCTCCAATCATATACAATTCATGTGTCAATGTATCGATTTGATTTAATAAACGTGATACGTTTTTCTTGTATTCGTTAATTAGAGAATATGCTATGTTTATTTTTTCGTCTAAGACATGTAATTTTTCTGTTGAAGTTTTATTTAATACTTGCATCGATGATTCCAATAAAATATTTTCTTTAATTAGTTTAATTCTTTCTGTATTAACGACTTCTTCACTTAAGTTTGTGACCCTTTTTTCACAATTTTCAATTTGTTGAATGTACTTATCGTTTAAATCTATTTCGTTGGCATGTAATTGAATGTATTCATCGAGCTCCTTTGTACATTCTTGATATATGATAAAACTGCTATTATAAAGTGTGTCGTATTCAGCTTGAGCGGTTTCATAACTTTGTTTATAGTATTCACATGAGTCAGTGGTATTGCACTGAATGCGCGTAATGGTAATGAAAAGTAATGCGATTAAGGTTCTCATCTTGCCCGGTGCAATGATTAAAATATACTGAATCAGATGTGAAAAAAAATTAAATAATAAGTTCTCCCCTTCCTACTACCAATGTTTTTTTCCGTAGAGGTCTTTCTGTAATTGATTCATCAAACAAGATATACATTTGTGTTCTGGTATATCTGTCTCTCCTTTACATTTAGGGCACTTGTACTTCACCGGAACGGGCATCTTTTCGAGAATTAATGAATAAAATGACTACACAACACTTTATTTATAATTAATTTTTAAAACATTTTTACAGCATTTGTAAGTGGATTATATTTTACTAATCTATCATGCAAAATGAGACAAAAAGCGCAGGTGTTTGCGGGAATATTTTTATTAGTTTCAAATTCTAATCTTATGTCTACGGTCCCGGATTTGAGTGTTTCGTTTTGTCGGCTACAATCGATCACAACGAGCGGTGCTAAATCTTTAAATTTCGTAAAGCTAAGACAGGGTTCGCCTGCGGTTTTATAATAATAGGATTGTTGAAATTGGGCGTACATTTCGTACAAGATTGCAAATTGATGTTTGTCAAAATTTAAATTTAAATTATCATAAGGATAGACTTCAGAATTTAAATATAGTTTCATGTTTGTTAAGTTACAATGATCAAATTGGCTGACATTTTTTGAAGCGTCATTTTTTCTACTAGTTTGAAAACCGACAATAACGAAACGAGGTTTCTCCAATTGGCTGCTAGCTTTAACGTTCCACGTGTGCCTCATCGTCTGCTGTAGGAGAGGTAGTTCGTGTAGTTCCCAGTTTCTGAACGCGATCTCGAGATCTCTTCCTTTATCGATATATCCGAGCAATTGTAATTTTTCAGCGTCGGCTACTCGAACGTGAGGAATTTTCCATAGAATTTTTAAAAGTTCTATTTTAGGTTTTTCCCCGTTCTTCGTGGTAATTGTCGCATTAAGATCTGAAGAACTTCGAATGAGCACTTATTCCTGTCGTACGTTCACTAAAATTTTTTTAAAATCTTCACAAAATCCGAGCAAAATCTTCAGCGGAACGCAAACGCTAAAATTTCCTGTCGTTAAGTCGGTGATTGTAGGATTTTCAAGATGATTCCAGCCGGCATTGTTGTATCGTGTGCAGTCGTTATGCGTAAAAGAAATGTATCCTTTTATGGTTGACGTTATGCCAGGATTTCGAGCGCGATCTATGACCGATCCACCGAGTTCGTATCTGATTTCATCGAACAGAAAAGCAATACCGTTATTGATAAAGTTCAAAGTATTGCTGATTTTGTTGTCCTGATCGAGTATTTTCCCTTCGATGTACAGGTAACTTTGAGATGGTAACGTGTAGATGTCCTGCGTTTGAATCGGTAGTCGAATTTCATCTGATTTATTTAACGTGGTGTTTGCGTACGGTGGATGACTGTGTATTTCACAGTTTGTAATAGAATCGTCCGTGAAAACGTGCTCACCAATGTTTAACATACCGAAACTCATTTTTTTTTTATCTTCTTTATAATATTTGAAAACCCAACGATAATAAAAACTGTTTATTTTCAGAAGTTAATTCCTTTAACTGCTTCTTTAAACTGAACCTCTTACATGTAAATTGTCTTTTTATATCCTTAAACGGAAAAATATTGTACTGAAACACCATTTTTTTTTTTTTACTTTAACTCTTTTAAATGAAGTCTTATTGTTCTGATTTCGTTTTGAAAATTGACTAAATTTCTATCTTGGTCTAGTATTTTAATGACGATTTCATCGATGTAGTTGGTATTGATTGGTAGATAAATGACGTTGTTTACTTTTTCTATTATTCTATAACCTGGAGGTGCTTGAGGAAAGAATATGTGTAGCACGTGATCTTGATTGTTATTATTATAAGAATTCGTAATTAGATTGCATTCGACGCAAATCGCATTGACTTTAGAAATATTAATAGCAAAATCGGATATGTGTTTTCTATTTGCGCTCAGTTTTCTTCTGTTAAATCCCAACAGAGGTGCAATAGAATTTGATTTTTCGAAATGTATAATCTTGTTACTTTTTAACTCATACTTCAATGTATTATGATTCGTATTTGCTTTTAGTACTATGACCTCATCATCATTAGCGGTTGTATTTATATTTCTGTCAGGGAACATAAATTTGGGTGTTATATAAGGATCCTCATTACCTTTATTGATAACGTTTCTATTTTTCTTTTTTGTAGACGATAATTTATTATTACTACTACTACCTTTTTGATTTTTGAAATTAATTTCAACCAATCGAGACTTTATGTAGTTTTCGATATCTTCGACTTCATAAGCGCCTTCTGGAATTTCTATAATGTGTTTGTCTATGTAAAATTTATTGCTTGTTTCGTCGACGTTGGGAATGGCATTGTACGAATAAAAATCAATCAGTCCGAGAACGTACGTTTTCTTATTATCTAAAATAATCGGAGGATATATTTGTGCGGTTAAAACGGATTCCTTGCCCGATAACGTGAACGTATAGAAAGACATTTTTACTAGGTCAACGGTTATCAAGCGAATGAAACACTAAATATGATTTATTTTATTTTATTGTATTATTAAGAAAAGATAAGCACAATTGGCCGCAGTTAGAACTGTTATAGGTTTGATATGCATTATGATTATAATTAATTCTACAAGGCTCTTTCGAATTAAAATACGCTACAACTTCTACAGGAGGCTTTAAGTTTCCAAAACTATCAAAATAAATAACTTGAGATCCCGTTTTCTTGTACGCCGTCCAATGTGTTCCCGGACCGTCTGCATTATCCAAGTTAATTATTCTTCTTTCGTTTCCTTTAATTTTTTTAGGTAACTCGTTTCTCATAAATACACCTCTAAAATGAGGAATTTTCAAAATTTTTGCATATTTTTCCAAATCAATATTAGTCATCGGTTTATTGTGAGGAATTTTTAAAATCTGGCTTTTTTTACGAGTCCTGGTCTTAAAAGAAGTCCAAGTCCGGTTTTATGCGGTTTCAAATATAATCCTTTGCCCATTGCTATCGCTTCCATAGATTTATTGTGACGTTGTGATTCTTTCAATTGTTCTTTTGCTGTTCTCGCTTCGTTTATCGCTTTCACTATGCCGGTAGCACCGCCGGCGAGGGCACCTAAAGCGCTCAAGCCGGCGAAAATCGGTATTAAAGGTAACACTCCACCAGTTTTAGGTACTTTAATTATACGTTTTTTGGGTGATATTATCTTATTTTTAAACTTCTTGGATGAATTTACAGCTACTCTAACTGCTTTACTTAGAGTTTTTGGTTTTTTTTGAAGCACATGTTTCTGTATTTGCTTTATCACTTTTGAAAGGTTTTCTTTCTTCTTCTTTGTTTTAGTTTTAACACGTAATTTTGTCATCCTCACTCGTTGAATTTTATTTACACACTGAAACATTATTTTTTTATTTGAAGAATTTATTTCAATATATTATCATATGATTTTGGTTTTTTTCTTTTCAACATTGTCATCATCAACATCATCATCGATTGATAATTTTCTCTTCAAAGATGTATTTTGTTGTATAACGGGATCACTTGGATTTATTTTAATTTTTTTAAATTCAAAATCATCGTTATCGTCCGTTTTATCTAATTTTCGTTTTTCACGTCTGGACAGTTTCATTGGACAGTCCTCTACCAAACCTACATCTATTTTTTCAGTTTTATTTTTGTTCTTTCTTTTTTGATGTGTGATTGGATAGTCATCAATAATATCTACATCCATTTTTTCATCTTCTTCTTCAAGGTTAATTTTAGTTTTGTTCCTAAGTTTTCGTTTTACAGCCTTCTTTTTCTTCTGTACTAATTCGTTCTTTTTGGTTTCTTGGATTAATTTTTTTTTGTATTCAATATTATCGTTTTCATTTATTCTCTTTTCATTAATTTTATGCGGTTTCATTGAGAAGTTATCTGTAATATCTACATCTGTTTTATGATGTGCTCGTTCTTTAATGTTCTTTACATTAGGTTTAAGTACCATCTTCTTCTTCTTCTTATCCTTTTGTACTGTATCGTTTTGTGTTAAAACTTTTATACAATATTCAATGTTTTCAACCAGAGACTCTGCTGTTTTTCTTGTTTTTTCTAATTTTTTAAAACATTCATTAATAGACTTTTTCGTCGTTAATCCCATTCCCAATTATAGTTTGGCTTTCATGGTTCCTGCTACTCCCAATGAAGCGGCTTTTTCACCCCACGAAGCATCCTTGGATCGAAATCTTTCCATTGCTTTCTTATATAATTTATTATCTGCCACGTGTCTACGTGCTAAATCTTTTTCTTGAGAATAAGCTATGTCATGTTCCTTGCATGCCTCATCTAAATCGTTTATACCGATGTCACCGCGTGCCAAGCGTTTATGTAGTTTAGTACCGGGTCCGCAAAATCTATAAGTAGGTATGTGCATTTCAAAGGGTAAATTATTGATAGCTGAATTTAATAATCCGTCTCCTATATAACACTTCATTCTAATTTTTTTTTAACAAACGTTATTTCTTAAACGACAACTCTTTAACTAAATATAAATTTAAATGTAAAACTATTTCATAACATTTCTCATGTGATGCTCCATCTGTCTAACAATATGAAATTAGTTAAACAAAAAATAACTTTAAAAATAGAAAATAATAGTTCTGAAGATGAACGTTTTAAAAGACACGGTGTACTATTTCCTGCGACCTTGAGATGTATTATCGTAGGTCCTTCGAATTGTGGAAAGACGAACCTTATCATTAACTTGATCGAACATGAAAACGGTTTGGCATTTGAAAACGTTTACGTGTACTCGAAATCATTAAATCAACCGAAGTATGTTTATTTACAACAGCTATTGAAGCCGATCAAAGGCATCGGTTATTTTGCGTACAGTGCAGGTGAGAACATAGATTTTCCTTAAACATTTCTAGCATTTGCGTAATACTGTACGAATAAAGGGAGCAATTGCCCCAGCCTTCCATTTCCTTAAACCAGTTATAAATTTGTATTCATCGCATTTGCACGATAATAATGAAACTGTTTTTTACTTATTAAATATAATCAACATCAGTTTCCATGGATTATGTTGTTTTTACGTTTTATGAAGAATCAAACGAATTCCAGTTTGAGAATTTGATTTCAACCATTTCTCTTTAAAATCTTATTCGTTGATATTGTTACAGCAGTGACACGCAAATAGATCTATTTAGGTGCACAGTGGCGGGGGGGGGGGGGGGTTATGTCTGTTGACATAGTTTTAAACGCAATTATAATTCTCCCCAGGCCGCCGGGATGGCAGTGATGGCATTTTATTTACAGTAATCTGTAATCCTTAGCATTTTTTTAAGTTACCATGGTTACCCTTTACTGATTTTGAAAAGTTTGAAATCGGTTGTCAGAAGCACAGATTACCTAGAAAAATATGTGAAGCGGCCATAGTGACTTTAAAATTATTCGCCTTCTTGCGTTCTGTGTCATGATCTACACAAATTTGACATTTGAAAATATAAGGTTTTATTAGTTTTTAATCACTGAAAAATCGCGAAGAACGCTCAACATCCTAACGAAGCTAACAAATGATAATAAAACGTTGAGCGTTGTTCGCTATTTTTCACAGTAATCGGTAAAAGAATAAAGACTATTACAATTGAACGACGGACAAGAGTCAACTTCAATTTTGAAAATATAATTTATAGTACATAGTAACCACAGTAACGAATTGTTACGGGAATATTGATATTTAAATTTGTAAGTACAAGTTTTTTTTAATCTCGAACCGGACAGAAATATGACGTTTCACTATAGATTTATAGCTTCGTCTGGACTGGAAAAAAAAGTAAATAAACAAGTTGTCAAGAGAAACAAGTCGTCAAGAGAAACGAAATGGTAACATGATTTTAAACTAAAATACGTGTTGTCCGGAGTAAAAGGAAAAGTAACTGGAACTAAATTAAAACTAATTTTTTTTTATAATTGACAGATCTATATCCTTTTAAATTTCCAGAAAACTAAAAAATATGTCATTTAAATTTTGAAAGTCCGTACGTTTATTAATAGAATTTGGAGTCATTTTAATTTTACGCATTTCTATGAAACGTCTTTTAAAAAAATATAAAAAATATTATATTCACTGTACAAAATTATGATTATTTACTAATGAATGCTCCACAAGCATTGAATGATTTTGATAATTTTTTTGAATATGATATTTATGTTGGTCTAAACGTTTTTTTTTTTTTATTTTGGCTTGTTTCACCTATATAAACAGAATTACAATTTGAACATTTGATTTCATAAACAACGTTAGGATGTTTTAATTTCGGTATTTCTGTTTTCAAATTCGAAAAAATTAAATTAAATTATTCACAGATTTACTGGCTAAAATTAAATTATGTTTTTTGAAAATGAATAATGAAGAATTACGTGTCGCGACATACCTTATAGGAAAAAGCAGCCAGTCTCCTTTGGCATCAAGATTACAATAACTAAGTAAGAAGTGTATATAAGAAGCTATAGTTAACAATTCGAATATTTTATATAAGTTTCTAGATTCAATGTTCTTAATTTGTTCATTATTTTATGTTATTTTCTAATTTATTAATTAAAGTAATTGATATTCATTAATATATCAGCATATCAAAACAGAAGAACCGATCAGAAAGCTAAGTAACGTCAAGATTAAAATAAAATGGTCTCGCGATTTCTTTGGTTTAAACATCTTGTGAAAGCTTATTGAAACAGCGTTCCACGAAAGGGGACATTAAAGGACAAATTATTAATATTTGCTACGTGGGTGTACATGATCTACAAAATTTGATTAATGTGTAAAGTGAAACAAAATCGTGAGGAATATTTGTTAAAAATAATTTAAATTACTTAGCTTGATAAACAATCGTTGATCGTCCAATTAATTAAATAAATTTCAATCAACTTTGTAAAAACCTCTATTCTTATTAATTTAGCCATTCATTGTTGCCAAATATCGAACAATATACTATTACAGGAATTAGTAAATAAAAAATTTCAAAAATTCCTTCTTTGTAAGTCGTCCTATAAAAGCAGTTAATATAAATATTTATTACAAAGAAAAAGTTCGAAAACTTATGCTTGTTTATTCCCATAAACTTCTTTTGTGTACGTGAAATAAATTGTCTTTGTTTTTTTTTTTTTTTTAATACGACAATTTGTACCTCTGCTAGAAATTCTAAATTTCAATTCCTTTTATATGGACGAGTGAAACAGATATTTGCCTTTGGGAGACAGTAAAGGGAATTTCAAACACAGAATTACGTGGATCATTAACATACATAAATAGCTTGTATGTTTTGCTCACATCGCGAAAGATATTTCCTTTATGTACGGCTTTGATGAATTAAACATAATTTATTTTTATTTGAAGTTAATTTGCTACTTACACAACAAAAAGCGCTTTTCTCGTTGGTCATTGCTGTATGTGGCTTGGAATTTATTCAATTTGTGAACCATTACTTTTTGTATTTCGACAGTTTGAGAACAAAAATAAATGTGATAAATTGTCTAAAGAATTGAGTATTAAAAACTTCCATCCCATACTTAATCCTAAGTCTTCCTGTACGTTTGTATATCTACTTATTCTCAATCACTTTTATGATATGAGACAAGTCGAGAAAAGAAAGATTCTATATAAAATCCAACTAGTAATAAAATTAAATATAAATTACATTGCGAAGATGCTTAAAATTAAGACATTAAATACAAAATACAGTGCATGTATGGTAATCATAAATTTAGAAGTTCATGCACGGAGTAATAAGGTAGTGAACGTTAATGTATCTCTTACTTTATATTTAAATAAAATACTATGTATAGTAATGTTTAATGTGTAATTAATTGAGTTTGCGCAAAGACACGGTTACGTTATAAATGCGTCGTTATAAATTAGAAAAGGTAGTTGATATTTTAAAATGGAAAGAAAAAGCACAAAATTTGGAAAATATACGCATAAATTTAAGTAATATTTTACCGTAACGTCGATGAATTTAGACTCTGAAAATTGACTGCAGTGCGTATGTACGTATGTGCGATAGTAAGATGTCGCTATTTTATATGTACGTATGTACGTATGTGCGTATGTGCGTACGTACGTATGCGATGTGTTTAATGATTGTTTCAAATGTAAAAGAGCAAAATAAAACTTTTTAAGCTTAATACACGTGCTATCCGCATGTCGATCCCATGAAAATATTGTCTAAAAAATTATCTTCTTCAAATATCACCATAAAGAATGATGAAATATGTAACATTTTAAGACATTATTTTGATCGGTATATGAAACTCCTTCGTTAAAGAACATATCCCGGTCAGTATTGATATGTGCAACGCAACAAGTTTTGGTATCCTTCAAATTTCTCAAAACGACATTCGACAAGCTTTGGGAAAAATTGATGCCAACAATGATAGTATTACTCCGGCACATTTTACCTGTGGAACAGTAGGGAATCAGACGGGCCATAACTGCAGCACAGCACTTTCTCATATTATCGAAAATATTATCCTAGTAACTGATCGCGGTTATATGACGGCACTTCTTTTAAGCAGCACGCGCACCGAATCGACTCAGACCGGTTGACTTGGCTCGGAACGATCGACTCACTAGGAACGATCGGCACGGCTACTATTTAATTATTTGCTACAATGAAGTTTTTTTCTCAATAGCGTCAGAAACCTCCTGAAATGTTTGAAGGTTGTCTGATCATTCGGCAATTTTTACTCCTTCTACGGTTCTCTGCCGGTCTGAGTCGATTCGGTGCGCGTGGTGCTTTACTCGACTATTCGCGTGCCTTTCATGATACACTACGGCCCAGTTTTTTCATTTCAGTTTAACTTTAAGCTTCGCTTTATTCCCCTGGTAACAATTGTAAAAACACTTGTTTCCATAGGAATAAAACGGAGTTTAAAGTTAAACGCCAATTGGCAATCACACTGTATTAATCTTAATTTTAAAATATGTTTATAAATACAGGGTGTTCCATTTGAAAATTTTGAGAAAAATTAACTTTTTCAAAACTCAACACCCTGTACACAAAATAACTAATAGATTGAGTCTGTTTTGAAATTTCTGTAGATGAGATATTGTGTTGTCTACCTACAAAAATTCACGATGAAATGTAAATAAATAATCAAACTATAAGAGCTCAAAATAGAACAATTTTTTATACACTATCATTAATACCTTACAAACTCTTAAGTAGAAATTTTTGTTTATTACCTACTCGTTATGCGTACTTTCTAAATATGTAAAAATATACTGGGTATTCCATTTAAAAAATATAATTTTGGTATGGCTCTCAGTTACTGAACATCTTGTTTAGCTAAAAATAATTTTAGAAAATAGAACTGACTGAGTTGCACCTCAACTCGTTTGAATTTCTTTTCTACAAAAATAGCATTTCACATCATCTGACACATTTTTATTACTTCCGTTCTATTTAATGATGAATTAACAAACAGCCAGAGTATTCTGCTTTTATTAATTCATGAATTTACAATTTACAATATTTTAAATACTACGTCACCTCTCTCTCGTTCGGCAACCCGAAGCGAAAGTTCGATGCGTTTGACCCGCTCAGAAGAAGTGAGAGGGCCTGTGCCAATTCCGCATCATTATCTCGACACAGAAATCAGATCGATCGTCCGTTGCCCATTCAGTGGAGGCGGCGTGGGAGATCTCTTGAGATGTTGCGGAAAAGGGTGCCACCCAGCGGTGTTTACGCAACCCAAAGATGCCAAAGACACACGGCCGAGAAGGTGTGTTCTTAGACGTTTTCGTCAAGGGCAACCCCCTTGGACCCGCTTCCTCGACAGCGTACCCAAAAGGTGATGAAGGAACCTCCCTCCCCGAGGGTAGACCAACCCAGAGTTGTTGAATAGAAGTCCTATAAATTAACTAGGTTCGTTACGGCCAAAAAGAAATTTATTCAAACAGGTAAAGGTCATATGCAGTACACAAAACCAAACACATGTGTTCGGCCGAGTTCTTATTTAACAAGTGACCAGTAAAAAAATACAATGCCCAAAATAGAGCTACTTTTGCTTTTACAAGAGTACTCTGATGTCTGCGCACAAAAGCGTAACATGAAGAAAACGGTAAAGGAATTCTTTTTGTAACGTCCGCAAAAGCGCATATAAACAAGACAAAAAGAAAATATAAATATATCACGTGACACGTGAAACGCGACAACGCGGAAAACGGTAAAAGAAAAGTAACTAAGTACACTTCAAGAAGCCTTAATTTAACAAGTAAAACAGTACAAAATAAATAACAAAATGTAAACGGGACTTCAGCAACTGTAAATTACTCAGACAACCCCCAAAAAAACAGTATTGGCCCAAGACACAGTGCCGCCAGAAAAAAGAATAACACCGAATGTTTACAAGCCAAGGAATTTAAAACAGAATCTGGAACCAGCTTACACGGTCGCCAAAAAAAAAGTTTTCCACGATCCAAGCGGGTCCCGCCTGCGATGGTTCCAGGTCGATCGAGTTTTTCCTCTCTAGGGCATTGACTGCTTCGACGTCACAGGAGCAAAACAGTAGAAGGCTGAACCACGGCGTCGAATTCACCAACTTGAATCAACAGGCTCCCTCAAAAACGGGGCGGGGGGTAGATAGGCCTCATACAAGTTGATTTAGAAATGGGGAGACGACAACAAATTAATAAAACGCCACGAACAAAACGAAAACGTGATCAGAAATACACCTCACTGAAGAATCAATGAGCTACACCGGGAACACACATCAGCAGATCCACAACAGCGGCCCCAAGAGCAAACGGTGAAAACTCCCTTGCAGTGAAAAAGCCCGAAAAACTGGTGTCTACTTAAAATTCTATCGCAGCAACAAAATTGACCAACACCACAAGTCGACGTGCGAAAATCAAGTGACGCTAAGCAAGACTCGTGCGCACTGACAGCACGACGCAACTCTGCCTCAAACCGGAAGTCTTCGGCGATCTAACGGGAAAAAGCGTAACTCGCAGCGAAGATTGGAGGCTCACTCCTTCAAAACAAAATAAACCTTCACAAATACCACTTATAAAATTGTTTGTTTGACTTCGGCAAAATAAATAGGATGTGCCGTTTAAATTTTCTGACTTCCTACCATTTTCGGAAAATTGGAACCTCATTTTGCACCCTGTACAAATGGATCGATTTCTATGTCTCTTAAGGCCATCTCTATAATTATAGGAGATAGAAAAAAACTAGTGGACAAGTTTTGATCTCTGTTTTAGAGGTAAAATCAACAGTATAAGTAGAAATTCTTGTGTTCTTTTGTTTTCAAGTTATAAGCAAAAATTGCCATTTTCGACTTTTCGTCAGTCGGGCATATCTCGTTTATTTTTAGATATATTAAACAAGAAACTTTAATATTATTAGGACCCTTTGTCGAATACAATTCATTGATACAGTTGGCTGTTTGAATTATAATATAAAGTTCCTTTTTTAAAGAAAATCAAATTAATGTCATTTGCAATAATATACAGGCTGTCTCTAAATTCCGTGGACATGGCTTAACCACAGATTCTTCGGCTCAAAATAAATGATTTAACCAACCTTATATCCTTAATGGTCTCGTTAAGCCGGTATTCTTCTTCAAAGTTCTTGAAGAAAAAGATAATTTTTCTTATAACAAAAGAACGCCTGAACCGATTTGAATAAAATTTGGTATGAGGTATGAGGTAAGTCACATTTACAAGTGAGTAGTATAGCTAGCGCGATCCTGGAACAATTTGACCTTGAAAAAAATTGCGGATGGCATGTGTCCAATCCGAAGTGACCATCGTTGAAGGTCATCCCCTAAGTTAGGGGAATGGTTTAAGAGGTGAAGAAGTTACCCCTTTAGTTCCTGAGCCGAAGAGGCCGTTGCAAAAAAAAATTAGTTCTTGCAGCTCTGAAGAATGTTGTCAATGACGTCATAAGAGAGGTTGTTGAGAAAAAAATTAATCTAACCCCCGATTGGTTCTTGAAGAAGTGTTGTAATTTTATCAGGCGTGTTCGTTTAGTATAACGAGTCAATGAACTTTGAAAAATGTGCAGATTCAGTAAAACTAGTCCAAGGCTTCTTTTATCGAACCCACTTGTATATATGTGTGTGTGTATGTATGTACAAGCTTGCTTAATTTTTTTTATGAAATTTTTTACATATAAAATAGCAACATCTTACTATCGCTTTTTGACCTAACATTGCAGTAGGATAGACAAATTGAAGCGGGATTTGCTCCTAATGAGTCCCCCATGCAAGGCGGCCATGCTTGCTGTCAAAGCATAATGAAAGATTTTAGAAAAATTTTGTGCAAATCGTTTTTGATTGCAGTGAGAACCTCGAGCAGCCTCTGGACAGCTGTTTCAGCCCTGCTTGGGGCTTCTTCAGCGGAAACGTAGCTCGACATTCCCACTGCAGAATAAATTGGGCAAGTCGTTTTTGGTCTGCAGTGGGAATGTCGAGCTACGTTTCTGCTGAAGAAGCCCCAAGCAGGGCTGAAACAGCTGTCCAGAGGCTGCTCGAGGTTCTCACTGCAATCAAAAACGATTTGCACAAAATTTTTCTAAAATCTTTCATTATGCTTTGACAGCAAGCATGGCCGCCTTGCATGGGGGACTCATTAGGAGCAAATCCCGCTTCAATTTGTCTATCCTACTGCAATGTTAGGTCAAAAAGTGATAGTAAGATGTCGCTATTTTATATGTTCATCATTCTTACATCGCTTTTGCGAATAAATTGGGCAAGTCGTTTTTGGTTTGCAGTGGGAATGTCGAGGTACGTTTCTGCTGAAGAAGCCCCAAGCAGGGCTGAAACAGCTGTCCAGAGGCTGCTCGAGGTTCTCACTGCAATCAAAAACGATTTGCACAAAATTTTTCTGAAATTTTTTACGTTTATTTCTGTAAATATTACTAGAAAATATTTTTAAGGACGTTTCTTTCTTATCAAAGAACTTATGAAAATAAATTACGTGTACTCTGTGTGATTGTCATTTATGTATTTTAATGAATCTGCACGTTGTACAGAGTGGACCATTTTTTATGGTTTTATAGAGTTTCTCAGTTATTTAGAATAGAAGAAAACAGTTTTCGCGACCCAATGCTACTTTTTACAGAAAAACTCATTGCAGAAAACAAAAGTTAGGTATCTCGATTCGTTCGGGAAATATCGGCCGAATTATTTTTATAAATAACAATATGTATAATAACATTTTGGAGTACCTACCAAGATATCTATGACGATAGAGACAAAAGAAAATTCGGTTGTTTTCCTTAAAAATTCATTATTAGAATAAATAATATTGGTAATTAAGTTTAAAAAATAAATAACTAGAAGTACATAATGCTATTAGAGAACTCATAAAACTACAGGTAATTAAATATGGATTATCTATTAATTCAGTTTTGAACAATTATATGTTATATGTTCCTTTGAAATCATTAAATCTTAAATTTTAAATCAAAAATTTTTTTTAGATATGTTTATTTCACTTCTATCCGTGATTACATTTATTAATATACAAAAGTTTTTGAAAGCATTATTAAACTTAGGAAATATCCGACATTTCAATAATTTCTTAAAGAAACACTAACTTATACAATTTAAAATACATAAAAATTTCTATAATACTATTCACATTAGTACTTAAAGAAATGTTCAAATGGAGTTAATCCATTTTTATATATTTGTGGTCTCTGATAGATATATGAAGGTATTTATGTATTGAATTAAATTAGCTGTTTTACTTAGTAGTAATTGATTTTTGGGGAACACAATTGAACTGTTTTCTTTCTTTGTTTTTGGTGTCATGGATGGCTTATTAGCTACCGCAAAACAAAAAATAATTATATCAAACTTTATATTTTTGAAAACCTCATTAAACAAGCAACTTATTTATGTCATAGCCAACTACGGTTTCCATTTAAAATTAGAATGTTATAGTTTGTTTCACAGAACTGGCGCAGTTTTTACAAAAGACAATAATGTCCGTGAAATCTACGTTAATATCTGAATAAAATAGTTTTTGAATTTTCAAAATATCTTGACAAACAACTGAAATATTGTGAAAAATAATTTTTCGGAAAAATTCGTTTTCGGCCGATATTTCCCGAACGAATCGAAATACCCATCTTTTGTTTTCTGCACTGAGTTTTTCTCGAGAAAGTAGCATTGGGTCGCGAAAACGGTTTCCTTCTATTCCTATAAATAACTGAGAAATCCTGTAAAAATCATCAAAAATGGACCACACTGTACAGTTAAATAATACGTAAATATCAATAATTTATAAACTAAATTAAAAATCTTTAAATTTCGAAAGAAAAAAGGAAAACATATTTCGCTTGCAATTTTGTAATTATAATATGTTCATATAAAATAGCGACATCTTACTATCGCTTTTTGACCTAACATTGCAGTAGGATAGACAAATTGAAGCGGGATTTGCTCCTAATGAGTCCCCCATGCAAGGCGGCCATGCTTGCTGTCAAAGCATAATGAAAGATTTTAGAAAAATTTTGTGCAAATCGTTTTTGATTGCAGTGAGAACCTCGAGCAGCCTCTGGACAGCTGTTTCAGCCCTGCTTGGGGCTTCTTCAGCAGAAACGTAGCTCGACATTCCCACTGCAGACCAAAAACGACTTGCCCAATTTATTCGCAAATGCGATGTAATAATGATGAACATATAAAATAGCGACATCTTACTATCGCTTTTTGACCTAACATTGCAGTAGGATAGACAAATTGAAGCGGGATTTGCTCCTAATGAGTCCCCCATGCAAGGCGGCCATGCTTGCTGTCAAAGCATAATGAAAGATTTTAGAAAAATTTTGTGCAAATCGTTTTTGATTGCAGTGAGAACCTCGAGCAGCCTCTGGACAGCTGTTTCAGCCCTGCTTGGGGCTTCTTCAGCAGAAACGTAGCTCGACATTCCCACTGCAGACCAAAAACGACTTGCCCAATTTATTCGCAAATGCGATGTAAGAATGATGAACATATAAAATAGCGACATCTTACTATCGCTTTTTGACCTAACATTGCAGTAGGATAGACAAATTGAAGCGGGATTTGCTCCTAATGAGTCCCCCGTGCAAGGCGGCCATGCTTGCTGTCAATGCATAATGAAAGATTTTAGAAAAATTTTGTTCAAATCGTTTTTGATTGCAGTGAGAACCTCGAGCAGCCTCTGGACAGCTGTTTCAGCCCTGCTTGGGGCTTCTTCAGCAGAAACGTAGCTCGACATTCCCACTGCAGACCAAAAACGACTTGCCCAATTTATTCGCAAATGCGATGTAAGAATGATGAACATATAAAATAGCGACATCTTACTATCGCTTTTTGACCTAACATTGCAGTAGGATAGACAAATTGAAGCGGGATTTGCTCCTAATGAGTCCCCCATGCAAGGCGGCCATGCTTGCTGTCAAAGCATAATGAAAGATTTTAGAAAAATTTTGTGCAAATCGTTTTTGATTGCAGTGAGAACCTCGAGCAGCCTCTGGACAGCTGTTTCAGCCCTGCTTGGGGCTTCTTCAGCAGAAACGTAGCTCGACATTCCCACTGCAGACCAAAAACGACTTGCCCAATTTATTCGCAAATGCGATGTAAGAATGATGAACATATAAAATAGCGACATCTTACTATCGCTTTTTGACCTAACATTGCAGTAGGATAGACAAATTGAAGCGGGATTTGCTCCTAATGAGTCCCCCATGCAAGGCGGCCATGCTTGCTGTCAAAGCATAATGAAAGATTTTAGAAAAATTTTGTGCAAATCGTTTTTGATTGCAGTGAGAACCTCGAGCAGCCTCTGGACAGCTGTTTCAGCCCTGCTTGGGGCTTCTTCAGCAGAAACGTAGCTCGACATTCCCGCTGCAGACCAAAAACGACTTGCCCAATTTATTCGCAAATGCGATGTAAGAATGATGAACATATAAAATAGCGACATCTTACTATCGCTTTTTGACCTAACATTGCAGTAGGATAGACAAATTGAAGCGGGATTTGCTCCTAATGAGTCCCCCATGCAAGGCGGCCATGCTTGCTGTCAAAGCATAATGAAAGATTTTAGAAAAATTTTGTGCAAATCGTTTTTGATTGCAGTGAGAACCTCGAGCAGCCTCTGGACAGCTGTTTCAGCCCTGCTTGGGTTCTCACTGCAATCAAAAACGATTTGCACAAAATTTTTCTAATATCTTTCATTATGCTTTGACAGCAAGCATGGCCGCCTTGCATGGGGGACTCATTAGGAGCAAATCCCGCTTCAATTTGTCTATCCTACTGCAATGTTAGGTCAAAAAGCGATAGTAAGATGTCGCTATTTTATATGTTCATCATTCTTACATCGCATTTGCGAATAAATTGGGCAAGTCGTTTTTGGTCTGCAGTGGGAATGTCGAGCTACGTTTCTGCTGAAGAAGCCCCAAGCAGGGCTGAAACAGCTGTCCAGAGGCTGCTCGAGGTTCTCACTGCAATCAAAAACGATTTGCACAAAATTTTTCTAAAATCTTTCATTATGCTTTGACAGCAAGCATGGCCGCCTTGCATGGGGGACTCATAGGAGCAAATCCCGCTTCAATTTGTCTATCCTACTGCAATGTTAGGTCAAAAAGCGATAGTAAGATGTCGCTATTTTATATGTTCATCATTCTTACATCGCATTTGCGAATAAATTGGGCAAGTCGTTTTTGGTCTGCAGTGGGAATGTCGAGCTACGTTTCTGCTGAAGAAGCCCCAAGCAGGGCTGAAACAGCTGTCCAGAGGCTGCTCGAGGTTCTCACTGCAATCAAAAACGATTTGCACAAAATTTTTCTAAAATCTTTCATTATGCTTTGACAGCAAGCATGGCCGCCTTGCATGGGGGACTCATTAGGAGCAAATCCCGCTTCAATTTGTCTATCCTACTGCAATGTTAGGTCAAAAAGCGATAGTAAGATGTCGCTATTTTATATGTTCATCATTCTTACATCGCATTTGCGAATAAATTGGGCAAGTCGTTTTTGGTCTGCAGTGGGAATGTCGAGCTACGTTTCTGCTGAAGAAGCCCCAAGCAGGGCTGAAACAGCTGTCCAGAGGCTGCTCGAGGTTCTCACTGCAATCAAAAACGATTTGCACAAAATTTTTCTATAATATGTTCGTTTCTTGCATAAGAAATATTGCTTGTAATTAAGATTCGCGAGTGTGGTATTTCAGAATCAATGTCAGCAAAATTCTTTCTTCTTCTAGCAATGACCGAACGACTTTGTAATTTTACCTTAGGACAGGTCAGGAAAGAAAATGATAAAATTTTTCGCTGTAAATAAATTGCTTATTTATTTATTTCTTTAAATGAAAAGCTAAATATATATTTATACATATTCTACTACAGAAATAATTGTCACCTATTTCAACATACGCTAAATCATCAATGTTTCTTTCCATGAATTCCTTTTAACAATTGATCTGTGAGACAATGTGTACATTTTTGCCAATTTAGCCATTTAGGACAAACGTATTTCGTTGGAATAGGCATTTTTTTAGAACATATTTACCATATTCGTTAGCGATTTAGCGTATTTTACTAATCTGTCGTGCAGTATTAAACAATAAGCGCACGTATTCGCGGGAATGTTCTTGTCGGCTTCAAATTCAAGTCTAATATCGACGGATCCTGTCTTTAGCGTTTCGTTTTGTCGACTGCAATCAATAACGACTAGTGGGGCTAATTCTTTAAATTTTGAGAAACTAAGACACGGTTCGCCTGCAGATTTATAATAAAAGGAATGTTGAAATTGAGCGTATATTTCATACAAAATAACAAACTGATTGTCGAAATTCAGATTTAGATTGACATAAGGGTAAACTTCTGAATTTAAGTATAATTTTTTCTACTAGTTTGAAAACCGACAATAACGAAACGTGGTTTCTCCAACGACTACTCGCTTTCACGTTCCAGGTGTGTCTCATGGTTTGTTGTAGTAGAGGCAATTCGTGCAGCTGCCAATTTCTAAACGCAACCTCGAGATCCCTTCCTTGTTCGATATATCTAAGTAATTGTAATTTTTCAGCGTCGGCTACTTGTACATGAGGAATTTTCCATAGTATTTTTAAAAGTTCAATTCTAGGTTTTTCCCCGTTCTTTGTAATAACAGTTGCGTTTAGATCGGAAGAACTTCCAGTAAGTACTAATTCTTGTCGCACGTTCACCAAAGTTTTTTTATAATCTTCACAAAATCCGAGTAGAATCTTCAATGGAATGCAAGCGCTAAAATTTCCTTGTTGATCGATGATTGTGGGATTTTCAAAGTGATTCCAACCTGCGTTGTATCGTATGCAATCGTTATGTGTGAAAGAAACGTATCCTTTCATCGTGGAAGTTATGCCGTGATTTCGAGCTCGATCGATTACCGATCCTCCAAGTTCATATCTGATTTCATCGAACAGAAAAGCTATAACTAGAGAGCGGATTTATATGCGAGTAATTTTGATGAAATATGCGCATATATATGCACTAAAAAATGATGAAATATGCACATATATATGCACTAAAAATGGCGAAATATGTGCAAGATAGGCCGAACACTTCAAATAATGCAATAACTGGTCTACTGTGTTTTATGGGCATTCTTATTCAAATAAAAAACATTATATTTTATACAATTTATTTACATTTATTTGTAAACGCTTATATGAAGGAAGTATGTATATTATGTATGTACATTATTAAGTAAATATTATAACGACTAAAAAAATCTTCGATTATAATTTACAAGAATGTGTTTTTCCAAGTTCTCTACCAGGAAATTTTGCCTTTTATCTGACAAAATATTTTTATAAATTGAAAAACTCCTTTCAACATCCACGGAGGTAATTGGGGCATATTTAAAGTGACTCATAGCTGAAAATTCTACACTTAAGTCAATTTCAAAGTTTCCATTCAAAATTTCGTAAATTTCCTCAAGGGTTTTGAAGCCGCTATTTTTATCTAAAACGGATAAATATTTTTTATTTACTGAACTGCCGATTTTACCTGGAACTTTTGAAATATTCTCTTTAAATTCTTTAACAATTTTAACGGATTCTATTAAAGACATTTTCGGTTTTTCTAAATTGTTTATAGTTTGTATTACAAAACTGTAATGCATTTTGATGAAGTTCAGTTGATTTGCCAATGAAGTTTTTGTTACAATATTTTGTGCCTTTGCAATAGCAGCACTATCTTGGGCATTAAACTCTACAACCAATTCCTTAATTGCTACAAAATGTTCAGCATAAAACATTGCCGCTTCCAACCAAGTTCCCCACCTAGTCAACACTGGTTCGGGAGGTAAAGGTACATTCGGCAATTTTTCCCTGTACAACTGAACTCGTAGGGGACTTTTGACAAATATTTTTTTAATGGTACTAATTAGTAGATTTACATCAGAAAATTCACATCTAATATGTTCAGCTACTCTGTTACATCCATGAGCTAAACAACTCACGTGAACTAAATTTTTATAAATTGTTTTAAATTGCTGCCCGGCTTTAACCATGTAAGGGGCAGCATCTGATACCATAAGTAAAATTTTTTCAGTAGGAACTACATTAGGTGAGAAAAATTTCATAAAACATTCATTAACAGATCTTAAAATACTTAAATGATTAGTTTTGTCTAACTGTGTACAGGCTATTAAATAAGATTCACTAGGTTTATCTTCCCGCAAAGACCCTATTAACAAATTTACAATGTAACGCCCACAAGAATCAGTAGTTTTATCCACAATAAAATAAATATATTGATTTTCTACGATTTTCTTGACTTCTTTTAGAGTATCGTTGTAGATGCGAGGCACGTAATTTTTTCTTAACGTACTTTCATCGGGAACATTTTTCTTGGTATATTTTTCCAAAAAACTTTTAAAAATAGAATTTTGCAGTTTTTTCAAAGGTATGTTTGCACAAATCATCGCCTCGCATAAATCAGCATTAAATTCTTGTTGTTCATTAGATGAAGTCATCAACGACGGTCCACTGTCTAAGGGTAATTGAAATGTTTTCGATTCATTCATCTTCTTGCATTTTGACTTGTGTAGTTCTGTCCCGACATGTTGTGTGACCGAAAATTTTCGTTGGGTTGGTATCTACAACAAGAACTTGAATTTTTTTAAACTGTCTGAACTTTCAATATTCAAGAACCAAGCAAATATTTACCTAAGGAGGAAGAAAACAAACTTAAAACTTACCATTTTACTACAGGCTTTACAGAATACGCTTCCATTGGTGTAAGCATGCTCGGTATAGCTTCTGATCCAGGAATTAACCAGGCTCGAATTGTCTTTCGGCATATTGCACTTCTCACAAACAAAAATACTTTTACGGAAGAACTAAACGTTCGCAGCAATAACCGACTAATAATCCGTGAAGAAGTGATGAAACAATATTGCAAACATGAACGCCCCACCGCATCGTTAAGAAAGTACTTGGAAATCCCTAATTCTGCCTGCTTAAGCCCAAGAAGGGTGCAAACTAGACCCTAATTAATGCAACAACATGTTCTGACGAATTAAGAATTCAGGAAAAAATTTACTCACTTCGACACAAATTCTTTCAAATATGCATATATATGCACGTTTTTAAGAAATATGCGAAAATTGAAGAAAATGCTAAAATATGCATGCAATATGCATTTAGCATAGAATCCGCTCTTTAGCTATAACATTATTTACAAAATGTAATGTGTTGGTCACTTTATTATCGTGATCGAGTAATTTTCCTTCGATATAGAGGTAACTTTGTTAATGTATAAAGGTCCTGCGTTTGAATTGGAATTCGAATTTCATCGGATTTATTTAAAGTGGTGTTTGCATATGGTGGATGACTGTGCAATTCACAGTTTGTAATTGAATTGTCTATTAAGACGTGTTCACCAATGTTCAACATACCGAAACTCATATTGTTTTTCTTATGGTAATAACTGTAATCCTAATGATAACAAAAACTGCTTATTTTCAGGTGTTAACTCCTTCAAATGATGCTGTAAACTGAACTTTTGGTTTACAACTTTTCTTTTTATATCCTTATACGGAAAATATTTTATTGAAACACCATTTTTTTTTCTTAGCTCTTACTTTAGCTCTTACTTTTAACTCTTTTAAGTGAAGTCTTACCGTTCTGATCTCGTTTTGGAAATTAACTAGATTTTTATCTTGATCTAGTATTTTAATGACAATTTCATCGATACATTTTGTACTGATTGGTAGATAAATAATGTTGTTTACTTTTTCCACTATTCGAAAACCAGGGGGCACCTGGGGAAAAAATATGTGTATCACGTGATCTTGATTGTTGTTATTATAGGAATTGTTAATTAGAATACATTCAATACAAATCGCCTTAACTTAATATTGATGGCAAAATCTGACATGCATTTCTTATTTGCATCGAATTTTTTTGTTAAATTCCAAAAGCGGAGCAATAGAATTCGATTTTTCAAAATGTATAATTTTGTTGCTTTTTATTTCATATTCAATGTGTTATCATTAGTATTTCCTTTAAATATTATATCATCATCGGGTGTACTTTTAATTATAGTATTCTTAACTAAGTTTGGTTTTATATTACTCATATCAGGGAATCGGAATGACGGTCCAATACTACTATGTCTACCAGTACTGTTACTTCTAATTTGTTTCCTCTCCAAATTAGTTTCCAACAATTCTGATTTTATATATTCTTCGATGTCTGTTATTTCATAAGCCCCTTGGGGCACTTCCATGACATATTTGTCGATAAAAAATTTATTGTTCGTTTCATTGACATTAGGAATTGCATTGAACGAATAAAAATCACTCAGTCCGAGAATGTATGACTTTTCATTATCTAATGTAATTGGTGGATATATTTGAGCTGACAACACAGATTCTTTGCCTGATAACGTGAACGTAGACGAACACATTTCACTAGGTTGAAGGTTATTAATCAAATGAAAAACAAGACGTCATTAACTTAGTATTTATTTAATTAGAAAAAAATGATAAATATAATTGACCACAATTAGAACTGTTATAAGTTTGATATGAACTGTGATTATAAAAAATTTTACACGGCACTCTCGAATTAAAATACGCTGTGATTTTCCGAGATGGTTTTAAATTTCCAAAACTGTCGAAGTAAATCACTTGAGATTCCGTTTTCTTGTAGGCCAATGAGTACCGGGACCATTTGCACTGTCCAAATAAATTATTCCTCTGTCATGTTTTCCAATTCTTTTAGGTAATGCATCCCTCATAAAGACACCTCTGAAATGTGGAATTTTCATAATTTGTGCATATTTTTCTAAATCAATGTTAATCATCGGTCGATTTTGTGGAATTTTTAATTTTAATTTTATTTTTTTAATGATGCTGGTCGTAAAAAAAAGTCGAAGCCCAGTTTTGTACGGTTTCAAATATAATCCTTTGCCCATTGCTATCGCTTCCATCGACTTATTATGACGCTGTGATTCTTTCAATTGCTCTTTCGCGTTTCTCGCTTCGTTTACCGCTTTTATGATTCGATTTGTTCCGCCAGCTAGAGCCCCTAGAGCGCTGAGGCCAGTAAAAATTGGTATCAAAGGTAACACTCCTCCTGTTTGAGGAATTTTAACTATGCGCTTGAATGGTTTTATTTTATTTTTAAATTTCTTAGATAAATTTAAAGCTATTTTAACTGCGTTATTTAGAATGTTTGTTTTTTTTTATAAGAACTCGTTTCTTTATTTGCTCGATTACTTTCGAGAGAGGCACTTTCTCATTCTTTGTTTTAGTTTTATCGTTTAATATTGCCATCTTTAGTCTTTGAATTTTAGTTACATAGTTAGTAATATTTTTACCCTCGCGCAATTTATTAAAATAAATTTACATCTTCATGCGATTGACGTTTTCATTTAGCACCATGTTCTAGGTTGTCATCATCATCATCATCTTCAACGTCAATAGTTAATTTTTATTTCAGTGTAAGAGGATCACTTGGATTTACTTTTATTTTTTTAGATTCGAAATCATCGTTATTGTCTACATATAATTTTCTCTTTTCAGATACGTATGGTTTCATCGGAAAGTCGTCAGCAACATCTACGTCCATTTTTAGTTCTTCATTTTTTTCCCTTATTTCTTTCACGTTCTTATTCTGTACTGATTTGTTTTGACTTCTTGGATTTATTTTGATTTTTTTACGTTCACAGTTATCGTTGTCGTCTGTTCTCTTTTCAACTTTGTAAGGTTTCATTGGGTAATCATCGGTAATTTCTACATCCATTTTATCACTTATATTAATTTTATTTTTATTCCGTGCAGTAAGTTTTTGTTTCACGATCTCCTTATTCTTTTTCTGTACTGATTCGATTTGATTTTGTTTTAAAACTCTTATACTTTCTTTAATGTTTTCAACAGAAGATTCTGTTACTTTTTTTATTTTTTCTAATTTTTTTAAACATTCGTTAATATTTTTTTCATAATTTGTTTTCGTCTATACTGATCCTAATTTTACTTTGGCTTTCATGGCCCCTGCTACTCCTAATGCAGTCGTTTTTTCACTCCACGAAGCGTCTTTAGATTGAAATCGTTCCATTGCACTCTTATATAACTTATTATCTGCCACATGTCTACGTGTTATATCTTTTTCTTGAGAATATGCTATGTCGTGCTCCTTGCAAGCTTCATCCAAGCCGTTTATACCGCTGTCACCGCGTGCCAGACGTTTTTGAAATTTAGTACCGGGTTCGCAAAATCTATAGGTAGGTATGTGTAGTTCGAATGGTAAATTATTGATAGCCGTATTTAATAATCCGTCTCCTATATAACACTTCATTCTAATAAAATACCATGTGATTTGTTAAACGGCAATTCTCTAACTGAATATAAATTCAGATGTTGAGACTATTTCATAACATTTCTTACGTGACGCTCCTGCTATCTAGCAATATGAGATTAGTTAAACAAAAAACAACTTTAAACTGATAGTAATGACAATGATAATGATAGTTTTGAATGGGAACGTTTTAACAGATACGGTGTATTATTTCCATCAATCTTGAGATGTATCATCGTAGGTCCACCGAATTGTGGGAAAACAAACCTTATAATTAACTTAACTTAAATTAATTAATCAAAATGGTTTAGCATTAGAGAACATATACGTCTACTCGAAATCTTTAAATCAACCAAAATATGTTTATTTAGAAGAGCTACTGGAACCAATTATAGGTTATTTTACGTACAATGCAGGTGAAAATATACTTCTACCTTCGGAAGCTAAATCTAATTCTATTTTTCTTTTCGACGATGTTGCGTGCAACAATCAAGATATTATTAGGGAATATTTCAGTATGGGTAGACATAATTACATTGATTCGTTTTATCTTTCTCAAACATATGCTAGAATATCAAAGCATCTGATTAGAGACAATGCAAATGCTCTCGTACTCAAGCAAGACGTCTTAAATTTGAAACACGTTTACAACGGTTACGTGGGCACTGACACGAATTTCGATAAATTTTAAGATATTTGTTCTCTCTGTTGGAAAACTGGACCGTACGAATTCGTAACCATTTTTAAAGATAATCGAATGGACGATGGAAGATATAAGAAAGGATTTTGATCAGTATATATACAGGGTGATTCTTAAATAAACCGCCAAGAAAAAATCTGTGAGAGAATTTAAATCACTGATTACGAGAAAAATGTTAAAGAAATTTTCCAAAAAAATTATTAATCTTTTTCTAAAACAATAAAGCTATAAATCCTGACACTGAAATTTATTTAATAGATGGAACGCCGTTTTTAATCAGCTGCGGACGAAAAAAAATGTCGATTTTAAAATCGTACCTACAGATAAAATACGAAATAGATTTATAGGGCATTCAATAACGCAATAACTAAAGTGAAAATTAGGCTTAATGTGAAGCGAGTTTATACCATTTACATTTCCCGCTCACAAAACGGTAATTTTAACGAAACAGTCGGGGATGTTATGGTCTACAGACATTTGTCAATATTATCTTGAAAAATAATTCTGAAACGTCTTCGGATCTTATTAAAAATAAAGCAATAAATTGGCGAGCACGCTTTTATTTATTACCCCAACAATAGGGTTCCGTGAAGTTGGTCCCCACAATATTAGTTTATTAACTTACAATTTCAGAGCAATTAGTAATCAATTAGTAATTACTTATGACCGATAGGTAATAATTTGTAAGATCATTGTTCGGGAGAAAAACACAGTTGACTATTTTGGTGCTAACTTCTTGGGAGCCCCCAACTATTTTAATTATAATATTTTTTCATTACCAATAATTAGTAAGTTAATTGTAAGTTTTTGTAATCCCAAAAGCATAATTTGTAAGTGATCCTTTTACGCTATTTTCATTAATTAATTTTCTGGGTGCTAACTTCTCGGGAGTACCTTACTTAATGAACTTTAAATATTTATTCTGCTTAATATTTAGTAAGCCTTTAGTAAGTATTTGTAAGTGAAAAATTATAATTTGTAACTGAAACTACCACCGAAGCAATTAAGTTAATAATGTAAAGATGACAACAAAACAAGTACGTATCCTAGGGTCCGTGGGTTTGGTTGACATTTACCTTACTTGATGAGGTTTGAAAAAAACTGTCATATTCTCTATCTTTTCAACCACATAGTAGTACGAGATCCCACTGCAACTTTTCTACGCTCATCTCTTATTTTAACGAAACCCGATTTTAATGGAAGATTACATATAGAGTCACACTATGCGACCGGGTTGCCTCGCAAAATCCTGTCGCAAGTACCTTTAATTTTTAAAACTTCTTCCAATTGAAGTTTTAACAACTTGTCATTTCTTTGAACCTTTGGAGCACAAGTGTGAGGTTTGCATGCAAGAGGTGTATCTTAAGAGCGGACGATTGTACGCATACGCATGTAACACACGTATGTAAATAAAGACTTTCAGAGAAATTCTTCTAATTACTCAATTATATCAGTTTCACATTTTAAATTATACATATTTAGAGGCCTATGGATTAAAACGTCATGCAGTGATTTTTATACAAATATTACATTATACAAATATTTATATATAACTAAAGACTCTCAGAGAAATTACTATAATTATTCATTTCAATTACTGTGAAATTTTAAATTATTTTTAGTGACCTATGGCTTGTATAAAAATCAGTGCATGACGTTTTAATCCATAGCTCTCTAAATATGTATAGTAAAATTTTAAACTGATATAATTGAGTAATTAGAGGAATTTCTCTGAAAGTCTTTATTGTCTTTGTCATGTTGTTTGTTGCCCGATTATTTTCTTTTTTTGATCAGTTAACCTAATGTCGTGCTAACGTCTTCATCAAACGCAGAGCAGTGTGGGTCCTTCCACTCTACATTCGACGTAAAATGTTCTTGATTTTTCTTTTTACAGTAGTGTTTCAATAGTGATTAAAAGTTTTTATAAAAATTTAATAATTTTGCAGTGTAAATATTTTACACTAAATTTTACATTTGTGTCTTTCTGTGTTATTTAATATGGCTGTAGTTTCTCGTTTGAAACAGAATCGAGTTGCGGTCATGCAATCAGGTAAAATTTATTTAGATGAACCAGTTTCCTTCGCGGATCGCATCAGGATAAATGTGTTGACATTTTTTATTTACTTTGTAAGTCGAAATTAAAGTTTTCAGTCGTACATCATTCGGATGTTACAATCGTTGACCGATTTTAGATACTAATTTTAATTGCAACTTTCCTTTCAGTACAGTGCCATAACTACCGGTACTCGCAAGGGTTCTGTGAAACGGTCTCGGCAGTGACAGGGGCCCGCCTACGCTGACGACAAAGTCCGCAACCACATAATTCATGTTCTATAAACTTTAAACTCATTAGAAAGCGGATTTGTTTTCTACTCACAATTTTATATGATAAATTAAAAAAAATCTTCGCTCTAAAGATCGTCGTACATCTAGCGCGGTGAAGAATATTTCTTTTGCTGTATTCTTATGAGTGCGCACACTGTTGCGACCCGCGGCGAACCGCAGCGCCGCTATTTTTTTCTATGGTGGTATTATGTCAATATTTTGCAATGAAACAGTCTAGGTAATTTTCAGTAATTTTAAACCGTATATTTATCAGACCTCGCATTAAAATATCTATTATTTTACAAACACTGGCACAAGACGTACAATATTTTAACTTTAAATTTAAATTCAGGGTTTTATTATACTGTAACTTTTTTTTTCTGATGTGTTTCTTACGAAATCGTAATTTTTTATAATGCAAATCATGTCTGTTGATAAGGTGTACTTTTATTTCTGTTTAAATGTGAGTAGTGCATCTACTTAATTTTAACAGTTGAATTCTTTTATTTAAATTTCCCGCAAAATAGAGCGTCAAAATGGCGATATTCATTCTTGGTTAGTTCGCGCAGGTCGACGCGAATTCTCCCCTCATCTATGTCTCTGGCCGCTACCCAGCTAACGCAAATCTAGCGCAGCGAACCGCTGTGACTCTGTCGGCGTGGAGGAAATATTATTTTTCTCTAGTTTGAATGGATGAATACTATTGGTTATAATTTCTGAAATAGCGTAAACTTTATATATAAAAAAACAACAGCCCCAAACAAAGGTAAGTATTCTTTATTTTACATCAAATAAAACAAAATTAATTTTATTTATTTTCAGTGAAGTAGCTCGCTGCTGTACAAAAATACCCCCATTTCCATTTCAGTCAGCTTGCAAAATCAAGCTTTAAACTGAACTTGCCCCCAGCAAGCCGGTTGATGAATTAACAAAAAAAATAAAATAAACAAAATTATTACCTTTTTCTTTAGCTGCGTTATTACGATTCACAAAACATGCAAAATTAACAAAATTTCACTTAAGCAAAATCAACTCTCTTTTTCCACGTGCTCGCACCTACTCTCCTTCCACCTGCCGGCCGCTGTTCGAACCTCATTTTTCCACGTCACATCCGACCATGTAAATTTAAATAAACTTTAAAACAAAATTCAAAATTAAACATTTTTCACTTTTAGGTAACCCATGCCTATAGCGTCCTCTTTACTGATACGGATTCTTTTTCCGTCCTGAAGCCGGATGCGGACCTTTCTTCTGCTTCCATTTTCTCGATGTAAATAATTTCTCGGAAGGAAAAAAGTTGTTTCGTTTGAAACATGGTCCGTCGACACTACCCCGGCATCACCATTTTCGACGTTCCCAAAAGAAGGTCTGGACAGTGCCAAAAGTTCCTGTAGTTTTTCCTCGATCCAAATCTCAGTGTAAGGACAGTGGAGGAGCAAACATTCTCCATTTAAATTATTCATATTTCCTGACTATTGAAGCAAACAAAATAAAGAAATATTAGAAAAATAATAATTTAATAAAAAAAAACTCAACCATTTCTAGGGTATAGACAAATAAAAACCAAAAATAAGATTTTACACAACAATATGTACGTGTGTTACATGCGTATACGTACAATCGTCCGCACTTAAGATGCACCTCTTGCATGCACACCTCACACTTGTGCTCTAAAGGTTCAGAGAATCGTCAAGTTGTTAAAACTTCTTCCAATTAAAGGTACTTGCGGCAGGATTTTGCAAGGCAACCCGGTCGCATAATGTGACTCTGTACGTAATCTTCCATTAAAACCGGGTTTCGTTAAAATAACAGATCAGCGTAGAAAAGTTGCAGTGGGATCTTAGACTATAATACCACTTATCAAATAGCAACTATAAAAATAATAGTACTTATCAAGTACCCGATTACTTATCGCGTAATGGGTAACTGCGCGGGCATCAGTAACGGGTACCCTGGTAGCGAAATTATAGGTATCGGTATCCCTAGAATATACTTACGTTTGAAGTTTTTTTTTTGTGGTATATTGAGGTAATAGAAGGAAAGGTAACAAAATTTTTATATTTATTGAATAAACCTCAATGTAACAAAGAGTAAAATTATATAGTGCACAGACTGTTCAAAAAAAATTCGGCACTATTGCTAACTTTTTTATTATTAAAATTACAGATATGGTTAAATTAGAAAGCTAGTAGTACTTTTTGGCCTGATTGCAACGATGCATTTAAAAAAGCAATTGAAAATTGCGCTTACGAAATAAAGTAAGTGTTTTTTTTTAATGGAACACGCTGTATATTATTTGACCAATCGATAAAGAATAAAATTCTGAATTAAAATTGTCCTTTATCATTTTATCGGAAATTTATAAATAAAGAATATATTTTGATTTTTACAAATTGATTAAGATGGCTGTGTTTCAATTGATGAAGAACCAGAACTACTACATAATAAGTTATCCCATAGGTATTCTCCGAATATCGGTTATCCGGTAGTTATCGGGTAAGGATTTTTATAAAGGGAAACCAGTTCCATTTAAATAAATGGAAACAGGGGTAAGTACGCCAGTCATAGTTTATTATTATTATTATTATTATTACTATTATTATTATTATTATTATTATTATTATTATTATTATTATTATTATTATACGAATGAAGTTAATTCTTGTCCGATGAAAATTGTAAGTAAATGTTTTTTTTTAATTTTGAACCGGACAGAAATATGATCGGAAAAACACTCAACGTTTCGCTATCAGCCGAAAGAATGAAACACACTATTGCTATTTCATAAGTGGTACGTAGTTGAAAAGATAAAGAATATGTTTTTCTCCACACCTCATCAAGTAAGGTAAATGTCAACCAAGACCACGGACCATACCTAATACGTACTTGTTTTGTTTCAGTTACAAATTATAATTTTTCATTTACAAGTAAGTACTTACTAAAGGTTTACTAAATATTAAGCAGAAAAAATATTTAAAGTTCATTAAGTAAGATGCTCCCGAGGAGTTAGCACCCAGAAAATTAATTAATAAAAATAGCGTAAAAGGATCGCTTAGAAATTACGCTTTCGGGATTACAAAAACTTAGAATTAACTTACTAATTATTGGTAACGAAATAATATTATAATTAAAATAGTTAGCATCAAAATAGTCAACTGTGTTTTTCTCCAGAACAATGATCTTACAAATTATTACCTATCGGTCATAAGTAAGGGTGTGTCAACTAAAAATCCGGAAAATCTTTGTTCAACTATATTTTATTAACTAAACAAAACATTATTTATTTAAGAATTATAACAATTTATCTAATGTCAAATGACGTGATCAGGACCATAATCCGCCGCTTGCCGCACTTTGGTATGTACACGAGCCATCAAGGTCTGAAAGTGCGAAGAATTGAATTGGCGAAGTTTGTTTTTGATTCGGGCCTTCAATTCTTCCACTGTTTTTGCTTCCCAGCCACCTTCATAAACTTTCTGCTTCAGTTGATACCAAAAGCGCTCGATTGGTCTCAATTGAGGTACATTTGCTACATTTTCTGCTCGTGGAATGTATTTAATTTGATGCTGCTCGTATACGGCTAGAGTATTACGCGCGTAGTGTGCCGTAGCCATGTCCGGCCAAAAGATGTAATTGTTGTCATTGTGGTATTTTCGTAGAAATGGTACAAGTCTTTTACGGATACATTCCTTTGAATATACATTTTGGTCAACACAAAGTCCTGAAGGGGCGATGAAGGGAGCAGACCTTCCTTTGCTGCTTATCGCTAGCCAGACCAAAACTTTCTTGGAAAACTTAGCGTGCCTTTTGTAAATGACTTCAGAATCGATTTCCACACCTTTTTTATAAAAGTAGCTGTTATTTCCAGCAACTTCGGTACCATCTAAAGTAAAGTAAGACTCATCATCCATTACTACAAAATTTTGGTTCGCTGGCTTCAAATGCCCTTCGCGCAATTTACGCAGGAAACCTTTTTGACTTTTCAGTTGAGATTCACTATATTTCGGAGCAGATTTTCTCTTTCTTAGAACTACATTATCTTCCTTTAGTATTTTCCTTACGTACTCGTGACATATGTTAAATTTTCTTGATAGTTTTCGATAAGATATTCCAAGTTTTCCAACTGCCTCCTGAACAAGTTGCTCTTTCTTTCTCTTGGGCATTTTTTTTGCTATCCTTCCACTTCCTTCGATTCTAGTAAGCGTTTTTTCATTCTCTACTCGTTTTATAATATCATATATACTACTTTGCGGAATTCCCATTGTTTTGAAATGATTCACGGTGTATAATTTCCCTTGCCCTCTATGGTCTATATAAAATTCGCCAATGAGTTTTCTGCGAGAATTCTCTTTCAACGTCTTCATCTTGTCACGTACACAAGTTAGAAACACCACAACGCTTGTTTTGACATTTGTTAAGTTGACATAGACAAATGACACAATTTTTTTGTCAAGGCTAACGGTATTTAGAAAATAGCTAAATGATAAAAGCATTCCGGATTTTTAGTTGACACACCCTTAATTACTAATTGATTACTAATTGTTACGAAATTGTAAGTTAATAAACTAATATTGTGGGGGCCAACTTCACGGAGCCCAACAATAGGGCAGTGAGATGAATGAATTAAGACCAAGGTCACCAATTTCCGAACGCATGATTCAGATGGATTGTTTATTAAGGCTAGCGGGCGAAATTTATTTATTTTCGCAAAAACTCGGGTCACAGAAACTTTGTTTTCGGACGCACATTTAAGACAAAGTTTGCAATGCTGGTAGGAATAAACTACTTAGGTGTTCAAACTGCAATCATCGTTAACCTTATTTTAAAAATTAGTATTGAATAAATTTGTTACAGATTATTTCTTGCCTTTTTCAATAATGAAATAAATATTTTAAAACTTTTCCGGTATTCAGTTCCGTTTAAGGTCAAGTTCACGCCCGATTCCTCGCTGCTGCAGCCATAAAACTAAAGAAAAAAAAACATTTTTAGGACTGTATTTATATCCTTCATCTGGCAGCTGGTCCTTAAACAGTGCTGTGTTGTTGATTTGGGTAAAATCTTTGATTAATTATTTTTGCAGCCAACATTTTTTTTAGCAGTTTGATCGTAGTCAGTGATTTATATTCTTGCACGGATTATTATTTGGCGGTCTATTTAAGAATCACTCTGTATCTCTGACGAACATAAGTGGTAGTTATTAAGGTTTAAAATATCATACGAACCGTTACTTCTCAAGACAACCGATAAATGTACGAAACAAAAACTTTTGCTAAAACGTAAAACTATTCGAGAAAAATTAAACTATTTGAAACATGGCGAATTAATTCAAGAAAAGATGTTCGATCCTATTACCAGGCATTTGAAAAATATCGAAAGCAAATTACAACCAAGAAGCGAAATTGAGTTACCTAGCATTGATGTGAAATTGATTGAGTTACCTAACATTGATGTAAAACCTCAGAACAACAGCAACAGCAACAACCGCAACAAAAATATGATTTTACAACTCCAAAACAAAATGATTTTGCAACTCCAAAAAGATATTTTTCTATAAAAAAACGTAAACCGTCGTTGATGGACTTTGAAGATGAAGATGAAGATGATGAGTCAGAGAGATAAAAATAATCTATTTTAGAAAGTGTCGAATCAGATGAAGAAGAAGATTCACGATTTAGAGGTCTCAATGAGAGAGTTCATGTTGATTATTTAGAACAATATCATCCGTTACCTAGAAAATACATCAATGATATGTACACATACAAGGAAAATAAAGAATTTGATCAGAAATATGGAGCGAGACTCGATAAAAGTACTGAAAATTTAAGAATCGGTGATTCATCATTAAATCTCGATGGAGCTGACATAATTGTTAAAAACAGAAGATACAAAGGTACTTCAGGTTTATATGAATTACTCTTTAAAAAATTCCCTGAAAATTACACCAAAGAAGATGCTAAAAATTATAGACAAATCATTCTTAGGACTAATACGCATCGACGACATTATAAATCGAATAAACAAGTAGATGGCAGTAGAATGCAAAAGTATAAAAATATTGTGGCTCCGTTAATTAACGACAGTAATACTACAGGTAGTGGATTATTGATGGAAGTGGCCGAGAATAAAATCGACTACGTACATTGGGATGATTCAAACGAACTTGTTGATAGGTTAAGGTTATTGTTAGCGTCGTAAACAGCCGGTAATACGAGCCACAGGAATAAATTCAATAATAGAGGAACTAAGAGAAGCCCGTATCATTAAATAAAGACGATGAACCTAATTACAGACGCTAAAAAGCAAGTAATAAATTAAATTCACAAACCTGCGAGAATTAATTTCAGAAGGCGTAGAGTCATAATTAAATCTTTAAACGATTTGTATCGAGCTGATTTGGTAGAAATGCTTCCTTATGCTAAAGAAAATAACGGCTATAAATATATATTAGTTGTAATTAATTACTTTTCAAAATATGTTTGGGCGTTTCCTCTAACAAATAAATCCAGATTAGAAGTCAACAATACTATGGAAAAGATGTTTAAGGAACAAGCACCTGATAATCTTCAAACGGATTTGGGAAAGGAGTTTTTCAATCAGAAAATTAAGAAATTAACGAAAAAATACAACATTGACCATTACAATGCGTTCAGTGAGAAAAAAGCATCGATAGTGAAGTGAGTAAATAGGATAATTAAAAACGACATGTTTAGAAACTTTGGTCTGCAGGGAAATTACGAGTGGATAAATTTATTAAAACGTGTCGTGGAACAAATACAACAATAAAAAGCACAGAACCATAGGTATGAAACCGATTGAAGTGGGGAAGAATAACGAAGAGAAATTATTAAATACCGTGTATAGCAAAATTAAATCAGTTGATCTCAAGAGTAAAAAATTCAGTGTCGGTGATCACGTACGCATTTCTAAAATAATTCGATTCGAAAAATACAACTAACAAATCCAATCACTTATTTATTAAAAGACTCAACTCGAAATGATATATTAGGAGGATTTTATAAAGAACAATTGCAAAAAGTAAAATATTCATACGTTTATCTCGTGGAAAAAGTTTTAAAATTAAATATAAATAAAGTGTTCGTGAAATAGTTGGGTTTTAATAATACACATAACAGTTGGACAGATAAGAGTAATATTGCGTAACATAGCAATCGTTGTCTATTAATGCTTCTGCGTATATATAGACGTATCAACAACTTCAATTTGTTAGTAAGAGAGTAGCAACGAAAAAAAAAACTTTACACACACACGTGTTAATTTTTTATTGTGAAACAATAAAAATGTACATTATTCACATTCAGGGTTTCCAGTTTCAAAGGAATGAATGTAATCAGAGAAATAGCGTTATTAAATACAAGAACGAAAATTATTTAGCCTTTAGAAAGACAGCAAAAATCATCATGGTTTTCTGATAGATTAAAAAAACACATTGAGTGGACTATAAGAAATTTGCACGGTTTAGACTGGGATACTTCGTTTGACTACTACTTACCTCAAGAAAACATTGGTAACTACATCGAAAGTCTCGTCGGAAATGAAGTCGTCTGCGTATAAGGGCTCATTAAGAAAAGAATCTTAAATAAAATTATACCTAATGAAATTATAGATTTAAATGTACTCAAATGTCCGAGTTTAAGAATTTTAAAATGTAATTATCTTCGAATAGATAAAACAGCGACATCCTATGATCACTTTTTGACCTGACATTGCAGTAGGATGTCGCTGTTTTATCTATTCACCACTATTACATCGCAATTGCGAATAAATTGGTCAAGTCGTTTTTGGTTTGCAGTGGGAATTTCGACCTACGTCTCTGCTGCCGAAGCCCCAAGCAGGGCTGAAACAGCTGTATAGAGGCTGCTCGAGGTTTTCACTGCAGTCAAAAACGATTTGCAACAAAATTTTGTAAATATCTTCAAACTCATTGTAATTTACATGTTTATAATACATTAAATTGTTCTAAAGAAAATGTATTTGTATTACATCAATGGTTTATTAAAGAATGTAATAAAGAACTCTAAAAAATGTTTAATTTGGTTTATTAAATTATAACTTATAAATTTTTCATATTATCGTATATAATTTCAGAGTTTAAATGTTTGTTTCCATTGTTTAATGTTCAAGCGAAATTAGACTTCTGAATTGATACTATTTTCCAACACATGTCTTTTAAAAATATTTTCAATTTCTTTATTCAATTCAGCATTATCTAAAAAGAAACAATAACGTCCGTTGGAATAAATAACTTATTAACAAGCAGCCCTTTATACACACAAAAATATTACATTTCAGTGTGAATATTTCTGAACGTTATGCAGGTCAGCAGCGTCGCAATACTCGTAGAAGTCCAACAAAGATGTGGTAGCAGTAGTAGCAGAAGTTGAAGACTCTTCTGAAATTTTAATTTTCTTATTCTTGTGTCCATTCTCTTTCCTGGTCTCTTCAGTAAATTTTCTTTTCTTTGTTGCTGACGATTCTTCAAACATCACCAATTGCTCTTGTTCAGCACCGAGAATAAACGAAAACCTAATCAAAGCTTCTTCGAATGTCTTTATTTCATCTTCATTCTCCAAAGCCAGTCGAATGTACTTCACAGATAAATTACGTAACTTCCTCGGGATTGTTTCCGTTTTTGGACAGTAACTGTATTAACACATGATTGGCCTTTTTTCGAATATTTTTCAAACCAAATCTAATTAAAAAAAAAAATATATTAACTAAGAAATTTTTTTTTACAAAAATGTATCTGAAACTTAAAAATAACAAAGTTTCTAATTACGCCAAAATTGAATAAAATTTGTCCATTCTGTTAAATTGTAAAGAAATTTTCAAACTACTAAGGGGAAAAAGAAATCAAAAAGAAAAACTTTGATCTGGCAGGATTTGGGATCGTGTTTCAAAAATAGATTGAGAACTGGTGCAATAATTAAAGAGCCAAATTTATTTCTAGAAAAATCTTTTAAATATTTTTACTATAAAATAAAGAAGGAATTATCTAAAAGCCTTTTAAAAGTAAACGAAATATTTGTAGTTGTTCTTAGTAAGTTTATTAAGCCGCAGAGCGCTGAGACAAAACATTTTACGACTAGAAACCACATAATAGATCGTTCTACAAATTTAAAAGAATGGTATGAAGTAAATATTAAAAATAAAATTTTATCAAAATTTGAAGAATTTCAAGCAAGAGATAGTGGATGGGTACTGTGCGAGATTCTACAACTAAAAATTAATTAATAATTATACACTTATTAATGTAGGTATTTTAACGTACGTTGAAATGCCTACCTTTATTCAAAATAAAAAGGCCGTTTTAAATATACAAAATAATGATGAATACTGTTTTCTTTGGTCAATCGTGGCAGCTTTACACCCCGCCCCCTGTAAATGCTGTGCGTACGTCTTCTTACCGTCATTTTTCAAACATTTAAAAATTTGAAGGTATTAATTTTGCTACTACTTCAAAAGACGTTAAAAAATTTGTAGTAATAAACGAACTTTCAATTAATATTTTTATAATAGAAAAAACTGAAGTATTACCTGTTTGTCTAAGTAAATTTGAATTTACAAAACGAATTAATCTCTTAATGGTACCTTGTGAAGAAAATGATTACGATGATGTTAATGATGATGAGGATTTTGATGATAAAAATTCAAAAACGGAAGCGGACGTTTTGCTTTTAACGGACATCTTTAAAAATTTTAGAGCTACATGTTTACAGGCTTATGAACTGGATGCTTTGCATTACTATACGGTACCCGGTTTAGCTTTTGATAGCATGCTGAAGACAACTTTTAACTTGGAATTACTGACAGACGTAGATATATTAATATTTGTCGAAAAAGGTATCAGAGGAGGGGTATCTCAATGTTCAAATCGTTATGGTAAGGCAAATAATAAATACATGAACGACTTTAATATTGATGAACCGTCATCATATTTCATGTATTTTGACCTTAACAATTTATATGGCACAGCTATGCGATCGCCTTTGCCTTTTGCACAATTTGAATGGGTTGATCCTTATTCGATAGATATTATGAATTTGGTTTTTATTTTGGAATGTCATTTAGTTTATCCCGAAGAACTATTTCAAAATCATAAAGATTTGCCACTCTGTCCTGAACGTTTGGTACCACCAACTTCGTCTTCAAAAATTCCCAAATTATTAACAACTTTATTGGATAAGAAACAATATATTATACATTACAGAAATTTAAAACAGGCGATCCAACTGGAATTGAAAGTTGAACGAGTATTAAGAGTATTGAAATTCAAACAATCAAATTGGATGGAGTCGTACATAAATTTAAATAATGATTTGCGTAAAAAAGTAAAAATGATTTTGAAAAAAAATTAAAGAATAATTTGAAAAGACCATAGAAAGCGTTAGAAAATATAAAGACGTAAAATTGGTAACCAAATGGGAAGGACGTAACGGAGCACACAATTACATATCACGACCTAATTTTCATAGTTGTACAATTTTCGATGATGACATGATCATTACCGAAATGAAACGAATGAATATTAAATTTAATAAACCTATATACATCGGTTTTACTATACTAGATCTTTCCAAAACATTTTTCTATGATCTTCATTACAATTATATCAAAAATAAATTTAAATACAAAGCTAAATTACTTTATACAGATACAGATTCTTTAATTTATCATTTTTTCGTAGAAGATATTTATGAACACATTAAAGAAAATATTTCAAAATTTAATACGTCAGATTATTCATCCACTAACAGATATCAAATTCCTCTTCGGAATAAAAAAAGTTCTAGGATTAATGAAAGATGAAAACAATGGTAGACTAATGTTAGAATTTATAGGTCTTAGATAAAAAATGTACACAATAAAAATTGAAAATAATGATGTTATAAAAAAAGCAAAAGGTGTGAAAAATTCAGCACTTCGTTCGATTTCGTTTGACGACTATTATCAAACTCTGTTTAATAATTCTATGTTAGACACAACACAAAAACATGAAGTTCTCACGATTGAACAAAGAAAGGTTGTTGTGAGTTCTTTCAACGACAAACGAATTATTAGTTTTATGAATCGACCAATTTTCTACAATTTAGGAAGAGCATGTAATAACTAAGGCCTCGAATCTGAGGCGAATTCTACGATCGAATTCTGCGTCTCATTAATTTTGATTTTGACGATTCGACATTTATTTGATTGCTCAGTCTCTCCGTAAATATTGAAGAGTTCAAAATTTACTTATATAAAGCGTCTCTCACAACCTGTCATGTTGAGAGATCTTTTTCTCGCTTTAAAAAACATTCTCACGGTAAAACGAAACGAACGCACGAAAATTTGGAATGTTATTTAATAATTAATTTTAATAACAATTAATAGATAAGAAATTTTAGTATTTTCTTCCCTATTCGAATTTCGAATATCTGAGAATACTCACGCGCGTCTCTGTTAAACCGGGCTGGACGGGCTATTTTCCTCGATACTGTAGTAATAACGTAGACCCAGCAAGAGACAAAGAAATGATCAATGTTATGAATATCGTGCTATATTTTAACGATTACGAAGACGATTACATGATAGTGTGCGATAATGCACAATTAATCGGTCAAGTGGCCGAACTATCGTGAACAATTCGAGCTGACAACGGTTTTTTTTCTGTCTTTCCGAAACAATTTTAATTAAATTGTTTCGGATTAAATAATTAATTTAACATAAGATATCTGGTGTATTTGAAAATACATCACAAACAATTATTTCTGTATTAGAATATGTAAAAATGTATACTTAGCTTTTTATTTAAAGAAATAAATAAATAAACAATTTATTCGCAGCGAAAAATTTTATCATTTTCTCTTCTGACCCTGGGGCGTTGCATAGACCAAAAGGCATCACCTTGAACTGCCATAGACCAGTACCTGTAGTGAAGGCTGTCTTTTCCTTGTCTTCGGAATGCATTCCAACTTGCCAATAGCCACTTTTCAAGTCCAGAGTAGAGAACCATCTCGCACCGGATAAGTTGTCAATTGTGTCATCAAACCGAGGTAAGGGATAGCTGTCCTTTTTCGTGATATCATTTAATCGCCTGTAGTCCACACAGAACCGCGTGCTCCCATCCTTTTTAGTTACAAGTACAATAGGAGATGCCCATGGACTTTGCGACGGTTCAATAATTCCTTGGCCCTGCATCTTCTTGATTAACTTGTCAGTGTCTTCTCTCCTCGCTAATGGCAGTCTTTGTGCGGGTTGACGAATTGGATTCGAATCGCCAGTGTTTATTCTGTGCTGAACAATGTCCGTCCGGGTTAAGTCGGTAAAGGCGAAGATTCTTTTGTATTTTCGAAACAGTTCTCCTATGTCTTCTGTTTCCATGAGTGTTAACGATGTTGATACCTCTTCCAGCAATTTCTCTAGTAGTGGTGGTGGAGTGTCAGACTGATGCCGAGTGGATACATCGTTTACTTGAATGTGGTTTACAGAAGCAATTGCTTCACATTTGCCCACCACTGTTCCGTTGGGTATGGTCACTGGGTAACTGTTGACATTTGCAAGACGAATAGGAATTGTTTCTTGGATCTTCACCAGAGTCCCAGCCAGTGAAATTCCTTTCTTGGCGCTGCTGATTTCAGTTGGCTCTATGATTCCGGCAGGATAGCTACCAAGATTGCCTTCCAACTTCGCCAGAATTAACTTATCGGTTAAGGCTGGAATGTTTATACTTTCATCCAATATTACTTTGAGCACTGTAGACAGATTTCCAGGAACATGGAGAGGTATTTCTTCAGATCCAATTCGTAGAACTTTATCTTTTAAATCTACAACCAAGCTGTTTTTTTTTTCATGAAGTACTAAGGTAAAATTACAACATCGTTCAGTCGTTGCTCGAAGAAGAAAGAATTTTGCTGATATTACGAATCTTAATTACAAGCAATATTTTTATGCAAGAAAACGAACATATTATTATTACAAAATTGTAAGCGAACCGTGTTTTACTCTTTTCTTTCGAAATTTAAAGATATTTGATTTAGTTTATAAATTATTGATATTTACGTATTATTTAACGTTTTGCAGTTTCATAAAAATACATAAATAATTTATTTATACACGTAATTTATTTTCATAAGTTCTTTGATGAGAAAGAAACGTCCTTGCACATTAACACACACACAACATACAAGTGGGTTCGATAAAAGAAACCTTGGACTAGTTTAGCTGAATCTGTACATTTTTCAAAGTTCATTGACTCGTTATACTGAACGAACACGCCTGATAAAATTACAACCCTTCTTCAAGAACTAAACGGGGGTTAGAATAATTTTTTTCTCAACAACCTCTAAAGAACTCATTTTTTTTTCTGCAACTGCCGCTTCAGCTCAAGAACTAAAGGGATGACTTCTTCACCTCTTAAACCATTCCCGTAACTTAGGGGATGACCTTTAACGATGGTCAATTCGGATGGACACGTGCCATCCGCATTTTTTTTCAAGGTCAAATTGATCCAGGATCCCGCTAGCTATACTACTTAAGTGGTTTTAGTTACTTGCAGGTAACCGCTAGTGTGAGAAACATGGTTGCCACAACACATATCTTACTATGACTTTTTTGTGATTAGCGAGATAGCTTTAGATAATAAGTTTTTAGAAAGAAGCACTAGACAGGAAACTTTTTTGTGACTGTAAGTTTTGATATTTTTTACGGTATAGTCACAAAATAAGAAAATTTAAATGGCTGCTGAGTTACTTATGGAAAACGGGTATGCTTTAGTGCCTTCTAGGTGTATAACTGATTTATTTTCGGAAAGAGTTATTCATTAGTAACCTTTTATATGTCTTTGCTAACTTTGCTATCTGTCATGGTTTAGTCAGAAAATAAAAAATTCTAAGAGACTAAAATGTCTTTTTTTCAAAATGATTTTATTTAGAATTTCAAGTTAGCAGCTTGTAAACAGAAAAACAAATGCCTAATATAGCTTACTAATTAATGACTTTTTCTCAAAATAAATAAATTAAGTAGTTAAAAGGTAGTAAAATATTCCTGTTTTCAATAAAAACGTGCAATAGACCGTAAGAAACATCAAAAGTTGCAAAGATACGAAAAGTTTCCTATCGAATGCTTCTTCCAGTAAGATATTTGTTGTGGTACAATGTTTTTCACGCTAGCGGTTCACTGCGAGTAACTAAAATCACTTGTAAATGGACTTGCCTTCTTGGAGGGCTGCATACCAAATTTCATCCAAATTGGTTCAGGTGCTACTTTGTTATAAGAAACATTAACTTTAAAATTTAAGATGACCAGATAAAACAGCGACATCTTACGATCGCTTTTTGACCTGATATTGCAGTGGGATAGACAAATTACAGCGGATTTGCTACCTAATAAGTCCCCCATGCAAGGCGGCCACGCTTGGACAAGTCGTTTTTGGTTTGCAGTGGAAATGTCGAGCTACGTCTCTGCTGACGAATCCCAAAGCAGGGCTGAAACAGCTGTACAGAGGCTGCTGGAGGTTTTCACTGCAATGAAAAACGATTTGCAAAAAAAAAAATAATTTAAGGAATATTGAAAAACTGGGTGATTGATTGAAATGATTTCTGTCTAAAAGAAGTATTCAAAATTGAAAATTGCCGCTCAAATGTCATTGTGGATCACGGAATACGTTTCCTCCTGACAGTGTATGGAGCTCCAGTCGTCTAAGAAGTTACCATTGAGCTTCGCAAAATCTACAAGACTTTAAAAATTTAGTTAAACCATGAATGAAATCAACATCAATGGGGACGGGTAATGAAAAATAATATTTTAAAATATAACTACGGTATTACCGCCTGCATTGGATGTATTGCTGAACACACTTTTTTACAGCTGTTTGAAAGATTGTGACGGTAATTGTGGACGCAGGAAAGGGGTATTGTCATGCTCTATAGTATGTGGCCATTGTCGTGGAAAATCATGCCTCAATATACTGCTGAGGCTGATTATTCTAACAGTTCTAATAATAATAATAATAATACACAAATAGGTAACGATGTTGATGAAATAAGTTCTTTACTTTATTTACTATCAAGTACATCCGAGAGTGTTGATGATGCCGAAAAAAAGATGAGGAAAAAGAAAAAGAAAGGGAGGAAGAAGTACCAGAGGAAGACAGCGACGAAGAAGGATAATAATTTGAAATATGGATTGTTCCTATCTAAAAAAAGATATACAGGCTGTCCATTTTTCGAGCCCAAGTGTGGGGATCTCACTTATCTTAAGAGATACGAGGTTTAAATTTAAATTATTCCTTTTCATTATGAAGGTATTGAGAAAAACTAAAATTTTTTACTTTCGTTTTTATTTTTTAAATCGAAAACCGATAACGCTAGACATTTATAACTTACACATTATTAAGGCACTTTTTTACGTAGAATCTAAATCTAAATTACATTTACCCGAGCTGTCAAAATTATAGAGATACGACTGTCAACTCTTTTGTTTCTTATGGACGCCATATTGAATTTTCATATTTCTAAATAAAAATTTTTCTCCGATTCTAACAATCACATTACGGTTGAGTTGACTTTTTCACCAAAATTTCTATTTTTTTATTTTTACGAAGAACACTGTGACTCGAGCTTAACCAACTGAAAACGCAGAAGAAATTCTGTACTCTTAAGAATCACTCATTTTTTATAATATTCTTATTGCAAATAACCCCCACTTTAAATACAAAACAATTCTTCGGGTTTAACAAGACAAACTGCAGTCAATTTTACATACCACACCAGGTGGAGAATTCTGAAAGAAACATAAGAATCGTCATTGAAAAAGTCCCACAAAAAGTAGGTTAAACTTTGTAACTTTTTGTATTATAAATTTGTGTTTCATTGTACCTACCCATCAGAAAATTGTCTGTGGGAGATAAATTTGGCCCTCTGCTAGTCAGCCGATGTCTCTGTTATTTCTTTTTAGAAAACATTTTAGTTAAACAGTCACCAACTCAAGCGTCATAGAGAACAAGCCATCTTGTTGAAATCAACTGTTAGTCAATGTATTTCATAAGAAACATAAAAGCTCAAACATTACTGCTCCCCTTCGAGTGAAGTGGAAAATAACTCGAATTTATGATCACACGTGGAGAAAGAAGCTCATATAAATAAAAGTATGACATAAATTGAAAGACGTAACAAATTACACGAACGGGATAACTTAAGACATAACTGAAGGCTGCCCACCGTAAGGCAACTGAGTTATGATGAAACGAATTGACTAAAAAATAGACGTGTCACTATTTTCTTGGGACTGTTCAATTGGTAATGGACTAAGACGAGTAATTGGACGTCGAAACTCTCCTTTGACAGTTTGCACTGTGACTACACGAACTAGTCCATCCACTTCTTGATGTTGTGCAGTCACACTACCAAGTGTCAATTTTCCAGGTGGTAACTGCGGATTGTGGACTAGTACTAACTGAACAAGGTTGAAGTTTTTATTTACGTTGCACCACCGGGATCTTTGTTGAAGGTGATGCAAGTGTTGTGAAGACCACTTCCGCCAGAAATATTGCTGCAGTTGCTGCACCAATCGCCATCTGGATGAGAAATGTGTAGCTTTGTCGTCGATTTCAGGTTCAGGAACTGTCAGGAGAGAAGACCCAACCAAGAAATGAGCAGGAGTCAATACGGAGAGATCTGAAGAATCTGAGGACAATGTTATTAGTGGCCGGGAGTTCAGACAGGCTTCTACATGTGCCAGAACAGTTGAAAGTTCTTCGTACGTGAGAGTATGATCACCGATTACTTTTCGCAGCAAACCTCTTGTTGATGTTATCCCAGTCTTCCAGAGGCCTCCAAAATGTGAACTTGACGGTGGGATAAAACGCCAATGAGTTCCGGAATTAGCTAGCTCGGAAGCGACATTTTTATAATAGTCAAAACTTTCTCGGTAGAGTGCTTTCAATTGTGCGGCTGCTCCAATAAAGGTAGTTTCATTATCAGACCAAAATTCTGTGCATACTCCTCGGCGAGCGACGAACCTGCGAAAGGTAGCCAAGAAAGCACTAGTGGTGAGGTCGCTGACGGCCTCGATATGAATTGCTTTTGTGCTAAGACATACAAAAAGTGCAATACAGGCCCTATGCGCTCGCTGTCCACGACCAGCAGAAGTTCGACATCGGATGGGTCCTGCGTTGTCTACACCGGAATGAAGAAATGGGCGACTCGGTGTAACTCGTGACTCTGGTAACTGACGCATTAGCTGATGTCCTGGAATAGGTCGTTGTCGTCTGCAAAGCACACGATTTCGGAGTGTCTGCTTGACCAATGCTCGTCCTCGAATAATCCATACATGCTTCTGTAAGAAGCTGAGAGTAAGTGCCACTCCACCATGTAAAACTGATTGATGAGCATATCGAACAAATAGCAGGCTTAACGGTGAGAATTTTGGCAATATTGGCGGATGCTTCTCGGATCAGGACAGTTTAGCATTTTCAAGGTGTCCGCCGACACGTAATACTTGATGTTTATCAAGAAAAGGATTGAGATTAAGAATAGGTGAGGAACGAGAATCGGTTGCTAAACGTTTAATGCTTGCAATTTCTCTTTGAAACGATGAAAATGGAACAAATATTATAAGACGCAATTTAGCATCTGCTACTTCATTTGGGGTGATGAAGTTAGGAAAATCGACTTTCTCACGACAAAGATTTGCAAATCGAATGCAATATGCAGTTACGCGGAGTGTCCGAGAAAGAGATGAATAACGAGACAGTAAATCAAAATTCGCATTTTCAACTTGCACGTGCAGGGAGTGTGTGTGAGTAGAAGCTTCTTCATCTGGTGAATGAGTAAATACACTTTTTTGAGTTGGCCAACTTGATGGAGTCTTGGAAAGCCAATGGGGTCCAGAAAGCCACAAATGTGAAGTCGAGAGTTCTTGAGGAGCCATTCCACGCGATGCGATATCCGCGGGATTCTCAGCACTCAGCACGTGATGCAACGTTAATCCAGGTAATGAAATTTGCAGCTCAGCACACACATTGGAGCTGAAACCGGTCCAACGGCAGAATCTGACTTTTTGCAGATGACATAAACCTTTTTGGAATTCTAACCATCGTTGTTGAACCTGAAAGTTAAGAGGTTCATCCCAATCATTTCCGGCAAGCCATAAGTCTTGGAGCAGGTTTGCTGCAACGATAACAGGAGATATCCAACCTAAAGGATCAAATAATTACGCTGTTCGAGAGAGCACTGAGCGCTTTGTGACGTTTGACATATATGAGAATGCGCGTTGCTTGAAATGGAATGCATCTGACTTTGGATCTCAGAAGATGCCCAGCATCTTAGTGGATTCAGGAAGCTCAATAGAATCTGAAAGGGTACTTAATTCTCTGGAGACATTACGGAGTAACGTTGGGTGATTTGCAGACCATTTACTCAATTCCAACTGACCATACGCAAGACGTTGAATCAATTCATCACCTCGTTTGATAGCTACAGAAAGCGAGTCAACCCCTGATAAAATGTCATCCACGTAGGTTTCATGAATGAGGCATTCAGCGCCAAGAGATAATCGTTCACCTTCAGATTCGCAAGTTCACGTAAGACGCGAATCGCAAGAAAAGGAGCACAAGGGGTACTGTAAGTGACTGTGTTGAGTCGATAATCGTAGATAGCCTCCGACGGGCTGGTGCGCCAGACAATGCGTTGCAGGTCCTTGTCTGCAGGATCGACGATCTATCGAAACATCTTCACAATATCTGCACAAGAAACAAATTTGTAATTACGCCAACGTGTCAATACAAGCGTGAGATCATTTTGCAGAGCTGGATCTGGAAGAAAAGCTTGATTGAGAGCGTGACGGTGTGCGTTCTTTCGAGAAGCATCAAACACAACACGCAGCTTACTTTCTTGCGGGCCTTGTTGTACAACGGCATGATGAGGAAGATACCAACACGGGGAAGAAGAAGCTGCAGTCCTTTCCATATCTCTCATTGACTCGTACTGCTGCATGAATTCTGCATATTTCAATTGTAATGGATTATCATTCGAGAAACGACGTTCAAGCGTGAATAATGATCAAATTGCTTGATTGCGATTGTCACTGTCCGCGATTTCAGCACGACGCGGCAGTTCTACGATGAAGCGTCCACTTCCATCGCGGCGATATGTATCTGAAAAGTATTGATCACAAACCTGCTTTTCTGCGGAGAGTTCGCGATTGTTCGCGAGAACCTCTTCAATTTCCCAAAACTTGCGTAGTGTGTTGTTTAAATCACCTTGAATGCAGCAATGAAGCAAAGTCACCGAAGAACTGACAGGACTATCCAAGATACCTATTAATACCCAACCCAAAAAAGTGTCAAGGGCTACAACTTTGGAATCTGGAATGACGTGAATTCCAAGTCTAAGCAAGGAACTGAAGACATCAGCACCCAGGAGAAGTTCGATCTTCTGATCTTGGTAATAGCTAGGGTCTGCTAGCTGGAGTCCATTCAGTAATGGCGGATCTATAGGCAAAACCGTTCGCGAAGGAATGCGACCACTTAATCGCGGTAAAACGTAAGCGTTCATAGTATGATGAGTGTCTTCATCGAAACGGGATTCGAAGGACACTTTAGTGACCGAAGAAGTAGAAGTGAAAGTGGATGCACAAACTCCAATAACGCGAACGGAGGAGCGCTGTCGGGGTAATTATTGATGTTGAACGATATGTTCAGCAACGAAAGATACTTCGGATCCAGAGTCTAAAAGCGCGCGTGCTTGGATACGTTCGCCTACCGGTGAGACGACAGTCACAAGTGCAGTGGCCAACAATTCGATTGATTGCGAGACATCATCACTCGCGAAACATGAATGAACGGATTTGGTAATACTGGACGATGCATCGTTTCGAACCGCACACGGCAAAGGCAAACCCAATTTCGACACGTTTGGTTACATTTAGATCGAGTCGTGCAATAGTGAATTATGATCCTGCTTGCACGTGGAAGAGGTCTTTTTGGCCTTACAATCTCGTTTTGGACGCTGACCGAGACAGTTGAAGCACAGATGTAGTCTTCTTACTTCGGAAAATCGATCTTGTAAATTCTTTCGGCGAAAGACTTCACAGGAAAAATTGGAATGTTCATTCCCTCAAAACGAGCACGTTGTTTTGCATTGAACCAAAGCTTGATGAGCACGACGGCTTAGAGGAGGTTTGCAGGAGTTTGGGCCGGAGACGACGACGGTCATAGAGCCCGGAGTGGACGTTTCAAGAACACGGATTCGGGATTCCAGGAAGTTTTCTACTTGTTTGAAAGTCGATTGCGAAGGTACATAATTCGGATCAGCTAACTTGCTTTGTGTGTCAAAAGCAGTTAGATGCAGTTCCCATTCTTGGCGAGAAAAGGGGTCGAGGTAGCGAATAAACACTATGCTATGATGTCATCCCAGTGTTCAACAGGTCGAGACAATTGGTGAAGAACACGGAGTTCTTCACGTACACGGTCAAGAAGAACACGCATATCGTAAGCAGATTCTTGGAAACACGTTGGTAAATCGAAGAGAGCGGATAAGTGGGCATTAACAAGGAGACGTTCATTGGTGTAACGAGTGCACACAGCTTTCCAAGCACCCTCGAAGTTCGCCGCTGTACTTGCAATGTTTCGTACCAGTAAAGCTGCTTCACCTTTGAGAGCACTCTTTAATAGGAGTAACTTCTGAGCTTTGCTAACATCCTCCCGATTAAGCACCATGCCTTCAAATACATCTCGGAAAGATTCCCATTCTAAATAGATGCCAGAAAATGCAGGAAGAGGCATCTTCGGGAAAGGACATAACGATTCTCTCGTGATTGCAGGAATTAAATTGACAAAAGCTGTCACATTTGATTCTGATTTTGATTCTGACAACGGACGAAGTTCCTCTAGAAGTGTCAAACTTGTAAAGTAGGCCAGTTCGGATTCGGAAAAGAAATTATTTGCTTGATATTCTGTGTTACCGATGCGTTTTTGTAAAGCCAAAACTTCATGGTTGTTGCAGAACTTCTCCCAATGTTTATTAAGGCATAAGCACAGCTAACATCAATTAATTTGTTCGATCTTGCGAGAGATTTGTTTTGAACTGTATCCTTAATTTCGCGAGGTAATGCCGATATGCGATCAAAAATTTCATGTTGACGTTTGATCAAAACAGCCGTTGACATGTTGTCAAAATTGAAAATTTCTCACCTTCACCAAATTTTATGTTCTGGAAAGTGGTTAACATTAACAGTTCCTGCAGGAGGATGTACGAACAGGTAGGAATATCCGGCTCGAAGGACCAAAAAATTATGTTGCGGATTTCACAAGAACTGGATGGTTAAGAAAACTGTGTACTGACGGATCGAAAACTTTATTCGCTCACATTTGCTGTCTGGTCGCTACGATCTTTTAATAAAAGCTCAAACAATTGGTGACTTTATATTTGGCTCGTCGGCATCGGATATCACAATTTGAAGGAAACTTGAATTTCCTTCTAAATTTTATTCGTCATTCATTATCGCCGGGCAGAAGAAGTTCCATTTTTTTTTTTTAATTCTTCATACCACTTAATGTGGTAGCTTTGAAAGAATTTGGTTTGTTGAGCTAAAAACAATATTTTGCACTGAAAGCAGGAAGTGTTTACAATTAAAATATTATGACTTTCGAGCTTTTAGAATTTCTTCCGCGTTTCCAATTGATCGTCATGTAAGCATCAATATCTTGATTGTTTCCGCAGCGCTCTTTGTAAAAATTAAAAAATAGAAATTTTGGTCAAAAAGTCAAATCAATCGTAATGTGTGATACATTGCTAGAATCGGTGAAAAATCTTTATTTACAAATATGAAAATTCAATATGGCTTCCATAAGAAACAAAAACAAGAAAGTTGTCAGTCGTATCTCTACAATTTTGACAGCTCGGGTAAATATAATGACAGATTTAGATTCTACGTAAAAAAGTGCCTTAATAATGTGTTAGTTAAAAATGTCTAGCTTTACCGGTTTTTGATTTAAAAAATAAAAACGAAAATGAAAAATTCTAGTTTTTTCTTAATATCTTCAAAACGAAAAGGAATAATTTAAATTGCTTTTCAGATTATTAATTAGCATGAAAATACGCAACTTTGTCTTAATTTAACCGACCTCGTATCTCTTAAGATAAGTGAGATCCCGATGCTTCGGCTCGAAAAATGGATATAACAAAAGACGCCTCGCATTCTACCTCGAGAATGGTATCGAAATAAATGCATTTTACTGTTTGTGTATTCCTAACCTTATGTCATGAAAACGGTTCAACGGTAAAAATGTATAAGAACTTTTGTGAGGAATTGTCGAATTTACGATTCTTATAATAACTCGAATTATTATCAGACCAATAGGAAGCGAGATAATCGCGAAAAACCATTTCTTTTGACGTTTGACCTTAAAATAACTCGTGAAGCCGGCATGATATCGATGGGGAGTTTTAGTATGTTTTTTTATAATGGCTACATAAAGGTGTATACAAATATTCGCTAGGTTGGATTTTTTCGGAAGACAAATTATTATTTTACTGTATTAATGGCATTGTGCCAATTTGCGGTGTCGTCAGCAGAAGAGCAGTTCGTCACCGTAATTTGACCTAACCGGCCTTCTTAGGTATTCACAGCGCTTAATTTATTGTAAACTAGAGCTTAGTCTTGTAAGCTATCACTTCATCAATCCAGACACAATTAACATGTTATTGAATCATTTTAAGTCAGGTTCAAGTTAGTTAGATGAGATTTTTAAGTATCCTTTGTTTGTGTAAATGAACTAAATTACAAATATCGAAATATCTTTGTTATTCGTCTTAAGATGAATAGTAATAATAATAGACAATAGTACACAGCAATATCGTCGTTACGTTATTATCGTCTAGTGAAAGGTCAAAATCTGGTCCCACAATTAAACACGTAAGTCAGATCAGTCAGATTACGGTGAAATTCTCGAACTGCTCTTCTGCTAACCAGGCCTGAGTTAGATACGAAATCGCTAAGAGTACCCTGCAGCAATTTAGCCGATTTATAGCAAACTTTTAATAGATTTTTTTTTTGTAAAAGATGAATACAAACATCCCAATAACTTCTTTATTATTGGCTTAATTGGGAAACAGTAAAGAAAGATTTGTTTTTAGAATTTGTCGTTCTTTCATATGCCACTAAAAAATATAGGGAGTTCAATTAAAGAAAAAATTACGTACAAAGTTTTTTTAATCTCAAACCGGACAGAAAAATGAAGGGAAAACACTCAACGTTTCGCTATAGATTTATAACTTTTTCACTCCTGACGAAGCTATAAATCTATAGCGAAACGTTGAGTGTTTTCCCTTCATTTTTCTGTCCGGTTTGAGATTAAAAAAAGTATGTTTGTACTAACTATTTTCATCGGACAAGAACAAACTTCAATTATAGAAAAATTTACATATGCAAGTACTTTGAGAATGCGATGGACAATTGTTTCTTTGATATCACCACTATAATTCTGAATAAAAACAGTTCATTTTTTCTAATTGACGACTTTGTAGCTCCAATAATAAAGAAATTAGCAATAGTAACTTTGATCATACTGTACATTCTTTTCTACAATTGCTCGAAAATTGATGTCTACGGTAATTTCAGTGCGCAAAACACGCGTTTTTTACTGTTAAAAAAATTTTCGTGCACTGTGAAAAAAATAATTTCTGACATTAAGAAAAAAATGTCAGTATAGTATATTCTGCAACAAGGCTAGAATGAAAGTTTTATATGACTGAACATTCGTCGTACCACGAGTAGATCGAATTTTCTTTCTAAACCAAGTAACAGAAACGACCAGAAAGTTTGAATCAAAACCAATTAAATCTTGACAAAACTTGTTATTTATTGAAAGAATTAAATTAAATATTTAGTTCCACGAAGGGGGGTTTGGGGTTCCTCCGCAAATAAAAACAGAAACAACTCCACAAAAAAATGTGTCATGTAAACAAATAAATATTTTTAATACTCCCCCTAGTATTTTGTTTTTACAGTCATTTTTAATTCTCCTATTTGAAAGCTATAAAAGTAGTATGATGTCGATATTTTGATCAAATATTAGGTATCTCATATTTTAGTGCTAAGGGGGTTCCTCAGAAAGAAAATATAAGTGCTCTAGGGTTCCTCGCTTTACAAAAGGTTGAGAAACACTATACTAATATCTGTCGTCTCGGTGAATAAGTGGTTAAATTAGATTTCGTTATTTGTCAAACCACCACTTTTAGACTGAAAAGTTGTGTAAAATAGGATTTTTGTAATAAATCAGTTTGCACACATCAAAATTAACTCTTTTTCAAGCAGACTTGACTTTACATACTCTACGGAAAAACCACCTCTCTACTTGTCCTAAGCCTTTCAACTCATTTTGGAACAAATTTCGACTTAGCCACTTATTCACAGAAACGACAGATATATTCGCGGTTAAAAAAAGGCGGCCTGGAAAGACACTTACAAAATTTCTAAGTGGCTGGCTGTTTTCGCTACTATAATACAATAATAATATTTATTTCCCCAAAATAGAAGTATAAATAAAAATAAATATAAAATATAATATAATTATAGGAAACATTAAATAAATAATTCCAATCAACAGAAGAATACAGCAATAGATGTGCTAATATTTAAGCCCCAATTACTCGAAAACGGTTCGGTTTATCGAAATGCAATAAGAGAAACCTTTTTTTGTGCAAAATAATCTAAAGAATATTTGCTGCTTAAAACTAAAAAGTTAGGAATAAAATAATGAAAGTTATCACTTAAAAAAGTGGGAGGATCCAGAAGATATCGTCAAAACACAATATTTTTCACCCCTCTTTCAGGGCTTATTATTCAGTTTTAGAAAAAGATTATATAAGAAAGTAACCTTGCTCTATTCACTCTGAAATTATCGGGAGACATTTCTGAATATCGATGTATGTATAGTCTTGCGCACAACTCGATAAATTATAAAATGAAGATGTTATCACACGATAATTTTCCGATTTTTCATCTCACGTGTTCTACTACTAAATTTACCAAAGAAATAAAGGATGTACGCGGCTTCACCTTGACTAGAATGGGAAGCATGTAAAGCTCGTCGAATCACAAGAGGTTTTCCAACTATTTTAATACCCCGGCGAGAGTGGTAAGCCGAGAGAAAGGGCTTGGAACCATTAAATATATGAGGAAATCACAGATGCCTGCCTGCCTCAAGCTTAAAATATGCTAAATAGTGTTGGGGAAGTTGGCAATAATCTTTGCGTTATACTAGGCAAAACACGAATTTCTGTTTCACAAAAACGTTATTCGTTGTCTTCCTATCCTCCGTGGACAACTACACCCTGTTAACTTTTTGAGGCGTTTCAAAGGATATTTTTGTTACAAATCAGTGATAACTGTTTTTTTTTTGTTAGCACTTTCTGTATAATAAGAACTAAACATTATCCCAAATTTAAAAAACTGCAAATTATGTCATATATACCGTATAAAGAGAATTCGGTAGATAACGTCTTTATTAATTTAAAGTCATATGCAAGATTTTTAGGATTTGTGCAGCTGAACCTAGTAGTTTTTGAGATAATATGGGCTATTCTGTATCGAGTACGTTACATTTAAAAATTTTGTTGCAAATCGTTTTTGATTGCAGTGAAAACCTCGAGCAGCCTCTGTACAGAGTGGACCATTTTTGATGGTTTTACAAGGTTTCTCAGTTATTTATAGGAATAGAAGAAAACCGTTTTCGCGACTCAATGCTACTTTTTCAAGAAAAACTCAGTGAGGGAAAGAAAAGTTAGTTATCTCGATTTATTCGGGAAATACGGGCGAAAACGAATTTATCCTAAAAATTTCACAATATCTCAGTTGTTTGAAAAGATATTTCGAAAATTCAAAAACTATTTTATTTAGAAATTAATGTAGATTTCGCTAACGTTATTGTCTTTTGTAAAAACTGCGCCAGTTCTGCGAAACAGACTATAACTTTCTAATTTTAAATGGAAACCGTACACAAATAAATTGCTTGTTTAATGAGGTTTTCAAAAATATAAAGTTTGATATAATTACACTAGCCTGCGAAGGTTTTGCGGATGACATAAAACTAGGTGTATGTAGTAGATTTGGTGTTCCTGAGTCCGAGAAAAATATAATAATTTTTTGATCACACACCACTTTTTTTTTAAATAACAATATTTCAAAGTAGGTTTTTCAACCATAATTTTCGATAAGCCAACTGTTACCACTTGTTATTATTGACAGATTTGTGCTTAAGTGTTTATACGTTTCATGCTATATAAAATATTAGTTTGTACTATACCGTGTGTTCCTATTTAAGCAAATATTGAGAAAAAATTAATGATAAGATAAATGTTACTAAAAGACGTTGTCTAAATGATTGTAACAGTTTTGCCACATTTGTGGTTGAACCCAAAAAACACCAAAATAGGTTTGCTATAACCAAAGTTATAAACTTATACTTATAACCGGTAAATAAAACCAAATTATGTATTTAGTAGGGTTATAACCGAGAGTTTTCTACAAACGGATTCACTACAGCCGACCTTCACTGTACAGGGCTTTTGATAGACAAACTACAATCGAACCTCCGTGACTCAAATTTCAAGGGACCGGAAAATTACGAGTTATAGAGATTTCCAGTTAAAGAAATAGATAGCAGTTACATATAATTGCAAGGGCCATCACTAAATTTCGACTTGCAGAAAACGTCGATTCGTGGAGGTTCGAGTTAAAGAGGTGCGACTGTATATTTTTGGAAGTAAAAAGAGGAACTTTTGTTAATTCGAAAAAATTTACTGAATTTTTAATCTAAAATATCAAAGAAAATAGTTTTTAAAACTTTAACTGGACAGTTTTAAAATTGGACAATAATCGACTTCAATTAGAATAACAAAGTTGATTCTCATTTCCAATCGTCACTTGTTTTTTTTTTTAGTAAATTCTATCGGTTAGGTAAATCTCTAAAACGTTTGCATTTAACATTTTTTTACAATGTTGAAATCTTTGAACAGGACATAGTCTTATCTCATCCGCAAAAAAAAATATATTTTTTCGCAGGCTAGTGTTATTTTTATAAATAGCAAAGATACTAATTTTCATTATTTTGCAGTTACTGACAAGCTATCCGTGACGATAGAAACAAAAGAAAATTCAGTTGTTTTCCTCAAAAATCTATTATTAGAATAAATAATAGAGGTAATTAGATTTAACAAAATAAATATCTAATGCTATCAGAGAACTCATAAATCTACAAGTAATGTTAACATGCGTTGACAGTTAATCCGTATATTTATTCGGAAAAATTCGTTTTCGGCCGATATTTCCCGAACGAATCGAGATAGCTAACTTTTGTTTTGTCCACTGAGTTTTTCTCGAAAAAGTAGCACTGGGTCGCGAATACGGTTTTCTTCTATTTCTATAAATAACTGAGAAACGCTGTAAAATCACCAAAAATGGACCACACTGTATAGCTGTTTCAGTTCTCTTTGGGGCTTCTTCAGCAGAAACGTAGCTCGACATTGCCACTGAAAACCAAAAACGACTTGTCCAATTTATTCGCAAATGCGATGTAATAGTGATGAACAGATAAAACGACGACGAACTACGATCGCTTTTTGACCTGACATTGCAATAGGATAGACAAATTGAAGCAGATTTGCTACCTAATAAGTCCCTCATGCAAAGCGGCCATGCTTGCTGTCAAAGCATAATGAAAGCCTCTGTACAGCTGTACAGAGACTGCTCGAGGTTTTCACCACAATCAAAAACGGTTTGCAACAACATTTTAAAAACTTTCATTATGCTTTGACAGCAAGCATGGCCGCCTTGCATGGGAGACTTATTAGGTAACAACTCCGCTTCAATTTGTGTATCCATGTCAGGTCAAAACGCGATCGTAGGATGTCGCTGTTTTATCTGTTACCATAGAAACAGTTCTTAAATTTAACGTACTTGGTACAGAATAGCCCCTATTGGCCCATATTAGTGAGTTAGCGGTAACGCTTTTTCGTTACGTTAGAGGGCCATTTTTCCTTATAATATAATGTAATGCAATATTATGAAAAGTTCGTTTGCGATTATCGTCAAAAATAAATTACGTTATAAACGTCTCTTGGTTAGGAAGTGGCCGTTGGAGCAGGAATTGTCAGCATGACAGATGGACAGATAACTCGTCTAATTTGATGTTGTGAGTTGGTCAGTACTGAAAATCTGAATAATTTTGCATCTTTCACAATAATATTATTATTAATTATATTTTATTTATTCATAACAAAACTTTGCTATACCTTAAAAATGTTTGGCAACTACGTCGATTAAAATCGGCTGTGCACGCCTACAAATTCTGTAAGCATTATTTCCTGATTGGCTCCCTTATTTTAAAAAATAGCGTTCGGAAATTAGTTATACGGAATAATTTTCCGTAACATCAACATTACAGATTATAAGAAAAATTTTTATAACGGAAAACAGTACCGCAAACTCACTAATCTCATCTCATGATTAAGATCGTCTCTAACTGAAGCCGTAATAAAATAAACACAAACGAAATAGCTATATGTACATTTCAGGAGTAAGAAAATTAGAGAGAATTTAATCACGGCGTTGTTAAATTAAAGACGGGCCTTTGATTTTTAAATGTAAAAAATGGAATTTTTTGATGTTTCATAGATTAAATGTTTATTAAAATTTAGTATTTAAATTTTATAGTTGACTTACATAACTTCTCTGGAACAGAATCATACATAACACCGCTATAATAAATATGTCCACTCTTAACGGGGAGCGCGATATATATCAGAGTATTGCGAATTCAATAGTGCGTAGAAATTAAATATTTCCGTGAGAAATGCACCTATTCTTTTGAAATTTGACATACGCATTGCTGAACCCTTTATTTATGTAAGTTCTTATTTGTACCCATATATGCAGCAGGGATTGTTTCGAAGCATGTAGTAAAGAATCATTATTGGTACAATTGTTTCAGGTTTCCTCGAGGTGAATAAGTGAGAAAGTGGTTGCAAATTCTCGAAAAAAATATTGAAACATGAGTTTGGAAAAGAAACAAATTCATTTGTGCTCAACAATTTAGTCCCGAAGATTTTATTGCTAAAGGTGATCAACGTGTTCTTAAGTCAGATGCAGTACCGTTTGTTACAAGTAGTAATCATTTTTAGTGTACATCCGGAGAAAATAAAAACTAAATATACGATTGTAAAAAAGAAACATCTCCAGAACCAACAAAAATTGTACCAGGCCAAGGGAATTTATTTAGCTTTTTAAGGGGGACCGCGACATATACCAGAGTATTGCGAATTCAATAGTGCGTAAAAATTAAATATTTCCGTGAAAATTGCACCTATTCTATTGAAATTTGACATACGCATTGCTGAACCCTTTATTTATGGCGCTAAAGACTTAGAATCGACAATTTACTTTATATTTTTGTATAAATAATATTTATATTGAACACTATATTTGAAACAATATTTGTAAATATTCAATGTTACGTTGAAAAACATGAAAAAACCTTTCTTTACAGTCATGTAATTTATGTTATAGTTTAATTTAGTAAAGTCAGAAAAGTAAAAAAATGTTAGAAAACCAGTTATTTAATAAATAAAATTTTAAATTCCATTCTTTTCGAACAGACGGCGCAGTATTTGAAATGAATTAACAACCGCGCTAGCTCCGCCCCATGGTAAGTTTTAACCGGTTTTAACCAGATGACTAAACTTGACAGTTTTAGAATACATTTCAAAGCCGAAATGAAATTTTACAATTCGCACTTAAGAATATAATTGTTCTTTTTGTTAACTCCCTAGCCTCATGCTATGTTCTGCTAAGAATTTTAAGCACATTTTTATTTCTAATAATCAATTACGTAATTCAATATAAAATAAACATTACCAGAATAAGAGGCGCGTCATTAATTTAATTATTTTAATATACAGGGTGAGTTTTGTTTCAATGTTTAGCACGGGGATCTTGGAAACTAGCAGAGTTAGAGAGACGGTTAAATGAGGAAAGATTTGTAGTTTCAGGTAGTCAGTTTAATATAGTTTTTGTTTCTTATTTAAAGTTCATGGGTGGCTAGATATTTCGAAAAAAACTTATTTTTTTATAATTTCGTTAAATGCAAATAGCTCGGTTATTCTTGATTTTAGAGAAAAGTTGTACAGGCAAAAGTTGTACTGAATTATGTTCTTAATTAACTAGTCGAACTAAATTTTCCATATAAATTCCTATTTTCGAGTTATGACATAAAGTTCTGTTTTTTAATGGAAACCCTAGTAGGCCATGATTGCAAAAAAACATGTTTTACCTTTCCAGCGATGTATCATTCGATATATTTATTTAAAAAATAACGGATATTCGGCAGTTTTTCATTGAAACTGTTAATATGGTGGGCCATAGAAACAAATGTTTATTTGTATAGGTAAAACAGGGACATCCTACGATCGCATTTTGACCTGTCAATGAAGTAGGATAGACAAATTGAAGCGGCTTTGCTATATAATAAGTCACCCTATTCAAGACGGTCACGCTTGCTGCAAAGCATAATGAAAGTTAAAAAAAAAATTGTTGCAAATCGTTTTTGATTGCAGTGAATCCCTCGAACAGCTTCGATAACCAAATATAAGCAGAACAGATCCAGTCAGCAACCTTTAGGCTGTGTTCGTAAAGTCTCCTTGGAAGACACCACTACTCCCTGTTCGTTCGTAAAATCGAGGGAAATGTAAGCGACTTTACGAACGTGTAGGAGAATTACCTATTACCTATCAGTTACTTTTATTCCCCCGCATGCCGTCACTATAACTTTTTTAGTATTATTTTTTGTCGTATTTCTTTTTATGAAAATATCGTTCACTATTTTGAACAAGGTACAAGTATTTGTATTAAAATGTGTAATCGGAGTAATCGGTGACAGCAACAAACTAACAAGTAGAGATTAGTTTCCTATTTGTTTTCTGTTATGCGTTCGTTCAAATTTTAGAAGGAAACGAATTGTTTACCGTGTGTTTACTTTACCCTACCTTTTCTGATTCAGAGAATGAGAAAAAAGTCGCATATTGAAAGCCATGCGACACAGCTCTCGTAGCAAAGGTTTTCGAATTTTCAGTTAGCCATGGAATGGACCAATGAAACAGCTTTGTTGCTTTGCAAGATTATGAAAAACTGACTATTTTATGGAATGTGAAGCACGCAAAATATTGTTTTTAAAAAATGACCTACCAGGAACTAGCGAACAAATTAAATATTGAAAATTTAGACAGTGCGGAAGCACAAAAAAAGATAAAATGTTTATTGGGGCGGTTTTAGCCATTGTACTAAAATTTTTGAATTACTTATTACAACTCTCTGACACTAAATAATAAGTAGAGTAATTTATTTTGTCTTGAAAGTAGACGTTTCATTCGAATTTCTTTTTTTTATTAAAATATAAATCACAATTAAAACTTCAACGTTCAGAAATTTTAAATCAACCAAATACAAACAAGAATTAGTTAGCTGGGTATAGCGGCGCCGCGGATCGCAACAGTGTGCGTACTGTCATAACAATACTGCAAAAGAAATATTTTTCGCCGCGCTATATGTGCGACAACCTTTATACCTACGGCTTTTAGTAAAAACCGAATCGAAAGATAAAAGTTTTTAGGCTAATTAAGAGGCAATCAAAATTTGACAATCTCAAACTATCGCAAACAAAAAATGTCGGGCCAATCAAATCTAACCGTAGATATAACCGATTCATCTGCCCATCTGGATGCGCAGTCTTTACCTCCATTTGAGAGTTTGTCTTTTGTGTGTTCTGTGGTATAAGATTGTCAACATTATATTTAAATTACTTGTTATTTATTGTTTAAATTAATACAGGTATGGGTTACGACGTATGTGTTATTATACGTTGGCGCAACCCCACTCCTAGCGTGTTATCACAAAATTCTATTTATGGAATATTTCTATCTCGCTTCTCGTCGCATTTTGGTCGGTCAAGACCACGCCCTCCAGTGTTCTTCGCCCCTTACCGTCGCTCCGCAGGAAAAATTTAAAGAAAGTCGCACACCCCCTTAAGAGGAATCCTTGCGAAGGTACCCCTCTCGGGTTGGTATTTTACTTGCTTGTTAATCCCCAACACTACGACATTTAAGGGGAAATGTTTCGAATTTTATTATTGGTTGGCCTGGGCTGTAGGTGCGCTCCAAACATTTCATTGGTTACCCTTTAGCATGTTGTTGCATTGTCTTTCGGCGTCGTCGGCTTCTAACGAAATTAAAATTTTTGAAGCAGAAATAAGCTCCACATACAAATTGTAAGAAATAATCTTCGGCAGTATCAGCATGTTTACAATATTTTTACAATTACAAATATCTACTGTAAATAATGTGGGCGCAGCAGGCTGGCCGTTCGATGAAATCCGAGTCGTTCATGACGATTCGAGAGGCCACTGAGGCGCGTTCAGAAACTGCATTGCGATTGCACTTTGGGCGTTTAAAATGGAAAGCAAAACACGCAAAATAATTTACATGAGAGAGAAAGTATATTACCCAGAGCGCGCACTTTCTTATTCCTGAACGGGTCTCACACGATAATTCACGATCCTTGGGAGGGAATTTTAAAATAATAATGATGAAGACATAACTTGTTTAAGATGAGATGAACAGTTTTAATAAATTAATATAGTTAAATTTTATTATAGAATTTAATTAAATTTTTATTTTTATATACGTCATTTATGTGTGAATTAGAATAAAGAATGTTTAATATATTTTGTAGGAAAATGTTCACGAATTCCAACTCTAAAGTACAGTACCCGAAAAAAGAATGTCTCCTCCATAAAATGCTTACAGCAAGCCAAGACAAGCATTGCGAGCAGGTAATCCTGCTTGCGAAATCTGCCTGAGATAAATTCGAAACGTGCGACTGCTAAATTCTGTAAATATAATTATACAACAAAGTGTTATTTGTTTGGTAAAGTCATACATTTTTTGCTATGCAATACATGAACAATAAAAGTAAATTTTTATTTTTTTTATAAAATTATAAAAATTCTCATATGGTAATTAATTATTAATTAAAAAAATTATTTCAATATTTGAGTATTAGAATTCTGCAAAGATTTATTTCGGCCTTTAACTTGTGTTTAAGCAGTAATATTCATTTAATATTTTATTGTTATTCGTTTTATTTTTAAATTGTAAAGGTTCAGTGTTCATTTCAAATATAAACTCTTTTGGATTGTGTCATAGTTCGTTTTATGAATTTTATTTTGCCAGGACCAAATGAAATATCGATTTAAATTATTTTAAATTAGGAATACACAAAATTAAATAGAATAAGTTGATGTGGCATCATCGATAATTTTTAAAATCAATAATACAATTTTTCTCTGGAATCCTGTACTGTAGCTGTTTCTGATTACGGCCATCATGCGTATTTATATTTTTATCTTGGAATTAAAAACGAAAAATGTGATTCGATAAAATTGTTACAATACAACACTTTGTTTTATAATTATATTTACGGTAGCTGGCAGTCTAACGTTTCGAATATCTCTCAGACACATTTCGCAAGCGGGATTACCTGCTCGCAATGCTTGGCCGCCTCTCTGTAATGTGGGTCTCGACAGCTTAGCCCAAACATTTGCATTTTATGGGGAAGACATTCCTTTTTTCGGGCACCGTACAGGGTCACTACGAGAGAATTCCTACTTCCTTTTACTTTGAATTTAGAAAGAAAAAAAGATGAAAGAAGTCGTACAATTTATTTCAGTACTGCTATAGACATTCACAAAAAACAATTGAGTGTCGGACACTCAAAAAAATAAACGAAGTTTTGATTTTAAATAAAATAACATTGAATAAAATTTTACCATTAACATATTAAATCGATTTAGATATTTTCTAAAAATTAACGTTTAAGCTAGAAACAACAAATAATTCGGAAAAATTGAACTTTAAAAAATAAATGAAAATTTAACGTAAAACATATTTAAAGCGTTCTCAATTTTTTTTACGCAAAATGTAAAAGTTTTTAAGATATTTTGAATCATATCTCTTGTATAAATGGGAGTTTTCTACATCTACAATTCAAAAATAAAATAAATTAAATAGGAATTATTTTATAGACACCTTTTACATTATTAGTTTTATTATATACGTAGTCCCAGTAGAACTTAATTTAAAATCGAAAATCTTAATAATATATAGGGTGTTCCATTAAAAAAAAAACTTAGTTCATATCTCGTTTATCCGACAACAAATTGTTTTTCTGTGAGCACACGGAGAAACTTTGAATTAGTCCCTACAAGGTTTGTATTAAACATTTTTTCTTGAAATCAAAAATAAAGTAGTTAAGGGGGGTAGGAATTCTCGCGTAATCACCCTGTACATGCGATCAACTCCTTTATTATAAAGAACTACGGTTGAATTCTTGGCTTCCGGTTAGAACCACATGTCTCGGATTTCTTCTAGAAGAACTATATTAATTAGCACTTGGTTATTCTATTGACTCTAATTATTGTTAATTTTGGAGTCTCGATTTCAACGCAAAAATATCTTTATAGAAGTAATGTCAAATTACTAACAATATTGAACTTGAATTTTTTCTCCGAAAATATATTCAATTGCTAGTATTATTTATTGTCCTCATTAACAACGCATATTTTTAATTTAATATTTTTTTCTAAGTTTTAATTAGTAATTTTTGTAGAAACATAATTAGTGTTACAGCTTATTTACATGAAGACATATTCATTCATAACAAAAACTTTTACATAATTAAATTTTATTAACACATTAATAAAACTCCACTTAGAAAAATTTAGTAACGGAGTTCGAAATTTATTGACAAACATTTAAATATTTTGTAATTAATTTAAAAATATTTTCTTCTATTATTATATTCTCGTTACTGTCATGTTACAAATGTTTGCAACGCAAACATTTCTAACATTCATACTTCCGACAAACATTTCAATTTTATAGTATGTACAAGTGTAATTTCAATTTTTCGTTTCTTTTGCCTATATCTATGTTAAAATTACAATTCACGTAAATAAATGATTCAAAATGCTTTCGAAGTATTTTTCAAACATCGACAATATTCGGTCACTCCCGGCTCGGATACGACCTGCCACCAGCCTGTCACAAGCTAATTTTTGTTTCCAGCCGCAATATTCTCTTAAACAATTTTTAGAGGAACAGAAAGAGAAGATATGTTTGCTTCCTCTTTCGTTACCTCCCCCACAATTGATAGTGGGAGAAATCCGTCCACGCCTGATGAAAATAATTCATGAAAAACATGCAAAACGCGCGAATTCATAACTACATTATATATACATATTTTTTAAAGCTGTTTTCGCGGTTTTGTTAACTAAACTTCAATCTACAAAGTGACCAACGCGTTTTCGAAAATATGAACTGGAAGTATATTTAATTTTACTGTAAAGTTCAACTACGATTTTTAAATGTTAATTATTTTTTTTCTAATTAACAACTAATCGTAGCGAAATTTCCATTGGTCATTTTGTAGTTCTAGTCCTTAAATATGTGGTGTAAAAAAATGAAATAAATTGATTAAGAACTAAAGCCTCTACGACTTCGCGCGTTTTAATGGTTTTCGTATATGGCATTATTCGGTGGGATTCCTCTTAAGTGAGAATCGAAATGAATCATAATATACAGTATTTTCCAGTTAACGGAACACTCTTTAGGTTGACACAGCCACACGAAACAGCCGGTGAAATTGTAATTAATTTTAAATTATGCATCTTAAGTTTATTAAAAAAAAAATAGTTTGGTCTCCTTTTGCTACTTTTAGTTTCCTCTGTATGTTATCAGATATCCAGTATACAGTGATCACCAACAAGTCGGCATCATTTAGCCCCTATCAGATATACCGAGTGAATTTTACTTACTTACTTACTAGAGTTTTTCGAAATGATGAAAATCGTAAAATTGTTATTACAAGGAAACAAATGAAGATTTCAATGAGATTTCTTTTACCTGAGTTAGTGACACCTTATTTCATAATATTATGGCCAGAAAATAGCTTAGTTTTTTTTTAATTTTCCGAAAAATTGAATTTTTCAATCTCTAGAATATTCTCAAAATTTCACGTACTTAAACTTAATTTCAGAATTCTATTTTTTTGGGGTGAAAACTTCAAATATTTATAATTGGAGAAAATAATAAATAAGATTAATTACCGCTTCAGATATTGAATTATTTAGCGATAAGTAATATTTTTACCTAATTTTTACGTTTCTGATGCAAGATACTTTTTAAGAGAAATATTTTTCACTGATAAATAATGTGCATTTAAATGACTTCTAAGAACTCTAGCTATCCCAGTAAATGACTCACTTTGGCAAAAACCCTCTATATATTCTTTTACAGCTGCCTAAATGAGGAGATTTTCTTCTTATTTAGTTTACTTCTTTAGTCAATTAAGTATGCAGAATAAGAGATGGCCATGAATTGTCAGCTGAAATTATTAAAGGCTTCTTTCATAAAAGGACCAAAGGAGACTACAAATCATATTACAATACAAAATTAAAGGAGGTTTTACATTTTAAAGTAATTTAAAGTAAAGTCTTATTATTAAACTAGATCGTTAGTAATTTGATTTGACAGTGAAAAAAATAGCCATCCCACATTATGCCTACTGAATTGAACATGTAACCTAAATGAATAAAAATCTCCTCGTTTAAACCACTGTAAACGAATACTCGCAGGCTTCTTCTTTTAGAAGTTATTTAAATACGTTTTAATTATCTTCGAAAAATATTTCCCCTGAAAGGCGTCTTGCCTCAAAAACGTAAAAAATATGCACAAACATTACTTTTCAGTAAATAATCAAATATCTGAAACAATAATTAATCTTTTTTATTATTTTTTCCACTTATAAATACTTGAAGTTTTCACTCCAAAAAAGAGAGTTCTGAAATTAAGTTTAAGTTTGAATTTTGATATATTATACAGGCTGTTTCGCAACCTTTCCGGCAAACTTGGAGGACACTATCCTGACATTACTTGGAACAAAATATCTTAATACAATTTTTTAATCGGAGGAAGTTAAAATTTTCAGTATTTTGAGTCGATGTTTTTAGAAATACCATAGCATATAAATCGTTGCGACCGTGACAAAAGGTCAGCGATTTAAACTTTAAAAGTTTATTGCACCACCAGCATTAAGAAGACAATAAGTAGATTGTAAACGAGAAAATGTATGGTCGCCTGTGAATCTATCCTTTATTAGCATGAATAAATACTTCGAGTTATATTTTTATTGCGACAAGGTCGTAGACAATCGTAAATAACACATGTTCAATTGCTATTCGTGGGCTTCGTTCGGTTTGAATTCACAAAATACAGTATTGTTTCATTTCGTCGATGAGAAGGTTAAGTAGTGTTTGTAGTCGGTTTGCAAAATGCCTCGATTCTCCGTTGCATAGTATGTGGATATGCACTTCGTATATGGCGAAAGTCAAAGGAATGCTCGTGCTGCTGTGCGACGTTATCGGGAACGTTTTCCGAATCGGGTAATACCGAATGCTGAAACATTTACAGCTGTAGCGCAACGATTACGAGACACTGGATCTTCTTCCGCAAGGATTAGTTGGCGCTGTAGTAGCTTCTGTCAGCACCAGGCAAATTGGGAGGGAAGTTGGTCGTGGACACGCAACTGTTTGGCGAGTTTTACACCGACAGCTATTGTATCCCTATCATTTGCAACGGGTACAAGGATTGTCGGAACGTGATTATCCCGCAAGAGTTGATTTTTGCCAGTGGTTGACACAACACAACCAACAGATCAATAAAATTTTAATGACAGATGAGTGCTGCTTTACAAGAAATGGAATACTTAATTTTCACAATAGTCATGTTTGGGCCGACGAGAATTCACATATGGTGAGGCAACAGCATTTTCAACAACGTTTTTCACTGAATGTTTGGGCAGGAATTGGAAATTCTCTAATAGGTCCTTATATCTTACCCCAACGATTAAGAGGAATCCTTGCGAAGGTACCCCTCTCGGGTTGGTATTTTACTTGCTTGTTAATCCCCAACACTACGACATTTAAGGGGAAATGTTTCGAATTTTATTATTGGTTGGCCTGGGCTGTAGGTGCGCTCCAAACATTTCATTGGTTACCCTTTAGCATGTTGTTGCATTGTCTTTCGGCGTCGTCGGCTTCTAACGAAATTAAAATTTTTGAAGCAGAAATAAGCTCCACATACAAATTGTAAGAAATAATCTTCGGCAGTATCAGCATGTTTACAATATTTTTACAATTACAAATATCTACTGTAAATAATGTGGGCGCAGCAGGCTGGCCGTTCGATGAAATCCGAGTCGTTCATGACGATTCGAGAGGCCACTGAGGCGCGTTCAGAAACTGCATTGCGATTGCACTTTGGGCGTTTAAAATGGAAAGCAAAACACGCAAAATAATTTACATGAGAGAGAAAGTATATTACCCAGAGCGCGCACTTTCTTATTCCTGAACGGGTCTCACACGATAATTCACGATCCTTGGGAGGGAATTTTAAAATAATAATGATGAAGACATAACTTGTTTAAGATGAGATGAACAGTTTTAATAAATTAATATAGTTAAATTTTATTATAGAATTTAATTAAATTTTTATTTTTATATACGTCATTTATGTGTGAATTAGAATAAAGAATGTTTAATATATTTTGTAGGAAAATGTTCACGAATTCCAACTCTAAAGTACAGTACCCGAAAAAAGAATGTCTCCTCCATAAAATGCTTACAGCAAGCCAAGACAAGCATTGCGAGCAGGTAATCCTGCTTGCGAAATCTGCCTGAGATAAATTCGAAACGTGCGACTGCTAAATTCTGTAAATATAATTATACAACAAAGTGTTATTTGTTTGGTAAAGTCATACATTTTTTGCTATGCAATACATGAACAATAAAAGTAAATTTTTATTTTTTTTATAAAATTATAAAAATTCTCATATGGTAATTAATTATTAATTAAAAAAATTATTTCAATATTTGAGTATTAGAATTCTGCAAAGATTTATTTCGGCCTTTAACTTGTGTTTAAGCAGTAATATTCATTTAATATTTTATTGTTATTCGTTTTATTTTTAAATTGTAAAGGTTCAGTGTTCATTTCAAATATAAACTCTTTTGGATTGTGTCATAGTTCGTTTTATGAATTTTATTTTGCCAGGACCAAATGAAATATCGATTTAAATTATTTTAAATTAGGAATACACAAAATTAAATAGAATAAGTTGATGTGGCATCATCGATAATTTTTAAAATCAATAATACAATTTTTCTCTGGAATCCTGTACTGTAGCTGTTTCTGATTACGGCCATCATGCGTATTTATATTTTTATCTTGGAATTAAAAACGAAAAATGTGATTCGATAAAATTGTTACAATACAACGCTTTGTTTTATAATTATATTTACGGTAGCTGGCAGTCTAACGTTTCGAATATCTCTCAGACACATTTCGCAAGCGGGATTACCTGCTCGCAATGCTTGGCCGCCTCTCTGTAATGTGGGTCTCGACAGCTTAGCCCAAACATTTGCATTTTATGGGGAAGACATTCCTTTTTTCGGGCACCGTACAGGGTCACTACGAGAGAATTCCTACTTCCTTTTACTTTGAATTTAGAAAGAAAAAAAGATGAAAGAAGTCGTACAATTTATTTCAGTACTGCTATAGACATTCACAAAAAACAATTGAGTGTCGGACACTCAAAAAAATAAACGAAGTTTTGATTTTAAATAAAATAACATTGAATAAAATTTTACCATTAACATATTAAATCGATTTAGATATTTTCTAAAAATTAACGTTTAAGCTAGAAACAACAAATAATTCGGAAAAATTGAACTTTAAAAAATAAATGAAAATTTAACGTAAAACATATTTAAAGCGTTCTCAATTTTTTTTACGCAAAATGTAAAAGTTTTTAAGATATTTTGAATCATATCTCTTGTATAAATGGGAGTTTTCTACATCTACAATTCAAAAATAAAATAAATTAAATAGGAATTATTTTATAGACACCTTTTACATTATTAGTTTTATTATATACGTAGTCCCAGTAGAACTTAATTTAAAATCGAAAATCTTAATAATATATAGGGTGTTCCATTAAAAAAAAAACTTAGTTCATATCTCGTTTATCCGACAACAAATTGTTTTTCTGTGAGCACACGGAGAAACTTTGAATTAGTCCCTACAAGGTTTGTATTAAACATTTTTTCTTGAAATCAAAAATAAAGTAGTTAAGGGGGGTAGGAATTCTCGCGTAATCACCCTGTACATGCGATCAACTCCTTTATTATAAAGAACTACGGTTGAATTCTTGGCTTCCGGTTAGAACCACATGTCTCGGATTTCTTCTAGAAGAACTATATTAATTAGCACTTGGTTATTCTATTGACTCTAATTATTGTTAATTTTGGAGTCTCGATTTCAACGCAAAAATATCTTTATAGAAGTAATGTCAAATTACTAACAATATTGAACTTGAATTTTTTCTCCGAAAATATATTCAATTGCTAGTATTATTTATTGTCCTCATTAACAACGCATATTTTTAATTTAATATTTTTTTCTAAGTTTTAATTAGTAATTTTTGTAGAAACATAATTAGTGTTACAGCTTATTTACATGAAGACATATTCATTCATAACAAAAACTTTTACATAATTAAATTTTATTAACACATTAATAAAACTCCACTTAGAAAAATTTAGTAACGGAGTTCGAAATTTATTGACAAACATTTAAATATTTTGTAATTAATTTAAAAATATTTTCTTCTATTATTATATTCTCGTTACTGTCATGTTACAAATGTTTGCAACGCAAACATTTCTAACATTCATACTTCCGACAAACATTTCAATTTTATAGTATGTACAAGTGTAATTTCAATTTTTCGTTTCTTTTGCCTATATCTATGTTAAAATTACAATTCACGTAAATAAATGATTCAAAATGCTTTCGAAGTATTTTTCAAACATCGACAATATTCGGTCACTCCCGGCTCGGATACGACCTGCCACCAGCCTGTCACAAGCTAATTTTTGTTTCCAGCCGCAATATTCTCTTAAACAATTTTTAGAGGAACAGAAAGAGAAGATATGTTTGCTTCCTCTTTCGTTACCTCCCCCACAATTGATAGTGGGAGAAATCCGTCCACGCCTGATGAAAATAATTCATGAAAAACATGCAAAACGCGCGAATTCATAACTACATTATATATACATATTTTTTAAAGCTGTTTTCGCGGTTTTGTTAACTAAACTTCAATCTACAAAGTGACCAACGCGTTTTCGAAAATATGAACTGGAAGTATATTTAATTTTACTGTAAAGTTCAACTACGATTTTTAAATGTTAATTATTTTTTTTCTAATTAACAACTAATCGTAGCGAAATTTCCATTGGTCATTTTGTAGTTCTAGTCCTTAAATATGTGGTGTAAAAAAATGAAATAAATTGATTAAGAACTAAAGCCTCTACGACTTCGCGCGTTTTAATGGTTTTCGTATATGGCATTATTCGGTGGGATTCCTCTTAAACGGAGAAACGTATTTACATTTTCTCAGAAATATGTTGCCAAACTTGCTAGAGGATGTCGATTTATAAATTCGACGTGAGATGTTTTTTATGCACGACGGCGCTCCTGCTCATTTCAGTCGAAATGTGATTACATTCTTAAATAATACTTATCCGAATAAATGGATAAGCAGTAATGGACCTGTACGATGGCCTCCTCGCTCTCCGGATCTTAATGTCTGTGATTTTTATTTGTGGGGAAAAACTTTAGTGTTCTTAACGCCTGTGGAAAATGTACTTGAACTTGAAAATCGAGTTATGGCTGCTGCGGCAACTATTCGAAACGGGCAATATGTACCGCGAGCAGTAAATGCACTCGTTAGGCGAGCGGCCGCGTGCACTGCGGCGAATGGTGCTCACTTTGAATATTTATTGTGAAAAATAAACACTTTACCGTACATACGTAACTAACATATTTTTCGCTTAATCATTAGTTGTCCTTCCTTGCTATAACGCTCAGCTCATTGAATTACGCACCAGCTGAGAAGGAATTTTATAATTTTACGAGGTACTATTAGGGTAATAACTAGGGCTTTAAATTTTCATATTTCCTCATCTACTGTACGTTTTAAAAATATACGACTCTACTTTCCCTTCGATTTTCTCGACATTTTTTCGTATAAATTTTTTTTTATGGAAAACTATTCCTTATCTCGATATCGACCGTCAGTCCGGATATCTCGGAAATGTTGTGAAACAGCCTGTATACTGTATATATATATATATATATATATATATACAGGCTGTCCGTTTTTTGAGCCCAAGCATGGGGATCTCACTCATCTTAAGAGATACGAGGTCGGTTAAATTAAGCCAAAGTTACGTACTTTCATGCTAATTAATTGGATTTTCATATTTCTAAATAAAGATTTATCTACGATTCTAAGAATATATCACACATTATGGTTGATTCGACTTTTTGGCCGAAATTTCAATTTCTTAATTTTTACAAATAGCGCTGTGGAAAGAATCAAAATGTTGACGCTTACATGGCGCTAACTAGATCAATTGAAAACACGGAAGAAATTCTAAAAGTTCGAAAGTCATAATATTTTAATTGTAATGTTTAATTAATCAACCAGTGACAATCGCTGTCTTGCCAAACTCAACATATTGAGAGTGCTGTAGTACAGGCATTACCGGAACGGGTGTACGATATTATGGGATATAACGATGTAAAATAACGTAAGAAATTCCGCCAATAAATTTCACAATTTCAATTGGTACAAAATTCTGGATGATCTCTTTAATTTTAATATTTTAGTTAATTTTAATGGACCTATTTAACACCTACCATGAGAGAATATAAATTTCGTAATTAAGCAACCTAATGCTGCAATTCTAAGCGCAACCGTAAGTATCGTACGGGATTATCGAATCATTTCCGAGTGACAACGATAGACATTGCAATTCTAAGCAAATTTTACTTTACGGTTTACGATATTCAAATTGTATTGTTTTATTGTGTTATTAAACAAATATAAAAATGAATTACTTTCAAGAAATGTTCAAATACAATTATACATTTGCACAGAAGAATAGAACAAGCAAACGAAACTGTATTTATGTATTACTTGTGGCAGTAGCCAGATAGGCTTTAAATTAATTCTTTAAGGAATTATATGCGTGTTACGCAGAAATATTAAAAACATGGAATTCATTTAACATGCCAATTTCATATTTCAAGCAAATGTTCAGATTTGACCAACAGCACCCAATTAATGATACACAACTTTAATAATGTGAGCAAAATTATAAAATTCCTTTGCACATAAAAGTAAGATAGGAAGTAATAAAAAACCGTGCTTTAAAACATAATGAATTAGTTGAATTTTTAATAACATTGAATTTTATGGCAATGGGTTTATTTTAAAATTCAGTTGAAGCAAATTTATCAACGACTAATCTATATAATCTATTACTTCGAAATTGAAACTGAAACTCAATTAGGGAGACACGTGCTCCTGAATCTCAGAGGAATAGCCGCCAGTGACTTTTTTCCAAAGACTACTGAGGACCGGTTTTATAATAAGATTTTATTTAAATATAAAGTAAAAACATGTTTATTTTCCTTTTCTTAAAAGTGAAAAAAAAGTCCAGTGAATCCTCTTATGAAAATGACCTAGAGTAATTAATTAGAATAATTAAAGGGTGAAACTACGAAAGCGGATTGCAAAAAATGAGATTCTTCACTTGAAAACGGCCATAAGAGTTTTGAGCTGGAATTGTGAAGAATTACATATTCTAGCTTCATTTATTAAACGAAGCTAGTAAATAATTAAATGTATGATCTCGCTTATCTTAAGAGATACGAAGTTGGTTAAATTAGGGCAAACTTGGGCATTTTCGTGCTGAATAATAATCTGAAAAGAAATTTGAAACATCTTCAATAATTTTGAAACTGTCGCAAAAAAATGATTTTGGTTTTTAATTTTTTCACGATAAACTAATTGTACTAGGCATTTCTAACCCATACATTAATCAGACACTTTTTTATGAAGAATTCGAGTATTGCATCCCCTTTTCAATAATTTTCAGGATGGCGGAGAAACACCTGGCAACTTCATTTTCTCTTATGGACATCATCTTGGATTTTAACATTTTGAGATTACGTCTTTTTTCCTCTTTACAACGATGTATCACACATGGTGGTCCAATATCAGATTTTTGCCAAAAAAACAATTTTTCATTTTTTGCGAAGAGTGCTTTGGAAAAACAAAACGTTCTTTTATTGTCAACAAAAGTTTGACAGTTTGATCCTATGTCAACTCTTGTCATTTACGTTTGCGCTAGTTTTTCCGCGAAAATGCCTTTTCCAAGTGAAGAACAAATAAATATGATATAAATTTACTACACTTCGCATTCAAATGCCCTCATGACTGCGGCAAAATATTGGCAGCGTTATCCAGAGCGGCAACAACCTGGTTTGAGGTACCTTTCTGTGCTTGGACGAATATGGGCAGGAAATTTTGGAAGAGGTAAAAATTTTACATGATTACAAATACTAAAGTCCATCTGTCTCCTCAAGAGAAGTTGCAGCCCAGCTGGATTTGCCGTTATTATCTATTCTTACTATGTACTTTGGGGGATGCCATATTCGAATTCTCAATAAAAAAGTGTCTGCATAATATCTCCTGGTTAGAAATCTCTAGTACGATTAGTTTAGCACAAACGAAAATGACATGACTTGAAAAAGGATGAAACTGTAAAACTTTTGTTACAATAAAAGAACGTTTTGTTCTTCCAAAGCACTCTTCGCAAATAGTGAAAAATTGGATTTTTAGCAAAAATGTAATATTGGACCACCATGTGTGATATATCGTCGTAAAGAGGAAAGAAGACGTAACCTCAAAATGTTAAAATCGAAGATGACGTCCATAAGAAAAAATAAAGTTGCCAGGTGTTTCTCCACCATCTTGAAAATTATTGAAAAGGGGATGCCATATTCGAATTCTTCATAAAAAAGTGTCTGAATAATGTCTTGGTGAGAAATGCCTAGTACGATTAGTTTATCGTAAAAAAATTAAAAACGAAAACCGGTATTTTTTGTTTTATTTTCAAAACCATTGAAGATATTTCAAATTTATTTTCAGATTATTATTCAGCATGCGCAACTTTGCTCTAATTTAACCAACTTTGTATCTCTTAAGATAAGCGAGATCCCCATAGTGGCACTTGAAAAACGGACAGCCTGTATACGTGTATACGGATATAAAAATTAATGTGGGCGGAGGTTAATTTCAATTATTAGAATTGCAGCATAAATTAGGTACCTTCTTTCGATTTTTTTACCACCTAAATGTACGATCTTTAGTAGTTAGCGGTCAAAAAGATTATTCTTGGTGTGCCTAACTGATTACAAATAACGTGCAGAGAAATTTTCATGAGTAACAGTAATATCCTTGGCGTCAACAGAAGAATTTTCAATTTCTATAGTGAATAGTTAGAAAACTATTCTTAGTTCCGGTATTATAAATAAAAATTAACTTTAACTCCCAGTTTATTGCCGTAACAGCAATAGTGTTCACAATTGTTACCGTGGTAATAAATTAATAGTTAAAGCTAACTTATCTTTATAATACTGGGCCTTAATCTATGTTATAATATTTCTTGATTATAAATTGCTGACTAAAATTAAATATTTTGTCGTACTTTTCGTTTTAATATGTAAATTAAATTCTACCTTCCACATTGTTCTCCGTATATTCCAATAATATAATTATTCTCGTAAGTCCCAGAGAACAATTTACTTCGGCTAACCGGTGAAACTATTTTCCAGAACTCTTCGAATACGATCAATATCTGAAGTTTAACACCGACGTTTAAGATTTTCCAGAACACGCGTCCTCATTTCACCATTGATTAATGTAGACAAATAGCAACCTTGTAATTCTACAACATCGAGTTATCTAAAATCGCAAGAGCTTTTTCTTTGTTTCTTTCAATTTCCTTCGGAACAATCTATTACCGAATTCAGTTTCACTTCAGCCGTTCAATGTCAAGTTTTTGGATAAACGTGTATTGTTACTAGTGCTGGCAAAAACCGGAAAAAATTGAAACCGAATAATCGGTTTCTTTAAAAACCGGTTTTGGATAAAACCGGTTATCCAAATAATGGTTAAAACCGACTATTCGAATATCCAAAAACCGGTTTTGGATGAAACCGGTTATCCAAATAATGGTTAAAACCGACTATTCGAATATCCAAAACCGATTATTCAGATATTCGAATATCCAAAAACCGATTCGGATATTTGAATATCCAAAAACCGATTATTCGGATATTCGAAAAACCGACTATTCAAATACCCAAAAACCGACTATTCGGATATTTGAAAAACTGTCTTGAATATATTCAAAAAACGACTATTCGAAAATCGGTTAATTAGGTATTAACAACAACTGATTTATAAAAAACAGACTCCACTGAATTTTATCTCTAAACGCCAATTTTACAATGGCCACATATTTTTTAAATATAATTATGAATTACGTGTTACGTTACAGGTTATAGTACAGAAGGAAATGCGATGTACTAGTGGTTTAAAAGTTTGTTATTTCCAAGGCAAGAGCGCCACTAATGTTTCTGGTTTTTATTCAGATGAAGATGTTTTCAAACATTTCAATTTTGTGCTTCTCATGTCCATTTTAAAGTATTAACTATATTTCTAATTCAGACATCTAAAACTTGACACAAACTCACTAATAATAGTTTTCGTTTTCTTTTTGTTAAATAAGATAAATGTCAGTTATTCTTGTTCTATTTAATGAACAATGTTCAACAAATCATAAAAGTAATGCAAATATTTTGTGTTGTAAACATTCATTATGGTGCCGAACAACATACCATAAATTATGGTATTATGATCTACAATAAACTTTTCTTGAATTCTCCGAAAGACGGTTGGGTACGGTCGAAAAAGCTACTCACAATAATAACTAAAATTATTTTAATTCTTCTAATCTGTGGATTAGATCGTACCACTTGACCACTTACATTTTTTTACGTAGTGAACATAACAGATAAGATTTACCTTCAGTTTTTTTTTTGTTTAATACTTCCAACATTTTAAATTTTATTTGAGTTTTAAATATGCTGTTTCAAATTCCTAAAATTATCTTTAAATGCGTGAAAAAAAATAAATACGTAATTGTGTACAGTTATTTGAATTTGAGGTAGTTGGGCTATTTGAATATTTTTCATCGTTCGAATAACCGGTCATTCGAGTTATCGATTATCCAAAAACTGATATTATTCGAATATCCGGTTATCCAAATACTTGGATATTCGAATATCCGATTATCCAAATAATTGGATATTCGAATAACCGATTATCCGGATAACCGGTTATCTGGATAACTGGTTTTCTGTTTTGTTTAAAACCTTGGATAATCCAAAACCGGTTAACCGGTTATCCAAAAAACCGATTTGGTTGCCAGCACTAATTGTTACTTACTGTTACTACTGTGACAGTTCATTTACTGTTTCCGCATTTATCATATGACTTACTTATTCGACATACTAATTTGACATATCCGAAACTGAAAAATCATCTTAACAAATTCAGAAACATAATTGATAGAAAGAGAAAACTTAAAGAAGCTTATTTGTTGCATTTCTTTATAAGGTGAATATCTAGTCTTAAAAAGAAAACTTATTAATCTATTTTCTCTCTCCCAATTATTTATCTATCTGATCTGTTTATTGCCTCATGATTAGAATGTCTATCTTCGGCTCTGTTTTAGATAAGTCCAGAGTCGCTCGCTGATATTTATGCGGCGTGCAACATATCAGGATTAAAAGAAATCAATTTCAATATGCTTACGTACGGATCCTGACAAGTTAGTTACGAAATAAGTGTGTTTCAAATAGGGGTCCCTAAATTTGATTGACGGTTATGTTACGTGATAGGGTTCGGAAGCAATCTGTCAGATTCGTCAGTTTTTCGAGCTCCGTATCTTTTATGAAATGGCAATAATATGTTCTATTCTTCTTAATCTAGTAACTAACGTCCAGTTTTACAAATGCGGCTCAGCTTTGAGCTGAGGCTTAAACCCTTAGCAACAATTATTTCAACAATTGTTGTGAAGGATTTAAGCCTCGGCTCAAAGTTGAGCCGCATTTGTAAAACTGGGCCTTAGGTCCAGTTTTACAATTGCAGCTCAACTTTGAGCTGAGGTTTAAACCCTTAGCAACGATTATTTCAACAATTGTTGTGAAGGGTTTAAGCTTCGGCTCAAAGTTAAACCGTGATTGCAAAACTGGGCCTTAGTGAGAAAGTACAGTGACGGCGTTATCCGATTTTGATTTTGCGCTATCAAAAATTTTTGAAATTTTGTTTTGCGTTTCTGAAATATTGTCCTTTATCTTTTATTTAACTCTATGCATAAGTGTTATGTTACAAAGGTATTTCGATATTATCAAATTTGTCATTTGAAATGCAGATTCTTTAAAAAAAAACTTATTACTTTTGCCTATGTCAGACCATGGCCTGCTACATTAGCATACACTGACGTGTATGTATGACCTCCCCAATTAGATTTTTAAAAATTTCTGACAGGTCCTCCCGTCAGTGCCCCCAGTGGGTAATTAGGTAACTGCAGTTGTCACACTGTTGTCATTTTTAATCTGACATTTATTCAAACGTTTTAAGTACGAAGGCATTAACGATCAAATAATAAGGTGTCGGGACATTTGCGCCGCGGACATTTGCGCCGCTCGGGTTAAATTTAGGGGGAACGGTTAGGTAACGTCATTAGCAATCTTACATTTGCGCCGCTGCCCCAGCATTAATAATATTCTTCGAAATTTTCGACCACTTTAGTAAATTTTATTTCTGCTTCTGAAAATTTTAAATAAAATTATTTGTCACTTTTAATTGCGCACGTGCACATAGTATATGTATAATATGCAATTGCTTATTTGTAGATCTTCAAATCATTATTATTGTTCTTCTGAACTAGTACATTGTTTTTCTAAATTAGTAAAATTTTGTCTTGTATTTTAGCGTTGTCACTGATATTTGTTGAACGTAACATAAATATCAAAATATTAATATTAAAGAATTTCTATTCGGCAATCTGTTCTTTACAGAACTGAACAAGCTTTTGGTAACTAAAATTTGTTGATAAAAATGAAATTTTAATTAGTAATATTGCATTTTTAATGATATAAAATTGAGGTTATTTTTTGCGGCAAGTGACAGTTGTATATAAGAATATACCGGGTGAAAAGTTTCAAACCCGAACATAGCATCTTTCATTGAGAACTAAGCTTCTATAGATTACTGCTCGCGATTTAAAGACACAAAAATGGTAACGGTATTAAATGAAAGATAAAATTAAGGCCAATGTTATCGTGTTAAAATTATTCCTATTGTGTTAATACTATTGAAATAGAAAATAAATTTTTAAATTTCAAATGAAAAATGTAGTCGCCTTAGTATGTCATATTTGAAGTTTGCAATTCAATAACCAGTATTTTGTACAATATGCTTCATATTCAAAATAAAATTCCATTCGTCTGTGTAGCCTACTGACGATCAAAACTGTTAGGATTTATTTCTTTGCTCCTGCATTGCTTCACAAAATACTTTCCTACTATTCTTGTTAATTTCAATACAATGTTGAAGGCAACTGGATTTGTGGAATTTTTTTTTTAATATTCTTTACAGTTGCGTGTTACTTTTTCTTGAACAGTGTAAAACTTATTTAATTCTTAATTGAATTTAGAAGTGATTTAGTATGGACATGTGTCGGAATTGATTGCCCATGGCATCATTTCAAGTTTATTGATAGTATCAGAAACAACAGTATTTTTGTATGCAATGACGTAGAATACAATTGTCATTCTAATAAAGAAAGAATTGTTGTAACTTAAATAACAAGAGTACCTACCTATTATTTGCTCTTACAATAATTCATAATACTTTTTGACTGACGTATGAATTATTTTCCATTAATTGAAACAACTGAAAGTTTCAAACCTGACAGGCGACTAAATTTCTCGTTTCAAATTTGAAAATTTTATTTATATTACGAAAGTATTCATATTTAGGAATAATTTTAACACCTTAATATTGTCCATAATTTTCTCTTTTCTTTAATACCATTGCCATTCTTGTATCTTCAAACGGCGAGCAGTAATTCACGGAAACAGTTTTCAATACAAGTTTGCTATGTTCGGGTTTGAAACAGTATTTTTATATGCAATGACGTAGAATACAATTGTCATTCTAATAAAGAAAGAATTGTTGTAACTTAAACAACAAGAGTACCTACCTATTATTTGCTCTGTACAATAATTCATAATACTTTTTGACTGACGTACAAATTATTTTCCATTAATTGAAACAACTGAAAGTTTCAAATGTGACATAGTAACATTTCGTTTAAAATTTAGTTTAGGAATAATTTTAACACCATAATATTGTCCATAGTTTTCTCTTTTCTTTAATACCACTGCCATATTTGTATCTTCTGACGGCCAGCAGCAATTCACAGAAACATAGTTTTCAATATAAGTTTGCTATGTTCGGGTTTGAAACTTTCCACCCGGTATAACTAAGATATACGTTCGTTAATAGTTGTCATTTTAAAGCATCCTAGAGTTTTTTTAAGCTGTACATACGGTACTTAGGTTACGTTCAATAAATATCAATAAGAAAGTGAACGATCAAGTTAAAACACACGTTAATTTTCCATGGATTGCTGCGAGTTTCAACTGTACATACTTTATATTCATCGCTAAAAAAGAAAGACGCTTACAAAGTTTCTAAGTGGCTGGCTATTATAATAGCCATTATACCGGGTGTCCGGCGCCATGTGCTCACCTTTCTAGAATCTTTATTTATTAATCGATTAACCTGAATTTTGGAGACAATAAACTAAACAAAAAATGGAATTTTTCGACATACTGATAGATAGTCGTCATAGAACTTCGGGTTTCGCCGGAAGTGATATCAACTTTCTTATTTTAAATGGAACACCCTATATATTTTTACATATTTAAAATCTACGGAGCATTACGAGTCCGAATACGTATCATTTGTTAATTTGGGTTCCATAACAAAGAAAAAAAAACTTTTTTATTTTTGAATCTAGAAAGTTATGAACGGCATTTTTTCGATCTAATGCGATCAAGTGTTTCGAAAAAATCACTCCTTTGACGGTATTTTGATTTTTAACATTTTTACAGTATTTGAAATTTTCATTATATAAATCTTTTAGCATTGCATACAAAAGTAAACTTATTGTTTAATTTAGCGATGAACTACAGCTGAAAGCAAAAAAAGTAGACAAACTACAGTTTCCTGTAATTATTCTTTCTCAAAATGCCATAGATTAAAGACAAATTCATAGATTTTACCAAAGTTTTAAACTTGTTAATTTTGAAAGCTTTTCAATTTTTAGTTGTTATCTGTGAAGTCGTCTTTAATCACTACAATTTTCAGAACGTATAATTACAGGAAACTGTAGTTTGTCTAATTTTTTTGCTTCTGACTGTATGTTTGAGTTGTAATAAGAATAGGTCACGGCCGGTACTATCAATATTTTAAGATTATCTTTTTTTGGTTTTCCCTTTCCGAGAATAATTTTGCTCACAAATTCACATTCGTCATTAACTACCACAAAATAATTCCATATTGTATAATTCCGACTAAATTTTTTCGTAGACATTCTTTTCAATTTATATAAATATCAAAAATGCAATCGCTTCTCATTATCTGTTTTATGACACTAATGGCCGGTTTCACAAAGCTTCGTTAAATATTTAAGTTCCGATTAACTCTGTAATGAATGATTAAACAGGAAAACAATTGCATTTAACGATGCTTAAATTAACGATGATTACTAAACGGCTCGCTTTGTAATCGGTCGTCAAATAGTCTGAATGCTCCGTTAAGTGTTTCATAAAGCTCGATTAAGAGATAACACTTCGTTTACTTCTGTCTAATCAGGCGTTAGATTAATCGATAGAATTCCAGCGATTAAAAAGTAACGAGTTAATTTTCCATAGTTATTATAAAGCTTTTTTGATATAAAAATTCCACTCATATATCTAAAAAATAATTATATTTTATTTAAAAATGTAACGTACCTTAAATATGAAAAATAATTACATTTCTGTACTTTTTACTGACTTGATTAATTAATAAATTTTTACGACACTATTTCGGAAATTATTTTCAACAAACAATTCAAAATTATTTCAAAATGTTCAAAACTTCACTTTCTTCTCTGGCAATAAAGAAATGCCTCTTTAAGGTAGGATTTATTTTATAAGAGACAGAAATAATCCTTTTAATGGTTTGGATGATAATGAATTTAACGTTTCGCTTTTCCGAAGGAGTTATGTAACTCTTTGGTCCCACACTAGAACCTCCAACAAGCAAAAATAAATCTATTTTATGGTACAAATCAGTTGCTGATAAACTTACGTTATTATGCACTGAAATATTTCAACAGCTGATTTCTGATACTTTTAGAAACCATCGATGCGTAGAATAATTCATGTCACTCATCTTATTACAAGGCAAAGCAAACAGTTAATTAAATTGCCAATAGAAGAAGCTCCGCAAGTTAACATTAGGCTTTTCTCATGTCATTGGCACCACAGATGGTACCCCATGTTAAAATTATTTCACCTAGTGGTAATTCCGCTGAGTGTACCACAACAGAAAATATGTCTGCCATATATGTTCAAATAATTCAACTGCAAGTTTCCTTCCTCTCTTTCTTTTTTCCTTTTTCTTTTTTAAAAATCACTAACTACACTAATGCGAAGAATTTAAGATGTATTTATTTAATTAGAGTTTCTAACCTCACCCTACCTTCACTTACCTGACTGCAGGGCTGACGCCATGCCGGACAGATTACTTAAAGCGGTGTCAAAGTGGCAATTTTTCGATGTTGTCAAACGTAAACTCCAATTAGTTAATCAGAGATTAACATAATAGTTTTTTGTTTTGTAAAACAGCATCAATTTTTTAAGAAGTAAGTTGAAAATCTAACGGGATATGATCACTGGACGATTAGTAAAAGGCAACTCCTTTGTTTAAGGCCTCAATATTTCGTTGTATTTAACAACTTCATCAGGAGGTTTACTATAAAGCTAACAAGAGGTTAAATAATCCAAATCACTAACTACACTAATGCGAATAAATTGGGCAAGTCGTTTTTGGTCTGCAGTGGGAATGTCGAGCTACGTTTCTGCTGAAGAAGCCCCAAGCAGGGCTGAAACAGCTGTCCAGAGGCTGCTCGAGGTTCTCACTGCAATCAAAAACGATTTGCACAAAATTTTTCTAAAATCTTTCATTATGCTTTGACAGCAAGCATGGCCGCCTTGCATGGGGGACTCATTAGGAGCAAATCCCGCTTCAATTTGTCTATCCTACTGCAATGTTAGGTCAAAAAGCGATAGTAAGATGTCGCTATTTTATATGTTTCAAATCTTAAGGTTACACTACTTACAACTAGAGATGGATGAATTGGTCAACAAATACAATCATTGAAGCCACAATTGGGCTGTGATTACATGTTAAAATTACAAGAAAAATAAAAACGTCGTACTACGTTACTTAAGTCAGACATGTGCACAAGAACAATGGCGGAATTGGCGGTAATTGTCAAAGCATCAAGTAACCAACTGAACAACTTAAGAGAACTAATTACCCTAAGTAACGAAATGAGGGAAGTTCATAAAAAAAAAATTAACTGAATTGAAAACTATTTTGATGAATTTTTTTTATTTTTAACAAACCTAAGAATATGAGCATAAATGTTGCTGATGTTGTCAATATCCGACCTGAAATTGACAGAATGTTCATTCTTTTGAATATGAATCATTTCTAAGAAAAGTCTGTTCTTTAGATTTTTTTCAAGGGTTAAAATGCTAGTATTGTCAAAATCAAATCGGTGATCACCTTCCACAGCATGAGATGCCAAGGCACAAACTACCTTTCCTGTTCTAATGTCGCTTTTATGTTGGGAAATGCGATTTTTTAACCATTGTCCCGTTTGCCCAATGTATTCTTTTTCGCAATCAGTACATGGTATTGAGTAAACTAGACCGCTGTTAAACAGAAAAGGTGTCTTGTCCTTTGTTTTAGTGAAAACACTAGTGATAGTATGATTATTATATTGTACAATGTTCAAAAATTTAAAATCTTTAAAAAATATTGATGACTTTATTACTTAGGGAGTTAATGTGTATTAATTTTCTGAATTTCCTATCCTTATTGTTATCATCCAGATGACATGGCAATTTGTTGTTTTGGTAAATTAATCTGTAAGTTAATGCTTTGGGGAAACCATTATTAGTGAAAAGTTTGAATAGTTTATCTAAATTTTCTTTCAGAAAGACCGGATGACTAATATGAGTAACTCTGTTTTTCATTGAAATAATTACATTCATTTTTTGTTTCATTGTATGGCTAGAATGAAAATTAATATATCTGCCAGAGGCTGTTGGTTTTTGATAACAGTTTAGTCGTATACTCTGATCTTCCATTCTAATTACTTGTGTGTCAAGGAAGGGGTACACTGTTATTTTTCTCTTCTTCAATAGAAAATTGTAGGTGTTCATTAAAACTATTGAAAATGATCAGAATATATTGCAACTGGTCTACAGGAATTGCAGTAATCAAATCGTCAATATATTTATAAATAAACGGAAGTTGAAACGTTAATTTATCTATAACAAAATCTAATAATTTGTCCATCACCATAAGGGCTAATATGGGGCTAATGGGGTTACCCATAGGTACACCGAATTTTTGTACGTAAATTACGTTATTGAATGAAAAATAATTGTTGTTAAAAATGAAATTCAAACACTTCAAAAATTTTTCAAGAGTGAGTTTACAATAAGGTTCGATCCTGTGCCAATCCTCTGTGATGATATCAACAACCAAATCAATTGGAATGTTAGTAAACAGTGAAACTACATCTAGCGAAATCAACACATAATCGTTTGGAAGAATGACATTTTTCATTTGATCTACAAAGTTAAAGGTATCTTTAATATTGTACCTAGTTTTTAAACTGAAGGCTTTATTAAGTATTTCTGACAAAAATTTGGCTAAATTATAGGTCGAGGATCCGACGCTACTGAGTATGGGTCTCAAGGGCACATCTGGCTTATGTATCTTAGGTAAACAGTAAAGTTTAGGACAAATTGAGTTGTAAGTAACTAGTTGCTTGAAATTGTCAATGTTTATATTTTCGGTTATTCTCTAGTTGTAAGTAGTAGTAACCTTAAGATTTGGATTATTTAACCTCTTGTTAACTTTATAGTAAACCTCCTGATGAAGTTGTTAAATACAATGAAATATTGAGGCCTTAAACAAAGGAGTTGCCTTTTACTAATCGTCCAGTGACCATATCCCGTTAGATTTTCAACTTACTTCCTAACTAAGTCTTTGGTCGTGACTGAATAAAGATTATCAATTTTTTAACACTGATTAAACTTACCAGTTGATTAGTTAATCAACGCTTTAACAAAGCTTTGTGAAACCGGCCATAAGGCTCAATTCTCACACGAGCAGCGTGTCGCAGCATATTTTTACATGCTACCGAGTGGGAATTGCTTCATTTAAAACCATGGCAACTTTTTGAGGCTGTAAAATGACGCGACGTGACGCGACCCGACGCGCTGCCGTGTGAGAATTTAACCCAAAATAAACAAAAAAAAGCTGTGCCAGTAGCACCTAGCAGCATGTTTTTGTTTTACTTTGCAAAGTGGGACATGCTTGGATCGTCACGGGTTTTACGAAGTAAATAAACAAACAACTACAAAGTGCAAGATCCGTGTCAGTATCCGCGGATCTAGAAACAAATAACCCGTATCTTGATTTTCAATGATCCGTTAGTCCGTTAGTCACATAACATATTTTTCGTAGTAACCAAAGAGTTTATTAAAAAAGGACAATTTAAAGTTATGGATACTTAGAAAATCACGCACATGTATGCACCAATATAATTATTGCCCGGATTTCTGTGGTGTACAGTCAAAGTGGACACCAGTAAACATTTTTGTTGTCGACAAAACTTTAGTTAACTTTGCTATACATATAATATAAAACTGTATATGTCTTGTCAAACCTTTCGGATCTCCAGTAATTATTTACAAAAGCTACAAGTTAACGTCTGGAAATTAAATATTGCACGCATTTGGGGGACGAGTGCCGCTTCTAGAGCGAGTGTTTGTGCTTTAAAATGTTTTGGAGCAAGCACGTAAATACACGAGGACAAAAGTATTGCATATTTTTATACTGTGCATTTATTCTCTTGTTTGAGAAGTAATAGGGATATAATTGTGCTGAATTGTTGGTTTTAAGCTCAAATTAATGTATCTGATAAGGAAATTACATGTTAGTGTTGGTATGTGTAATTCACAATTCAATTTATTGACTTAGGAACTTTAGAAGTATAACATATACATGATTAGTAACTGTACAGTTCCAAAAATAACGTCGTAGCTTGAATGACTGTCTTCATTCTTCTGGGTGGGCTGGAAAGAAGGTTTTGAATTTATCCTTAGGCGCAGTTTTACAATGACGGTTTACTTTAAGTGCAGCTTAAATACTTCACAACAATTGTTGAAATAATCGTTGCCAAGGGTTTAAGCCTCAGCTCTAAGTTGAGCCTCAGTTGTAAAACCCTGCATTTCTGTAGATACCAATTCAGACGAGAGTGCGTGACTTGCGTTTGTCAATTTGCATTTGAGCCTAGCAAAAAAAACTTTGTGGCGACATTCGGTGGCCGCGAGTGAGTGGCCGGTCTGGAACGGCCTTTATTGAATATCAAGTGAGTGTATTTTTCTAGATTCAATAATATAGTTTTGTTAAAGAAAATAAAAATTTTAAAAATTAAATCAGCGAGAAAAATATATTTAGTATGACTCAATCGTCAGAATTGAATTCTGTGGAAATAAGACAACTAAAAATTATATTATAGATCGTGTTTGTCACGTATAACTTGTCAAATTGACCAAAAATGATTATTGTGTTTTATTACTGAATCAATTTCTTCTCCTTTATTTTATTTTATTTTTTTGTCCATAATGACAAAATTATATCACTACCTCGAAGAAAAATGTACTTCTTTCAAAATCGCTAAAAATAATTATAGGTAGCACTTAAAAAAAAAGTTAGTTGCCGTAGCAACATAACAAAACAAGATAAAAACAAACTGAAAAGGTCAAAACATGCGCAGCAATAAACCAAACAACCTTTCAGCTCAAGTACGTATCCTGTTCAATAGCCATAACGTAGTCGTTATGTGAAGGACGAACGTTATTTTGTATTTCCATACATACAGATAACGTTCGTCCTTCATATAACATCTACGTTATGGTGATTGAACGGGATACAAATTCGGGCTGAATGTGGGTGGTTCAAAATAAGTGACCGACCCGTCAACCACAGGTAGTACACAGAAAAAGAAAACGAGAAGTCTGTATGCATAGAGGGTCTAATATTCATAGTTTTTGAGATAAAATGCATTGAAGATTCAGATATAAATTGAATGATGGGCACTATTGCGTCACAAGAGCAATGAACTCGCGTGGAACAGAACGAAACACTAGCGTTTACCATGGAATGAAATTGTAAAACGTTTTTATTTATTGCTTTCTGCGTAAAAATATACAATACGCAATTCATTCATTCGAATTTTGGACTTGTGTATGTATACATAAGAAATGAATCATGATTTCCATTTTGGATTCAAAGGAGGTAGATTAGTTAGTTTATTTTGTTCCGTTGTGTACAATAAATGTGTGGAACACGTCATTACAATAGTATGTATGCAGATTTTTGAAATGCCTCTGATAGATCTATTTCTTTCAATTTCCCACTGGCATGAGCTGTCCTAACGGGTCGAACACTTATTCTGAATCACCCAATATACTGGCAACTAATTTGGAGTAAACGTTACAATTGAAAAATAAGTTTAATAATTTTAATGGTTTCCGTGATAAATTTGTTCACAGGCTGTACCATATTCCGAATAATTTGTGTGTCCAATTTCTGAGTTCACGACTAATATACAAAAATTTCACTGTTATTCATTGGTTATCGTTTCTCGGTATTCAAACAACCTTTTGTTATGAGTAGGTCTGAAAATTGTTATGATGAGGCAAACTTTTTAAATAAATTTATAAATTCGTTTATTGTTTTGAACCAATTCAAAACTTTAAAAAAATTTACGTGATCGTGGAGAGCGAAACGAATGAATTTAATATAACTGTTTTATGTCATACTGTCACCATCAAGAAAAAAAGTGGACACTTCTCTAATGCTGGGTGGTTGTAATTATAAACAATGATTTAAATAAAGGTCTGTCAATATTTCATTTTGAAAAGTATTGGCTCAAGTTAGACATAAAGATAAGGCAAAAATGGAAAATGAATTTATCTTTAATCAAGGTTTTTAGGCGGTGACAGTATATTAATTTGCTGTGAAATGCAAAAGAGTTCTAAAAGTTGAATGTAATATTAAATTTAAATCGACTATTGTCCGACGAAAATTGCATGAAAATTGTTTTTAATCTCTGAACCGGACACTGTGGAAAAAGCACAAGCCCTTAGTTTCGCTATCAGTAGTGAAATTTTAAGGTTTTGTGCGATTTCCATAGCGTTCTGTTTATAAATTAAAAACAACATAATATTAAAGTAGTTAATTTTGCAATTTTTTTAATCACTTCAGAATTTAATTATGTCGAAATTTTTGAAATTGATAGCCTTGAAATAATTTAGTTATATCATTCAATAATGGTCAAAAAATGTTGGCAGCGTTAGCTAGTCTTGCACGAAAGGAACGTAATCTCCAAATCATGTACGATAAAAAAACAAAACTTTTATATCTGTTATTTAATAATTAAATTCGTTAAGACAGTTTCTCTATTTATAAGTGATGAAGCGTCTATGCATAATTTTGTGCATATTCTGTAGATATTAAGGCATATTTTAACCAAAAAGGTTGCATATACAGTAGTTCTTTTAACTGTGGCCATAGGGATTTATGTGTTAAAAATTTTCCTCGTGTTAACTTATGTTCTGTTCAAAGTTTTAAACTAATTTCAGTTTCTAATAATCAATTACATAATTACATCTTGTCAGAGTAACAAATAAAACAATAATAAAAGTGGAAATTTTAAATGAATTGACTAGGTCGACATTAAAACGTTCAACTTTAAATATTAAAATAATTAAATTAATGACGCGCCCCTTATTCTGGTAATGTATATTTTGTAATTAATTATCTAATTGATTATTAGAAACAAAAATTTTCATAAAATTCTTAGCAGAACATAAGTTAATCCGAGGCAAAATTTTCAGCACCTAAATTTATATAGCCACAGTTAGAAAAAGCATTATATATTAGTCGTTCGCGATCTTCTTAGACTCTAGAAGGCTATGCATTTTTTTAGTTAAGTTACGTGCACGTATTTTAACGGAAGTCAAAATCTGACATAAAAAAAATAATGACAGTTTCACTTCAGCGGTACTGACTGTGTTGCCGATACATAAATAACATGGACTACGGTGGCATAATTAAAGTAAAAGGTAACTTAAAACAAATATATTTTTTGTTATAATCTCGTCATAATTGAAATTAACCTCCGCCCACAATAAGTTTTATACCGTAGATACGTATTTCGGCAGCTAAGCTGGCGTCGTCAGTACGCTACCAACTTAAAAGCACTAAGAAAGATAAAACTTAAAACCACCTAATCACACTGATAAAATCATAAAAATGTTAAAGCTAACAACAACCTAATCATCCTAAAAGATATATATGTCTAAATGTAAGTAAATATAAATTAATATGTAAAAATTTTTAGTAAACTATATAATTAATGTATAAATCGGGGAAAAAAAATCGTCAAAAAACAGATGAGAGTAAATCGCACCCACACACCACAGGTTAAGAACACTTTAGGAAAATTTATCTCGGAGATCCTCTCCTTATGAAATATCCAGTGCAAATGCGCTTAGCTGTCTCCAACACCCCTTTATATATGATTTAGGTAGCGACATCTAGCGGATGATTTCTGACATAACAAGTACAACATGTACCGGCCATTTTTTTACTTAAGATCTAGAAAATAATAATGATAATAATCATAATAATCATATACAGCGTGGAAACTAAGTAGCGGATAAAATCCATAACTCCGTTAATATTTGTAATAAAGCAAAAATCTAAAAGGGGTATAGCGATTCAAATTACAGCGCATAAGAGGAAGTATATTTTGAGATATTTTCATGAATTTTTTTAAGTTATGACGTCATCAAGATTTTTTTTAAATGACAACCTTTATTTTTTATTTCGGTGGGTTTCTTTAACCTGCTTTCAACAGTATAAAATTTTGGATCGATTACATAACAAAAAATTCAAGAAAAACGGCCATAAAAGTTTAATTGTAAAGTTGAAGAAATAAACAGAACATCTAGTTAGCTAGGTTTAAAACGAAACAAAATTAAGGTATAAATAAACAAAATTTGATTTTGACAGTCATTGAAATCACAATAAATGTTCAAACTGACGCCCATGCACCAACTGACAATACCCAAGACGCTCATAAAATTCATTTATTACATTTTGAATAGTTTGAGGTGTTATTAACCTACACTCCTGTCGAATTCTTTCTTTAAGATCGTCTAAGTTGTTAGGTCTATTTTTATACACCTTGCTTTTTAAGTTTCCCCATAGAAAAAAGTCTAATGGCGTTAGATCAGGGGACCTAGCTGGCCATTCTATTGGACCTCTTCTTCCTATCCATCTACCTGGGAACATCTCGTCCAAATAACGTCGCACATCAACTGCGTAGTGTGGCGGAGCACCGTCGTGTTGCATCCAAATGTTATTGTTTGGTACGTCACAGTCATTTTCATTAGGAAATAATATCGCCAATGCAGGTACTAATTCGAATTGTAAGAAGTGTAGATATTTCTCACCAGTTAAATTACCTTCGATAAAGAATGGACCTAAAATTCTGTCACCGACAATTCCTGTCCATACGCTGAGCTTCTGGGGATGTTGAGTATGAGCTTCTTGCATCCAGTGGGGATTTTCCCTAGAACAATATCGACAATTATGTCTGTTAACAGTTCCATGTAAAGTAAAACTTGCCTCATCAGAAAAAATTATACGCTGCGAGAACATTGGATCACGATTGCAAATTTCCAACATTTCTTCACAAAATTCTTGTCTATGATCATAGTCAGTTTCTGCTAACTCATGGACTAATTTTACTTTATACGGATGAAACTTTTGCATTTTTAAAAGTTTCAGTACCGAGGTATGGCTCAGGTTGTGCTCTAAAGCAATGTCTCGACTAGTCGAATGCGAATTATTTTCTATTTCTAGTAAAATATCAAGCTGCACATCGTCAATTAATTTTGTCTTAGGGTGGCCAGTTTTTGGAAGGTCTTTCACAATACCGTAATTTCGAAATTTATTTTCTATTCTGCTGACTGTGGATTGACTTATTTGCTGATCAGGATATTTGTCTATAAAAAGTCGACACACCTCTTGATGAGTTCTAATTCGATCGCCATACCCAATCATCATTAGAACTTCAATTCTTTGTTTTTCAGTCAGTAACACCATTTTGGTAAAAGGTTTTTAATAATTAGTGTAACTCCTACTATCCACAGGGAATAAAAATACTCACTTTATTGTGATAGGTATTTACAAGCTCTTGTCAATCAAACAAATTTTGTTTGTTTTACACCTAGCTAACTAGATATTCTGTTAATTTCTTCAACTTTACAATTAAACTTTTATGGCCTTTTTCTTGAATTTTTTGTTATGTAATCGATTCAAAATTTTATACTGTTGAAAGTAGGTTAAAAAAAACCACCGAAATCAAAAATAAAAAATATAGGTTGTCATTTAAAAAAAATCTTGATGACGTCATAACTTTAAAAAAATTCATGAAAATATCTCAAAATATACTTCTTCTTATGCGCTGTAATTTGAATCGCTATACCCCTTTTAGATTTTTGCTTTATTACAAATATTAACGGAGTTATGCATTTTATCCGCTACTTAGTTTCCACGCTGTATATCTAAATAAGGACCGTCAAATAACAACCTACAAATTAGAGTAAATCAAATAATACGGAATTAGGTATTGGTCCGTTGTCTGAATTCATTAAATTGTTTTTATTTTTCCGAATAAAAATACTTTCGTGAGCATTTAATTCCCTATTATTTAAAACTTCCTTAATGAGTTTTAAATTATCCTTAATAATACTGTGTCCTTTATTGTAAATATGTTGTGCAACACGTGATTTCTCAAACCTATTGTACCTGTAGTGACTTAAATGTTTTTTTAAAACGTGTTAATATATTTCTTCTTGTTTGTCCAATATATTTACTAGTACATTCGTTACATTTAATTTCATAAATTCCAGGTTTCCGTTCAACATCAACTTTATCTTTCGGGTTTCCCAATAAATTCTTTATGGTATTGCTAGTTGAAAAACCTAATCGTAAGTTTTGGGTTTTAAAAATATGTTTTAAACCTTTGGTTCAAAACGGATCGAAAGGCATTTTAACAAATTTTCCTAGAGATGAAGTTGCCGTTAAAGTGCTAGAATTTTGGACCTGTCTCCTATAGCTAATCTTCCTAATCACATTATCTACTATTTGTGGGGTATAACCGTTATGAACCGCAACATTTTTAATATAATTAAGTTCTTTATTATATCCTCCAAATCACACTTCTTGGTATCAAATATAGCAAAAATGTCATCCACATAACGTAACCAAATTCTTGGAAAATACTGATCGTTATCTCTTACGTCATTTGCTCATAAATAAATTGGCCAAACACGGTGACAAACAGTTATCCATTGCGGTCCCTTGAACTTGTTCAAAATACTCACCATTTATTTGAAAACAATTCTGAGACATGCAAAGAGATGTGAGCCTAACGTATTCCTCCAATTTATCTTTATCTACATTTTTAACTGTCAGTAGTTCCCGCAAATAAGTTAGTGTTTCAGGTATAGGAAATAAGGATTGAACATCAAACGAGACCATAATTTCCCCTTCTTGTAAAGAAATATTTTTAATCTTATTTATAAACCCCATTGAGTTTTTACCGAAAATTTATCCTGAGGATTGGGAAGCGCACTGAGCTCGATATTCAACCATTTGGAAAGAGAATAAGTGGGTGAGTGTATACCGGACACGATTGGTCTCACCGATTTACCTGCCTTATGTTCTTTTGGGAAGGACATACAATTTGGGTACAGTGGGGTTAGATACATCAATTTTAAATTTATTCTGTTTAGTAATAAGATTGGAATATTCTTTAATCGTGTCTTTGACAGCTTTAATTAACTTTGGCAACGGGTTTCGGGATAGTTTCTTGTAGGGACCATTATTTATTAAGTTGTTAACCCTTTCATAATAATGAGGTTTATCTAAAATCACAATCTTATTACTAAAGACCGGATTTATATGTGCTAAAAAAGTGGAAAATAAGTTTTTTTTATGCGATTAAAATAGATCAAAATATGGATATTATATGCGATAAAAATTTTATTTTACTTATACTTTAGAATAATAAAAACATAAATTGTTTCATATAAGTAATTTTAACACTTAACACTTAAATAGTAGGATTACAAAATATAATCAACAGTTGATTTAAATTATTTGGGGTAAAATTTTGTCGTCTGTCTGACAAAATATTTTTATAAGAGGAAAACGAACGCTCGACACCGCATGAAGTAATGGGCGCAAATTTCATGAATGCTACATCTTTGGGGTCCATGTCCAAATCCTCTTCACTTTGACCTTTTAAAACTAAACAGATTTTCGTCATTTTATTGTAGTCAGGATTACGTAATAGAACCTTGTCTAATTTTGCCATTAACTTTTCTCCTATCTCCCCTGGAATTGATTTTACACTTTCAATTGCATCATCGACCACTTCAAAAGAATCTAATAGAGCCGTCTGGGATGATTCCAACTTTTTAATTGTGGATATTAAAACGGAAAAATGAGTTTTAATGAATGCTAATTGATTCCCGATGTTTGTGTTCGACATGCATTCCTTACAAATTCTTAAAGCCGCTGAATTGGAATCATCCAATTCTAAGAAAATTTCCTTTAATTGTTTAAACTTATCTGCGTAAAAATTTGCTGCTTCAAGCCACGTACCCCATCTCGTAATTATTGGTTTTGGTGGTAATGGCAGGTCAGCAGCTAATTCTTTATAGTGTTGTATACGCAGTGGGGCTTTAAGAAATGCCTTTTTTTCCGTTATTGATCAACTTATTTACTGTTGGGTATTCTAGTCACACCAATTCAGCGAGCCTATTCATTGCGTGAGCCATACCAGTGAAGTGCATCAAATTTGGGTAAAACATATGTAAAGCCTGTCCTGCTTTTATCATGTAGGCTGCTGCATCAGACACCATTAGTAATATATTTTCCGATTTAACTTGATTAGGTGCATATAAAAGTGTCAAGCTGTCGTTAATAAAACGTGCGATCGTTGAATGATTTGTTTTTTCCAAAACTGTATTATTTACTAAATAAGATATTGGTGCAACTGTGCTGCTTAATACTACTGCTAACATATTTGCTACATAACGACCGCAGGCATCTGTCGTTTCATCAACTACTATATTAATATTGTTGTCGCTAAGCTTCTCTCTTATTTTCTTCATCCGTTGCTGGTAGCATATACTTAGATAGTTTTTCCGCAAAGTCGATTCATTTGGAATATGACGATTGCAGTATTTTTCCAAAAAAGTTCGAAAACTTGGTTGCTCAAGTTTATGCCAAGGAAAGTTTGACTCTGCCATAGCACTGCACAAGTCTAAAAAGAATTCATTTCCTGTGTCACTGCCCTGTGAGTTACTGGCTGTTTAAGAAATAAAAGACTGCTTAAAGTTAGATACATCTTTTCTCCGACTCCTTATGGAGGTTTGTAGCCAAATGTTGATCAATCTGGTACTTTTGGTCTGACGATGACACCTTAAAATATTGTCAAAATGAAAATGTGATTTTTAAGAGAATTTGTAAGGTGTCTACCTGTTTTGAGCATGCGTTGCAAAAATTAACTTTTCCATCTGTAGTTAGATGTTTAGATGCTTTAATCCATTTTTTCAATAGATCAAGAGGATGCTACTTTCGGCATTTTGAAAAGATAAGCACTGAATTTATTTCGTCTTTAAATTAAATAAGAAAATAACAACTAATTCGCGTTGATAAATACACTAGTCACTAGTCACACACATTCACGGAGTAAAATAAAGTGGCCAGACGTTGAGGAGAATAAATTACTTCTTGGAAAAGCTGCAGACTTGAATATTGACCGTATATTGAATTATAATGTTATTTATATCAATATATGGATAAATAAATAAATATGCGCTAAAAGTCTAAAATATTAAGTTATATGCGAAATAAAACTACCATTTTTGGGCTTCTCTAATCGACAAACATATAAATACAAAACGCCAAGTTTAGGTATGTTAGCGTAAAAAACTTGTAAAAACTTATAAATCCGGTCTCTACTTATTACCCTTGTCAGCTTTTAAGTAGAAACAGTTCTTCTTTCTTAACCCTTCAATGATTTTATAATATTCATTATGATGTACACTTTTTATTGAATTATTTAACTAATTTTTTATACACTATCATCATTTTTATACACTATCATCATCAGAAGAGAAAGATGGCGAAGTTTGAATAGTCGTGCTCTAAATGGCTGCCGCAATTTTCCAATGTTTTAATAGTAAATATTGTTATTTTTTAATGGTTAAGTTGCCTACATAATCGTGCATACTGTGGTCGTTATTTGTGTGTTTGTGCGTGTTCGTATTCTACGTTTTTTTTGAAGAAAAAGTGAAACAAACATGACCCTCACGCGGTCTGAAAAAAAGTGAGCTGTGCGACTTCATTAAGGAGACCTTAACCGCTTTATTAAATGATAACACGGTGATTGGTAATATGGTGGATAAATTTATGCAACATGTGGAAACTAAAATCGATGTAACATTTGCTAATTACTCTAAAAAATTGGAAGAGTTAAAAACTGAAAATGCTACTTTGTCCGATAATTTAGACAAACTTGAACAGTACACACGTCGCAATTCAATAAGGATATACGGATCGCCCGAAAAGGTTTCTGAAGACGTAAATGAAGTAATCGGCAACATTTTTTCGAAAATGGGTACTACCATAGAAACAAGTAATATAGATCGCGCTCATCGAACGGGCAAAAGTGCAAATATGGGAGCAAACAAAAACCGTCCTTCGATGCCCCTACAAATTCTGGTAAAGTTTACAACGTATTATTGTAAACAATTAGTCATGAAAAATAAGAAGAAATTAAAGGGTATCGGGCTGTTCATCGCAGAAGATCTTACTCCCAAAAGGCACGCCCTTTATGGCACTGCAAAGGAGAAACTGGGCAAAGAACAAGTATGGACCTACGATGGACGCATCTACTGCAAACGAGAGGGCAATCGAATAGAAATTACTTCTTCAGATGATTTAAATTGTTGATGTAAGGTAGCGTTTAGATTATGCAAACAGGGTAAGAAAATTTTCAGTTTATTTTAGACAACAGGAATTTTGTTTAATTCAGTTTTTTTTTCTTTCTTTTTTTCGTTTGAGATTTTTCATTATTGTAATCAGTAATTATTGTAATCAGTATTGCTAAAGAGTATTAATTTTTACCGTAGTGTGGAATTTTTTGGTGACAATTTGACGGATTTATTTTTACTTTTCTTCATACTTTCATTTCAAAGTTCTATTTTCAATAAATTAATTATAATTAGCATCGCATTTGTAATAATGGATTTTTTAGAATTCACTTAAATTTTGTTTTCTTATTTTATTCTTCTTTTGGATCTAATTTGAGATTTTAATGTGTTATATGTAATAATTTATCTCACGAATAACTGTAATTACCGAATATGCTATTTGTTGCGCACATTAATGCCAGATCTCAGAATCAAAGTTATTTTTATTTCTAATTTCTTGTTTATTTGTACTTCACGCATAAAAAGTTACACTGTTAAATTTCTGTTCTAACGAATGGAACAGGAAAAAATATAATGTCCTCAAAGAAACTTATGCTTGCTCATATTAATGTGCGTTCTCTCACAGCTCATTTTAATGAAGTTGAAATTATCTTATTAACTCTGAATTTAGTATTTTAGCAGTCTCTGAAACTTGGCTGAAGGCAGATGAGGCAGAGCTTGTTCAAATTCAAGGTTATTCTTTCGTCCACGCTGATCGGTCTACACGTGGTGGAGGAGTCGGGTTTTATATTTGTAATACATTATCGTTTACAAAAATTCAAGAAGTGGTGTCGTATGACAATTATTTGGAACAATTATGGGTGAAGATAAAAAACAATAAAGAAATTTTCTGTGTAGGTGTCGTATATAGGCCACCCAGGTATGATAACACATAATTTTTTCGAATTGTTCGAGGAAACACTTGCTGTAATTATGACTATGTCGGAGAGTTTGTTGTGCTTGGGCGATTTAAATATCGATCTACTAAATGAGTTTTCGCAATCGTCTAAATCGTTATGCCAATTATTTAACACTTTCAGTTTAAAACAGTTAATAAACGAGCCGACTCGTTTAACTTTAACCAGCACTACCTTAATAGATCACATTATAGTTTCAGAACATTTACATGTAGTGTCGTCAGGCACAATTGCTCTAGACCAAATTTCCGATCACCATTTAATTTATTGTTCGCTTCTGTTTAGTAGTCAGGTTACTGAACCACTAATAAAAACATATCGCAATTTTAAAAACATTAATTATCGAGACTTCTATGAGGACATGATTGAATTGCCTTGGTTTTACGTGTATGATTTTTCCTCTGTTGATGAAAAAATTGAATTTTTGACTTTAAATATCAAATATCTTTTTGATCTTCATGCTCCCTTAAAAACGTCACGCTTTACTAGAAAAAATGAACCGTGAATTACAGATACAATCAAGCTTATGCAATCTCTGAAAACACGTGCTTTACAGGCTTATAAAAAAAATCCAACAAGTCCTCGCTGGGAATATTACAAATCAATTCGTAATCAATTAACCTATGCATGTCGTAAGGAAAAAAAAGTGTATCTCAGTACTAAATTACAAGCCGCGGGAGCCCAAAAGAAGTCTGGAAAGAATTAAGAAGATGTGGGATATACAAAGGTAAAAATTTAAATAAAGCTCAACTTCCTACCCACCTACAAAACGTTAACGAGTTAAATGAATATTTTGTTAATATCGAAAAATCGAATTTTATTGCCGAGGACGAACTGATTGACTTTTATGATAACAATACCGTTCGCGATGACCTACAGAGTTTTTCTTTCATTGAAGTTACAGAAACTGATGTTTCTAAAATCTTGTCTAGCATAAAGTCTACAGCCACTGGAGTGGATGATGTTAACATTACAATGATTAATTACTGCACACCATTCATTATTCCATACATAACTCACATCATAAATTACTGTATAACAAGGAATATTTTTCCAACTATGTGGAAAGAAGGGCGTGTGTTTCCAATAGTTAAAACATCATCACCCTTAGATTTTAAAGACCTGAGGCCTATAACTGTACTCCCTACTCTCTCAAAGATTTTAGAAAAAGTAATAGAATCTCAACTTCGCGCTCATTTGATTCAATTTGAAATTTTACCAGCAAAGCAATCCGGTTTTCGACCCAATTTCTCATGTGGCACAGCTTTACTTGACATTAGTGATGACATTATAACTGCTCTAGATAATAAAGACATGAGTGCATTAATCTTACTGGACTACTCTAAAGCTTTTAATGTGATTAATTACAAAATTCTACTGTCTATGTTTCATTATATTGGTCTCAATGATTCTGCGATCAAACTAATGTCAAGTTATCTCAATAATCGATCTCAGCGTGTAGTATTGCAAGGCGACGTTTCAGATTTGTTGTACTTATACATGGGGGTCCCACAAGGCAGCATATGCAGTCCACTTTTATTCACGATTTATACGAGTCGATTTCCATACGAATTAAATGTATGTAATTATCATCAGTACGCAGATGACACTCAGATGCATTATTCGTTTACTTGCAATGATTGGAAGGCAGCTGAAGTTGCTATTAATAGCGATTTGGCTCGATTGATACGTATATCTGAAATGCACGGGCTAATTATCAATCCTGCTAAATCGTCGTTGATATTATATGGAGGTGGATGTCAAAGAGAATTTGTTAAAAATAATATTACTATTTGTGTGAAAAATATTCCAATTAAAATTAACGAAGCTAGTAAAAATTTGGGGATCATTTTTTACTCTAATTTTCGCTTTAAGGAGTATGTATCTGTGCTCATCCGGCGCGCTTACGGTAAATTAAGGATGCTATACTCTAGCAGACATTTATTAGATTATAAGTTGAAAAAAATGCTATGTGAGACCCTGGTGTTATCAACATTCAATTATTGCGACTACTTGTACGGTCCATGTCTGGATGGTGATGATAAGAGAAAAATTCAACTAATTCAAAATTCTTGCATACGTTTCATGTCTGGTATACGTAAATTTCAACACATATCTCACGCTTTCATTCAATCGGGTTGGTTAAATATGGAACATGGACATTACCTGCATGCTGCATGCTTGTACTATAGAATTATAAAATCCGAATCACCACCTAGATTATTATTTAACAAGATTAAGCATCGAACGGATGTTCATAACATTAACATTCGTAAAAAGGACTTTCTGTCAATGCCACGCCACAGAACAGCCTTGTTTCAGAGATCATTTTCATTTAATATCGTAAACTGTATTAATCGTAATTTCCTTCTTTTTAAAGCGACTTCGTTATTAACATTTAAAAGTAGAATGCGCTCTCAGCTTGTGAGGGAACAATCATTAAACGGCAGCAGATAGCATAATCACATCTATACGAATACTGATTTTACCTTTTACAGTTTAGTACATTATTACGGCAGATAAAATAATTATGTCTATACGAATACCAATTTTACCTTTTACAGTTTAGTATATTATTAACTATGTGGCTTGCATTTGATCAATCTTTAAAAAAATTTAAATCTCTTGGTTCGGGATGAAAACCAGACGTTAGGATACATACTAACATGTCTGATCCCGCACCAGTTGATTCTTCTTCATTTGTTATTTTTTTTTTCTTTGTATGTGTATCATGTGGGGAATCAATAAAGACATTTATTATTATTATTATTATTATTTATATCTTAAAAACTCTTAAATAAAATGTTTGGTTATTACCTACTCTTTATGCATACTTTCGAAATATGTAGAAATATACTGGGTGCTCCATTTAAAAAAATATAACTTTGGTATGGCCCTCAGTTACTGAACACCCTGTATAGCCAAAAATAATTAAAAAATAGGGTTTACTGAGTTACACCTCAGCTCGTTTGAATTTCTTTTCTACCTTGTATACTTTAGACGGTAGAGAAGACCGCGGCACTCGGTGGACAGCCTGCATGTCAAGGTTTACGCGCCCATAGAAAGATAAGGAAAGTGGGAGGAGCTAAACGTATCACAATATGCATACGCCCGCCGCACATACGGGTATTTGCCCCGAAAAGCTGGCCAAAAGTCGAATGACACAAAATTGTGAATTTGACTACAATAACTATTACCTAAGATAGAACAATACTTAGGGATCAAGAGGGTAAACTTATTTTTTTCCTCGGGTAGATGAAGAAAATACCATCAAAGGGATCAAAGCACCTTGATAGTCGGTTGTGTTAAACGTATATACCTAATTCAAAAAATAATTAAATTCAAACTGTTTCTAATTCTTCTTTGAAGCTATATGCTATGATTTTTGTAACGGAAGATGTTCAGTCAAGTAAGCACTGTTCATATCAACCATTATTTTTTAAATGCTATTGTCAGTATTTAAGATATTTCAGATTTACGGTATGTCAAATTTATGTCGTTGAATTTTCGATTATTAGTGTACATCGAAAGAGTTTTCTTATATGCCAGGGCGTTTCCGGGTCGATTTTTTTCTGTTATGTTTTACAGTAAGTAAGATACTTTAAATATCTGAAGACTTCGGCTGCCGAAATTTGCCTATAAATGTATGACAATTATTTTCTTGATGCTATGACTTGTAGTAGTAGGCAAAAAACTAGACTATATGCAAAACGACATAGTTAAAAATTCTACATATCCTGAATAACAAAAGAATGAATTCATACACAAACTGTCATGTACAGGGTGTTCATGAAAATCCGCTACTATAGCTAACTTTCTTATTCGAATTTTTACGAAGTAACTTAAATTAGTAGTAATGTTTCAGAATCTTTCCTCCTAGATTTAATGGTGCTTTCGGAAAAACAAATGACTATTAAGTTTTTGAGATTTTTTATTGATTGTTGTTTCTATTTAAATGGAATGTTAGGTAGGATCATCGCATCGCGTACAGGATATTAAATTAATTATGTTCCTAAAATATCATCATCTTTGGGAATATGATTTAATTTTATATTTAGTAACAAAATCTTGGTACTCACAGAAAATAGCTGCAATAACTAACTTTTTTTATTTGAAATTTCAGTAGTTAGTTAGTAGGTAGCTTAAATTAGAGAAATTTCAGTACTTTTCCTGTTCGAATTAATGGTACCTGAGGAGAAATAAATAAAAATATCAGGTTTCCGAGATTTTCAATTGTTTTCAACTTTTTTAAATGATACGATGATAAAAAATGTAATGTTGTGTTTAAAGAAATTGAAAACAATGGAAAATCTCGTAAATCTGATAGTCATTTGTTTTTCTGATGGTACCCTAAATTCGAGCAGGAAAGTCTTGAAACTTCTAATTTAAGTTACTTCATAAAAATGCAAACAATGAAATTTGCTAGGTACCGGCTCCCCATGAACATCCTGTATAAACTCGGAAATTAAAGAGACGTCTTGCGGCGAACGGATAGAACATTCATGTTGCTTTTTCAACAGTAACTTGGGGGGCAGGAATTAAAAGAAATTCATGTGGTGCATAATTAATGTGTGCGCCCGGTATATGGTAACAGATAACAAATTTCAGCCTAAAATACTTTATTGTCACCGAATAAATTCGAAAATATGAAAAAATAATTTTGGACAACTTTTTGGGTCCAATACCCCTATGTGCGCCGCCCGTACGGATGCGGATAAAAAACTTGTCCTAAGAGTCTATTAAATTGAAAAATAACGCAGGTTCTTAAGCTTTTTTTCATATCGTAAGAACCAAAATATAATTTTTTTTAATAAAACATACGTTTCTATTATGTCCGCAGATAATAATAGACACACTTAACGATGTGTATTTATTGTTAGTTTATAATAATATTAGAACAACAGACGAACACGTACATATTACCGGCTAATACATCTGCTGAGACATAGCTATGCATTACAACATATGCAGACTATGAGAAAGCTGTGTTCCAATAAGTACACGACTAAGTTCCAATATATAACACCCCTCCCCTCCAGTTATTGACAACATAATCTTCTAAATAGGTTGGCTGTCGGCGATGTCTAGAAGAACATGTGGTAGGAGCTTCAAGGTTCTGAGGTTCCAAAGGAGAATCCTGCTGGTTTGGTTCTGGGCCGTGTTGAACTAGATCTTGACGAGATTGTGAAGAGCTACTTGACTCACGTATGCGCAATTGATCTGCATGTCTTCTTAGTAATTGTCCTTCTGGCGTAACAACTTTATAAGATACGGGACCGGATGTCCTCTCGACTTCTGCTGGTATCCAATTTAGACCGACCCCATAATTTCTGGCGTACAACTCTTGTTTTTCCTTCAAATCTCTGATAACCCGTTTATCATTTGTATCCTCGTCATGTATCCCTCGCCACGATGTAGTATAGTCTGTATGTAACTTATCAAAATAAGTTTTCATTTGTCGTCGCATCAAAAGTTCAGCTGGGCTCTTGCCTGCGGTTACACAAGGAGTAACGTGTTGGTGTAACAAGTATGTTGAAATTTTGGTATTCTCGCCTTTCGACATTTCCCTAAGCCCTTGTTTAACTGACTGAACCATTCTCTCCGCTTGTTTGTTAGACGAAGGATGATAAGGAGGTGTAGTAACATTACGAATTCTTCCTCTCAAATTCTTTGAATTCTTCTGATACGAATCATGTACCGTTATCGCTAACAATCATGCCTGGTATTCCGTGCGTAGCGAACAATTATCGTAATACTATTATAGAAACCACGCTGGATGTAGATGGTAGTTTACGCACTTTTAACCATTTTTGAATGCATCTACCACTATTAAAAAAAATCTGTCCATGGAAAGAACCTGCATGGTCAATATGCAAACGAGACCAAGCTTTCTTCGGATATTTCCACGAATGAACAGGACTTCTAGCTGGAAAGTTTGCGAACTCTTGACAAATTCCATATGTTCTTACGCTTGCCTTCATTGTAACTATCTCCGGATGTGTTTCATGGAAAATTGATAACATTCTTTCTCTTCCCCTCTTAGGTATAATTACACGGTTTCTCCATAAAAGACAATCTCGGTAAGTTGGTAATTCGTTTTTTCGCGTATAATGAGGTTTGAATTCTAAAGGCAAATCACTCGACCAACCAGAAAGTACAAATTTATACAGGTTGCTACGTTTTGAAACGCAACATAGGAAATCCCATGTTAATTTAAAGGTGCTCGAATATTGGCTTCCTTGATTATTTTACAGCAAAATTCCATTTACGTTTCTTAAAGTGCTCCTCAAGATGAATCTGTCTGTGAATTCTTCATTCGCTCAGTTTCAAGATATTTAAAAAAGATCAGTAACGAAATTCTATTTATACCAAACTGTCAGCATGGCTTTGATCAGTAAATGTTAAAATAAATTACTGGAAAAGCTTTTTCTATCAATCTTTTTCAAACACGATTAGATTTATTAATTATCTGTCTAGTTTTGACGATCATTGATGAAGGCTATGCATCTGCACAGCCTTCATAACTAAATTAAATTTTATTTGATCATTACAAGGGAGAACACAAAAATTCTAAGACTAAAATAATGGCGTAATGATCAAGGAATCCGAATCAGCGTTTCCTATGGGAAAAACTGTAAACTGTAAAATTAAAAGAAAAATGAAATATAATTAAGTGAAGAAACGGAACCGAAAGAAAATTATATTAAGTAGGAATTGCAGGAAAAGATAGTAGGACAAAATTAGATAGAAAATTAGAAATGGAAACATAAATGTGAATTAAAGATGATAGACATGCGTATAATGTTGGGCGAACTCATGACTGTTTTGCAGGTAGGTACGCATCAAATGTCCGAAAGTAAATATAGAGACAGATTTAAATTTTTCCGGGAGTTTGTTAAAAAGTTTGACTACATTATAAATAAAAGATCTCTGGAATATGGCCGTGTGGTGCATCGGAGGCGTGAGCAATCCTTTGTTTCTGATGTTAATGTTGTGTACATCTGTTCTATATAAAATTTTATCATATAAATAAGTTATAGATTTTTTTTTTAAATCTCTTAAAACTCAGTGTATGAAAAATTCTCAAACATCACAGACGGATTCATCTTGAAGAGTATTTTAAAAAACCTAAAAAGAGTTTTGCTGTAAAATAATTAGGGGAGCATCTTTAAATTAACATGGGGTTTCCTATGCGTTTCAAGACACACACCCTATACAGGGTGTAATCAAGTTCCTCGTCATGTAAGAGAACTAATGCTGCAACTAACAAAAGTCAAAAATAAAAAAATTACCTAGTGGCGGAGTATTGATTCTTTTGTTTAAGAACTTTTGGTCGACCGTGCACAAAAACAACGTTATAAAACAAAATTCCAGCAAAATTCAAGGTCAATTGCTTGATCGCATTTTAAGAGCTTCATTTTAAAAGCTTTATGGGACACAATAAAATAGAATCACCGACCGATTAAAGACGATAATTCAAATGCACAACCTCTCGGTCGTAGCCCATGTGTGCATTATGTTTAAAGGAAAACAATTTAAATCTACTTGCATTGATCAGAATTAAATCTGTTTCGTTAAATAATCGACAATACTCAGATCTTGACATCCTGGTCTTTGTAAACCAATAGTACACATGATTTACAGTGCCATTTTCGCATATTAAAAGGATTTAAAGATCATTACTAATCATCCACTAACGAATACGTTTCTTCGTAGTTCGAGTGCGATGACGCTTTATTGTTTGGGTTCCACAAAATAATAAAAGCGATGACTGCATTCAATAACGATTTTCCGAAATGCAGAAAGAAAAGACATTCTTAAATATTTTGCACAATAAAGAAATAACAATGCAGTAATCATAAACAGTGAGTACATGTAATCAGTAATCATTTAAAATGAGTATGAGAACAGGTAAGAAGTAATAGCATGTTGTTTCAATTTTTCGTCTCCGATCACTTTGACATTAGTCCACAGGAAAACCCAACTGTGCATATTGTGAGTGCCATTTCTTCTGAGCTACAGGAAAATATTACGGGTACACAAATATTATTGAATTTTACGACCCCAAGGCAAAATACGATAAAAATTTACACTGCATCCGCTAGTTCTCAAATGAATATCTACATGCTTATTTTCCCGACTTTCTTTCATCAAAAATCGAACTTTTCAATCGAACACTCGTTATAAATTACATAAATAATTTCAAACAATATAAATATGTGTCGCAGGTTTTATAATCCAGACGCCTCTGACCAGTAAAAAATAAGTTGAATATTAACCAATAATTGATATGATGGACTAAATAAAATCCAAGATTTTTAATTTTTTTGCATAATTTGAATATTAGACATTAGTCAAATATTACAATTCGAATTATCTCTCATGAACTCATGAGTGTCTAGATTATAAGACTTTTAGGACACACGTTATATAAGAAATTAAGTTCGTAGTTTGGCTATTATGAAGTTTTAATGTGATTTAATTGTTAATTAAGGAACCATAATCTATGTTATAAATCAAACAAAAAAGCTATCATCTTTTTATATTTTTAAAAATAAAAAAAGTTATTTGCATTTAAAATGTTGGTAAATTTTACATTTTTCAACCGTACCACAAAACAACAAGAAACAGCGAATTTTTGATTTAACCATTTAAATTAGACATTAAAAGTTAAAACGCAGTATTACGTTCTCGGTTCTTTTCTGTTTCCATTACTCATGAAGAAACCTGTACAATACCATCGAAAATGGGATACCTATACACGCATCTTAGACAAAACAAATAAAATCAAAATCAAAAGCTTAAGGATGCTCGAGGGATTCACCACAATCAAAACGATTTGCAACAAAATTTTTTAAAGTAAAAATTTACGCAGTAAATTTAAGTCCGTTCATTGTAAAGCTTAGACCACGTGGTACAATTAACAGCATTTGGAAAAGCCTGAATATTATTAGACGTGAATAACGGATTTCTATTGGTACTCCATTATGTTCGTACTCATCATTTCAGATTACAAGAAAACTCAATTACTTCTACTACTTAAGTACTTTGTACTCAATTACTTTTATACTTAAGCACTGTGCGTAAATTTGTAATCGAGTATATTGTACTCATAATTATTGAGTACTTTTGTAATCAGTTTCTTTTTGTACTCAATTACTGCCCAACACTGACTCAAAGTATCTTCATCTCGTATTAATGTATGAGGTTAGAACAAGACACAGATACTTTGTTGTACACTAGTGCAGGATAACATCAGACCTTATGCATTACACATATGCACATGCTCCACTGTGCGAAAGCTGTGTTCAAATAAGTACACTGCCAAGTCCCTATACATAACAGTTTCATACGACATTTTGGCGCATTTGTCCATTTATAAAACTGGAGGCATGCGCTAAAATCACGTTTTATGAAACTTGTTTTTTAAAATACTATTAGGTATCGACTAAATTTGAAACCGTAGTTAGTTTTACAGAATTATGCAGACTCAAGAGGAAGAAATTAACTCAAGAAAATTTAATGATGAATGAACACGAAAAATAAAGCAAATTCCATATTTATATTATTTTAGTTCCAAAATAAATATGTGAAGACACATCTCGTACGTCAATAAAGTACTGAAATAACCAAACTGGTTTTGTGTTTGCAAGCCGAACTCTAGTGAATCCATAATTATTGCGATTATCAGTCAGTTATAACTAAGGCTTCGAATTTGAAGTTCCAAACTCAGAGGCGTTGTACGTGTATTACGCGCGCGGCGGGGCTCGATATCTCGCTGCACTTCCGATAGGCACGGGGATTTTACGACCGCATTCTTCGTCTCATTAATTTTGATTTTGATGATTCGACATTTGATTGCTCAGTTTCTCTGTAAATATTGAAGAGTTCAAAATTTCTAGTCTCTCACAACCTGTGATGTTGAGAGATCTTTCACTCGCTTTAAAAGACATTCTCACGACAAAACGAAACGAACGAACGAACGAAAATTTGAAATGTTATTTAATAATTAATTTTAATAACAATTAATAGATAAGAAATTTTAGTATTTTCTTGCCTATTCGAATTTCGAATATCTGAGAATACTCAATTACGGGCGTATTTTGCTCGATGCTTTAGTTATAACCTGGGGAAAAATTCGAGCCACTTGTACTACGAACAATACGAACATTTTGTACCGGGACTGTATTAGCCTCGCCCACAATAATATCTGCAACGAATGAGGTCGCTCACAATGTACTCCTTCTCCTCCCACTCGACAATTCAATTATCAACAATTCGATGCATCGATACCACGGAAATGTGACCGGAGTAAATAGTACATTCGACGTAAAAAGCGTCCAACACTAGAGGCCTGAATTATTTTGCCTGGTTATAACCAATTAAATTGCTTCACACAAACCAAATTTTAAAGAGCAACCATGATTAAAACTGAAATGTGCATACCGTGGTACATCAAAAAATAAATAAAATACAACACACAATCAGGAATATTTTTCATTGACTTTATTTATTTGAACATATAAAATAGCGACATCTTACTATCGCTTTTTGACCTAACATTGCAGTAGGATAGACAAATTGAAGCGGGATTTGCTCCTAATGAGTCCCCCATGCAAGGCGGCCATGCTTGCTGTCAAAGCATAATGAAAGATTTTAGAAAAATTTTGTGCAAATCGTTTTTGATTGCAGTGAGAACCTCGAGCAGCCTCTGGACAGCTGTTTCAGCCCTGCTTGGGGCTTCTTCAGCAGAAACGTAGCTCGACATTCCCACTGCAGACCAAAAACGACTTGCCCAATTTATTAGCAAATGCGATGTAAGAATGATGAACATATAAAATAGCGACATCTTACTATCGCTTTTTGACCTAACATTGCAGTAGGATAGACAAATTGAAGCGGGATTTGCTCCTAATGAGTCCCCCATGCAAGGCGGCCATGCTTGCTGTCAAAGCATAATGAAAGATTTTAGAAAAATTTTGTGCAAATCGTTTTTGATTGCAGTGAGAACCTCGAGCAGCCTCTGGACAGCTGTTTCAGCCCTGCTTGGGGCTTCTTCAGCAGAAACGTAGCTCGACATTCCCACTGCAGACCAAAAACGACTTGCCCAATTTATTCGCAAATGCGATGTAAGAATGATGAACATATAAAATAGCGACATCTTACTATCGCTTTTTGACCTAACATTGCAGTAGGATAGACAAATTGAAGCGGGATTTGCTCCTAATGAGTCCCCCATGCAAGGCGGCCATGCTTGCTGTCAAAGCATAATGAAAGATTTTAGAAAAATTTTGTGCAAATCGTTTTTGATTGCAGTGAGAACCTCAAGCAGCCTCTGGACAGCTGTTTCAGCCCTGCTTGGGGCTTCTTCAGCAGAAACGTAGCTCGACATTCCCACTGCAGACCAAAAACGACTTGCCCAATTTATTCGCAAATGCGATGTAAGAATGATAAACATATAAAATAGCGACATCTTACTATCGCTTTTTGACCTAACATTGCAGTAGGATAGACAAATTGAAGCGGGATTTGCTCCTAATGAGTCCCCCATGCAAGGCGGCCATGCTTGCTGTCAAAGCATAATGAAAGATTTTAGAAAAATTTTGTGCAAATCGTTTTTGATTGCAGTGAGAACCTCGAGCAGCCTCTGGACAGCTGTTTCAGCCCTGCTTGGGGCTTCTTCAGCAGAAACGTAGCTCGACATTCCCACTGCAGACCAAAAACGACTTGCCCAATTTATTCGCAAATGCGATGTAAGAATGATGAACATATAAAATAGCGACATCTTACTATCGCTTTTTGACCTAACATTGCAGTAGGATAGACAAATTGAAGCGGGATTTGCTCCTAATGAGTCCCCCATGCAAGGCGGCCATGCTTGCTGTCAAAGCATAATGAAAGATTTTAGAAAAATTTTGTGCAAATCGTTTTTGATTGCTATTTTATATGTTCATCATTCTTACATCGCATTTGCGAATAAATTGGGCAAGTCGTTTTTGGTCTGCAGTGGGAATGTCGAGCTACGTTTCTGCTGAAGAAGCCCCAAGCAGGGCTGAAACAGCTGTCCAGAGGCTGCTCGAGGTTCTCACTGCAATCAAAAACGATTTGCACAAATTTTTTCTAAAATTTTATTTATTTGAATACAGAAGTCATTACAAAATAAAAATGTCACGCCGACTAACAGAACATATCAATAAATACATAGGTAAACATCAAAAACGTGTTTTATTGGTTTTAAAGAGGAACGTCGAAGATGTACGCGATTCAATTGAAAACAAACGAGCGCCTGTCAGGCTGGCGCCCCAGATATTAAAAGAAGCGATGGACTACATGCACCTGCTCTCCGAGAGGATGTCAGGGTACTGTTAGATTCCTTACGCTAACACGCATCTTGCATTACCAATCATGAGCTAATCTAATCATGATCGATACTTGACCTTATTCCGCAGTAGAGTGAAGTCAAAGGTCATTTTCATAATTAAAATCTTTTAGTAATGAAGTACCATTATTTGATATCAAAACTGAAAAGCAATCGAATACGATTAATCAGTCATTTATATCATATTTGATAATTAAAGTATTCTTGTTTCAAAATATTCCTATGGTAGTCAAAAAATCTTACATCTCCAAATAAAAATATTCAAAGCGCGAAACAGTCGTTTAATGTAAAGAATTCTAAATTTTAATTTTTTTAATACAACATGACAAATTTTTGTAATTTTGTGGGTTGGTTCACTTAAGAACGCAGATTTCCATGCTGGGAATATTATCTTGGATATGTCGCAGAAATTTTGATTAATTCATCAAAGAAGCATTTAACTTCTTTTTTTTGTTTTACATTAACGCCATTGTAACCTATTGTCATAATAACCAAATCAGGCTCGATTCTCACTTGGGCAGCGCGTCACGTCACGTCATATTGCTTCCTATGTTTTTACATGTAATTTTTTGACATAAAATGCTGCCAAATGAGAATAACTCCATTTAAAACAATGAAAACTTTTAGAGGCAGCAAAATGACGCGACGCGACACGCTGCGTGTAAGAATTGAGCCTTAAAATGTTTCTACTAGTAGAATTGACTAATAAAGTAAAACAGTAAATAGGCATTACAATATTTGCAAAATTACTAAAATCCTGTAGTAAGATTGCATAAACATCAACTCGTATTCAATATTACGAATGTGCTTGGGAATTTTGCAAAATTACTGGTTTTTAATAAAAAAAATTGCAGAATAGTGCACATATTCCGCAATAACTCGGTCTTTTGCAAAAATACGGATTATTCAAAATTCCTGCGACATATACACTGTTTAAAAAAAATTAACGCCTTTGTTGCAAATTTTTCCAGCTTGTGGATCTCGCTTACTATAAGGCCGGGCGCACGTTGAGACACACGCTTCACAATTTATGCACACATGTTTGTGTTCAATGCATTTAAGTGCACGCCCGCATACGTGGGCTGCTGGAAAATTTTCTGGAATCTAGTAGGTCTAGAATTGTTAGCGTTTATCAACTGTCATATTTGAAAAATTTGACGTTTTTCGCCTATAATTCTAATCCAGTTCCTATCCAAGTGAACTAGTTTTGTTTGTACAGCATTTGAGAAAAAGTAATTTTGTGTAAACATGGAAATCTCGCGTGAAAATTTTCGTGCAATGATTTTTTACGATTTCAAATGTGGTCTAACGCCGAAACAATGCCTCGATCGGCTTCATTTGGCTTTTGGAGATGAAGCGCCATCAAAGAACAGTGTTTATAATTGGTTTGCCGAGTTCCAGCGTGGACGTATCTCTCTCAGTGACGAATTTCGTGAAGGTCGTCCATCAACATCTGTTGTTGCCACTAATGTAGATGCTGTGCGTGAAATGCTTGAGCGAGATTGACATGTGACATACCGTGAGATTCAAGCATCCTTACGCATTGACATGTAAGCAATACACCAGATTTTGCATGATCATTTGAACGTACGAAAGCTTTGCAGTCGTTGGATCCCACACAATTTAACAGAAGCGCAAAAGCAGGGTCGTGTCAAAAGGTGCGAAGAAATGCTCAAGAAATGCAATGGAGGTCGTTCAGATTCGGTAAACATCGTTACTGGTGACAAAACGTGGATCTATTCGTACGAGCCAGAAAGTAAACAATAATCTACCATTTGGTTATTTCAAAATGAACCAAAACCAACAAAAGCCCGTTCACGCAGTGCTGCGAACCAAATGATTGCTTGTTTCTTTGGTTTAATTGGACATGTAGCAACCGTGGCTTTAGAGGATCGAAAAACCGTGAATGCTGATTGGTATACTACAATTTGTTTGCCGGAAGTCATCGATCAAATAAGAAGAAACAATCGAAATCGACGAATTATTCTCCATCATGACAACGCCAGCTCTCACTCAGCCCGTCAAACATTTGATTTTTTTGTCCAACAAAAATGTTGAATTAATGACTCATTGTCCATATTCACCTGATTTATCACCTAATGATTTCTTTTTGTTCCCAAATATCAAAAATAAAATGCGTGGTGAGCGATTTACGTCGGCTGAAGCAGCGGTTGAAACATTCCGAACACTGGTTTCTGAGGTATCATCTTTAGAGCGGAAAACGTGCTTTAGAAATTGTTTCGAGCGTACGCAAAAAAGTGTATTGACGTCAAAGGCGAATACTTCGAAAAACAATGATACCGTTTACCAAATTTCATATGGGTTTTTTCATGCCGTTTTCAGAACCTTTTCCAGCATCCCATGTATTGAGCCAATACACGAATATGCTACGCAAACAGTGCGTTTTGCAGGATTCGAGACAGATCTAGACGAATGTTGGGAAAAACAAGCATACAATGGCTGCTTGGGTTTGTATTTCATATATTTAAATTCACGCCCGCACAGTGAGACGCAGTACTTGAACAAGTCACCATTGTATTATGCAAGCTGTTCTTTGTGCAGGGTCCGAAGATAGGGTCGTGTGCGTGTAGAGCGACCTAAAATTATTTTCGGAAATTTTTACAAATATGTTGCATTTTGTATTGCAGATTCCTTAAATTTGTTTGACTGCAATAATTATACAGGGTGAGTGGGGAGGAACAAACTTCAGGAATGTATTGTATACGCAGAAATAAGTAAAAAAAACTCAAATGTAATTCGATTTTAATTTGCTTTCGAGTTATAATGTTTTAACAAAATACCTTACATAATATTTTTTTCTCAATTGAAGTATTCAGATCAAAAGATTCTCTCGTACACAAATGCACTTTTTTTACGAAATTGGAACATTAACATTAATTTTTACAAAATTTGAACATTTCAGGAAAGTGTATTGTCACAACTATTACCGTGGATTTCGCAAAAAAATTGTTAATCAGCGATTAATTTAATTCTCTGATTAAGGAACGTCATTGAATGAAGTTAACAATAGATTTGAAACAACCGATTATATTGTTTCACGCAACCAATCACAGGCTTTAATCACGCTGTTAAATTAATCAGTGATTAAACAATTTTTGTAAAATTGGGGGCTAGTTTTTTAGGTGATGCCGAACATTTGAAATAAAAATTCAATGAAAATTCGAGAATTGTCACTTTACAATGTGCCGCTTTATATATATATATATACATCCCGCTATCATTTGGGCGTCTCTATATTGTCAATTAGCCATCACTTGGGCGTCTCCCGTAAGTCCGTATACGGACGCTCGATTGTATCCCATGCAAAAAAAATTTTGGGGACTCCTAGAACCTCTACCTGTCATTTGGGAAAATTTTTCTGAACGGCCGAATGATGATCAAATGGAAGCAGTCGTATATTTTTAGTTCCAGCGTATATCCACTGGTGGCGCTAGTATCATTTTCGTATATAGAACTGCAGATATACAACTTTCACTTAAGTGCAATAGAGCGTCCAGTAAATTCAACACTGTAATCCGTAATCCTATTTAAACATGCTTTTGTGATTCCCGCTCGAAAAAAATTCGTAGTCGGTTGGGTTTGATAGACAACATGGACGAGAGTGGTCATTATTTTCCTGAAGAATACGCAAGTAAAATTTACTTTTTATAAAATATGTTACGTCACAACTGTACATGCTACGTAACATTTTTTAGTATGCTTTTACAGTCGCAAATTCCGCTCAAAAGAATGAAAGGTGATGGTGCAATCGTCCGTTATCACCGACATTACAAGTGTAATGAAAACGAGAAAAATGAAGTATGTTTATTGGTTTATAGTATCAATAGCATGTTTTTAAACTAGGAATAATAATTGCTTTAGGTTAATTGACAGTGTATAGATTTATACAGGGTAGGGCAAAAGTATGGAACCGAACACTGTTTGACGTATCTATTTGAAATTTGGTATGTGATTCAGAGTCAATAGGACCTACATTACCAATTTGTTTCAATTGTTTATCTGCTCTTGTTTCTGAGATCCAACGCCTACTTGGTTTTTCTTAAATAACAACCTGCTGATTTTTTTTCCTCTATTTAATAGTTCGTTTAATTCTTTACACGACCACATAAAAATATTTGTCTATTGCATAAGAAAGTTTCTAGGAAATAATGTTTGAATGAAAAAGTTAGAAAAGATGGTTTACGCTGATATTTAGTATTTGTTTTCTTGTTTTTAAGGCAATTTTTATTAAATTTTTCTTTAGTTCTATCTTAAAAACAGCCCATAATCTTGTGGTTTTACAGTTTTTTTGTTAAAACTATATTTTTTGTCGAATATCAAACAATTAACCATTTTTCCTAACTTTTTCATTCAAATGTTTTTTTCTCGAAAATTTTCTTATGTAATTGATAATTATTTTTATATGGTCGTTTAGAAAATTAAACGAACTATTAAATAAAGGAAAAAAAATAAGCAGGTTGTCATTTAAAAAAAATCAAGTAGGCGTTGGACCTCAGAAACAAGAGCCGATAGACAATTGAAATAAACTGATGATGTCTGAAATCTTATTGACCCTGAATCACACACCAAATTTTAAACAGATACGTCAAACAGTTTTCGAAATAATAAGCCGGTTCCATACTTTTGCCCTTCCCTGTCCCTTCCATTAGAAAACTTGAAATCCCGAGCTTAATCTATAATTAGCTACTTACCGTTGAATTCCTGGCATCCGGTTGGAACCACGTCTCTTCTCGGATTTCTTCTATTGCCGACGTTTCGTTCTCCATAGCAGAAGAACTTCCTCAGGGCTGCTGCTGCAGGTGGTCTTGCTGCTGTTTCTTGTAAGTCGTTGATACTGAGTTGGTATGTCCGCTGTCGTCGTATTTATAGTGGTCGATGGGCGCAACGGGTTCAATTGAACACAAACTAGAAACCGGCCACCAGATCCAATTTTCCGACACAAAACTCCTAGCCCGCTCGTCTCATTTGTTTAACCGGAAAATCCATGAATCTATAGAAATTTTCAAACACTCCAATAACCTGAACCGTGATAATGGCTTCTACCTTCACAATACATGGAAACATCTCATTAACGGCTCGTCACGCACCAACAGACCAATCCCCGCCCACCGTTTCACCCCGCTGCCGCCATCGACCACTATAAATACCACGACTGCAGACGTACCAACTCAGTCTCAACGACTTACAAGAAGCAGCAGCAAGACTACCAGCAGCAGCAGCCTTGAGGAAGTTCTTCTGCAATGGAAAACGAAATCCGGCAAGAGACGCGGTTCCAAGCGGAAGCCAGGAATTCAACAGCGGACGACGGCCGCGGTAGCCTTCAAGTTAAGGTAGCTAATTACCGTAATATTTGTGTCCTGACGAACATGTGTTTCACATTAACGATCCACTGAGAAACTGAAAATATTAGTTGCCTTTCTATTGATTACGAACGTTATTTTTTAAGAAATCTGGAGTAACGCGGTACTTTTGGATATAAAAAAGTCAGTTTCGTGTTTAAATTTCACGAAACGAAAAGTCAGTTTCATGTTTAAATATCATGAAACGGAGAAATGAGTTTTATGTTTCAAGAAAACTTTCAGAAATTTTGAAAGATTTTCATGACGTAATTTCGACGAGTTACCTTGAAGTACCCCCCTACCATTTAAGAACTTATTAAAATTGACAACACTGCTGGAGCTTGCATTGCTTATCATATGGAAGCGTATACACAAAAAGGTCGCCTTATTGATGTTTAATCGGAGGGAGGTGTATATCAGCGGACGCCTTATGTATAGGACCAACGACGGAGTTACAGATGATAGTGCAGTAGTAATATACACCAGGCCCGCCATGCTGGACGCTATATAGAACAGTTATGAAAGGAGCTTCCAGTGATACTGGGATGTGTATATATATATATATATATATATATATATATATATATATATATATATACATCCCGCTATCATTTGGGCGTCTCTATATTGTCAATTAGCTATCACTTGGGCGTCCCCCGTAATTGAGCGTCCGTATACGGACGCTCGATTGTATCCCATGCAAAAAAAATTTTTGGGGACTCCTAGGACCTCTACCTGTCATTTGGCAAAATTTTTCTGGACGGCCGAATGATGATCAAATGGAAACAGTCGTATATTTTTAGTTCCAGCGTATATCCACTGGTGGCGCTAGTATCATTTTCGTATATAGAACTGCAGATATACAACTTTCACTTAAGTGCAATAGAGCGTCCAGTAAATTTGTCAACACTGTAATCCTATTTAAATATGCTTCTGTGATTCCCGCTCGAAAAAAATTCGTAGTCTGTTATAGGTTTGATAGACAACATGGACGAGAGTGGTCATTATTTTCCTGAAGAATACGTAAGTAAAATTTACTTTTTATAAAATATGTTACGTTACAACTGTACATGCTACGTAACATTTTTTAGTATGCTTTTACAGTCGCAAATTCCGCTCAAAAGAATGAAAGGTAATGGTGCAATCCGTTATCACCGACATTACAAGTGTAATGAAAACGAGAAAAATGAAGTATGTTTATTGGTTTATAGTATCAATAGCATGTTTTTAAACTAGGAATAATAATTGCTTTAGGTTAATTGACACTGTATAGATTTATACAGGGTAGGGCAAAAGTATGGAACCGAAAACTGTTTGACGTATCTATTTGAAATTTGGTATGTGACTCAGAGTCAATAGGACCTACATTACCGATTGTTTCAATTGTTTATCTGCTCTTGTTTCTGAGATCCAACGCCTACTTGGTTTTTCTTAAATAACAACCTGCTGATTTTTTTCCTCTATTTAATAGTTCGTTTAATTCTTTACACGACCACATAAAAATATTTATCTATTGCATAAGAAAGTTTCTAGGAAATAATGTTTGAATGAAAAAGTTAGAAAAGATGGTTTACGCTGATATTTAGTATTTGTTTTCTTGTTTTTAAGGCAATTTTTATTAAATTTTTCTTTAGTTCTATCTTAAAAACAGCCCATAATCTTGTGGTTTTACAGTTTTTTTGTTAAAACTATATTTTTTGTCGAATATCAAACAATTAACCATTTTTCCTAACTTTTTCATTCAAATGTTTTTTTCTCGAAAATTTTCTTATGTAATTGATAATTATTTTTATATGGTCGTTTAGAAAATTAAACGAACTATTAAATAAAGGAAAAAAAATAAGCAGGTTGTCATTTAAAAAAAATCAAGTAGGCGTTGGACCTCAGAAACAAGAGCCGATAGACAATTGAAATAAACTGATGATGTCTGAAATCTTATTGACCCTGAATCACACACCAAATTTTAAACAGATACGTCAAACAGTTTTCGAAATAATAAGCCGGTTCCATACTTTTGCCCTTCCCTGTATACGGTCGTTTAGAAATATCTCCCGATATTTTCAGGGTGATAGAACATCTAAAAATAAGGTCACCTTTTTATACAAAGTGAACAATAAGAAATTGATAAATTTTATGTTTTAACATTATGTAATAGGTGCATGCGAACTTTTAAACCTCAATTACTCCAAAATTGAGTTGAATCTGAACCTTTTTTGTGCCAAATAATCTATAATAAGAATATTTCTTTCACAAATTTTTGACGAAATGTGTAAACTGAAAAGTTAGGACTAACGTATTAAAGCTACCCCTACAAAACTACTTTTTAAAACAATTTTTTGCTCGGATTGTCTTTTCAGTTGCTTCCTAAAAGTTACCTGCAAAGTATTGAAGTGGCAGAGTCTCTAATAAAAAAGTTACGTAGTCCGTTATGCCTTTTTATGTGGTCCCTTTACACAATATTTATAATGTGTAAAGGTGCAAATATGCCGAAGAAGCCGCGTTGCTCACCCTCGATATTTAGGTCGCGCTTGATACCTCGATATAAAACAAATGGAACTTTGCATTTCGAAGACAAATAGCAGTCCATATGTTCGACGTGCACGATTCCATTTAAAACTATTCATTTGTTTTACATCGAGATGATATTGCGGTATCGTGCACGACCTAAATATCAAGGGTGAACAGCGAGGGCTCTTCGGCTTGTTGGTACCGTAAGTGGTTAACAGTAAAGTTCACTATAAACACACATACACCAATCCCTACAATTTATTGCTGGAAAATATTGCTGGAGTAACTCCGCTTAAAGAAGCAATAAACGAAATTATCTTTTTGGTTCACATTGTTTAGATGAATTTATCTTACGGTAATATAACGCGAATAAAACAATTTTCACAACAAAAAGTGATTTTTTTGTCTACTTGAATTTTTATTTAGTTATATAATTTTATACTGAATGACTTTCTTTTGGCAATTTTACAAAATAAACACTTGTACATAAGTGTTGTGAAAAATACATTTTTCATTCTAGTGGAGTAAAATGCTCTCACTATTTTTCAGTATTTCTATAAGAAAGCCATTCAGAATAAAAAGAAATAACTAAACAGATTCATTCAGATTATTCGCTTTACGTTAAGGCAATGTTATCAACTTAATATTAGCAACATCCTGCGATCGTTTTCTAACTTGACATTGCTTCTGCTAGCGAGGACCCAAATAGGACTGAAACAGCTATAGAGGATGTTCGAAAGATCCTCTGTAATAAAAAATGATTTGCAACAAAATTTTGTAATCTTATAATTGAAGTTGTCTCTAATAATACAGTTGTCTTTATGGTGATCATTTATTTCCAGAAAGAGACTGTCATTAGAAAACTTGAAATCCCGAGCTTAATCTATATCTAGCTACTTACCGTTGAATTCCTGGCTTCCGGTTGGAACCGCGTCTCTTCTCGGATTTCTTCTACTACCAACGTTTCGTTCTACATAGCAGAAGAACTTGCTCAGGGCTGCTGCTGCAGGTGGTCTTGCTGCTGTTTCTTGTAAGTCGTTGATACTGAGTTGGTATGTCCGCTGTCGTCGTATTTATAGTGGTCGATGGGCGCAACGGGTTCAATTGAACACAAACTAGAAACCGGCCACCAGATCCAATTTTCCGACACAAAACTCCTAGCCCGCTCGTCTCATTTGTTTAACCGGAAAATCCATGAATCTATAGAAATTTTCAAACACTCCAATAACCTGAACCGTGATAATGGCTTCTACCTTCACAATACATGGAAACATCTCATTAATGGCTCGTCACGCACCAACAGACCAATCCCCGCCCACCGTTTCACCCCGCTGCCGCCATCGACCACTATAAATACCACGACTGCAGACGTACCAACTCAGTCTCAACGACTTACAAGAAGCAGCAGCAAGACTACCAGCAGCAGCAGCAGCAGCAGCCTTGAGGAAGTTCTTCTGCAATGGAAAACGAAATCCGGCAAGAGACGCGGTTCCAAGCGGAAGCCAGGAATTCAACAGCGGACGACGGCCGCGGTAGCCTTCAAGTTAAGGTAGCTAATTACCGTAATATTTGTGTCCTGACGAACATGTGTTTCACATTAACGATCCACTGAGAAACTGAAAATATTAGTTGCCTTTCTATTGATTACGAACGTTATTTTTTAAGAAATCTGGAGTAACGCGGTACTTTTGGATATAAAAAAGTCAGTTTCGTGTTTAAATTTCACGAAACGAAAAGTCAGTTTCATGTTTAAATATCATGAAACGGAGAAATGAGTTTTATGTTTCAAGAAAACTTTCAGAAATTTTGAAAGATTTTCATGACGTAATTTCGACGAGTTACCTTGAAGTACCCCCCTACCATTTAAGAACTTATTAAAATTGACAACACTGCTGGAGCTTGCATTGCTTATCATATGGAAGCGTATACACAAAAAGGTCGCCTTATTGATGTTTAATCGGAGGGAGGTGTATATCAGCGGACGCCTTATGTATAGGACCAACGACGGAGTTACAGATGATAGTGCAGTAGTAATATACACCAGGCCCGCCATGCTGGACGCTATATAGAACAGTTATGAAAGGAGCTTCCAGTGATACTGGGATGTGTATATATATATATATATATATATATATATATATATACATCCCGCTATCATTTGGGCGTCTCTATATTGTCAATTAGCTATCACTTGGGCGTCCCCCGTAATTGAGCGTCCGTATACGGACGCTCGATTGTATCCCATGCAAAAAAAATTTTTGGGGACTCCTAGGACCTCTACCTGTCATTTGGCAAAATTTTTCTGGACGGCCGAATGATGATCAAATGGAAACAGTCGTATATTTTTAGTTCCAGCGTATATCCACTGGTGGCGCTAGTATCATTTTCGTATATAGAACTGCAGATATACAACTTTCACTTAAGTGCAATAGAGCGTCCAGTAAATTTGTCAACACTGTAATCCTATTTAAATATGCTTCTGTGATTCCCGCTCGAAAAAAATTCGTAGTCTGTTATAGGTTTGATAGACAACATGGACGAGAGTGGTCATTATTTTCCTGAAGAATACGTAAGTAAAATTTACTTTTTATAAAATATGTTACGTTACAACTGTACATGCTACGTAACATTTTTTAGTATGCTTTTACAGTCGCAAATTCCGCTCAAAAGAATGAAAGGTAATGGTGCAATCCGTTATCACCGACATTACAAGTGTAATGAAAACGAGAAAAATGAAGTATGTTTATTGGTTTATAGTATCAATAGCATGTTTTTAAACTAGGAATAATAATTGCTTTAGGTTAATTGACACTGTATAGATTTATACAGGGTAGGGCAAAAGTATGGAACCGAAAACTGTTTGACGTATCTATTTGAAATTTGGTATGTGACTCAGAGTCAATAGGACCTACATTACCGATTGTTTCAATTGTTTATCTGCTCTTGTTTCTGAGATCCAACGCCTACTTGGTTTTTCTTAAATAACAACCTGCTGATTTTTTTCCTCTATTTAATAGTTCGTTTAATTCTTTACACGACCACATAAAAATATTTATCTATTGCATAAGAAAGTTTCTAGGAAATAATGTTTGAATGAAAAAGTTAGAAAAGATGGTTTACGCTGATATTTAGTATTTGTTTTCTTGTTTTTAAGGCAATTTTTATTAAATTTTTCTTTAGTTCTATCTTAAAAACAGCCCATAATCTTGTGGTTTTACAGTTTTTTTGTTAAAACTATATTTTTTGTCGAATATCAAACAATTAACCATTTTTCCTAACTTTTTCATTCAAATGTTTTTTTCTCGAAAATTTTCTTATGTAATTGATAATTATTTTTATATGGTCGTTTAGAAAATTAAACGAACTATTAAATAAAGGAAAAAAAATAAGCAGGTTGTCATTTAAAAAAAATCAAGTAGGCGTTGGACCTCAGAAACAAGAGCCGATAGACAATTGAAATAAACTGATGATGTCTGAAATCTTATTGACCCTGAATCACACACCAAATTTTAAACAGATACGTCAAACAGTTTTCGAAATAATAAGCCGGTTCCATACTTTTGCCCTTCCCTGTATACGGTCGTTTAGAAATATCTCCCGATATTTTCAGGGTGATAGAACATCTAAAAATAAGGTCACCTTTTTATACAAAGTGAACAATAAGAAATTGATAAATTTTATGTTTTAACATTATGTAATAGGTGCATGCGAACTTTTAAACCTCAATTACTCCAAAATTGAGTTGAATCTGAACCTTTTTTGTGCCAAATAATCTATAATAAGAATATTTCTTTCACAAATTTTTGACGAAATGTGTAAACTGAAAAGTTAGGACTAACGTATTAAAGCTACCCCTACAAAACTACTTTTTAAAACAATTTTTTGCTCGGATTGTCTTTTCAGTTGCTTCCTAAAAGTTACCTGCAAAGTATTGAAGTGGCAGAGTCTCTAATAAAAAAGTTACGTAGTCCGTTATGCCTTTTTATGTGGTCCCTTTACACAATATTTATAATGTGTAAAGGTGCAAATATGCCGAAGAAGCCGCGTTGCTCACCCTCGATATTTAGGTCGCGCTTGATACCTCGATATAAAACAAATGGAACTTTGCATTTCGAAGACAAATAGCAGTCCATATGTTCGACGTGCACGATTCCATTTAAAACTATTCATTTGTTTTACATCGAGATGATATTGCGGTATCGTGCACGACCTAAATATCAAGGGTGAACAGCGAGGGCTCTTCGGCTTGTTGGTACCGTAAGTGGTTAACAGTAAAGTTCACTATAAACACACATACACCAATCCCTACAATTTATTGCTGGAAAATATTGCTGGAGTAACTCCGCTTAAAGAAGCAATAAACGAAATTATCTTTTTGGTTCACATTGTTTAGATGAATTTATCTTACGGTAATATAACGCGAATAAAACAATTTTCACAACAAAAAGTGATTTTTTTGTCTACTTGAATTTTTATTTAGTTATATAATTTTATACTGAATGACTTTCTTTTGGCAATTTTACAAAATAAACACTTGTACATAAGTGTTGTGAAAAATACATTTTTCATTCTAGTGGAGTAAAATGCTCTCACTATTTTTCAGTATTTCTATAAGAAAGCCATTCAGAATAAAAAGAAATAACTAAACAGATTCATTCAGATTATTCGCTTTACGTTAAGGCAATGTTATCAACTTAATATTAGCAACATCCTGCGATCGTTTTCTAACTTGACATTGCTTCTGCTAGCGAGGACCCAAATAGGACTGAAACAGCTATAGAGGATGTTCGAAAGATCCTCTGTAATAAAAAATGATTTGCAACAAAATTTTGTAATCTTATAATTGAAGTTGTCTCTAATAATACAGTTGTCTTTATGGTGATCATTTATTTCCAGAAAGAGACTGTCATTAGAAAACTTGAAATCCCGAGCTTAATCTATATCTAGCTACTTACCGTTGAATTCCTGGCTTCCGGTTGGAACCGCGTCTCTTCTCGGATTTCTTCTACTACCAACGTTTCGTTCTACATAGCAGAAGAACTTGCTCAGGGCTGCTGCTGCAGGTGGTCTTGCTGCTGTTTCTTGTAAGTCGTTGATACTGAGTTGGTATGTCCGCTGTCGTCGTATTTATAGTGGTCGATGGGCGCAACGGGTTCAATTGAACACAAACTAGAAACCGGCCACCAGATCCAATTTTCCGACACAAAACTCCTAGCCCGCTCGTCTCATTTGTTTAACCGGAAAATCCATGAATCTATAGAAATTTTCAAACACTCCAATAACCTGAACCGTGATAATGGCTTCTACCTTCACAATACATGGAAACATCTCATTAATGGCTCGTCACGCACCAACAGACCAATCCCCGCCCACCGTTTCACCCCGCTGCCGCCATCGACCACTATAAATACCACGACTGCAGACGTACCAACTCAGTCTCAACGACTTACAAGAAGCAGCAGCAAGACTACCAGCAGCAGCAGCAGCAGCAGCCTTGAGGAAGTTCTTCTGCAATGGAAAACGAAATCCGGCAAGAGACGCGGTTCCAAGAGGAAGCCAGGAATTCAACAACGGACGACGGCCGCGGAAGCTTTCAAGTTACAGTAGCTAATTACCGTAATATTTGTGTCCTGACGAACATGTGTTTCACATTAACGATCCACTGAGAAACTGAAAATATTAGTTGCCTTGCTATTGATTACGAACGTTATTTTTTAAGAACTCTGGAGTAACGCAGTACTTTTGGATATAAAAAAGTCAGTTTCGTGTTTAAATTTCACGAAACGAAAAGTCAGTTCTATGTTTAAATATCATGAAACGGAGAAATGAGTTTTATGTTTCAAGAAAACTTTCAGAAATTTTGAAAGAATTTCATGACGGAATTTCGACGAGGTACCTTGAAGTACCCCCCTACCATTTAAGAACTTATTAAAATTGACAACACCGCTGGAGCTTGCATTGCTTATCATATGGAAGCGTATACACAAAAAGGACGCCTTATTGATGTTTAATCGGAAGGAGGTGTATATCAGCGGACGCCTTATGTATAGGACCAACGAAGGAGTTACAGATGATAGTGCAGTAGTAATATACAGCAGGCCCGCCATGTTGGACGCTACATAGAACAGTTATGAAAGGAGCTTCCAGTGATACTGGGATGTATATATATATATATATATATATAATTTTTATAGCAAATTTTCAAATACACCTCCAAGGACTTAAAGGCAGTGCCTAGCTCGTTTATGGATATTAGACGTTGCTCTCTTGAGTTCTTCTTTTTTTCTTTTATGGAAATACCAGTATTGAATATTGGTCGAGTTTTGCCTATCGATTGTAAACTTTTATTTTATATTTAAATATTCCTTAGATATATTGATTTCGTTGTTCTGCGTCACCTAAATATACACTTGAAAAATTCACTATTGTGAAATGTTCAAATTTAAAAAAAAAAAAACTACAATTGTGTACTAGGGAATCTTTTGACCAATTGAGAAAAATATATTATGCAAGGTATTTTGTTAAAACTTTACAACTCGAAAATTAATGAAAATCGAATTACATTTGATTTCTTTTAATTATTCTTACGTGTACAATACATTCCTGAAGTTTGTTCCGTTCCTCCCCACTCGCCCTTTATACAAATAATATTTTTTATACTTTTCTATAATGATTTCGAATTTCCAAATTTTATGTCACATTAAAATTTGTCAAATTTGAACCTCAGTAAAATCTTTTCCCAAAAATTAATAATATCTACACACCTATCTTTTTAAAGAGAGGTATAGAGGGTTAGTTTTATTAAAGCCACCACCCACCATTATTTTAATTATTAAAACGCTGAAAACTGGTCTTATATTTTTTTGTAATTTCATTCATGCTAACAGTTTTTTAGAACCATTTTTTAGAGTTTTCTAGTAGCTATTTTTAGCCACACTAAAAGTTGTTCACTGGATCTCTTCTGCTTAAACTGGGTGTCCCGCGCCATGTGCTCACTCTTTTAAAATCTTTATTTATTAATCGATTAACCTGAATTTTGGAGACAATAAAGTAAACAAAAAATGGCATTTTTCGACATACTACTAGTCGTCATAGGACTTCCGGTTTCGCCGGAAGTGATATATATTTTTAAATATTTAAAATCTACGGATCATGACGAGCCCGAATACGTATCAATTGATAATTTTGATTTCCATGACAACGAAAAAAACTTATTTATCAAACTAGAAAGCTATGAATCTCATTTATTCGATCTAATGCGATCAAGTGTTTCGAGAAAATCACTCCTTTGATTGTATTTTACTTTTTAGCAATTTTTCAGCATTTGAAATGTTCATTAGGTCGTAACTCATTTTTTTTTAATAGAAACTCATATGTTAATAAGCTTGATACACCATATTTTCTTTGTAAGTCATTTGAAATAAAGGGAGTGTAAAATTTCAATAAGACATGCTCTATTTTAAACTAATTTTCAAAGAAAAGATAACGTATTTAGTATCAGCGTACTCAGAAAAAAATGTTCTGTTGAACTAAGCTAAGAAACATTTTGTAATATTATTCGCTCCACGTTGGGGTGCACAAAAATATTTATGTAGTATTGTGTCTTGTATAATTTAGGTGTGAAGTCCGATCGTTTTGTTTATAGATAGTGTATCAAAAATAAATAAAATTGTTCAATGTATATATAAATATATTTAACTCAAAAAATAATTCGTCAATGTAGATCAATGAAAAAAAAAACAGAAAAAAAACAACAAAACCCAAACAAACAAAAATAATCGCAAAACTAAACGAATAACTTATTAAATACCTAAAAACCTCTTTCGCAAGTAGGCGTGTAATAATTACCGATTATAGCGTTTTTTTTTTATATACGAACAACTCTTATTGGATATCAACGTAAAATTTCGACCCCGTTTTATAATTAAAAAGGTTGTAATAGTTACCGATGTTTGAAAAAAATTTGCACTCTATTTTCTCTCTCTCTATTTCCGTTTAATTAATTAAAAGTATGTCATTTGAATTATTTCTTTCTTCGCCGATTCCATCCAACCATCTCAGGTTATGGGGGCCCAGCACGATTTTAATCTGGATTCGAGTGAACGAATTGGCATTTGAATGAGGAAAATATGACAGACGGGCCGCAGCAACCATTCGACGAAGCTTCCCGAATTACTTCAAGCATTATAAAACTGACCAACGAAGCTCAGTGGGAGACATGGAAGTGGCAAATCGAACTGTGTTTAAAAGAACAATGTATTTATTCAATAATTGACGGTACATGTGTGTATCCGGTGCCACCGAAGAACAATGACGAACCGTCTGACGCATACAAGCGCTGGCAACGCGTCAACGCGCGCGCTGCTCGTCTAATTGGTATGGCTTTGGATCAGGAACCTGCCATCCATGTTCGTAGAAAAACAGAAGCAAAGGATATATGGGATACACTCGTGTCAGTATTTGAACAATCATCTTTACAACGACTTATACGTTATTTGACAGTTTCTTCCAAACTTCAAAAGATGATGAACATCAGTCACAAAACATACTTCTCGGATAGCAAATCTATTTGATGATATGTGTAATGAACTGCAGAAAACTAATCCCCATGCTTCACTTCCGCTGTCGCTGCTTCACCATCGTATTTTCAGAACACTTGGCCCTGAATACCAATATTATCGTTCGACCTGGTATCGCGTTCCAGAAACCGAGCAGACTACAAAACTTCTCATCGAGAATTTGCGGTCCATCGAGAATTCGTTAGCAACACAAGGTGCACCTCAGACAGTTGGAGCTTTCTATGCTAAACCGAAATCATGTGAACAACAGCAAAATAGAAACAAGATATTGACAGATTCGACATCGACTTTTAAGAGAAAGTCGTTCTTGTTTATATTGCAGGAAAGTTGGACACATAGCAAATTGTCGAAAACGTATTGCTGCAGAGCAAAAGAAGAATGCTACCGCAAATGTCAGCAGTACTAAATCCGATTCCAGCTTAAAGAAAAGCAACAAATCAGGATCGTTCTTTGCTGTCGGCATTGCAGCTACCACAGATTTTGTCACTGCTGATTTCTGGATATCGGACTCCGGTACAACGCACCACATATCGGCGAACAAGCACCATTTTTCTACATTCGAAAAGTTCCCGATACCGCAACGCGTCTAGACTGCCGGTAATGAATGTATGCTTGCATATGGATCTGGTAGTGTCAATATTGAAGTGAACATAAACAATGAATGGTCATCTGCCCTTTTAAATGAAGTCTGGTACGTCCCCGATGCCCGTCACCAACTCTTCTCCGTTCGACAGGCTGCTCAACGACATCACCTTTGACAATATTGGTGTCTGCGTTCGACATAATAAATCATCGCAACTGGCAAACTCATCCATTCAGTGAATGTCATGGACATACGAGTTATTCTTCCAGATACACAAATAGAAATAAATTTAGCTACCACAGAAGAAATACTGTAGGGATGGCACGAGCGACTCGGTCATCAAGACAAACGTCATGTACGCGACGTGCTCTCTCGTTTCGGTATAACAGTTAAGTGTTCGGATACCATATCTTTCTGTGATGGATGTGTTTTCGGCAAATCACATCGTAAACCCTTTCGTGCGCGTAAAAATCGACCGGAAGTGATTGGTGAACTGATCAATGCAGACGTTAATGGACCAATGTCCATCGATTCGATTAACGGTTTCCGTTACCTCGTAGTTTTCAAAGAAGATTATTCGCGCTTCATTCGCATATTCTTTATGAAACATAAATCAGAAGTGGCAAAAAATTTAATAACGTTTTTGAAAGAGTGTGATACTGCTGGTCATAGGGTGAAAGCGTTTCGTTCTGACGGTGGTGGTGAATTCGATTATGCATCAGTATTGACAATACTACGAGACCGTGGTATCGAATTTCGTGTTACGTGTCCGGATACGCCTGAGCAAAATGGCATCGCAGAACAATCAAACCGGCATGTGGTCGAATTAACTCGTTCGATACTTTCGGTCAGCAAGCTACCTAAATCATTTTAGGCTCATGCTTGCGGCACAGCTACATTTTTGATCAATCGAACTGGAAAATCAAACTCCATTCGAATTATGGCATGACAGAATTTTTGATAGCTTCAACTATTTGCGTATTTTTGATTCAGAGTGTTACGTGAACATTCCAAGGAAATTTCGCTCTAAATTTGACGATAAGGCTGTTTTTGGTCGTTTCGTCGATTACGTGAACGACAAAGACGGTTATAAAGTGTGGGTGCCATCAAAGCATGGCCTACTGAAATCACGCAATGTCGATTTTCGTCCTGAAACACTGTGCACAACGAACAATTTGGTCGAACTCGAATTAGAACGTGTTCCCGAGAAGCCCAGAAATGAATGCGAATCAAATAATAATTACTCAGAAAATAACAACTCGGTATTGGATATCAACGAAGATGACAAATTGGATGATTCCAATGACGTTCAAATTCGGGGTCTTACACGTCAAATTCGTCCACCAAGACAATTTGACGACTACGAAGTAGGGTATCCACCTCATCGCTCGGAAGCTAACAGCGCGCTTGCATGCTTGTCAGATGCTGTTCGTGAAGAATTTTCGCCAACCAACTTCAGCTATGCTATGAAATGTCGTGATTCGGACAAATGGTTGAGTGCGATGAAAGAGGAAATGAACGCCTTCGAAGAAAATAAAACTTGGAATTTAGTACCATTACCGCCAGGTAAGCGCGTTATCGATAATCGTTGGGTTCTTCGCATAAAATTTAAACCCGACGGTTCAGTTGATCGATGTCGTGCTCGTTTAGTGGTTCGCGGTGTATTTCAACGAGCTGGCCTTGATTATGACGAGACTTTTAGTCCGGTTGCTCGTTATGGTTCGATTCGTGCTTTAATTGCGACTGCTGCCAAGGAAAATTTGGTACTTGGACAGTTTGATGTGAAAACTGCATTCTTGTATGGTGATATTGACGCGGAAATTTATATGACCCAACCGCAAGGGTTCGATGATGGATCAGGTCATGTTTGTCGTCTAAAGAAATCGTTATACGCACTAAAACAATCACCTCGTTGCTGGAACAAATTTCATACATTCATGGAAACAAACGGATTCATTCGTTCGACACCAGATTCGTGTATTTATATTCGACAGAGTAAGAAAGAGAAACTGATGGTCGCAATCTACGTCGACGACGGCCTTATTGCGGGTTCAACGAAGACCACAGTTGACTCGTTTTTGAAATTATTGACATCTGCTTTCAAAATCAGTCTTGGCTCACTTGACATTCAAATAAAGCAACGCAAATCTGGTATATTTATCTCTCAACGAACTTATATTGAGAAGATTCTAAAACGATTCGACGTGGCCGACTCCAAACCAACAAAGACGCCCGCCGACAATCCGCAGCAGGATGAGAAGTCTAATGGCGTTCTGGATAGCTCCATTCCATACCGTTCGGCAGTGGGTTGTTTGATGTATTTGGCCTGTGCTATTCGCCCAGATCTTGTGTATGCCGTTTCTAAAGTTGCTCGATCAATGGCTGAACCAACACTATTTGACTGGGCTTCTGTTAAGCGCATCTTTAGGTACCTACGGGGTACCATAAATTTCGGTCTGCTGTACACTTCAAGTGATGGCAAATTATGTGCCTACTCCGATGCTGATTTTGTAGGGGATACCAGAACTCGGCGCTCGACCAACGGATTCGTCTCATTGATTGGTGGTACAGCTGTATCTTGGACTTCTCAACTGCAAAAGTCTGTTGCACTGTCAACCACTGAAGCCGAGTTCGTCGCTGCCAGTGAAGGTGCAAAGGAATTAGTGTGGCTTAATAGATTGTCATTCGAAATAAGTAACAGGAAGGATGTACCAGTGTTGTTTGTTGATAACGCAAGTGCAATCAAATCAGTTAAAAATCACGAATTTCATAAAAGATCGAAACACATTGAAGTACGATATTGTTTTCTTCGCGAGCTTAATCAAAAAGGTATTATCAACGTTGAACATGTACGTTCTGAGGATCAACTAGGAGGCATATTTACCGAAGCACTTAGTTCAGTTAATTTTAAATTAATGTGCAACAAAATAGGGCTTTCTCAATAATCCTGAAATATTTCTCAACTGAAATTAGGGAAACACTAAATTTTTAATATCCTAGAAAGAAAAAATAAATTACAAAAAAATACTAATTATTAATAATATTTCAGTAAAGTTACGAAATATTAACTCCATTTATTGACTAAAACACAAATAAAACATAATTATTCAATTATTCCTCCCTATTAACACCTGATGGCGTTAACGTTTTACAACTCTACCGAAATATTAATTTATAATGTTTGTTTCTAAGATGTTGAAATTATTTTCAAATGGGAATCATTTTATCTTGTAAAATTTTCTGCTTTTGTTAATTCCGCGATTTTGAAGATCTTCGACGTCAAATTTGGCATAAATTCATTTCGTACCAACCAGCCCTGAACTGCACCACTGAATTATATTCCAAAAAGTTTCTTACTAATGTTCTAGCAGTTGAAAATGGCAATTTTTGTTTATAACTTGAAAACAAACGAAGATAGCCAATTTTTGTTTACACTGCTAACTTTATCTCTAAGAAAGACTAGTTTGTATAAGACTAGCAAATTAATAAATTATTTACCTTAAAAATATAGCTAGTGTTTCTTCAGTTTCTATTGGTTTTACAGCGTTGCACCCGTCGGAATAAATTTATTTTTTTATCAAGTCACGAACTTCGTTAAACTGAATTCTATTTAATCGAAAATAGCAAATTTAGGTTCGCAAAATTCAGATGATAGAGTAAACTCTATGAGTACATATCTCTCTTTTTCATGTAATTGCTTTTCAAACGCCGCGTCTGTGTCTAATTCTGAACTTAAATCCAGACTTAAACCTAACTATGTAGCCATTTTATTTTAAACAAAATTTTTAACACGCTTGAGCGACACAGACCTGTCTAGCAATATGTGCTTATGCTGCGTCGCACACGGATTCCTTCGTCTGCGTGTGCATGCCAAAACGTGCATGGTGTGTCCCAACGTGCGCCTAGCCTAAGATATACGAATTCGGTTAAAGGGCTAGACTTGCTCCTCGACATGCGCCTGAAACACGTTTCATAAAAATACGTTTTAAGTGTAGTAAGAAACATTATGAAATAATGAAATATTTTAAATTACGGAAAAAAAAGGAATTCAACTCAAATTAACTTAAGGTATTTTTCAAACGCATAATATGTCTACTCTTTATAATTTTCATTATATTTGCAGCTTACACCGCATTACGTAAGGCTCAATTCTCACACGGCAGCGCGCCACGTTGCGTCATTTTGGTTCCTATGCTTTTACATGTAATTTGTTGTCATAAAATGTTGACCATTGAGATTGCTGCATTTGAAACCAATTACAACTTTTCGAGGCAACAAAATGACGCGACGCGCTATCGTGTGAGAATTGAGACTAAGACTGCATGTGCAAATTTTGAATAAGTAATTTGAATTATACATACAGGGTGTTCATGGGAAGCCGCTACAATCGCTAACTTTCTTATTTGTATTTTTATGAAGTAACTTAAATTAGGAAAGTTTTAGGACCTTTCCTCCTCGATTTTATAATACTTTCGAAAAAACAAAGGTTTATGAGATTTTAAATTGTTTTCAACTTTTTTAAATGGAATATTAGATGTCTTATCAACGCATCGCGTTCAGGATGTCAAGTTAATCATGTCTCTAAAATATCATCTCCCAAAGTCTACTATTTTATAAATGATTTAGTAACAAAATCTTAGTGTTCACGAAAAATGGCTACAATAGCTAAGTTTTTTATTTGCAATTTTACGAAGTAACTTAAATTAGAAAAGTTTCAGGACCTTCCCTGCTCGATTTTATGGTACCTTTGAAGAAACAAATGACAGAAACAAATCAGATTTTCGGGACTTTCCATTGCTTTCAACTTTTTTAAATAGGACATTATATTTTATATGCTCCTAGTAGAGTTTGAACGGTCGAAAATGAAGAAGCCATACTGAAGGCGTTTGAGGAAAATGGCACAAGAAACAAAAAAACAGTTCACGCGAACTAGGTGTTTCGCCTTCTTCGGTCCAACGGGTTATAAAAGTTTTTCCCGCTATCGAGCAGCAGCTCAAGAATCGAATCCGAGATGCTTTTGCGGAGCTTACTCCTCAAATGGCCACAAACTCTAAATCAAGCAGTTTGAGAAAAGTACGATTGTGATTACAACCGAATGGTGGACATTTTGAGCACTTACTGTAACTTTATGTTGCTTTTAATGCGTTTTTGCAACGAATTTGTTGTTCTTTAAAATTCGTTACATGCGTAAATATTTACAGATAAAACAGCGACATCCTACGATCGCTTTTTGACCTGACATTGCAGTAGGATAGATAAACTGAAGCGGATTTGCTCCTAATAAGTACCCCATGCAAGGCGGCCATGCTTGCTGTCAAAGCATAATGAACGTTTAAAAAAAATTTGTTAATCAGTTTTGATTGCAGTGAAAACCTCGAGCAGCCTCTGTAGAGCTGTTTCAGCCCTGTTTGAGGCTTCACCAGCAGAGACTTAGCTCGACATTCTCACTGCAAACCAAAAACGACTTGTCCAATTTATTCGCAATTGCGATGTAATAGTGATGAACAGATAAAACAGCGACATCCTACTATCGCTTTTTGACTTGACATTACAGTAGGATAGATAAACTGAAACGGATTTCCTCCTAATTAGTCCCCTATGCAAGGCGGCCATACTTGCTGTCATAATGAAAGTTTAAAAAAAAAATTGTGCAAATCGTTTTTGATTGCAGTGAAAACCTCGGGCAGCCTCTGTACAGCTGTTTCAGCCCTGTTTGAGGCTTCATCAGCAGAGACGTAGCTCGACATGGAATTTTGTATAAAACCAAAATTGAGAAACTAATTTAGAATATATTTTTTTTTCAAACCTGACAATAAACTTAAATTAGATTAGAGTTTGAAATTCAGTTGAATCTTCCATGTGATTGGGATATTTCGTTTCTATTGAAACCCATATAGCAATGATTTTGAGGATAATTACATTTCAACTTTTTTTTTTAATTAGAACAATTAAATGGATCTAAATCGACAATGTTATTATTATTTAAAATTCTTGACTACAGACACTAAGACAGTTCGTCGTTAGAATTGAATTTTATTTCACGCTTGTTTTAATAGAAAAATGTTATTTAATTTTTTTACAAAAAAGAAATATTTTTTATTTAAGAAGTTGATATTAAAAATCAGGAAAAATCTGATGTGGTGTGAATGATGTTTGTGTATAATGCTCAAATCATCTAGAATTTAGAAATGTCAAGCATCTAAAAATGATTTTCAAAAACTTGCACTCTACAATTTAATAATTTTGCAGTGTATATAATTTATACTAAAATAATTAGACCTAGGTATACTGGGTGTATAAGAAATACGTGTGTTAATTTTAACACGGAGTGCAGTTAGCTAAATGAAATATTATTTCTATTTGACTTTTTTTATTTAAAGCTTTCTAAACTGATTTAAAAATTGAAACGCATTACGTATTAAAATCTACACCCGCCTCTGGTTTAGACCGGAAAATTCTGTTGTGCTAGAAGGGAAAAAAGTCTAATAAAAAAGTCAATTGTTCTAATGACACATTTACTAAATTTGAACAGAAACTGCGTTTATCGTAGACAAATAATTGTTCCTTATTTCAGGTTTCCATAATCCTTATTCACAGAGAAGGAAATTGTAATTGTAACTCTATTGCACATAACGATTGCACTTTTAAAATTTGGCAAATGCGATACATCTTGCTGAAGTGCGTGTCTTCGGGTAATTATACCAGCAACAGTTACACCATCCAAAATGTTTTCTTCAACATTCAGTACGAGGTATGAAGTTGAAATAATCCATTATCCCGGAGAATTTGGAAAGTTAATTGAAATGTATGTCTGTTGGGTAAAATACTATTAGAAAACGAACCCCAGTTTTCGTGCTTCCATTCAGCATTTCCACTAGCTCTATGATGCACCACGAGAGTATCTGTTAATTCTTGATTAGAAAAGTTGTGTGCGTTTATAAAAATGACAACTGTCTTGACAAATTATACATAATAATTGTATCCGCGGTTTTTCGAAAAATGGTTCAGTTCAAACACCAAATGACTCGTTTGCTCAAAAATAGAGGTAAAAAAATTACGAAAAGATTGACGATATTTTCAAAATGCCATAAAATAAAATTGTTCAGCTTGGCGAGTTTTTCTATGGTTTAAAATTAACACACGTATTTCTGATACACCCAGTATATGGCATTTAATGTAAAATTTTTATTCTGATTTCTAAGGATCAGATATTAATGTCTTTTTTTTTAGAAAAATTTTGTGCAAATCGTTTTTGATTGCAGTGAGAACCTCGAGCAGCCTCTAGACAGCTGTTTCAGCCCTGCTTGGGGCTTCTTCAGCAGAAACGTAGCTCGACATTCCCACTGCAGACCAAAAACGACTTGCATGGGGGACTCATTAGGAGCAAATCCCGCTTCAATTTGTCTATCCTACTCCAATGTTAGGTCAAAAAGCGATAGTAAGATGTCGCTATTTTATTAGTTTTTTTTTAGTTTTTAAGGTTTTGCGTATCTTTTCATTTCACTAGAGTCATTTGACCCAACTTTATTTCACCTAAATTCCTCTTTTTATTTATTTTTTTCACTTATTACAACTTTTCCACCTAATTTGTCTTTTTTTACCTACATAACTTTTAAACCATTTAAAATTGTTCAAAATTTAATTTATTATTACCGTGAATTTGACTGACACAATGGCCGCGTTCAGATAATTGTAGCAGCTGTGCTGCTGACCCATCATGTCGACATTCAGCGAATGGAGTTTTTGAACAGGAACACGCAACCTTAAAATGCGAGCTGCTGGAACTTAGCGTTCTAAAAGCGCGTCGGTCTGTTCTGTGAGCAAGCCGAATCAGCAGTTTAGTTGCCGTGCTGATCTAAATGCCACCTTTTCAGGTCAACCAAAACAGTAAATTTCAAATTTTAAACGATAATTTCTTGTTGTATAGAGTTTGTGGCAAGCCGTAAGTCGACTGATCAAAATATTTATTTTATAACTAAATAATATTTTTGTAAAATGGTATTAAAATTAGGTTATTTATGCATTTATTTTCGGGCGTAAATAGTACTTTTTGGGCCCTAAGGCCTAACAAAGGAGCAATTAATATTGTTTGTTTGCATCACATTAGCAACCAACAACATATTTTACAATAAATCTTCTTTGCATTTCAGGCGTGAACGACGATTTTGGCCTTTTGACGCCTTGTAATCCCTAGGCCATTCGGGCCTCGGGCCTCGGGCTTATGATTCCGCCGCGGACCAAAATCGCCTCCTTCACGCCCTTAATACAAAAATAGCTGTTTTTTACTATGCTTTTACAACTCATCGTGATATCAAAAATGGTTAGGAAGTTATTGAGCACGTCCAACCGGTGCCAACTGCTATCTTGCCACACTCATGTTGAGATCTATTATGCGTTAACATGAAACGATTTAAAGTAATCCAATAAAACACGCAATTTAATATTTTACAAAATTCAAGATCATGACAAAATAAAGACCTAATTTCCTAATGACGTTACCTAAATTAGGTACATTTTTCATTTTCTACGTTCTCACGACCTAAAAGTTCGGTCGTGGAGAACCAAGCGGAAATTTAAAGTTATTGTTGTAACTAGTTAAGTAATAAAGTATTTTTCTGTTGCAGATAATCAACAGCAATGGCGGCGTTTGTGGCGAAACAGATGGTCGGGAACAAATTAAACGCAGTTAAAGGTAGATAACGTGCAATATATTTTTTTTGTATTGAGTGCAAGTAATTTTGTATATGATTATTCGGAACTTTAATGATTACTCGTGTTTCCAAAGGATCTTTGCATGAATTGCAGTATTTTATAATGAAAACAATGCACGTAAGAAGTTTTTATAAAAGTTCATTACACCTACGTACCAGATTTAAAACGAAAAAATTTACATGCCTTAGAAATGACTTCATATTAGTTTCTGGTAATACGTTAGTTTAAATACTTCACGCTTTATCATTAAATCTTTTAATTAAACTCTAACGTCGATTCCACACATTCGGATATTTGGCAAATAAGTATGTTAATTTGTCTTATCTAATCGCAACCAACTTGTTCTTTTTAATTGCTGAATAATTTTTGTAATTTTAAGAACATAATAAAGTGGTCAAATTAAATGTAAAAGATTAATATACACTGACCGGCAAAAAACCCGGCCATTCTAAATTTCTTTTAAAAAACTAATAAAACTGAACTAGTTTAACTGAAGAATGCTATTGGATAATAACCTTACAATATAGAAACGGGTTGTAAGAATTAACTAAGAAGACAATTACAAAAAATTAATTTGAAAAATACTGTAAAAGTAAAAACAATTTTTTATTCGATGTAAAAGTAACCATATGTTGATTGTCTTTAGTGAAGTTTTCGGTTATAACTAGGCTTAGGATAATTATGCGTTGGCATAATTGCATATGCAAATGCATATTTGGAACATTTTTATACATAAATGCATATTTTAACTTTTTAGGGCATTAATGCATAATTTCCTGCATTTTTTTGTTTTAAGTCAAGTAATAAAAATCGCAAAAGGGGAAATAACGAACGGCAAGTGTTAATTTCTAATTTACCGACGCCTGGACCTAAACGTTCAGAATTCAATGCAGAACTTTGTAAGGCTTTTCTTTGCGCAGACATCCCATTAGCTAAGTTAAAAAATGAAGTTCTTTGCCATTTTTTGGAAAAGTATACAAAGCAAAATATTCCAGATGAATCGACATTAAGAAAAAATTATGTTTCTGAATTGTATACATTAACATTGGATAAATTAAGAGCAAAAGTAAAGGATCATTCTATTTGGGTGTCGTTGGATGAAACAACCGATGAAGAACAAAGATGCATAGGAAATTTTGTGTTTGGTATATTAGGGGTTCCTGAAGAAAAAAATAAATCATATCTGCTGACTTTAAAAGTGTTGGACAAAGTAAATAAATCAACAGTCGCTGCTTTTTTAACGACTCTTTAAGTTTATTGTGGCCGTCTGGAATTTTATATGAAAAAGTGCTAGCGGTTTGTAGTGATGCTGCACCATATATGTGCAAAACAATGCGGGGACTGCAGGTTTTATACTCAAACATGATACATGTGACCTGTTTAGCACATGGCTTACATCGAGTAGCTGATTTGGTTCGTAATCTTTATTCAAATGTTAATGTGCTAATATCATCGATGAAAAAGATTTTCCTTAAGGCACCAAGTCGTATTCAGAAGTTTCGGGAAATTTCGGGTGACATTCCACTTCCACCTGCGCCAATCATTACAAGATGGGGAAGTTGGATCGACGCTGCTGTGTATTACGCTGAAAATTTTGAAATTGTGAAGAAAATTGTTGATGAATTCGACTCTGAGGAAGCGCAGTGCATCGAAGAAGCACAGAGTATTCTGAGAAAAAAAGGTATTCGAGAAGATTTAATTTTTATTCGAGCTAATCTGGCATGCATTTCGACTGCAATCTCCAAGCTAGAAGCTAAGGGTCTATCTTTACAAGAAAGCATTCAAATAGTAGAACATGTAGTTAACGGTTTAGCAAAACTCAAGAAAAATATTTTTATCAATAAATTAAACGAAGTGCTGTCAAAGAGTACGGGCTATCAGCAACTGAAGAATATAAGTGAAGTGTTGCAAAATGAATCGACCCTTAATGAAAAAAACGAACATTTAAGTGTCAATGACGTTGTAAAATACGGATTTGTACCAATAGTGTCCTGCGATGTCAAGAGAGTGTTTTCTCAGTACAAAAATATTCTCGCCGACAATAGGCGCAAATTTACTTTTGGGAATTTGTTACACCATGTTGTAGTTAAATGTAATTATAATTTGTTTCTATAATAACGACTAAATAAATAATTTAGAATTAAAAAAAAAGTTTTTGTTTTTTTGTAGCAAAATAATGAAGAATGTGGTAACATAAAAAATATTATTTATTCTATAAAAGTTAATTTTTAATGCATATTTAAGTGCATATTTTTGATGATTTTAGTGCATATGTGCATGCATATTTTGAAGTTTTTTAATGCATAATTATCCTAAGCTTAGTTATAACTAATGGTGCAAACGGACTACGCGTGTTAAAATTACTTCATTTGACAGATTTGACAGAGAACAAACAAATTGCAGTTTTGGAGATTTTCTGGTTAAGGCTAAACAAAGACAGTTGCAACTAGTCCAACATGTGGGCCAGTGTTCTGATTAATTAAGATTAAGCCATTTTTTGTTCAAATATAATTTAATATCACTTAGATATTATCGAAGTAAATAATAAATACGTGTTGTGTTAATTTAAGCGATTAAAATTCCAGTTAAAAAATATTTAAGGTGGCCGGCTTTTTGCGGGTCAGTGTATTTGCCAAATATCCGAATATGTGGATCCGGCGGCATAAGGAAAATGGTAGCAAAGATTTTTTAATTCTAAATTAGATTCTTTTCTCATTTAATTACCGTGATACCATTTACGGTCCCTGTCTAAATAGTATTGATATTAGAAAAATACAGCATGTTCAAAATTTGTGTCTTTGTTTTATTTTTACGCTCAGAAGTAGAGATCACATTTAGCAACCTTTCACCTTTCACCTTTGTGTGAGCAAAATGGATGAATATGGCCAACAGCTAGGTTTTTTTAAATAAAATTATCCTCAAAAAGGTGCCGCAGCCTCTATTTGAAAGAATTTATTTTAGATCTGATATTCACATAATTGAAATTAGAAATAAAGGCTTATTAATACCTCCTATTCACCACATGGCCATTTTTCGGTCCGGTTCAATATAATATTGTAAAGTTTCACGATAATGTTCCAAATTCCTTCAGGTATCATTCAGTAATAACTTTCAAAAAACAGTTTCGTAGACATTTAATAAATAATTCATAATTGCCACGTCAGACTGCGTTTTGTTAAATTGTTATTTGTTAGTCTTTATTTTATCAGATTATCCTTTTTCTTTACATGCATGTTCTTAGTCTAATTATACACACGCACAGGGTGCTGCGTTTTGAAACGCAACATTTACAGCAAAATTCCATTTAGGTTTCTTAAAGTGCTCTGCTCCTCAAGATGAATCTGTCTGTAAAGTTTGAGAATTTTTCATTCGCTCAATTTCAAGATATTTAAAGAAAATCAGTAACGAAATTCAATTTATACTAAACTCTCAGCACGGCCTTGACCAGTAAATGTTAAAATAAATTACTTGAAAAGCTTTTTCTATCAATTTTTTTTAAAAACGAACTAGATTTATTATCTGTTCAATTTTCACTATCTTTGATCAAGGCTGTCCTGATAGTTTGATATAAATTGAATTAAATTATAGAATCTTTCTTTAAATATCTTTAAAACTTAGCGTATGAAAAATTCTCAAACTTCGCCCACAGATTCATCTTGAAGAGTACTTTAAAAAGACTGAATGAAATTTTGTTGTAAAATAATTAGGGAAGCCAATATTCGAGCACCTTTAAATTAACATGGATTTCCTATGTTGCGTTTCAAAATGCAGCACCCTGTATCTACTATTTTGAGTTTAATGTTAAATAAATTATGAAAGAGTGCTGGAAGTAGAACAGTAAGTTTCTTTGAAACAACTGATTCAGAACCCATTACCTTAAGTTAACAAAAAAAACTTGTAGATACTTTGTTATATAATTTCTTTGTCAATACAAAATTTTATTAATTTAAAAATATCGCAAAGTGAAGTGACATGAAAAGAAACTGTTTGTCATGCATTTGCTCATTAAAGGCCAGCGCAGACTATGCCGGGCCGTATCGCACGTCACTGCAAAAAAAAGCCTCTAATCATTTTATATGTAATTGCAGCCCGTCCGTATACCGGGTGTCTACTTTGATTATGCACAATAGGTACGAGGATTGTTCGATAACTACGTGGCCTAACAAAGAAAACGTAAGTTTCTGAACTAAAAAAAAAAAAATATTTTATTTTTCAATTTGTGTCCTGCTCGCTCCACACACTTATTCCAACGTAACTTCAAACTGGTAATATCTTCATTGAAGGTAGAAAAATCCAAGTCTGCAAAATAACTATTTACTGATGCGACTATTTCTAAATTAGACGAAAATCTCTTACCATCGAGCTATTTAGAAGTAGATGATAATTGTTGGGAGCCAAATCTGAGGAATACGGCGAATGAGGTACTAATTCGAATCCCAGTTAAGGAACTTTGGCTATTGCGAACGCAAACTTGTGGGCAATGCATTATCTTGATGGAAAAGTCCTTTCTTTTTTGCCAAATGAGGCCGTTTCTCTGTGATTTTGTCGCTCAATTGTTGCAACAAATTGGCATAATAGTCGCCATTTATTATTTTTTCCTTTTCTAAATAGTCCACGAAGATAATGCCACGATGATCCCAAAACACCGTTGCCATAACCTTTCCTGCTAACAAAGCAATTTTTACCTTCTTCGGTGGCGGAGAACCTTTGTGTGACCAATGTTTGAACTGCGTTTTGGTTTCGGGAAGGATGGACCCAAGTTTCATCGACGATTATGAAACTGCGTCCTTTGGATTGCGACGAAAACGTGTCAAAAAGTCGCTAAACACACTCAAACGATTCAATTTAGCTCCTGTGTGAGCAACCGCGACACCCAACGCGTCGAGTACTTTTTCATTTCCAATTTTTCAGTTAAAATTCTGTGCAAACTATCAGTTCATCTATCATCACACACTTACTTACTCGACGGTCATTCAATACAATACTGTGGATCTTTTCAATAAATAGATGCGCATGGGTAAAACCCAGTGCTATTGTGTGCATGTAAACGTAGTACGTGATAACTTGAGACATGGAATTGAGCATTTCATGTAGTACCTGCTAACTGATAAATAAATATTTCTGAGTATGAATTATTGTTTTGATGGTTATGTTTTTATTGCAAAACTCTAAAAATCAGTAAAGCCTTGTCAAATGGAAGTTCACCTACTTGATCAAAACTGTGGAAGTAAAAATATGTCTATATTTTTTTAAAATGTTTATTTTAGAAGCCCCTGTATTTGAAAAACATACTAAAAACCGTATTTGATAAGGCTGTGTAATTTGCCGTTTACTGCTTTATAATATACTGGGTGTCATAACCTACAGAGAAGATTAAAAAGGTAACTGGGTGAGTTCAAATTAAAGATTTTTACTTAATAAATTTTTGGTAAAAAAACAGTAACTAAAAAGTTACAAAGTGTAAAGTGAAATTAATTAACAAGGAAAAGTCACTCCCCGTAGTAATATTTTACGTTTTAAAATCAAATTTGAGGCATTTATGAGTTAATTGAACACTGCTTTACAATAAACAACTATTTTAAAAAATGTAGTCACGTTAAAGTAACGGCTATTTCATTTTTTCTTTTAATGTCCAAAAACGAGTTTTCATCCCATTGTGCACCGCCTAACTAATTAAAAACAAAACTAGGAAACAGATTAACATACGCATTTTATCAATGATGGTTTTGATAAATTTAGAGTTTATTTAACAATAAAGTTGCATTTTGTGAAATAATTTTTATTAATTAAGAAGCCCTACGTGTGAATTAAAGAAGAAATTAGGAAAGTTAAACTGCTGCAACTTTCTTTTTATTGGGTTTTTGTCAAAAGCGAATTAAGAAAAACGCTTTATTTTGATGTTCTACAGCTGCCCTTTCAATCTCCTCCATACGTTGTGAGGCACCCAGTATATTTGATAGGAGGGCAGGAATTTACACTTAAAAACAATTGCTTTGAAAGTCCACAAATGTATAAAAATACAGATAAAACAGCGACATACGATCGCTTTTTGACCTGACATTGCAGTAGGATAGACAAATTGAAGAGGATTTGCTACCTAATAAGTCCCCCATGCAAGGCGGCAATGCTTGCTGTCAAAGTATAATGAAAGTTTAAAAAAATTTGTTGCAAATCGTTTTTGATTGCAGTGAAAACCTCGAGCAGCCTCTGTACAGTTGTTTCAGCCCTGCTTGTGGTTTCGTCAGCAGAGACGTAGTTCGACTTTCCCACTGCAAACCAAAAACGACTTGTCCAATTTATTCGTCTCTGCTACTTGTGCCATATCTCAAACGTATTGCTGATCAACAGTTAACTTTCATCCAAGATAACGCTCCGATTCATGTTAGTCGAAATACTAACAACTGGTTACCTGAGCACAATGTTAACCTTTTGCAATGGCCGGCATGCTCACCAGATATTAATCCTGTTGAAAATCTGTGGGGGATTCTTGTATGTCGAATGTATGCCGAAAGTAGGTTATCAAAGTTATATACAGGGACATTCAGGCAACACATTCATTAAAAGTTTACGGACTTCCTCTTTGAATTTCTATTTCATATTTTGCGGTTATAAGTTAGCGATAATGATCTATTAAAATATAGTGTTTCCAACTTTCGGGCACTTCCGATTGTACCGGAAGATCCTGTCAACTTTCTTATTTTAAATGGAATACCCCATTTTTTATTGCATTTCTGAAATCTTCGTGAAATTCTAAAAATGTGATACAAGAAAAATTAGCCGTTTTAGAAATATTTCCGTTTTATAAAATAAGTTCAAAGTTGCAGCACCTTGTTTATAATGCTGCCATCTTTGTGTAACGGAAGCCATAATTTCAATTTTTGGCCTGTAGTAGAAGGTGCTTATAAGCTTTCAGGTTATACCTAATTTTACACAAAATCGTTTACGGGCTGGTTGAAAAGTAACTTCTATTCGAACTGATTTCAACTGTCGAAAAGTCATATTTTTTAAATAGAATCATAATTAAATGTTCTTTCGAACTATATTAACGTTCCCTATACCTATCTCTTACCTTTCTCTTTCTATTTATGATTTTCTCTTTGACACATCAATTTTTACACTTTTCACTATTATTCCTGAATACTGTGCTATGAAAATTTAACAAACTGAGGTTTTTTAAATTAATTTATGACTGTAATTTCAATTTAATTTTAAAAACCGACAAATAATAATTAAATACACATCTATCATCTGAAATTTTTGTTTACATATGCCGCATGTATTAGAATTCTTGGTATGACTATTTACACATTTACAAGGAGAAATTTACACTTACAATACAAAATTTTTTGAAAACTAATAAATAAATCTGACATATTAAAAATAATACACAAATTGTTAGTTATAATATTGGCTCTAAGTTGTCCTCGGCTATTATTTATTAGTAATAACTTTCTACTGTATCTAAGTAATAACGCATTTTCCTCGATATAACAACTTTTTTCATTAACTTCTTGAATTGTCGATTTTTTTTATCATCAAATACATTTAATATGTCTGTGTTTGATTATTCATTTTTTGGTTCTTCGTAGCGATTAAATTGTTTTTTTTATTCCTACTAGACAGATTATTTCAAAAATTATAATTTCTCTAGTTTTCACAGCCCACTATTTAAAAATAATACCGAAAAGTGGAAAAATATTACGTGCTAAAAAGAAATCATCGATAACGAGTGAACTATAAGAGATAGGTATGGCGAATACTAATACAGAACGAAAGAACATTTAATCCTGAGTCACGTAGTATAAAAATATACTAGGCGTTCCATTTAAAAAACATGACTTTTCGACATTTGAAATCAGTTCAAATAGAAATTACTTTTCAACCAGCCTGTAAGTAATCAAGTGCAAAATTGGACATGATCTGAAAGAATGTTACTGTAGCCTACTACAGGCCAAAAATGGGCATCATGGTTTTTGATGCACAAAGATGGCACTAGTTATTTTTAAAGAATGAAAATATCTCAGAAACAGTTAATTTTTCTTGTTGTTGTTCTTCATGTTGCACAAAATATTTTTAGAATTTTATGAAGATTTCAAAAAAGCATTAAAAATTGAGGTATTCCATTTAAAATAAGAAAGTTGACAGCAACTTCCGGTATAAGTGGAAGTGTCCGAAATTTGAAAATATTATATTTTGATAGATCCATATTGTTAACTTATAACTGCAAAATATGAAACAGAAATTCAAAGGAGAAGTCTGTAAACTTTTAATGAAAGGGTTGCCTGAATATCCCTGTATACAGTGACCGGCAGAAAGTTGGCTACATATGAGAAAATTCTTTATTATTGATTTCTCAGAAAAAAATATTCTTTATGAAAGCTCCTGCATCAAGGTTTAAATACCTCCTCTCATATACCGAGGAAATCAAAATATTTGAAAAAGATATAAGAGTAAAGTACCTTTATTTTTCACGCTACGCGGAAATTTTATTTGGATAAGTTACTCAGAATTATCACGAAATCTCAAATATGAAGTCATAGCTACCTATGATAAGAAAATATAATTTGGCTACAAAAAATTGTAATTTTTAGGGTATAAATCACGGTATCAATGTTATTAATAATAATTTTTAGTTAACAATTAAGCGAAAGACAAATCTTAGAGGATATTCAGGTCATACTTGAAGAAACGTCCAGTTCTACACATTCAAAGTTCTGCGACACATACGTTGGTATGAAAAAAAAAAAATGAAAAATACGTAAAATTCTTTTTTTCATCGTAGACAGCCATGATTTCATGTTTGAGATCTTATAATAATTCTGAGTAACTTTTCCAAATAAAATTTTCGCTTAGCGTGGAAAATAAAGGTACTTTACTCTTATATCGATTTCAAATATTTTGAATTCCTTGGTGTATGACAGGAGGTATTCAAACTTTGACACACATCTTAAGTTTGGAAAGATGCAGGAGCTTTTATAAAGAATAATTTTTTCTGAGAAACCAATAATAAAGAATTTTCCCATCTGTAGCCAACTTTATGCCGGTCACTGTATATAGGGTATCAAAGTTATATTTTTTTAAATGGAGCACCCAGTATATTTTTACATATTTCGAAAGTACGCACAACGAGTAGACAATAACCAAAAATTTCGAAAGTTCTGTTTAAGAGTTTGTAAGATATCAATGATTATGTGTAAATAATTCCTCTACTTTCAGCTCTTGTAGTTTGATTATTTATTTACATTTCGTCGCGAGTTTTTGTAGATAATCAATATATCTCATCTACAGAAATTTCACGATAGATTCTATCTATTAGTTATTATGTGTACAGGATGTTGAGTTTTGCAAAATATAATTTTCCTTAAAATTTTCAAATGGAACACCCTAAACACTGTTTTAATGAGCTTTTATAAAACGCCAAATGTATTTGCCTAAATTGAGGAAATCGCCAGACAACAATGACATATTTTTTTTAGGTTATTAAAATAATTAAAAAGAATAAAATATAAAATTCGGTTTTGGTTTGCGGTGGGAATGTCGAGCTACGTCTCTGCTGAAGAAGCCCCAAGCAGGGCTGAGACAGCTGTACAGAGGCCGCTCGAGGTTTTCACTGCAATCAAAAACGATTTGCAACAAAAAAATATATAAAAACACCTACACATTTTTTAGTGTGATGCAGCCTGGCATTGCGTTGGCCTTACGACTTACGAGCATATCCAATTATTATCTAAAATCATAATCTTAATATAAATTCTTCAGTCTTCTGTACTAATATTTGGTTCGATCCGAATGGAACCGGTTCTCCTTTTTGAATACCTGTGAACCGATAACTACCCGATGTCCGAAATTCGGAAAGTGCCCAATAACAGAGTACTCTTCTTTAAATTTCGTCTGACGTGACTTTCATTACATTTTGCTTAAGTAGGGATCTGTTACTTCAGATAATTCTGTATTAGTTTTTCAAATTTTTATTCGATATCTATCGGACGTCCAAATATGTAGTTATCGGGTAACGGGTACTTATTGCGTAACGAATAACTACCCGGGTATCAGTTACGGGTGCCCAGGTAGCAAAATTATCGGGTACGGGTATCCCTACTATTAACCAAGGTACTGCAATCAAAATTGGACGTGAAACGACAGGTTTGGCGGATTGTGTCAAGATCCATGGCCTGCCTCTGGATTATAAATTACGTTTTAAAAAGCATATTAATTCTAGATTTCTTCTCAGTCCTAAATTGAAACTGTTTTTATGTGAATTTCTTATACAGGCTGTCCACCGAGTGCAGCGGTCTTTTCTACCGTCTAAAGTATACAAGATAGAAAAGAAATTCAAACGACCTGAAAATAAGAAAATAATGTACAAATTAAGAATGATAAGGAACCATGGGATCTAGAAAATTTATATTAAATATTCAAATTGTTTTTCAGCTTGTAAATACTTCTTACTTTTTGTAATCTTGGCGCCAGAAAACAGTTTTGTTGCTTTCTCCTATTAGGTGTGTCACGTCAAATAAAGTTTCATTATTATAATCCATTTTGTTAACACAAAAAGAAATAAAATTTTGTAAAAGTAGTGTGTCAATAATCTAAACAATTATTTTAATAAAGTTATTTAAATATTTTCAAAGTAAGGGAAAATAGGAATTAGTTTAATACGAACATACTCAATTACTTTGAACACAAAATAAAACATGTTTATT